>CM065589.1:32058975-34458975 GCA_033119425.1 Bufotes viridis
TGTCACTGACACTTGAACACGGTGGAACTATTATAATGTTTATATACAACGTTTCTGGTCCACCCATATGTTACCAAGTTATTCAATCAACATTACCAGGTTTGAGGTCACAAGTTAGTTTGCGATAGAAATAGTTGTGTTTTGTATAACCTGCTGTCCAGTTTTTGCAGTTTTGGGCATTTGGGCAATATCTGTACAATCAGATCAGTAGTTGGAGTGTATAACTAACGATCTGTGTGTGTAATTGGCCATCTTTGACCAATGATCGGTCAGAAAATCTGTAATACAGGTCTAAAACAAGGATGTGTGTATCTTTGAAGGTCAGTCTAGTGCAGGGATGGGCAAACTGCAGCTCTCCGGCTGTTGCAAAACGACAACTCCCAGCATGCCCAGTCTGCCCACAGCTATCAGCCTACAGCAGGACATGGTGGGAGTTGTAGTCTTACAACAGTTGGAGAGCCGCAGTTTGCCCATCCCCGTCTAGTGTATAGCAATTAGAACATCCAATGTGTTGTACAGATATAGATTAATACATAGCGTATCAAGGTAGCAAATACGCCACCCAAGAAATGTATAGAACCGAGACTGCTCGAAAAATAAGAGACTCATCAGGCGGTGTTCACATGGTGCTCTTTTTTTATGCATTGCAAAACCATTGCAGAAAACTGTGTGCAGTTATACAATGCAAGGTGTAAACACAGCCCTAATTTGAGTAATTAATATATGTTCTGCGCAGGGATGTAAAACTGATTATTATAATTGTATCCCATTTATGTGGAGTTAGGATTATAATTCCTAGAGGAGCTTGCCCCCTACCTGCTTACAGAGCCATTTCTGAGTCAGGCTTGTGTAATGTATTGTTTGAAGGTTTGCATGTAATACAATTGAGGATGGGTAAATGAATGGTAATGCTGCCCTTTCAAAAAGTCTTACTAATTGAATTCAAAATTATACACCGCTTAGGTAATGAATAAATGAAGCTGTTCATCTACTTGAAAAGCGGCGCTTGTTAAACTTCCGATTATAATTATTCTCCCCCCCCCACCTTATGACTAATGCCTTCATGGAATTCCACATTAGACGAGAACATTATGTGATGTAAACAATGCACTTTTAATCATAATCTTAGAGTGGAGTGCAAATAAGGTAGAAAGGCATGAAATGGCCCAATTCAATTAATTCATAATCCTGCTTGAGACGTTTCTCTGTACACCATACCTGGAGCTCCACAGTGTTTTCTGTAGCTATTGTTTTGTTTGAGTAGTCTCCGAGGCATTGCTCCCGGTTAGCCAAAATCCTACTCCGCACTGATGAGGGGCAACACCCCGAAACAGCTGTCTGTGGATGGATAACTGGCTTAAGTCTCCCCGTCACATCCTTAAGGCCCCTTTCACATCTGCGTTTTTCCTTTCCGTCCTAGAGTTCCATCCTTGGGGCTCTAGGACAGAAAGATACTGATCAGGATCATCCCCATGCATTCTGAATGGAGAGAAATCCGTTCAGGATGCATCAGGATGTCTTCCGTTCAGTACTGACAAGTTTTTTCCTCTGGCCAAAAATCCGAAAGACATGCCGCAAGGACGGATCCGGAATTAATGCCCATTGAAAAGCATTAATCTGGATCCGACTTTAAGCTAAACATCGTTTCGGCGCATCGCCGTATCCGACGTTTAGCTTTTAAGAATGGTAACCATGGCAGCCAGGACGCTACTAAAGTCCCGGCTGCCATGGAAAAGCAGCGGGGAGTCGGGAGAGAAGCTACTTACCTTCTGTGCGGCGGCCGGGTGCTCCTCGATGACGTCACCAGGTCCCTGCTTCGCATGGTTCACATAGCTATGCTATGTGAGCAATTCGGCGCATAGCTATGTGATCCATGCGGCGCGAGGACCCGGTGGCGTCATTGAGCGCGCCCGCGCTGCACTGAAGCTACTTTCACACTGGCGTCTTGTGCGGATGCGTCATGTATCTGCACGGACGGATCCGCACTGATAATACATCCGCATGCATCCGTTCAGAACGGATCCGTTTGTATTATCATGAACATAGGCAAAACGGATCCATCTTGAACACCATTGAAAGCCAATGGGGGACGGATCCGTTTTCTGTTGTGTCATATTGTGTCATGTAAGCGGATCCGTCCCCATTGACTTACATTGTATGTCAGGACGGATCCGTTTGGCTCAGTTCCATCAGACGGACACCAAACTGCTGCAAGCAGCATTTTGGTGTCCGCCTGCAGAGCGGAATGGAGACTGAAACCAAACTGATGCATTCTGAACGGATCCTTATCCATTCAGAATGCATTGGGGCAAAACTGATCCGTTTTGGACCGCTTGTGAGAGCCCTGAAACGGATCTCACAAGCGGATCCAAAAACGCCAGTGTGAAAGTAGCCTAAGTAGCTTCTGCCCCTGCTCCCCGCTTCTTTTCCATGGCAGCCGGGACTTTAGTAGCGTCCTGGCTGCCATGGTTACCTGAAAGCATATTGATCAGTCTTCAAATGCTTTCAGTTGTCTTGCGTTGTGACGGATCCGGCGAGCATTTCCGGCGACGGAAGTGCACGCCGGATCCTCACAACGCAGATGTTAAAGAGGCCTAAGGCTTGTAAAAGAGCATGATGTTGACATAGGGGCCGCTTAATATGGTGGATCTGGTGATCTCTGTAATGGAGACACCCCTTTGAGAGATATCTGGCTTTCACTGTGTTAAGGACCCATAACTGGGGCTCAACAGTTATTTTGCATATATCTTTTAGATATGGTTTACATCATGCTTTTGGGTTCACACAGTTTCTAGCCCTCCCTCGTCAGGGGCAAACGTGTAATCACCTGAAAGTCATAGTCAAACATAGACCGCGACTAATCCATTTACTTTAATTGGGCAAATGAAGTGCAAAGGTTTAAACTTTGGCCTCCATTTACCAGCTTTCACTTTATTTCCTACTTTTTTGATGGACAGAATAACATAGTCGACCTTGCTATACTGTCCAGCAGAAAGACAGAAACAAATGGAAAGCTGGTCAAACGAAGTCCGAAGTTTAAAGAAGTTGTCCACTTTAATTGAACTGAAATACTGTAATGCTGGTGGTCTGTGTCTACAAGCAACCTCCTCCTCCCAGAATAATCACCCATCCCTGCCCCTAGGTTGGGTCAGTGGTACTTACCCACCGCCATCTTTCCTCCTTCAGTGGACATTACTGATGGAGGCTTGTTGTCTCCCCAGCTCCATGCTTGTTCCTCTTCTGGCCATCCCCACATCCTGTCTGCTAGTGCCTGTTCCCTTAGGGCGGGCACACTCTCCTCAGTTCTTAAATCGGTCCCCATTCTGCAGGATGTTTATGGTGCCCTGTCCTACGGGAATTCAGCGACCCGATGGGGAGAAGAGAATAAGAGAAATGGTTCCCCAGGCCATGTACATTAAAAGGAGGGGGCACGTTTCTGGGGGTCCTGCCTGGTGGTAGATGGGGTGCCCATGATTGTGAACTGTTGGCAGGGGGCAAGGCAGGAGTACAGGAGCAAGGGCCACTGGATGATGGAGTCAATGACCAGGCCCATTTGGTGGAAGCAGATAGTATTTTTACTGAGGATGATGAGAGTTGTAGTGCATCTAGCAGCAAAGGCACAGTTTTAAAGTATATCACAGTGTAGTTCTCTTCTCAATAGTTGTGTATGGGAAGTGGCAATGATGAGACTAGTAGTCCCTGAGTCTTTGAAGTTTTTCCAAGATGACCACAGGTGTGCTATCATGTACTTGTTAAGGCTACTTTCACGCTTGCGGCAAACTTTTCCGGCATTGAGTTCCATCATCGGGGCTCAATACCGGAAAATAACTGATCAGTTTTATCCCAATGCATTCTGAATGGATAGAAATCAGTTCAGGATGTCATCAGTTTAGTCACTGTCAGTTGTTTTGGACAGAGGAAATACCGCAGCATGCTGCGGTTTTATCTCCGTCCAAAGTGCCGGAACACATGCTGGAATGCCGGATCTGGCATTAATTCCATAGGAATGTATTAGTGCCGGATCCGGCATTAAGAAATACCTGAAGGACGGATCCGTCCTTCCGGTTTGCGCATGCGTAGACCCTTATAACTGAAAAAATAATACATGACGGATCCAAGAGACAGAGAGTCACACGGGAGGGGGGATCCGTTTCCAAATGCTTTCAGGTTACATCCAGATTGCCGCATCTGGCAGAGTGTTTGCCGGAACACTCTGCCGCAAGTGTGAAAGTACCCTAATTCCTACTCCAATTCCCAGGCTGCCGTGTGCACATCCTAGATCCAGGTGGCCTGTCCTTCTCCTTCTCTCTGGTGGGTGTCAGAGGCAATTAATCCTTTCCATAGCAGTAAAGTCTTTCTACCATAAATGAGTGGTGTCTTACTGTCTGCATCCAGTGAATGACCTTGGTGGTTCTAGACCTTCTATGGTTGTCCCTTCTCTTTCCCTGAGGGGTCCCCTTTTAGTTAAGCTACATTCACACAACCATGTTACTGTAGATCTGCAAAACATGTGGACCACACCTCACTGTGTGGACCCATGGACCTGGAAGCCCTTCTGTGTGCTTCCGGGTCCATGCAACCACACTGCAAAGGATAGGACATGTCCTATCTTTGGCCACAACATGCTGATCGTGGACCCATTGAAGTCAATGGGTCTGCATCATGTTGCTTTTTGCACACAATCGGTGCCAATGTTTTGTTGATCCGCAGTTTGCTGTCCTCAAAAAGGACATGGCTGTGATAAGGTCGTGTAAATGTGGCTTTGGGCAAATGTCAGCTTATCAGTCTCATGGGTGGTGTCTCTTGGATAAGGTTTTTCTTTTGGCTTACTTTGCAGAGCTTGCACATGTAGGTCTTGTCTCTTGCTCTGCTCTCCTAAGACTCTCTGACTAATCAGAGGGTGGACCCTTTCCATCACCCTGTTAACCTAACCAAGACTGCCAGTGTTCACTATTTGCTGTCCATACGTTGCCATTAGGTATACATAGTGCTTTAACAACAAAACACAACATTTCACTCAGTAACATTAAATTAACCCTTTTAGCAATAATTAACACTTTGCAGTGTTCCTCTGGGGCACTGCAGGAAGATGCCTGAGTAATAAGGCACCTAGCTTGCCTAGTTCCTGCAAAGGTCTTTCATGTCTTCTAAACTCCTGTGCCTGACCATGTATTGACCCTGAGTATTGAGCATTTGGAGATTATTTTAGCATTTGGGGGTCACTACTTTATTATGGTACTATTGTAACACTATTTTACTATTGGGGATAATATTTTTTATTATTGGAAACGCTTTTGCAATGGGGCCATGGTTTCACTATTTGGGTACAATTTTATTATTGGGGCACTTTATTGCTTTTACTGTGCACAATTTTGTTGTTGGTGGAATTATTTTTCTATTGGGGGCACAAAGGTGGGCATTATATCTGAAGTAAGAGATTTATGGGAACAGCAGATTTTGGTTGTGCAGCAGGTACTGTAATTGAGGCAAAGGGGGAAGCAAAAAGCAGATAATTGGTACCAGCAGGTTGAGGAGTTTGGTATAAGGTAGGATAATTGCTGAAAAAGTGAGGAGCCAAAGAAACAAGCAAACTCTGTAGACACAAGTGGTGGCTGAAAGAAGTCATCATGGGGGTCTGGGCCAGATGGAAAACATGAATGACTCTAATCAGAAAAGACATTCCATGTTAGTGACTAGATATACAGTACACCTGCAATTAAATCACTTATATAACCTGCAAAGCACTAGTGTACAACTGGTATCTACCACTGTATGGTCACTGTAAGGTGGTCATACTGGTCTTGTATAGCGGTTTTTATTCAGTACCAGTATGGCGGTATTACTTAATTCAGTATTAAGTGGTAATATGTGTTCATGGTGTGGGGGCATTATTGGTCTTTATATAATGACTGAGACTACAGTATATAGTATGTGCCCACGTTGTTGGTACAATATTTCATGATTTGGGGCCTCACAATTTTGCTCAGTGCCACACTGCCCCTGTGGAATAAGCCTGCTTCACATTTTTCCTAAGACGCCTGCTTCCTGTTGATTTTGCAGTAATGCCTGTAATACACTGCCCAATTTTTCGGCAGATGATCACTAAAGAGCGTTTGCAATGATCTGGCAGTGTAATACTGCCGCCGATTGCGCAATGAACAAAAAAGTGCTCGATCATCTGGCCATCCAAATCTTTTGACATGTCAAAACATTATCGGCAGCAGATCGTATTGTCTAATCACAATCTGTTGCCAGCAAACCACTATACGGTATTGGTAAGAGATATGGCGTAGCGATCACTCCTCCCCATGCTGCGGAGAAGGTCGCTGCATGCAGTAGCAGTGGTCTCCTCCGCTAGCGAGCAGGCGGAGCAGAATGGAACGCTTCCCCTCGACAATTGTCTGCCACATTGGGCTGTTTGATACACCCTTACACGTTAGTCCAGTAAATTCTCACCTGACAACCATTATAAGGGCCAAAGGAGCAAACAATGTCCCGAAATATTGCAGTTTTCACATGGTGCGGTGCAGCGTGGCGGCTTTTATTACTGTGGTGCTTTGCCTGTCGGTTGGTGCTGTCCAGTGCCAAGGTGGCTTAGTCTGACAGCAGGGGTGCTGTTGGACTGCTGGGTCATGCCGCCTGCTGGTGTTGTAATGGTGGTGGTCGCCATGTGGCGCTGCCCCAATTTAGATTAGGTACCCACTCGTAGAGGCGACATTGGCATGGTGAGTGGGCCTATGCATTTTGATCAAAACGTATGCCAGGCAACCCTGCGGCCCTACAGCTATTGCAAAACTACAACTCCCAGCATGCCTGGACAGCCTACAGTTATCTGTCTACAGCAGAGCATTGTGGGAGTTGTAGTTATACAACAGCTGGAGGGCCGCAGGTTGGGAATCCCTGACATATACCAATCCCTTGTGTATGCTATGTAGATTAGGGCTAGGTATACTATAATTCACGCTGAGAAGCGATCTTAATTGTGCTGAGAAGCAATAATAGATCAATGCATAGCATGGGGATGTGCGAACCATGCTTTTTTCTCTTTTTTTGGACTTTTCAGCCTGTGCTGTGTACACTAGGGTCAGGGTCAACAGTTATCGCAGTATCATATGTGTGCTGCAGCTTCTGGCACCAGACATAGCCATCCATAATGTTGTGGTACTTTAGGTCAGCTCCCATTCACATGAATGCCATGCGACCACTACACAGCCGATTAAGGTTTCTGCTTCCAACTCTCCCCACTACGTGTCTACGGGTGCCAGCAACGGCCACAAGCAGCTGGTTGGTGTGGGTGCTGGGTGTCACACCCCCACTGATCTGATATTGATGACCTATCCTAAGGATTCTGTTTACTTACATCCACCACTAGAGGGAGCTCACTGCTGATAGATTTATACAGCCTTTTAGATTCAGTATGTAGTGAGCTCCACCTAGTGGTGGCCGCAGATAACCAGAATTTTATACCACTATACACACTTAGTACTGTTTATTCAGTTTGAATTGCTATAACACTTAATATGCTATGTCTATGAATTTTTATCGTATTAAGCCACTTCCTTTTTTTTTACACAATGTATTGTCACATGATAAATGTGTTTCAAAAGGGTTCACATGATCCCTGACTATATTGATGATATCCTTCAGATTCGCAGTCACATCTCAGTCATTCCAGTTAAATATTAATAAGCTCGGAGAAAACATTTCTAAGATGTAATTGATTGCGTTTGACAGATATCGAAGGTCTTGGCAGATATGCAGAAAATGCATGTGGGTGTGAAGTGGCTTTCTAGTTAATTATTTCCCATCAACACTACTGAATGACTTCAGTGAAAATAATTAGACTCTAATGCACGCGGTCGGACTGAAGGAAATTTCACAACATTTTGCTAACTTTTTGACTAAAGTCCAGTTGCCGATCATGTTGTCGCCATGCCATTGTTCTCTAAGATACATTGTTCTTATGGTGGTCCCTATAGTGCAGTTGACCAATTCCAAATTTACTCCCAGTTTGCCGGGACAGCCATTAAAGGGAATCTGTCACCAGCATAGTAGCATAATTTTTTTTTCATGAATCCTTGTTTAATAAAGTACCTTATTTCCATAACTGTTGGTGGTTTTCTTTTTCGTCTTGTCATTTCTTGTAAAAACCGCTTATTCAGATATGCAAATGAAGGTCTTAGGAGCCCAGAGGCGTTCCTCCTTTAGCAAGGAGCCAGGAACGCCCCCCTGATGTGCCGTGCCCACCTAAAATTTAAAAAAACGAACGCCTATAATCTGTAAAATCGCTTCCCAGAGGCGAGGCTAAATACTCCGCCCCTAACCCCCCGCCCCCGCCAGCTCCTCTCTGTGCGGCAAATATACCCGCTCCGACTCTCACCTGCATCCCGAAATCTCGCGCAGGCGCAGTGCCAGCGATTGCCTGCGCGCTTCCTTCTCACTGAGGCAACATCGCTCTGGAAAGCGTCACTGGGCTCGGCGCATGCCCAGTGACGCTGTTGAGCCCTGGTGTGGGAACCTTTTCCTGTGATCCACAAGTAAAAGTGAAGTGTTACCCAACCCCTACAGAGTTGAGCCTGTTGCCCTTAGTATCCAGATGATCTCGCCAGCACTGCGCCTGCGCGAGATTTCGGGATGCAGACAAGGGCCGGAGCGGGGATATTTGCCGCACAGTGAAGCTGGCAGGGACAAACTATTGCTTGCTCTGGGAGCGATCCACAGGTATGGGCGTCAGTTTTAAAATTTTAGGCGGGCACAGCACATCAGAGCGTTCTGGGCTCCACTAGAACGCCCTCTGGCTCGCTTCATTTGCATGATGCGTGGCTTGAGTATTACCCAACAGTTATGAAATAGATGCTTTGTAAACAAATTCATGAAACATGCTACTTGCTATGACGCTGATGATCAATGGCAGTGCCATGTAATGCTGCATTACCCCAGGGGTGGCACTGCAGGAGAATTACACATTTTCTGACAGGTCCCACTGAGAACTAGTGTTGAGCGCGAATATTAAATTAGCGAATGTATTTAGCGAATATTGGCACTTCGCTAATTCGCGAATATTTCGAACATAGCGCTATATATTCGCTTTTTCAAATATTAGTTTTTGTTTTTTTTAAGTTGTTAATCCTTGTTGCTCTCTGGTTGTCTTGCCACTTCCCAAAAGCTGTTCTTACCTGTCTGGAGGATTCCTGGCTCCCTGCCCGCTCCAGTTAATGCCCGTTGCCGCTACTGCCAACTTCCCGTGTGCATGGGAACGCCTCCATGCTAAAATGTACTGTCAGATGTGAGAATCACGATGTTCAAATTTGACTAAGTTGTATTCGCAGTGCGATTAATATAACCTGTATTACTCGCATTGCACATTCAACTTGCATCTGTGTAGAATTAACTAATATTGAGAATATAGCACTATATTATATTCTAGCAATACAACCATTAGAAACTCAGCTCTAAGTTGAATTCGCAATCCGAACATATACTCGTATTGCGAATTCAACATAGAGCTGAGTTCTTAATGGTTGGTTGCTAGAATATAACGAAGATTGAGAACATAGTGCTATATTCGATATTCGTCATCTTCGTTATATTCTAGCAATACAACCATTAGAAACTCAGCTTTGAATTCGCAATGCGATTATATGTTTGGATTGCGAATTCAACTTAGAGCTGATTTCCTAATGGTTGTATTGCTAGAATATAATATAGTGCTATAGTCGATATCTTCGTTGAATCTACTAAGCTAACCCAATAGGAAATTTGCCTGTAAACACTGTTCAAAGTTCAAATCGGAATACACAAATATAAATTCGCGTAACAATCGCAATATATAGAATAATTGCGAAATATCGCGAAATCGAATATGGCACCTCCCGCTCATCACTACTGAGGACTGAAGGTGATCATTGGGTTTTCTAGCAGCAGGACTATGATCGAGTAATCATCAGTGGACCCATTGTTTTTAACGGGTCCGTGGTCTGCATTTTGAGGACATAGTCTATCTTTTTGCAGAATGGACTCTTCTGACAGAGGATGCAGTTGTCCAAAGTAGTCCATAGTTCTTTAGCATCCCTGCTTGAAATAAGGGTCTCTTGACCATGAGAAGGTCACAGCGTCCTCCTGCTAGGAATCCCAGCAATCAGTTGTAGTCAATGGGGAAACCTGACAGTAAGGGCTCGTGTACACGGCTATTGTCCGGCCGCGCCCGTAATGCGGCCCGCAAACAGCGGGTCAACAATAGATGGGCAACGGACGTGTGCACCGCGCATCATGGATGCAGACCCATTCACTTGAATGGGTCCGCAATCCGGAAGGTCCGGTGCGGAACGGAGGCACAGAACCCCATGGAAGCAGTGGCGTATCTATCACGAGGCAAACAAGGCATTTGCCTAGGGCGGCACTTCCAATGGGGCGGCGCCGCGGCAAGATGCCTTGTTTGCCTCAGTGATAGATTTTTTTTTTGTCCGGGCTGCGCTGCTGGGGGTGCGCCGGCGCCGCTCCTCCCCGCCCAGCGCCCGTTGTAGGTAATTTATTCACTCCACTTGCCTGAGAGAGCGCCGGAGAGACTCACACAGGCGCACTGGCAGAGGCATTGAAGTGCGCATGCGCCTGCCAGTGCGCCTGTGTGAGTCTTCCAGCTTCTCTCAGACAGTGAAGGGGAATCTGTGGATGACACTGAGGGGGAGGAATATGTGGATGATACTAAGAGGGAGAATCTGTGGATGACACTGAGGGGGAGAATCTGTGGATGACACTAAGGGGGAATATGTGGATGACACTAAAGAGGGGAATCTGTGGATGACACTGAGGGGGAATCTGTGGATGACACTGAGGGGGAATCTGTGGATGACACTGAGGGGGAATCTGTGGATGACACTGAGGGGAATCTGTGGATGACACTGAGAGGGAATCTGTGGATGACACTAAGGAGGAATATGTGGATGACACTAAAGAGGGGGAATCTGTGGATGACACTGAGAGGGGATCTGTGGATGGCACTTAAGGAGGGGGATCTGTGGATGGCACTTAAGGGGTGGATCTGTCTGTGGATGGCACTTAAGGGGGGGATCTGTGGATGACACTTAGTGGGATCAAGGGAGGGGTGTGAGGTGTGGCTGTCGTTATTCACTTTTAAATACAGGAATACAGGAAAGGATGGAGCCTAAAAGGAAGGGCGGGGTTTACAGAGAAAGGGGTTTGGCCTTGACAGGAAGGGGCGGGTCAAATTTATATTAGGGGGTGCCCGAGTGTAGTCTCGCCTAGGGCAGCACAAAACCAAGATACACCACTGCATGGAAGCTCTATGGAGAGCTTCCTTGGGGTTTCTCTCCATACCTCGGCGTTGCTTTTGATCCCCGCACGGCCGCCTCTACATCTCCCCATCGCACGGATCAAAACATCCGGCGACAGGGGGAGCAGCCAATAGCAGGCCGCGACGGAGACTAGTCTCCCTAGCATCACGGGTGACACTAGGGAGGCTCGTTCTCGTTGCACCCTGCTATTGGCTGCTCCCCCTGTCGCCAGATGTTTTCATCCGCGAGAAGGGGAGATGCAGTGGCGGCCGCGCGAAGATCTGAAGCGATGCGGGTGTCAGGGACTGGGATAAGTATTACCTATATGAGGGGCTCTGGCATTAGGGGGGTATTATAAGGGTTGGATAACCCCTTTAAGGCAATCTCCAGGACTAACACCCTGATGGCCTATCCTAGGACACTACATTAACGTTTAGGCACCATGCACTAGACCGTATCTGTTTTGCGGCCCGCAAATGGCAGATCTGCAAAATATGGATGTGGACTGTGTGCTGCCTGCATTTTATTTACAGGCCTGTTGTTTTCAATGGGTCCGTGGTCTGCATTTTGAGGACATAGCCTATCTTGCAGAAGGGACATACAGATACGGAAAGTGCAACGGGCAGCTGCACCCCGGGGACCTCTATATGTTGCGCGAGTGTTATAGTGCAGCCTAAAATGTCTCTTTATGTGTCATGGTGCTTCTACCTGGATGCCGCTGGAACCCAGGCTTTGGCTCCGAAGCAATAAATAGGGGGAATAATTGAGGGATAAAAGAATAACTTGAGTCCAGACCTTGAGATGAAGTTCAATGACAGCTATACTTTGAATAAATGTTTCTTCAAACAGTTTACAGGCATTGTCTTGGTTCCAGCAGGCTTTAGCATGAATACTACGGACCACGGACCCATTAAAGTCAGTGGTCCGCAAAAAATGTGGATGCCACACGGACCTCATTCATATTTTTCAGATCCACGATTTGCAGACTGCAAAACAGATACAGTCGTTGCAACGGGGCCTTAATCGGTGGGGTTGGTGCAAGCGTCGCTTCCCTTCATAGGTGTAGGCGCTGACCCCCACAAGCGGCTGTGCCTCTTTCTGCAGGATATCAGCTTCTCTTGGTAAAC
This sequence comes from Bufotes viridis, assembly GCA_033119425.1. Lineage (NCBI taxonomy): Eukaryota > Metazoa > Chordata > Amphibia > Anura > Bufonidae > Bufotes > Bufotes viridis. The sequence goes on from CM065589.1 coordinate 32,071,394, forward strand.
CACCAATGTTTTAGCCCTGGAGAACCCCTTTAAGGGGCCTAGTCTATCTGACTGTACGCATTTCAGCTATCACAAAGACACCGAATGACCTCGCTGTGTCTGGGGGAGGTCGGTGAGGAAACAGCTCTGTTTTATGAGGAAGCGTCTTTCCTGTTTATTGTCAGAGCTGCTGCTTCCTCCCTGCTTGCTGCTTCCATCTTTAACCCCTTGCATTATCACTGCACATTTTTTACATAGGTTGTGCCTTGTATGTGGCGATTGAAAACCTATACAGACTGAATATTTCTCACAGTTGAGGTTTTGTGACAGTCACTTAAATGGGTATCCAGTCACCAACATGTATCAACTACCCACCGGAGGGGATTCTGACTGCTTGGATTGATGTACCCCTTGTACCCACCACACGACAGGGGCGCGGAAAAGTCACTCGGCAGTTTCTGTCACTCCCATAGAGTGTGGGCACCTGCTCAATTTTTGCTCTATTCAGTCTTCTCCATGAAGGGGCTGGGTGGGCAAGAAGAGTATGGCCCCCTAGGCTCCTGGCTGATGTGATTTATCACTTCTCCAATGCACACTGCACATTACTATTAACTGACCATTGTATGGCGGTATTTATTAAGACTTTTTTGTGATAACAAGTAAGGCTACTTTCACACTAACATTTTATGCGGATCCGTCATGGATATGCAAAAACGCTTCCGTTACAATAATACAATCCCTCATGATCGGATCCGGTTGTATTATGTCTTCTATAGCCATGATGGATGATGAACTCCATTAAAAGTCAAAGAGGGAGGTATCCGTTTTATATTGTGCCAGATTGTGTCAGAGAAAATGGATCCGTCCCCATTGACTTACATTGTGTGCTGGGACGGATCCGTTTGGCTCCGCTTCGTCAGGCGGACAGCAAAACGCTGCAGGCAGTCCGCCTCCAGAGCGGAATGGAGACTGGGCGGAGGCAAACTGATGCATTCTGAGCGGATCCTTTGTCACAATACACAGACAATGCACAGAGTGATGTCACAGTACAGGGATAATAAACACAGTGATGTCACAGTACAGAGATAATAAACACAGTGATGTCACAGTACAGTGGAAATATACACAGTGATGTCACAGTACAGGGATAATAACCACAGTGATGTCACAGTACAGTGGAAATATACACAGTGATGTCACAGTACAGGGATAATAACCACAGTGATGTCACAGTACAGGGATAATAAACACAGTGATGTCACAGTACAGGGATAATAAACACAGTGATGTCACAGTACAGGGATAATAAACACAGTGATGTCACAGTACAGGGATAATAAACACAGTGATGTCACAGTACAGAGATAATAAACACAGTGATGTCACAGTACAGGGATAATAAACACAGTGATGTCACAGTACAGGGATAATAAACACAGTGATGTCACAGTACAGAGATAATAAACACAGTGATGTCACAGTACAGGGATAATAAACACAGTGATGTCACAGTACAGAGATAATAAACACAGTGATGTCACAGTACAGGGATAATAAACACAGTGATGTCACAGTACAGGGATAATAAACACAGTGATGTCACAGTACAGGGATAATAAACACAGTGATGTCACAGTACAGAGATAATAAACACAGTGATGTCACAGTACAGGGATAATAAACACAGTGATGTCACAGTACAGGGATAATAAACACAGTGATGTCACAGTACAGTGATAATAAACACAGTGATGTCACAGTACAGGGATAATAAACACAGTGATGTCACAGTACAGGGATAATAACACAGTGATGTCACAGTACAGGGATAATACACACAGTGATGTCACAGTGCAGGAATAATAAACACAGTGATGTCACAGTACAGGGATAATAAACACAGTGATGTCACAGTACAGGGATAATAAACACAGTGATGTCACAGTACAGGGATAATAAACACAGTGATGTCACAGTGCAGGAATAATAAACACAGTGATGTCACAGTACAGAGATAATAAACACAGTGATGTCACAGTACAGGGATAATAAACACAGTGATGTCACAGTACAGGGATAATGAACACAGTGATGTCACAGTACAGGGATAATAAACACAGTGATGTCACAGTACAGGGATAATAAATACAGTGATGTCACAGTACAGGGATAAGGCACACAGTGATGTCACAGTACAGGGATAATAAACACAGTGATGTCACAGTACAGGGATAATAAACACAGTGATGTCACAGTACAGGGATAATAAACACAGTGATGTCACAGTACAGGGATAATAACACAGTAATGTCACAGCACAGGGATAATAAACACAGTGATGTCACAGTATAGGGATAATAAACACAGTGATGTCACAGTACAGGAATAATAACCACAGTGATGTCACAGTACAGAGATAATAAACACAGTGATGTCACAGTACAGAGATAATAACCACAGTGATGTCACAGTACAGGGATAATATACACAGTGATGTCACAGTACAGAGATAATAAAAACAGTGATGTCACAGTACAGTGATAATAAACACAGTGATGTCACAGTACAGAGATAATAAACATAGTGATGTCACAGTACAGGGATAATAAACATAGTGATGTCACAGTACAGGAATAATAAACACAGTGATGTCACAGTACTGGGATAATAAACACAGTGATGTCACAGGACATTGACAATAAACACAGTGATGTCTCAGCACATGAATAATGCACACAATAATGTCATAGTAAAAGGACAATTCGCACGAAGGTCTATCACAATATTCGGATAATGCACACAGTGATGTCACAGTAAAGATATAATGCACATAGTGATGGAACACTATATGTATAATGCAAAAGATAATGAACACATTCTTGTTTCGGTATTTTGATTATGCACACAGTGATGTCACAGTAAAGGGATAATGCAAACAGTGATGTTACAGTGTAAAAATTCTGATGTCACAGTATAGCACAGGATGAGAATAACAACTACATAAAAAGATGAGATGCAGTGAAATCACGGCAGAGGATGCTACAATCAATAAAGTGATAATGCACACAGTAGGGGCAATAACTGGACTTCATAGTGAATCCTGAGGCCACATTCAGTTTTCCCTCACCTATTTCATAGCTATTATTAATTGTACCTTATGTGTGAGTAGAAATTCCCCCCTAAGTTGTTGGACCCCAGCACAACTGCTGTGTCTGCTATTACTGCTACGACTGCTGTGCGGCACTACTACTGTAAAGTATCTGTTCAGTGTGTGGTGGTGGCTGCACTACATACTATTGTTATTTAGGAGTTATATTGCAAGCTGATATGTGGGCACCTTAGTACATGACAATGATAATTAGACTTTGTATATGGGGGTAGGGGCCGCCATCAGAAGGCACGGCACAGGACATGACCCAATGTAATGCCAGCTTCTAGGGTTGAATACAGTGTCTCCCGTCTGTGGGTAGATCTGCAGCGAGCCCGGAATAGAAGTGGTAGCTGGGGCCATGAGGGTAATGATAGTAGTAACAGCTCACAGTAACAATATCTCCCTCTAGTGTTCCCTTGGGCCGTGCAGTGACAGAAGGGCGCAACGTTTCTTCCCTCAGGGCACACTCTGGTATTGGGGCTCCTGCCTGGTGGTAGTTGGGGTGCCATTGGTGTTAGATGTTAGTCTGGGTGCAAGGCAGGAGAGCAGGTGCTATGGTCGGTGAATGGTGGAGTCAGTACTCTAAACAAATAAGTTTCTCTTTACGTGCAGAATAGGAGTAGTAGTACATCAAACAGTAACAATCACAGTGAAATTCCTCCCAATAGCAATGTATGGACAATAGTAATGATGGAGATTGTAGTACTCCTTCTCTCTGTCTCTCTCTAAAGTCTCTTAACAGAATTGAGGGGAGCAGGTTTAAGATACGGTTGGCCAAACCGTCTCCAAGTGTTGAAGGGTGCACTAGCAGTGTTCCCTCTTACAGCAGTAAGGTCCCTCTGCTGAACGGCATAGTAGATTCTGGACCTGCTCAGGTTTCTTCTCTCTGGGGCACTTTTGAGGATGAAGTAGCTTCCTTGGCTGTAGAAGTCTCAGAGATGAAGATTCTCTGAGCTCAGGCTTAGCTCTGAGGAGCTTGCACATGTAGGTCTTCACTGTTCCTAGGGTAGAACTAGACTATCCACTGACTAACCAGGGGGCAGACCCAGGTCCATCTCCTGGCAACCCTAGAGGATGAACCAAGGGGGTTAACCCAAAACTGTCCATACAATGCTATTAGGTTTACAAATACAATAAATCAGAACAGTTCACTTAACAATATAATATCATAGCAATAACCCTTTTACAGTAACCCTGTTAATTTTTACATTTTTCATCGGGAATAGTTGATTTCCTTGCAACGTGCAATTTATCTGGATTTCACATTTCAGAGACATTTGTCCTTATTACACAACGTGATACTTGTGAAGGAAATCCAGCCTTACGGAGCGTGTGATAGCCGCAGCAGGTTTATGGACGATCATAACTTCATAACTTTTCTACACATTCCGACATGATTTATATTCCACATAACCCTTTGGCGCGGTGCTGACTCCAGCTGGGGTGCTCCTGCGTTATATCATGTGGACGCCTATTAGAAATGTACCTCCGGCCAATACCTTTATTAACCCCTTCACCTATAATCAGCAGCAACGATAAGCCTTTCAGGGTACAGATACGCTGTGGATTTGCCACAGAGGATTCCAATGTAACAAATCTGCAGCGCTTTATAGTATCAGCGGTTCGGGAGACCTGAAGAAATCTCGACCACACGCTGCTAAAAAAAAAAAAAATTGCGCCGTAAACTGACTTGTATGTGGACTTTAAATCTACAGTATGTTGACTTATGCTGCAATGTCAAATTCACCGCAGAATAAACGCCAAACTTGTGCCCTGTGTAAGCATAACCTTAAGGCCCCATTCACACGACCGTATTATTGGTCCGCATCCAATCCATATATTTTGCAGATAGGACACATTCATTTCAATTGGTCCGCAAAAAATGAGGACAGCACACCGCGTGCTGTCCGCAACCGTATTTCCGTTCTGTAGTCTTGCAAAAAAGATAGAACATGTCCTATTCCTGTCCAATAAGATTGGCATTGTTACAATGGATCCGCCAAAGAAATAGATTCAACACGGATGTCACACGGACATCATCCGTATGTCTTGCAGATCCAAATTTTGCGGACAGCAAAATACATACAGTCATGTGAATTCGTCCTAAAAAGGAGCTGTCACCTCTCCTGACATGTTTTATAGTAACTACTTGCATTCCCCAATTTCGGAGCATCTATTCTAATGACTGTTTTATTCCATTCCTCTATTATTCCTTCTAGAATTTTAGGATTGAATTGCCAGCAGGCTACAATCAAGATCCAGCTGGGTGTTACCTGTCGGGGTTGTGTCCCTGCACAGTCTGACTGGCACCACTGATTGGATAATGTTAGAATGTGCAGGCCCCCACCCCCCAAGAACTGGACCTTCATTGCAAACTGCTACTAATTCATTCATAACTTCTAGTCATAAGAATAGACGCTTCAGAACTGTTATTACATGGGCGATTCAAATAGTTGCTAAAACAGACGTGTCAGGAAAAGAGGACAGGTCTTGTGAGGACCACAGCCTCCTCACAGCTCACCAAGCACAGCGCCGTACGTTGTATAGTGGCTGTGCTTGGTAGTGCAGCTCAGTCCCATTCACTTCTATGGGGATGAGCTGCGCCTAGGCCACGTGATTGATGAACGTGTCGTCACTCGGCCTAGGATAAGCAGAGAGAAGACTGCAGCTTTCACAGGAGCGTCGCTGACTTCTCAAACAGCTGATCGGCAGGGGTCCCGGGAGTTGGACCCCCACCAGTCAGAGGATAGGTCATCAGTATTAAAATCTTGGAAAACCCCTTTAAAGTGATCCCCTATCCACAGATTCCGCATTTATTAGAACTGAACATCCAGGCCATAATAGAACACTTCTATCCTTGTCCATAATGCGGACGAGAAGAGAACAGTGACAACTTTTCTGAGCCTGAAATGCTCTGCTTAGAATGGTTGTCACTTCCCCTCCCAAACACAGACTGCGTTGCATGTCTGTTCTAGCTGAACTGATATTAGGGTACTTTCGCACTTGCGTTATTCTTTTCCGGCATTAAGTTCCGTCCTAGGGGCTCAATACCGGAAAAGAACTGATCAGTTTTACCCTCATGCATTCTGAATGGAAATCCGTTAAGGATGCATCAGGATGTCATCAGTTCAGTCACTGCTCGTTTTTTGGACGCATGCTGCGGTATTATCTCCATCCAAAATTCTGGAACACTTGTCAGAATGCCGGATCTGGCATTAATTTACATTGAAATGTATTAGTGCCGGATCAGGCATTAAAAATACAGCACTGATGGATCCGTACTTCCGGTCTGCGTATGCGCAGACCTTTGAAAATGTAAAAAAAAAAAATAATGGATCAGTTTTTCCCGATAACAACCGTCTACAAATGCTGTCCGTTTGCATACAGATTGCCGGATCCTCACAACGCAAGTGGGAAAGTACACTTAAGGCCTCATGCACATGACCGTTGGTGTCTTGCGTCTGCAAAAAAAAAAACGGATGATGGACCGTTTTTTTGGGTGGACCCGTTTTTTTTGGCAGATCCATTGTAATATTGCCTATCCTTGTCCGCAAACGTGAAAAAAATAGGACATGCTCTATTTTTTTGATAGAATGTAAACACGGACCACGGATACGGAAAAAAACCGTTGACCATGCGCATTTTTTGACGGACCCATTGAAATGAATGGGGAAGCATCCTATCCGTGAAAAAAAACTAAACGGACGCGTAAACAAACAACGGTCGTGTGCATGAGGCCTAAGACTGTTTTATTTTCCTGTTGTCATTGGTCTCTATGCCGCTGTCATTGATAGAAAGTTGGGAGGTGACTGCAGTCGTACTTTAAGTCAACCATTCTGTTGTTTTAATACCTTGAGCCTTCTTAGGAATGTGAAATATGGCATTTTTTAGACCATGTGACTCCAGGTCTAACTATTGAGCATGAAAATAAAGTCATTTAAAGGGACATTAAACCGAAATTTAAAAAAAGACCAAGTTAGGTTGAAAAGAGGTCACAGATCTCCACTGTTGAGACCCTCTAGAGACATTACCATATATACATACATTATATTAGCAGCTTATTATGTAAGTTGTACTATCAGGACCACTTCTGTCCATAGGCCCCATTAGGACATGGACGTCTCAGAGGCAGTGGCGTTTCTAGGGCTGGTGTCACCCGTTGCGGTATAAAATGGTGTCACCCCCCCAAGCACACACTACAACGCCCCTCATGTGCCAGCAATGCCTCCATAGTGTCCCTCATGTGCCAGCCATGCCCCCATAGTGTCCCCCATGTGCCAGTAGATGCCCCCATAGTGTCCCCCATGTGCGAGTAGATGCCCCCATAGTGTCCCCCATGTGCGAGGCAATGCCCCATAGTGTCCCCCATGTGCCAGCAATGCCCCCATAGTGTCCCCCATGTGCCAGGCATTGCCCTATAGTGTCCCCCATGCACCAGCAATGCCCCCATAGTGTCCCTCATGTGCCAGGCATTGCCCCATAGTGTCCCCCATGTGCCAACAATAATGCCCCAAAGTGTCCCCCTTATGCCAGCAATGCCCCATAGTGTCCCCCATTATCCAGCAATGAACCCCAACCCCCCCTCCACCCCCCACCCAGCCCAGCGCATCACAGAAAAAAAACCAAAAAAAAACAACACTTACCTCCATGGCAGCGATGCGATGCAGGCCTCTTCTGGCCTGTGTCCCAAACTGTACTGCTCAGGTGGCGCGATCAGAGGGACGCCTCTCCCTCGCCCTGCCGCAGTGTTCATCTGTATCGCCGTTGTGAGGACGACTATACAGATGAATGTAGTGAGATGAACGCTTCACAATAGAAGTGCCCATCTCCTGGTGGTGTCACCCCATCACTTGTGTCACCCGGTGCGGCCCGCACCCGCCGCACCCCCCTCGCAACGCCACTGCTTAGAGGGGGGCCTCTGGTGGACCTAGGCTTAACCAACTGCAGATAGTTTAGTTGGGTGGGGAGTGGGGACTAACATTCAGTTTTGGACATTTGGATCAAAAATAGGGACTGTTCCTCTAGAAAATTGATACTTGGGAGTTATGGACCATGATGGTGTGGTCAGTGGATTAAGTGGATTAAAAGTTTGTCAACCCTTCAGAATTTTCTAGATTCTAGACCTAAAACTATATCCGATTTTCCCACGTGTCCTAAAAGTAGATAAAAATAAGCAAATCAAACAAATGAGTCAAAAATCTTAGACTTGGTCATTTATTTATTGAAGAAAATGGTCCAATATCACATGTCTGTGAGTAGCAAAAGTATGTGAACCTTTGCTTTCAGTATCTGGTGTGACCCCCTTGTGCAGCACTAAACATTCCCTGGAAGAAGCCGCTGGGCGAAACGCGTGTCGGGGAATCGCTGGAGGTCACATCACTTTGCGGTCTGTAATACATGTACTTTATCTTGTGTACCGAACCTGCTTTACTTGTTTAATTATGTTTGCACGTGGCTACTCCTCCCCCTTCTTTGGTGAGGAGCTACACGTGTGGTTGTATCAGTATTTAGCATCCCTTGCCGCTATGTTTGGATCTTACAGGTATATTATTGGGGCTTTTCTTTCTTCTTTTTCAGTCAAAGGTTGGAATTTATGTTAGTTCCCTTTTGCAATATTTGGAGTGATTCCTGACACACCTACGGCTCTGCTTCACTCGATTCATTTTTGCCCCTTTGTAGACTTGGATACCTTACCATAGCGCCAAGGATATTTTCAGTTTTGTAGGTAGATTTTTGGTACAATAATAATCAATACAGACTATGCTTTGTGTTTGTTTGCTGTCACTTCGGATCCTGTTTTACCTTTTTATTATATATCTTGTGATGTGATTTTGTCATAATATTCAATAATATTCAATAAAGATTGTATTTTTTACCTTTAAGTAGCATGGCTTTTTTGGTGGTTATTTGTAATGCCATGCGTGTAGTTACGGTGTTGTTTATAGGAGTTTGGACCCAGGCTTAACCAACCGAAGAAAGTTTAGTTGGGTGGGGACTAACATTCAGTTTTGGACATTTGGCTCAAAAATAGGGACTGTTCCTCTAGAAAATTGATACTTGAAGTTATGGACCACGATGCTGTCCTTATACAGTGGTGATTAAAAGTTTGTCAACCATTTAGAATTTTCTAGATTCTAGACCTAAAACTATATCCGATTTTCACACATGGCCTAAAAGTAGATAAAATTAAGCAAATCAATCAAATGAGTCAAAAATCTTAGACTTGGTCATTTATTTATTGAAGAAAATGGTCCAATATCACATGTCTGTGAGTGGCAAAAGTATGTGAACCTTTGCTTTCAGTATCTGGTGTGACCCCCTTGTGCAGCACTAAACGTTCCCATTAATTGTTGACTAGTCCTACATATTGGATCGGAAGAATTTTGGCCCATTCCTCCTTACAAAAGCAGCTTCAGCTCTGCTATGTTGGTGAGTTTCCTCCCATGAACTGCTGTCTTTATGTCGTTTCACAGCATTTCTATTGGATTAAGGTCAGGACTTTGACTTGGGCATTCCAGAACTTTAATTTTCTTCTTCTTTAACTTTGGTAGAAGGACTTAGGCCTCTTGCAGACGAGCGAGTATTCCGCGGGGTGCAATGCGTGATGCGAACACATTGCGCCCACACGGAATCCGGACCCATTCATTTCAATGGGTCTGTGTACATGAGCGTTGGTTTTCACGCATCACTAGTGCATTGTGTGAAAATCGCTGCATGTTCTATATTCTGCGATTTTCACGCAACGCTGGCTCCATAGAAGTGAGGATGCGTTTTTCACGGATGGTTGCTAAGAGATGTTGTTTGTAAACATTCAGTTTTTATCACTCGTGTGCAAAACGCATTAAATCGCATTGCACCCGCTCGATAAAAACTGAAGAACTGAATGCGATCGCAAACAAAACTGAATGGACTTGCTTGCGAAATCGCGCAGTTTTCACTGAACGCATCCGGACCTAATCCGCTCACGCTCTTCTGTCATCACGCCTGCCTGTGCTGGGATTTCATTACCAAATAGACCTCAGCCCTGTAGCGTAGGTAATCGGCGACGGGGCAAGGAATTATTGTCTCCCATGCCCTGCTGCAAAATTCAGCTACAGCGCGGCAGCCCTGTCTCAAATAACGACAAGGCTAAAAAGTCCTATCACCATCTGCAAAGTTTAAGGCGCATTGGCGACCATTTTGGTCACCATCTGGAGCATTGTGATGGTGGACTCATAAGTATTAACATTAGCTAACGTAAGACAGGCCGTTAGTTGCTTAGCGGTTACCTTGGCTTCCTTTGTGACCTTGTAGACTATTGTAGGCCTTGCTCTTGGTGTGATCTTTGTTTTTTGACCGTTCCCGGAGAGGGTAATAATGGTCTTAAATTTCCTCCATTTGTACACAATGTGCCTGACTTTGTATAGGTGGAGTCCCAACACTAAGGAGATGGTTTTGTAACCTTTTTCAGCCTGATGAGCATCAACAACTGTTCTTCAGAGGTCTTTAGAAATCTCTCTCTGGGCTCTCACAAACGGTCAAAAACGGATCAGTTCAGCCCCAATGCATTCTGAATGGATAAGGATCTGTTCAGAATGCATTAGTTCGGCTCCGTTCCGTCTCTATTCCGTTTTGGAGACGGACACAAAACGCAGCTTGCAGCATTTTGGTGTCCGTCTGAAGAGGCGGAGCCTAACGGATCCGTTTTGAATTACAATGTAAGTCAATGGGGACGGATCCGTTTTCAATGACACAATATGGTGCATTTGAAAATGGATCCGTTCCCCATTGACTTTTAATGTAATTCAAAACTGATCCGTTTTGGACTTTGTCATTTTTCTTTTAACTAATGCAAACGGATCCGTTCTGAACGGATACAAACGTTTGCATTAGAGGTGCGGATCCGTCTGTGCAAATAAACAGACGGATCCGCACCAACGCAAGTGTGAAAGTACCCTAACTCCACCTTTACATTATCCTCTAAAGGGTCACATACCTTTGTCACTCACGGACATGTGATATTGGATTATTTTCCTCAATAAATAAATGACCAGGTCTAATATTTTTAATTTGTTTGATTTAGAAAATCTGATGTCATTTTGGGTCCAATGTATATATAAATATAGAACATTCTCAAGGATTCACAAACTTTCAAGCACCACTGTCAATTACATGGAGGTTACACAATGACTTGTATATGATTTTTTTCTCAGTTTGCACTATGTAATTAATGTGACGCCAGGTATCTTGCACAAGTTATTACAGGTAATACGGGACTGTGACATTCCGGGTGAATAATGCTGGCACCGTGCTGATACAAGGTGTGGAAGAGATGATGCATTTTATGAAGAGAGTTTACCAGAGATAAAAGAATTTCCATGATCGACCAATATGCTGGCAGAAGGTTCTTACATGAACATCTTAAAGGGGTTATCCCATCTAGTGTTTTCATAGTTACCTGCTGAGAGCTGCGTCGTTCACTTCCTGGTTTCCGGCTTGTGAGGCTGGGCGGGCTTAGTCAGCTTGATTGAAGGCTTGTTCTGGCCGGGCCGCGCGCTGTCTTGATCGTGCATGCCGCCGCGTATGCGCCATGGTGACTTCTTCCTTGCCAGTATAGTACAGAGCCGGCGTGTGCGTTCGCGGCTCTGTACTATACTGGCCAGGAAGAAGTCACCATGGCTCATGCGCGGCGGCATGTCCGTTCAGGACAGAGCGCGGCCCGGCGGGACAAGCCTTCAATCACGCGGCCCATCCAGGAGAAAATAAGGTGTCTTCTGCGCAAGCGCGGCCACGGGATTCGGGAGAAGAGCGGTGGCCGTAACTAGGGGAGACCAAATTACAACAATGAGGTAGGAGGGGATGAATTTTCTCAAGAAGGGTGGGAATTGGCTAATAAAATATATTTACGAAAATGATCACTGTTACATAATTAACTGATTAAACAGTGATCAATGTGATGGGGATAGCGCTGGGACCCGCAGCTATATTGAGAAAAGAGCCCCGCAAGGTGGTGGCTGGAGGACTCTGGTCCGGCCACCACCAAGCTGGCTCCCTATAAAAGTGAATGCATGCGTGGCCCCCGCTCCCATTAATTTCTATGGGGCCAATAGAAATAGTTGACCCAGCGCTCAGCTATTTTCGCCGACCCCATAGAAAATGAATAAAGGGCGGCTGCACATGCGCAGTATGCCCTCCTTCACTTGCGGGGCTCTGTTCTCGATATAGGTGCGGGTCCCAGCAGTGGCACCTGCCCCTATAAGACAATGGAGGCATATCCTAGCGATATGCCCCCATTGGCCAGGATGAGACTACCCCTTTAAGATCATGAACTTAACAGAATCTCCTTATAGCTCATGTCTCAGCTTACCAAGGAGTCTTACTTTTTCCTGGAATAATTATAATAGAACAGAAAATAGGTCTGGCATGGCCAATGATGAAAACAGGTTCTAATGTATCCCTTTTCCTTCAAGAACTAGAAAGTATCCAATTCCTTCATGTTTGCGAACCCTTCAGAATTTTCTATAATGCTGCATACATTTGACTTACAACTACATCAGTCCTAAAAGAAGAAAAAGATGACCAAATCTTTTGCTGAATGAAGCTAGGACAGCCACTGATGTTTCTTCATTAGTGACAGATTTCATGCATCCACATTTTGGCAAATCCAACACTGAACCAGTTTCACGAAACTTAGCAAGCAGTTTGCTAACTGTAGCATGGGAGATGGGTGGTCTCGTAGGGTGTCTTGCATTGAAATCTGCTGCAATGACCCGGTTACTGCGTTCACCAGACATCAACACAATTTCTATCCGCTCCTCATGTGTTAACCTCGGCGACATGTCACAGGATGTAAACAAAGAGAAACTTGTAAATAACTCATGAAAGAATAAAGTTACGTTAAAACCATTGTTTTTCTTGTGAAATTCCCAATAAGTTTGATGTGTCACATGACCCTCTTCCTATTGAAGAAACATAAAGTTGGATTAAAAATGGCCGACTTCAAAATGGCCGCCATGGACTCACCACCCCTCACGTATACTAATGTGCCACAAACAGGAAGTTAATATCACCAACCATTCCCATTTTATTAAGGTGTATCCATATAAATGGCCCACCCTGTAGATCTCTTAGATTTATTATTGATGACCTATCTTCAGGATCTGATCTGCGAGGGTCTGACACCCGGCACCTCCGCCAACCAGCTGTTCCCTGCAGCCTCCAGCACTGGAACTAACATTTTAGTTTCAAAAATGGTTTTATTAATGGATTGAACAGATTATGGAGAACATAACCGAAGGCAGTACCAAAATGAGAGGCCCCACGCAGGAGGCGGCTGATGGAAGAGATACATTAATGCACAGTCAATTCAATAAAGTAAAAAAAAACTGAAAAAAACATCCAACACAAGAAAGATATCCCATGAAGAGCATGGCTTTGGGGATTATGTCAGATAAATATAAATGTACATATGCCGGGCAGCAGGAGAGGGTAAGTACATACCACCCACAGTATTTATAAGTGATGCAGGTAATAGATCAGAACCTCCCCTCCTAATTCCTATAATGTCAAATATGTGAGATGAGTGGGAGGAAGACAGCCAGCGCTGCCACATCTTTTAGATATGAGTCTGGAACTAACATTTTGAATGGAACAGGAAGCACAGCTCCGTTCTAAGTGCAGTGGCCGTGCTTGGTTACTGCAGCGCTATTCACATTCACGTCAATGAGAGCTGAGCTGCAGTACCCCAGCACGGCCACTACACTTAGAACGGAGCTGTACTTCCTGTGCCATTCAAAGTGCTAGTTCAAGTGCCGGAGGCTGGAGGGAACAGCTGGTCGGTGGAGGTGTGGAGTGTCAGATCCTCACTGTTTGGGTTAGAATGACCTATCCTGAGGATAGTTCATCCATATCAGAAGCCTGGAAACCCCCTTAGGCATTGCATGTGGTCATTTTCTGAATGTTTGGTCACTGATTGATCCTTGCAGAGATGTGTGGCCTGGTCTGGGCTTCTGTTGATGGGAGCATTGTAGATCTAACAAAACAGGGTGGGACAGCACCATCAAGGATCTTTTAGAGCAATAGTCCGTTCAGTGGCGGTGCAAAGCGATGTCAGGTCCCGGCCTCCGGACCCCCAGCATATATCGATGAAGTGAAGAAAATCGCAGCACTCCAATGTCTTTCAAAAAAATTCCTTTATTCCACCTCGAACACGCGACGTTTCGACTCGCTTGGAGTCTTTATCAGGCTTGATAAAGACTTCAAGCGAGTCCAAACGTCGCTTTTCGAGGTGGAATAAAGGAATTTTTTTGAAAGACATTGGAGTGCTGTGATTTTCTCCACTTCATCGATCATTGTAGATCTGTCATTGAACAGGAATAACTTTCCAACCATAACACCTGACAAAAATCAAATAAATAAAAAAAACATGGCTACACGGCAATATTTGGTTGCACAAAGTCGCCATATAGCCCCAACCTTATATGGTGCAGCAAAATGTGAGCTTATGACATCCTATAAGTCCTATCTTAATGAGCAATCCCTTCTTCCGCCAGCTGTGTATACTGCCTAGCAACACATCCTTGTAATCCTCTCCTCAAGAAATCTCACTTTAATCATTAAAAGGGTTTTCTGAGATTTTTTTTTACTGATGACCTAACCTCTGGAGAGGCCATCAGTATCTGATTGGTGGGGGTCCGACACCCAGGAAAAGGCACCAGCATTCCCGTGAGCACGACAGCCTTCTTTGTGTCTACCAAGCACAGCGCCGTACATAGTATAGCGGCTGTGCTTGGTATCGCTGCTCAGCCCCATTCACTTGAATGCGCCTAGGCCACGTGACCGATGAACCTGACGTCACTGGCCTAGGAAAGGCAGAGAGAAGACCGCGGTGCTCAAAGGAGTGCTGCTGCTTTCTTGAACAGCTAATTGGCGGGGGTCCTGGGTGTTAGACCCATACCACAGTGAGGACAGGTCATCAGTAAAAGAATCTCGGAAAACCCCTTCGAAGAGGACCGACCATCTCACCTGACAAGTCTCTTCTTAGGGCTCTTTCACACGGGCGTGTCCCTTGTGTGAGAGGGGGATCATGCGGCCTGGACTACAAAAGCATGCAATATTATCATGACTGATAATGCTGTGTGCCTCTGTGTGACCTTTCTGTACCGGAATCATACTGACACAAAGCTGTCAGTATGATTCCGTTACAAATAGGTCCACTGTAGTTCAGACCGCACAATCCTTCTCTCACACGGAGTGTGATTCCCGCCAGATAGCCCTTAGTAAATACTTTCCTTATACATTTGCAATTCCATAGCATCCTTTTTTAGAACTCTGCATTTTACCATACCTCTGTTACGCCTCCTGGAAATGAATAAATAAACTTACAACTGCGTGCTGCCATTCCCCTTGTCAAAAGGGTTTGACCCTGCACCGTCTGGCATTGATGGTGCAGGGTCAGTGCTTAGGGACACCCCCCTAACTGCTGATACCCACTTGTCAAGTTATGTATACATAACAGAGAAACAGCAAAATGTAGAGATCTAGTTAAAGATGTTTCATGAAGCAGCGACTCAAACAGACATCTGAGGACAGGTGCCAGGTCCTGTTCAAATTCTGAGTCAGAAAATGTAGCATTTCCTCTTTAGCAAAATTTGCATGCCCTACACATCAGTAAGTGAGGTTTTACTGTCCTAGGCTTGATCGGTGAAATGTTCATGTGCCAAGTGCCACTTGAGATAAGTCCCAGACCCATCTCCTGGCACACGGCAGCTGATCGGCTGTTCTGTGCATTAGGGATCGCAATTTGTGGTCCCCAATGCACGGGCAACATCTGTGCGGATTCCTCTGACGGATCCAGACCCTCTTAACTTGAATGGGTCCGTTGTCCGTCCACACTGCAAAAAAATAGTGCATGCACCACTTGTTGTGCACCGGACCTTCCGGATTGCGGACCCATCCAAGTGAATGGGTCTGCATCCGTGATGTGGCCTGCATATTGCGGACCTGCTATTTGTGGGCCGCAATACGGGCACGGCTGGGCAACTGTCATGTGCATGAGCCCTGAGTTACGTCTTGCAGTGACAGAGGGGTTTGATACAGGCAGTTTCATGATGTAGTTTCGGAAGCCAAACTCAGAAGTGGATCATAAAAAGGGACAGAAAGTATAAAGGACGGATACAACGTCTTCCTATTTCTTGAATTCACTCCTGGTTTTGGCTTCTAAAACTGAAAGCAGAAACCTGACCGTGTGACCATACCCTAAACCCCAGCAGCATAACAGTGCGCTGGTGGTTTAGTGACCCCAAAGCAAGTGACAGGCTCTCTTTAAAGGGGTTGTCTGAGATCTCAGACAAGTCTCCGAATAGTGTAAAGTAAAATATGATGCTATACTTATCCTTTTCTCTAGATCTGTGTTCCACATGTCCTGTTCTTCTACCTCTGCTTGCTTACAGACTCAGAGGTGATGTGCACGCATACTGTACACCGCACTGAGGACGGAGATTGGCTGCAGCGGTCTCATGCCGTATACCTGCTGCACGTCACTGCTGCTGCCATCTGTAAACAAGCAGCGACAGGAGGACCACCAGACATGCGGCGCACAACGTGGAGAAAGAGATAAGCATAGCATGACTTTTGTTATTTTACACTACTCTGGGGCTTGACTGAGATTTTTTATTATGTCAGCCAGCCCCTTTAAGCTTCAGTACTGAAGGATCTGCTTGCATTGCAGATGTGTGATCAGTAGCAGCAGTGCAGTGAGGCTGCCTTCACCCAGTCAGAGCTTATGCACACGGCTGTGGTTTTTGTCTGCATCTGATCCGCATTCACTTCAATGGGGCTGCAAAAGATGCGAACAGCACACCGTGTGCATCCGTATAGCTGTTCCGCAGCCCCGCAAAAATAATTATACGCTTTACGGACAAGGATAGGACAGTTCTACAAAGGGCAAGACGTTCCATTCGGCCAGTAAATGCAGTGGTGGATTACAATAGGGGCGTTCGGGCCGGCAGCCCCTGGCCCAGCACCGCTGGGGGCCCAACGCCGACCCCAACACCCACATACTGCGGCTGGGCATGGGAGCTCATAGTTCCCTGCCCCGCCGCCTATCGCCGCCTTAGGCTTCAGGCCTATGTGGTAGTGAAATCCCGGCGCAGGCAGGTGTGATGATGTCATCGCGCGCCTGTGCCAGGACACAGCACTGTGACGTGTGCGCGCCTGCGTCATTCCACCTTCCTCTGCGAGCAAGCGCCTGGCCCTGGACATAGGTGAGTATTTAGCTTTTACATTTTTTTTTTTTCATTTTTTTAATTTTATTTCATGTGCCTACTTTGGGGGACATGGGGGGGGGGGACACAGAGGAGGACATATTAGTGAAGAGACAACAAGGAAATCAGGGGGGAAATTACTATATTGGGGCTTCTGTATGGGGGCAAATTACTATGTGGGGGGAAAATTATTATGGAAGGATTACTATGTGGGGGCAAATTGCTATGACCCCAATTATGTCTCCTGGGGTCACGATTTTTTCAGCAGTATAGTACCCGGGACATTGGGGAGCACCACGGGCACAGTATTGGGGGTGGCAGCAGGATGACACTGTGGGGACACCAGGGTGGGAAGGTTGATGGAAAAATTGAGAAATCTAACCTGTCTGTGTAACAAACTCTGTAGAGACGAGATGCGGCTGAAAGAATTTGCCATGGCGGTCTAACGGAGGAGAAGAGGAAAGAGAAGGTCTACATGACAGGAGATGTCCCCGGATGTAAGAGGTATGTGATGCTGTATTCTCCTCCATGTCTTTTTTATTATAATTATATGTATTTTTAATTTGGCAACCAAATTTTTAAGTTTATGACCCAATTTGGGGTAATTTAGAGTATTTTTTTTAGTCTGAAGATGTCATATGGCCTAGGAAGAGACTGTGGCGCTCACGAAGCACCACAGCCTCTTCATACAGAAAAAAACTAAACTAAAATGGAGGGAAGGGCCCGAGTTGGGTAGACAGCCCCGGGCCTATCATGCACTTAATCCGCCCCTGAGTAAACGTGTTTTGCAGATCAGCAATTTGTTTACCGCGAAAACGGCTATGGCTGTGTGCATGAGTCGTCAGTGTTTGTCAGTGTTTGATCAGCGATTTCCACTGGCTACATAGAGATAAGGTACAATGAAAAGATCTGCACCTTTTCTGTGATTTTAACCCACACTTGGTTTTTGCTCACATTCACGGATGGAAATCACGTGATCAAGTTTACATTTCCGTGTCTGTTTGACGTCCGTAGAAAATCTGTTTGTGTTTCATCTTTGAAGATGTCCATGAAGGATCCACGTGTCTGTTTTTTGTCTCTCCGTATTCCATGGATGTTGCTCAGCTGAAAATTATTTTTCAGAACATCTACCAACGGTCGGTGACAAACCACTGATGCCAACCGTATTGTGTCATTAGTTGTTCACTGACCCATAGACTTCAATAGGCATGTCTGGTGCGCACCACCAGCCTACAGTAGCGCACGCTCCCATGATTTTTCACCTGACCCACAGTCAGCGGAAAACCACCGATATGTGTACAACCACATTAAAAAAATCTATAGATTCGTGTGCTGTCTGGACACATTTGTGATTCACTAAAGTGTGAACGCGTTCTAAAGAATTTCCCTTCCCAATTCCTAGAAGCGTTAAAGTGGTCACCAGAGAAGCACGCTGTAATTTATTAATATGGCTACATCACCGGTCACCTGATTTCCATGTGAATTATCTCAGGAATGAACCGAACACATGGACTTTGATTCCCGCAGACCGCCCTGCTCCCAGCATGCCTTTATTAACCAAACTTTATCAATCCTACCCGCTCTGCCAACAACAGCCGACTCTCATTCCATGTTCCCAGCGCGCTGCAGACGTAAAAAAATCCCCTTATTTATCGCAGTGATCGCTCTGGAGGTTGTGCTGACTAATTGGCTGCAGAAAATAAATGCCTACATTTTTCTAAAGCTCCTAGACTGTGACATTAACAACTATAGTAGTACAATGTATGCAAAAGGTTTCAGTCGATGCCCATACCGGCCACTAGGCGGAGCTGTTGCCTTGGCTAAACTGTATTTATTTATTTTTTTGGGTCTGTTTTCTTTTTTCTGCAAGATTAGAAGATGGAAGGAAGTGTTTTATATATTTTTTTATATATGTGTGATGTGTTTACAAACACAACTGGATACAAAATTGCTAAGCAGGTATTGGCACATTGTATCGCAGGGCATGGCTGTGTGCATTGGGCTGGGACCTAGCTAGATAAAGCACAGGCATAGGAAAAATAACAAAAGACATATTAAAAAAAAGGTTGATAATAAGTTGAGGATTCTTAATAATCAGAGGGTGAGAAAGTGCTGCACAACCGAACCTGGCAGCTGCAGGGTGACCCTAGTCATTGGGTGTCATGCCTGATCTCCACGCCTCCATTGGTTGGGGCTGGCCCCTTCCTTGCTACTGATTGCAATAAGCCGGGTGTAGGGCAGGAAGGAATTGCTAGTCACTCCTCCTTCCATGAGTCTCTGGGTTTGTGTGAGAGCAGAAGCAGGGAGAGCTCTCTGGTTCTAACATTAAGCTGTTTTTTTTTTTTTTTTGTGGAGGGGGGCTCCATCACAGTGCTGTGGAATCAGAAGAGCACCCACAATTCTCCTGCATGGATTACTGATTCGTCTTAGGGGGGAGCACCACAACAGTTTTAGGTTCTTCAAAGGCTTTCACCTGTCCTGTTGTTACACAGCCTTCCCTTCTTTGCATCTTTATCTGGACATACCCCGGAGTGGACCTCCTCACTTGCATTCCTATGATCCAGGGCTTGTAGACCACCTCTTTGGACCTCCATGGCAACTGTGGTTGAGCCCATTTTTGGACTTTCAGAAGATGAAGTAAGTGCAAGTTCCTGCTTTAATCCCCATCTGCTTGTTGTGATGTTGAAAGTCTATTGTTTGTGTGGTGGGGTTGGCATTTCAGGTGGTGGTTGTCACTGGTCATGGTATGGAGGAGATCATGGAGGATCTGAAGAACACCAAGGCTCTGTGAAGTCCAGCTGGCCATTGTCCTGGTTAATTCAGCCAGCGTTTGATGGGTGGGAGGGAGATGGCAGTGGTACCTGTGTCTGTGCTTGGGCAGGTAGCCTCCTCTAGTTGTATCACAGGAAGTTTCTGTGAAGGAATGGTCTGGTGTTTGCTGGGTTTCCTCTCTTCTATATCTATCTATGGTCCTGCAACATTCATGCATCAATGGGCCACCTTGTTACCTGAGCAGAACTGTCACCTCCAATGCTGCCTGCCCTATGGTCATCACCAAATCCATCTGAGAGCAGTGCTAACCTGATGTCTATCTACAGTAAACATAGATCCTTGAGTTGTTCCATAGTTCAACCTGTAGGTTCACTATTCCACCTCCAATGGTCATCACCAAATCCATCTGAGAGCAGTGCTAACCTGATGTCTATCTTAAGTAAACATAGATCCTTGAGTTGTTCCATAGTTCAACCTGTAGGTTCACTATTCCACCTCCTACCTGCCATGGAGGTTGTCACTCAGCTTTGTGAAACCCTTGAATGCAACCCTCCCCAGTTACACAATGTCCTGTGGGAGCAGGAAAGCCAGTCAAATTCTTTACTTGGAAACTATTTAGGACATGGAACAGTGAAAATACATCCTATAGCAGGAAGGAGATTTGTGTTTCCTGGTGATTTATTGTAGGTTTAGCAGATCCAGGATCCTGTGTGTCCAATGTTCCTTGCAGCATGGGAAGCTTCTTGGTGTGGCCTCTGAGTTTTGTGACATGAGTGTGGCCGAGGAGTGTCAGTGCCACCCTTACCACCATCATGTGTGTTTTCACCAGTTAATTAGAATCCACGCTTTCCTTAGAATCTCATGGAGAAAGGGATCAGAGGCTTAATCTGTGGGATTTATCAGGCAACATAGATTGCTGCTAGTGGATGAGAGGAGCAGGGGATGATATTAACCTCTGCTGTCCCAAATATCCATCTATCTATTGATGGATCTCCTTAATAAGGATGTACTTTTGCTGCTTTTATCATATTTGACTTTGCACGCCCCCCGATTGACGCGTGTGCAGGGTACATGATATATATTTATCTTCACCATCCCATATCTACCCATAGTTTACACGAAGGCCACTCCTTACACCTTCCTAATGTTGGGAATACGATGAAGTTGCACCTTCCGCACAGCGCCCAAAGTGTCATTTTTACAGATGTAGCAGAGCTGAATTAATTATATTGGTTTTGACATCCCCCTTCTGCTGTTTATTGGGGGGTCTAGGTGGTAAAACCCCTGGCAATGAATTGCTGCTAACTAGTGTTGAGCGAACTTGTCTTTTAAGTTCTGCATCCAAAGTTCGGGTTCGGGTTATCGAAGAATTCCGCTATGGTCCGTGGTAGTGGAATCCATAACGGGATTCTTTGAAAACCCGAACTTTGGAGGCATAACTTAAAACACAAGTTCTCTCAGCACTACTGCTGACATGTTCACGATTAAGGCCTCCTTCGTGCGTCAGTGAATCACGAACGTGTGCTGTCCGTGTTCTCCACACGTAACCGTTGATTTTAATGTGGATCACAGCTTTAGTCCATGATGCGTACCAAACGTGCCCATTGAAGTCTAGGGATCTGTGAAAAATTCTGAAAAATCCGTGTTCTTCAGGGATTTTTACGGACCGTTGCAGTGCACGTGGAATACAGATGCCACGCGGAGGGCAAAAAAACGGACGCGTGGACCAGTCTTCGTAGATGAACCACGGACCATCTTGTCACAGATGTCCTCTGGCCTAAATCCAAGTTTCACAATGAGAGATTCTGTACCCTGGTTATCCGCCTAACCACAAATTGTCTATATACCCCAATACCCGCAGTTCTATTGAAAGCCACAAACAACACATAAATCGTGACAAACTGAGCTCTGCTACATCTATGTAATATCCAGTGTGATCCAGCACCAACCCTCTGTGCTTCGGGCTTTGCTGTGGGTTGTAGTTGGAGAGAGTCTGGTCTTTCACTATGCCAATAGGATGTAAGGTGGGCAGTGCCAGGATGGGTTTACTTTTTCTAGATGTGCAGGAAGATGAGACGCTGCATGTTCAGGGCTTTAAATACTTTATAATGTGTCAGCTAGATGATGTTTGGGGCAGAAAATCAATAATGCAATGTGTGGAGAGATAGGAGGACTTGTCTGGTGTCACTTAGACCAGGCGCTGACTGGCAGAGGGAGGAATGCAGACATTCTGCAGCAAAACAAGGCTGCATTCAGGGAGCATAATGCTTCGAAGTGCCCCCCCTCCCCATTTTATCCAGGACTTAACACTGGAGAATTCTTTGTGGGAGTGTCTGTGCGTTCTGGGCCTGCTCCATTACGGATCACTCCCTGAGAGTACACTGATAGTGACTCTGCTGTTACGTGTTGTTTTGGGAATGACGTTAGCATATATAGATGTAGCTGAGCTGAAGTTGTCATTTTATCTTCGGAGTGGCATGTTTTGTGCAGACCCAGACAACACCTGTTATTTGCGGGAAAGGATCGTCCACCTTTAGGCCCCTTTCACGCGAGCGAGTTTTCCGCGCGGGTGCAAAGCGTGACGTGAACACACAGCACTCGCACTGAATCCTGGCCCATTCATTTCAATGGGTCTGTGTGCATGAGCGTTTTTTTTTCATGCATCACTTGTGCGTTGCGTGAAAAACGCAGCATGTTCTATATTCTGAGTTTTTCACGCAGCCCTGGCCCCATAGAATTGGATGGGGCTGCGTGAAATTCGCATCGCATCCGCAAGCAAGTTCGGATGCGATGCGTTTTTTTACTGATGGTTGCTAGGGGATGTTGTTTGTAAACCTTCAGTTTATTATCACGCGCATGAAAAACGCATCAAAACGCATTGCACCTGCGCGGAAAAAACTGAACGCAATCGCAGACAAAACTTGCTTGCAAAATGGTGAGAGTTTCACTGAACGCATCCGGACCAAATCCGTCACGCTCGTGTGAAAGAGGCCTTGCTTTGGCACTTCAACTGTTGTGAAACTACAAAGAAACTCTCATTGAAGTGAATGGGTCATGCTGAGAGTTGTATTACTATATATCACTATTCTGGTGGAGTCACTGTGTACACACATTACATTACTTATCCTGTACTGATCCTGAGCTACATCCTGTATTATACACCAGAGCTGCACTCACTATTCTGCTGGTGGAGTCACTGTGTACACACATTACATTACTTATCCTGTACTGATCCTGAGTTATACCCTGCATTATACTCCAGAGCATTACTCACTATTCTGCTGGTGCAGTCACTGTGTACATACATTACTTATCCTGTACCGATCCTGAGTTACAGCCTGTATTATACTCCAGAGCTGCACTCACTATTCTGCTGGTGGACAATGCTTGACAAAGGCTGTTGCACAGCCGAAACTTTGCTTATTTTGGTATGCTTTGAAGTCCTCAATAAAGATGAAGTTATAGGAGATGCTGCCACCGCTATTTTGATTTCTATTCTGCTGATGGAGTCACTGTGTACGAACATTACATTACTTATCATGTACTGATCCTGAGCTACATCCTGTATTATACTCCAGAGCTGCACTCAATATTCTGCTGGTGGAGTCACTCTGTACATACCTTACATTACTTATCCTGTATTGATCCTGAGATACATCCTGTATTATACTCCAGAGCTGTACTCAATATTCTGCTGGGGGAGTCACTGTGTACATACATTAAATTACTTATCCTGTACTGATCCTCAGTTACACCCTGTATCATACTACAGAGCTGCACCCACTATTCTGCTGGTGGAGTTACTGTGTACATACATTACATTACTTATCCTGTACTGATCCCGAGTTACATCCTGTATTATACTCCAGAGCTGTACTCACTATTCTGCTGGTGCAGTCACCGTGCACATACACTACTTATCCTGTACTGATCCTGAGTTACATCCTGTATTATACTCCAGAGTTGCACTCACTATTCTGCTGGTGGAGTCGCTGTGTACATACATTACTTATCCTGTACTGATCCTGAGTTACATGCTGTATTATACCCCAGAGCAGCACTCACTATTCTGCTGGTGGAGTCACTGTGTACATACATTACTTATCCTGTACTGATCTGGAGTTCTATCCTGTATTATACTCCAGAGCTGCACTCAATATTCTGCTGGTTATTGAAAACATTCCACAAGTTTGTCATCAGGCACACTCTAACACCTGAGCTCCTGTCATAAATGGCGGCAGTACAGTCATCCAGCATTAGGTCGTTCACTCCCTGTAGGTCAGCTTTGTTCCCCACTTTGACATCCATCTGTCCTTGTAGGGCCCATCGCACCCTAGCTTGAATCTTCCATCTGAGAACATCCAGTACATCAAGAGACCTGCTGACGATTGTCTCCGCCGTTTTCAGTTGGCGATTGACGTCTGTGGCCACCTTAAGAGGAGATAATGGTCGGCCCCTTATCAGATCTGCGTTGTCTCCCAGACTTCATTGATCGTCACAATTGAATATAACACAAAGGGCCACATTTATCATTAACTGCACTTTTGTAACATTTTCAATGGCACTTGCTCAAAAAGGAGCACGGACTGCCAGAAGCTGCGCCTAATTTACGACTGGGCTGTGATAAATCTGACTAAAAGGTTTAGGACCACATACGTTATAGAACGGACAGTTAATCTGCCGGAAGTTTTTCTGACTTGTTTCTCTTAAAGGGGTTGTCTCATCTCAGACAATGGGGGCATATCGCTAGGATATGCCCCCATTGTCTTATAGGTAGGGGTCCCAGCATGCTACATCGAGAATAGAGCCCCGAAAGTGGTGGAGGGTGCACTGCGCATGCATAGCTGCCCTCCATTCATTTTCTATGGGGCCGCCGGAAATAGCCGAGCGCTGGATCAGCTATTTCCGTGAGGCCCATAGAAGTCAATGGGAGCAGGGGCCGGTCATGCTCGGTGCCGTCCCATTAACTTCTATAGGGAGAGCGCTTGGTGGTGGCCGGACCGGAGTCCTCCAGCCACCACCTTGCGGGGCTCCGTTCCCAATATAGGAGCGGAGCCCAGAGGTGGGACCTGCACCTATAAGACAATGGGGGCATATCCTAGCGATAAGCCCCCATTGTCTGAGATGAGACAACCCCTTTAATCCCTAATTGCTAATTAATCCCAATGATTATGTAACACTAGGGGCTCTACCGATTAACAGAACATAGGGGCGCTGCGACCGCAACTCTGTAGCACCCGAAAAAGTGACCTCACACCCTTTGTGGCGGTGGCTGGTACTGCAGCTCACTGAGCAGGGCCCAGTAGGAGTACCAGACACCTAAAGATGGCATCAATTCAAACCGGCAGCAGATTTATTACAGGGGCTCAGGCCTGATGATATATCAGGTGCAGGAATAGACGCTTATCTCTGACTCTATACCAGCTATTAGTTGGCTTAGGGTACTTTCACACTTGCGTTGTTGGATTCCAGCAGGCAGTTCCATCGCCGTAACTGCCTGCCGGATCCGGAAATCCGTATGCATATACGTATCGGATCCAGCTGACAAATGCATTGAAACACTGGATCCATCGCTCCGGTTTCATCTGGAAAAACGGATCCGATATTTATTTATTTCCCATTTTTAAAGGTCTCCGCATGCGCAGATCAGGAAACTGGATCTGGTTTTCCGGAACACTTGGTACCGGATCCAGCATTAATACATTTCAATTAAATCAGGCATTCCAGCAAGTGTTCCGGAATTTTCATTGGAGAAAATACCGCAGCATGCTGCTGTTTTTTTCTCTGTCCAAAAACCGTACAGTGACTGACTTGAAGACATCCTGATGCATACTGAACGGAATGCTTTCCATTCAGAATGCATTAGGGTAAAGCTGAAGCATTTTTGTGACAGAACTCAATACCGGAAAACTTTAACGCTAGTGTGAAAGTACCCTTATAGTGCTTTCAGACTGAATTTTATGCCAAAATTTTGGCGCAAAGTAGCACATTTTACGCCCCCCCCCCCTTCTTAAGCACCAGCCAGACGGCGCCAATTTGTGCCGCATTAGTAAATCTTGGGCCATAGCGCTTGTCATGACATTTTTCTTGTGCTCCTAAAAAGGCAATCCAAAAATGCCTAATTTCTGCAGCTTTTTTGTAGTTTTTGTTTTTAGATGTGTTTGTGGCATTTTTGACCAAATAGTGTTTTTTGTCTTGTGTTTCCTTTGCAATGTCTCTTTCTCTATGTGGAGAAAAAAGCCACGTCAAAACACCATTCTTTGCCTTTTTTTTTTTTTTCCAAGCAGGGCAAATAAAACGAATGGAGGACCGTGGCTGAAAAATGATGGACAGTGAGGGGAAGAAATGACAGAGCATGCTATGATTAAAAAATAATAATAATAAAATGCACCAAGAGTGAGAATTCCAGTAAAAAGAAACAAACTTCTGTTTGTCGTACATGTAATATTTTCAGTAAACTTTCATGCAACATAATTTATTAATTAAATGTTTTTGCAAAAAAAATGCCAAATGATCTAAATCTACAAAACACCATCCTTGTTCCCCTAAGGCTGACCTGTTACATGTGCTCCTGGCAGCTGAAGACATCTGTGTTGGTCCCATGTTCATATACGCCCGGATTGCCTAGAAATATATGCAAATGAGCCTCTAGGAGCAACGGGGGCGTTGCCCTTACACCTAGAGGCTCTGCCCTCTCTGCAACTGCCGTGCCTTTTGCACTTTGACAGGACCAGGCAGTGTAAATGTGATCATGCATGCCTGGCCCTGTCAATCAAAGTGCAAATGGCGCAGCAGTTGCAGAAAGAGCAGAGCCTCTAGGTGTAATGGTAACGCCCCCGTTGCTCCTAGAGGCTCATTTGCATATCAAAACCTCATTTTTCTCAGCAATTCGGGCACATATGAACATGGGACCAACACAGATGCCTTCAGCTGCCAAGTGCACATGTAACAGGTCAGACAGTGTCATGGGGACAAGTCTGCTGACAGATGGCCTTTAAGCTACGTGCACACACTGCGGAGTTTTTGCTGAAAATAGTTTCTGTCACGGGTATATGGACTCTTAGGTGAAAATAGTCTTTGTCCTTAAGGGGTTAAGAGTTGCCTAATGGCGGGAAAGTGGATGACTGTCGGTGTGTTCTCTGCCACACCCATGTGCCAGAAGAAGACCCTCTTCCCCCAGAGCCGACCCCCTTCATTTATATACAAACATCCCAACAGGACAAATGGATAGAGAAGCTTAGGAATACAATGTGTGAAAGAAGAAATTCTGCTGGTATCGCTGTTTCTCATGTTTTTTTCAGTTTTTACCGTAAAACCTGTTTTCCCGCTGTCAGTCAGAATGCCCCCCAGTTACTGCCATCATCATCTACAACC
This sequence comes from Bufotes viridis, assembly GCA_033119425.1. Taxonomy (NCBI): domain Eukaryota; kingdom Metazoa; phylum Chordata; class Amphibia; order Anura; family Bufonidae; genus Bufotes; species Bufotes viridis. Next base: position 32,098,913 of record CM065589.1, read on the forward strand.
TGTTTTACACGGTCTGAGAAAATCAGTGACTTGCGTGACTTCGTTGTTTGGGTGTTTTTCGCGGACCAGCATTTCTTACATCGGAACATTGCAGGAATTCATTAGGAGGAATCTGCTCTAGGCCCCGTGTTCATGCTGTATCCGTTTTGCTGTCCGTGTTGCATCCACATTTATAGACTTTAATAGGTCCACGGCCTGCATTTTGCAGGCAATTGTAGGATATGTTCTATTCTTTAGCGGGGCGGACATACGGATGCGAGAAACGTAAAGATCATCCATGTGCCTTCCGCATCCTTATGTTTGATCTGCAAAAATTCCACAAAATAAGCACCACGGACCCTTTGAAAACAATGGGTCCCCAAATAAAATGCCGATGGAACAAGAATTGCATCTGTATTTTGTGGACCCACGATTTGCAGACCACAAAACGGGGCAGTATTATCTTAGTTATATTCTTGTACATAAGGAGCAGTATTACAGTAGTTATATTCTTGTACATAGGAGGCAGTATTATAGTAGTTATATTCTTGTACATAGGGGGTCAGTATTATAGTAGTTATATTCTTGTACATAGGAGACAGTATTATAGTAGTTATATTCTTGTACATAAGAGCAGTATTATAGTAGTTATATTCTTGTACATAGGGGCAGTATTATATTAGTTATATTCTTGTACATAGAGGCAGTATTATAGTAGTTATATTCTTGTACATAGAGGCAGTATTAGGCTTCGTTTACATCACCGTTCAGCCTTTCCGTTCTCCTGCTCCGTTTACGCTGGGTTCACACCTGAGCGTTTCTGAGACGCGCGTTTTTGTCACGCGTTTTTGGCAATAGTAAATGCGCGTTTTACGCGTGTTTGTGTAATTGACTGCAGTGTTGTCCAATGACCAAATATCCCTGTCTATATGAAGTTTGGCCAATCAGAGTGCATTATGCAAAAACTGGGGTTTGGCCTTTCCAGCATGTTGCAAATTCATAAACGTGCGTTCGAATTGAAGTCTATGGGCCAAAACGCGCGACAAACGCCCCCCAAAAAAAGCTCAAGTACTTGTTTATGCGTCGGGCGTTTTTCAGCGCGTTCGAACGCGCTGTAAACGCGCAAGTGTGAACTGAGGGTTAGGGAGCAGAAGAACGGAAAGGACGGAGAAGGCACATAACTGAGGCGAACGGAGCCCTTAGGACCCCATAGACTATAATGGGGTCCGTTAGGTTTCCGCTCAGAAGATGATTTTGAAGCAGAGACAAAAGTCCTGCATGCACTACTTTTGTCTCCAAAAATTATCTTCTGAGAGGACACCGGACCGACCCCATTATAGTCTAACGGAGCAGGAGAACAGAAAGGCTGAATGTGAACAAAGCCTTATAGTAGTTATATTCTTGTACATAGGAGCAGTATTATAGTAGTTATATTCTTCTATATAAGGGCACTATTATAGTAGTTATATTCTTGTACATAGGAGGCAGTATTATAGTAGTTATATTCTTGTACATAGGAGCAGTATTATAGTAGTTATATTATTGTACATAGGAGCAGGATTATAGTAGTTATATTCTTGTGCATAGAGGACAGTATTATAGTAGGTATATTCTTGTACATAGGAGCAGTATTATAGTAGTTATATTCTTGTATATAGGAGCAGTATTATAGTAGTTATATTATTGTACATAGGAGCAGGATTATAGTAGTTATATTATTGTATATAGGAGCAGTTTTATAGCATTTATATTCTTGTACATAGGAGCAGTATTATAGTAGTTATATTCTTGTACATAGGAGCAGTATTATAGTAGTTATATTATTGTACATAGGAGCAGGATTATAGTAGTTATATTCTTGTGCATAGAGGACAGTATTATAGTAGGTATATTCTTGTACATAGGAGCAGTATTTTAGTAGTTATATGCTTGTATATAGGAGCAGTATTATAGTAGTTCTATTATTGTACATAGGAGCAGGATTATAGTAGTTATATTCTTGTGCATAGAGGACAGTATTATAGTAGGTATATTCTTGTACATAGGAGCAGTATTATAGTAGTTATATTCTTGTATATAGGAGCAGTATTATAGTAGTTATATTCTTGTACATAGGAGCAGTATTATAGTAGTTATATTCTTGTATATAGGAGCAGTTTTATAGTAGTTATATTCTTGTACATAGGAGGCAGTATCATAGTAGTTATATTCTTGTACATAGGAGCAGTGATATAGTAGTCATATTCTTGTACATAGGAGCAGTATTATAGTAGTTATATTCTTGTACATAGGAGGCAGTATTATAGTAGCTATATTCTTGTACATAGGGGGCAGTATTATAGTAGTTATATTTGTGTACATAGGAGCGGTATTATAGTAGTTATATTCTTGTATATAGGAGCAGTGATATAGAAGTTATATTCTTGTACATAGGAGCAGTATTATAGGAGTTATATTCTCGTACATAGGACGCAGTATTATAGCAGTTATATTCTTGTACATAGGAGGCAGTATTATTGTAGTTATATTCTTGTACATAGGAGCAGTATTATAGTAGTTATATTCTTGTACATTATAAATCTTGTTATGTAACAGAATGAATTATTTTGATTTGCATTATTCTGATCCCAGCAGCTTCTGTCATTCAATGTTAATTTCCCAGATATTTGCTTCACTCTTGTAATGCAGGTTCATGTCTTTTACCCTTTTCTCTTGACCTTACATTCCTCCGCCATCTGTAATGAATATTTTGACTTTTTTGACCTTATGGGTGATGAGGTTAATTGGCACAAAGCTGAAGAACAAGTTTTGTGATTAACATTTTCAGAACAGTGCGTTAAAGGTGAAGATGCCTCCTGACAGGGTTATGTACACAGTGAGACAGGTGTTTAGAAACCTGCCTGATGTAAACCTGCACACATGCATGTAAAGTTTTTTTTGTTTTTTTTTACCTATCGCCATCAATTCCGTGTGGTTTTTCATGCACATTTCTGTGCGTTTCTGCACCGAATCAAAACAAAAAAGCATGTTACTTGCGGTTTTTGCTGCAGATTTGATGAAGATTTTCCACGGATCTCGCCCTTTGCATAGCTAAAAATTGACGTGTTGCTGATTTCTAAATCCACACGGCAGCTCCATTTCCACACAGTTAAAAAAGGCAATGTGTAGATGGCATTTGTCTAATCTCATACACTTTGTGGGTACTGTACTATACTTGTAAGGGCTCATGCACACAAACATGTGCGGCCTGCAAACAGCTGGTCTGCGATATAGGGGTACTGGCCGCGTGCGCTCCATATTACGGATGCAGACCCGTTTACTTGAATGGGTCCACAATCTGCAAGATACGAAGCAGAAGCCCACAGAAGCTTTATGCTCTATTTTTTTGCGGTGCATACTGAATTTTGCGGATCGCGGTTCAAGTGAATGGGTCCACACCTGCAAACGGCGGGCACACATCCAGTGCCCATGCATTGCGGACCGCTATTTGCTGTCTGCAGCATGGGCCGCACTTAGGCTAAGTGCACACAGTTGTGGGTTTCAAAAGCGAAAATAAGTGCAGTTTTTTTGTGCAGATGTAGCACCAAAAAGTGAGTGTGTTAGGGGATGTTCACACGATGGCTTTTGAAAACGTGCTGAAACAATAAGTGCAGAATCCACACACTTTTTTTTTTTGTGCGTTGTTTTTGTTGTTTTTTGATGCAATTTATTTATTTTTTAACCATTGGGTGTTCACTTCAATACAAAGCTGTATTTTCAGCCTGATTTTTTTTTTTGGGCGTGGATCTGTGCCAAAAAATGTGCAGAAAATTCACAAACAATGCATGGAATTACATGGAGTGTGTTTTTTTGTTTCAATGCTTTCCATTAATTTCAATGGGAGATTCAGCGTGGATTCCTCCCCAATATAAGACATGCTGCTTTCCATTGAAAAGAAGGCTTTTTTGAGGATTTTTCTGTAGCTGATTTCGAGGCAGAATTCTCCAAAATCAGCACCAAACTGGCCCTTAGGGCTCATGCACACGACCTTTGTAGTTTTGCGGTCTGTTTTTCACAAATTCGTTGTTCCGTATCTGAGGTTTTTTTCAGTTTTGTGTCCGCATCCGTTCTGTTATGCCACAAAACATATCCGTATGGTTTCTGTATGCGATCCGTTTTTTGCGGATCGCAAACGGAAGCAGAAAATTTGTAATCATTACTGTAATGTTTGTAAACAGTAAACACATGGGCAAAGTGGGCATGGATCCGCAAAATACGTATGACATACGGATGTGTTCCGTATGCATTCCGTATTTTTTTGCGGACCCATTGACGTGAATGGAGCCACGGATCGTGATTTGCGGACAATAATAGGACATGCACTACTTTTTTGTGGAACGGAAATCTGGACATATGGAAACAGAATGCACATGTAGTCATTTCGGTTGTTTTTGCGGACACATTGAAGTGAATGGTTCCGCATACAGTCCGCAAAAAAATTAAACGGAATAAAGATACATTCACTTTGCTATTTCTGTATTAGGGCTCATGCACATGAACATATATATATTTTTTTCCCCTGTCCTTTCCAGTTTTTTCCAGCCTGTATGCGGAACCATTCACTTCAATGGTGGCCACAAAAGAAAACGGAAATGACTCCCTCTGCATTCCTTGTCCGCATGGCTGTGCCGTAAAAAAATTAAACATGTCCTATTATTGTCCTCGTTACAGGATAGGACTGTTCTATTATGGGCCGGACGTTCCGTTCCGCAAAATGCGTAAGGTACACGGCCGGTATCTGTGTTTTACGGATTCGCAAAACGGCTAGCAGTCGTGTGCAGGAGCTTCTTTTTTTTTTTTTTTTTTTTTTTTTTAATGGGTCCCTGTCCGTAAAATAAGGGCCCATGGCTGGTGCCCGTGCATTGTGGACTGCCATTTGCTGTCCGCAGCAAGGGCAGCACCCGTTCATGTGCCTGCTGAGCCCATAGGCTAACTGCACGCAGTTGCGGTTTTCAAGACAGAAAATCAGTGCAGTTTATTCATGTGGATTTGGCACCAAATCTGCACTAAAAAACTGAGAATCAACCCATTGATGCTGGAATTTTCCTAGAAATCTCATTTTGAAGTGCGCTTCCTATCCTTGCCCTCTAATCCATCAGCAGAGAACAGGACACCTTTTCCGTGGCAGCCTGTATTCCGCCTATGGCACAGCGTGCGCAGGTGACAGATGTCATTATCTTGCTGCTTGATGCGTTTCAATGTGGTTTTTTTCGCTATAAATTTGTTCTGGACTTGTGCGATGGGGGGGAAAAACGGATTAGAGAACAAAGAATTCTTTTGTGCTATTACCATGCCTTCTAGGCCGCTGGAGGCATCTAGGACACATCAATATTAGAGATGTGAGAGCCGCGTGTGGAGGCTTAAACTTCAGAGGCCTCTTGCTGTACGATCAAGAGCATGGTACCGGCTAATGGGTTTTGATAATCAATGTTTTTACCGCAATTGCGGACAAGAATAGGAAATGTTCTATTTTTTTGCGGAACGGAAGTGCGGACCCGGAAATGCGGATACGCAATTCTGGGTCCGGGCGGGACATAGCGTGTCCCTATAGGAATGAATGGGTTCGCAATTCCGTTTCGCAAAATGCGGAACAAAATTGCAGACGTGTGAATGGGGCCTAATACTGATGGCCTATACCGCGGATAGGTCATCAATATCTGCCGATCAGCTGTTTAAAGAGACCGCAGCGCCTGACCATTGAGGTAATCAGTCACATGGCCTAGTCGCAGCTCTATCCCATTTGAGTGAATGGGCCAGAGCTGCAGTACCAAGCACAGCCACTATGCAATGGATGGCGCTGTTCTTGGTAAGCTGCAAAGAGGTCTCTTCAAATTGGCGGAGTTGCCCGGTGTTGGACCCCTATTAAACACCTGGAAAACCCCTTTAAAGGATCAAAATGGAGAAATTCAAAGGTGTATCTGGGAGCTGCTCATTGGTCACCCAACCTTGGAATAGATCATCAATATAATGGCTCATACACACGACTATGACCATGGTGCCCGTATTGCGGTCTGCAATGCACGGGCATCAGCCGTGTGCACTCTGTGCTGCAGATCCACCGAATCGAATGGGTCCGCGATCCGCAAGATACAACCGAAAATAGGATTTCACCTATCTTTTGCGTAGCGCAGGCACGGATCAGAAGCACTACAAAGCGCTTCCGTGGACTTTCGGGACCGTGTCTCTGCACCTCAAAAGGATAGAACATGTTGTATCTTTGGCCGTATCTTGCAGATTGCGGACCGATTCAGGTCAGTGGGTCTGCACCACAATATGAAGTGCACAAGGCCGGTGCACATGCATTGCAGACCGCTAGCACGGGGCTCTATTACGCTCGTGTGCATGAGCCCTAAGATTGGTGGGCATACTATTCAAGTGAACGGGAGCAGTGCCGCAGTAACCAGGCGCAGCCACTACACATTGGTCGGAGCTGTGCACTTCTGAAAACAGCTGATTAGGGGTGCACCTAACCTTTCTGCTGCCTGAGGCTAAAACTGAAACGGTGCCCCCTCAATTTCTTAACCTAACCCCTTTGCCACAATGAAAGCGCTCATTGACCATGGCCCTTCCGCTGCCCCCCTCTTGCCCCTACCTGGTGCTGCCTTAAGGTACTTTCACACTTGCATTATTCTTTTCCGGCATAGAGTTCCGTCAAAAAGGCTCTATGCTGGAAAAGAACTGATCAGGCATATCCCAGTGCATTCTGAATGGATAGAAATCTGTTCAGCTTGCATCTGTATGCCTTCCGTTCAGTCACTGTCAGGCGTTTTGGGCGGACATTAATTCCCATTGACTTGCATGAGTGCCGGATCCGGCATTAATTCCCATTGACTTACATGAGTGCCAGATCCAGCATTGCGAAACAACTGAAGGACGTATCCGCCCTTCCGGTCTGCGCATCCGCAGACCAGGAAAACTGTGAAAAGACTGCAAGACGGATCCGTCCATCCGCATGACAAGCGGAGAGACAGATCCGTTCTTGCAATGCATTCTTGCATCCGTCTACAAATACTGTCAGTTGTCACACTGATCGGCAGATCCGGTTAACACTAACGCTAGTGTGAAAGTACCCTGAGGCGATCGCCTTACCTGCCCTCATTGGTGGTGCACCCTTGCTGGTAACGCCCCCAGGGTGAGGTTTGTGAAAGCCCGGCCCCTTTGTAGTTCGGCTCACTGGATTTACTGGTAAAATTGGGCTTTTAGCAAGTAAGCTTTTGTAGAATAGGTGGGTTCTGAGGTCCACTATGGGGATTTATGGTTGGTAGAGGAAGAGGTGATTATTTTGTTTTCTAGTTGAAGCTGGGTGCTCGCTCTCCTTATTGGCAATGCACTATGGGAAAATAATATGCAAAGAGGTATCTCCCAAGAGAAGAGAACCATCTCACCAGCGCCACCTTGTGGAAGTGGCTCCCTAGGAGTCAAAAATCCAACTTTTTAAGCCTTGGAATATTCTACATATCTGGAAGCCAGAAAAGAACAATGCCCCCTTTTGTTTCTATTATATCTATATTTAGGCCCATTCATACATCTGTATATTTCTGTCCACAACGGATGCAGACCCATTCATTTCAATGGAGCCGCAAAGGATGTGGACAGTACACCGCATCTGTACTTCTGTGGCCCCCCAAAAAAGATAGCGCATGTCCTATTCTTCATTAAAATTGCAACAAAAATAGGCATTTATACACAGGAGAAGGATGTTGTGATCCGCAAATTGCGCAACGCACGCGGCCGGTAACATGTTTTGCTGCAGTCAGGTCACTGCACTAGACAATGGATGGAGATGCCTTGTTGGAACCCGCCATTCTGATATTTGAATTGTTAAGGCTGGGTTCAGACCTGCGCGTCCCGCTTCGCGCGTACGACGCTCTATCTTTACTTTTATTTTCGCATTGTGAAAATGAAAGTAAAAGTCGCGTTTCGTGCGCGCGTTTGCGCTATATATCCCTATGGGGGACGCACGTCAATACGCCACAAAGAAGCTCCTGTACTTCTTTGGGCGTACGAACGTGCTGTAAAACGCCCTACGCCCAAAGAAGTACAGGTGCGTTTTACAGCACGTTCGTACGCACTGTAAAACGCTCAGGTGAGAACCATGCCCATAGGGAAACATGGGTTTTCGCCTGTTGAGCGTTTTACAGCTCGTAGGAACGCGCAGTAAAACGCTTAAGTCTGAACCCAGCCTCAAGGGGTATCTCATCTCAGACACTGAGGGCATATTGCTAGGATATGCCATCAATGTCTGGGACCCCCCCCCCTTCTCTAAAATAGCCCCCCCAAAGTGAGGAATAGCTTGCTGTGTAATTGCGGCCGCCCTCCATTCACTTGTGTGGGAGTTCCGAAAATATCCCAGAGAGCGCGCTTGGATATTTCTGACAGCCCCATAGCGGTGAATAGAGAGTTGGTCGTGCATATGTAATGTGCCCTCTCCATTCACCGCTACAAGACTTCCGAAAATATCCAATCGTGCTCTCTCAACTATTTTTGGAACTCCCATAGAGGTAAATGGAGCGTGGTCGCACATATGGGGTGTGCTCCTGTTAAATTCAGGGGCTCCGTTCTGGAGATAGGAACAGGTACCAGAGGTTGGGACCTGCTCCTGTTTGATATTGATAGCATATCTTAGAAATAGGCCATCAATGTATGAAATGGGCCAACCCCTTTAAATCCTGGAGAACCCCTTTAGGGGGCAATATCTGTTGCCATTCACTTTAGACTCGTTAGAAAAACATAAAAAGTGCCACGCCTGTCCATAGTTTGTTTGGCATTGCAGCTCAGCTCCATCGAAGCGAATCAGGCTGAGATGCAATACCACGCACAACCTGTGGATGAGTGTGGCGCTGTTATCAGAAGAAAGCAGCTGTTTTTCAAACCCTGTACAACCCCCTTTTCAATTTGAAGCCATTTTGGTGTTCCGGTTTTGGGAAACCCTGACAATCTCCTTTTAAATAGGAAGCTGCCACGGCCCACGCATTTGTCCTAGAGAGACCCTACTGATGAAGCTCCACCATATAATACATAGAGCGGGAGCTGTTCTTTGTTAGTGGCCCACCTCTATACCATTGAAAGTGTTCCCTTTATGAGCGGACCCCTTTAAGACTATGCTCAGACACAGCAGAAAATTTTGTTTCAGAGGGTTAGAAAAATATAGAAGATTTTTTTTTTTTTCAAAAACAGCGCCACACTTGTCCGCAGGTTGTGTGGGATATTGTGGTTCATCCCAACTCACTACGGCAGAAGCTGAGCTGCTATACCGGACACAACCCACGGGCAGGTGTGTGGCTGTTTTCTAGAAGAAAGCAGCCGTGTTTTTTCTGATCTTGGACACCTCCTTGTCTATTGCCAGGCTCAGGTGTCATTTAATAATATCTGGACTTTAGGAAATGGTAGAACAGTACTGCCGCCCAGAGGACAGTGAGGATTAAATTGAGGATTAAAAGGAGTGTCTAAGATTTATACAAAAATAAATAAAATAAACAGCGCCACGCCTGTCCACAGGTTGTGCCTGGTATTACAGCTTGGCTGTATTAAGGAATAGGTCTGAGCTGCAGTACCAGGCACAACCTGTGCACAGACATGGCGCTGTTTTTGAAAGAAAGCAGCTATCTTTTCCAATCGTGGACAACCCCTTTAGGGCTCATGCACATGCTCAGGCCGCAAAAAATATGGATGACGTCCATGTGGATTCCGAACGGAACAGCTGGCCCCTAATAGAACAGTCCTATCCTCGTCCGTAATGCAGACAATAATAGGACGTGTTCTTACTTCATGTGGAACGGACATATGGAAACGGAATGCACACGGAGTAATTTCCGTTTTTTTTGCGGACACATTGAAACGAATCGTTCCGCATTCGTTCTGCAAAAAACCCCGGAACGGACACGGAAAGAAAATACGTTCGTGTGCATGAGCCCTTAACTGCATAGCGTTTCCTTCCGATGTTGGCAGGGTGCACGCTCCTGAATCTCTCCTGGCGAGATGTACTTGGCCGTGGAACGTATTAAATAAATAAAGTTATGAAAATATAAACAATCACCATTACTGTGCTTTAAATAGCAGCGAGCTCCTGCCACGGACGCAGACCGCGCTGCATTAACTACAGCAGCGCTCCGTTTTATCTGCTGGAGCGGGACTTGTGTACCGGCGGTACAGTTCACATCTATCAGATCTCCTGACATTGCAAGGCGCTGGACGGACCGCGCCTGATATTTCACAGACCACGTTGTCGTCCCCCCCCCCCCTTCCCATTTCCCCTCCATTGTTTGCAGTATCTACCTGGCAACACTTTCATATCTGGCAGCCCTGTGGCTGAAGAACAGAATTAAAGGGGTTGTCCAGGATTAGAAAAACATGGCTGCTTTCTTCTAATAAAAAAAAATAATTTAAATCAGTGTGGCGGATCTGCAATATCGCATGCAACCTGTGGACAGAAGTGGTGCTCTTTTTTTGGGAAAAAAATGCAAAAGTCATGTTTTATCCTGGGCAACCCCTTTAAGTTCTTGGGGGAGATTGATTAATGGCTGTACGCCAAAATTGCGGCAGAAAAGTGTGGTCGATTTTGGCGCAGGTCTGTTTTGAACAACATTTTTTTTTTTTTAGTTACATTTTACGCAGTGCTTGCACCTTTTAGACAAAATGGGTGGGCTCAGCAGGAGGGCGTGGCCTCCTGTGGCCAAACAGATTTGCCATAATTTACAGCAGAAATTGGCGTAAATCACAGCGTGAATCTATCTTTTCCTATAGCAAGTAGTGTTGAGCGCGAATAATCGAATCGCAAATTTTAATCGCGAATATCGCCACTTTGAGAATTTGTGAATATTTAGAATATAATGCTATATATTTGTATTAGTGAATAGTGTTGATCGCGAAAATTCTAATCGCGAATTTATAGCGAATATCGGCACTTGGCAACAATTTTGGACGCAAATAGCGTTTATTATATAGAGGAAGTTAATACGAGGCACTTGCTAATGTATTGTGATTGTCTATATTGCTTCCTTTGCTGGCTGGATTCATTTTTCCATCCTGTTATACACTGCTCGTTTCCATGGTTACAGACCACCCTGCAATCCAGCAGTGATGGTCGTGCTTGCCCTCTGTGGAAAAAAACTTCTGGCCTATGTGTGCTACCACGGTCCCACCCACAATATAGACCGGCGCTTTTTTCTATAGTGTGCAAGCACGACCACCAGTGATGGATAGCGGGGTGGTCGTAACCATGGAAACGAGCCGTGTATAATGCGATGGAAATATGAATCCAGACAGCAAAGGAAGCCATATGGACAATCACAATACATTAGTAACTGCCTCGTATTAACTTCCTTAAATGCTATTTGCTGAAATAAGACGACCCCTTTAATATTTAAATAACCCCCAATTAGCCACGCCTCTTACTTACACTTCCATCCCAGTATACCTGTGCAGGGTTATTTTGCCTGCCAACCAGTTTTTCCAGTATGACCCGCATTACAGCTCCAATTTTGGTTGCGTTAAACTGGATTGTCCCCAGAATCAGACCTAAAAGAGGTAGAAATTAATACTAAGTTGCATAAAAGGGAGTGTTTCTGTCTTTGTGGCTGTGCATGGGCGGGGCTTAATGGGCGGGACTTACCTGGCCGGTTTTTATCTTTTTAGCTGCAGATCCACCAATTCCCGGGCTCCTCTTCTGACATCCAAGATGGCCGCAGACTGCCTGAGACCTGATGCCTACTGCATATGGTAGCCCAGGACACTTCCTGCTGCCCTTGGATTGGCCAGCAGCACTGCTCATGTGAATAGTGCTGGCCAATCCAAGACCAGGGCTCGACAAGTGCATCAGGTAGTCTGAGAAGCAGTGTCGCCATCTTGGATGGTAGAAGAGGAGCTTGATAATTAGCGGATCTGCAGCTAAAGTGATAAAACGGAGTTCACCAGGTAAGTCTTCTGTTCCTTCCCCAGTTAATATGACTGTCTTCTTTCTTTAAACAGTTATTTTTTTTCACCCCCTTTTAATAATCTCATGAATATTAATTTCAGGCTCCGCCTATGCCCTACCTCCTGATGATACATAATTTAGCAGCTTCCTCTGTGTTGATTGGCCCGTCATGTAACCTCACATACTCTTCTGAACAAGCATGAATGTGATTGGCCAAAACACCGACTGAGCAAATATACAAGCTCCGCCTCTCAGACTCATGCAAATATAGGCTTAGCCAGGGGCGGATTGGGAAATTAAAGTGGCCCTGGAAAAACAAACAAACCTAAAAGTGGCCCTGTGTTGTAGGTGGGTCCAAATTGATATAAGATGGGACAAAACAAGTAGGCAGGGCCTGCAATACTGTAGTGCAGCACAGAATACCGCCCCAGCAGAACCAAATACCACAGGGCAGCACAGAATACCCCCAGCAGAAGCAAATACCACAGTGCAGCACAGAATACTGCCCCGGCAGAACCAAATACCACAGTGCAGCGCAAGAATACCGCCCCAGCAGAACCAAATACCACAGTGCAGCACAGAATACCGCCCCAGCAGAACCAAATACCACAGGGCAGCACAAAATACTGCCGCCCCAACCACAGTATTCAACAGCACCAGTCATGAGGACAGTAATACAGTTGAGTTCAGGAGGGCACCTGTGGCCATTGAGCTTCAGATCATTATGTATCTGGCCTGTGGCCATCAAGAGGGCTTGAGTGGGTCCCTGGGCATCGGCCCACCGGGTAATTTCCCTGTAGGGTCTGTGGCCAATCCGCCCCTCGACTAAGCCCTGCTAAGTCATTTGCACATAATAAAAATGTCCAAAAAATACAAAATTGGGGAATTCCATATAGACGATCCCTAAATGCTTTAAAAGGGGCATTACCCTGCGGTCAGGGCTTAAAATGCCTGTGATTTAGGATGCAAATATATCAAAACTGGAAAAAAACTGGCTTTGTTAAAGGTAAAAATAGAAAATTTCAGTAAAACCCTTCATGTGACTGGATTCTGTAATGCCGTGTATAATTTTTTTTAAGTTTGTGCTTCAGAAGTAAATAATCTTTTTACGAATGCCCAAGTGATTCGTTATAGAAAGGAGATCAATCCTTTGTCTAATCCTCTGTCATTGTTCTTCTCCATCCAGGAGGTTTTTCATTTTCCCCTCTAATTCCACGTCTACCTGCATACAGCGGGAGCTCATCTTTTTTTCATTTTCTAGTAAAAATGCCTTCTATTTTGGGTTGTACAAAAATAAATGCAGATTGCCATGTTCCGCAGCCTGCAAGGATATAAGGCCGCTGTGTGACATGTCACATTGTCTTGCTGGAAGTTCCCATCCGCCCCAGGGGAGACAATCAGCATGAATGGGTGTATGTAATGTGCCAGGATGGATTCTTACCCAGATCGGTTGAGAGTGCCTTCTACATGGATCAGTGGCTCCGAGAATGTCACCAAAACCTTCCCTAGACCATAACGCTGCCCCCACCAGCTTGTGTGGGGAACAATGGCTGCAGGGGGTTTCTTCTCTGACACGCCAATGTCCATCCCTACCATGAAGCAGAAGACATGACTCATCGGAGAAGACAATCCTTTACCAATCAGCCGAGGTCCAATTCTGATACTGCTGGGAAAATTGAAGTATTTGCCCAGCTTCCCTCGACAGGCACTGTTAGAGGTGCTCCAATGGACCTGCAGGAGATGCTTTCACAATTTCTATCTATCTATCTATCTATCTATCTATCTATCTATCACATATCTATCACATATCTATCTATCACAGGGTTTGACAAATTTCCTTGGAATGTAGGAGCCAGCTAAAAACGTTAGGAGCCAGGCAGAGCCGCGTCATAAAGCTCCCAATAGATGCTCCCATAGTGCTCCCCCCCCCCACTTCTCCATAGAGCCCCCCAATAATGCATGCCGGTACATAGGGCCCCCAGTAGATGCCCCCATAGTGTTCCTACCCTGTTCTTCATAGTGCCCCCCATAATGTGCGAGTATATAGGGCCCCCCATAATGCTTCCCCTCTTCAATAGGTTATATGACACGTCAGATGCTGCCAGCGTCTAAGTGATCGCCACTTGCGTCCGCCATGACGTGGAAACCCTTACAAGGATTACAGGGTCCGGAGGGGAGGGCAGAGGGGTCCGGAGGGGAGGGCAGAGGGGTCCGGAGGGGAGGGCAGAGGGATCCGGAGGGGAGGGCAGAGGGGTCCGGAGGGGAGGGCAGAGGGGTCCGGTGGGGAGGGCAGAGGGGTCCGGTGGGGAGGGCAGAGGGGTCCGGAGGGGAGGGCAGAGGGGTCCGGTGGGGAGGGCAGAGGGGTCTGGAGGGCACAAACACAGCGGGCACCATGACATTTTACTGAGCACTACAACCCCCAGCTGGCGCTCAGTCCCCGCATCACTACAACGCACAGCTCTTTCCCCCTCTTGTCATAACTTTCCCCCCTTGTCATTAACTTTCCCCCCTTGTCATTAACTTCCCCCCTTGTCATTAACTTTCCCCCCTTGTCATTAACTTTCCCCCCTTGTCATTAACTTTCCCCCCTTGTCATTAACTTTCCCCCCTTGTCATTCCCTTTCCCCTCCTCTTGTCAATCTCTTTCCCCCTCGTCTTGTCAATCTTTCCCCCTTGTCATTCACTTTCTCCCCTCCCTTGTCATTATCTTTCCCCTCTTGTCATTTTCTCCCTCCTCCCTCGCTCTGTAGTGGCGGCCGGAGCTTTATGTGGTCCCACGGGTACAGGAGCTTTAGTTTCCTGTACCCGGGCGGACTGACAGGAAGTGCCCACTGTGTGCGCACTTCTTGTCAGTCCGGCCGGGTACAGGAGACAGATACTCCTGTACCGCGGACCATACAGGGCTCGGCCACGCTACAATGAGGGAGTGACAGGAGGGAGCGCAGAGCGCTTCCCTCCTGTCAGTCCCTCTCTTCATGCTGCGCCCAGGAGTTGCGCCCTCATGGACGCGCAGTGCTGCAGCCGCCTGAGGCTCTATATAGAGCGCTCGGGCGGCTGCAGCATGAAGGGCGCCGGCGCTCCTAGTCCGCATGGGCCCTGCGCCCTGGCACCTGAGAGAACGGGCTGACAAATACCCAGGATTTGTCGAGCCCTGATCTATCACATATCTACCTGTCTCATATCTACCTGTCTCATATCTACCTGTCTCATATCTATCTCATATCTATTTATCTATCCATCTACACTGCCTGTCCCAAAAAAAAAGTCGCCACCTGGATTTATCTAAGCAAATAGGTATGAGCCTCCCATTGGATAATTACTGCATGGGCGATTTATCTTTCAGCTGGCATTTATCTTTCAGTTTAACCCCAACTGGTGCAATGAGTTGCTTCTCATTTCTTAAACAACCATGTTGAAAGTACCTCTCGTGGTCGTGGAAAAGACATTAGTCTGTTTGAGAAGGGTCAAATTATTGGCATGCATCAAGCAGAGAAAACATCTAAGGAGATTGCAGAAACTACTAAAATGTGGTTAAGAACTGTCCAACGCATTGTTAAAAACTGGAAGGATAGTGGGGACCCATCGTATTCGAGGAAGAAATATGGCCGGAAAAAAATCCTGAATGATCGTGATCGGCGATCACTTAAACGTTTGGTGAAATCAAATCGAAGAAAAACAGTAGAACTCAGGGCTATAAGTAATAGTGAAAGTAAGAGCATTTCCACATGCCCAATGTGAAGGGAACTCGAGGGATTGGAACTGGACAGCAGTGTAGCCGTAAGAAAACCACTAATCAGTGAGGGAAACCAGAAAAAATGTATATAGTGGAAAGTTTGGTGGTTCACCTTCTTCAATTCTATGGATAAGGTGCACGGTTCATATAATTTCACCCAAATTATAGCAGAATTACTGTAAGAAACCAGAAAAAAAGGCTTCAATTTGCTAGGGAGCATAAAGATTGGGCTCTGAAGCAATGGAAGAAGGTCGTGTGGTCTGAGGAGTCCAGATTTACCCTGTTGGGCGCATCAGGGTAAGAAGAGAGGCAGATGAAGTGATACACCCATCATGCCTAGTGCCTCCTGTACAGGCCTGTGGGGGCAGTGCTAGGATCTGGGGTTGGTGCAGTTGGTCAGGTCTAGGTTCAGCGACAGTATGTGCTCCAAGAATGAGGTCAGCGACTACCTGAACATACTGAGTGACCAGGTTATTCCATCAATGGATTCTTTTCTTGCCTGATGGCACAGGCATATTCCAAGATGACAATGCCAGGATTCATCGGGCTCAAATTGTGAAAGAGTGGTTCAGGGAGCATGAGACATCATTTTCACACAAGGACTGGCCACCACAGAGTCCGTAATCAAAGCTAAAAGCGGTCCAACGAAATATTAGAGCGTGTGACCTTTTTTTGTTTCTTTTTTTGGTGGTGACTTTCTTTTTGGACACGCAGTGTATCTATCTATCTATCTATCTATCTATCTATCTATATTATATTTTTTTTTTCTTTCTGACTCTTTTCTCTCTCTGTTTTCTTTCTCTCCTCTCCTTTGTCTCTCTCCTTCTCTCTATCTCTCAGGCTATGTTCACATCACATTTGTACGTCCATTTGGCGTGTACACTGGGAAAGCTTCCGACCTACACACTAAATATAACCATAAGGTTTCCATTAGCCCAAGGGAGCCTGAAAGAATGTCCTTTTGGCCTCCATCAGTACATTGTGAAGTAAAGGTACGCTATAGCCGATTAGTCTAATATACTATATATATCTCAGAGATCAGCAAAGTTCTCAATTCGGCTGCTTCGCTGAATTTCACAAAGAAATTACTTTGTCACGAAGCGCATTTCTTTGTAAGTAGCGGGCGCATTGATGGGAAATAGCGATTGCCGCCACCCCCGGCCTTGAAACCCTCAGATGCCACAATCCTCTCTGATTGCGGCATCTGAGATGACCATTGGGGACTGTCAGGGGTTAATCTGTTAAAAAATGAAATAAATAAATACTCACCTTTATCCATATGATCGCGGCCATCTTGCTTGAATCTCGCAAAGTGCTTGATGATGTCATCCCGCTGGCCGGTGTGGTGATTTTACATGGGATCTTCAGTCAAGATGGCTGCGGAGGACTCTTCCTGCGCAAATGGATAAGGTGAGTATGTTGAGTTTTTTTTTTTTTTTTTTTTTGTTTTACCGCTGTTTTAGGGAAAATTTGATTAATTACCACGAAGCATGAGGAATTTCGGCTTTTCAGCAAATCAGATTTTCCCTGACATTTGTGAACTCGGATTCGCTCAACACTAAAAGATATATATTGTGGTAAGGTGCAAGGTGTGATATGCGATGGCAGGTACGTGTCACCGAGGTTGCTGGCCTCGGTGAGGTGAGAGCCGGGTTTTTGTCTGCAGCAGCTAGTGCTGTTTTGACTCTTTTAAATAGCATGGCTGCAAAGCCGATCCGGGCCGGCTCTTACTGGGAGCAGCTAAAGAGTAGGGTGGGTGGCTGCTCCCCACGGTCCAGTCCGAGTTTTGGGCTGGGTTTAAAAGCTCAGCCAGCACCAGCTGCTGGGAGGCTGTGATTGTCCTGGAGCTGCTAACACTGTTGTGGAATTCTCTGATCTGGAGGAAAGAGCTCAGCAAGGTGGTGTTTTTCCCTGCAACTTGAAGGTGGAATCTCCTGCGGCTGGGCCGACTGCTAGGTGTGAACCCTCACCTAAACCTCCCAGGTGACTGAACCCTGTGTTGGCCTGTTTTTGGTTTTGCCACATGATTTCTGTTGTGTGTGAACTGTCACCAAGAGACTGTTTTCATTTCTGGTGTGCAAGTGTGAATAAAACACTGTTTGATGCACAATCTGGACTCCTTGTTTTGCCTCTAAACTGCACCCGCACCGCTGTCTACCAGAGCGACTCCCCACATTTGGTGGAGGATGCGGGCATGCGCAGTGAGGCTGGCGTGAACGCCGAAAATTTTTTGTTTCTGCTGGGCACGACTGGATGTCCTATATTAGGCCGGCAAAGTTGCAGCCTGTGAACCCTGACAAAATGGAGGCGGTTGTAAAAGCCCTTGTGGAGGCTAACCTGCAGCAGCGGGAGGCTAACAAGCAGCAGCAGGAGACTAATCAGCTGCTTTTACAGCACGTGATGGCTTTGCAAACGGCAGGAGCGTCCCAACACGTCCATGATGCCCGGAAAGCGGTCCGTGCGGCGATCCCAAAGATGACCCCTCGGACGACGTTGAGACCTATCTGGCGGTCTTTGAAAAGGTGGCCGTGAGGGAGAAGTTACCCCGTGACCAGTGGGCTGAAGTGGTCGCTCCGTTCCTGGCGTCCGGACCCCAGCAGGTGTTCTCTGATTTGGCAGATGACCAGGCTGCTGATTACCCCACGGTGAAGGGGGAGATCCTGGCCAGACTGGGGGTGAACGTATTAGTCCGGGCTCAGCGGGTCCACCAGTGGGACTTTAAAGCGGCTGAACCCGCCCGGCCGCAGTACTATGAGTTACTGCACAGGTTGCAAAAATGGCTGCAGCCTGATATTCTAAGCCCGGCTGCTATGCTGGACCGTCTGCTGGCTGACATGTTCTGGAGGGCCTTGCCGCACTCCCTTCAGCACTGGATCGGCCAAGTATCACCCACTAATGCCCTGGACATGGTCGACCTCGTGGAGCGCTATGAGGCCACAAAAACCTTGAAAGGGGTGTTGTTGGGAGGGGGCGGTCAAACCCCGGAGGTCTCCCATCCAGTCCCGACGACTGGTACCCGAGAAACCTGCTCGGGTGTACCCCTGTAGACCCGGCCCCGATAGTCTGCTGGCGGTGTCACGAGCCTGGCCATGTGAGGGCCGACTGTCCACAGTGGGGCGAACCCATGGAGACTAATTATGGGTACCGGGCTTCCATGTATGCCCGGAGACTGTGTGCGACCGGCACCCCGAGACAATAGACAATCGTCATCTGTGCCAGGTGCAAGTCGGTGATAATCTTGCAGTGGCGCTGCTGGACTCAGGGAGCCTAGTAACCCTGGTAAGTGCCGCCCTGGTACAGCCCTCCCAGTATACGGGCCGGAAAGTTGGTGTGGTGTGCATACACGGAGACTTAAAGGACTATCCCACGGCTGTAATGTCTCTGTCCACGGCGGCCGGCACATGGACTTGTGAAGTGGCGATCTCCTCAAAGCTACCCTATGAACTGATAATTGGGAGAGACTTCCCTGGTTTTCCGTCACTTTGGCCTGTGACTAATAGCCCTGAGACAGGGGTAACCCTAGATGAGTGGCCTGGTTCCAGTGGGAGGCCAGAGCCCTGGGAGCCCGAGTCCGAAGGGCCTGCGGTAGGGGTGACCACCACGGCTGCGGTAGAGGGGGAGACAACCCCACTGAGGGTAATGGTGGGAGACACGGAGGACTTGCCACCGGGACCTGAGTTGGCAGACCTCAATGTCTCCGGGGAAAATTTTGGGACCGCACAACACCGGGACCAAACCCTAACCAGGGCCTGGGAAAGTGTCGTAATAATTGATGGTAAACCCCAGAAACCAGGGGCTGAATTAATGTTCCCACGATTTATTGTTCTGCAGGATATGTTGTATCGGGTGAACCAAATCCGAGGTGAACCTGTTGAACAGTTGGTGGTGCCCACCGCATATCGCAAGCTGGTTATGGAGCTTGCCCACCAACATGTTCTTGGGGGTCACTTGGGGTGGCAGAAAACCCAGGACCGCATACTGCAGCGGTTTTATTGGCCCGGTGTGTTCAAGGAGGTAGAAAATTATTGTAAGTCCTGTCCGACCTGTCAGATAAATAGCCCCCAGCCACATTTCCGTAGTCCTCTGGTACCTCTTCCAATTATTGAGGTCCCGTTTGAGCGAATCGCTATGGATCTAATTGGGCCTGTACCAAAGTCTGCCAGGGGCCACCAACACATTCTGGTAGTTCTCGACTATGCCACTCGGTATCCGGAGGCGGTGCCTCTGCGACATACCTCAGCTAAGCTCATTGCCAAAGAGTTAATGGAAATGTTTTCCCGTGTGGGCCTGCCAAAAGAGGTTCTGACAGACCAAGGGACCCCTTTTATGTCCAAAGTTATGAGGGAACTGTGTAAGTTATTGCGTATAAAGCAATTGCGGACGTCCGTTTACCATCCGCAAACGGACGGTCTTGTCGAGAGGTTTAACCAAACTTTAAAAAATATGTTAAAAAGGGTGGTGTCTAGAGATGGGAAGGACTGGGACCTGCTTCTGCCCTATCTCATGTTCGCAGTGCGAGAGGTGCCCCAGGCCTCTACTGGGTTCTCGCCCTTCGAACTGCTTTACGGCAGACACCCTCGAGGCCTGTTGGATATTGCCAAGGAAGCGTGGGAACAGCAGCCTGTCCCCCACAAAAGTGTCATTGAGTATGTCACCCAGATGCAGGAACGGATGGAAAGGGTGTTGCCGCTGGTCCGGGAGCATATGGAGGCAGCCCAACAAGCCCAAAGTAGGGTGTATAATCGTCAGGCTCGGGTACGGGACTTCAATCCGGGAGATCGGGTTTTGGTTCTGGTACCCACCCTTGACAGCAAGTTCCTAGCTAGGTGGCAGGGCCCCTATGAGGTGATCGAAAGGTAGGGGAAGTAAATTACAAGGTACACCAGCCAGGGCGGCGCAAACCGGAGCAGGTGTACCACGTGAATTTACTAAAGCCGTGGAAAGATAGGGACACGGCCGACGACCACAGCCCCGGCCAGGGCTTCTAGGTGAAAGGGTCCAGCCCCACAGTTCGAGGCCTGTGAAGCAGTAACCACGGTAAAAATTGCAGACAGCCTGTCTTCTAAACAAGTTCAGGAAGTCAGGAGTTCATCAGTCGGAACACGGATGTGTTCTCGGACCTCCCTGGCCGCACGTCTCTCATCCAACATGACATCGTCACTGAGCCTCAGGCCAAGATCCGGTTAAAACCATACCGGGTACCCGAGGCTCGGCGACGGGCCATCGCGGAGGAAGTGCAAGTAATGTTGAAGCTCGATGTCATTGAGGAGTCGAAAAGTGAGTGGGCCAGTCCCATAGTCCTGATACCCAAGCCAGATGGGACGTTGCGGTTCTGCAACGATTTTCGCAAATTAAATGAAGTGTCCAAGTTCGATGCGTATCCCATGCCCCGGGTAGACGAGCTTGTTGAGAATTTAGGGCAAGCCCGTTATTTTTCTGTGCTAGACCTCACTAAAGGATACTGGCAAGTACCCTTAACGGAGTCGGCCAAGGAAAAAACTGCTTTTGTTACCCGCAGGGCCTGTATCATTATAAGGTGTTACCCTTTGGCCTGCATGGCGCCCCGCCACCTTCCAAAGGTTAATGGATATTGTGCTGCGACCTCATCGTCGGTACGCCTCGGCCTACTTAGACGATGTAATCATCCACAGCACCGACTGGGAAAGCCATTTACCCAAGGTGCAGGCGGTAGTGGATGCCCTGAGGAAAGCCGGACTGACCGCTAACCCAAAGAAGTGCTCCATAGGGTTAGAGGAGACAAAATATCTGGGATATGTAATTGGGCGGGAGTCATCAAACCTCAGGTAACCAAGGTAGAGGCCATTCGTAACTGGCCCCGACCGGTCACCACCAGGCAGGTAAAGTCGTTCATGGGGATTGTAGGTTACTACATGAGGTTTGTGCCCCACTTTGCCACAATAGCAGCGCCGTTGACAGACCTCTTGAAGGGCCGAAAGTCTGGGAGGGTTAGCTGGAGTGAGAAGGCGGAGGAGGCTTTCGCCGCGTTGAAGTCGGCCCTGTGTGGGTCCCCGGTTTTGGTGACACCCGACTTCAACAAGGAGTTTGTCGTACAGACCGACGCCTCGGAGGTAGGCCTCGGTGCGGTACTGTCTCAGGAGGTCAACGGGAAGAACATCCCGTTGTCTTCCTGAGCCGTAAGCTCAGTCCCGCCGAGTCCAGATATAGTATAGTGGAGAGGGAGTGCCTGGCTATCAAGTGGGCACTCGAATCTCTCCGCTACTACCTGTTAGGGAGGAGGTTCCGTCTGGTGACCGACCATTCCCCCTCAAATGGATGAGTCAGGCCAAGGAGAGGAATGCTCGGGTCACCAGGTGGTTCCTATCCCTGCAAAATTTCAAGTTTTCCGTGGAACACAGGGCAGGCCGCTTGCAGGGCAATGCAGATGCCCTGTCCCGCGTCCACTGCCTTACGTGTGTTCACCCCTCAGGGTTGAACAAAGGGGGTATGTGGTAAGGTGCAAGGTGTGATATGCGATGGCAGGTACGTGTCACCGAGGTTGCTGGCCTCGGTGAGGTGAGAGCCGGGTTTTTGTCTGCAGCAGCTAGTGCTGTTTTGACTCTTTTAAATAGCATGGCTGCAAAGCCGATCCGGGCCGGCTCTTACTGGGAGCAGCTAAAGAGTAGGGTGGGTGGCTGCTCCCCACGGTCCAGTCCGAGTTTTGGGCTGGGTTTAAAAGCTCAGCCAGCACCAGCTGCTGGGAGGCTGTGATTGTCCTGGAGCTGCTAACACTGTTGTGGAATTCTCTGATCTGGAGGAAAGAGCTCAGCAAGGTGGTGTTTTTCCCTGCAACTTGAAGGTGGAATCTCCTGCGGCTGGGCCGACTGCTAGGTGTGAACCCTCACCTAAACCTCCCAGGTGACTGAACCCTGTGTTGGCCTGTTTTTGGTTTTGCCACATGATTTCTGTTGTGTGTGAACTGTCACCAAGAGACTGTTTTCATTTCTGGTGTGCAAGTGTGAATAAAACACTGTTTGATGCACAATCTGGACTCCTTGTTTTGCCTCTAAACTGCACCCGCACCGCTGTCTACCAGAGCGACTCCCCACAATATCCACAACAGTAACCAGTAAAAAAGAAATGGTTTGCGTCACAGAACCCTATGGGGGCAGGTTGCCACTGTACAGCGTCCATCACAGGCATGTCCTTTTTTCATTCAGGTGATTGCAGGTCAGAATTTACGATGTCGTAGTATTCAATTACATGATAAATGAATAGAGACATTGTACGTGGATTAAATACGCTGCATTGTATCTCCCCATCTGGCACGCTGCCTTCCGTTTTATATGGCCATTTGCTGGATCCTTAATTATCTTGTGTCCTTTTAGTTTAGGAGCTGCCTCATTATAGATCGCTTGTGCTTCAAACAAATAGGCAGTGTCTTGAGAGATTCGAAGAGGGTTAAATCGGGATCCCGTGTAGCCGCAGTGTTGGTGCTCTGCTACCCAGGGGCGGATTGGCCATAGACCTTACAGGGAAATTCCCCGGTGGGCCGATGCCCAGGGGGCCGCCAGTGTCCTCCTCACGGCCGGCCAATGGAAGTTTTTGGGGATGTATTTTCAGTATTTTGTGATGGACTGTGGTATTTGGCCCTGTTGGGGTAGTATAATGTGCCCCAATATGGTATTGCTGGCCTTGCCTATTTGTTTTGGCCCTGCCTTCCATCAATTTGGACCCGACTATAAAACGGGGCCACTTTTAGTATTTTTTTTTCCAGGGCCACTCTAAGTTCCCAATCCGCCCCTGCTGCTACCTGTCTCCAGATGTTGTAGAACTATAAGACCCAGCATGCAATGAGAGGCACAGTGGCACAGGAGAAGACCTCATTATGGTAGGGGACCTTGTTACAGATTTTTGCATTGGGACCACCCCCCTCCCCCCCAGAAAAGAAAAAGAAGCTCCACTCTCCTATGGAATGCTGCTCCGTTCCAGTGAAAAGGATCCCATCTCCTTTGTGTTCACGTGGACCGCTGCAGCCTTTCACTTGTCTCGGGGGATGACGTCTCCATCAGAGGCCAGTGAATGGCTGCAGTGTTCCACTTGACCACGGACGGGACATATCACTTTCAGTTTACTGGGGACAGGAACCTCACCGGAGATGCATTCTGTAGGTGAGTGTTTTTTTTTCCTTTCAACCAGTTCCCCAGAAATTTTCTTGGAGGTCGGACCACCCCTTTAATTTGAACGCAGTGGAAATCCACGTGGATTTCGATAAGATTTACAGCAGAATTCAACTCTGGTACACTGATCATCCAAAAATTTAGCAATTTAGAAAATTTGCAACTTTCCGAGTCCTCAGCGTGTGGATGGCATTTGTAAAATCAGGTTTTTCAGTCCCGTGTGGATTCACCATCCCTGTGGCTTTAACATACAGCATCAGGGCTCATGCACGCGACCGTTGCCGTTTTTGCAGTCTGAAAATTGCGGATCCACAAAACACGCATACCGGGCATGTGTGTTCCGTAAAACAGACAAGAACAGGACATGTTCTATATTTTTAGTGAGCCCACGGAACGGACGTACGGATGTGGACAGATCGGATGTGGACCAAAAATACGTTTGTGTGCTTGGGCCCTTACACTGAACCGGGGTGGTCCCAGCGGTCTATGTTCCCAGAGCTGCAGTGATGATGGCCGGTGATTTTGCGGCAGCGATCATGTGCAGTAGTCAGTGACGTCATTACTGCATTGCTGGAAATCCAGACTAGCAAGGTGACTGGAATTCACCAAGGAATGGGGGTGGGAGGAGGGGGTATGGTTTTGAGGGGATGGGCAAAACTTTATTTTATTTTACTGCCTTCCTGGCCTTCTGTAAACTTTTGGGGGTCCTGAAAACCCCCCTTTCATGGAGGAAGAAGGTCCTGAGCAGGGGAACTCTCCTCTGAGACATCCATAGGCCACATGGACTGGTGCTGTCCCAAGTGGATAACCTCTTGAATAAATTTCTTCTGTAATGTTTGGAGTGCCTCTAGAATGTACAGCTTTAGGCCTCTTGCACACGACGGTATGGCTTTTTCAGTGTTTTGCGTCCGTTTATAACGGATCCGTTTTTCCGTTTTTTGCTTCCGTTGTGTTTCCGTTTCGGTTCCTTTCCATTTTTTCCGTATGGCATATACAGTATACAGTAATTCCATAATTAAAATTGGTCTGGTCTTAAAATTTTCAATAGATTGTTCAGCAAAAACGGAACCGATACGGAAGACTTACGGATGCCTTTCCGTATGCTTTCCGTTTTTTTGCGGACCCATTGACTTAATTGGAGCTACTGAACGTGATTTGCGGACAAGAATAGGACATGTTCTATATTTTAACGGAATGGAAAAGCGGAAACGGAAGGCATACGGAGACACTTCAGTATTTTTTGCAGACCCATTGAAGTGAATGGTTCAGTATACTGTCAGTATACTGAACTGAAAAAACTGCCAGTATACGGTCCGCAAAATACTGTCGTGTGCAAGAGGCCTTAGATGTGACTGGAGGAGAACATTGGCACAAAGAAGTAAGAGGATGGTCGCTCCATTATTCCATAGGTGCTCTGCATACTGTAGCTGAAACAAGTGTGGGCACTATAGGATCGTGAAGGCACATTTTGGCCCTACGTGAACTCTTGGGTCACTGTATGTGAGCACCATATAGCGCTGTCTGGACACTACATGGCAGTGTATAGTCAGCCCACATTTCTCTGGGTAATATGTACTTGGCACGAGTGCTGTATGGCACTGCAGAATGTATTTACTACATCTAAATTCTTAGAATTTGCTATGTTGTAAAGTGCACTCGGGCTCTTGGCTACGTTTCGCTTCCTGCATACCGATACATTGCCTCATTTACCGCTCTTAGATTGTAAAGCAGAGATTTGAGTAGTTGTATCTGGCAACATCCATTTCAGTTACATCCTTCTCAGATGTTCGACATCCAAGAGAATTCCTGGGGAGCGATGAATATACTTCCGTCAATCACTTCCCACAGCGACCCGCTCTGAACGCCAGGACCAGTAGTTCAGTATCCTATATGTAACATACAACGTTATCCATGTAGTAAACCAGGGCAAGAAAAACCAGTCTGACAAGGCGGTATTGACATTGATAAATGACAATTTTTCAGATTTCTTTCCTCCACGAACAGTAAGCCGCAGTATAAAATTTACAATATGTGCTCTGTGTGAAAAATATTTGCTTAAACAGCCCCCCGGACAGGATTAGGAATGCCGCTGAGTTTTTAATGTTGTTTGTTCTGTTACACATTATACAATTTTTACAGCTTCAGGTGGAGGAACAAAAGGAAAAATGAAAAAAAATTGTACAGATAAGTAACTGTCTACAAGATTCACGTGACTGCTTTGTGTTCCTCGAGCTGTAAAATAAAAATGAAATAATGCAAATTGCTTTTACATGGATAAAACCAACAAAATGTTTTTTGTTTTTTTTTCTCCCAATGTTACTGAGATTTTGGAATGGCACGTATGCATTCTTACTCTCTCTTACCCTAAGTTCACACCTAAGCGTTTTACAGCGCGTTCAAACAGGGCTCATGCCCTGCACGCGATGTAAAACGCCCGACGCATAAACAAGTACTTGAGCTTTTTTTGGGGCATTTGTCGCGCAGTTTGTGATTGACACCACAGTAGTCAATCACAAGAACGCGCGTACGAACGCGCGTTTCCTATTTGCTAAAACGCGCGACTTTCAAGAACGCTCAGGTCTGAACCCAGGGTTAGGGAGCATTCACACGAACGTATCTGTTTTGCTGTTTTCAAATTGTAGATCTGCAAAACATGGAAAAATCACGGAAAATAATGCACTAACACAATAGATACAGACATTCTATATGGACTAAGCCCTCATTCTTATATAATAAAATCCAAGACTCTCAGCCAGTATATTTTGATCAAAACACATCTGTGCCCACCTACCTGTGCCAAGGTGGTCTGTCAGGCAGATCCTACTCTAACCCTACATTCAGGAGAGCAGACCTTGCACATATAGGCCCCTTTCACACGGGCGAGTTTTGAGGACGTGAGGACGCATTGCACCCGCACTAAATCCGGACCCATTCATTTCTATGGGGCTGTGCACATGAGCGGTGATTTTCATGCATCACTTCTGCGTTGCGTGAAAATCGCAGCATGCTCTATATTGTGCGTTTTTCACTCAACGCAGGCCCCATAGAAGTGAATGGGGCTGCGGGGAAATCGCAAGCATCCGCAAGCAAGTGCGGATGCGTTGCGATTTTCCCGCATGGTTGCTTAGCAACGGGACCCGATCTTTATTATTTTCCCTTATAACATGGTTATAATGGAAAATAATAGCATTCTTAATAAAGAATGCATAGTAAAATGAAGAGGAAGGGGTTAAAAATAATAAAAGTTAACTTACCTTAGCCACTTGATCGCGTAGTTGCGATCTGTCCTCTCTTTCCCAGCATCAGCTAAGAACTAAAGGACCTGAGATGACGTCACATCACATGGTCCAATCACATGGTCCATCTTACCATGGTGACGTCATCACAGGTCCTTTAGTTCTTAGTTGATGCTGGGAAAGAGAGGACAGATCGCAACTACGCGATCAAGTGGCTAAGGTAAGTTAACTTTTATTATTTTTAACCCCTTCCACTTCATTTTACAATGCATTCTTTATTAAGAATGCTATTATTTCCCCTTATAACCATGTTATAAGGGAAAATAATAAATTCTCTAGAAGACCCGAAACCGGACTTCAGTGATGAAGTCCAGCTTCGGGTCTGGGTACCAAACATGGCGATTTTTCTCACGCGCGGGCAAAACGCATTACAAACATTTGCACCCGCACGGGAAAATCGCGCATATTCCCGCAACGCACCCGCCTCTTATCCGGGCGTCAAACATGACGAACTTGAGAAAGAGGCCATAGTGTGCTGCTCCTAGTTACCTCTGTGTGCACCAAGCAACCGATGTGAGGAGGAGCACCACAGCTATATGTACCACTTAATCGAGGTCGCCTGTGGGCTAGGCGGGGCAAAAGTGGACAAGAATGCTGCTCCCCAGATAATAGGAGTGCATTCACACCTAAAGGTGACACTTCTTCAAGAGTATACTACAAACTAAACAAAAATCACAGAAAAATAAAGATGAAAAACATCCTGCACAATATGATAAGTAGATATGGGGATGTACATGGCAACATTTATAAAGGAAAAAGTTTCTCAACTCCTGTCCTCGGGACCCACCTACCAGTCAGGATTTGAGAATATCCCACAGAATAAATACCTGTGGTAAGTCCTGATGCACTAACACTAATTATATCACCTGCTTAATACTAAGGAAATCCTAAAAACATGACCGGACCGGAGTTGAGAAACCCTTTACTTACACAATAGAGAATAATATCTCTCTGTCTCTCTCTCTCTCATAGAGAGCGAGACTGAGACTCTCAGCCAAAAACGTTTTTTTTCCCCCCCGAGTCCCCCATAACAATTTGTGCGCTGGTTTTGGGCAGAGTTACTGCTTGTGTAAGTGGGCTGATGGCGATCTCTCTTGACCCTTCCATACTTGACTAAGTTTAGTATCCTGAAGGGGGAAAGGGGAGGAAGCCACTGCCAGACTTCTTTCCCCGAGATCAAACCAGTCGGGCAGTTGAAATCCTTCTGACCGATCCTTTGCTCCCCCAACATCTGCCAGTCGGGAGGCCTTCATCCACAACAAATGGTTGGCCGATAATGCCGAAATTGGCTAACATTGATCTAATGTCTATGGTTCCTTTTACGTGCAATGATTTTTCAAGTAGCCGATTAACTGTGGATTGAAAATCCCTGCAGGAGATCTGATGAACTCTTCTACCATCATGACCTTGCTGCTGAGGGGGAAATGGTTTCTTGTGGGTCTGGCAGAAGGCATCATTGCTGCTTAGAGACAGCTCTCGAGAATTGCCAGAACTGCCATGATAGCCATACTAACCGATAGCCCGAAGAGAACTGTCATGATAGCCATAATAACTGATGCCCCAAAAAGAACTGTCATGATAGCCATACAAATACCCCGAAGAGAACTGCCATGATGGCCATACAGATACCCCGAAGAGAACTGTCATGATAGCCATACAAATACCCCGAAGAGAACTGTCATGATAGCCATACAGGTACACCGAAGAGAACTGCCATGATAGCCATGCTAACTGATGCCCCGAAGAGAACTGTCATGATAGCCATACTGATACCCCGAAGAGAACTGTCATGATAGCCATACTGATACCCCGAAGAGAACTGTCATGATAGCCATACTGATACCCCGAAGAGAACTGTCATGATGGCCATACTAACCTATATGGAAGTTTTACGATACAGTTAGATTTTTCTTGTGACCTTTCTCTGGCCTCTTCAACTGTTCTTCTTGCCTCATTACACTGACACTTAAAAAAAATAAATAAAAAAAAAATCTTAAAAAACAATCTTGGATCTCTTGTATGACTTCATTAGTCTTCTATTCTCTCTTGATGGCGAGCTGCTCGGGAGGCTACTCTGCCATGGTGACTTGTGAACAATAGAGCTAGATTAGTCCTCGTCTAGGACCTTCTTGCATGTGAGCCTGTTGGAATGACCATTAGACCAGCTTACATTTTATTGCTGTCAAAACTTCATATGGCCTACATTTACTTCCCGCCATTCAATCTCACTGTCACATCAACCAATAAGCAGTTTAAAAAAAAGCTTACATTTTTTTTTAAAGGGGTTTTCCAGGAGTTGAATATTGATGACCTTTCTTCGGGATAGGCGATCAATTACAGATCAGCTGAGGTCCGTCTCCTGGCACTTCTGACGATTGGCTGTTTGAAGAGGCTGGTGAGCACGTGCAGCCTATTCCTAGGCCAGTAACATCACATTTATCGGTCACGCGGCCTATATGAAAAATGTTTTAGATTTCCCAGCTAAAATCTGGAGCTGGTGTTTTTACAGCAGAAAAAATGCACCATTTTGCTTCAAATAAATTTTTGGTATTTTGGGGGATCCTTAAAGGGGTTTTCTGAGTGTTTAATACTGATGATCTGTACTCAGGATAGGTCATCAATATTGTGATTGGTAGGGGGTTCCTGACACCCATGCCAATCAGTTGTTTAAAAAAGGCAGCGGCATGTCCTTTCTGCTGCAGCTCTCCCTGCAATTGTCACAGCTTCTTACCGGAAAAAAGGGTGGATGGAACGGAGCATGTGCGACCACCTCAGCCATGTTACTGTAGTGGACAGAGAAATAAGGAAAATAAACAGCAGGTGGCGCTATACAGATATATTGTATAGAATAACTCTGTGGCTATACTAAATTTTTAATTACTTGCAGATCTAAGTGATTTTTTTTTTCACAGGATAATTCCTCTAAAGTTAAATTATAAAGTTTTTCCCCAGCATGTGCCATAGGGAAGTGATGTGTAGTAACCACAGCTTCCTCATTCTCCTAAAGGGTAGGCCTGCTATATATGTAGCAATACAGGAGTCCGGACCTAACTTGGTTGTCACCCAACTTTCCTCAGGAAAGAGAGTGCACAAAAAAACAGCCTAACAAATATCTGTTGGGTCGACGTTAAAGTTGACGTTTCGGCATAAATGCCTTCATCAGAACACTGGGAGTGCTGCAGTATGGGAATTGGTATGTGGCTCTATGGCCTCGATGGCTAGATTGGTGGGGCAGTGTCTCTGCCGCTAAGGCTGCCATTCATCCAGGTCATGGTATATCAGAAAAAGGAAGTCCGAGCAACTGGACTTGTATGTTTTCTTGAAGACGTTTCGCTGGTCATCCAACTGGCTTTCTCAGTTAGAATGGCTTGTATGAGAAATCTCGGGTATTACATGCCAGTGACATGTGCTTCAGTCATGGAGATAAGATGCTGATTGCACTTCCATGACTAAAACTATTAGGCCCCTTTCACACAAGCGAGTTTTCCGCATGGGTGCGATGCGTGACATGAACGCATAGCACCCGCACTGAATCCTGACCCATTCATTTCAATAGGTCTGTGTACACGAGGGTTCTTTTTTTTCACGCATCAGTACTGTGTTGCGCAAAAAAATGCAGCATGTTCTATATTCTCCGTTTTTCACGCAGCCCCATAGAAGTGAATGGGGCTTCAGTGAAAAACACATTGCATCCGCGAGCAAGTGCGGATACAATGCGTTTTTCACTGATGGTTGCTAGGAGATGTTGTTTGTAAACTTTCAGTTTTTTTATCACGCGCGTGAAAAACGCATCAAAACTCATTGCACCCGTGCGGAAAAAGCTGAACAACTGAACGCAATCGCAGACAAAACTGACTGAACTTTCTTGCAAAATGGTGCGAGTTTCGCTGAACGCATCCGGACCTAATCCGCTCACGCTCGTGTGAAAGAGGCCTTAGTTGTAGTTAAACTGCCTCAGGTGAGGTGTTAGAACAGCATTGTAAGTAGTAGACGATAGATGTCATACCCCTCCACCCCTATTCAAGCTTGGTTTCTGTAACTTAACATAATCACATCTATTTTAAACCAGTCCTTGTCTGTATATAAGATGCAAACCTCACTGTCCTTAAGATGTTGGTATATACCGGAGTCCTGACCGCAGCTGTTGGCTCTTATTTGCTGGGCCATGCGCTGGTGTAGCTGCTGTTTTGTGTCCTCAATGTACAATTCTTGGAAAGCCTCACTGCTCTGGACTAGTGTGTTTTGGTGTAGTCTTTTCAGCAAACCAGTTGCTGCCTCAGATACCGTCCCGCTATATCTGGAAGAACCAAGTTCTTTAGTCTGCCCTGCTTGGCCCCTTTACCGCTATCTTGACATTCTTTTTTATTCTTTTCTCAGTTTTAATAAAGGCCTAGTCTGGATACCCACCAGTTCTAAGGCTGGGTTCAGACTTGAGCTTATTTGATACGCGGTTTTTTGTCGCGTGTATTACACGCGTTTTTGGAAATAGGAAACGCGTGTTGTACGCGCGTTCGTGTGATTGACCACTCTGGCGTCAATCACAATACGCGCAACAAAACGCCCCAAAGAAGCTCCTGCACTTCTTTGGGCGTAGGGCATTTTACAGCGCGTTCGTACGCGCTGTAGAACGCTCAGGTGAGAACCAGCCCATAGGGAAACATGGGTTTTCGCCTGTTGAGCATTTTACAGCTGTAGGAACGCGCTGTAAAACACTTAAGTGTGAACCCAGCCTAAGGGCCCCTTTGACCTGTTTGAATTCCCTTGTTTTATCCTCTATGCTGGTTGATATCTTTTCAGCCCAGTAATGTAAGGTTCTGATGACCACCGGTTTGTGATCCAGAAGATGGTTGGAGTCAATGGTTTGTATGAGTAGGTTTCCCTCCAGTTTTCCAGCCTTCCTCCCTCTCCGATTGTTTCCAAGCAGTCCAAGAAAGCCAATGTGTTGTTCTGCACATCTTCCCATGTAAATCTGATGTAATAGTCCTCTACTTTAATCAGCAAACACGTGTAGTTCTTGTTTTTGGATTTTAACCTGGGTATCATTCACAGATCTAAACCAGTGACTGGGTACAATACCCCAAAAATTGTTTAGGGCTTTACGTTCCACCTTCTCCATGTAGAGGTTAGCTAAAATGGGTGAAACTGGTGATCCCATGGCGAAGACAGACTGACAGACAGAAACATGGCTTTGTGGCAATTGCACCCAGACAAAAAGAATGTGAAGATTGCCATTGAAGGTGCGAAGCAGGACAGACTAAAGAACTTGGTATCTGAAATACTGAAACCAAGTTTGAATTGAGGTGAAGGGGTGAAACATCTACTGTCTGCCACTTACAATGCTGTTCAAACACGACTCCCAAGGCGGTTTAATCACACCTCATAGCTCCAGTCATACAAATGAAATCAGCATATTACCTTCATGGCTGAAGCATGATGACTAAGTGAAATGTCTTCTAGAACAAAATAGAAGTCTAGTTGCTCTGACTTCTTGCTACTGATACAATCTAGCGATGTATGTATTTAAGAACATAGATGGAGCATGTATCAAAACTAATGCAAACAAAAAGTGTAGCATCGCCATTGCCATCAATCAGGTTGCTTCTCTTTGATAAATCTTGCCCAGAAGGTTTGTTCAAAGGGGGCTATTCGGGAATTTGAGTAAGTAGGACAGGTTTTCTTCCCTCGTACATATCTGCTCCCAGCAAAGAGACCTTTAAAGTGTCATAGGTGGGGTGGGGAGCAGCGTGAGAAATAACGCTTATCATAGGTCTACATAGACATGTCCTTGTATACATGGCATGCAATCAGATAAACCGCCGATTTATTGCATGGTCTTTGGACTCTCTGCACCAGGAACTAAACCTCTTGTTGTGTGGAGACCTCCAGGATCCATGACCTTGAGAATCTGGGCCGGTAGTATTCACTCCTGATATAGGGGAACATTAGCTGGTTAATAATTTCTTCTGTAGGCAAGTTATACATTTCTTAGGCCGCTCATCACTCTGCTGCATGTCTGCAAAGTAGAAAATACATTGAGAAATTAATTCACAACATATGAGTCTACTTTATACTTAAAGGGATTGTCAAGAATTTAGAAACGTGGCTGGTTTTCTGAATAATCAGCGCCACACCTGGTTGTGTGTGGTATTGCAGCATAGGGCCATTAACTTCAGTGGAGCTGAGCTGCAATACTAGAGCTCCAAAGAACCCACGGTGAGGTGCTGTTCCTTTAAGAAAGTGCCCATGTTGTTCTAATTTTGGTTAACTCCTTTAAAAGGGATATACACTTTTTGTCTATTGTGTATTTTTGTTTTAGTTTTTTAAATAAAAATTCAATGAAAATGAATTGATCACAGGGTGCTTTCCTGCTGGGATCTCCACTGATCGGCCATAATCTGCAGGAAAACCTGACAGTCAGTGTTCAATTCCCTTGCAGCGCCACCACAGGAGAAATGTAGAATTACATGTTGTCCCTTAAAATCGGTAGGCTGTCTGTCTACTGTATGAACAAAGCAATACTCAAAGGTAGTAAGAAAGTAAATGACTAGGGATTAGCGAATTTCATATTTTAACATTCGTTTTCGGTTCGTGTTGTGGTATTTACTGAATTGCGTTATGGATTCTGTTACCACGGACCATAACGCAATTCCACCATGTTGCCTAAGGTTGCCTTGGATGAGAAAAAAAAAAGGTCTGCCCAAGAAACAGCGCCATCCTTCTACTAGGTTGTGTCTGGTATTACACCAGTCATATCTAGTATTGTAGCTTACCTCTAGCAAACAACACTCCATACACACGACTGCATCCATTTTGTGGTCCACAATTTGCATTCGTGTTTTTAATGAGCCCATTGACTTTAATGGGTCCGTGGTCCGCATTTTGTGGACAAGTATGGGGCATGTTCTATTTTTTTGTGAAATAGACCATATGTGCAAGATACAGACCATGGACCCATTGAAAACAGTGGGCCCGCAAATAATGTGCGGACAGGAAATAGACCGCATGTGGCCTAAATGGGGCTCGGCTGCAATACCAGTTGCAGCTAATGAACATTGGTGGCACTGTTCCTGGGTAAAAATGGTGGAACCTGTTTTATTCCTAATGTAACTCCTTTAAATTCTAAATTTTTTGTAATTCCGGGTGTAATTATAGGGCACATTGATTGACGTGGCCCCTTCCTCGGAGATGACTTCTCAATGACTTTTTCACAGGCTGCTCATTTTCTTTTTTTCTGCTAAATCTGTAATTTTTTTTTTCTGGTCGCAGTTTGATGCAGAGAAAGAATGAACTATTCACAGACTGTGCGCAGCGCAGTGAAGGGAAATGTGCCCATTGTTCTACCTGAATGCTTTGCTTTCTGATGCAGAATGTCCCGAATGATTACTGTCGTTCACCAATACGTGGCAGTAAAACTGCCAAATCTGCTCCCTCTGTATATTCTCTCCCTCCAGAAATGACACCCGGGAAACTGTCCCCCTCCATTCATTAGTATGAATGCGAGCATTAATCATTTGCAATCCTAAGGCCTCATGCAAATTGCGGTCCCCAATGCACGGAACGGCCGGGACGGATCGAGACCCATTAAACTTGAATAGGTCGGTGATCCGTCCGCACTGCAAAAAAATACAACATTATTTTTTTGTGGTGCGGAGGCTCCGAATTGCGGACCCAAGGCCGTGTGCATGAGGCCTATGGCTTTACATGCTACCCTTTTGTTGCACCCTCAACTTAAATGGAACTTTTTTAGAAAAAAAATTGCATATATTGTTTAAAATATTAGAACCAGGAATCCTCTGCATATCATTTATATCAATCCCCTACGCAACTTTACTAACACCCAGTCTTGAGCACTTTCTTTAAAATATGCTCCCATCCTGCTTTGTCAATATAAAGGGGCTGTCCAGTTTTTAAACCAGCACCTGGATCTAAAATCTTTTGTAATTGCATGTAATTAAACATTTAGCATAGCCGCTGAGTTATTCAGTAAAATGCATTTGTATAGCGCCACCTGCTGTTTGTATCTTTATCTTATTTCTCTGTCCTGCTCACTGAGATGGCCGCACATGCTCAGTTTCATCCTTCAACTTCCTCCTGAGCTGTGATAGGGAGATCTGAGACACGCCCCCTGAGCTGTGATAGGGAGAGCTGAGACACGCCCCCTGAGTTGCAGCAGAAAAGACATTCCCCTTGAGCTGTCAGCTTGATATAAATCTAGCCGAGGAATTTTCGCCCCCCAAATTAAAGGATTCAGCCTTGTGTAGTCTGATCTTGCAGTCTTGTGTTAGGCCGTATTTACGGCAAGAGGATCTGGCCGCCTGATCCGGCACAAATGCATGCAACGGTTTTTGTCTAGATGAAACCAAGAATTTATGCCAGAACGCAGCTATATCTCCATCGGATCCCATTATAGACAATAGGAATCTGGTGGCAATGCCAGATCCGGTGGACTTCGGCAGGAAACACTCGCCGGAGATGTAAACGTGGCCTTACTCTCCTTGTTAACCTACAGTGAATGGCGCAGTAAAGGAGTAACACATGACTGCAGGATCGGACTACGCAAAGGATTTGTTTGTAGTCTCTAACCATGGAGACACGTCTGCATAGGAGAAGAATGCACAAAACAGCTGTCAGACTATGGTTTTCCAAATTTACCAGATTATTAAATTTATTTTTATTTTATTTATTTTTTACTAATTTAGAGTGCCGATTCCCCAGTATAATAAAGAAGTAAATACTGAAATGCTTACTCTCTGCAGCCACCACTAGAGGGAGCCCAGGAGCCAACTGTACCTCTAATAGTATGCAGCAGGCTCTTGTTAGAGGTGGTGGCAGGCGGTGAGAATTTTATCATTTAAGTAGATTTTACAGAATTTTAAAGCAAAGGTCTATCAATAAATGATCAGTGCAGAGTGGACCCTCCCCAAGAACAGAGAGTTTACGCACTCAATGCCAGAAATAGACCTATTAACCCATCTAGTCCCCTAGGTGCCAGGAACACATTGGATTGACACTTCTTATATAAATATTTTATGTTTATTTTTTATTTTGTAAAATGTATTCTTATTTTTAACCAGTTTTTTTTTTTATTATTATTATTTCCATATGTTCCTTCTTTTTTGGTGCTAGACTCCTTTCTCATTAATTCTCTGGACCCATTACACCCAAAGATTAATTGACCTGGACAGCCGTGCCGGGCGGCTTGGACTATCTTTGATTTGCCATCTGGCTATGCTAGGGGATATAATCTGATATGGCTACTGGATACAAATGACTGGCTGGAGCCTGCAGATATTACATCTGGGCTTATGCTTCCTGATCCTCGAGGTCTCGCTTTGTATTCAGCCACAAATACAAAAAAAAAAAAATAGAAAATTCTAGGCGGACGATGGGGGTAAACTGCATCTGCCATTCTTGTAAGCAGCCAAGTATGTCTTAAGGAAAATGAAACAATTCGGAATGCAAAACCGTCCACGAGGGAGTTCTCAAGTATCTTGGGTATTTTCGCCTTTGTCTCTGCTTCTGCCTGTCTCTGAAGAGCCGTCAAAATGGCTGCGTCACTGATCGGCCAGGATAGATTGGGGATGTAGTTCCTGGAGGACTGACTGTTTCCCATTTAAATATTGTCTGTGCTTTCAGGTTCTTCTTGTCTAAAAGATGTTGACAGCTCCGCTTCATCCTTCAGCTCACAGCTCGTCTAGAGACCCGAAGGGTTTAGCTGCCTAGTTATCCAGGGCATGGCTATAGGGGGTGCAGAGTGTGGTGGTAGATGCTCCCAGCCCGGGACCCCCTCTGCCTCGTCAGTGCTTTGCTTCAGTGAATGTTTGGGGCACCTTTAGGGGTCGATTGGGAAATTAAAAAAAAATGTCGCCTCCTATTGTAGGTGAGTCTAAATGGGTAGCAGGTGGGGCCAACACAAGTAGGTGCAAAAAGACAATAGTGTACCCCAATAGGACAAAGCTTCCCGACCCTTATGAACGTGGGGGTGCTGGAAGTGAGCTCCTCGAGCCTTATAGTGAGATTCGAGGCACCAGGATGATATATACCGCCCTATAGTGATGTACGGAGCCTAGGCGTTACGTCTATAGTTTGATGGAGAGACGAGGAGGGTTTCTGACACCCGCACTGCCACCGATGCGACTGTTTTGGGCTGACACCAGGTCTGCAAACTATACAGTGGGTGGAAGCCTCTGCCCGCTGTGCATTTTCAAGGCTGGTGTACTGCAGCGCGGTTGAATGGGAGCCGAGCTATAGTACCCCCCAGCATGACCACCACACAGCGGACGGATCCATCTCCGGTACTGATGGCTGCACAAAACAGTAGGATCCGCACTGATCTGATATTGCTGAGCTGAAATAGCAGTAGTAAATGTTCAACCCTTTGTTATGCCACTGGTCTGTTATTCCTCCTGGAAATCTTTGATTGCTAGGGTTTTCCCATTCCTTATGTCAAAGGGAGGTGTCGCTACACAGTCTGGCACTGTGACTAATGATTGGACACTGTCGGCCTGTGTAAGGACACATCCCTTTGATGAGGGAAGCAGTAATACCCAGTTTTCAATTTAGGGCTGTTTCACATTTGCATTTAAAGGGGTATTCTAGTTGTTAGACATGAATAGGGGATGACTATTAGATTGGTGGGGCCCAGCAGTAGGACCTGTGGGACCCCCAACACCTATGTCGCCTGCAGCCCCCCTAAAATGCATGGTTGGTTGCCCATTCGCATGACTGCCATTCGTTTCTATAGGAGTTATGGAGAAACCAGAGTACAGCGCTTTCCTATCTCCGGAATTCCCAACTAGCCACTCCGTTCTTTTCACGGGGACTGCAGGGGTATTGGGGCCCCCAATACTCATGATCGGTGGGAGTCCCAGGAGCAAGAACTCCACAGATCTAATGATTATCCTGTGAATAGTGGATAACGTTAGATAACCGGAATACCCCTTTAACTATTCAGTTCACCAAATCCGACATAGTCGGACATGGCCGTGCATCTGGGGACCCCATTGACTACAGTGGGATCCAGAAAGCAGGGTCCTTCAATGCACAGCCGCTTCCGACTGATTCACATCTGCGTTTAACAGATCCGGCAGGCTGTTTCGGCAGAGGAGTTAAACGAAGATGTGAATCGGCCCTCATACCTACATTGCTAGGAGTAATTACAGAGGAATTGCACACTGTTTAAAAGAACTAAAGATGCTCCACAATTCGTGTTCCATGGGGAAAACAAGTATCTAGGAAAAGGACAATGCAGCAGCACTCTGCAGACACAAATAAAGTACAATCATGCCATAATTATAGAAAATAAGCATCTACCACAGGAGAGCTGACAATGTCCGTGTACTACTGCCATATCGTTTCCACATAGTATTGGAATTTCCACATAAGACCGCCATATACCACTGAACAATTCTGGGTAGTTTTATGTTGCGTCTTGGCCCCACACACTCTTTGGAATGTGGTCGGGAGGTGGATCTCTATGACCTCTCACTTTTGGTCGTGTCCGGATTGACTCCCTTTCGAAGACAATACTGGCATCGTTTCAGCTCGTGTTAATCAGCGGGAATCGATTAAATTCCTCTCATAACCTTGGCTGAAATCCAGATTTTCTAGAAACATTTTTCATAGAAACGTATTATTTAATTTCCCTTTTACACGGATCTTGGCAGTTTTGTAGCTCGTCTATAGTTATATTTGCTTTTGTGTCTTTTTACACTTGTGCGCCATTTTGGTCCTGCCCTGATAAAACACGATCGAATGGCAGTCGGAAAAAATTCCATGGATTTAAGGCCAAGGTTCTCCATTGTTTCAGTCGCCCCCAACTGTGGCACAGGAAACTTTATCCCGTTTGGCATAAACGACAGTCGCCATCTGGTTGTTCTTTCCATTTCTGACGTCAATGGAAGGTGACGGATTGAAATGACAAAGGTTACTAGGGTCTTTGGCAACCGTCACATGGCCTCAGCATAGTTGCCATCTGCTCCGAATTTGGCGTGACTGTCCCTTATTTTCAGAGACAGTCCTAACAAATTTGCGCTGTTCTGGGCCAAAAATGGGTGGGGCTAGCATAAACCCCACCCATAAGTGGGTGTTCTCATGGGTGGGGCTTATATACCCCGATATTACCAACTGAAATGTTGGTAAGTATGCCTCGGTGTACACCGTAGATGGGAGTGAATGCAACACCATGGAGGAGATTCTTTAAAACTAGGGTAAAAGAAAACTGGATCAGTTGCTGATGGCAACCAATCAGATCCCACCTTTCATTTTTCAGAGGTCCTTTGAAAAATAAACGGTGGATTCTGATTGGTTTCTATGGGCAACTAAGCCAGTTTTCCTTTACTTAGTTTCCCATCGCAACCAGTTATATTCCACCTTTCATTTTTCAGAGCTCCTTTGGAAAATTAATGATGGAATCTGGTTGCTATGGGCAACTAAACCAGTTTTCATTTACACCAATTTTGGAATGTGTTTCTTTTTATTTTATTGCTCCTATCTCCCGTTTTGGGCTGTGGTCACATGACCATGTCCCTGCAGCTCTTTCCTATTTCCTGTGATGTCATGTCCATGGGCGGGGCAGTGATAGGGGAGTGTCTATGTAACTAGCTGGGTGGGAGGAGCTATAAACTAGCTTGGTGGTGTTAGGGGCAGGTCTGGAGCTGTGACAGAGGAAGGAGAAGTGCATCATAGGTTTGGTTGGATACAGCAACAGGAAGTGCTATGTACAGGATGGAAACAGACCGGGGGGATTGGTTTACATGGTGAAAAAAATTCAGGAGGGTCCAAATTGAAAAAGAAAAAGCATGGGGGAGATGTACATGAGGTAAGTGACTACATGAGCATCTCTGCTAAAAATCCTGTGAATCCCGGAAAACCCCTTTTAAAGGGATTCTGCAGTTTGTTACCACTGATGATCTATCCTCAGGATAGATTATCAGCATGTGATCGGCCGGGGTCCGACACCCGGGACCCCCGCCGATCAGCTGTTTGAGAAGGCCGCGGCGCTCCTGCAGCGACGTCACGACTTTTATCAAGTGGCGTGGGCGGGGCTAAGCTCTGTGATACAAGTCGTGACGTCACTGGGCGGGGCGCTAGCAGCAGTAAACAGTGAGAAGGCCGCGGCGCTCCTGCAGCGCCGCGGCCTTCTCAAACAGCTGATCGGCGGGGTCCCGGGTGTCGGACCCCGGCCGATCACATGCTGATGATCTATCCTGAGGATAGATCATCAGTGGTAACAAACTGCAGAACCCCCTTAAGTTCTGGGCAGTGGGGCCCGGTTTTGCTCTGGGGCCCGCTGATTGCTGCACGTGCCCCCTGTGCTATGATCGTTATCATGTCTCCCTCCCTTAAGTCCTTTTTCCCCTCCAGCCCTTTTGTTGCTTCCTTCACATTTTCCTTGTGACCGTGCTCGCTAAAATCCCGGCTCCTCCATTTAATAGGATTATATGCCTGAGGGTGGCTAGAAGAAATATATGTCCCTTTGGAGGCGGCCATTGTTTAATATGAAGAGGCTCAGTCTGGTGGAAAAGTCTCTTAAACTTTTTTTTTTTAACCACTTAGGGTCCAGCGTGGTATTTACCATAACCCTTAAAAAAACAACAACCATCACATCAGTCTTCTGCAATGCTTTGCCCATAATCCCCCCACCCTACTCTTCTATTTGTGTTGGTGTCCGTCTTCAAGTCAGTAGGTCCGCGGCATGGAGCGCACATGGCCGTTGCAGGTGCATTGAAGACCGTTGTTTGCAGTCCGCAGCACGGGCACGAAGCTCTTACGTTCGTGGGCATGAGCCGTGAATGAAAAGAAATCTTCATGATACATCCTATAATCCTATTATTCTTTTCGTTCCATTTGAATTTGTACCAATGTACAAGATGTAGTAGAGCTGAGTATACGACGTGAAATAAAGCTGGGTTTGTAATTTTGAACAGCTTCTATTGATGTTACAAGGCGTTAGCTGAAGTTTTACATAGGACTGCACTAAGGAGGTGGAGCAAATAGATTATATTGGTTCGCGATTCATTCAGAATTTCTCAAAAAGTTGGAATTTCTACAAAGCTGAATTTTTTATAATTCATTTTGGATGAGTGAAAGGGAGAGGGAAAAGAAGATTTGATTTGCCTTGCTTGGTTGACTGCACTTGTGGGGTACTTTTCTGGGTGCTCTTTATCATTAGGAAGACCAAAAAATATGCAGCATATTGCATGAAAGGGCAAAACTACCCTTGGTTTGTAGGAAGAATACAGGCAAATTCCCATATCTTAATTTGGCTGACATAAGAAAAGATTAACATAATTTTCTCTTTTGGGAGAAAAGCTAATTTGAATATCTTTCCCAAAATCCCAAAGGTATGCAAATTAGCTTGCCTTACAAAAAGAGGGGACATTCTCTCTAATGCCTAAAACAAGCAAAATCTTTGAAAGTCTCGGTCATCTCTAGACTGCATATCAAGTTACTACGCTGTTGACATCATTGTACACCACAGCCCCAAATAACGAATTCAGCTCTGCTACATTGGTAACTGAAGGGTGAGCTACATACTTGTTTATAGTGGTTACACAAGCGTTTAGTAGCTGACATCTGCGATATTTATATCTTGCGCCAAAATGACCTTTAAGTGGTAGACGGATGGTGCTAGAGAGATAAGTAGCCGGCATCCATTAGCACTAATAGGCGGTTGATTATTAACTTTGTGCCTATTGTGTAGCTGTAGATTTACGTAGACAGATGGCTTCTGGTGGATGTGACACATCATCGGCAGGTACACGAGCGCCCAGGCTACGCTGACAGAGTATTAGGTCTCCATATTGTTAAACCAAATTGAACCGTATGCCCTAGAAAGCCAAATTGAAGGGATTATCCAGATTA
Organism: Bufotes viridis; assembly: GCA_033119425.1. Classification (NCBI taxonomy): domain Eukaryota; kingdom Metazoa; phylum Chordata; class Amphibia; order Anura; family Bufonidae; genus Bufotes; species Bufotes viridis. Next base: position 32,140,877 of record CM065589.1, read on the forward strand.
AAAAAAATAGCAAAAAACAAAATAAATAGGCAGATTTCTTCCAAAAATAACACCACGCCTGTCCGTCCGCTTCATTGAAGTAAATGGGTCTAAGCTGCAGCACCACAAACAACCTGTGAGCAGGTGTGGCACTGTTTCTTTCTTTCTTTCTTTCCTTTCTTTCTTTCTTTCTTTCTTTTTTTCTTTCTTTCTTTTTTCAGAAATGTTTTTTTCTAATCCTTTTTCTAATCCTCTATTTAAACTGTTTTACTGTACAGTCCGGGGCATGGCTATAAGGGGTGCAGATGTAGCAAGCCCCGGAAAAACCGTACGGAGGATGGGAGTGTTGGAGGCTCTGGCTGCAATAATTCTTCACATTGGCAATCCTCACACCAATACTCCCTAGGGCCAGGACATTTAAAGGAGGGCGCACCCTTTTTTCCCTTGGGGCACACCCTAATGTTGAGGTGTTCTTGCTGTTATGAGTGTTGAACAGGTGCAAGGCAAGAGATGTAGGTGCTGTGGCCGGCGAATGGTGCTGGAGTCAGTAACTAAGCCAGTTGTAGAAGATAAACAAATCTATCTTTACTAAAGTGCAAACTGAGAGTTGTAGTACATCGTACATGTAGTACAATGATATCAAGGCACAGTTCCACGGCAAGACAGTGCAGTCTCTTTACAATAGCTATATACAGGATAACAGCAACAATGATGATAATAGGAGTAGTAGTCCCCGATCTACTTCTTAACACTTTGCAACCTTTCCAAGATGATTACAGGCGGGCAAAACTCTCAAAGATATGGTAGGTGTCCCTGACTAAAAACCATCCACACACTGCTGGAAGTATACATAACCCCACCCACTTCTGAACTGGGATTATCTCTAAAAAAGCGAAACAATGCGGACAAATTTGGGACTGTTGCCAACTATGTTAGGGAAAAAGATGGAGGTACCCCTATAGGATATAGAGTACACGCTGGAGCAAAAATGAGGAATGTCAGAAACTGGAACAGGTGGTAGAGTGACTGTTTTACCCCCAAAAAATGTAATATACGTAAAAATGAGGTGAACCATTTTAATATATCACTTCTCTGCTGATATTTGATCACTAGAGATTACAGGCCTTAAACATGAGACTCCACTATCGAAAGATTCTGAAAATGAGGCAGATATATACAAGGCCTTGTTGTCCATAGCAACCAATCAAAGAGCAGCTTTCATTTTAGAGCAGAATACAAAATGAAAGCTGCGCTGTGATTGGTTACTATGGGCAACAATGACAGTATTTATTTTAGACCGCTTTGTAAGTCTCCCCAATGCCTCTTCAGATGCTCAGATGCTGCGTTGCCATGGAAGCATTGTGTGGATCAGGCCCCCCCCCCCCCATCCATATCAAAATCACCCTAGGTGTCCTAGTGGAAGTTGGGAGTTTCTGAGGACTTCATAGTTGCCAACAGTCCCGAATTTGCCAGGACCGTTACAAATTTTCACATTTCGGCTTTCTACCTTCTGAAAATGGGTGGGGCTTAGGTAAACCCCACATGGATTGGCCATTCCAGGCCGCGTTTAGGACTTAAATAACCTGCATTTACAAACACAAACAGGATCCACGACCATACTGCACCTCAAATTCAGAAAGTAACAAGCTGCCTTTCAGTAGTGCAGCCTCAGGCTTTTGGCCTATAACTCGGCAACTCTGCCCGGGTTACAGATTTGCAATGTACGTTAAAGGAGCTTTTTATTTTGTTTTCTTCCAGTAGGTCACCATTAAAGTAGAAAAAAACAGAGTGCAGTTAATTAGTGCAGTGGCCATAAATGTGCTTTCTGTGAAAAGAGCTTAAGGGGAAACAGCTTTTACCAACACAAGTAGTAAGCAGTGCGTGCTTGGAGTATGAGGTAATCTCCACCGAGCGGACTGCAAATTAACCTGTGAGACCCGAGAAGGAGGACCTGCACGTTGCGTGCAGCCTTCATGAATAATGTGGGAATGGTTACCGATTACCTCATGTCAGGACAGACCTCATGGGGCTGCTGCCTTGTAGAAATTCATGGCAAATATGTGCATGAGGTGAAGACTTTCATGTCCTGTATGTTCTCCTTTTATGACCTTGCTACAACTTACAAGATTGGGCCCCCACTTAGGGTTGCCACCTTTCCCAACAAAAAATAACGTTACGCCACACCTAAAAGGGGGTGTGGTTGTGGGGGCGTGGCTTACCATGGGCGCTAAGTTGCTATCATACTGTGGCTCCCAATAATATTAATGCCCCCATTAGTGCCGCCCAGAATTAATAATGCACCCATTAGTGCCCCAGTAATAGTAATGCCCCCATTAGTGCGCCCCAGAATTAATGCCCCCCATTAGTGCCCCCAGTAAGAGTAATGGCCCTATTAGTGCCCCCCAGTAAAAATAATGCCCCTATTAGTGCCCCCAGAATTAATTCCCCCCATTAGTGCCCCCCATTAAGAGTAATGCCCCATTAGTGCCCCTAAGTAAGAATAATGCTCCCCATTTGTTTCCTCAGGAAGAATAATGCCCCCATTAGTGTTGCCCAGGAAGAATATTGCCACCCATTAGTGTCCCCTGCAAGAATAATGCCCCCATTAGTTCCCCTGCAAGAATAATGCCCCCCTTTAGTGCCCCCAGTTAGAATAATGCCACCCATTAGTTCCGCCTTCTCTGCTTCCTCACCTCATCCATTTGCTCGCGCTGCGGTGAACGCCCCCCTGCTGACTGGAAGTTCAGGACAGGACTTGCGCTCCAGCGTAATGATGTCTCGCTGGTCCTGTCCTGAGCATCCAGTCAGCAGAGCGAGGTAGGGTAAAGGCTGCACTAATAAGCGCTCCGCAATGGAAGCGCTCATTAGTAGCAGTCCGGACAGGAAAATACCGGCAAATAAATTACCACCAACCCTAGCCCCACTTGGAATAGGGCCCCATTCTACCATGACCTCCATTAGCCTGCAAGTCAGCTCATTATATTCACCATCCATGTGGCCCACTTGTTAAAGGGAAATTCCGGTTGTTTGAGGTTATCTTCTATTCTGATCGATGGGTGGTCTTGCCACTGGGACCCTCACCGATCGCGAGAACAGGCCCCGTACCCCCTGCAGCTCCCCTAAAATGAATGGAGCGGCTGGTTGCACATGCTCATGGCCACTCCATTCATTACTATGGGAGTTTCGGGGATAGCCGAATACAGCTCCGTAATTCCCTTAGAAATGAATAAAGCGGCCGCACGCATACCCAAATAGGCGCTCCGTTAATTTTAGAAGGGCTGCAGGGGCTATGGAGCCTCCATTCTTGTGATCGCTGAGGTTCCCAGCGGTAGAACCCTTACCAATCTAATAGATATCGGCTATCCTGTGATAGGGGATAACGTCAAACAACCGGAATACCCCTTTAGGCGGCACTAACACAGTGATCACTATCTGATTCCTCAGAGGCTCCTTATTTGCTGTCTTCTGGTAGTTCTGAAGGTACCTGGTCCCCTTTACGTTCCATGGCAACCTTTCCAACAAGGCCCCTACCTACTCTGTGCCATTCCGATCGCTGATGTCGTCTTTTGTCACTGGGAGGCCTTTGGGCTTCTTCAGGTTCCTTCGCACCCCCTATTGCCAAACTCCTGCCCCTTGCCTCTAGATCAGGCACCCAAAGTGTGCCTCCAGAAATATGTACATATCTTGTACTGATACTGAGTTAATGACTGCATTATTCACCGTTCTCATGGCTTCAGAGCTGATATACCCATTCATACTCGGCTTGTTTAATTCCTGCACTTCAGTTACTGTGCTGATTTGATAGGGAAGTTCATAACCACAAGTTTATTGACCAGCCAGCAGAATAGTGAGTGCAGCTCTGGAGTATAATGCAGGATGTTACTCAGGATCAGTACAGGATAAATAATGTATGTACACACTAACTCTGCAACGAGCCCCTGAGGAGCCGGTGCAGAGGATGGGAGTGGTAGTTGTCCTGATGTAGTGTTGTGTCACAGTGTACTTGTTCTGTCTTCATACACGTTCACACAGTGTGCAGTCTGACATTCAGCATAAACCATTCCTGTCTTCCAAATAAGGGCCCTTGCACACGACCGTATGCCCTCAGAGACATACGGTCCGTGAACGGACCATATGTCCCGGAGCGGCATTGATCGTGCGCACTGCGGCGCACAGCATAATAGATTACAATGATGCTGCGCACATCGGGCCGCCCGCCGGACTATTGTCCCGCACTCATGATTTTATGAGTGCAGGACAATAGTCCCGCGGTTGGCCCGACGTGCACCGCATAGTGCGCACAATCTATGCCGCTCTGGGACATATGACCCGCTCACGCACCGTATGTCTCTGAGGGAATACGGTCGTGTGCAAAGGCCCTAAGAGGACTGTTTTCTGTAGTCTAACTTGTTTAATGGTCAACAGGATTGTGAATTGGTAAAACTATAAGAATACAAATAACATGTATAAGGCATAGCATATATCAGCAGAAAGCATAGAACAGCAGGTATTCTAACATTTGCATAACACTGAGCACATGTCCAAAATGGCTGCATATGCATGGATTGCATGTCTAGCAATATAACAACTTCTTCCCCGAGTAACACTTATACCTATCTAAACAGCACTGCATAACATAATATCCCTGAGACAGAGGTAGATGTCACTCACCAGATATACTTGCACAAAGATTGTGGAGTTTAAGAAGAAGATATGCAGGAGACGGCTCTGCTGATGTCCTGTAACATGGAGACTGGGCTTCTCCTTCCCAGAATGCCTTGCACTACCTACAATGCCTAGCACCTTCCACAAAGCAATAATATTTATTAACAAGAAAACAAGGTGCAATACATTTTTACCACCGCTAGATGGTGCGGTTACCAAACTAATAACTACAGAAATACAGCAGATGTAATCTGTAATGATACTGAAATGAATCTCCCTGTGCTGGGACAGAACACTCCCCGTCTGGCATCAACAGACGCCACTACTGGGTCCTTCTCTCTTGGCAACCCATTTTGGTTAATGGTGGGATCAAGCTTTTCCAAAGCGCTATCTTTAGAGACTGTTTGACATTTGCTGAGGTAGTCTATTTCCTTTGCATGACATTCACGTTGTACAGTCCGAATTATCATGTTCTTGGACCTTTCCAGATTAGGAGCGTTAAAGGCATGTTCGCAGTGATGCCAACCATTGCAGGGCTTCTGGCTCACAGGTAATGTCTGAGCTGTATGGACTACACAGGCTATAGCACAAAAGGGCAACATCCAGATGGAGAACCTGTTGAAACGATGAGATTTGCATTGGTGGTTCGAAGTCACTGTGCGTAGAGCAGATACTTCAGGTCAGATTTCTTCATCGGCATCTGGGTCTACCAATTCGAATGTGTCTAATACGTTGTTGCAAGATGTTGAACGATATAAGAATGCAGGACCCGTAAACAATGTTCTGTCTGGTGGCTTGCTGCAACAGATCTAGTCGTGTGGTCCGCAGGATTTATGGTGTGTGGGCACGTAGTGCCACTGTTTAGGTCAAGTGGATCTCCTGATCTTCAGTAGATGGCATGGAAGCATAGGGTCGTGCCACATGAAAGCTGGTCAAAGCTTCGAGAGACTTCTTTCAACCTGTCCACAGGTCCTTTTTCTCCATGGGAAGCGGATCATCCCAATCAGACGTCTCTGTGGTGAAGCCCCTTAGCATCATTTTACCTTGGATGGTAACAAGCGCAACGAATCCCAGAGGATCATATAAGCTGTTTATGGTGGACAGAACTCCTCTATGTGTGAAGGGCTTTTCGTCCTTGCTGATTTGGAAGGTGAATGTTTCTGCATTTAAATCCCAAAGCAAACCAAGGCTCCGCTGCATGGGAAGGGAGTCGGTGCTAAGATCCAAGTCCTTTAGATCACTTGAATGGTCTTGGGGTGAGAAGGCTTCCATTAACTCATGGCTGTTGGAGGCGATTTTATGCAACCTTAAATTAGATAAAGCGAGCATCTTTTGAGTCCTTTTCAGGAGACTGATTGCGGTCTAGTCCGTGCGTGTGGATTTCAAGCAGTCGTCCACGTAGAAATCTTTTTCCACAAAAGATCTGATATCTGCCCCATACTTTGCTTCACCCTCTCGGGCTGAATGTCTGAGACTGTAGATGGCGACTGCAGGGGAAGGACTGTTTCCGAAGATGTGCACTCTCATTCAGTACTCTACAATTTCTTCATTGGGGTCGTTGTTGCGGTACCTTAGTACCACAAGTAGTTTCTGTGTTCTTTCTTGACGAGGAAGCAGTGGAACATCTGTTGTATGTCGGCCATAAATGCTACATAATCTCTGCGGAAGTGGAGAAGTACCTCCAGAAGTCTGTTGAGGTCTGGAGCAGACAGTAAGACATCGTTATGCGAGACACCTTCATACCTTGGGCTCGAGTCAAATACTACTCGTATCTGCCCTGGTTTTTTAGGATGATACACGCCGAATATGGATAAGTAACAACACTCCTTGGAGTCTAGGAGCATGGGTGCCATTTCTGCATGGTTGTTCTGGAATATTCTCTCCATGAAGGTAAAGAAATGTTCTTTTGTCTCTGGTTTCCTCTAAAGTTTGTGCTTGAGGGAGACAAATCGGCTGTGGACAAGTTCTTTGTTAGGTAAGCTTCGTCTCTGGGGTTTAAGCGGTAAAGGTGCGACCCAGCTTTTTGACTTGTCTTTCACTATTCCTTGATCCATGATATCCTTGAACAGCCTGTCTTCTATGGACATTGCGACCCTGTTGTCTTCTCTTGTCCTGTGGAAAACTGTGCACCCTATGTGATCTTGCTCACCATCACAAGGAGGGAACTGCGAAAGGACAAGGCACAGGAGCTCTGTGTGGCAACTCTTTTAGCAGGAAACTGCTGTGAAACGGCTGGAATAGGGAAAGACGTCTATTTTCAAGTGTGTTGGTGAGCATACTATTGACTGAGGTTTGCTTGTGTGCTCCTCCTAACAGACGTCTCCTAGGTCAAGTCTCTGGGCGTATGGAGCGTTTTGGGAACCGTTAATCTGTCCTCTAACCTTGTGAACTCGTAGTATGTCTCTTCCAAGGAGTAAGATTATCGGGGCTTCTGGGGCCAGTTTTGCTATCAGGTGAGCTATACTCCTCAGGTGGGGGCTGTATGCCGCTACCTCTGGTGTAGGTATCTCAGACCGGTTGTCGGGTATGTGATTGCACTTCAGTATGGTTGGCAGTGAAAAGCAGGCCTGACAATCTATGGACTCCACCTTGTACCCAGTTGCTTAACTCCCTGCCGTCTCAACGATACCTGCACATGTTCTTAAGGAGTAGAGAGAACTGGGCCCTACGATGTTAAAGGTGTCGAAGAAGGTGGATTTAGCTAAAGACCAGTTGCTTTGATCATCCACGATTGCGTATACCTTGATCGCCTTATCTCGGTGGTCGACTGGATAAACTCTGACAAGGCAGATTATTGAGCGGGACTTCCCTCCTGCGAGTCCTTTACAGATCTCTGTACAGTGAGAAGTGACTACTGCGGAGTCTGTCGGTGTCTCTGCTTTCCATCATGCTCCTCTGCTTCAGGTGATACTTGAGGGTGGTCCAGGGTGTAAAGCCGTGTTGTGTTCTGTGCTACCGCATTCTGTGCATGTCACACTGACCTTACAGTTCCTGGCGAAGTGTGATTCTGTAGCGCAGCACCTGAAGCAGATGTTGTTTTCTTTGAGGAATTCTTTGCGGTCTTCTAAAGACTTCTCCCTGAAGGCTCTGCATTTTAGTAGAGAATGTGGTTTCTTGTGCAGGGGGCATTCTTTGGTAAGATCTTTGAGTTTGTTCTTCTGTAGGTTATAAGGGAGATTTTGGACAATTGGATTGAGACCTCTAACTGCGTCCAGGAATGCTAGCCCCGGCAGATCTTCTTCTGCCTGAGCAACCTGTGCCTCCATCAACAAGTCGCTGAGTTCTCTGAGCTTCTGGTAACCCCTACCCACTATTCTGGGAAAATTATCAATTCTCTCTATATAAAGCATTTTCTATAGCTTGTATTGACCCATAACACACATCAAGTCTTTCCCACACCATCTTTAGGCCGTTGACCGGATAACTTATGTTAATGTCTCTGATTCTTTTGGCATGTTCAGCAGACTCTCATCTATGCCACTTTACCAAGAGATCTAACTCCTCACTATAGGAAAGATCTAAGTGTCTTATGGCGTTCAGGAAAGAGGCTCGCCATGCCCTGTAGTTCTGGGGCGACCGGTGAACTTTTATAGGTCCTTTGGTAACCAATTCCCGTTTAGCAAAGAACTTAGCAAAGTCTATGGTGGCTTGATTAGCGCCAATACTACCCGGTGTACTGTTATGCTGCATTTGCGGTGTATCACTATACCTTTTACGGGTTTCTGGCTTAGGACAGTCTGTATAATACCGCTCTGATCCGAAAGGTGTCCCTTTAAGTTGAAGCGAATGTTGTAGCTTTCGTTCTGTAGGGTGGTAGTTGTGGTCAGCATCGTTTTGTCGCATACCGTCCTGCTGGAGGTACTGTGGTTCAAAGTAGTATCTTTGACACTCTGTATAGGCTGGCTGATATTCTAGATCATAGTCATCTTCTGTCTTGGGATGTTGCTGGACGTATTCTGAGACACGCTGTGTTGGATCTTGTTCATTTAGGTCTGGCCCAAGTACTTGGCTGTGTTTCTCGGATTCAAGGAACTCCAAGGCTTCTAGGAACTCTGCTTTGGCCACTGCGGCTGCCGCTTCTTTCTCTGCGGCAAGTTTTTACAGTGACGCTTGCAGGCATGCTGTCTCCTCTTACAGTGATGCGCTCACTCTTTTCTTTGACACTTGTAGGCGTGCTGTCTCTTCTTCCAGTGACGCTTGCAGGTGTGCAGTCTCTTCTTCCAGTGACGCTTGCAGGCGTGCTGTCTTCTCTTCCAGTGACGCTTGCAGGCGTGCTCTCTTTTTTTTTTTCTATTGACTCCCTCTCTTTCTTTAGTTGCATCTCTTGTGTGGCAAAGGAAGACCTTACTTTTGCTGCCTCAGCTTCTGCATGGGCTAAAGCAGCAGTTTCTATTATTAAGGATTTGCTAGAGCAGCTTGCTTGTGACCTGGTCCTGTATAATGATGCCAGGCTAGTGGACATTGTGTGCCTGTTTGCTGGCTGCTTAATGTCTCTGTGTGGACTCAGTCTATATAGAAACGGACTTCAGCGTGGTCTGGATCATGCTGCACTTGCTTGGGACTGCACTCTCACTTCTTGTGACTGTATGGCAACCGCTGCAATCTTGTACGCAGGACCGCGTGTGTGATGGCAGCTCTGTCTAGTCAGATCCACTATCGCTGGTGGCTAGCATCTGTTTTACTGTTCTGTCTTCATACATGTTCACACAGTGTGCAGTCTGACATTCAGCATAAACCATTCCTGTCTTCCAAATACAATGCCTAGCACCTCCCACAAAGCAATAATATTTATTAACAAGAAAACAAGGTGCAATACATTTTTACCACCACTAGATGGTGTTACCAAACTAATAACTACTGAAATACAGCAGATGTAATCTGTAATGATACTGAAATGAATCTCCCTGTGCTGGGACAGAACAGTACTCTCAGGCCATTGCTCCCTGGGGATCGGTGCAGTGAAAGGTAGTTTGAAGAATCGGGCAAGAAGTAAAAAATGACTTGCGGCACATTCAACATTATTAAGTACAAAGTGCAGGTTCTGGCACCAGATCGGGAAGTATGGCGGCTGGTTGGATAACACTTGAGGAGTGGTACAGGATGATTAGCTCTGTTAATGCCAACCATCACCCCCTCTTGCTGGAACACAGCACCAAAACATGAAAAATACATAACATAACTATATACTTTTGCAAATACCCCCAGGTCTGGGGTACAGCAACTCAACCAGCAGAATAGTGAGTGCAGCTCTGGAGTATAATACCAGATGTAACTTAGGATCAGTACAGGATAAGCAATGTATATATTAAGTGACTCCACTAGCAGTACAGTGAATGCAGCTCTGGAGTATAATACAGAATATACTCAGGGTTAGTGCAGAGTAAGTAATGTATGATTAAACAGACGGAAAAAAACAGACAACTTGGGAAAAATATGCCATTAACCCCACAAATGCAATTTGAGGGTGAAAAAACACACAACTCTTAAAAATAAAAAAATAAAAAAATCTGTTTGTCCCGTGTTTAATATTTCCCATAGACTTCCATGCAGCATTTGGAACCAACTTTTTTTTTTGCTATAAAAATGCTGCGAAAACTTATCTGATCCAAAAACTGCAAAACTCCTCAAAAAGCCCCCCCCCCCCCCAAAAAAAAAAAAAAAACTACGTGTAACACCAACAACGTGAATAGTTAGGCTTTACCCAGAATTATTGCTGCAGCATAATGACGGATAAGTATTGAATTTACAGATTGTAAATTAGGGACAAAGCTCAATACTTGATTTCTTTTTTAGGTGTTTTTATTACACGTTTTTTCATATATCCACATGATATCACCTGTTGCTATGGGGACCGCTCTTCTTTCTAGCATACCAATTGAGAAAAAAGCTCTAGAACTTGACTTTAGGAATGTATTAATGGCGGTTTCTGTAAAGGTGGCTGAGTACATGGGGAGGTGGCATTCACATTCCCCGCAGGAATGAATCGTTGTCATAGATGCACGTGTATCTAGTATATATAGGTTAGATAGGACTAGTACAATGGAAACAGTGGCTGCTGCCCATCATACATAGTGCATGTGTAATACCCCAGAGTGGTAATACCTTTCCTACACCCTGCTACTGTCTCTAATGGGCTAACCATAATGACATCTGTGTATTTATTCCAGGTCCTCTTATACTATGCATTAATTGTTCTGCTATGTAACTGTTATTTGTTGTATTACATGTTCTATGCCTGGTTCACCAGCAGGTGGCAGCATATATGGCAGAGAGATCTTTAGATAGATTGGAACTTACCATTCCATTCTCCCCCTTTTGGGCAGAAGTGGGCCAGTCTCGTTTCCTACCAAGGGTCAGGCTGCAGGAAGTGTTGAGTCATTGAGTTATTGAGTCTTAGTGGATACTAGTGTTGGAAGCAGACATGTCAAGATGTAGCAGCAAGGTTAAGGCCCCCTTCCTGCTGCAGGAGTCTCTCCAGAGGGAAGCAGCTCATAGAGCACACTGACTCCTTACAGATTTACAGATAGTGTCATGAGAGGGTTAACAGCCAAAGGCACCCCACTCCAAAGGCTCCAGAGTCCAGCTACCAGACTAAAGCTGAGTTTAGCACAGCAGAGAAGGAAAAAGTAGAAAAATAAAGTTTGACTGCCAGTTATCCCAAAACCTGCTGGAATCAAGAGAAAGATCACTTCTTGTAAGGATGCAAGTGGATTCAAGTAAAGCTGTTGAACTTTATAAAGTCTGGACCCGACTTATGTTCCACCTCCACCATTACTCTCCCCTTTATTGCTTCGGAGCCAAACCCTAGGGAGCGACTTTATCCAGGTAGGAGCACCATGACACACACAGAGACTATTAAGGTCGCACCACACCACTAAGCATTCCTAAAAACCTGGGACACCATGGGGGCACCACGTTGCACATGGCCTGTGACAGCAGTTTTTCCTACTGGGGTCCAGTTATTTTACTAGCATCTAACATAGGGGGCACATCTTTTGATCTTTTTTCCTTGGGTCTCTTTGCATTAATGTTATGGCTGTCCTCTGTGCTGGGTACCAGGTTCTCGTCGCTATTTACATGCAAGACCACTTCAAGAAGGGACATGCTCATCCTTTTATTTGCCACTTAGGCCATATTTGATGCAGATTTTGCACCAGGTAAAAGCCCTTTAAATTGCTATCGCTGAGATGGGCATGTCACATTCACAGGTTGTGTATTACGTGTGGGAATTGTATGCAACAAATCAGAAGCATAATACAGTAGCAGGGAGAAATCTCACCTACACATTGTAGAAATGTTCTGCCCGTAAATTGACCTGCGGTGCAGATTTTGAAGTCTGTAGAGCGTCAGTTGTTTCTGTGGATATATTTAGTGCAGATTTCACCCTTTGCAATGCAAATTTTTTGCAGAAATACAACTGAACCTGTGCAAAGAATCCACATAAGTCTGCAGCATTTCGGCTACATGTGGCTATACCCTAAAAGTTTACATCTCAGGAATATATAGCAGGCCTGACACCCCACCTTCAAGTTTAATGGTGGTGACTTGTTAAGCGGACTTGAACCCGTTGTGTGTGGCGGTCCAGTGAGCGGAATGATTTACTCTGCCATAAGTAAAGCGTGAAATTGTGTATGCGGCACATACTAGGGAGGTAATGCGAAGGAGCCGTGAACTTACAGTACCCTCATTGGAAACAGAGCTGAGCGCTAGTACTTGTCAGAATAATGATGATCTGACGATCCATTATCTGTAAATCTGTCCATTCACTTTTTCTCACTTTATTACTGTTTATCGCAGAACATTTTTATTCTGTCTCCTAAAGTGACAGTGAACTGTCAGGGGTTACCTTTCAACACCAGTTCACAGTGTACACATTTTTTATGACCGTTTATGTACTGTTTGTAAGTTACATCCTGCATTATACTCCAGAGCTGCACTCACTATTCTGCTGTTGGAATCACTGTGTGCATACATTACATTACATATCCTGTACTGATCCTGAGTTACATCCTGTATTATACTTCAGAGCTGCACTCACTATTCTGCTGGTGGAGTCACTGTGTACATACATTACTTATTCTGTACTGATCCTGAGTTACATCCTGTATTATACACCAGAGCTGCACTCACTATTCTGCTGGTGGAGTCACTGTGTACATACATTACTTATCCTGTACTGATCCTGAGTTACATCCTGTATTATACCCCAGAGCTGCACTCACTATTCTGCTGGTGGAGTCACTGTGCACATACATTACATTACTTATCCTGTACTGATCCTGAGTTACATCCTGTATTATACTCCAGAGCTGCACTCACTATTCTGCTGGTGCAGTCACTGTGTACATTACATTACTTATCCTGTGCTGATCCTGAGTTACAGCCTGTATTATACTCCAGAGCTGTATTCTCGACTGTGCAGAACTGAGATCTCCTAGATTTACTTGCTGGTCAGTATCTGCACAGAGCTGTGTGACATTTTTAGCAACAATTGTGACAGATTTACATTTCTATGATACATTGATACCGATATGTTTACTTATTTATTTTTGCTGTGGAACTTTTTAATAAAATTGTCACATAACCTACCTGCTCCTTCAATGGTATAAAAAACAGGCTGCAGATTGTCTCTGCTGTATCAATGGACACTATAAGCAGTAAGGGGGTAATTTATTAGTCCTTGCATGAGCGCGGAATAGTCGCAAGGTTATTTGCACCACAATCTAATATAGGCATATTTCTGGATAGTAAATGACCCCCTAAATTCACTGTATAAGGCTACATGCACACGACCGTTGTGTGTTTTGCGGTCCGCAAATTGCGGATCATCAAAACACGGATGGTGTCTGTGTGCATTCTGCAATTTGCGGAACATATCGGGTGGCCCATTATAGAGATGCCTATTCTTGTCCGCAAAACAGACAAGAATAAGACATGGTATATTTTTTTTTGCGGGGCTACAGAACGGAGCAACGGATGCGGACAGCACACGGAGTGCTGTCCGAATCTTTTGCGGCCCCGTTAAAGTGAATAGGTCCGCACCCGAGCCGCAAAAAGTGCTCGGATGCGGACCTGAACAGAACGGTCGTGTGCATGTAGCCTAAGTGTAAGAAAGTGTAGAAACTGCAGTCCTGTTCATGATGGGCAAAGGTAGAATTGCTCCCTCTAGTGGTTATTTGTGAAAATGTGGTACTTTAATTTTACCTAGGGACATTAAAATAAAAAATTTTAAAAAATGCAAGAAAATCTCCTATAGATCTTAGTAAGCTACAGAATACAGACAGGAAGCCTCTTGCTCCAACCTCCTTCCTTTTTGGATGGAGACGGGCTCGTATCAGCAGTACTCACCAGAATGACATCACCACTGAAACCTTTTGTGCAAACGTGTAAAAAATAAAAATAATGAAAAAATGCAGATGTGGATGTGCCATTAGGGTATGTTTACAAATGGCAGATATGTTGGATTATGCAGATGGAAAATTTGCTGCATATTAGGGTACTTTTACACTTGCGGCAGGACGGATCCAGCAGGCTATTCAGCCTGCCGGATCCGTCCTGCCGCTAATGGTCGTCACACTGCCGTGCTGCCGCTCTGTCCCTATTGACTATAAAGGGCGGGCGGAGCTACGGCGCAGCTCGGCACTGCACGGCAAAGATCGCCGGACTGAAAAGTCGGACATGCAGGACTTTTAGTCCGGCGATCTCTGGCCGTGCAGTGCCGTGCTGCGCCGTAGCTCCACCCCCCGCCCCATTATAGTCAATAGGGACGGAGCGGCAGCATGGCAGTGCACAGCCACTTGCGGCAGGATGGATCCGGCAGCCTGAATAGCCTGCTGGATCCGTCCTGCCTCAAGTGTAAAAGTACCCCTTAGTCGTCTGGAGCTCCATATGTCATGGTATACCAGATCCTGCATGGCGAGTAATGAAAATGAACGGAGTCACGTTGTGACCTGCAAGCGACCACGACCACAATCCATCAGCAAGGTTTAATTTCTTCAGACCATTGGGTGAGAGCATCTGTAGCGACACAATATCCGTTCACTTTCATTGCCTGCGATGCAGACTGGGATACATCGCGATCTTTGGAATTAGCCCCAGTCTCAGTCATAGGGCTCATGCACACAAACAGATTTTTGTCCACATCCAAACTGCAGTTTTTGTGGGTCTAATAAGGACCCATTCACTTCAGCGGGGCTGCAAAAAATGTCCGCATCTGTACGTACGTTTTGTGGCTTCCGGAAAAATACAGAACATGTCTTATTATCTGCATTATGGTAAAATGCGGAATGCACACGGCCAGTATCTGTGTTTTTTGGATCTGCAGCATAGACTGACATTCAGCAAATTTCAAATCTGCCCCTCGGGTTGATTAACGCTTAAAGGGCTTCTGTCACCCCCAAAAGCCTTTTTTTTTTTTTTTTGCCTTACTAAAAAGCTTATAGGGCGATTATTCTAAACATATTCTTGTTAACCGTTTTTGTAGGTTAATTTTGCTATAAAACGTTATTTTATAATATGCAAATTACCTTGCTACCAGCAAGTAGGGCGTTTACTTGCTGGTAGCCGCTGCATCCCGCTTGTAAAAAAACGCCCCTCCTGTGGTTGATTGACAGGGCCAGCGAACGCTCTCCTCCTCCAGCTGGCCCTGTCTCTGTTTAAAATCTCGCGCCTGCGCCATACCGTTCTTCAGTCTGCGCAGGCGCACTGAGAGGAGTACTCTCGCTCGGCCGCTCTTTCCTCAGTGCGCCTGCGTCTTCTCTTCCGGGTGCAGCTGTGACGTCATTGGCGCACTGAGGAAGGAGCGGCTGAGCGAGAGTACTCCTCTCAGTGCGCCTGCGCCGACTGAAGAACGGTACGGCGCAGGCGCGAGATTTTAAACGGAGACAGGGCCAACAGGAGGAGGAGAGCGCTCGCTGGCCCTGTCAATCAACCACAGGAGGGGCGTTTTTTTACAAGCGGGATGCAGCGGCTACCAGCAAGTGAACGCCCTACTTGCTGGTAGCAAGGTAATTTGCATATTATAGAATAACGTTTTATAGCAAAATTAACCTACAAAAACGGTTAACAAGAATATGTTTAGAATAATCGCCCTATAAGCTTTTTAGTGAGGCAAAAAAAAAAAAAAAGGCTTTTGGGGGGTGACAGAAGCCCTTTAATGTTTTTTTTTTTTTTGGTTTTTTTTAACCCATAGTGTGGATGACCTTTCCTAAAATCAATGCTGGTCCTGTATAGTGCGGATTTTTGTGCAGCAAATACGAAACATTGTACAGTGTACCAGAAAAGAGGAAGAAGTTTTGCGCTAACGCCAAAATCAGTCGTGTATTCCACAGCGGAAAACGCACTGGTTTCTGCCTTGATTTTTTTTAATTTGGAGATGACAGATATGCCTGCAGTTTTAGGCTCGGTCCACACTGTGTATTTTTGGTTCTGAGAAAAAATCTTGATACAGAATCCGCATCAGGTTTTTTTGAACAGTTTTTTAGTGTGGTTTACATAAAGATTTTTATTCCTGTAAATTTTCAATAGAAATACTGTAGGCGAATTCCGTGCAGAATCCGCAATAAGAATGGACAGGGCACTTCTTTTTTCGATCATGTGGTTTTTCAAACCGCAAGCGGGATAAGAAAAAGGCGCTGTATGGTTTAACATGCGTATTCCCCATTAAAATCAGCAGGGAAGTGTTGCATGCTTTTTTGGTGCGGATTTATGATGCGGGATTTGCAGCAAAGTCCACGCCCTTGTGAACCTAGCCTTAGCCCAGTACAGAATCTGTACTGAAATCCGTGGATAAAATCAGCTGTGTGAACATAGCCTTAGATCTCTCATCTAAGTGCTGAGCAGGTAACAGTGTACAGTAAATCAACCTGCGGTGTGCAAATGAAGTCAACTTATGCCTCGATTTTCACCCTTTGCATAGGAGAGTCTAAAATCAATATCCATTCCTGCATGTAATAAATGCGGTTTTTGACGTGGCTGTCGTGGTTTTCGCACCCAGTGCAGATAATGGGATCTGTGTGCAAGTGACAGGCAAACAATGTCTCTGCGAGTAAAATTTGCTTCTAGGTTCAGAATGAGTAATCCTCCACGTCTTTGTCATTTGCACCGTGCTTCCCCCTGACGGCTGTCAGGTCTGCGCCCCCCCATGTAAATCACTTGGCTGTGCAGTCAGGAGGCGGCTATTACAGGGTTTATTATTTCGCATTCTGTACTTGACTTTAGTGGTTATAGATTTGGATGAGCTTAAATTGCTACTTGAGACGTACAGTGTCAATCTTGTGTTTCCAAGAAGTCTCATGGGAAGCTCCTGTGACTCTGTGAGGCAGGGAAGAGGGGCTGTCAGCAGCGGGCACCTTGTTATTCTGCATCTGCCTGAAGGGAAAATACGTAGCATTTCTTTTCTTTCTGGAGGTAATTCATGCAGCGGATGAGAGTTGTAGTAGTGGTAGATGATGGGACTACTTCTGGTAGCGGTGGTCCTGCTCCTGCGCTAGCTTGGGCTGTGTGCAGCTCTGGAGTAGAATACAGGATATAACAGGATCAGTACATGATAAGTAATGTATGTACACAGTGACTCCACCAGCAGAATAGTGATTGCAGCTCTGGAGTATAATACAGGATGTAACTCAGGATAAGTAATGTATGTACATAATGGCACCACCAGCAGAATAGTGAGTGCAGCTCTGGAGTATAATACAGGATGTACCTCGGGATCGGTACAGGATAAGTAATGTATGTACACAGTGACTACAGTAGCAGAATAGTGAGTGCAGCTCTGGAGTATAATACAGGATGTAACTCAGGATCAGTACAGAAAAAGTAATGTAATGTATGTACACAGTGACTCCACCAGCAGAATAGTGAGTGCAGCTCTGGAATATAATACAGGATGTAACTCAGGATAAGTAATGTATGTACATAATGGCACCACCAGCAGAATAGTGAGTGCAGCTCTGGAGTATAATACAGGATGTAACTCAGGATCAGTACAGAAAAAGTAATGTAATGTATGTGCACAGTGACTCCACCAGCAGAATAGTGAGTAAAGCTCTGGAGTATAATACAGGATGTAACTCAGGATCAGTACAGGATAAGTAATGTATGTACACAGTGACTCCACCAGCAGAATAGTGAGTGCAGCTCTGGAGTATAATACATGATATCATCAGGATCAGTACAGGATAAGTAATGTAATGACTCCACTTTTCATGTAAATTATATATTTTCATATCCTATATAATGACTTTTAAAAGTAGACATTACCAAGTATAAAAGAGTTTATTCCACCACACTAGCAGTGAAGAATAATTACATATGTATTACCAGCAGCAACAATGTACAACTACTTCCATGTTTTCCGGGCTGTCAGCTTACATATGCTATTCATCCCTGGGTTTTTCTTTTCTTCCCACTCGCTTTCATTCTGTTTTTAAACAAAAATCAGTCTGATTGGAGATGGAAGCAGCTAAAAACAGCACACTCCTTACGTCTACATCTGTGAGCTGCGTTTCCTCTGGCTCCCGTCCTGATTGTGATTGATGCCGCATTCCGAACACCATATCAATATTTAAAACCGCAATATGGTTCAGGTTGTCGTTACATTCCTCTTCTTTCTCTAAAATCCACATGAGGAACATTTCCCTCTGAGGAGAATAAACATTAGCAAAAGCAAAACTTCCAGTTGAAGGTATTGGTGTGAATGATGAGTGTTATCCCTCATAGTGCCGTCTTCAGATTCCTTTATATCGTTTATGTATCTTGCAATTAATAGGACATTGCATGTGAAGGGATAATTCAATATACAGTGCAATAAAAATATTGTTAGGTTTCCTATGTACATTGCATTTTCCACTCTGGTGGCGCCCCCTACTGTTTATCCTTCTGGTCCACCTTCTCCTGCGTTCATTGGTGGACAGACATGCTCAGTAGCTTCCATCCTCCGTTCAGTGCTGGTATAGTGATCTCATAGTGAAGCAGTTTAAAGGGGTGATCCTGTGGGGGTCTGAGTCCCTGCACCCCCGCAAATTAGCTGTCTCAGGGAGCCGCTGTGCTCACCCCAACTCTGGTGAGTGATACAACCTCCCGGCAGCTCACCAGGGACATTGTATAGGGGCTGTGCTTGGTATTCACTTGAATGGGGCTGGGCTGCAACTTGGCCACGTGACCGATGTACAGTGATGTCGGTGGCCTAGGAAGAGGCCACGGCACTCAAGTCCTCTTCTATCTTTAATACTATATGGCACTGTACTGTACATGTAGAGAATTTTTATTATTGGTAGCATACAAAACAGTTGGATACTTCATGGCACTGTTATTAGGTCGCTGTATTGCAGGTTTATCTACGAAATGCATGACTGTATGTGTCTGTGTTTCTGTATGTAAAGAATATTCATTATCTAATAAACTTCTGACATACTTGGTGTTCTGTCAGCCAATAGAATTATATACATTTTTTACTTTACTTTCAGATGCTTAAAGGCTATGTACACCTTTGGGGGCATTTTTTATATTATTGCTTTGTACTCATAATGAGATAAAAATCATTTTTTCAATTGGTCTTTATTAAAAATATGGAGCTCTTCTCTCTGTACAGGACTGAGATGCTCTATTAGCAGGATCTGAATTTTCTCTCTTCTGTCTGGCAGGGAGCTGACAGGCTCCTTATTGCTGCTCTCTGACAAAAATACTCATTATAACTCAATCTTTAGCTTACTGATATGAATGTGGCTTAAATACCCTTTATGACAGAATGGCTCAATATTTTTTTTTAATAAAGACCAATTGAAAAAATTATTTTTATCCCAAAATTAGGAAAATCCAATCATAAAATAAAATTGCCCCCGAAGGTGTATATAGCCTTTAAGGGGTTTGTCTGAGATTTTGATATTGATGGCCGGTCTGTGGGGTCCAACCATGGTCAGACTGGCCCACCAGAGATCTAGAGGATCTTACTGTGGGCCCGGGCTCTAGTATCATAGTGGGTCACAAAAACCTAAGATCCAGTCAAACATTTGGCTGCCTTTGGAGCTAATCACTTTCCTCTAGGGTCTATTTCTTGCATTTAAAATCTTTTAGACTTTATTGATAGTCTAAGGCTGGGTTCACACGAGCGTGTCCGGATTAGGTCCGGATGCGTTGCGGAAGCGTTCAGTGAAAACTGTGCGATTTCACAGGCAAAGCCATTGAGTTTTGCCTGCGATTGCGTTCAGTTGTTCAGTTTTTTCAGCGCGGCTGCAATGCGTTTTGATGCGTTTTTCACGCGCGTGATAAAAAACTGAAGGTTTACAAACAACATCTCCTAGCAACCATCAGTGAAAAACGCAACGCACCCGCACTTGCTTGCGGATGCAATGCGTTTTTCATGCAGCCCCATTCACTTCTATGGGGCTAGGGCTGCGTAAAAAACGCAGAATATAGAACATGCTGCGATTTTCACGCAACGCACAAGTGATGCGTGAAAAAAAACGCTCATGTACACAGCCCCATTGAAATGAATGGGTCAGGATTCAGTGCGGATGCTATGCGTTCACGTCACGCATTGCACCCGCGCGGAAAACTCGCTCGTGTGAAAGGGGCCTAAGGGTTGGGTCTCAAGAATAATTTCCTCTGGTGGGTCCAGGAACCCCAGTCCGACACTGGGTCCGACTCCTGGCATGCCTGCGATCAGCTGTTTGAAGAGGCGTGGTGCCCCAGTGAGCGTTGTGACCTCCTCGCAGCTTACCTAGTACAGGGCCAATTATTGTATAGTGGCTGTGCTTGGGATTGCAGCTCATGAACTTGACACCACGGGCCTAGAAAGAGGTTGCAGTGCTGATCGGAGCGCTGCTGCCTCTTCAAACAGGTGATTGGTGGGGGTGCCAGGAGTCAGACCCCTGCTAATGCGATACTGATGAGCTACCCTCAAGTGAGGCCAATAA
Source organism: Bufotes viridis (assembly GCA_033119425.1). Lineage (NCBI taxonomy): Eukaryota > Metazoa > Chordata > Amphibia > Anura > Bufonidae > Bufotes > Bufotes viridis. The sequence continues at coordinate 32,161,435 of CM065589.1, forward strand.
TATCAAAATCTTGGACAATTTTTTTTTAAACGGATTCTCCAGGACTCTAAAAAGATGGTTGCTGATTTCCAAAGACCGGACCGCACCTGTCCACAGGTTTGGTGTGGCATCACAGCCTAGCCCTAATTACATCAATGGAGCTGAGCTGCAGTACCATACACAACCAGAAGTGGGACTGTTTTTGGAATTAGGAAGCCATGTTTATTTTTCCTAATCCTGGACAATCCCTTTAATACAAGCAACTCTGATAATCTGTCATGACTCCTGCACCCGTGTCATCAGGACAGGTTTAAACCTCTGGATGTAAACATGAGTGGACCATATTTACTAGATTTTGGCATTAATTGCACCAAAAAGTGCCACCATTTAGTGCCTCTAGATCTAGAGAAAGTGCCTAGTTTTCCACACATTTATGATCCAGCCTGAGCCCCCTGATCCTGTCCTATAGATTATGCCACCTACAGGATGATCCATGTGCTTTCCGCAACCATGTGTCAGTTCCTCAAGACAGAACATGTCCTATGCTTGGCCGCAAAATGCAGACCAAGAACCCCTTGAAGTCAATGGGTCAGAAAATAAGATACAATGCGGGCGTCAGACATATTTTGCGGACCGTAAATACGTACGTTCATGTGCAGGAGTCCTAAGTAGCAGATTCCTTCCTGCTGCAAAAGAAAACAAACCCTTGTGGTCGTCTTTCAAGCCATTGATCACTTGTAGACCCCATTCGTTGTAAAGTTCCTCCATGACCTGGACGCTTTAGATCACGGCAAAAAAGTCTGTCTCCTGTTGACGGGAGCTTTGGGGTGTTTGTCTTTCTGCCTCCACAATTCCCAACCGCAGTATCCAAAAGTACCCCAAAACGTACTCTCCTTAGTGTCCTTGGTCCACCACAAATGCAACCAGCCATTCAATGGTGACCAATGTGAGGGCCGCAGGATTTACCTAGGAGAATGAATGGAGTCCTCCCCCGCCATGGCGGCTGTCTCTACATTATTTGGGCATAGTACTTGCAGGAATTATCCATTGGGAATCCTAAACGTAATAAAACTGAATTAAGGCCTGTTTAACACTTTGTTAATTCCGGCATTGAGCACCGGCAGAGGATCTCCATACCGGAATTAAACGGATCCGTTTTGATTTTGCACATCGGGATGCATCTGTTCCGTTATGATGCGGTTGTGTGAAATCAAAATGGAAATAAAAAAAAACGGATCCGTCACTAAATACATTAAAAGTCAATAGGTGACAGATCCATTTTTTTAGGCTCCTAAAAAAAAAAAATCTGTCACCCTTGATTTATATTGTATTTAGCAACGGATACGTTTTTTTCCGTTTTTAATGACCGGACACAAAGCCGCAGCGTTGAAAAACGGAGTGCTGACGGAACGGAAGACATACTGAACGGATCTCTTGCCATTCAGAATGCATGAGGGCTAAACGGAAATGTTTTTTTCCGGTATTGAGATCCTCTGCCAGATCGCCATACCGGAAAACAGCAACGCAAGCGTGAAACAGGCCTAATTAAAGAAACTCTGTTTCCCTGTAGCCATTCATTGTCCTCCATTTTCCTTGCGTGTGTCCTTTTATATTCAGTTTGTACAATCGACGCCTTCCCTCTTGAAAGGTACCGATTTTCCTTGCGGAGATCCGGTTGTTTTTTGTTTTTTTAGGGCAATGCTCCGTAGAAAAAGTAGGCAAGTTAGCGCTTTTCCAGAAGGAAGAAGACCTCCAGCACCACCTACTGGTGGGTTCCCTGTAAGACAATATCAAGCCGTTTTGGGGTTGTTGCCCCTCGTTGGTACAGGGTAGGTTTTTGGGTTGCCCTGGTGAGATGCCATGTACTGCCTCACGAGAGGCGCCCATTCTTCTTGCAGAGATCCAGCTGGTAGGAGATAGATATTCCGTGTTGTCTTTGTGGCAGTGAAGCATGAGTTGCTTTCATACAAATCTGTGGACAGCGCATCTATTTATTTCCAAGTCACTTGTGCTTTAAACATCTGCGGCACATTATATAACTTGCCTCATTTGGCGTCTACGGCGGAGGGGAAGCACTGGCAGCTGCCGGCTATTGTGCTGCATGAGTGATGTGACGTAGCATAAAGTCATTGAAAATGTGGGGTCAAAAATAACCTTCTATTCCAAATTCTTATTTTTAGAATAAAGTGTTTTTTCCCTATGAAATAATATTCTATTCAGTAGATAATTTAAGTCTTTGTAGTTGTTTCTGGAAAAGCTGGGTCACTGGTGTACTTACTATGGAGGCGACTGCTGTGGGGCCCGTGGTGAGGCGGAGCTTGGCAATGAACTCCTACTAATTGTCATGGATCAGTTGCAATTTCCTGCAGCCGCCTCTAGAGGGAGTTCAGTGCATTGAATTCCATGCTAACTGTATTAGAATCATGTGAACTCAGCTCCCTCTGGTGGTGGCTGAAGGAAGTTAGTTTTATCATGGAAAGCAGCAGATATAGCACTGTATGGAGAGATTTGTCCATGCCAGTTGTCTGGTGTAAATACATTGAGAAATATGGTGTTCAGAAAGCGCCTGTCCCATGTTTTCTGGTATAGAAGTCTGGTAAATTCGTTAGAAATCTCACTGGGGCAGATAGGCCCTTCATACATTTTGCGAAGGGGCCATATGCTATCTGTGCACGCCCCTAATGGCAACCAAACCTACCTGCTATAATAGTGCCTACAGGGGTTGTAGCCCATCTCTCTCAGACGCCTGAATGCTATATATTTCTGTCATCTGTAATTATGTGAAGGCCTTTAAGTTTGGGTACACCATGGTTCCTACACACTTTCTTTCCTGTTTTAAAAAAAAAAAAAATTTTGTCCTCATGTAAACACACCCAATGATCAGCTGGCGTCCGCTTTTCACATTTATTTTGCTTATCCATTCATTGCTATGGTAGACTTATATCAAGCTGCCAGCTGAAGGGGAGTGTCCTTTCTGCTGCAGCTCAGGGGGGGGTGTCCATTCTACTGCAGCTCTCTCCCTCAGGAGGCAGTTAAGGGGTGAAACTGAGCATGTGCAGCTATCTCAGCGAGTCAGACAAAGAAATAAGAAAAGAAAAAAAAAACAGCAGGTGGCGCTATACAGATGCATTTTATTGAATGACAAAATGATTATACTAAATTTTCAGTTATATGCAATAACAAAAGTGTTCAGAATCAGGTGCTGGTTTGAAAACGGTAGAATATTTTTGTTGTGGGACACAACCCCTTTAAAGGCTCTGAGAGCTTACATACTGCATAGCTTATCAGATGTACTACCCAGAAGTCTGGAACAGTTGGTTGAACGTGCTGGTGGAAGCTGTTATGGTGGCTTTATTTGGACTGAACAGTGGCCATACCTCAATTTTGCTGATGCTCCAAATCCCCTGCACGGACACAGTTACTTATATGATGAAATTATGGCTTCCTGCAGCCACCACTAGAGGGAGCTCAGGAGCTTACTACATAGGCATATACGTTAAAAGCTATAATTGCACAGTAAGGGCCCATTCAGACGGTTGTATGAACGGGTCTGAACCCGTTCCGCAGTTTTGAGGAATGTAGAACTATTTATTTCAATGGGGTCTTTCCGTATCCGTAGTTCTTTTCCGTGGCCAAACACACAAAAAAAAGAACATGTCCTATTCTTGTGCTCAATTGCCGACCAGAATAGGCATTTCCTATAATTGGGCCGACCATGTGCGGTCCGCAAATTGCGGAAAGCACACTGGCCGGCATCAGACGGTTGTCTTAATGAGTCCTTAGTATATGGTTAGCTCCCACTAGTGGTGTTTCCACCACAATAGGGTAAAACATAAGGTAAATTCACCCCTTACGATCCCCTACAACTGCCGATCCAATGCTAGTCTGTCCATACTGATCTCCACTTCCAGGTCCTGACACGCCAGAAACCTCAGGAAAGGGCCGCTCAGCCAGTCTGGTGGGGTCACTGCCGAGCGAGCCTTTCCTGCCATATGGGACCAGAAAATGGAGAGCAGTGAGGACGTTTAAAAAAAAATATACCATCACTGGAAAATTCCACTTATTTCAGAGTAAGAAGTTGGTGGTGGGGGGGGGGGGGGGGGGTCGGATGCCCATCAATCAGGGTGGGCCATCCCTTGCAAAGGGTTAGACAGCCCCTTTAAGGGTGCAGATTTATTTCAGGGATGAATATTTACTGATTTTGTTGATTTTTTTGCTGGAGACGTTCCTTTTGGAACTCACAATTGAGGCATTCAAGAAACGGCATAATACGGTTCCCTTGAAACTGGCGGATTGCTACATTTCTTGGCAGCGAATGGTTAACAGCATGTTAAGAATTGAAATTTGGCAGAAAATGTGTTTCCTATGAAAATGAAATCGGAGAAAAACTGTTTTTTGGCAACCGCATGCGCGACTGTCAGCGTTTTCTCGTGTTGTGTCGGTGGCTATTTAAGAGGCTCAAGGACATTATTGGAGATTTTTTTTTTTCTTTTGCATTGAAAAGTGGAAGTGAGAATTGTAAGGAGCGCGATTTGTAATCATTATCCAGACGCCTCGCAAGAAATTCTATGGTAATCTGCTGCGGCTTACACACAGAAGAGATCCCCCCCCCCCGCCCGCAGGAGAAAAGGGGCAATGTGATCCTTCACCCGTTTCCCCCATCCGTCAGTTGCTCATGTTCTAGAGCTGGTGAAAAAAACGAACTCATGAAGAGGAATTCTGAAATGATATAGACACTGTGCTCGGGGTCCCATTCAGAGATTTCCAGGAGAAAAGGGGTCCCAGTTCTCTAGCAGCCATTCTGGCTACCAGCACCTCATTTTAATGATGATGTATGTTCGCAACCAATCGCTTGACTGGTATCTGTGTTATACGGACCGCAAAACGGATATGGTCGTGTGCATGAGCCTTTAGGTCTCATGCACACAGCAGTATGTATTTTGCAGGACTCATTGACTTCATTGGGTCTGTGATCTGCATTTTGCGGACATGTTCTATCTTTTTGCGGACGGACATACAGACGCACTCTGCATCTGAATATCTGTTCTGCAGTAGATAGAACATGTGTCTTAGGGTCCATTCACACGTCCGCAATTCCATTCCGCATTTTGCGGAACGGAATTGCGGACCTATTAGTTTCAATGGGGACAGACGATGTCCCGGCCGGGTCCGCAATTGCGTTCCCGAAAAAAATAGAACATGCAATTGCGGACAAGAAAAGGCATTTTCTGGGTCCATTCACACGTCCGTGTGTGTTTTGATCCACGGATCCGCGGATCCGCAAAACACGGACATCGGCGATGTGCGTTCCGCAATTTGCGGACCGCACATCGCCGGCACTCATAGAAAATGCCTTTTCTTGTCCGCACTGCGGACAAGAATAGGACATGTTCTATTTTTTTCGGGAACGCAATTGCGGACCCGGAAGTGCGGATCCGCAATTGCGGACCCGGCCGGGACATCGTCTGTCCCCATTGAAACTAATAGGTCCGCAATTCCGTTCCGCAATATGCGGAATGGAATTGTGGACGTGTGAATGGACCCTCTATGAGAGTGCCGGCGATGTGCGGTCCGCAAATTGCGGAACGCACATCGCCGATGTCCGTGTTTTGCGGATCCGTGGATCCGCAAAACACACACGGACGTGTGAATGGACCCTTATTCTTGGCTCCAAAATGTGGACCACAGACCTACTGAATTCAATGGGTCTGCAAAAAAAAACACCAATTTAGGCTATATGCACACGACAGTGTTTTTTCTCGGCTTCCGTTCCGGTTTTTTTGCGGATCCCATTCATTTCTATGGATCCGCAAAAAAAACTGATGCCTCTTCCGTTTCCTGTCCGTATTCCGCATTTCACGTCCGCAAAAAAAATATGGCATGTCCTATTCTTGTCCGCAAAAAACGGTTTGCGGACCCATAGAAGTCAATGGGTCCGCAAAAAAAACGGAAGCCACACTGAAGCCTTCCATTTTTCCATCCGCATCCGTTTTTTTGCGGATGGTTGCTTGCAAACCAGGGCACTTGTGCAGGTACTTTAAGAAACTGTTTCAAGCCTTCCGTTTTTTTTGCGGATCCGCAAAAAAAACGGAAGACACACGGAAACACAACCTACAAAATTTGCGGACACACGGAACGGATGTGGATGTGAAAAAAAAAGGAAGACGGATCCGCGATTTGCGGACATCAAAAAACAACTGTCATGTGCATATAGCCTTATAGGAAGGGATTATTTAATCCTTACCCATTTTCAGCCTTTGACGGCTCAAATTTGCCTGCCTTGAAAATTAGAGAAATTCCATGCAAATTGGGAATGTAGGCAACCATGTGATATCGCTAGACATCGCTCTAGATTGTGTGGATCTGATCTGGCCATCTGTGGCTCACTTGGTTTGTTTCTCTATCAATTCCTGAACTGATAGCACCTAATAATCTTTCTGGTTCCTGTAACCATCTTCTCCACAAGCTTGTTCTAGGCTTGGGAAAGAACTAAAGCAAGTCTGTGTAGTAATGGAAGGCAGTCTACTGTACAGCCAGCAGATCATCTTTTCACCATTTTAGCATGTATAAATATATTTCCTGAAATGATTAAGGGTCGGCGTGATATCCGGTCGGCGTAATAGACGGGAAGTAAAAAATAATTCTAGATTGTGCGTAGACATGGAATTCTAAATAACCGGCGGAGCACACTGGAGTAAGGTCTGCAGCACTGATGATTTGTAGGCAGTGGCGTACATAGAGAAGTAAGGGCCCCATAGCAAGGATCAAACCAGGCCCCCCCACAGGACAGAAGGGTTTCTGCCTAAACCCCTTTCAATGACCCTTGGGCCAGTTTTCCACGGCCTCGTTTGCTAAAAGTTGTTCTTTTAGAGGGTAGAGTCCTGAGCACGTTTTCACCACCAGTAGAAGAGGAGATGATCCCAACTAAGACTGGGCCCCCTCTTGCCCAGGGCCCCATAGCAGTCGTCTGCCGCTATGGTAGTTACGCCTTAGGGTACTTTCACACTAGCGTTTTGGATTCAGTTTGTGAGATCCGTTTCAGGGCTCTCACAAACGGTCCAAAACGATCAGTTCAGCCCCAATGCATTCTGAATGGATAAGGATCCGTTCAGAATGCATCAGTTCGGCTCCGTTCCGCTTCTATTCTGTTTTGGAGGCGGACACCAAAACGCAGCATGCAGCATTTTGGTGTCCGTCTGAAGAGGCGGAGCCTAACAGATCTGTTTTTTTTGCAATGTAAGTCAATGGGGATGGATCCGTTGTCAGTGACACAATATGGTGCATTTGAAAACGGATCCGTTCCCCATTGACTTTCAATGTAATTCAAAACGGATCCGTTTTGGACTTTGTCATTTTTCTTTAAAGCTAATGCAAACGGATCCGTTCTGAACGGATACAAACGTTTGCGATATAGGTGCGGATCCGTCTGTGCAAATAAACAGACGGATCCGCACCAACGCTAGTGTGAAAGTAGTCTTAGACATTTAGCTGCTTCCTAGGAAGAAGGCTTTCACGGTTGCTGAGCAGACTCTGGAGCCTTTAGCAGTGAAATGTCTTGAGAAATGTGTTAATGCAATTTTTTTTATGTAAAATACATCTTTTTTTAACGTCTTATTTAAACCTGAGCTAACGTGCACATATTTTTTTTTTCTACTTTTCTCAAAAGTAAATTTGAAAATAATGGAAAAAGTGGGTGTGGACTCCAAAGAGACGAGGTTTAGACAAAATTTACTAACTGGAGTGATAGAATATTTAGCAGATATTTGGGAAAACTCTACACCTGCTGAAATTCTCGCTAATTACCCCTTTCCACGGTGACTGCTGTAAAATACTTAAATGGGGAGCTTTGTTTTAATCTGCTGGTGGTTACCATACTATGTGGTGGTTACCGTACTTTCTTTATACTTCCAAAAATGCAATCTCATTCTTTTCTTCCTATCCTTCTTTTGTTCCTTTTCTTCATTCTTTATTAATTCTTTCTTCTCCTCCTTATTTCTTTTATTCCTTCTTCTCCCTCTTTTCTACCTCTTCCATCATCTCCTTCTCTTCCTTCTTCTCCATCTAGTCTTTTTTCTTCTGTCGTCTTTTCTTCCTTCTCCTTTTTGTCTTCTCCTCCATTTCTTCTTTCTTTTTCTCCTCCTTTTCCTTCTTTTTCTTTTCCTTTTTCGTTGTTTTCTTATTCTTCTCCTTCTTTTATCATTTTCTTCCATCATCTTATCCTTTTCTTCTGCTGATCCTTTTCTCCCTTCTTTAATTCTTCTTCCTTCTTACTCTACTTTTCTTCCTTCTCCTCCTCAATCTATTTCCATTCTTACTTTTTTTTTCTTCATCTTCTGCTCTTTCTTCTCCTTCTCCTTCATCATTGTTGTATTTTTCATTCATGAAAATAAAATCTATGCTTTTCTCCAGTGGTTCTTTTCCTCCCCATTTATGTGACTGGCACGAGATGCTGAAGTTTGAAGTCTCATCTGGCAGGAAGTGCTGGGATTTTTAGTGCTGCAATAGTTTGTAGGCCGCATGGAGCCAAAGTCTGTTGTAAACTTTTTACTTGACAGTCGTGGGAAAGTGTTATTTTTGGATTTATACAAAAGATGCATGTGAGATCTGCCAGACTATTGTGCTGCTAGAATGTAATGATGTCACTTCCATTCCCACACATTATTCGCACCGAGGTGTTGTGTAACACGACCGCAGGAGACAATTAAAGGAAAAATAGAAATAAACAAAAGTTCTAATGTAAAACTTGAATTTCTGCAGCAGCCATATAACAAAATCGAAAAGAAAGGGCAAATATGAAAAATATAAATCAATAGCAATTTCCAATCAATAAATTTGAGTTTAATATAGTAATATAGTTAATATAAAAGATAAATTATTAAAAATGTATAAAACATAATGGTGTATATGGTAAGAAATTTCTAGTGGTTCTTGTACCCTCCTTCAACATCGTGGGAGAACTCACTGCAAAATCAAAATTGAGACTGTTTATAGGGAGCCACATGCGCCAGGACTTCTACCACAATGAGGCCCATTTAGGGATCTCCATCCCACCGCCCTCCTGTTTATTATGATCAGCCCTGACCAGCATGTTGTAGTTACATCCCTGGCAGTCGGTATATGGGTAGTGTATACACTGCTCACCTCTGGCAACCCCAGCTCTTTGGAAAATGGGTGTTTATGAACCTAACTTACCAAAAATTGGCGGAGACATAGCCAGAAAGGCTTGTGGCTCATTCTTTCAAAGTCTAAGTGAGTTGTGGTCTTGGTGGTCTCATAATCTCCATTGACTTCAGCACAGCGTGCAGTACGCCTGGGTGATCACCTCTCTTACAAGAGGGAGTGGACCAACAGTCCCAAATTTGCAGAGACCGTTCCTGCAAATTTAGGCTGTCCTGGGCTTAATACCAGCTGCTTATATAAGCTACACCCATAGCAGTCCCATTCAGTTTGGGGGTGGTCTCCCTTGGTTTGCGGGCGGTCCCATGGTGGGGTCCCAAACTTAGCATTTGCATTGTTGGTAAGTATGCGGTACATCTTGACATGGATGATTATAACATCTTATAAATATAGGTCATCAATATTGTGTTACAGGAAATTCCCTTTAAGTACTCCCCTTGGGAGCATTGTTACATCTCACAATGAAATTCTACATTTAAAAAATCCAATAACTTTCGCAACTATATTAGATGAACATATTGTAAAATGGATGCTGTTTTCTTCTCTATTCACATCCAAAGCTAGGTCCAAAATTCACCTGATCAGAGAACCTCTTCTATTACTTACATAGGCTCTAACAGGGGCTGTTGGCAGCAGATACCCCTTTTAAGGCTAGGGCACCACGGTGGAACCCCTGAGATGCGTTTGCATCATGGCATTACTTTTTTGCAATGTCTACCAATGTTTTCAGGCTATGTTCAGACTGTCACTCCATTTATTGTCTATGGAGCTGCAGAAGAGAGACAGAGTGTAGTGCTCGGCTATGTCTGTCAGTGCCAGAGAGCTGAATGGAGTGGAGCCACTGCTCTTCACGTTCCTCTGCACCCCGGTGTGGAGAAGAGGTATCCCTTTTCTAGTGATTGGGGGTCAAAGTGTTTGCACCCCAGCAATCAAACAGTTAACAGATATGCTATGGATTGGTGATAAATGTTGATTCTAGTAGAACCAGTTTTAGGCCTCTTGCACATGACCGCATTTTCTGTCCACACCAGTTCCGTATTTTTTGTGGATTGCACATGGACCCATTCATTTTTGTGGGCTTGCAAAAAAAAATGCGGACAGTACACAGATCTCATCTGTGTGCTGTCCAGATAAGTGTGACCATGCCGCAATTCATATTGCAATGTGCCCCCCCCCAGGGCTGATCATATCCCAGGTTTATCAGAATGCCAAGCAGTGTGGCGACGCCTCAATAGTTTTATGTGTGTTACCGTGACTCCCCAGGGTTAGGCTCCGAAGCAATAAAAGGGAGTGTAATGGTGGAGAATAAGTCGGGTCCAGACTTTATAAAGTTCAACTCGCATCCGTACAAGCAGTGGTTTTTCTCTGGGTTCCAGCAGGTTTTGGCATAAACTAGCAGGCAAACTGGGATATACTGCTTTATCCTTCTGTGCTAAACTGGGCTTTAGTCTGGTAGCTGGACTTTAGGGCTGTTCTGGAACCTTTGGAGTGGGGTGCCTTTGGCTGTTGACCCCTTTGTGACACTCTGTAGATTAATCTGCAAGGAGTCATGGTGCTCTATGAGCTGCTTTCCTAGAGAGACCCCCTGATGCAGGAGGGGGCCTCCCCTTACTGCCCCATCTTTACTCATCTGCTTCCAACACTAGACTAGAACAACTGAATGACTAAATACTTCCTCAAGCCACGTCCCTTGGAAGGAAGCAGTACTGGCCCACTTCAACCCAAAAAGGGGAGAATGGAATGCTAAATTACATTCTATCTAAAGATCTCTCTGCCACCTGCTGGTGAACCAGGCACATTACATGAACATAACAGTTGCATAACAATGTTATTAATGCACAATGTAGGAGGACCTGGAATAAATACACAGATAACATTAATGGTAGCTTTATTAAAGACAGTAGCAGGGCGTAGGAATTTTTAATAACACTCTGGGGTATTACAATATAACATGCCCTACTCTAGTCTGTTTTCCAGACAAGAATAAGTATTTCGTGAAAAAGTGCAGGATGCAACCGAACTGTACTTTGCAGATCGTCGATTTATGGACCGCAAATCAGATATGGTCGTGTGCAGGAGGCTTACAGTCCTTTTGCCGATTAATGCAATTTTTCAAATTAGAAATTCCGAATTGAGACCTTGACAAGTCCTTAAAGGCTTATCTACAGCGGCTGGAATATGACCAGGCATGATGATGGAGTAATAAAAAATAATGAAAGACTATACCAATGTGTATATATTGTATAATCGGAGAATTATGTAGTAAGGATATATCATTCTCTCCGCTCACGGTCACCCATGAAGCCAAGATCTGAATGAACAGCAACTCATTGCATCTCCTCATTATTGAAGAACCTTTTAAGATGCACAGGAAATGAATTGTCCCCTATGAAGCAATACAATGGTCCCTGACGTATAGGAATGGAGGGTAATAACCGCACATGACGTCCACCCACGCTATATACACACATGACTACACAGAGGCAAGATACGCTCATATATACAAACACGTGATACACATACTGCCCACACATTACACACACATTCTGAGTATGATGCATGAGATTTAGAGCCACAGGTCTCCATAAATTTGGTGAATTGTCTGATGAGTCTGTGGACCAGAAAAGCAAATCTACATCTGCTATCTTATTTCCCTTAAAGGGGTTGTCCCATGAAAAATATTCTACAGTTTTCAAACCAGCACCTGGATCTGAATACTTTTGTAATTGCATGTAATTAAACATTTGGCATAGCCACTGAGTTATTCGATAAAAAGTATCTGTATTACGCCACCTGCTGTCTGTTTTTTTTTTTTTCTTGTATCTTTGTCCTGCTCACTGAGATGGCCGCACATGCTCGGTTTCATCCTTTAGCTGCCTCCTGAGCTGTGATAGGGAGAGCTGAGACACGCCCCCTGAGCTGTGATAGGGAGAGCTGAGACACGCCCCCTGAGCTGTGATGGGGAGAGCTGAGACACGCCCCCTGAGCTGCAGCAGAAAAGACACTCCCCTTGAGCTCTCAACTTGATATAAATCTAGCAGAGCAATGAATGGGGAGATCTCTGGATCCATGTGAGGTACAGGGCTGGTTCTAGCTCTGTTAGAAAGAGATTGTCATGTACTATACGATGTTTGATTTTCATTTTTTACATCAGTCATGGGATAACCCCTATGTTATGCAGATGTTGCAACTTGGTAAAATCCATTGTGGAGCTTCCTGATGCCACCACGCCCCACCATTCCCAGAAGAGGTGTCTCACCCCCTCCCTACTCCTTGCACCAAATCTCTTACCCTTCACTTACTTCCTAATGTTGCACTGATTATGCATTTGGGAAGAACAATTATACAAGATAATAGAAAGTGGCTATGACCTCACTGAGATGGGCATCCTTGCAGCTGAATGGGGTGCCAGCCACTATGCTATGTATACCTCTACTTATAGGGTGTCTATGTATTTAGCATATCTTACAACTGTACTGTTTTTTGCAGATTTTCCTGCTAAACAAACCTGACCGTTGTTGGTACTTGTGTGAATATGCCCCACATGGAGAGATTTTGTTAGCCTCGCTGACAACCGATTTTACAGTGCCTCCACAACCCTGTCATGCCAGCCTCCCTCTAAGCTTTGCCCTAGTTTACCCTCACTTGTATATTATATAAGTACTATATAAATATGATGGTACTGGAAAAGTTCCGGGGCCCAAATGCAAAATCTGTAATAGAACCCCATCTACCATGGATTGCTATGTTTGTTACTTGATATTAGGGAGGTTTTTGGGTGCTGCATCTCAGAGGGATGTTCATCATAGTGTTAGGGTGACTGAGAGTGAAGGGATAAGCTGCTGCTACAAGACTCCTGCATCGTAGTTAGCTAGCAAGTGGTGGTGAGTGGCACTTGCTAAAAGTGTGCCCCACCTCAGGGCTTAGATAGGGCCCTAGAGCATCTGAGCATTGTCATGCAAATGGACAGCCAGAAATTAAGGGTAGCCATACTCTGCCCATGATCTAATGAGTGCTGGACAGTAGTTCCGTGGACGGCCCGACGTGCGCAGTATCACAGTAACCTATGATGCTGTGTGCTCCCCTGCACAGGATCAGTGCCGTGTCGGGACATATGGCCCGCTCACGTACCGTATGTGTCGGAGGGCATATGGTCGTATGCAAGGGCTCTAACTCTGTACCCTGAAGCTAGATAATACTACAGTGACCATCCATCCTACTGCTAGATAAGCTGCAGCGGTGTATTGCATAAGGAAAGAAATAGCGTGACCTGTGTACGATAGTTCAGTGTGCGCAGTGAGTTGCAAGGAAAGACATACCACAAACTTGGACCATCTGTTTACCCTGCAGTGCACCGTGAGAAGATAGTGCCATGGCCTATTTGATACCTTTAAAGCGGCTAGAGCCATCTTCCTTGCTGCCAAGCCAGATTGTGGACATCCAGGAAAGTTGGGTGCAACATACCCTGAGGGAGATTAAACCTCTGACTAAGGCCTCATGCACATGACTGCATTTGAATGCATTACGCGTCCAATCCTCATTTTTTGGAAGTCGGACACTCTTCCCATTTTATTTCTATAGGGTCAATAAAACAAATCCATGTCACGTGTGCTGTCCTACATCAGTCATGGGATAACCCCTATGTTATGCAGATGTTGCAACTTAGTAAAATCCATTGTGGAGCTTCCTGATGCCACCACGCCCCACCATTCCTAGAAGAGATGTCTCACCCCCTCCCCCTCCCTACTCCATACATCCGTGTGGCCGTTCTATGTAACATCCCATTCATTTCTATAGGGTCCACAAAAAAACAGACAGCACACAGGTGTTATCCATGTGCTATCCGCATCTATGTGGCCATTCCGCAAATTATATAATTGTCCCAATTCCTGCCCATTTTACGGACAAGAATAAGCATTTCTACTGGTGGGAGTCAAAAAACTGCGGAGTTCTGATGGATCTTATCCGTTTTTTGCTGATCTGTAGTTTGCTGACCACAATACGGATAAGGTTGTGTGCATGACGCCTTAAACAGTGTCCTCACTGAGAGACCTTTCATACCATAAACTATTGTGAAACTGAAACCACTAAGGAGTTGTCCAGGATTAGAAAAACGGCACAACTCCTGTCCGCAGGTTGTGTGCAGTATTGCGGCTCTGCGTTATTGACTTCAATGGAGCTCAGCTGTAATAGCAGACACAACTAGAGATGAGCGAACTTCAAAAATGAGTTCGGCATTCGGGTTGGGGTAATCGCCGCATCCCGTTATGGATTCCACTACCGCGGACTATCCCGGCATATGGAATCCATAAGGGGCGGCTTCCACGAACCCGAACTTTGGAAAAGCCGAAGGACCTTGGGTGACGTCACCATCATGTGATCAGTCCACGGGGCGTGGCTCAGCTGAGCCACGCCCCCTGCACTGATCACGACGGTGACGTCACCCCAGGTCCTTCGGCTTTTCCAAAGTTCGGGTTCGTGGAAGCCGCCCCTTACGGATTCCATATGCCGGGATAGTTCGCGGTAGTGGAATCCATAACTGGATGCGGCGATTACCCCTACCCGAACGCCGAACTAATTTTTGAAGTTCACTCATCTCTAGACACAACCCATGGACAGGAGTGGTGCTGTTTTTGGAAGGACACAGCCATGTTTTTCTAATCCTGGACAACCCCTTTCCATCTGCCATCCTTGAGTGGTGAGCAATGCCTTCTACTCACGGGACAAAAAAAAATTCTTTGGTCAGGTTTGATTCCCTTTCAAGGACTTACAGTTTCCCTCCATACTGACTGATGCCATGTAGGCATTGCAAGAGTGTAACTAAACAGTGTCACCCATGGGCACCACCCTACAAGATTTTAGGCAGGCCCTGCCTAGGAAGAACAGACCTTGCATTACAAGTTGTATAAACATCCATGCCGATGATTATGTTTAGTATCTGTGGTGTAATGCTGCCATCGAGTGCACTGGCGAAAAAGCGTCAAAGGTTAAATATATTATTTCTTCTCGTGCCCCAGAACTATGGCCGTAGGGTAAAGCAAACAGTTAACGAGGTGGCCGACCAATGCTAGATTTCTGCATATCCTGCTTTGCATATGTTGTATTTGACAGGAGAGAAAACCCATTAGGTTATAAAAGGGTTTGCATATATTAGTAGCTGGGGGTGTGAATTCTCTGCTGGTTTCTAAGAAAACGCCATTATAATTGAATATTTTAATAAAGACTTTTCTCCACGTAATTTCTAATGCAGCACTGACATTTACTAACATGTGAACTGTGCTCTGGAATCAATATCTGTACACCCACACATCCTGCAGATGTAGATTCTCCCCATGAGCCGAACCTCACAGTGTAATGATAAGCAATTCTACTCACACACGAAAGATTTCCTACCGGGCCTGGTCCATTTTCATCCCAATAGTAGTTATATTGTTGTACATAGGAGCAGTATTATAGAAGTTATATTCTTGTACATAGGAGCAGTATTATAGTAGTTATATTCTTGTACGTAGGAGGCAGTATTGTATGTTATATTCTTGTACATAGGAGCAGTATTATAGTAGTTATATTCTTGTACGTAGGAGGCAGTATTGTATGTTATATTATTGTACATAGGAGCAGTATTATAGTAGTTATATTCTTGTACATAGGAGCAGTATTATAGAAGTCATATTCTTGTACATAGGAGCAGTATTATAGTAGTTATATTCTTGTACATAGGAGCAGTATCATAGTAGTTATATTCTTGTACATAGGAGCAGTATTATAGTAGTTATATTCTTGTACATAGGAGCAGTATTATAGAAGTCATATTCTTGTACATAGGAGCAGTATTATAGTAGTTATATTCTTGTACATAGGAGCAGTATCATAGTAGTTATATTCTTGTACATAGGAGCAGTATTATATATTAGTTATATTCTTATACATAGGAGCAGCATTATAGTAGTTATATTCTTGTACATAGGAGCAGTATTATAGTAGATATATTCTTGTACATAGGAGCAGTATTATAGTAGTTATATTCTTGTACATAGGAGCAGTATTATAGTAGTTATATTCCTGTACATAGGAGGCAGTATCATAGTAGTTATATTCTTTGTCAAATATCTTTTTATTGAAGCAGTGATAGATAGAAAAGAAGCAGTTACAATCATGGAAACACTGCATATATAGAGCTTACAACATCTTACAATCAAGAGCTCAAAGTGTAGCACAGGAGAAGGTCAAAACATGCAAAGTCAGTAATATAGACTTCTATTACGGAGCTTAGCATAAAGCATGTGCAGTCATATACGTTAAACAACAAGTAACCAATGAACTGGGGTATAAAGGGGAGTGGGGGGGGGAGGTATGACGTCTCCCAAGGGGATCATACCTATAGGTCAGAGTATACCAACAATGAAAGGAGGTGAATGAGTATAGTGGTAATAGGATCGTGAATGAGCGATATGTTCCTGTGTCAACGGGGAAGGTCTTCCCCTGACATGACATCTAATACGAAGTCTATAGACATAGGATGTGCCGAGTCGGATGTACAGTTATCCTTGTACGTGGGGAGGGGTTGGCGGTTGATGTGAATACATGTATTGTAGCCAGGGTGCCCATAATTTCTCGTGTTTGTAGTGTGTCCTAGCCTCCCAGCTAGCTAGCTCTTCTAGTCTTTGCAGGGATACGACTTTTGCTGTCCATTGTGTGATGGTGGGGGTCAGTGCTAAGCCACTGCAAGGGATGAGTAACCGCGCTGCTTGTATGAGGTGAGTTGCTAGGTTGTGCTTTGAGGGGGTCAAGGTGTCAGAAGGTAGCCATCAGAGGACCAATTCAGGTGTTAAATTCACCCTGGCCCCGGTGATCTTGTGAATTTCATCAGAGATCTGTGCCCAGTAAGGCTTGATCTTCGGGCATGTCCACATAATGTGTAGGAGTGTCCCGCTGTCCTCCTTGCAACGCCAACAAACGCCATTAACACTGAGTCCGCTGCGAAATAGTTGCGCGGGTGTGCGGTACCATTGGGTGAGCACCTTGTAGGAGTGCTCTTGTATTTTAATACACCTGGAAAAGCCATGGGAATTGGCGTGATTCTCATTATCTCCGTCTCTGAGAACGTTTTTCCTAATTCACCTGCCCATGTGTGTATGTATTGTGGTTGTGCTTTGGTGTTTGGGGTGTTAAGTGCGAGGTATAGCAAGGAAATCCACCTCCTTATCGGGGTTTTAGAATCCAGCATTTTTTCCAGCCAAGTAGGTTGGCAATTTAGGTCTACTGTGGCTTCTAGGGCCTTCCCTGTGTATGACAACTCGTGTTGTTCTAGAAAATTGGCGCTGTCCATAAGTGACCTAAGAGGAGTCTATGTTACAGGACTTAGTCTTGTGTGACGTACAAAGTCAAGCATTTTGTGCGTTCTAAGTTTAACCCAAACCGGTGAGGGGCTCGTTAGATTAGGTTTAAGTATAAAGGGGGCTAAGTCCGCCGGGAGGTTTGCTGGTATTTTACCCAGCAATTCGCCTCCAGAGTTTAAGTGTTTGATTCATAGTAGTTATATTCTTGTACATAGGAGCAGTATTATAGTAGATATATTCTTGTACATAGGAGGCAGTATTATAGTAGTTATATTCCTGTACATAGCAGTATTACTGTATTTAGAATATACAGTAACTGCTATGCCTATAAAGATTATAAAAATGTATGTTTCCACATGCCACATGTGGTGCATTATTGTGGTCATCTGCTCTGTGTGGACCCAGCCTGATTCAAACCCTTTTTGGGGTAGTTTTTTCTGTATTTAATATATTAGTGTTCTCCTCTTCTGTACAACAGTAGAAGAATTTGCTATATAAAAGATGAGGTCTTTGCAGGAAACATTAGTTTCCTCTGATGTCTCAAAGACAGCTCCTTGACAAGTTGTGGTATTGAGCTGGTAATTAACACTGACATTTCATTAAGGAGGAATTTAGAGCTGATGTAAGTACGGCAGAATTCATATTACAGACCTCTGGAGAATATGCTTTTTTTTTTTTTTAAGCTGATGTTTCAAGTTCCATAGCAACCACTTGACTTCCTATCTGGGTGACCACTGTTTGCATTATGTGTACCTAAGCCCGGTTCATTAGAACGGTGGGTGATCCAGTGGTTATAGCACCTATGCAGGTGCTACAATGTGGTGCTTTGTGGTACTGTTCTTCACATACCTAATCAGAGCCACCTAGTGATCATTAGCGGTACTGATCTCTTTGAGTCTCTTCGTGTATTTCTATATAGTTCACATAGTTTAAATGTCGTCTTTTTTTTTCCATGCCTGTAAGCAATATTTGTATAAACTTAAATGCCTGTCCGTGTCATTTCTATACTATGCTGGAGGGAAACTGATGCTAGAACCGATCCCATAGTTTTCTTTGGGATTGCCTCTGGCATCTGATGCCTTCCAGTGCCGGACAGGAAAATGCAGCATGTGGTGTTTTTCTGTTTTAGCGCTTTCAGTCTATGGACCAGTGCACAAAGCTTGAGTACACACACATAAGCTGTGTCCGGTTCTGACATAAAGCAAGTGGCTCGACACAACTGATGTATGTTCAATTCAGGCTGCAATCTTTATTCTTTTATTAATTTTCAGATGCTATAATATTCAATATACGACCTGCTCCTAAACTTTTCTCATATGAATGCATCCCTCCCAGTAATTACATAATAGATGTGAGATCTGTGTGTCCGTGATGCTGCTGCCTTCACTAGCACTCATGTATCAGGTCGGCTTCCTTCTAGCCCTGATTTATCCTTCTAAGGGCTCATACACACGAACATGTGCCAGCCGGGCCTGTGCTGCGGACGGAAAATTGCTGTCCGCAATGCAACAGCACCGACCGTAAGGCAGCCGCATACGGACACAGACCTATTCACTTGAATGGGGTCCGCGATCCGCATCTGGCGGTCCGCACTGCATAAAAGCAGTGCACGCTGAGGCACAGACAGAAACCCCACGGAAGCACTCCATGGTGCTTCTGTGGGGTTCCCTGCCCCTATTCCGCACCAACCTTCTGGATTGCGGACTGATTCAAGGGTGCGCACGGCTGTCACCCATGTATTGCGGCCGCGTGCATGAGCCCTAAAGCAAATGAGGAATCTCCTCTATATTGTGTTGCCAGACACTGATGCTGCTCAGTGTGTGAATCTACTGTGGGTGCTCTCCTTTCTGTCTAAACTGCTACACAGCCTGTGTAATCTCTGCCTCCCCCTGTAGACTGCCATGTGGGCTTTCCTCCAATGCAGCCCAGCCTATGTGATCTACAGATTTTCATAATATGCACCTCGGCTGCTGCAGAACCTCATAATATATAACTCAGCTGCTGCAGAACCTCATAATGTGCACCTCATCTGCTGCAGAACCTCATAATACACACCTCAGCTGCCACAGAACCTCATAGTACGCACGTAACCTGTGCAGAACCTTATAATACACACCTCAGCTGCTGCAGAACCTCATAATACACACCTCAGCAGCTGCAGAACCTCATAATACACACCTCAGCAGCTGCAGAACCTCATAATACACACCTCAGCTGCTGCAGAACCTCATAATACACACCTCAGCTGCTGCAGAACCTCATAATACACACCTCAGCTGCTGCAGAACTTCATAATAAGCACCTTGTCTTCTACATAACCTTATAAAAAAAACACTTCAGCTGCTGCAGAACCTCATAATACACACCTCAGCTGCTGCAGAACCTCATAATACACACCTCAGCTGCTGCAGAACCTCATAATACACACCTCAGCTGCTGCAGAACCTCATAATACACACCTCAGCTGCTGCAGAACTTCATAATAAGCACCTTGGCTTCTACAGAACCTTATAAAAAAAAACAGTTCAGCTGCTGCAGACTTTCTTTTTGGAATGAATATATATTTTACTTGGGAAGATTCATGCCGCTCCTGCAGGCATTTTCTGATTGCAGCAGCCGCCTCCCTTGTCCAGTGAGATTTATACTCTATGTGTCACTGCCTATTACTGCCTGCTGTTGTCTTGTGGGGAATGTTTGCTTGAGATATTGATTTTGTTAGCAGCGAGCTTGGCAGCACAGAAATCTTGGTTCATCTGTTTGCCAGCAAAGCCATTAGCTTTCTTTCTATGTACCTTCATCTCATCTAAGAGAAGGCTGGCCGAGCACAGGAGGAGCTGGGAGCTGACGAGCAGCAGGTCTCTAATACCATCACATAAAACAGAAGTTATTGGAAGGCCTCGTTCACACTCGTTCATGTTTTTTATGCTGATTCCAACACAGAAATCACTTCGGAATGTGAGTGGAAAACCCACCCCCCAAATCTGTCTCGCATTGTTTTCAATGGGAGGCAGTGACCGATGCGTCCTTTTCTCAGTGTACTGAGAAAGGAGGCGTTGTGCCCAGTCTCGCCGCTGTGTCTGTTCCGCGGCGGGTTCCACCCACTAGTTAGCTCAGGGAGAGACCCCAGACTTGGGGCTCATGCACACAACCATAGTTTTAATTTCAATGGAGCTGCAAAAGATGCGGGCAGCACACCGTATGCTGTCTACATCCGTAATTCCGTTCCGCGCCCCCGAAAAAAAATAGAACATGTCCTGTTCTTGTCTGTTTTTCAGACAAGAATAGTGATTTGTAACAACCTGCGGGACTTGCATAAAGGAAAATGCAGGATGCACATGGACTGTATCCGTGCTTTGCGGATCCGCGATTTGTGGGAAGCAAAAACGGATATGGTCGTGTGCAGGAGGCCTTATGCTCGGCTTTCTACCACAGGTTTCACAGGCAAAATTCTTCTATTGTAAGGTTCCGTTCGCATGGGATGCGGCAAAATCTGTGACAAATTTGCAGCAAAATCCGTATAAGTTTCATGTAAAGTTGTTAAGGATTGCTTCGGATTCCCCTATGCATTGCCAAGTGTGAAATCCACTTTAAAAATCTGCTTTGCTGGTTCTGTAACACCCCACGCAGTCTGCGGTGAACCCCCACTTCCCCCGTGTGGATGCACACTCTACGTGACATACCGGTAGTACTAACAGTTTCTGACAATAAAAGGAAATTTGACAACTTTTGGCTTAATTTTCAGTGATGCAAAGAATGCAATCGCCCTGCAGGGGGCACTCTAGCCCAACTTTTATTTCTAGATGGAGCTTTCTCCGTAGGCAGATAAAATTCTACTGCATGTACATTTTTATACATTGTATCTGGGAGCACTTACCTGATTGATATAGACTTGGGCTAGTTTCACACTAGCGGCAGGGGAGTCCATTAGGCTGTTCCAGCGGGTGAACAGCCTGTCGGATCCGTCCTCTCGCTAGTTGACGTGTGCCCTCGAACTGCCGCTCCGTCCCCATTGACTATAATGGGGGCGGAGTTCTGGTGGCAGCAGACGAGAGGCAGCCGGACTAAAAGTACTGCATGTCATACTTTTAGTCTGGCGGCCTCTCGCCGTGTGCGCTGCTATGCAGACAGGAGCACACGTGAACTAGCGGCAGGACAGATCAGACAGACTGTTTACCCGCCGGAACAGCCTAACGGACTCTCCTGCCGCTAGTGTGAAAGTACCCTTACAGTCCTGTCCTGATGCCAGCACTTTACAACCATTCAAGGGGAGTAGATTTAAGTGAGAGTTTGTAAATTAATAAAGGGGGGTTGTCTATGTCTTTGATATTGATGGCCTGTCCTCAGGGTAGATCATCAATACCTGATCGGTGGGGGTCCTACTCCTGGCACCCCTGTTGATCAGATGTTTGCAGAGGCTCCGATGAGCACCACGGCCATCTTGCTGCTCCCCACATTGTATAGCAGCCCTGGCCCATTCATTTGAATGAGACTGAGCTGCACCTAGGCCATGTGACCTATGGACGCCACATCCCTCGCCTAGGAAAAGGCTGTGCTGCTCCCCAGAGAGCTGCGTCCTCTTCAAACAGGTCATCGACAGGGGGGCCAGGAATTGGACCGCCACCTGTCAGATATTGATGACCGATCCTGACAATAGACCACAGATCTCAAAATTGCCAACAACCCCTTTTAAAGTGATATTCCCACCAAAAACTATAATTACTGTGTAGATGACAAATGGCTGACAGCTGAGACGACCACCATCCGCTTGGAAGTCTGTGGAAGTGATCCCAGCATCAGACCCCCACAGATCTAACATTTCCCACATGTATAGTGTTTAAAGGGGACTCGTCCCCTCTCCTGACATGTCTATTTTAGTAACTACCTGCATTCCCCGTGTAGCAACAGTTCTGGGGCTTTTTTTTTTTCTTATGACTCTATGTTGTGCCATTCCTCTATTATTCCTGCCAGAATTTCTGGATAAAGGAACAAATGGGCATTACCAATTAGGGGGGTGTCCCTACACAGACTGACACTAGCAGCACCGATTGGACAATGTCAGAATTTGCAGGGACACCACCCAACTGGTAGTGTCCATCTATACCTTTATCCATTCACTTCTAACAGGAATAATAGAAGAATGGTACAACAAACCATAATTAGAATAAATGCTGTAGAATTGTCATTTTCATGTGGAATACAATTATTTACTAAAACAGACCTGTCAGAAGTGGTGACGGGTCCACTTGAAGGGCTCATGCACACGACCGGATTTATTGTGCGGTCTGCAAAACATGGATCCGCAAAAAAAAAAAACACGGGTGACGTCCGTACTTTGCGGAACAGAACAGCTGGCCCCTAATAGAACAGTCCTATCCTTGTCCGTAATGCGGACAATAATAGGACATGTTCTTTTTTTTTTTGCGAAATGGACTTATGGAAACGGAATGCACACGGAGTAACTTCAGTTTTTTTTGGCTGACCTATTGAAATGAATGGTTCAAGGTATGGAATGGAAACAGACAGAAAATACGTGTGTGGGCATGAACCCCAAGTTATAAATACTAGGCAGTCGGATGGTTGGAGAAGGGCCAGAGACTTTAATATATGGAAACATAAAGTTCCGCACTGTTACATTGTAACATACAGAGGCAAAATAGGTCTCGCATAATCTATGATCTCATTTATATCACTTGCACAAAATAGCATTTTGATGACTGGTGCCCTTTAATAGATTTTTTAGTCTTTTTTTAAATATCCATTTGCTTGTAATTTTTTGTAATTTTTTTTTTTTTATTATTTGCTTTGATGTTCCTGCTGTATGACAGGAGCAGCTCCACTGATGTGTACGATATAAACACGGGTGATAGCGGTGCCGGGACTCTCCTTCTAGGCGAGACGTTCTGGATTTCTTTGTTAAAACTTGAGCATCAGTCGAGTGGTTTTATTGGAGCCGGTGGTGTGATAACGTCGTTCTCTGGAGGTGTGATTTACTTCTCTGTAATTCTGTTCTAATAAGCTAGGCAAGGCAAGTGTGAAATCTGTAATGGGTCGTGTAGATTTAGGCCATGTTCACACGGGGTGCTTGTGCCGTGTTTAAAGGGTGTGTTATTTCACACTAAATCAGCCAGATATTACATGAAGTACAATGCGGGTTTAGTAATTCCCAAACACGACAGTAGTGTGCCACAGTCCCCAATAACAGTGCCATCCACAGACCCCAATAACGGTGCCAGCCACAGTCCCCAATAACGGTGCCATCCACAGACCCCAATAACGGTGCCAGCCACAGTCCCCAATAACAGTGCCATCCACAGACCCCAATAACGGTGCCAGCCACAGTCCCCAATAACGGTGCCAGCCACAGTCCCCAATAACGGTGCCAGCCACAGTCCCCAATAACGGTGCCAGCCACAGTCCCCAATAACGGTGCCAGCCACAGTCCCCAATAACGGTGCCAGCCACAGTCCCCAATAACGGTGCCAGCCACAGTCCCCAATAACGGTGCCAGCCACAGTCCCCAATAACGGTGCCAGCCACAGTCCCCAATAACGGTGCCAGCCACAGTCCCCAATAACGGTGCCAGCCACAGTCCCCAATAACGGTGCCAGCCACAGTCCCCAATAACGGTGCCAGCCACAGTCCCCAATAACGGTGCCAGCCACAGTCCCCAATAACGGTGCCAGCCACAGTCCCCAATAACGGTGCCAGCCACAGTCCCCAATAACGGTGCCAGCCACAGTCCCCAATAACGGTGCCAGCCACAGTCCCCAATAACGGTGCCAGCCACAGTCCCCAATAACGGTGCCAGCCACAGTCCCCAATAACGGTGCCAGCCACAGTCCCCAATAACGGTGCCAGCCACAGTCCCCAATAACGGTGCCAGCCACAGTCCCCAATAACGGTGCCAGCCACAGTCCCCAATAACGGTGCCAGCCACAGTCCCCAATAACGGTGCCAGCCACAGATCCCACATAACACCATTAGGCACACCTTTTGGTTCAAACATTTTTTTATTTTTTTTCCTCCTCAAAAACCTAGGTGCGTCTATTGGGCCGGTGCATCTTATAGGGCGAAAAATACGGTAATCTGGCCACATTGTTTTCTACTGATGAGAACCCCAGCAGTTATCAAGAATTTAAAGGGGTTATCCCACGAATAATGTAAAGAATAAAAATCAGACATCATATAGTACATGACAATACCTTTCTAACAACCATAGCGTTCGAGAACCAGCCCTATACCTCACATGGATCCAGAGATCTCCTCATTCATTGCTCTGCTAGATTTATATCAAGCTGCAAGCTCAAGGAGAGTGTCCTTTCTGCTGCAGCTCAGTAGGCATGTCCATTCTCTCCCTATCACAGGTCAGGAGGCAGTTTAAGGATGAAACTGAGCATGTGCGGCCTTCTCAGTGAGCAGGTCAAAGAAATAAGAAGTTAAGTGGCGCTATACAGACACATTTTATTGAATAACTCAGTAGCTATAATACATTTATAATTACATGCAATTACAAAAGTATTCAGATCCCGGTGCTGGTTTGAAAACTGTAGAATATTTTTCGCAGGACAACCCTTTTAAGGGGAGCCCAGCAGTAAGTGTTTGATTCTACTGCAATAACGCCACAGGTAAGATAAAGAATTGCACAGTGGTGCTTATTACAATCAATAAACTGTCCATGTAATGTAATCAAACACAACAATAGCTGATCTCAGGGAGACCAGCTACAAAAAACACCGCGGAGCCTCACTTAAGAGTCTCAACACAGCAATCCGAAGTGCAAAGCTCCCTGGGAAACAGGAATATGCAAAATAAATGTAATCCTCTAGTCTGAGAGACATGTTTACGGACACTCTGATAGATCAGGGTCCTGAACAAGAGACCCTCTCTCAAAATTTCCAATAATTCAGTGGGAAACTGTTTTTTGTAAACTAGACAACCCTTTAATTCTAAATTGAAAAGATAGAAGTGGAGAGGACGGAGATGAAGCTGTAGTTTGTCAGCTTAAAGCTGGCCATACACATTAGACAGAAGTTGGTTGATGGTTGAACATCCATTGAACAGTCAACTGGTTAACGATCTGTTCGCAGACATGCCCGTACACAAACTGGCCACACATGTTCAATGAAGTCAGGCGATGGACGAAAGACCTTTTTTGGAATACCCCTATAAAGAGGAGCTATTACCTCTCCTAACATGTCCGTTTAATGATTCCTTACATCCTTCTTGTAATAGCAATTCTAGAGCATCTATTCTTATGAATGTAACATGAATTCAAAGATTTGAGAATAAAATAGGCTAAAACAGGCTAAGTGACTAAAAATATTTATTAGTATTTATAAAAGACAATCAATCACCTGGCCTGTAACAATAATAGGGTGAGCTCCTGTCGCCTTGCTAGCCACATGGTACATGACTGTCTCCCCATAGTAATACAGAGTACAGAGAGAGATAGTAAAACAACACCATCTTACAAGATTGATGTCCTCAGTGGAGCTGAGTTCTTTGTCATGTGCATAGTACTTTATAGTGTTGGGCATGAATATTCGCATCGCGAATTTTAATTGCGAATTTCGCCACTTTGAGAATGAGAAGATTTAGAATATAGTGCTATATATTCCTATTCGCAAATATGCTAGCTTTTTTTCCATCTGAACCCATGATCCCTCACTGCTTGTTTCTTGTTGGCCAATGAGAAGGCTGCAATGTCTTTGTCTGAGCTTAGCATCATCCCAAGCAGCCAAAAGGAAAGTTACCTACCCCTTACTATAATAACCTCCCCAGCGGCCATTTTCTACAGTTTATTCCAGTTCTGAGAGAGACAGCAGTGTCATTGCTGTGCTCTGTGCTTTCCTGTGTCACATTACATTAGATAATTAGTTAGTTAGTTAGCTAGCTCATATACATAATATAGATAGTTAGTGGGAGATAGTCAGTGTAGGTTAGATAGTGATATAGTGTAGCTGATAGGTAGTGTGATAGGTTCTGCTGTCTATACATACATGTTACATACATAGTGCTGCGATGTCACTACAATACTTAGTGCACCAATCACTAATATGTAGTCAGACCTGCTAAAATGTGAAGTTACACATATTGTGCAAAAATATGCGCATCATTAATTGCCATTTGCGCAATTGCGAATATATCAGAGCACTCTATCTGCATATAAAGCTATTGTAATGTTCTGCCGTGCCAACCATTTTCTCGAGTCTCGGGTAATTTCTAGCAGCTTCAAAAATGTAGCAATAGTGACCCACGTCTGTATTGCGCACGCAATATGCGCATATTACATTGCTGATTTTCGCAATCAAGAAAATAATTGCAAATTCTCGAATTTGCAAAATTATGACAAATATTCGCCCAAATATTCGCAAAATATCGCGAATTCGAATATTGCTCCTGCCGCTCATCACTAGTACTTTATACCTTTTACATCAGTAACTGGAATACCCCTATAAAGAGGAGCTATTGCCTCTCCTGACATGTCTGTTTAATGACTCCTTACATCCTTCTTGTAATGGCAATTAACATCAGTAACTGGCCCTTTTAGCCCCCAGCGCGCAGTATGTATGTCCTGATCTAACCGCTTAGGAATGTGGCCTTCACAGAACAATGAGGTCTTGTATGTGTTATACTACATTAAAATCTCTACATTAAAAGGAATATCATTATATTAACATTTTTAAAAAAATCTATAATTAAAGAGAGAACAAATAAGAATTTGTAAAAAAAAATACACTTCTAACACATTTCCATTTTATTCCTGCTAGAAGTTAAAGTATGAATGAATTGCTAGAAGTCTGCAATAAAAATCCAGGTCCAACTGGGTATTACTAGTCAGGGGTGTGTCCCTCCATGTGCAGTCTGACACTATCCAATCACTGCTGCCAGTGTTTAACTGTGTAAGGAACTTCCAACTCGTATTGGTTGGACCTTCATTACAAACTACTAGAATTCATTCATAACTTCTTGAAGGAACCCTAGAGGAATGGTACAACATAGAGTCATAACAATAGATGTTCCAGAATTATTACATGTGGAATGCAAGTAGTTACTAAAACAGACATAAGGACCTAGGGAGTTTTTTTTTTTCTTTCCATTGTTTGATCAGTGATATTCTCCTATCAGGACAATGAAGAGCTTGATGTGTTCCTCATCTGTACAAGCAGTTCATCCCATTCAGGTAAATGGGACCAGACGTGTGTACCAGCCACTCATACAAGCCGATGTGCCTGTGTAAACAACTGAGGTGATGCATTACTTGCAGAAGCACTGTAGCCCCTTTATTTTACCGATTTGGTGGGGGTTCTGGGGGTTGTACACCACCAATTTCACCTTATGACCTTGCTTAAATACAGACAATCGCTTTTAAGGGGTAACATTCTGTAGTACAGATTAATGTTGATCCAGCACCAAAGTGCTTGGGTGCTCGAGCACCTGAGCACAATGGAAGTCAATGGGAGAACACGATCATTACACCAGCCACCCCCTGCTCTGAAGAGGGAAGGGTGTCAAGACTCTAGTTTGGCTTGGGAGTCCCTGCTCTGACTCCATATATAGCTATTTCCATATATGGAGTCAGTGCTTGGGGACACCCCAGTGTATTTAAATCTAATTTAGCCTGTATTTCAAAAAAGTTTCTGCTGGGATTGAAACTCATGACCTTCTGCATTAAAATCAAGACACTTAACCACTCAGCTATAATGCCTGCATAGTCAGTTAGTAAAAAAAAAAAGAGACTTCTACTATAGAGGAATACTTACTACTAGTAAGTATTCCTATAATGTAGAAGTCTCTTTTTTGTTTTTTGCTAACTGACTTTTAATGCAGAAGGTCATGAGTTGCATATATATTTACATATTTTTACATATATTATAATATATATTCTAAATATATAATGTGTAAATATATTATGGCTAAAAACAGGTGTGTGTGTATATGTGGATATATATATATATATATATATATATATATATATATATATATATATATATTTAAATTAAGTTTAGCCTCTATTTCTGAAAAAGTTTGTGATGGGATTTGAACTCACAGCTTCAGCATCACAGCCCAGAACTTTAACCACTACACCATAGGTTTCTACTGGGATTCTAACTCATAACTGCATTAAACTGAACTACTCATCTATAATAGTTGCATAGCAAGTCACAAAAAAGTAGTAGTTTTCCTCTACGGTAGAAGTCCTCTTTTTTTTTTTTTAATAAGTAACTGGCTATGCAACTATTAGTTCAATGCAGTCATGAGTTTAAATCCCAGCAGAAACCTTTCTGAAATACAGGCTAAATTAGATTTAAATACACTGGGTGTCCCCAAGCACTGACTCCATATATGGACATAGCTATATATGGAGTCATAGCAGGGACTCCTAAGCCGCAGACTCGCACTGAGGGATTCCCTAACTGTACAGCGATCTTCTGCATAGAAATAGAGGCTAAATTAGATTTAAATACACTGACTCGAGCTCGCTCAACACTAGTACAGATTACTGTTCATTTTTTCTATTGCTACAAATTGCACTTAACCCTTTAGTTCATTTTTGTCATGTCCCTAGGGTTTAAGGCAGGGACTCTGTTTCTTTAAGACTGTAGTTGAAATGGCTGCGGAATGTGAGCGGGTTCTTACATGCGTCTCCAGTGGAAAGTTACCAAACTGTATCTGTAGATCACAGAGCATCCATCATCTCTATACAGTGTGATCGCCACACTGGTAAATATTACGTGAGCCTCACCCCGGTACCTGTCCCTTGACCTGGTTACCTGAGCAGTGGAAATTTACCACCTGATCTGTGACTTCCGTATATTGCATACAAAAATGTTATGTTGTGGTGAGGCAGCTTAGGTCTACACAAGAACGTACTGAATGATTCTGCAGGAAGACCGCTGTCGACTGCCCGAGGGTAAGACCATGCTTTTCTTCTATAATCACCTGGTATAGGAACCGTGCTCCGTCCAGCTTTCCTGGATTCCAGAATTATAAATCTGCATAGTACTAAAGAGCTGTACTCTCTGACCAGACCTCGCGCAGAACGTTCTCTCTCCTCCCTGCAGGAGACAGACTACAGACTATCTCATAGACTTTCTGTTGAGCCGCTCTGTGTAAGAGATTCTGTCTCCTCATCTAGCGGTCAGTGGACCAATCCACCGTTGATATGTCGCTGTGAGATATGAGATGTTTGGAGGGTATTTGAGCACAGGAATGCTTTAAATACCCGTAGGTATGTGATTGATTGATGCCAATGATAGGTATTTGTTAAATAGATATTTGATAGCTAGATAAGCATTTGATAAATTGTTGATTGGGAAATATTTGCTAGATTTTTTTTTTTCCAATATTTGATAAATACATATTTGATAGATAATGGATATTTGATAGATATGAGAGGGAGGTAGAGAGATATGAGAGAGACAGGGGTGTGACTACCATAGCGGCAGACCATGCGACTGCTATGGGGCCCAGGGCAAGAGGGGGCCCAGTCGTAGTTGGGATCATCTCGTCTTCTACTGGGGGTAAATATATTGCTCAGGACACCATTCTCTAAAGGAACAACATTTAGCAAACGAGGCAGTGGAAAAATGGCCCAAGGGTCATTGAAAAGGGTTTAGGCGGAAACCCATCTGTACTGTGTGGGGGCCTGGTTTGAGCCTGAGGAGATATGAGTGGGAGGTAGAGAGATATAAGAGCGGTAGAGAGATAGAACTGAGATAGATACTTGATAAGTACATATTTGATAGATATTTCATAGATATTTGAAAGACATTTGATAAATAAAAGATAGATTGATAGATATTTCATAGATAGATAGATAGATAGATAGATATGAGGGATAGTGACATAGTTTGCAAAGCTGAAAAAATGCATACATACATCCAGTTTAGGCTATTTTCCTTATTATGATAATAATAATAATCCTTATTTATATAGTACCACCATATTCCGCAGTGCTTTACAATTCTGAATGAGCATGTACAAATCCAAATAAACATCACAGGATTGCAGGCTAATATAAAAGAGAGGTTTAGTGAGGCGAAGACAAGAATGACTCAAAGCAACAATAGTTCTAGCCGTTTCCACCATGAGAAAAGGGCGGATTTTTTAGATGTTCTTGGGGTGCAGACAACATGAGCATACAAGTGATTGAATATGGGAAGCAAAGGAAAGATCGGAGTTAAACATAACCCCAAGACAGCAGGCATGCTACCCAGGTGTTATGGTAGTACCATAGACTAAAATTGATATATCAGGATTGGGTAGGTTAGTAGATTGGGGAATACAAAAGTTCAGTTTTTGAGAGATTCAGTTTCAGATATACAGAGGACATAATGTTAGAGGCAGCTGCCAGACAATCACTGGTGTTCTGTAGTGCCATCAGCATAGAGATGGTACTAAAAACCAAAGTTGCTGATAGTTTGTCTGACAGGGGCTGCATAGAGAGAAAAGAGGAGAGGGCCTAGTACTGAAATCTTAGGAAACTTAACAGCAAGAGAATGAGGAGAAGAATTGGAACCAGCAAATGATGCACTGAAAAAGAAGCCATAAAGAGAGGAAGAAAACCAAGAGAGCACTGTCCTTAAGGTCAAATAGAGTGGAGAATGGAGAGGAGATGGTGGTCTACAGTGTCAAATGCTAAAGACTGATCCAGAAGAATCAGTAGAGAGTAGTTGCCATTCCTTTTCATGGTCAGGAGATCATTACACACCTTGGAAAGGGCAGTTTCTGTAGAGGTCAGATTGTAAGGGTTCAAGAAGAGAGTTTGTAGAAGTTTAGCATAAGGTGAGAGTAGACCAGACATTCAAGGAGTTCAGAGATGAAGGGGACAGGTAGGTAGTTAGCAGCACAGTTTGGATGAAGAGATTATTATAATTTTTTTAGTAGTGGAAATTACTCCCTGGATCACTGACCCTTCTCTATTAGTGTAATAACTATTCTATAACCCATAATATTATTATACTCTGGTCATCAAAACTCTACTTTTAGTGAGTTTGCCATCATCATCTCCTTGGGCAGAGAGCTCCATAGTCTCACTGCTCTTACAGTAAAGAACCCTCTTCTGTACCGGTGTAGAAAACTCCTTTCCTGTAGACATTAAGGATGTCCACTTTTTATATACCATCCTGAAAGTGATCCCTGTATAGTCCTTTGCTAGAAGAAACTTTAATTTCTCAGACCTGTCATAAAACTTGAATAGAAGCTTGAAGAGGAGGGACTATGGAGCACATTTATTAAGACCGGCATTTTAGACGCCATTCCTATTCACCCCTGTACCTGGCGCTGGTCTCTAGATAACTTCAGCGGATCCTCTGCAGCTTCCAAATGTAAGACAGCTTCAGAGTATTGTTGAGTGAACTTGTGTTTTCAAGTCCAGCATACAAGGTTTGGGTTATCTAAGAATTCCGTTATAGATTCCACTACCACGGACCATAAGTTATGGTCCGTGGTAGCGGAATCCATAACGGAATTCTTAACCTGAACCTTGTATGCCGAACTTGAAAACACAAGGTTGCTCAACACGACTTCCGAACTGTCTTACATTTAGGTCGTTTTCTATGCCTAAAACAGGCGCAGAAAATGGTAAATGAGACGACCTCTTCACACGCCCACGCGACGCCCACTTTTTTAAACCCGAATGAATGGGGAGAAATCACAGATCGCGGCGCAAAGCACCTTTGTGACACAATCTGTGCCAGAAATACGTCTAATTTAGGCATATTGTATTTCTGTTTGATAAATAAACCACTGTGTTTCTATAAAGTCGGGGTGACTCGAGATGAATCCTGTAACTTAAATTCTCCCTGGAATAAGCTACAAGACAAAGAAGAGGTCAGGAGCTTAGTGTTTTCCAAGTTGCATATTTCCAAAATACTTCTACCTCTATAAAGACCCTTTAACCAGGGCCGATAAAATGGCCAATGCTCAGGAATGAACGTTAATAGGATTGTTGGTTCCTGATCACTTCCCAGTCATTAGAAGCATGCGATTGTTCGTCCCCATTCAGATTGTTTGTTTGTCGGCAGGAAATCCCTCCTTGAACAGGGAGTTTAGATGCTGCATGAAAGATACGATCACGCACAATTGTCAGGTGATCAGCGGCACCATTACATGGGAAATTAATGTTTCTTCCCTATGATTGCCCCAATACTCGTCCTGTGTAAAAGGGCCTTAAAGAGGTTGTCATGGATTTTTAATTTTTTTTCTGTAAAGGGGTGTTCCCATCTAAGATATTGATAGCATATCGCTAGAATATGCCATAAATGTCAGATAGATGCTGATCCGCCTCCTATCTAGAGAAGCAGAGGAGAGGTGGTTATACTTCTCCATTTATCAGTATGGGAATTCAGAAAATGTAAAGGGATATTCTGAAAATAGCTGAGCCAGCAATTTTCAGAACTCCCATAGCGGCGAACGATCACGCAGTGCATGCGCGGCTGCTCTCCGTTGCCTTCTTGGTTTCTGTTCTGGAGATAGACGCGGGTCCGAGAGGTGGGACCCACACCTATCTGACATTGATTGCATATCCTAGCGATATGCGTTCAATGTCTAAGCTTGGAATACACCTTTAAATCCAACCCCCGTTCAACCAGACCTCTGAAGAACTGAATCCTTACCTCGTTACACTTCTCAGGTCCAGTTCGGTGGTTTCCATGCCTTCACTGTACTCCCTGCCTATCAACTTGCACATGACGTGCGCTGCTGCAGCAAATGACTGCCCTCAGCAGTTTCATGTCCCTAAGTGGCACGTCATTGCTGGTAAATATTCTGCTTGGCGACATGTGCCCGCTGGGTCCAGTAATTGGCTGCAGCAGCTCACGTGACCACCATCTGTGCAGAAGTTGACAGGTGGGGACTGGAAATGCAGTGAAAACAAGAGCTGGAACGGAACAGCGGGGAGCAGGTAAGTATGGATTTTTCAGAGGTCCTGTTGGGAAAGGGAATAAAAAAAAAAAAAAAAAAGAATCCTGAGAAACTCCTTTTAAAGGTGGTTTCTGGTAAAAATAAATAAAAAATAATTTTTAACAAGTTCCTACAGCATGGCCCCTGAAACAGAAGATTCATACCTGCTCCATGCCACTCTGATCCTCTGCGCTGCCTCCGTCCCCGCCATCTTCCAGCACCCGCTATGTTTATATCTGGCAGTTCATAGGCATGGTTCAGCCAATAACTGGCTTCAGAAGTGATGCGCAGCATGGGGCCACATCACTGCTGATGCCAGTCATTGGTTGGAGAGGTGCATGTGACTATGCCCATAGCCAGCCGGATGTAAACCGTGCGGGGACCAGAAGATAGAGAGGGTGGAGACAGCAGGGACGACCGGAGCAGCTTGAACTTGTCAAAAAAAAATAAAAAAAATTCTTACTGGAAAACCCTTTAAGGGAGTCTCTAAGGGCTCTTTCACACGAGCGGATGTCTTGCGGGTAATGCACTGTGTGAAAGAGAGCCAAGCCCCGCTCTGGACAGCAGAGACACAGAGCATTAACATTAATAATGCTCCGTGCCTCTCTGTGATCTTTTTGCTACAAAATCACAGTGACAACTTTTATCTCACTGTGTTTTTGTAGTAAAAAGGTCAATCATGTTAATGCTCCATGTCTCTGCTGTCCAGAGCGGGGCTTGGCTCTCTTTCACGCGGCGGATTACCTGCACGGGATCCGCTTGTGTGAAAGAGCCCTTAGAGACTCCATGATCCTGACCTGTGGCAATCAGCTGATCCCCAGGGTGGCTATTATTTGAGAAGAGGTTGTCTTTGCAAGAACACCCCTTCACAATCACAACTTTCCATTTTGTCTGACTGTGTGCAAAACAGTACAGTCAAGTCATTTGAGGTAAACAAACCGGATTGCGCTCCTCAGTGATAAGGAAGTTTCATAAAATTGTCCCGTAAAAGTTTTATGTGGCTTTATTGCCGGTTGCATGTGATTATAATCCTGCATACATTTTGGTCGTTACTGAATGACTATTTTTGGCTGCATCCCAAAACGTGGGAGAAAAAGGGACATATCTACCCAGGAATCACAGGCCTAGTTTATCAAAAACATAGCTGCTAACAGTTCTGAATTTGAAAGAACTTTCCCTAATTTCCAGAGACATTCTCTGTAAATTTGGGCTGTCTTGTGCCAAAACTGGGTGGGGCTTAATTATAGCCGCTCATAAATGGGCGGCCTCTCGCAGTGTTTGGTGTTCCCGATTTACCGACAGCAAAGTCGGTAAATATGAAAAAGAAAACTGAGCACAAGGGATATAAAAGGGGCTTAAAGGGGTTGTCTCACTTCAGCAAATATCATTTATCATGTAGAGAAAGTTAATACAAGGCACTTCCTAATGTATTGTGATTCTCCATATTGCTTCCTTTGCTGGTTGGATTCATTTTTCTATCACATTATACACTGCTTGTTTCCATGGTTACGACCACCCTGCAATCCATCAGCGGTGCCCGTGCTTGCAGACTATAGAAAAAATTTACCAGCCTATGCGTGCTCCCACGGTACCGGCCACCAGAGAGGCCGGTGTTTTTGTTTGTTTCTATAGTGTGCAAGCACGACCACCACTGCGGGATTGCAGGGTGGACGTAACCATGAAAAAAAGCAGTGCATAATGTGATAGAAAAATGAATCCAGCCAGCAAAGGAAGCAATATGGAAAATCACAATACAATAGTAATTACCTCGTATTAAATACATTTACTGAAGTGAGACAACCCCTTTAAAGGGGTTATCCAATCCTAAGAAAAGGCCCTCAATATGCTGGGCCCCCCACACGTAATATACTTACCTGGATCCCCACTCCCTGCGCCGCTCCTGGTCCCCATACGCGGATGAAAACATCCGGTGTCGGGGAAAGGGAGGGGAGCAAACGGCAGATGGGGACGAGCCTCCCTTTCATTGCGGGTGACCCTAGGGAGGCTCGTCCCCGTCCCTGCTCATCCGTGCAAGGGAGAAAAAGCAGCGGCGGTGCGGGGACCAAGGTAAGTATATTCCGTGTGGGGGGCCCGGCATATTGGTGGGCTTTTTTTAGGATTGGATAACCCCTTTAAATATAATGAATGGTTGTCCTGTAAAGACTGTGTTGCTTTACCGTATGATAGATGACGGTGTACATGGAGTGGCGGGAGCAGTATCGGGGTTTATTCTTGTTAGATCCTACTCGTCTATTGTCGTAGAGTGAATCGCCTTCCCTTTCGGGATGAGCAATGGTTGTACGCGGCAGAATAGAGCAGAGATAATGTTCTTCACTTTTCAACCTGACGGTCCATGACAGTTCACTTCATGATAGCGTCTCCCTCGTTCCTGAGCGATCACCAAATGCTTATTTCTCTGCAAAACCCTTCCTTACATCAGTCTAGACTGCACCGGAACCCTACGCCTTCTCCCCAGTGCCCTGTACAGTGTAGGTGGTCTAACTGCACATTGGGTCCCCCCTTTATCCAGTGTTACAGTCTGGTTTCTACATTGTAGCAACTTGTGACTGTTATAATATTGATACATATTTACCCCCCCCCCCCTCCCCAATATGGAAATGTCAGCTGCATGTTAAAGGGGTTTTCCTAGTTCATGATGAGATGGCATATCATTCCTGTACCATCAATGGGTGGCCACCACCTGACCTCTAGGACGCCACCCATCCTGAGAATAAAGGGGTTGCAGAGGCGCTCTTGGGTACCAACTTTGCAGGGGACGGTTGGGCAAGAAAAAAGTGATGGCGTATTGTTAGGATTAGAGATGAGCGAATTTCATATTTTGAAATTTGTTCACGCTTCGTTTACTGGTAAAAAGTGAATTGCGTTATGGATTCCGTTACCACGGTCCATAACGCAATTCTATGACGGAATGCATAACGAAATGCCTTTAGGCCTCATGCACACGACCGTTGTTTGATTCCGTGTCCGTTGCTCCGTTTTTCGTGATTTTCTGCGGACCCATTGGTTTTCAATGGGTCCGTGGAAACCTCGGCAAATGCACCGTTTGTCCTCCGCGTCCGTGGTCCGTGATTCCAGTCCGTCAAAAAAATATAACCTGTCCTATTCTTGTCTGTGAAAAACGGTTCACGGACCCATTCAAGTCAATGGGTCCGTGAAAAAATGCGGATGGCCATCCGTGTGTCATCCGCGTTCCGTGTGCGTTTTTTTGCGGATCCCTTGGCAGGCACTTGGGAAAAATTGTCAGCCTGTCTTTTGGTAAAATCTTTTGGGTCATGTCCGTTAAAAAAAAACGGAAGACACACGGAAACACAACGGAAGGCAAAAACGGACACGGATCACTGAACAACGGAACCCCTTTTTGCGGACAGCATAAAAAAACGGTCGTGTGCATGAGGCCTTAGAGGCATGTTTAAAGTCAGAATGTTTAAAGTCAGAACAATGTTTGGAAACGGGTAAATTGAGCCGCTTTTTACGTATCGTGTATCGATGGTTCTTTAACAGGGTCTTCAATTCAGTTGATGTCTCGCCTACGTACAGTAGGTTACACGGACAGGACAGGGCATATACGGTATAACAAAACTGGAGTCACAAGTTAAGTGAAAGCGAATATGATAAGTCACACCCATAATGTAAACATCTTCCCTTTGCGAATATAGCGACAATTGACACAGCTTAGACATGGAAAACATCCCAGTCCAAGCTGTGTCAATGTGGTCTGCTTCATATGTCTTTTAGAACCAATATCTGCTCTCACCAACTGATCACACAGATTTCTAGATCTGTGATATGAGAATAATGGGGGAAAGCTAAATTCTGGAACGTTGCCCAGACAACCACAACCACCCCAGTGTCCTTTAATGATTTTGTTGATGTCAGTACTTAATTCAGTATAAGTAGAAATGAACGGGATTCTAGCCTGCCTTCATTTCGGACCTCGACTAGTTAATGTACTTTCTCTATCAAGATTATATACAGCTTCTTCCTGTTCTTGCAATAATTTGTGTGGATAGTCCCATTCCAGGATTTTCCCCACCATCGTCTTCAAAGTAGTGTCTAGTAAGCTTTGATCAGATACAACACGTTTTGCCCTCAAAAACAGGGAAAATGGAAGATGTCTCACCATCTGTCTAGGCCAGGGATGGGCAAACTGCGGCCCTCCAGCTGTTGTAAAACTACAATTCCCACCATGACCTGCTGTAGGCTGATAGCTGTAAGCAGTCTTTGCATGCTGGGAGTTGTAGTTTTGCAACAGCTGGAGAGCCGCAGTTTGCCCATCCCTGGTCTAGGATGACAACTATTGTAACATAGAATAGTGTTTCGATCAGTCGGTTTAGTAAACAGCTGAGTAGACACTACTGCATTGGCATAAACACATTCGTATCAAGGAATTGGACCTCTGTATCGGAACACACCTACGTAAACTGTAAGTCAATGTCAACACCATTTAAAAAAAAGTCTGAAAATCAAGTAATTAGGCCTCACTACCAGTCCAAATGAGGAAGATGTCGTCAATCTATCTCCACCACCACAGGACATGCCTGAAGTGGTGGGACAAATAGACGACATCTTCCTCTAAACACCGCATAAAAATATTGGTATAGGTCGGGGCCACATTGGACCCCATTGCCACGCCCTGTTTCTGCTTGTAATATACATCCTGAAATAAAAAAATAATTATATCTCAAAATGATGTTAGGGTACTTTCACCGATCCGGCAAACTGTATGTAAACGCATGTCATCTTCTCTGACTGATCAGGCATTTTTATGCCTGATCAGTCAGAAAAATACATTGCAATGCCGGATCAGTTTTTCCGGTGTCATCCAGCCAAATGGATCCAGCATTTTTTTTTTTTCCACATTTTTAGAGGTCTGCGCAGATCGGAAGGCCGGATCGGTCGTTGCGGTATTTTTAATGCCAAATTCGGCATGTGTTCCGGCATTTTGGACGGAGATAAAACCGCAGCATGCTGCAGTATTTTCTCCATTCAAAACGACTGACAGTGACTGAACGGATGACATCCTGATGCATCCTGAACGGATTTCTCTCCATGCAGAATGCATGGGGATATGACTGATTAGTTTTTTTCCGGCATAAAGCCCCGACGACGGAACTTCTATGCCGGAAAAGAATAACACTAGTGTGAAATGCCCTAAAACAAAGATATAATGAAATCACAAGCTTGTGTCGATAGAGAAGACTTGTCTAACATCCGCTTCACAGCAGAAATACCCTTAACATGGTCAATAGAAGTATATAATGAGGTAACATCAAACGAAGCTCGGATAATTGATTGTACCTGTGCTAGATCAATACTCTCCAGTTTACGTAGAAAATCGGAAGTGTCCTGTATATAGGAGGTGCCCCCAATAGCAACATTGCCTAAAATTCTATCTAAAAAAATAGAAATGTGACTAAAAATAGTCTGTCCCAGGCACAATGGGGCGTCCAGGGGATCAATCAAAGATTTGTGAACTTTCGGTAGTACATATATCACAGGTGTGACCGGATGAGCTACCGTAAGATAATCATAAAGACCATTGTCAAGAATACCTGCTCTCATTGCGGCAGACAGACTTTGGGATCCGATTGGATGGCACAATATACATTCGTATCCTCTAGTTGCCTCATTATTTCAGCAATGTATTTGTAAGTGTCCATGATAACAACTGCACCCCCTTTATCAGCTGGTTTCACAGTCAGGGTGGGGTCATCTCTAAGTGTATTTAGTGCTTCAACCGCCACTGCAGTGAGATTCGGATGCTTGAATCTCATCCCTGTAGATTTAAGCACTTCTATCTCTGATTTTACAGCGGACATGTATGCATCAACAGCAGGTTCATTAATAACCGGAGTGAAGTCACCGACGGAGTGAAGTTTAACCGACAGATTGAGCATCCCCAGAGAGAGTTCAGTCATCTGGGGAGTATGAATCCGTGTCTTATTGTGAAACCACACTTTTAATTTGATAGATCGAAAAAAGGAAAATAAATAAAGTTCCAAATCAAACTAATTGACGGATGGATTAGGACGAAGGGAAAGTCGAAAGTCCCTTACTAAGAACACTCACTTGTGAAGGGGTTAGTTCCTTAGTTAGTTCCGGTCTATTTAATATTAATATAATATATTATATATATATATATATATATATATATATATATATATATATTATATAATATATTATATATATATATATATATATATATATACACAGTCATGTGAAAAAATTAGGACACCCTTTGAAAGCATGTGGTTTTTGTAACATTTTTAATAAATGGTTATTTCATCTCCGTTTCAACAATACAGAGAGATTAAAGTAATCCGACTAAACAAAGAAAACTGAAGAAAAGTCTTTTCAAGATCTTCTGTAAATGTCATTCTACAAAAATGCCTATTCTAACTGAGGAAAAGATAGGACACCCTTGCCCCTAATAGCGAGTGTTACCTCCTTTGGCTGAAATAACTGCAGTGAGACGGTTCTTGTAGCCATCTACCAGTCTTCGACATCGGTCTGAGGAAATTTTACCCCACTCCTCAATGCAGAACTTTTTCAGCTGTGAGATGTTTGAGGGGTTTCTTGCACGTACAGCCCTTTTCAAGTCACCCCACAGCATCTCAATGGGATTCAAATCTGGACTTTGACTTGGCCATTCCAGGACTCTCCATTTCTTCTTTTTCAGCCAATCTTTGGTTGATTTACTAGTATGTTTTGGGTCATTGTCATGTTGCATGGTCCAGTTCCGCTTCAGCTTTAATTTTCTAACTGATGGTCTCACATGTTCTTCAAGCACCTTCTGATACACAGTAGAATTCATCGTGGATTCTATGATGGTGAGCTGACCAGGTCCTGCTGCAGCAAAGCAGCCCCAAACCATGACACTTCCACCTCCATGCTTCACAGTTGGTATGAGGTTCTTTTCTTGGAATGCTGTGTTTGGTTTACGCCAAACATGTCCTCTGCTGTTGTGTCCAAATAATTCAATTTTGGACTCATCTGTCCAAAGAACATTATTCCAGAAGTCCTGGTCTTTGTCAACTTTATCTCTGGCAAATGTCAGTCTGGCCTCGATGTTTCTCTTGGAAAGCAAAGGTTTCCTCCTTGCACACCTCCCATGCAAGTTAAACTTGTACAGTCTCTTTCTGATTGTAGAGGCATGTACTTCTACATCAACAGTAGCCAGAGCCTGCTGTAGTTCTCGAGATGACACTTTAGGGTTTTGGAGACCTCTTTTTAGCATCTTGCGGTCTGCTCTTGGGGTGAACTTGCTGGGGCGACCAGTCCTGGGCATGTTGGCAGTTGTTTTGAAAGCCCTCCACTTGTAGACTATCTTCCGGACAGTGGAATGGCTGATTTCAAAATCTTTTGAGATCTTTTTAAATCCCTTCCCAGACTCATAGGCTGCTACAATCTTTTTCTGAAGTCCTCTGACAGCTCTTTTGCTCTCACCATGGTGCTCACTCTCACTTCAACAGTCAGGAGCACACCAAACTAAATGTCTGAGGTTTAAATAGGGCAAGCCTCATTCAACATGCAGAGTAACGATCTACTAATTATGTGCACCTGGTGTGATATACCTGTGTGAGATCTGAGCCAATTTAAGAGGGAATACATGTGAGGGTGTCCTATCTTTTTCCTCAGTTAGAATAGGCATTTTTGTAGAATGACATTTACAGAAGATCTTGAAAAGACTTTTCTT
The DNA here is from genome assembly GCA_033119425.1 of Bufotes viridis. Taxonomy (NCBI): domain Eukaryota; kingdom Metazoa; phylum Chordata; class Amphibia; order Anura; family Bufonidae; genus Bufotes; species Bufotes viridis. Next base: position 32,202,553 of record CM065589.1, read on the forward strand.
CAGTTTTCTTTGTTTAGTTGGATTACTTTAATCTCTCTGTATTGTTGAAACGGAGATGAAATAACCATTTATTAAAAATGTTACAAAAAACCACATGCTTTCAAAGGGTGTCCTAATTTTTTCACATGACTGTATATATATTAATATAATATATACTGGAGAGTGAATCTAGATCGCACATCCTCAACACTATGCTTTTGATATAACGACTGTCTCAGCATAATTACGTGGCGTATCCGCCCAATTTGTAATGCATTGTATGCTGTGCATAAGAGGCATTAGTATACAGTTTGATCAAAGAGCATAGGCCCACTTACCGCGACAAGGTTGCCCCTACAAGTGGGAAACTACTCTAACCTATAATGGCGCAGCCGTGCGCGGCGACCACCGGCGCCCCAGCACTGCACCAGCAACAGATGGCGGGACCCAGAAGTCACACAGCGACCCCACTGTGAAGCAAAGCCTCCTTGGCCCTGGGCCCCACTGCCCCACAAGCACAGCACTGAGGCAGCAATGGCCGACACGCAGTACTGCACCATGTGAACGAGTGCAAAGAGTTCACCCAGTCACAACCCCCAGGAAATGCATCTGAGAGATAGTAGGAGTTTATAAACCCCTTGCAGCTAAGGCTAATTAAAAACACCTAGTCCAAATGGGGAGGAGTGCTGATACCGGGGAAGAAAATAGATAATGACAATATATACTGGAGAGTGAATCTGGATCGCACATCCTCAGTACTATGCTTTTGATATAACGACTGTTTCAGCATAATTACGTGGCATATCCGCCCAATTTGTGATACATAGTATGCTGTGCATAAGAGGCATTAGTATACAGTTTGATCAAAGAGCATAGGCCCACTAACCGCGACAAGGTTGCCTCTACAAGTGGGAAACTACTCTAACCTATAATGGCGCAGCCGTGCGCGGCGACCACCAGCGCCCCAGCACCGCACCGGCAGCAGACGGAGGGACCCAGAAGCCACACAGCGACCCACCGCCACCTCCAGACTCGTTTATTGTGCCATATATAATGGCATCTCTTCATTTAACTGCAGATTTGACTAGGAATTTATTTATTTTCTAAAATAAAAATGCACAGAATATCGGTATAAATTATCGGCCTGAAAGTTCACAGGTTATCGGTATCGGCTCTAAAAAAATAATATCGGTCGATCCCTACTCGGCACAATCCCTTTAAGCTCTGTTACCATTCATGGTATGGTATGAGAGACCATCAAGTCTGATAAATGGGCCTCCGAGCTCTGGTACCCCAACTTTTCTGGACAAGGGAGGGGTCAGACACATAACAATGTCACAGGAAGGGTGGTCCTGGCTGGTCCATTACATACAGATGCAGGGGAGCCTAAGCCCAATTAATGAAAGGGGAACGTTGCCTGTTAAGGAAGAGTTGGCTTCATGAGACAACCCCTTTCAAGACTCTACATTTTGGGGATTTTTATGAGAATATTGACGGCCTACCTGCATGAGCACCCCCTTCCCTTTGAGCCATTGATTGGTGGGAGTGCTGAGAGTCGGACGCCCACTAATCTGATATAGATGGTCTTTGGCCTCTTTCTGAAGGGCGCTCCGGATGTGTCCTGGTGCATTGTGGGAAACCCGCGTGAGTGCGCACGCAATTTTAGTCAGTTTTGATTGCATTGCGTTGTTCAGCTCTTTCTACGCGAGTGGAATGCATTTTGCACGCGCATGAGAAAAAACTGAATGTGGTACCCAGATCCAAACTTATTCAATAAAGTTCGGGTTTGGGTTCGGTGTTGTGCAGATGGTATTATTTTCCCTTATAACATGGTTACAAAGGAAAATAATGGCATTCTTAATAAGGAATGCTTACTAAAATGTGACTTGAGGGGTTAAAAAATTAAATAAATTCACCTCATCCGCTTAATCGCCCAGCCGGCATCGTCGTCTTCCTTCTTCTTCTTTTAGGACCTGCAAAAGGACATTTGATGGTGGTGAGCGCGGTGACGTCATCAAATGTCTTTTTGCAGGTCCTGAAAGAAGACGATGAGGTTAATTTTTGTTTTAATTTTTAACCCCTCAAGTCACATTTTAGTAAGCATTTTGTATTAAGAATGCAATTATTTTCCCTTTATAACCATGTTGGGATTGGGATCGCAGTCAGATGCTTTAGATCATACAGTCAAAAAATTTTAGTTAGGAGGACACTCTTAATATTGGGGGAAAGATTATGGATAAATCACAATACCCTTGTTTAATTGACTCGCAGTAAGTGAGTGAGTAAGCGCTCCCTGACTGCAACTACAAGCAAAGCTGGTTGTCAGGCTGGTATATTTCCATACAAACTCCTTGACTTTTCTAATAAATATTTTACTGATCACCTAAATTGGGAGTCCACACCTCCGAAGAGTCCCTGTCATTACAGAGACAAAACCCAACCACTCCTTAGGCAGCTGTCAATACAGTATTTATTACGGGTAGTGCAGGAAGGTTGGGCGTAGCCAGGCCCGGCGCTATATTAAGGCGGACCAAGCGGCTGCCTTAGGGCGCAGAGACGCTGAGCCAAGGGGGGGACGGATGGAAACTGAATTTTTTTTTTTTAATAAATCACTTGCGCCGCCATCCGGCTGTGGGTGGGTGCTCCCACTGGGCTCCCAAGTTTGAGGACCTTTCCCACTCAGCCAATCAGTGGCTGCAGCTGTGTCACGTGTGAGGCCAGTGATTGGCTCAGGACCAGGGTCAGGTGAGAATAATGTTTAATAGGAGTGGGGGGGGAGGGAATGTGCCATGGGAGGGGGAGAAATGTGACATGTAGCTTGTTTTTTACATAAAAGAAAAATAAGTTAAAGAAACATATATGCACAGGAGGTGGGTGCAGTAGCTGGACTGCAGGGTTTTACGAGGCAGGCATTCAGGCCATTGGAATGGGGTCCGGGTGGGATGCTGGTGTTAGGGGGAGTTCTGGTCGAGAGGGGCGCCAAAATTTAGCTTCGCTTGTGTTGGCAAAAATTTTATAACGGCCCTGGGCGTAGCCTTGTTTGCCAACCTGCATTGTTTTTCTACATTTTTATGCAATGTTTGTTTTTGTGCCTGAGCCATCCGATAATTTCCCCTGTTGCTCCTCCTCCTCCTCCTCCCCTCTCACTACATAAGCCTCAGAGAAAGACTGCAGCAGTACCACCACCCCATTCTCTGTTTTCAGTTACTTTGTTACTGAATATAAATATAACTTTTTTTTACTGATTGTGTAGTTGTTTTAACTTTATTTTATGAGGAAATCTCTAAAGAAATATTGTGCTACCTTCATAAGCAGCAAACAATACGGATAATAGGTGCTTTGTCCATTTATTGGACCCCACCCCCTAGGATCCAGTGAGTAGAGCTGCAGTTCCTTTAGGATTTTACCATTGGTCTGTCCTCAGGATAGGCCATCAGGAGCTGTCACTGGCGGTGGGTTGACACCTCCTATCCCCTCCAATAAGCTCTTTTACACTAGCTCTGGCACTGGAACTACATAGCTCCATCTATTCTGTAGTGGACGGAGCTGGTTACTACAGCGCTGCCGTGAACACTGCAGTAACCTGCTCCATCCACCACACAAAATGGTCATAGTTCTGGCACCGGAGCTACTGCAGAACAGCTAATCGGTGGGAGTGTGGGGTGTCAGACCCCCAACCGATCTGGCATTGATGGTGCGAGGTATCAGCTCCCCCACCAATCAGGCATTAATCATGCTGGGTGTCAGACCCCCACTGATCAGGCATTGATGGTGCGGTATGTCAGATCCCCCACAGATCAGGCATTGATGGTGTGGAGTGTCAGATGCCCCAGCAATCAGGCATTTTTTGTGCAGGGTGTCAGACCCCCCCCCCCCCCCCAATCAGGCATTGATTGTGCAGGGTGTCAGGCGCCCCACAATCAAGCATTGACAGCCTATTCTGAGGACAGGCCATCAGTAGTACAAATCCCGGAATGCCTTTTTAAAGCTCAGTCTATATTATGTATATTGACTGATACTATTGCAATCCTGTCACAATATAGGATGCTATACACGTGCCCATATTCCGCTGATGCCACCTGCAGGCCCAGCAGTGGGTAATTTGCTTTCCCCACCACCCTGCAGGCTTATTACCAGAGTTGCTCTAATGTCTAATTGGAGTTGGAGCATCAATTTAAATGGGGACTAAGAGAATGGCGCCACTCTTGTCCAGTGGCTGTGTACAGTATTGCAACTTGCTTTAATGCAACATCACACCCAAAGAAAGCAACGACCCCATGAAAAGATGCAGAGAACAATGTAGGAAATGTGTTGGTGACCGACCTGCCATAAATCCATAGCATCTGCATTGCGGTTTTATGTAACAGGGAGGGAGCAATGAAGCAATCTTCAATGACTGTGCTTTCCCAGGGGAAGTGTGTGTTTGCTACTGACCGACTATATTGTAAATGTAATTGTAGTGAACGCTCTGGCATAACAGGCTGGCACTCCTGTCCTGTAGAGGATGATGATGATGAGGTCATGTGGATATCCTGGTGGATTTCTGTGGATGCGGGAATAGCACTGACCTCCTAATGAATGACTCACCAGAGACCACGTGACTCATCCACTACTACTATACAAGCCTATTGTACAATCGTCCTCATCATGAAACCAGGTCACAAGATATGTCAAGGAAATTAAGCACGCCTGCCCCACGGCCGCGGCTCTGCCTGTTATTTTAGGATTTCCCGTCAATAATCTAATAATACTGCAATTAGAAGGCGGAAGAGATTTAAATAAGAAGAGATTTCCTGGCTCGCTGTAGGCCGAGTGAGATCTAGTCTGCAGAAGTGTGGGGCGGGTTTTAATTTTTGGGCTTCAGATTTGTCTTGGAGCCTCCTTTGCAGATGAAATGGTACTGCATGCGGTGCTGTTTTGTCCAGTAAAAAACGGCAGGTCACGTGATGGAAACCTGACTGCCCGCATTATACTCAAGTGGATCTGTTTGTTGCCCTTCGTATCCGGTGCTTCCACTATTTTGTCCGCTATAGGTGCAAAACAATGGAAAATACTGATAAGAACAAAGCCTTAAAGGAATTGTTCTGTCCTCCTTATTAGTGATGAGCGGCATAGGCAATATTCGAATTCGCGATATATCTCGCAAATTTTTCGGTGAATATTCGCCATAAATTTGCAAATTCGAGAATTCGTTATCTCTAGTCATTGTTTACTTGATTGCGAAAATCGGCAATGTAATGTATTTGCGATAAAAATTCACGATTAGAATATTCGTGATCAACACTAAGGGGTAGGCAACTTTCCTATTGGTTGCTAGGGATGTTGCTAAGTGCTGATATTCACGATAAATTTGCGATTAGAATATTCGCGATCAACACTATTCGCGATTACGAATATATAACACTATATTGTAAATATTCGCGAATTCTCAAAGTGGCGATATTTGTGATCCGAATATTCGCGCTCAACACAACTCCTTATGTGTGAACAAAGCTTAAGTTGACAGGCAGCTAAACTCCCTCCTAGCAGGTGACAATATGCTATATGACACATTACGGTACAACATGAGCATGAAATACAGGATACATTCATTACAGTTTAACCATCTCCATGACTATAGGGTCCTGCAATGCTATGCTAACATTCTAAACATACAAGTGATGCCATATTAGTCTGGATGTGAGGATGATTAAACATGTGCTGCTGTTTTTCAGTAGATCTTGAAAAGATGGCTTCTATGAGCTGAGCTGATGTCACCAAGGTCATAGGCAATGACTACAGTAGCTCTCTTAGGACAATTCTAATATTAGAGGGCATCTGTCAGCAGATTTGTCCCTATGACACTGGCTGACCTGTTTCATGTGCACTTGGCAGCTGGAGGCCTCTGTGTTGGTCCCATGTTCATATGTGTCCGCATTGCTGAGAAAAATGAGGTTTTAATATATGGAAATGAGCCTCTAGGAGCAATGGAGGCGTTACCGTTACACCTGGAACTGCCCACGACCTCTGTACTTTGATTGGCAGTGCCAGGCGTGATGACGTTTACATTACCTGAACCTCTCAATCAAAGTGCAGAAGGTACTTTGCCATTGCAGCACAGATGGAGCATGTCAGCCAGATTCATAGGTACAAATTTGCAGCCACTAGATGGAGCCAAAGCAACATGAATACTGACACAGTACATTGATATTTAACAGATGACTGAAGGCTTGACCAGGGTTGTCCTATCCAGCGGGACCTATGATGGGAAGTATATTTAACTGCTCCCCGCCACTCTTTTCCGATTCCATGGGGCCCAGATTGTCTTCACTGCACTTTCAGTCCCTGCGTGTAAACCAACTTCCTACATGGCTGGGGTCATGTGCATATGACTGGCCTCAACAGTGATGTATCCCCAATGACATGGGACCCAGCAGGGATATGCCACTGATGGCCACATCATGGCTGAGGCCAGGAACTGGCTGTAGAGGTGCACATGTCCGTAACACGCGCGAACCAGAAGTGCATTTTTTTTTGCCTAATTAGACATATGGACATAAGAAAACAAACATGTTTTTGGATGAAAGCAGCCATGTTTTTCTAGTCCTGTATACCTTTTTATAGCAGATTTGTCTGGAGAAACAAACCTGGAGTTTCTCTGTATTCGGTGCTGACCGGCCTGCTGTGATTATCCGTGTATGAGGTTACTGTCCCCGGAGGATGGACATGAGTCACTTCTATACTCCAAGGCTGGAGAAGCTCCAGACAAGTCTCCAGGGTTTTCCTTTCTGCAGCATGACAAATGATTGATCCTCGGGGACGTTCCCTGTGTTCGGGGTCTCATCATCCTAACACATATGGAGGCAGAAGGAGGCTGAGACCCGTTATAAACGTCAGGGGCTCAATTTCCTTCCACAGCAGCCATGAAGAACCTCCATATAAGGCCTCAAGGGACACGAACGTGTTTTCTTTCCATGTCCGTTCCGGTTTTTTTTTTTGGTTTTTTTGTGGACTGTATGCGGAACCATTTACTTCAATGGGTCCGCAAAAAAAACTGAAGTTACTTCGTGTGCATTCCGTTTTCGTGTGTCCGTATTTCTACAAAAAAATAGAACATGTCCTATTATTGTCCGCATTACGGACAAGGATAGGACTGTTCTATTAGGGGCCAGCTGTTCCGTTCTGCAAAATACGGAATGCACACGGATGTCATCTGTGTTTTTTGCGGACCGCAAAATACATACGGTCGTTTACATGAGCCCTTACAGACACGCACATCTTTTAGCCCTCCTTCAGACAGACACAATATGGTTCTTTACAGGATCTACCCCTTCTCTAAGGCCACATGCACACGACCGTATGTATTTTGCGGGCCGCAAAAAACGGATTCGCAAAAAAAACGGATGACATCCGTGTGCATTCCGTATTTTACAGACTGAAACAGCTGGCCCTTCATAGAACTGTACTATTATTGTCCGTAATGCAGACAATAATTGGACATGTTCTATATTTTTGCGTAACGGAAATACGGACATGCGGAAACTAAATGCACACGGAGTAACTTCCGTTTTTTTTTTGCAGACCCATTGAAGTGAATGGTTCCGCATACAGTCTTAAAAAAAAAAAAAACGGAACTGACCCGGAAATAAAATACGTTAATGTGCATGAGCAATCCTGTCTGTTAGGGAGCATTCACACGACCGTAAGTGTTCTGCTGTCCGTAAATTGCGGCTCTGCAAAACACTGATACCGGCCGTGTGCGTTCCGCATTTTGCGGACTGCACATGGCCGACACTATATAGAGAATGCCTATTCTTGTCCGCAACCACGGACAAGAATAGGACATGCTCTATCTTATTTGCGGAGCCCCGTAACGGAACAACAGATGCGGAACGGATGCGGATCCAATTCAACGGTCGTGTGAATGCTCCCTTAAGCCACTAGTCTTCTGTTTTTTCCTCTCTAACCCCTCTAAATCTCTCCAGCCTCTCTCTCTCTCTGTCTTCCCTTTCTTATGTAACTCTCTCTTCTCGGTCTCCCCAGTACTGTCTCTCAATCTCTCTTCTGCATCTGTCTCCTTACTTTTTCCTCTGCTAGAGCCAGTGAAGACTCAGAATCACTGATGGAAATAACTGATCAAATAACTAAACCTTAAGGCTAGTTTCACACTAGCGGTAAAGACCTTGTATCCGGCATATCCAGAAAAGACCAGAGCACCATGAGGCCCCATTGACTTTAATGTAACTGGTGGAGATCCGGCCTGTTTCCAGGAAAATCTTAGTTAAAATCCTTAAAGGGATTTTGTCCGGGTTCAGAGCTGAACCCGGAACATACCTCCATTTTCACCCAGGCAGCCCCCCTGACAGGAGTATCGGAGCAGTTCATGCTCCGATGCTCTCCTTTGCCCTGCACTAAATCGCGCAGGGCAAAGGCATTATCCGGAGTTCCGGTGATGAACCGGGCTCTCCATGGGGCTGCCAGGAAGCCCGATGACGTCACCGGCACTGATGGGCAGGCTTTAGCGCTGCCCTAGCCTGTAAAACGGCTAGGGCAGCACTAAAGCATGCCCATCAGAGCCGGTGACGTCACCAAACTCAATGCTGGGCGGAAGCTTCCACCCTGCAGTGTGTTGTAAACAAAAGAGCCCTTGCCCTGCGCGATCTAGTGCAGGGCATGGGAGCGCATGGGAGCATGAGATGTTCCGATGCTTACATCGGGGGTGCTGCCTGGGTGAAATTATGGCTATGTCCGGGTTCAGCTCTGAACCCGGACAACCCCTTTAAGTTATTTGGTACTAGTATTTAAATATTCTGCCCGTCTCTACAGCTGCTGCTGCCGGCATCATCACCTGATTTTTTTTTTTCCAGGCTCTTGTACAGTGTGAACAATATAAAATACTCCGCAAAGTAGTAATAATAAACAGTAATAATTGCTATTAATAATTTATCGCATGCACTCTGATGTGCTTTCTGAAATATTTCAGATAACCACAGTGACTTTTCCTCCCTGACTTCGCGTTTGTGCAAAACAAAGTTTTTATTGTCGCTTGCTTTAATAAGTGATCGTAACGATTTTACAGTCCATTAGCTGCCTAGCAACACAAGTATGGCTGCCTGCCATGGAAGATTACGAGGCAGCAATAATCTGATGCTGAATGTTGTGGTGACGATAGTACTTCTGTGTGATAAACTCTCAGGAAATAAACAAGATGTTACATAAAGCATCTCTCATTGTAAAGTTGGCGGGGCAGTCCTTGGGTTTATATGGTGGATATTAGAGCACGGTTTGCTCATGCAATGGTATTTATTACCAGTAGTAAGAACTTGAAAATCCTACCACAAGTACCTCTGGAGGAGCTTAGCCAAGTAGATATGGGAATTGTGAAATTTCCCTAGGGTTTTTAGGTTAAAAGGCAACCATTGTAAATAGTTCAATAAACTGGTTTATAGTTACATCCATGGTGGTCTAGGGTAGTGAAAGGTTAATGATAACATCCATGGTGGTCTAGGGTACTGAAAGGTTAATGATAACATCCTCAGTTTCCAAGGGCAGTGAAGGGATCAGTAGTAACATCCCTGGAGGGTTAGTACAGTGAACAGGTTAATGGTAATATCCTTGGTGGGCTAGGGAAGAGGAGATGTTAATTAATGTGTAGAAAGTAAACTTTTTGTTTTCATAAATGTCATCCCAAATGCCCAAGTGAGGTAAAAAAACGGAGTTCAAAATGTAGAAATATGCAATAATAGTGCCTTATCCGTAAGTGTGTTGTTTTGGATGCCCTACGGCAGTGGAGATGTTCATTATATTATCCCTAGTGGTCTGGGACAGTGGAGGTGTTAATTATAATATTCCTAATGGTCTAAGGCTATGGAGGTCTACTCTTCATTGTAATGTCACTGGACATATAGGCAATGGAAATGTTAATTGTAATTTCCCAGATTGTCAAGGACAGTGGAGACATTAATGACATAATTCCTGGTGGTCTAGAGCAGCGAAGGGGTTACTTGCTCCCACATCTACAGCTGTAGACCAATACTCATATACTGTATCATAAGCTTATTGGCTAATCACAGAGAAGCTTTCTCACTGACTGAGAGATGGAGAGGGACTTTAGAAGCCCCCAGGGCCAAGGTGCAGAGGATCTGTGTCCACCGATGACCACACACAGGCCCTGGGACAAAATATTTGCTGAATGCCCCCTTCCTACCTCTCGGCTTCAGATCCCCCATCACGCCCGCATATAGGACCCGCTCTACCGTAGTCCATGGGACCCCCAAAATAGTAATTACTGTACTTATAGTCCCTGTTTGCAGAGGTGTGATCATTCCTGTGGATCATTCCAGACTGCAGGACATCAGGTTCCTGATAGGACACTGGCTAATTTTGATTGTAGGGGCATTGGCCAGAGCAAGAGGGACTAGTTCACCTGTTCTTGTTTTAACAACCAGATCAGAAGAACCCACCATAAGAAGGTGGTTAGCGGAGGTCTGAGGGCAGGTGCCCCTTGTGCCCTGCTATAATCCAGCCCTCTGTATAAATGTTACAGTAGATCATCCACTCCTTTTCTTGGCAGTGCACATTTCTCTGTTGTACAGTATGCTTTTATTATGAATCACAATGTCCTGAGTCACTGTTATACAGCTCTGACGCCATCACCCGGGCACAGTTTCCACCTCTATGAAAACTTTTATGACACTCTTTGAAAACAGAAGTGTAAATCAGCGCAGTGGCGCCGACCATCCAGGAGCTACCCGTAAAAAAATGACCCGGTTTGGTCAATAAATCAGAAATCAATATTTTATATCATTTCTAAAATTTCTAATACGTTTTGTTTCAGTTCCTCTTCATTTCCAATACATGTACGATGTGAGTGAGGACATTCTCGTCTATAGTCAGAGGCAGTAATCCAGTCCATAACCAGTCCTGCTGAGAAGTGGATACATTTGTATCCAGTGTAGACTCATCTCTTTGCTCATTTGCTACAATGTATCAGTCTGGAGTCCGGGCTGTTTAGCTCGCAGAGCATTGTCTACACTGGATACATTTGTATCCACTACTCATCTGAGAGCAGGACTGGCTATGGACAGGATTGCTGGCTCTGAAGAGGGCTCTCGTTCACTGACAGCAAACAGATATACTTTGTGTTTCAGTTCCTTGTCATTTTCAAGATGTTAGAGAGTTGTGTAACTTCATTGTATGCAGATTTCTTTACGTAACACCGGGAAGCCCCATTCATTATATGCTACCACGCTATTGTGTGGCTCTAATTCATACCTGGAGTGTTAATAACCGGCCTCTTTCTTCTATTTCTTAGGAGGAATCTCGCATCCTCAGAGTAAAGATTGTATCTGGCATCGACTTGGCAAAGAAGGACATCTTTGGAGCAAGGTAATGGTTGACTGATTGTTAATTATGTGTGTTTACGCTTTTGTCTACCTGATTGGCAGTAAATACGATCCTGGCAGTGTAGAGAGTGTGATGGTTGTAGTACCCCTTACTATACAGTAACTAAAATGTTCCATAGAGAGGTCAAGCCTTAAAGGGGTGATCCAGGAGTTCCATATTGATGACCAGTCCTCAGGATAGGTCATCAATATCAGATTGGTGCGGATCCGAGTCCTGGCACCCCTGCTTATTAGCTGTTTGAAGAGTCTATGGTACTGTGTGAGTGCTTATGCCATTTCCTACCCCAGTGACATCACCTTACATTGGTCACATGGCCTAGGTGCAGTTCAGTCCTATTAAAGTGAATGGGCCTGAGCTGCAATACCAAGCACAGCCACTATACAATGTGTGGCGCTGTGCTTGGTAAGCTGCGAGGAGGCCGTTAATATCCAAATCCTGGATAACAGTGGCGTACATAGAGAAGTAAGGGCTCCATAGCAAGGATCAAACTAGACCTGCGACACAGGACAGAAAGATTTCTGCCTAAACCCTTTTCAATGATCCTTGGGCCATTTTTCCACTGCCTCATTTGCTAAAAGTTGTTTCTTTTAGAGGGTGGATTCCTGACCAAGTTTTCACCTCCAGTAGAAGAGGAGATAATCCCAACTAAGACTGGGCCGCATGGTCTGCCGCTATGGTAGTTAAGCTCCTTCTGGATAACCCTTTAAAGAGTTCTCAACTTTGGACGATCCCTTCTTGTAGGAAAATGTTGTCACTTAGTTTCGCCCCACTGTGACCCCCGGCGATTAGTTATAATCAGTGAAGGAACGTGGTAGTAGATCTTTAATTTCCCTGCAGTGCCACCGCAAGTAAAATGCAGGACAGGACCCCCAGGTCACCCTTACAGGGGTGCACTTATATGGAATATGGGCTGTATAGAGACGTGGATTATTCTGACCCTTCAGATCCCCTATTTTCTTAGGCCTCTTTCACACATCCATGTCCACGGTGACATCCGTGACAAGATGGTCAGTGGTTCATCTCTGAAGATGTTCGTGAAGGATTTCGTGTTGTCCACTTTTTGTCCTCCATGTGTCATCCGTATTCCATGGACACTGCTAGGCTGAAAATTAGTTTCCAGAGCATCTCCTACCAATGTTCCACGAAAAGCACAGAACATGGATGCCATGCGTGTTGTGCCCGTGAAATTCAGGGACCCATAGACTTCAATAGACGTGTTTGACCGACTGCTGTCCAATACCTCGAGGACCAAACAAAGCCAGTCACATTTCCACTAGTGAAGCTCTGAGAGTAGAAGGTCTCAGCCATATGGCAGCTCCAGATGGTACTTTAGTAGGAGTCTACCTATGGCCTACTATTTTGTTCCTACAGCTCCTATGCAGACCTATGTGACCCTATGGTTACAGGGAAAAATCATGTGTTATTTTCTTTTAAATGCCTCCTCTTCTATAATATGTATATTTATAAAAGACAGCTGGAGTGAAGTAAAACATGACGGTGGTGCAACGCGCCACCCCCCAGGGCCCTATCGCGTCCCAGGTTTAGTGGAATGCTGAGTGGCTTGGTGCGGCCTATTTGTCTCTTTATGTGTCACGGTGCTCCTACCTGGATACAGCGGGACCCCAGACTTTGGCTCTGTAGCATTAAAAAGAGGGAATAATTGAGGGGTGAAGGAAAAATAACTTAAATTTCACCACCAGGTCTGGACTCAACGGCAGCTTTACTTTAAATAAACGTTCATCCATATGATTGGCAGGCTTTGTCTTGGTTCCAGCAGGCTTTAACATAAACTGGCAGGCAAACTCAATAACTCTTTCTTTCTTTCTCTGCTGTACTGACAGGCTTGCTTAATTACGGAACTTTACTTTCTTAGTTTTTGCTGCACTAAACTCTGCTTAAGGCCTCATGCACACGACTGTTGTTTTGGTCCGCGCCCGAGCTGCATATTTTGCGGCTTGGGCGCGGACCCATTCACTTCAATGGGGCTGCAAAGATGCTGACAGCTACGCCATGTGCTGTCTGCTATCTACATTATTCGTCAGTGACCCGCAAAAGAATATGAGCTATGTCCTATTCTTGTCCGCTTTACGGACAAGAATAGACTTTTTAATACGCTGCTGTTCCAGTTTCACATGATCAAGCATTTTAAACACAATATGGTTTCAGTGTCGCATGAGGTCTAAGTCTGGTTTCTGTACTTTAGGTCTGTTCTAGGGGTCATTCTTTGGATGGGGTGCTTTTGACTGTTATTCCCCTCCTGACACTCCGCAAATAACTTGTTTTCAGCCGAAGAACAATTTCATCTGACTGCTACTTCTTTCAGGTCCCCTCGGCTCCAACATAGAGTCTAAATTAGAATAAACCAGAACTGCCACCCCTCCTTCTGCTGGGATGCAGGACCGGCCCACTTCTGCACAGAGGGGGGAGAATGGAATGGTGAGTTCCATTCTGTCTAAGGATAGCTCTGCCATATACGCTGCCACCTGCTGGTGAACCAAGCATATTCCATGAGCATAACAGTTGCATAAAAGTAATAAATATGCACACTTCTGAAGGACCTGCAAATAAATAGAAAGATGATATTGGTGTTAGCAATAAAAGAAAGTAGCGCAGTACAGAAATGGTAATACCACTCCGGGGTGTTACAGCGGGATCAGACTACACAGGGTTTGTTTGTAGTCTGTCACCATGGAGATATAACCATATCTACTGTATATAATCTGTATTTGAGCTGTGGACACAAAAAAGGTAGGATTTTTTTTTATCAAAATTACTTGTAAAGCTGTGGATTGCAAAAAATATACCTATCTATCAGTATTATAAAATGAGTACGTTGAGCCATCCTCATGCATTCCTGCATTGATCTTGGGTCGTTCCTACTACTTGCTCCTGTTCTTCAGGTGTAGAGCTGATCATCTTGCCTGATATTTTTCCTTTTTCCGTATATCATGCAGGATATTTCACTTGCTGCATAAAATCAGTAATTGCACAGCGATGCTTGTGATGTGGCTATAATATAGCCGTCCACTTTACTGGACCCCCGTCTCTTATTATCTTAAGAATAGGCGGCCGGTGCCACCTTCCTGCAGACTCATGGCGCTCGACATTGTACAGAATACAAATTGCCTATAAGAGAATTCTTCCTTTTCTGTTACTTTTTGCTCTGGGAGACTTTCCATCTGATGTGGAATATGACTGTCCTGTCCCTGGGCCAATAATGTCTCCTGTGCGCTAATGATGGGGTTGTAGCGGAGCGTGGGACTGACTTCTGTGTACAGTAAAGTAATCCTCATGAATAGTCAATAAATCACGTGTAGCACACGCTCTGTATGAAACCCAATCTCACTAGATGAGGTAGGCAAATGCATTCATGTATTCCACTGCCACAGCATGGATGGATTATGAAGCGATGGGTTATTGATAGCAGCATTATTCATGATGACTGTTATACCATATTATGTATCAGATTCTCATACCTGTAGGATGATGATGATGAAGCTGATATTGCATTACTTTAGAGTTTTCTTTCCAGGAATAGAAAAAAATATATGGTTGCCTCACTGCTACAGGTAGTGTCTGATATTGCAGCTATATCAGACCATATTGAAGTAAATAGGGCTGAGCTGCAATACCTCACCCAACCTATCAACTGCGGTGGCGCCATTTCTGGTAGAAAGCAGACATTATTTTCCCAATCAGAATCTCCTTGTATATTAGTATTACTACCGTTCATCTGCTGATACCGCTATCCATATTAATAAAATTGCAGTATTCTTTATGTTACCCACTTACATAGCTCTGACCTATTCCACAGCTCTTTACAGACAATATTATCACTCCTTGTCCCCAGTGGGGCTCACGGTCTAGATATAAACCCCTTAATTAGGGTTTTGCGAACCCAAACTGTAAAGTTCTGGTTCGTGCAGAACTTTAGGGTTTTTGGTTCCCGGACCCAGGGGCGTACATATAGGGGTCGCAGGGGTCGCAGTTGCGACCGGGCCCGGCTTCCCAGGGGGCCCGGCCGCCTGCGGACCCCTGGCCCCGGCCCTGCAGCTGCGCGCAAAGTAAGTGAGTCCAGTCCTCCATCATCCTGCGAGACCTGCGAACAGCCTGCGGCAGGTCTCGCGGGAACATGCGCGTGCACGCGCGAACTCACGTGGGCGGCTCCAGCAGCAGACGGGACCCGACCAGACCAGAGAGACGTCTGAGAGCCAGGAGTCACTGCCAGCCAGCAGCCGCAGGAGCCTTGCCTTGCCCAGCCAGTACCGCCCCGCAGTAAAGCCATCCGCCCAGCCCCAGCCGCCAGCCGGTAAGAAAAGAGCACGAATTTCTTCTTGTTGTGCTCTGTGCTGGTCCTGGATGATCATGCTGCTAAGTGCACGCGAGGGCAGATGACCGGGGGTGGGGGGCAGCAGCAACAACTTGCAAGCCTTGAGTAGTTGAGTGGCCTCACTGAGTCACTGGCCAAGGGCCCTGGCAAATGACCGAGGGGGGTGAGGGTAACTCTTGAGTGGCCTGAGGGCCCTGGCAGATGACCGGGGGAGGGTAGCCTTGACTCAAGGCTACCCCTCCCCCTGGTCATCTGCCAGGGCCCTCAGGCCACTCAAGAGTTACCCCCTCAGTTATCTCTGCCAGGGCCCTCAGGCCAGTGAGGCCACTCAAGGCTACCCCTCCCCCCCTGGTCATCTGCCAGGGCCCTCAGGCCACTCAAGAGTTACCCCTCACCCCCCTCGGTCATCTGCCAGGGCCCTCAGGCCACTCAAGGCTTTCCCCCCCTGGTCATCTGCCAGGGCTCTCAGGCCACTCAAGAGTTACCTCACTCCCCCTCGGTCATTTGCCAGGGCCCTTGGCCAGTGACTCAGTGAGGCCACTCAAGGCCCCGGCAAATGACCGAGGGGAGCGGGGTTGAGGGGGGATGGGAGGGGGGCGGGTTTGAGGGGGGGGCCCATGATTCGGTTTCGCACCAGGGCCCCATGGATTGTGTGTACGCCACTGCCCGGACCTGAACCCGAACATTTACGTAAAAAGTTCGGGTTTGAGTTCCGTGTTCGGCGATTTAATGGCGCTTGTTGAAAGGCTGCAGGGCATCCAATCAACAAGCGTTTAACTAGTGTGCCCTTAGAAGCCATCACAGCCATGTCTACTAATGGCATGGCTGTGATTGGCCAAGTGCAGCATGTGACCCAGACTCTATATAAACTGGAGTCACGTAGCGCCGCACGTCACTCTGCTCTAACTAGTGTAGGGATAGGATGCAGCTGCTGTGAGGGCGAGATTAGGAAACAATTCTGGTCTGGTGTACTTGGCGTTAAATCTGCAATCTACAGCGATTATTTTTGTGGGTGCTATGCAAATTTTTTTTACCCATGAGCCCAGTGACACAGAAAAATAAGTTTTATCCGTCTGTTAGTAAGGTGGGTGTCGGCGGCCATTTTGTGCAAGTGTAGTGCACTTGCACCTGCATATGTGCCAGGGACAATAATTTAATCCTGTTCTTTTAGTTCAGTGGGCAACATATACCCATTTTTTTAAGTGCACCTGCACTGCATATGTGCCAGGGGAAGGGAAAAATAATATAGGTAATCCGTCTGTGACTCCGGGGGGGACATATTGCCATTTTTTTCTGTGAACTACCCCTGTGCTGAATATCTGACAGGGAAAATCTATTCATTAAATCCATCTGTTAGATTCTAGGGGGACAAATTCCCTTTTTTTGGCGGTCAAGTACCCCTGCGGCTGCAGTGCATACCTGGCAGTGAAAATAATTCAATTACATTAGTCTGCGACATATTTGTGTGACCTAAAGCTATTTTTTTCTCTTTCTGACACCGCAACGGCATATCTGACAGTCAAATAAAACCAGTAAATACTGCTGTTACATTGTCAGTTAATAAATTCAAATTTTTTTTTGTGCTAAAAAGTACATATTTGGGCCTGCGCTGCATTTCTGATAGTCCAATAAAACCGTTAAATGCTGCATTTACATTTTTGGTCTAAAAAAAAAAAACACACTTTTTGCGCTAGATAGTACATTTGCAGCCTGCGCTGCATTTCTGACAGTCCAATTAAACCGTTAAATACTGCTGTTATATTGTTTGAAAAAACCACACTTTTTGCGCTAGATAGTACATTTGTGGCCTGCGCTGCATTTCTGACAGTCCAATAAAACCGTTAAATACTGCATTTACATTGTTGGTAAAAAAAACACACTTTTTGTGCTAGATAGTACATTTGCAGGCTGCGCTCCATTTCTGACAGTCCAATAAAACCGTTAAATACTGCAGGTATATTGTTGTTTAAAAAAAGCACACTTTTTGCACTAGATAGTACATTTGCAGCCTGCACTGTATTTCTGTCAGTGAAATAGAACTAGTAAATACAACTGACATTTGTTCTTTAAAAAAAAAAAAATTTTTTGCCATAAAGTACATTTGCGGTCTGCACTGCATTTCTGAGGGTGAAATTGAATCAGTAAATCCAGCTCTTAGATTGTGGGTGGACATTTCCACGATTATCAGACCAGTCATTCACAAGTGGCTTGGAGGGTGTGTTCCTGCATACCTGACTGGGAATTATATTCAGTAAATTCAGCGGCGTTTACATTGTTGGGTGATCTGTACCTCTTTTTTTCTTTCAAACTACCCCTGCCCTGCATACCTGACTGGGAAATATATTCTGTAAATTTGGCGGCTTTTACATTGTTGGGTCCAGTAGTTATATTCTGTAAAATCTCCATGATGTTTCCATGATAAATCTGCAGCATGGGAGCCCCGTCTGGCTTATACACACTTTCAAAATAATCCTTCAGCGGGGCGAATAGATGCCGGATGACCGGGACGCTCCATGACCCCTTTTTTCTTTCACACTACCCCTGCATACCTGACTGGGAAATATATTCTATAAATTCGGCAGCGTTTAGATTGTTGGGTTAGCTATACCCCTTACAAGCGCACGCTGGTAAACGCTCTGCTGATGGCATTCCCCCCTGACACCGGGGCCTCAATGGAAGCACAAGGCGAAGGCAGAGGAGGAGGAAGAAGTTGCCAACGCAGCCTGGGGCACAGCCAGCACCTCAGAAGGCAGGGTTGGCTTGGCCAAAATGTGGAAAAGCTTTGTCAGCACACCACAAGAACCAGCACCACCAGCTGATATGGAACGTCTTAGCAGGAGGCAGCATTACAGCAACATGGTGGAACAGTATGTGTGCACACGCCTACACGTACTGACTAATGGTTCTGCCCCATTCAACTTATGGGTCTCCAAATTGGGCACATGGACTGAGCTAGCCCTTTATGCCTTGGAGGTGCTGGCCTGCCCTGCAGCCAGTGTATTGTCTGACCCTAGGTACACACCTAAGCGTTTTACAGCGCGTTCAAACGCGCTGTAAAATGCGCAACATGTGAAAAGCCATGCTTCCCTATGGGCATGGTTCACATTCGGGCGTTTTACAGCGCGTTTGAACGCGCTGAAAAACGCCAAACGCTGTCGCTTCAGCATGAGCTTCTTTGGGGCGTTTTAACGCACCTATGGGCCATGCTGAAATAGGGGTGAATCACTGAATCGCGCGTATGATGCGCGTTTCTTAGTTGCAAAAACGCGCATCCAAAAACGCGCGTCATACGCGCGATTCAGAAACGCTTAGGTGTGTTCCCAGCCTGAATGTGTGTTTAGCACAACAGGCGGGTGATCACAGACAAGCGCAGCCGCCTGTTCACAGCCAACATGGACAAGCTCACGTTCATTAAAATGAACCAGGCATGGATCCCACAGGACTTGTCTGTCCCTTGTGCAGAATAGATATGTATACCGGCCTCACCCAGCCTTTGTTATACTCCAGCGTACTTTCTCTTTTTATTTTCTATACTTCACAATGTTTTGGGGTCTACCCAAATAAAAAAATAAAAAAATAAAAAGCAAAACAGTGTTGTTGGCGACTACCTCCTCCACCCCCTCCTCCTAGTTCAAGATTATTTAAAAATTTTATTTATTTTATTTTAAGTCATTTCCCTATCCACATTTGTTTGCAGGGCACTTGTCATGCTCTTACCCACATTTTGATGGCTTTTTCCATTTTAGTGCCCCAAAGTTCGGGTCCCCATTGACTTTAATGGGGTTCGGGTCCTGAACCCGAACTTTGCTACGAAGTTCGGCCGAATCCGGCGAACCCGAACTTCCAGGCACTCCACTCTACCCTTAATGCAAAATAACATGTATGGACCCGTATGGAGAAGGCTTACGAGCTGAGCTTGCTTTATATGTGGCAGGTGCTGGCTATATAATAATAATAATAAGTATTTTATCTATTACAGTATCTATACACATTGGTTTTAATGGGTTTCCACTGACCGTGACCTACTTTTGGGTGGAGTCGGTAGAAACATACCGACTCGGACTCCAGCTTTAAAAAAATATTATCTGATATTGTGTAACTGACTTATTAATTTTCATATAGAATCGTTTAGAAATGTTAATAGTAAATATGTTTTATGTTCTGTCAATCTAAGGCCCTTATGTATCAAAAACAGTTATAAGTAGGGTGTTAGTGGTGATAGATAATCAGTTCTCACCTCTCCTGTGTTCTCTCCTGTCCTTATACTATACACAGTGATAAGCAGGGTGTTCTGGTGGTGAGATATAATCAGTTCTCACCTCTCCTGTGTTCTTCCCTATCCTTATACTATAAACAGTGATAAGCAGTGTGTTCTGGTGGTGATAGATAATCAGTTCTCACCTCTCCTGTGTTCTCTTTTGTCCCTTATACTATAAACAGTGATAAGCAGGGTGTTCTAGTGGTGATAGATAATCAGTTCTCACCTCTCCTCTGTTCTTCCCTATCCTTATACTATAAACAGTGTTAAGCAGGGTGTTCTGGTGGTGATAGATAATCAGTTCTCACCTCTCCTGTGTTCTCTCCTGTCCTTATACTATAAACAGTGATAAGCAGGGTGTTCTGGTGGTGATAGATAATCAGTTCTCACCTCTCCTGTGTTCTCTTTTGTCCCTTATACTATAAACAGTGATAAGCAGTGTGTTCTGGTGGTGATAGATAATCAGTTCTCACCTCTCCTGTGTTCTTCCCTATCCTTATACTATAAACAGTGATAAGCAGGGTGTTCTAGTGGTGATAGATAATCAGTTCTCACCTCTCCTGTGTTCTTCCCTATCCTTATACTATAAACAGTGATAAGCAGTGTGTTCTGGTGGTGATAGATAATCAGTTCTCACTTCTACTGTGTTCTCTTTTGTCCCTTATACTATACACAGTGATAAGCAGTGTGTTCTGGTGGTGATAGATAATCAGTTCTCACCTCTCCTGTGTTCTCTTTTGTCCCTTATACTATAAACAGTGATAAGCAGTGTGTTCTGGTGGTGATAGATAATCAGTTCTCACTTCTCCTGTGTTCTCTTTTGTCCCTTATACTATAAACAGTGATAAGCAGGGTCTTCTAGAGGTGATAGATAATCAGTTCTCACCTCTCCTGTGTTCTCCCCTGTCCTTATACTATAAACAGTGATAAGCAGGGTGTTCTGGTGGTGATAGATAATCAGTTCTCACCTCTCCTGTGTTCTTCCCTATCCTTATACTATAAACAGTGATAAGCAGGGTCTTCTAGAGGTGATAGATAATCAGTTCTCACTTCTACTGTGTTCTCTCCTGTCCTTATACTATAAACAGTGATAAGCAGGGTGTTCTGGTGGTGATAGATAATCAGTTCTCACCTCTCCTGCGTTCTCTCCTGTCCTTATACTATAACCAGTGATAAGCAGGGTGTTCTGGTGGTGATAGATAATCAGTTCTCACCTCTCCTGTGTTCTCTCCTCTCCTTATACTATAAACAGTGATAAGCAGGGTCTTCTAGAGGTGATAGATAATCAGTTCTCACATCTCCTGAGTTCTCCCCTGTCCCTTAGGGCTTTTTTTTTCCCTTGTACGTTTTTTTTTGTTTGTTTTTTGCGGCCCATATGCTGAACCATTCACTTCAATGAGTCGGCAAAAAAAAAAAAACAGAAATTATTCTGTATGCATTCTGTGTCCATATATCCGCATGGATGTTCCACAAAAAATAGAACATGTTATGATTGGGTTTCTGTGCTATTTTTCTGGCTTTTTGGTGGAACCTTTGACCAAATACAATATGCTGACAAGCTAAAGGGGTTGTCGGGTTTTCTTTCTAAAACTGGACAAAAAAGAGGATCCGCAGTCACCTGCAGTGAAGATGTGATTGTTAATTACCAGGTGGATCCTGCACCACTGTTCTAGATGCCTGGCTGCAGTGGTGGCGCCAGAACGTGTGACTGCTGCAGTCAATCACTGGACACAGAGGTGCAGGGACCCTTGTCTGTGGATACCCCTGCGGTCTGGCTGCATATCTATAGGAGTCCTAACGCTGCTTATACCGTGTTATGACTGTGAACCCAGCCAGACTTGTGGAAATGTCATGTGTGATCCCCGGCAGGATACGGCAGATACAATCAAGAGAAATTTGTATCTCACAGTTCGGGTCTGGAGAGAGAGAAACAAACACATGTTCTTCCAGCTGCCGCTTCGTTCAAGACAACAGAGATAATCGGAGAGTCGATTCTACGTTTCCGGAGGTGTTATAGCTGCCGTCATGTAGCAGAGCTAACTTTGTCTTCTGACACAGCTCATGACGTGGCGTCTGTGGTTTTACATAGGACTGCAGGTTAACCCACTGCTCAGAGAGTTGACGACATGTCAGAATTTTGTTATGTGACATGTTTTGTCCCTCTGTCTGTAGTAAAACCAGGATTAGTTGGATTTCATCCCATTGCTTGTCCTGAGATAAGGGGTGTCTTGCAGCCACTTATCTCCCTCCACAGGAATAATGTGAGGTCCAGATGAGGTACTGTTAGAAATCCAGCAGCACCTGAGGGGCACATACCTCCCAGAGCTGCTGAAAAATTTTTATCTGGAGTGGAAGATATTCTGTAGAATTTAGTAGCCACTCCGCAAGCCTATTGTCATGTAAGGTCTGAACAGAGATTTAAAGCGGGCCTCTCCTGACATGTCGTAATGCTATCATTCTCCATTAAATTATAATCCTGGAGCATCTTTTCTTAGACTTCTGTGTTTTGCTGTTCCTCTCTTAGTCCTCCTAGAAATAAACAGGTGGGTTTTGCTTTAAGGTCTCGTGCACATTGCCATTGTCCGGCCATGCCCGTATTGCGGCCCGCAAACAGCTGGTCTGCAATATGCGGGCACCGGCCGCGTGCTCCCCGCACCACAGATGCGGACCCATTCACTTGAATGGGTCTGCAAACCGGAAAGGTGAGGTGCAGAATAGAGGCACGGAAGAACTCTGTAGTGCTTCCGTTAGGTTTCTCTCGTGCCTCCGCACCGCAAAAAAATAGAAATTTTTTGAGGTGCGGACGGATCATGGACCCATTCAAATTGAATGGGTCTGGATCCGTCTGTGAAATCTGCACGGATGTTGCCCGTGCATTGGGGACCACAAATTGCGGTCACCAATACACGGAAAGGCCGAGCAATGGCCGTGTGCATGAGGCCGTAGGGGCATGTTCCTACACTGATCGTGTCCACTCAATGCAGACAGTGTAGCGACACACCCTATTCAGAGGGGAATTGATAGAACCAAGTTGTCAGTTTATTTATGCATTTCCAGGAGGAATAACAGAAGATGGGTAGAGCAAAAATGTTCTCAGAGAAGAGTATATAGAATTCTGCATAGAATGCAAGTATTGACTAAGTCAGCGGAGCCTCGGGCATACTGCAGAAACATTGGGAGTCACTGACACAGATGGACTTTTTACGTCGGTCTTTGTTTCTCTTTTGCGCTGGCGGAATATGCGACGGATGCATGCGCCTCGCCGCGCATTAGGCGTATCCTCCTGCTATGTGCGCCTATCGTGAAAAACTACTCCACCCTCTGAGTGGAGTCGTTTTTCAACTTTTTTTACGCCTAAAATTGGCATAAATGTAAGTAAATATGCTATGGGGCCGATGTAACCCTGGCCAGCCCTCACCGCTCCCAAAAGATAGTGTCGCACATGCATTAAAGTCGTAAAACGGGGTCTTGGTGCGTTTTTTACTCCAAAAAGTGGCATAGCATGCGTTGTAAATGACCCCCATTCTTAAAGGTGAATTAAATCCGTAAACTGATCAAATGTATATGGTGGCTCACCTGTCGTGATTTCTGGACTAAGGTGCTCTGTTACAAAGGCTTACCCCAAGACTCTAAAAAAAGAGTATATACTAATAGGTGGTTAACACGCACTCTACCATTCGGGGTTGTATTAAAAAAAACATTTAAAAAAACACAAACAAATATATTATTTAATTTTGATATTTAGCAATATGTCTTATTTGAGATACCGTATATACTCGAGTATAAGCCGACCCGAGTATAAGCCGACCCCCCTAATTTTACCCAAAAAAACCTGGGAAAAGTAGTGACTCGAGTATAAGCCGAGGTGGAAATGGATGTCACTGTTATGGGGGATCTGTGGATGACGCACTGTTATGGGGGGGATCTGTGAATGACGCACTGTTATGGGGGGATCTGTGGATGACGCACTGTTATGGGGGATCTGTGGATGACACTGTTATGGGATGGGGGCTGTGGATGGCACTTATGGGATGAGGGGATGTGGATGACACTGTTATGGGAAGGGGGATGTGGATGGCACTTATGGGATGAGGGGGATGTGGATGACACTGTTATGGGAAGGGGGGATGTGGATGGCACTTATGGGATGAGGGGATGTGGATGACACTGTTATGGGATGGGGATGTGGATGGCACTTATGGGATGGGGGATGTGGATGGCACTTATGGGATGGGGGGCTGTGGATGGCATCCACAGATCCCCCATCCTATAACAGATCCCCCATAACAGTGCCATCCACATCCCCTCATCCCATAACAGTGCCATCCACATCCCCCATAACCGCTCATGTATAGTTTTTAAATTTGATTATACTATACACTTATTACAATTCTTGCCCCCACTGTACCTCATTACATGCGGCAGGCGGGCAGTGAATCCTTCAGGCCGGGCGGGAGAGCGGCGCAGTGTGACTGGCGTCACGTGCCTGCGCCGCCTGCTTCATTCATAAAGCAGGCCGGGCAGGCACGTGACATCAGCAAGTCACGCTGCTCTCGTCCGCCCGGCCTGAAGTATTCACTGAACGCCTGCCGCATGTAATGAGGTACAGTGGGGGCAAGAATTGTAATAACTGTACAGTATAATCAAATTTAAAAAGTATACATGAGCGGTGGGGCCGGAGCGCAGTGAGCGCATCGGCCCTGCCGCAAATGCCCGCCCCCAGCTCCTCCCCCGCTCCTCCTCCCACTCCGCTCTTCACAGTTTTAATTTATGACTCGAGTATAAGCCGAGTTCGGGTTTTTCGGCACAAATTTTGTGCCGAAAAACTCGGCTTATACTCGAGTATATACGGTATGTTAAATAAGTGATGGCACAAATGAATTCACTTTGTGATATCTGTATTTCTATTACTAATAGACACTTTAGTATATATGTAGGATAAATATTTTACATATATGAGAGAAAGAAGTAGTGGATTAGTATATTTGGACATGGAAGCAACAATTCATTTCAGATTTCTCTGGTGATGATCCCACCTATAGAGAGATGGTTTAAAAGGACTCTAATATGGATTGCATTTTTATACCACTGATGAAGGAGCATGCAGGCTCCGAAACGCGTATGGTGATAAACTAAATGCAATCCAGGAAGATCTTAGGAATCCAATACTGAGACGTGTAGCCAAAGATGGAACATAAATGAAAAGAGGAGTCTGCTTAACCAAAGATAAAAGAGAAGAAATACTTATACTACTCAATTTGAAATGAACTTTCAGTGATCTTAGAATGAGCAGCGATCCAGCAATTCAGCAGACTGGCAATACTACCAAACACGTGGGACGCCAAGTCTGGAGAGATCTATCGTGGCTACAGCGCTCGGTGTATATGTGGAGCGGCTCCCATACAAGTCTATTACCGCTGAAGACATTGAGGCGGCTACAGTGCTCGGTGTATGTGTGAAGTAGCTCCCTTATAAGTTCTTCCCGCTTTGGACATCGAGGCCGTAATGTAACTATATCACAACAAACACGATCTAATATGTTTAATCTTTTTGAATGAACATTCTATCTCGATAAGGGACACTATAAACTAAGTGAAGGATCAAGGAGACATTGTTTCTTGTTGGCCCGTTTTTTTCATAATAAGTGGGACTATATACAAACAAGATAAATTAAAGGATATTAAATAACACAGAAGGAAATATATTTTTAATTGATCATTATAATTACATAAATCACGGTTCACTTATGATACATTGAAACTATGATTAACTGAAACGCGTTTACTGTCATTTTTATTTTCACTGCAAGCACCACCTCACAATCACTGGTTTTGAGAGATATATATTATTTGATCCATTACGTGAAATATGAACTTTTTGCCTCTATCATGAAAATACAATTTGATTCAGATAAAATCATAGAACAACAAAAGGAATATTAATTATCGATTCAGGAAATTGAACTGTCTTGTGGGATGTCGATTCTCGATTTTTTTTATCTTTTTTTTTTTAATTTTCTTCTTTTTATATATTTTTTAAGTTTTTTGCATATATGAAACGTCATATTATATGTATTAGGGTTGATGAATTGTTTGATTGTACCTATGTCAGACATTTTTATAATGATGAGTATCTATTCTAATTAAAAATAATTTTTTTAATACAACCCCGAATGGTAGAGTGCGTGGTAACCACCTATTAGTATAAATCCGTAAACTCCCTTTAACCAATAAACCGTGTCGCCTAATAGACAACCCCAACCTATTAGAGTTTTCCCATAATGCCGTCGTCTCCGATGCGTTCCTCTCGCTGTCTTGTATCCGGTGAAGCGTTGCATCTGCTGTATGAGTCATTTTATTCCTATTTACCGAGAAGCTAGTAAAACCGGAATGGCGGATGAGATTAGGCATTTTTAATAGGTCAGGGATAAAGAGAACAAATATTCTGGGCAACAATCTAATATCTCATGAGGGTTATAAAGGTTAATGCGCAAGAATAATATTCTGAAATTGAAATGGATGTTCTTTTATAGTTTAACCTCATCTGCCTTCTTACAGTGGTCATTAAAGGGCATCTGTCAGCAGATTTGTACCCTGACTTGTTACATGTGCGCTTGGCAGCTGAAGGCATCTTTGTTGGTCCCGTGTTCATATGTGTCCGCATTGCTGAGAAAAATGAGGTTTTACTATATGAAAACGAGCCCATAGGAGCAATGGGTGAGTTGCCATTGCACCTAGAGGCTCTTCTGTCTCTGCAACTGCCACGCTGTCTCTACTTTGATTGACAGGGCCACATGTGGTAATGTTTACACTGCCTGGCCCTGTCAAAGTGCAGAAGATGTGGCAGGTGCAAAGAGAGTAGAACCACTAGGTGTAACGGCACCGAGAGGTTTACTTGTATATATTAAAACATCATTTTTTCAACATTGCGGGCACATATGAACATGGGACCAACACAGACGTGCTCAGCTGCCAAGTGTACATGTAACAGGTCAGCCAGTAACATAGGGACAAAACTGCTGACAGATGCCCTTTAAAGGGGGTCATCTGCTCAGCTAAAAAGAGACAGACAAAACTGAAAACAGAGGCTCGACAGCCAAGTTTCTTCCCGTGCATGGCTGACCTTCTCTGCCTGTGTTTTTACAGCGTCACGTGCAGCCCTTAAAGGGGTTGTCCCACAAAAAATATTCTACAGTTTTTAAACCAGCACCTGGATCTGAAAACTTTTGTAATTGCATGTAATAAAAAATTACTGAGTTATTCAGTAAAATCTATCTGTATAGCGCCACCTGCTGTTTTTTTTTTCTCATTTCTTTGTCCTGCTCACTGAGATGGCCGCACATGCTCAGTTTCATCCTTCAGCTGCCTCCTGAGCTGTGATTGGGAGAGCTGAGACACGCCCCCTGAGCTGCAATAGGGAGAGCTGAGACACGCCCCCTGAGTTGTGATAGGGAAAGCTGAGACACGCCCCCTGAGCTGTGATAGGGAGAGCTGAGACGTGCCCCCTGAGCTGTGATGGGGAGAGCTGAGACACGCCCCCTGAGCTGTGATGGGAAGAGCTGAGATACACCCCCTGAGCTGTGATGGGGAGAGCTGAGACACGCCCCCTGAGCTGTGATGGGGAGAGCTGAGATACACCCCCTGAGCTGTGATAGGGAGAGCTGAGACACGCCCCCTGAGCTGTGATAGGGAGAGCTGAGACTCACCCCCTGAGCTGCAGCAGAGAGGACACTCCCATTGAGCTGTCAGCTTGATATAAATCTTGCAGAGCAATGAATGTAGAGATCTCTGGATCCATGTGAGGTACAGGACTGGTTCTAGCTTTGTTAGAAAGAGATTGTCATGCACTATACGAGGTCTACAGAGCACTAGGGAGACCTCATTTGGAGTATTGTGTGCAGTACTGGAGACCATATCTGCAGAAGGATATTGAAACTTTGGAGAGAGTTCAGAGAAGAGCTACTAAACTAGTACATGGATTGCAGGACAAAACTTACCAGGAAAGGTTAAAGGACCTTAACATGTATAGCTTGGAAGTAAGAAGAGACAGAGGGGATATGATAGAAACTTTTAAATACATAAAGGGAATCATCACGGTAAAAGAGGAGAGAATATTTAAAAGAAGAAAAACTGCTACAAGAGGACATAGTTTTAAATTAGAGGGGAAAAGGTTTAAAAGTAACATCAGGAAGAATTACTTTACTGAGAGAGTAGTGGACGCATGGAATAGCCTTCCTGCAGAAGTGGTAGCTGCAAATACAGTGAAGGAGTTTAAGCATGCATGGGATAGGCATAAGGGCATCCTTCATATAAGATAGGGCCTGGGGCTATTCATAGTATTCAGCATATTGGGCAGACTAGATGGGCCAAATGGTTCTTATCTGCCGACACATTCTATGTTTCTATGTTTCTTATGTATTTATTTATTTTTTACATTAATCATGGGATAATCCCTTTAAGAGGGTATTCCAGGGTTTTGGGTAGTGGATGGAGCTGGTAACTGCAGCACTGCTCCCATTCACTTCAATGTGTCAGTCCTTTTCATGTCAGGGAATTTCTCTAACATCATGGCTGTTTGGGCTCTTCCTCCCAGTAGAGCGTTGTGGGCATGCATTGGAAGTATAGTGAGCATGCTCGGCACTCTCTGTATCTCCCACAGACCGGATGTGTTGTGGCTGTAAAACTTCTAATCAGTGCCGAGCTGCTGTCAGTAGAAACAGAGAAAATAAAAAAAACTGTTCCTAGAGTAAATTGGATTCTGAGCTCTATTTCTCAGCACCCCCTGCAGGTCCCAGAGTTCAGTGTCTTGTATGTGGTCTCACAGGTGACCCGTAGCAGAAGCCGTCTCGAGGTTGATGATGGTTTTGCCGCTCTGAGATAAAGTGAAGTCTGTATCTGATCTCTGCAGCATAACGGAATGAATAGGCACATGGATAATGAGAGTTGTGGTCCATTACTGCTCTCCACATGACTAAACACATTGTCAAAAGCTGAGATCTGATTCAGAACTATTAGGACTTTTTGCCCAGAAGACGCAGGGCATCACCTTGTTATTTACAGCCGTTTTCTCAGTAGCTGATAGCTATATCTTGTGGTTTTGAGATACTGTTATAGTTCCGAGGACACGTCCAGGTTTTCCAGTGCAGCTGAGTTCTCCATTTAAGGCCAAAAATCAGGTTTTTCAAGCTTCAAAAAATATTTTATGGCCTAGAAACACTGTTTAAATGTTGCTGTTTAGGAGTGGATGGGGTTGCAGGGCGTTTCACACATTCGCTTTGGGGTGGGGGGGTCGATTTGCATGTGTGCAGAAAACATGCAAGTCATGCTGTGACCCATTTCTATGGCAGCCCTGCTACACTGCGATACTATATATGACATCATATATGTATGACATCATATAGCACATAACAATCCCTTTCAAACAAAGCTAGAATTAGCCCTGTATCTCACATGGATCCAGAGATCTCCCCATTCATCATTCCAATCACTCTACCTGGCAAATCGGGGGCGTATCCTTTCTGACGTAGCTCTCTCCCTATGTTAGCCGAGCGGTCCATGCCGACGCTGCTGCCCTTACCCGTGGGCACGGGCGCCAGGCTCCCTCTTTCCCTCCTGCTGCCATGCGCCCTGCTGACAAGCGCAGGCAGCAGGTAGCTTAACTGTTGTATCTGTTCTCCGTGCCAGAGCTTACTTCCTGCTATAGTCTTGTACTGTTGTGAGGCTGCACGTACACGCCCTCTATCCCCCCAGCCTATGGCTGGATTGCAGGAAGTATTAAAAGCTGCTTCCTGCCCCAGGAAGGCGCCTGAGCAATCTTGGTCACTAGCTTGTCTAGTTCCTAGTGGGGTTTTTTAGGAGTTTCTGCTTTTCTGTGGACCCTGTTTTTGGATTTAACAGATTTTGCTTGTTAGCCACCTGCCTCTGACCTTGGACTTTGTTTACAGACTTTGCTTTATCGCTGCCCGCCCTAGCTTTGGACTTTTTGACCACATCCTTTCCCTCTGTGACCGGTATCTCTGACCCCCTGGTCAGCTGCCACTGACTCGGGGACTGCTCTGGAGGGACACCTAGCAACTACCCTAATGGCCCGAGCGTATCCTCACCATCAGAGGCTCTAGTGAAGACCAGTTAGTTGTTTAGTCACACCCCTCCAGGGTATAGCCAGTGGCGCAGTGGGTCCACACCCGCTTGCATAACACCCTATAACCTCCACAGCATCTAACAGGACATATGGCTGGTGAGACGAACAAAAAAATAAGGAAAAGAACCAACAGCAGGTGGCGCTATACAGATGCATTGCATTAAATAACTCAGGCGCTATACTACATTTTTAATTCCATGTAATTACATAAGTATTCAGACCCAGGGGCTGATTTACAAACTATAGAATATTTTTCATGGGGCAACCCATTTAAAGGGAGAAATCTGCATGGGCCCTTCGCGTCTTGTTTGCAGGACAGTCACTCTCGAGATTACTGTCACTTTCTATAGTGATTGGGCAAGGATGGCGACCTATGCCTACGGTAAGGTGTCCAACCTATGCTTCTCCAGCAGATGAGTTACTACAACTCCCAGCTTTCTGAGAGTAGTCGTATCCTGACTGCTGAAGAACACCGCCATAGAGGATGAAGTCTCGGCTTAGTTTTTAATTGGTGCCGAAAAAGCAATCAGAAACTTGTTACAGAGCAAGCTCTGTCTCTGATGAGGAGCGACTCATCTGATGACACTGCTGCAGGTGTCAGGGTGCCTCATCAGTGCCTCGTACCTCACGTCTGTCTTCTCGCAGCAGAGAACGTGAGCCCTCAGCGAGACGTGATTATACATTTACTTCGCTGATTTTCTTGTTTCCTTTGCCTTTCTGTTACCTCCTTGAAGCGTGACATGCCGACGTGCACTCCATGCTTACACAAGTGGACCTGTCACGTAGGAATCATCAGGGTCTGAAATGATCTCACTCCTTTCTCAGTGCCGAGTAATAAACCTGCAATGCTCAGGGGCATGCACCGAGGTCATAGGGCCCCATAACTAATTCATAATGGACCCCCCGCCGACTGCCAGATCTGCAGAATGGATCAGTTCTGTTGGATGAGGGGTCACTAGGACTTCCAGGCTCTGCTTCATTATTGAGGATACCATCCAGATCTATTTTATCCCCTTGCTTCCCTTTATAACATTGGCTGTAAGCAGACACCGCCAGGGGGCGAGGGTTGTACTCTGGAATTCTTATTACCTGTATTATGGGGATTATCCCACGAAAATTCAGGAAAGGTGATAAATACTGCATCGTGGGGGATCTGACATTGGGGTTCCCCATGATCCTGAGGGATTCGACCGATTCACTCAGGAGACGTAGTATCGCACAGAGATCTGATATTCATCACCTAGTTTGAGTTATAGCCCCTTTTATCCTGACGCAATGAGTTCCGCTACTTTTGCAAGTCCTTGTTCGTAAAATTATGGTGTCCTGATGAGGACTGATCAGCATTGATGGATTTGAATTAGCTACATAGCTTGCAGAAAATCTGCTGATCGTCTCCCCGTATTTTACCTCTTTTAACATTTAGGGTGAATCCGTGTGCTGAAAATTCACTGTGAATTTCCCCACCGCATGTGAATGTTGCCTTTGCCCCCCTAAGCTACAGTGTGAGGAAGACCAGTATTTGTCCTTTGACCCTTGTGAGACCTTTGGTTTAAGGAATGTAGCAGAGTTGCGTTGCAGGGGTGCGCAGAGTTGCGTTGCAGGGGTGCGCAGAGTTGCGTTGCAGGGGTGCACAGAGTTGCGGTGCAGGGGTGCACAGAGTTGCGGTGCAGGGGTGCACAGAGTTGCGGTGCAGGGGTGCACAGAGTTGCGGTGCAGGGGTGCACAGAGTTGCGTTGCAGGGGTGCACAGAGTTGCGGTGCAGGGGTGCACAGAGTTGCGGTGCAGGGGTGCACAGAGTTGCGGTGCAGGGGTGCACAGAGTTGCGGTGCAGGGGTGCACAGAGTTGCGGTTGGGTTCTACATTTTTAAACCAGCCCCTGGATCTGAATACTTTTGTAATTGCACGTAATTAAAAATTTAGCATAGCCATGGAGTTACTCAATAAAATGCATCCGTATAGCGCCACCTGCTGTTTATTGTTTTCCTTACTTCTTAGTCCGCCTCAGTAACATGGCTAAGGTGGACACAAGTGCTCAGTTGTCAATTCCATCCTTCAACTGCCAGGAGGCATATCTACTGCTATAAGCTGTGACAGTTACAGAGAGAGAGCTGCAGCATAAATGACATCCCCTCGGAGCTGTGATATGGAGAGAACTGCTGAAGAAAGGACACATCCTCTAAACTGTAATAGGGAGATAAGTGCAGCAGAAAGGACATATTCCCTGAACTGTGATTAGGTACAGAGCTACAGCAGAAAGAACACATCCCCTTTAGTTGTGATAGGGAGAGAGCTGCAGCAGAAAGGACAAGCCCCCTGAGTTGCCAAATTAAAGTAAAAATAGCAGAATAATTGGGTCAGTTATTCCGGGAAATCTCTGGACCCATATGAGGCTTTGTTAGAAATAGGTTGTCATGTACTATATGGTGTCTGATTTTCATTTTTTACATCAATCATGGGATAACCCCTTTTATGTTGGACCACCCCTCACCCTGGGATGATATTAAAGGGATACGCCATTCTCATAACTTGATGGCAAAAGCCGTGCTCAGGCTGAACTCTATAGTTTAAATGTGTTTATGTAGGACAGCTGGCATAAATGCATTGATAAATCTACCACATACAGCTCTATGTCTGTACATGATAAATCAGGCTCCCTGCCCCCACCCCTCTGGGGAGCTCCGCGCGTAGGAATTTATACAGCTACCACTGAGCTTAATGGAAGCTGTACAAATCTCTATTCAGTGAGCTCCCTCTAGTGGATGCTGTAGGAACATGACTGCTGAAAATTTGGAAGAGCCCCTTCATAGCAGTGCCTTTTCTGCCTTTATGAATGCTTGTGTCTGATGAGGTTATCCATTTTCATAGACAAAGGGTCCTCCGTTCAGGGCCTTCATCTTTTGGCCAGAATGAACAATGGTTTGCAAAGAGCGTCTCTTGATCTGGAGGGCCCGTCCTGTCCTGAGTTATATACACTTTTCATTAGTTTGAATGGACACTGTGTAATGCTTAATTTCCCCTGTCGTGGCGCTGTGGTGAACCGAACACTTACAGATTGTAGGTGATCACATAGGAAATTTGATAAAGGTCATGGTGCTGTTTTCACCCTGTATGCGGCAGAGGACAGATACTGGCATATTTCCTGCATTGCAAATCAGTGAAGACTCTGAACCAGCAGGGGGTGCTGAAAGTTATTAGGCCTTATTCACACGTCCGTTGTGTTTATGGATCCGCAAATTGCGGATCCATAAACACACCCGGCCGGCAGCCCCATAGAAATGTCTATTCTTGTCCACAATTGCGGACAAGAATAGGACATGCTCTACTTTTTTGCGGAGCTGCGGCCGTAAGATCGGCGGCGCGCTCCGCAAAAACTGATGCGGAGAGCACAGTGTCCGCATGAGTCAATGGGTCCGCATGTATTCCGCAGAATTGCGGAATACATGCGGACGACATTGCGGACGTGTGAATGGGGCCTTAGGTCGTCTTGTCAGCAGATGCAGCTCTGGCTGTGATTACACACAGGATTAGTAGAGCAAGGGCAATTCAAATATTTTGTATGATGATTCATACCGGAAAGAGAAGTCAATATTTCAGATATTACGGTATGTACGCGGAGCATTTTGGTGGTGTACCTTAGGATAACACTTGGCGCTTTTTTCTTTTTGTCCTCCCAGACAAACCCTCTGTCTTCACTCTATACAGTATGACATTACAACTGCACTTTGTATCTTCTCCACTAGATGGCAGTAAATCCTTGAAATATTTGGTCAGGTTCCTGTCAGGGTGGAAATTCTGGGCTTACAGTCCCAGTTTTGCATGTGCAGTGATTTATTCTGACTGCGTGTATAATGGGATATGTATGATCATCCTAACTAATTGCCGTGACCTCATCCTGGCACAATCACTTTTTTGCTGCTGTGAATCGATTTGTAGACATCAATATGGTCTAATAGGTAAATTGCATTCATGAGAAATAAGCCCTAGAGGTAAGTGATTGGTTCCAAAAGCATAGTTACCAACAGTCCCAAATTGGCAAAGACGATTCCAGAAAATTCAGGCTGTTCAGGGCCGAAAATAAGTGGTGCTTATGTAAGCCCTGCCTCCTGGGTTGGCTTAGGCGTTCCCAGGTGAATCTACCAATGCTGGTAAGTATGCAAAGGATCTTATACCCTCTGCTGGACTTTATGCCGTCAGAACCTGGGCCACCAGAGGATAGTCTAGGACTTCGGGGGGCCAATCCGACCCTGCCTAGGACCAGCTCATATATCGTGCAGCTGTCCACTCCCTGGTCCTGGCTCGGCACACCAGAAATCCCACTCGGCCAATCACTGGCCTTCCCTGTGACCCTCCTTAGCTAGTGATTGGCTGAGTGGGATATCTGGTGTGTCGAGCCGGGACCAGGGAGTGGACAGCAGCGGCAAACGGATCAGCGGCAGGGGAATGATGCGTAGTGATTTTTTTGGTTATTTTTAAGGCTTTTTAATTAATTTACGTACTGGAAAGCTATATATATCTGCATTGCTATTTAAGCAATTGCTTTTTACATCTATGCAATCTGACTCCAAAGAGGACCTTGCTGTTGTTACTATAGCATGGGCTCTTAAAGGGGTTGTCCCTCTATAACTCCTAAAAATGGGGGCTCCGATTTTCTATTACCAGCAGGTGCGTAGCTCACCATTGCTGCTGTGGGTGGGTGGCACCAATGTGACCACTTTGACATCTTGTCACCCACCACAACTTCCATTGGGCAAAAAATGGATGAAACACGGATGTTACATGGACGTTATCCGGACCGCAAAATACATACTGTCGTGTGAATGCACCCTTAGAGGTATAGTGGCCGAATACAATCTTCAGAAGTATTTTTTATGCTGGACTGAGCACTAGGGGGCAGCATGTCGTCATTGACTGGGTACCCCAGTATAATGCAATTGTGCTGCCAACAGCTTTTCCTCCCGATTACCCCGATTGCATATTAGAATGGGGGGGGGGCATAAGCCGCTACCAGACATCTCTATAATAGGTAACGCAGACAACCAGGCATCTGCCCCCGTTCACACTAGGTTGTCGGTGAGATCCACCGAAATGATGTAATGTTTATATTTATCTTACCTAGTCTTAAAGGGGTTGTCTATGCACTAACTTTTATGAGCAAACTACAGGGAGACCGTTTAAAAAAATAAAAAATAACCGTCTGGAGGCCCCTCTGATTCAGTGCCACCCCGCCGTCCTCTCCACCAGGCTGCACCCATTGTGCACTGTTTCATCTGCAGCAGCCAATCACTAGCCTCAGCACGAGACCGCTGAGGCCATCAGTTGGCAGCAGCGTTCATGTGCCAGCTTTCACAGCAGTCCTTGTGGACTTTTGAAATAAAAGGAGGTTACGGTGAAAGTGGTCTTAAGGAGACACTGCAACGTGGAGCTGCCATACCACCCGATAACCGCTTGCATTTTCCTGTAGCACTAGCCACCACTAGGGGGAGCTCAGTGCAAAGAGCTTTGCAGCTTGAACTATATGAATTCCTTTGCACTGAGCTCCCCCTAGTGGTGACTGTAGGTAGTCAGTTTTATCATGTGCTAAATGAAGAGAATCAGAATTGAAGCATAACTTTTTTTTTTTTTTTTATAATTTTGTTTCCCACTTGAAAATGAAAAAAAAAAGTAAATTCAACAGAAATCTCACGGGGCCCCTATGATATCTGTGTACGCCCCCGCTGCTGTATTAGGCTACATGCACACGACCTTATGTGTTTTGCGGTCAGCAAAAAAAACGGATGACATGGAAACAAAACACGTTTGTGTGCATTTTTCAGTAAAGTTGATTGTTGTTGCAGCACCGTCTGCCTCTGCGCCTATTATGTGCCAATCGATAGAAACTACACGGGAACCACACCAGCCCATCGGTCTACTAGCTACAACCCTTGCCCTGTTAAGACCTATGCCATCATAGAGACAAGTCCTAAGCTGGATCCCTTCATCCTATTAGTCAGAGCCGGAAGCCACTCACAAAGAGCAGCTCCTCCTGTGGTGGACTTACGTATTGCATTCATTCGAATGGCTGCCATCTCCTACATTTTCCTGTACCTTCCTTTTGATCATGGGATTGAATCCGAGCCCCGGTGATCGGGTGATTGCGGCACCTTCTTCAGTCTGAGACAACCACTTTAGTCTTGAATCCCTTTGACTGTTATATATTTTATTCTTCTGTCTTTCCTAGAAGTCTCTGCTGTCATCCGTTCTGGGTGCTATAATTGCTGATAATTGTATTTCTGGAAGTTATTAATTTGCTGTGACACTTGTCACGTTTCCCTTTTCTTTGGAGTACAGATTTCTGTATCCCACAAATCTACATTTACCTGGCATTACATTACATGAGATGGATTATCTCAGGCGCACTTACAGCAGAGACACGGCCATTGTGGGGGACCTCCTGCATGCCTAAAGAGCAACTCCGTCCAAAGTAAAATATTAAAGGGGCATTCCAGGTTCAGTAACTAAATGGAGAAACGTGGTGCTGTTTTCCAACAGACTTTCAGTATCCGTGCCTTGTGGTTTACAGGATCTCTGTCATGCTGAAATTTTAATAAAATAAATTATACAAAAAAAAAAGTCGCCCTTGACCTCACCCTTTTTATTCAACATCCATGTTGGAAAAATCCGAATAGGTGCTTCAAAAATACGGTGCTCATACTGGATACCATTTCTCAATGTATTTACACCAAAAACTGGCATAAATATACTGATCGCCCGCTTCCCTTCACGTAATAAGATAGGAAAAAAAGGAATGCAAATGAGCTCTTGACAAGCTCCGCCTCTGATGCCACCAGATGTAAGGCAGCGATCCTATAAGTCAATGTTCAGCTCTTTAAATAAGCCATGAGACATGACTCGGGTATTAAGTAAGCCAGCATCTCATCTGCAGACAGCTGTTTCGGGGTGATTGCCCCTCATTAGTGCAGAGCAGAGAGTACTGGCTTTACTGGGTGAGAGGCCTTGGGGAAATTCACAAATACTGTATATTACAAAAATGGCTGTCTGCATCCACCACTAGGGGGAGCTCACTGCATAGAAATATATACAGTTACATGTTGGAAACAGAAGGAGTCCATCGCTGAGTCCCCTTACTCTAAGCCAGTGGATAAACATCTGTCCAGGTCATGTGATGGACACACCGGTGCGTGGCTCGTTACAGTGCAATGTTCAGAGCTCTGTTTTGTAATGCGCCGTTCATCTAAGTGTCCATCACATGACAAGGATAGATTTTTATCTAAACATATTTCCCCATATTGGAGGCGCACACAACCGTCCTACATTATTTCTGTAGGCAGTGCAGCAGGATGTGCTTTGTCCTAGCTGCGGTGAACGCGAGTTAAAGGGGTCATCCGGGATTAAAACAAATTTTTTGGCATTTGCAGATAGCCCTTGGACAAAAGTGGTTCTCTGTGTCCGGAAGTACAGCTGCTGCGGCTTTTTCCTTTCAAGTTGCAGTACCTGACACAGCCAATGGACAAGAGTGGAGCTGTTCTATGAAATAAAGTAAAAGACTTTTGTACTCCCCTTTAATTGGCAGACTAATGCACTCAACTACAGGAGATTGAGCACAACCCTTCCTATCGGAGACCAGGGAATGACAGTGAAGCTTCACACACAACCTGATCTGTGTGTATATGTCACAAAAAAAAAAACATGCCCGCTTTCTCCCAAAACAGTGCCACATCTGTCCACAGGATATGTGTGGTATTGCAGGCCTATTCATTCCATGGGAGCTGAGCTGTAATGTCAGATAATGAGATGACTCTGCTAATAGCGTCCCATTCTATACAGCAAAGCCAAACAAGTCAGCTGCAGAAAATGTGAGCCTAATGTGCCTGCTCTAGAGGCTAGCATGAGACCTGTAATATATTTCTTTTTTTATGAATATAGACACATAAAAAAGTCCCCAAAAATGTAAATAAAATATACGAATATAGCAATAACCCGATTATGTCATTATTTTCTTAATGATACGACCCCTTTAAGAGTTTGAA
Source organism: Bufotes viridis (assembly GCA_033119425.1). Taxonomy (NCBI): domain Eukaryota; kingdom Metazoa; phylum Chordata; class Amphibia; order Anura; family Bufonidae; genus Bufotes; species Bufotes viridis. The sequence goes on from CM065589.1 coordinate 32,240,672, forward strand.
AGTATGCGAGTGCACTTTATGAAGAGGACGAGGCTTGCGCTATCTTGTTTATTTTCAGCTAGTGGAAGTGGTCGGAGGACACAGTGAGTGTTTATTACCTCTTAAGAGATTTACCCTTCAAATACACTTCTACCTAAAATCATTTGCCAGCCCGCAGCAGGAGTCCGAGATCCAATTGTAGATTTGGCTTCAGACGTGGCATTTATCAGCAAGTGTTTGCTACTGGAAAGAGTCGTGCAGTCAGATCTTACCTGGTGTCGGCTGAGCCAAGTCATTTCCAAATACACCGTTCCCTTCTGCGTTGTGCACGCTGGAGGGGTCAGACTGAAGGGACATTGTGTAATGCGTGTTACAATTTAACACGTCGGCAACATAGCGGCACAGTGGATGACGTCTACGGGTCCAGGCTCCACAGAGAAGTCCCAGTAGGAAAAGTTGATTCAATGGCTTCCCAGGGCAAGCTTTTAATAAAGCTGGCATGCATTTTGACAGAGCCACAGTAATATAATAATTTTCTTGTACATAGGAGCAGTGTTATAACAGTTATATTCTTGTACATGGGAGCAGTGTTATAGTAGTTATATACTTGTACATGGGAGCAGTGTTATAGTAGTTATATTCTTGTACATAGGAGGCAGTATTATAGTAGTTATATTCTTGTACATAGGAAGCAGTATTATAGTAGTTATATTCTTGCACATAGGAGACAGTATTATAGTAGTTATATTCCTGTACATAGGAGACAGTATTATAGCAATTATATTCTTGTACATAGGAGGCAGTATTATAGTTGTTATATTCTTGTACATAGGAGGCAGTGTTATAGTAGTTATATTCCTGTACAAAGGAGCAGTATTATAGTAGTTAAATTCTTGTACATAGGAGCACTATTATAGTATTTATATTCTTGTACATAGGAGCAGTATTATAGTAGTTATATTCTTGTTCATAGGAGCAGTATTATAGTACAAACCGAATTCCAAAAAAGTTGGGACACTATACAAATCGTGAATAAAAACTGAATGCAATGATGTGGAGGTGCCAACTTCTAATATTTTATTCAGAATAGAACATAAATCAATGTACCATTTTAAGGGAAAAATATGTTGATTCTGAATTTCATGGTGTCAACAAATCCCCAAAAAGTTGGGACAAGGCCATTTTTACCACTGTGTGGCATCTCCCCTTCTTCTTACAACACTCAACAGACGTCTGGGGACCGAGGAGACCAGTTTCTCAAGTTTAGAAATAGGAATGCTCTTCCATTCTTGTCTAATACAGGACTCTAACTGTTCAATCGTCTTGGGCCTTCTTTGTTGCACCTTCCTCTTTATGATGCGCCAAATGTTCTCTATAGGTGAAAGATCTGGACTGCAGACTGGCCATTTCAGTACCCGGATCCGTGGTCTGGCATTATCTTGTTGAAAAATGCAGGGTCTTCCCTGAAAGAGATGACGTCTGGATGGGAGTAGAGTTGTTTCGGTACCAAAATTTTGATTCGGTATCGATACCATAAAAAAGTATTGCGATACTCGATACCATTCGATACCACGCGGAAAAAAAAAACGCCAAAAAAATCTGCGTGCATTCCACATTTTATGGAACCGCCGGCTCATAATACAACAGTCCTATCCTACTTTTTTACGGCGACTAAAAGAAAATGGCGAATCGTGCATTTTTTTTTTCTACGGCGTTCACCGCATAAAAGTTGATTTTTTAATAGTTTGGACTTTTGAGACGCGGCGATATGTAATATTTTATTTATTGTTTGAGGGGTTAATTGCCGCGGATCGCAGCGATGGGTCATAGGCAGGTGCCGGCAGCCTGTGTCTTCTGCCTACATTTATATATGAAACGGTACTAGGCATTGCTGGCCAGTGCCCCCGTCCCCCCGCTCCGCCCCTTCTCCGCCCTCTCCCTCTATTGGTTGCAGCTGCAGCACAGGGGGAGGGAGAGACCGCCTTCTTCTCCCTGTGCTGCCGAGGAGAACATGGCCGCGCTGAGAGCAGCGCAGCCACGTTCTCTGATACTGGGCTGTGCAGTAGCGCAGCCCAGTATCGATAAAATACTAATCCTGGTATCGAGCTCGATACCAGAGAAAAGTATTGATTGGGTATCGAAACTTCGATACCCGAAACAACCCTAGATGGGAGCATATGTTGTTCTAGAACCTGAATATATTTTTCTGCATTGATGGTGCCTTTCCAGACATGCAAGCTGCCCATGCCACACGCACTCATGCAACCCCATACCATCAGAGATGCAGGCTTCTGAACTGAGCGTTGATAACAACTTGGGTTGTCCTTGTCCTCTTTGTTCCGGATGACATGGCGTCCCAGATTTCCAAAAAGAACTTCGAATCGTGACTCGTCTGACCACAGAACAGTCCTCCATTTTGCCACACTCCATTTTAAATGATCCCTGGCCCAGTGAAAACGCCTGAGCTTGTGGATCTTGCTTAGAAATGGCTTCTTCTTTGCACTGTATAGTTTCAGCTGGCAATGGCGGATGGCACGGTGGATTGTGTTCACTGACAATGGTTTCTGGAAGTATTCCTGAGCCCATTCTGTGATTTCCTTTACAGTAGCATTCCTGTTTGTGGTGCAGTGTCGTTTAAGGGCCCGGAGATCACGGGCATCCAGTATGGTTTTACGGCCTTGACCCTTACGCACAGAGATTGTTCCAGATTCTCTGAATCTTCGGATGATGTTATGCACAGTTGATGATGATAGATGCAAAGTCTTTGCAATTTTTCGCTGGGTAACACCTTTCTGATATTGCTCCACTATCTTTCTGCGCAACATTGTGGGAATTGGTGATCTTGGCTTCTGAGAGACACTGCCACTCTGAGAAGCTTTTTTTATACCCAATCATGTTGCCAATTGACCTAATTAGTGTTAATTGGTCTTCCCGCTCTTCGTTATGCTCAGATTTACTTTTTCCAGCCTCTTATTGCTACTTGTCCCAACTTTTTGGGGATTTGTTGACACCGTGAAATTTTAAATCAACATATTTTTCCTTTAAAATGATACATTTACTCGGATTAAACGTTTGATCTGTCATCTACGTTCTATTACAAATAAAATATTGACATTTGCCATCTCCACATCATTGCATTCAGTTTTTATTCACAATTTGTTTAGTGTCCCAACTTTTTTGGAATCCGGTTTGTAGTTATACTCTTGTACATAGGAGGCAGTATTATAGTAGTTATATTCTTGTACATAGGAGGTAGTATTATCGTAGTTATATTCTTGTACATAGGAGCAGCATTATAGTAGTTATATTCTTGTATATAGGAGGCCGTATTATAGTAGTTATATACTTGTACATAGGAGCAGTATTATAGTAGTTATATTCTTGTACATAGGAGCAGTATTATAGTAGTTATATTCTTGTACATAGGAAGCAGTATTATAGTAGTTATATTCTTGTACATAGGAGGCAGTATTATAGTAGTTATATTCTTGTACATAGGAGTCAGTATTATAGTAGTTATATTCTTGTACATAGGAGGCAGTATTATAGTAGTTATATGCTTGTACATACGAGCAGTATTATAGTAGTTATATTCTTGTACATACGAGCAGTATTATAGTAGTTATATTCTTGTACATATAAGTCAGTATTATAGTAGTTATATTCTTGTACATAGGAGGCAGTATTATAGCAGTTATATTCTTGTACATAGGAGGCAGTATTATAGTTATATTCTTGTACATAAGAGGTAATATTATAGTAGTTATATTCTTATACATAGGAGCAGTATTATAGAATTCCTGTAACTAGGAGCAGTATTATGGTAGTTATATATTTGTATATGGGAGGCAGTATTATAGTAGTTATATTCTTGTACATAGGAGGTAATATTGCAGTGGTTATATCTTTGTACATGGTTACAGTATTATAGTAGGTATATTCTTGTACATGGGAGTAGTATTATAGTAATTATATTTTAGTACATAGGAGACAGTATTATAGTAGATATATTTTTGTCCATAGGCAGTATTATATAGTTTTATGCTTGCACATATGAGGCAGTATTACAGTAGTTATAGCTAGATTAAAAATATTTAACTTGGTTTTCCTGACATTTGCACTGACTGCATCTTTTTTTGTAATTCAGATATACCCCGAGCAGTCACTGGTAGCCGATATTGAGGGGTTTGTCCAATCTCAATATTTACGCCGCATCACAAGGATATGCCAGAAATGTCAGATCGTTGCATGTCTTTCCTCTTCAACCTGCTCCTGTCTCCAGAATTGGGTCTCTGTACAGAAGGATATTGCGCAGTGCAATTATGAGCGCATTTGGCTATTTTTGTAACTCATAGCGGTGAATTGATGTTAACCGCCTTCGAGTGGCATTACCACTCCTACGCCCTGCTCCTATCTGTGTATGCTGGTACGGTGTCATTCTATTTATTTTTTCCAGGTCCTCCACATTGTGTGTTTCCTATGTTTAAAATTGTTAATGTTCATGTAATGTACCTGGTTCACCAGAGGTGGCAGCAGACTTGGCAGTGCTACTGTTAGAAGAGAGTGAAACCTGCTTTCCATTCTGACCCTCTCTAAGGAAGGAAGCAGGCTAGTTGGTTAGGGGTCAGTTCAGCTTACCCCCTTTTAGGGGAAAGTCCTAGCTTACCCCAGCTAAGCAAAGTAAGCCAGTAGAACACCTCAGCTCTGCTGGATATAGAGGACACCGCTTGGAGCCTCATATAGCAAAGGAAAGGTTCCTATTTAAGCCTGTCAGCATAGCAGAGGCAAGATTGTTATTGCCTGCCAGTTTATGCTAAAACCTGCTGGAAACCAAGAGAGCCAGTAAATCGTTTGGAGAGACGCTTATGCAAAGTAAAGCTGTTTCAACTTCAGCACAAGGTCTGGACTCAATTTAATCTACAAATCCCTCAACTATTCACACTATTTGCTCTGCTTCAGACGACAACGCCTGGGGTCCAGGATATCCAGGTAGGAGCACCGTGACCCGTGAATAGCCACATCTAAAGGGGACATTATAGGCTACCCTACACCACTCTGGCATTCCTACACCTGGGTACCACCAACACCATCTACTTAAGGGGACTCTGTCCCTTGTTGCTTCAGTGCAACTGGCGTCATGACAAATTTACTTAAAAACAACGCCAGGAACATGTTGGACATTGCAGATGGTGCCCGCGCATGCGCGGCTGCTCTCCCTTCACTTTGGGGGCCCCATTCTGGAGAAAGGTGTGGGTCCTAGAAGTGACTTCTGCATTTCAGTCTATTCAGGAAAGCTTTTGAATGCCATTATGGAACACTTTTAAAAATAGCGCTGTAATTTTTGACTTGCATGAAGGTTCAAGGTGGCACATATAAAGGTTTCCATGTAAAGTCCAGCACTGGATGTAACGCCTGACTTTTGTCTGGGTCAGGGGCGCTGATGTGTGTAATTAGCTATTAAATAGTTCTGTAACGCCTGACTATCATCTAGGTCAGGGGCGTTGCTGTGTTATTATCTGCACTAAGCACCTTATTTATTAGGTCAGGGACACTTTTTTTGTGTTACATTTTCCAATTGGCGTATAACGCTGTAGCTCCTGACTTCCATTAGGCCAGTCTAGGAGCCAGCAACCCCAGTGGGAGGAAGGTGTGTCCGTGAAAAAAAAAACTTACCTCAGTCCCGCTGTTTCAGCACCACAGCCCCAGTTCCGTCTGCTTCCAATCTTATCCAGAACCATACCAAAAATAGCTTGGCCCTGTGACTCCAGTGGCTAGTTGCTGTCTATGGCAGGCACAACACTATGAAGGGTCTTTTGCGCCAGTGCATTAGAAGAATTTTGATATTTCTGACTTTTTAGTCTCACAGACTATCTATTACTCTGTAATTCCTCTAGCGCCGTTCTATGGAAGCAGTAAGTTTAAAGAGCTCACCAAATGCTTGAAATAACTTCTTTATTAACTTCAACATTTCTTCATATATGACACTGCCGCCTCCACAGCAGACAGTCCATGTACAAAACAGATGTGGAATAAAGTATCACAAAATGGCGGTTCAACTGTTCAATCTTGTCATTCAACATTCTTCAGTATCTGTACTTTCACTTTAAGTTATTTAGGCACTTTATGATCTCTGAGAGGTATATCTGAGACTTAACCAATAGTTTTACTTGCTGTATATGATCTGGTATGAGCAGTAAGCAGACTGAATGCTTTTATGCAATTTGGTCTTTGCAATTTGGATATTGCTATTTGCATACCGTTCATTTGGTGGAACTGCAAGTAAACATATATAACTAGTTCAGTATATAGTTCTAATCACTACATTAACAATAGGATCATCTATAACTGTATTGAATACCTATTTTGGCCTCTTTGCTTCCATAAAACTGAAGTGAATGTCTGTTCAGCTCCTCTCCTCTGGTGTAATAGATTTCTAGCAGCTCTTGCTAGGGGTATTTCCCATACAGGCTGAGTGTGAGGCTGGCTGTGATTAGTTAAGATTCCTGGGCAGTGACAACAGCTTAACTCTATACTTTCTGGTTTTAATTCTTCTGTGTCATTGAGCTTACCCTACAGTCATATAATGAATCTTTAAGGCACATTATCTTTTCTGCTTCTTTGAACACTATATATAACTGTTAAATGACATCCAAAACACGAAGTAACAGTAAAAAACTCTGCTTTTGTCTTTAACATATAAACATGTAAACTGTATTAAGGTTATTAGCAGGTCTAGCTGTATAAACATATAAGCCATATTAACAACCTAGGACAGGTCTTAGCTGGCCAGCTGCATTGGCCTCTGCAGTCAGGTGTGCTTAAATAGTGATGTTCAAGTACACATGGTCACTGAGACCAGTGATTGGTAGCTGCAGTAACAGGACAAAGCCACTTCTGGTCTGTCCAATAGGACAGCAGCACTAGAATGGCGGCACTGCGGACAGGTGAGTGGTTTTTTTTTTATTTAGAGGGAGGTCACACCTTACAATCACTGAACTTGTCGGCTCCCAGACCAGACAACCTTTTTTGTGAACCTTACCACACGATTTGGCAGTTAGTTACTGTTTAATTAAAAATAAGTGTAGAAATCTTCCAAGACTTTGGCAATATTCAAAGGGGTTCTCCTGGGCTTTGGCTAAATTGAAGAAGTGTCCTTCTTCAGCAAAATTTCTTTTTTTAGTGCATATTTATGTGACTTGTATGATGACAAAATTGTTGGGATTTTCCCAAAATGTTTACACGCGTGTCAAAATTTGGGGGATTTTAGTTTCTTGACCCTCACCCGATAATACACCCTTCTACTTTGAAATTATGTAAATCCTTTTGATGGATATCTGACCTCGGGAATTCTTAATTTTACTTCATTAATCATCTACATTATGCACAATTAGATGTTCTTTTAATCAGGTTAGTTTATTTTTTGGTCCATGAACATACTCAACACCCCAGACCATGTCCCCCCCTCCATTGCAAACCCCTCACCCTTGTGTAACACATACATAATTAACTTAAAAGGGTTTTCCAAGATTATTTTTTTTTTTTTACTGATGACCTGATGAAGGGGGTCCGACACCCGGGACCCCCGCTAATCGGCTGCTTTGAGGAGGCAGCAGCACTCCTGTGAGCACAGCGCCATACAGTACAATACCGAGCATCCGTGCTTGGTATTGCACTCAGCCCTATTCACTTGAAGAGGGCTGAGCTGTTCCAAGGCCACGTGATCGATGAATGCGTCGTCACATGGCTTAGGAAAAGCTGAGAGAAGGCCACGGCGCTCACTGGAGCGCCGCTGCCTTCTCAAACACCTGATTTGGGGGGCCCAGGTGTCAGACGCTCCATGATCAGATACTGATGACCTATCCAGAGGATAGGTCATCAGTATTAGGGCTCATGCACACGAAAATATTTTCTTTCCATGTCCGTTCTGTTAGTGTTTTTTTTGCGGATCGTATGCGGAACCATTCACTTCAGTGGGTCCGCCAAAAAAACGGAAGTTTGTCCGCATTACGGACAAGGATAGTACTGTTCTATGAAGGGCCCGCTATTCTCGTTCCACAAAATATGGAATGCACACGGGTGTCATCCGTATTCTTTGCGGACCGCAAAATACATACGGTCGTGTGCATGAGCCCTTAAACTCTCAGAAAATCTGAAACATAGAGAGAATAATACAAGGCAAAGAAATACTACTCATTCCTTTTTGAGGGATTCTCTTCTGCCTTGAGCAATCCCAACTTGTTAGATGGGTCCTTTTACATTAAAATAATCACAAATGGTCCTCATTCCTGGACCTCCAGTAACCAGCTTTTATCCATAGAGAAGCCTAGCAGTAAGGGCTCTTTCACACGAGTGTGTGCAGTCTCGAAATCACACTGTGTGAGTGCGCTTGACCCTCCTTTCTGGACACTGCAGGTCTTGCAGGAGTGCACAGCATTATACGGATTTATAATGCTATGTGCCTCTGCTTGACCTTGGGGTACTTTCACACTTGAGTTATTCTTTTCTGGTATTGAGTTCTGTCCTAGGGGCTCAATACTGGAAAACGGATCCGTTTAATCCTAATGCATTCTGAATGGAGAGCATTCCGTTCAGGACGCATCAGTTCAGTCCCTCTTACGTTTTTTGGCCAGAGAAAATACAGCAGCAAAATTCCAGATCACTTTCCAGAATTCCGGATCCGGCAATAAAATTACTGCATTGACTGATCCGGTCTTCCGGTCTGACATGCGCAGACCTTTAAAAATCCGTTTTTCCAGATGACAACCGGAGAGACGAATCCGGTATTGCAATGCATTTGTGTTGTGAGACGGATCCAGATCCGTCAACAAATAGTTTCCGTTTACATACAGATTGTCGGATCCGGCAGGCAGTTCCTCGCCGACGGAACTGCCTGCCGGAATCCAGCAGCGCTAGTGTGAAAGTACCCTTACTAATGCATTATGATAGTGACAGCATGATGTCAGTATTATCCTGTGGAAGTAGGGTCATGCAGAGACACACCGCATTATAAATAAGTATAATGCCGTGCACTCCTGCGAGACGAGCAGGATCCAGAATGGAGGGGCAATCTCACACGCAGAGCGTGATTTCCAGACTGCACACGCTCGTGTTAAACAGCCCTAAGTGTTCACTTTCCCTGCAGCGCCATTACAGGAGAAATGAAGTATTACACAGTGTCCAATCATATCAATGTGTTGTCTGTGTAGGACAAGACAGGACAGTTCCTCCAGAGAGAGACGCTCTTTATAATCACTCTCCATTATGACCTCTATTATTTCTGAATTCTGTGATAGTGAAGATTGGTTTTCCAACCAGTAAATCCCTTTAAAAGGTCTACTTTAGACTAGTGTAGCGTTGGTGCGTATTTTTTTTTTGCCTTTTATTACATCTGGAAATACCTTTTATAGATATTTTCCAGGATTTCCAAAAAATGCCTTTTTTTTCTTAAAAAGGTCCTAAACCTGGTATTGTCAATCAATTCTTATGAAGTGAAGGCGGCTCAGCTGCAAGACCACGGACAACCTGTGAACTAGTCTGGTACTGTTGGCCACGTTTATCTAAGGCCTCATGCACACGACCATATGTGTTTTGCGGTCCGCAAAAAAAACGGATGACATTCCGTATGGCATCTGTTTTTTTTGCGGATCCGTTATTTTTGCGGATCCATTGTAATAATGCCTATCCTTGTCCGCAAACTAGAAAAAAATAGGACATGCTCTATTTTTTTGCGGAACGGAAAAACGGGCATACGGAAACGGAATGGACACAGAGAACCTTCCGTTTTTTTTTGCGGACCCATTGAAATGAATGGTTCCACATATGGTCCGCAAAAAAAACGGAACGGACACGGAAAGAAAATACGTTCGTGTGCATGAGGCCTAATTCTGTACTACTTGTTCTCCCGTTGTAGGAGGGTCTACAGCTAATATGTGTACAGATTTTTTTTTCTTAGGCCTCATGCACATGACTAAATTTTGCATCTGCTTCCCATACCCATTTTTTGTGATTAGCACCTGAACACATTCATTTTTTCTAAGTCCATAGAAGATTCACATGTTGGAGTTCTTCTGGCAAAGTACACTATATGGACAAAAGTATAGGGACACACCTCCTAATTATTGAATTCAGGTGTTTCATTCAGCCCCATCACCACAGGTGTATAAAATCCAGCCCCTAGCCATACAGTCACCTTTACAGACACTTGTTAAAGAGCTCACTGTATTCCAGCGTGGTCCTGTAGTAGGATGCCACTGCTGCCACAACTCAGTTCCTGAAATATGTTCCATCCTAGATATTCCACTATCACATGTGAGTGGTATTGTTGTAAAGTGGAAGAAACCACAGAAACTCTGCCACAAAGTGAAGACCACGTAAAGTTACAGAACATGGTCACCAAATGCTGGGGAGCATAGGACATAAAAGTCACCAACGATCTCCCGACGCCATAACTGCAAACCTTCTCTGTTATTAACATCAGCACAAAAACTGTGCTTTGTCGGGAACTTCATGGCATGGGTTTCTATGGCCAGGCAGCCCCAAAGAAGTCTGTCACCAAGCACAATGCCAGGTGTCGGACGGAATGGTGTAAAGCCGCTACTGGACCCTGGACTAGTGAAAACTAGTGATGAGCGGCAGGTGCCATATTCGATTTCGACGAAATTCGCGAATATTCGAATGAATATTCGTTTCGTATTCGTCGAAATCGAATATTCGTCATTTTTTCTAGTTATCGCGATTAAAATGCGATTTAAATAATCGCATATTGCGATTTGTACTTAAGGCTACTTTCCTATTGGTTTCATATCTAGAATTAGCGAGGATGACGAATATGATGAATGTATTCAGTCATATTCCTCAAAACGAGATACGCAGTATTCTACATCTTCGTTTTAGCAACCTATTCGTCAACCTCGCTAATTCTAGCAATCAAATAGGAAGGTTGACTTACCGAGACAGCTGTGTTAAATTCGCTATGCGATTTTTTTTTTTTAATACAATAATTATATTACTTGATATGATAATATTATTATAAGTATTCTATTTATTAAAAAAAAAAAATCGCATAGCGAATTTAACACAACTGTCTGGTAAGTCAACCTTCCTATTTGATTGCTAGAATTAGCGAATAGCGAAGTTGGCGATGACGAGGCGAATAGGTAGCTAAAACGAAGATGTAGAATACTTCGTTATCTTCGTTTTGAGGAATATGACGAATACATTCGTCATATTCGCTATTCGCTAATTCTACCAAGCCAACCATAACTTCTGTGCTCATGGAGCGTCCCCATCACCATGGGAACGTCTCCATATACTAAAATGTACTGTCGGATTTGAGGAATTACGTTGAAATCGCAATGCGATTAATTCAAGTTATATTAATCGCATTGCGATTTCAACTTAGAGCTGGGTTTATAATGGGTCAGCTTGCTAGAATTAACGAAGTTAACGAATATGGAATATAGCAGCAGTGCTAAGTTGAAATCGCAATGCGATTAATTTAACTTAAGTATTCGCATTGCGATTTCAACTTAGCACTGCTAGTGCATAGCTATATATTCCATATTCGTTAATTCTAGCCTATGTAAGATAGCAGTGCTAAGTTGTAATCGCAATGCGATTAATATAACTTGAATTAATCGCATTGCGATTTCAACGTAATTCCTCAAATCCGACAGTACATTTTAGTATATAGAGATTTTCCCATGGAAGGGGACGCTCCATGAGCACGGAAGTCGGCAGAAGCGGCAACGGGCACTGACTGGAGCAGCCAGGAAGCCAGGAATCCTCATGACAGGTAAGAACTACTTTTGGGAAGTGGGAAAGAAAAAAATATAACTAAAAAAAAAAAAAAAAAAGAATATTCGAAATAGCGAATTTATAGCGCTATATTCGAAATATTCGCGAATTAGCGAAGTGCCGATATTCGCTAAAAAAATTCGCTTTTCGAATATTCGCGCTCAACACTAGTGAAAACTTCTTCTGTGGAGTGATGAATCACACTTCTCTATCTGGAGTTTGGAGATGAGTCTGGTTTTGGTAAATGCCAGGAGAACGTTACCTACCTGACTGTATTCTGCCATATATATAGTCCTGGTGGAGGAGAATAATGCTATGGAGGTGCTTTTCAGGTGTTAGCCTTGGCCCTCTTGGTTTCAGTGAAGGGAAATCTTAATTCTTCAGCAGACCAAGACCTTATGGACAATTGTATGTTTCCAGCTTTGTGGAAACAGTTTGGAGAAGGCCTTTTTCTGTCCACCATGACTGTGTCCCACTGGACAAAGCAAGCTCCATAAAGACATTGTTGAGGAAGTTTGGTGTAGAAGAACTTGACTCAACCCCAACCAACACCTCCGGTATGAACTAAAATGGAGACTGTGAGTCAGGCCCTCTCCTCCAACATCATTTTCTGACCTCACAAATGCCCTTCTGGATGAATGGGCCAAAATTCCCAAGACACTTTACAAGATCTTCCCAGAAGAGCAAAGGGCGACAGCTCCATATTAAAGGGATGGTCCTGTCTGAGAAAAAGATTACACTCTATTTCTAGTTTTGGCTGGGACACCCCCTTCTACCTGACGGACACGTGACCGGATCGGTGCCTTGTCTACAGTTTCAGAAAGACGTCTTGCCTGCCGATTCCTGTCTGTCCTCTTAGATGGTGCATGATGCTTTCTCCAAGCAGTGACCCTGGCCACTTTGGGACACATTCCCACTGAGCTCCGTCATTGGCTGCGGAGGCGCATGCGATCCTATTCCTGCGGAAGCTGACAATGAAGACAATTTGGAGGCTGGAACGGGGTGGCAGGGAGCAAGTGAATATGGAGTTCTGCACAGGTTCCTCTGGACAAGGGGGGGGATTAACAAAAAGAAGCTTTAATAGCAGGTTGTAATACAAGTATGTGACAAGGCACATGTGGGAGGAAATACAGTATAGACACTATATGAACAAAAGTATTGAGACGCCTCCACATTACACAGGAGCTTACATGGCTTCCAATTATAAATACATAGTCATTAGTTATAAAAATGATGAATTATGCCTTTTTAATGAATTCCTGCTAAAAATAGTAATTTTAATAAGTCTCTATTTGAAATGCATGGGAATACTGTCAGTGTCACACAGGCCATCATTTTAATTCTGATTTATCATGCTGATGTGTGGAATATTACAGTAGGCGAACGTTTCGTACAGTATCTTGTATGTCCTGTTTTCCAGGAATAGCTGCGGTTTTGCATGAGAGCCTTATGTAATATATCATGTCAGTGATACTGCTAATTAAAGTAATTATCGGCTGCTGATTACCATGAGAATTCGGGACCTCTCCACCTCCCTACTGTGTTCTATGGAGGGTCCTCGGTTTTCATATTCCCCTTCAGGGGCTAGATCCCAGGTGTGACTGCACCCCCTATAGCTGCGCCCCTGTCCATAGACGTCTCTGGGTGTCACATTATGGACCACGTGTAACGTGGACTCATAGTCCTAATACAGTTGTAGTTACAATCAGTGGTGGAATTTTCCACTTTGCAAACCAAACCAATGCTTGGGGTCCCAGAGATCCGGGCGTCCACTGCTGGTCACAAACCATTTAGAATAAAGACAATATGACTAAAGGGGCGGACATACTACCTGTGCAGTCGATTCAGATGCACAGGGGCCCAGGGGGGCATTCCCAGCCAAAGTGCCCAGGCTAAGCTGAGAGTGGGGCTTAGCAGGCTAATGGGGGGGAACTTCGCGGTGCAATTGGGTGGGACTTAGCAGGCTGATGGGGGTGGAACTTCGCGGTGCAATTGGGTGGGACTTAGCAGGCTGATGGGGGTGGAACTTAGCGGAGCGATGGGGTGGGACTTAGTGGTGAGGTGGAGGAGGCCCCGCTAGATATAACTTTGCTTGCACCCAGAGAAATGCCAGATCCACCACTACAGTAATAGATTCTGGGATGGCTGGGGTATTGTAATGGTGGCCATATTGGTTGCCACTGCCTGGCAGGATCTAGGAGGTGGAAGAGTGCAGCGTGGCACAGAAACTTTTCCATTTTTTTTTAGAAGCCACCTTTTATCAGGCCATGCCCATGTTAACATAGATCACACCCCTTTTATGTGGCACCCTACCAACTCAAGGCACGTTTGGGCCCCAGGCTTGAGTGTGATGGCACAGCATCCCGGCGCCAAGTACTATTAGACTTCATGGACTTCTGCTTTGCAGGAGAAAGCAGCCCTCCATATGGTGGGGAGATTTGCCAGCAATTTCGGAAGTTCAGGAGGCCCCCCATTTTTGCAGGAGCCTCCTTGGAAAGTATTCTGGAAAACCCTTCCAGATCATCAACAGGAGAGCTGGTTGTTGATAACAAGAATGGCATTCACTGACATAAAGCAGAAAGTGGTGAGAGGATGAAAAACACTTGGGGGGGGGGGGGGGGTAATATTTATGAAGCAGCCTAAAAGAAGAACTGCCTTTGTTGCCCATATCAACCATTCACATCACAGCTTTCAAAGCACCTAATGAAGACGTTGGGCCTTTATAATACCCCTCACAAAAAAGGAAATAAGTTAGTAAATAAGTCCTATTTACTCTAAGATGGGACCAGAAACGGTACGTTGATGGAAAAATATTAAAATTCTTAGGGTCATTTACCAAACTGGTGTAAAGTAGAACTGGCTTAGTTGCTTATGGCAACCAATCGGAATCCTGCTGGATTTTCACAAGGAGACAGTGCCGGAGGATCGCTGCCCGGCACTGTCACTCAAAGTAAGAAGGGGCGTGCCAGCAGGTTGCCGCACGGAGCTTCTAGGAGCAGGGCAACGCCCCCCTGCTCCTAGAGGGTAATTTACATATTATAAAAGTACGTTTTTTAGCCCGAATATAAATCGGATTTTTATAAAAAAGACATTATCAAGCTGCTCTGACATTAGCACATAGCTAATGTCAGACAGCTTATAATGTCAAAACGTGATGACAGAAGCCCTTTAAGGTGATTTGAACTTTAATGTGTTTTTTTTTTTTTTTTTTTACTTTTTTTTAGCTATTTTTTTAACTTTTACGTCACCCCGGGTGACTATAACTGGCAATCATTAGATTGCTTATTGTGTTCATTGATATGCCATATATAGCCTTTGTTGAACACTTCATTTTGAGTATAACTATACAGTGCTGCCACCTGCTGGCCTGTATTGATATATTCTAGTAATAGCTACCAAAGCCTGCTTGAGGCTTTGGGCTATTAGTGTTACTATAACAGGTTCCCCGATCTCAGCCGGGAAACGCTGGTACAGGAGCGGGAGCGCGCGGCTCCGCTTTGCTCAGATGCTGTGGTCACATTTGACCACAGCATCTGAGGGGGGGGAATGCATGCGATCAGCCTTATGGTCAACCGCATACACGTGCCGCGGGTCTCTGCTGTTTTAAACAGCAGAAACCTGGCGGCTATGGGAGCATGTGTCATGTTTAAAGACATGTACGGTTGAGGTCGTGAAGTGGTTAAAAGGCTTTTCTGTTTTGCATCGATAATCGCTCAACAGGAGAAAACTCATGTTTCCCTATGGGCATGGTTCTCACCTGAGCGTTTTACAGCGCGTTTGAACGCGCTGTAAAACGCCCTACGCTCAAAGAAGTTCTTGAGCTTCTTTGGGGCGTTTTGTCGCGCGTTTGCACCCATAGACTTCAATGGGAACACGCGTAAAACGCGCATTTAACACGCGTTAAATTCCCTTTTTAATTGGTCTCCAGAGTCACGAACACGCATATGACGCGCGTTTCCTATTTTCAAAAACACGCTGTAATACGCGCTACTAAAACGCGCATCTCAGAAACGCTCAGGTGTGAACCCAGGGTTAATGCAATCATTTGTGCAGGTTGCTGTAATCTTGTAATGTATTTATTTTACCTTTACGACGCCTATCTCGCATTTTGGTCTGTGGTCACATGACCCTGTCCATGTAGCTCTTTCATATTTCCTGTGATGTTATGTCCAAACCATAGTCGTTCTGGAAAACCCCTTTTAAGGGGCTGAAATGCGTGGGTGCATGGTAGCCACTGGCAGCCGCCTTCTCCGGCGGAGGATCATAGTGAATGGGGCCAGAGCGGACTTCCGGCACCATGGTGCAGTAACGGTAGCACAGATCCGGCAGGCTGTTCCCCCGCCGGAGAAGGTTGCCGCTAGTGTGAAAGTAGCCTTAGAAGCTTGATGCATTTGGACACCTGACTGCAGAGGAGGAACAACCCTGTGCTTCCAGATACGTGCACTTCCAGGTGATTGCCCATCATGACAGGGTGTAGACGGGGCAGGTGGAGCTCACAATTTCCCCATCAGCTCTCATAGTGAGTCACGCTTCGTCACATAATTACGCTGCCCTCTTCTCGTGTTTGTGCTGGGAGCCCGTGAGACACCATCCTGGGAGCTGGCTCCATTGGGATTTAAGTCCATAGCTGATTTCCACAGGATATATTGCACAAGGTAAGGAGAAGCTCATACATCTGAGCAGGGGCTCCTCTGCTGGCAGCAGACTACAACTCCCAGCATGTACTAACAGGTGTAGGCTGTCTGCACATGCTGGGAGTTGTAGGGTCACAACAGCGCCTGGCCTCTGCATTACACTGGCTGTAAGTAAACGGTGACATTTGTGGTTTGCTTCATGTCATGCAGGGTGTCTGGAAGGGGTCCAGTGTAGATTTCACTTGTCCGCAGGAGCTCTCAGTCCGGAAGGGGGCAAAGCGCAGTGGATTGTAGGGTGGTGGTTGTAGATTCTGTATGAACGGTATAAACCAGGGCTCACCAACCTGCGGCTCTCCAGCTGTTGCAAAACTACAATTCCCACTATGCCCTGCTGTAGGCATGCTGCGAGTTGTAGTTTTACAAAAACTGAAGAGCCGCAGGTTGGCCATCCCTGGTGTAAACCATCCTGCTGATGAGCCCAGCGCACTGGGGACGGAGCGAGGAATTTGGGGACCTCATAGTAAATTTGGAAAGGAGCGGTCTCAGGGAGTAGCAATGAATGCATTCTGTATATACACACTATATAAGTACATGCTGTACTATATAGAAATAATACTCATATACCAGATATATATACAGTGTATGTATGTATATATATAGTATAACATACTATACTAAGACACATACATTATATATACACACATGCTGTACATATACCTGTACTATATATAAATAATACTCATATACCAGATATATATACAGTGTGTGTATATATATAAATATATAATATATTAATACATACTGTACAAACACATACATATATATATATATATATATATATATATATATATACACATGCTCTACATACACATGTACTATATAGAAATAATACTTATATACTGATATACATACCGTACACATACTATATATATACACTATGCATACACTATTAATACATACTGTACTAAAACACACTATGAAAATATAATGTACATACACACCATATATCAATACATACTGTAAATACACACATACTATACATACGTACACCATATATACATACTAACATTCCAGATATAAATACAGTGTGTGTGTGTGTGTATGTGTATATATATATATATATATAGTATTACATACTGTACAAACACATACAATATATAGATATATATATATATATACACACGCTGTACATACACATGTACTATATAGAAATAATACTCATATACCGATATACATACCGTACACATACTATATATATACACTATGCATACACTATTAATACATACTGTACTAAAACACACTATGAAAATATAATGTACATACACGCATAAATCATATATAATGTACATATACACACCATATATCAATACATACTGTAAATACACACATACTATACATACGTACACCATATATACATACTCACATTCCAGATATAAATACATACTATATATACACTATATCTTAATACATAATGTACTAACACACAATTTAAATGCATAATGTACATACATATACCCTATATAAATACATTGGAGGACATTTGTTAAAACTGGTGCAAAGGAAAACTGGTTTAGTTGCCCATAGCAACCAGATTCCATTTATTTCAGCGTTCCTTTGATAATTGATATCTGATGGAATTTGGTTGCTATAGGCGACTACACCAGTTTTCCTTTGCACCAGTTTTGATAAATCTCCTCTATAATGTGAATATATATGTATATATTGTACATAGGCTACTGTATATATAAATGTATACTGTACATACACTATATATACTATATATACATGCATGCTATACTCCTCAACATTGAAATATCAGCACCAAGAAGGAAAGATGGTGGAATTCTAGAAATCACAGGATCGATAGACATGTTAATGATATGCAAATGATAAAAAATTGAACAAAATATTCAAAACTTCTCGATTTATTCAGGATTGAGTTTGAGCGCCACAAGCCCAAATACATGTGCCTACGTGCTATCAGTGAGCTATTCCCATCTCATACATTAGGGGTGTATTGCTAGTATATCCCATCAGATAGGTGTGGGTCCCACCTCTGGGACCTGTTCCTATCTCCAGAACGGGGCATGCGTGTTTTCTCTTTATTGACTAATGTGGGACGTCTGAAAAAAGCCAAGCACGCTCCCTCAGCTAATTTCGGAACTCCCGTAAATGAAGAGCGGTTGCCCTTGCGCAGTGCACTCTCCTTCACTTTGGGGTGCCCAGTCTGGAGATAGGTGCAGGATCCACCTCCAAGACCCACTCCTATCTGGCAGTGAGACATATCCTAGGTTGTCTGAGGAATATTCTGCCACGCTGAATGCACTCTTGGCCCACAATTGCCATCCAATGACATCTCAGATGTACTCGATAGAAGACAAGTCTAGAGACGCTGCAGGCCATGGTAGCGCGATTGGGCCATGCAAGCTGCTCACAGAAGCACGAGCAACATGCGGCCAGGTGTTATCCTATTGAAAAACAGCTTCTGGAACATCTTGGAGAAATGGCCGTACCACTGGTTCTACAACCAAATCAATGTAACGCCTAGACTAGACTAGAGGGGTCCGACTACCGTACATGACTCCACCCCACACCATAATCCTGGGAGTAGAACTGATGTGATGTTATCTTGTAAAGGCCTTTTAATGGCGTTGCCCACGTGGTCTCCAGACTGATCTCCAGCTATCATTGCATCTGAGACAAAAGCGTGACTCCATTCCAGCCTCCCTTGCCGTCTTGCTGCGCACCATGATAGCCCTTGAGTAACACCTGTAGCTTGACAACTGGCTCGTAGCCGGGTGTTGTGCAGCCACCTTCTAATGGTTTGTGTAGACACTGTTTGCCGCCCTAGGTTTGGGATGTGAAGTCCAATTTCACTTGTAGTACAGAATGGATCACAGCGCACCATTCTTCTAATCAGACGATCCGTCCATACAGAGGTTTTCTCCTCTATACTCTTCTTGCTTAAAGTCAAGTTTGTCGCATTTCTCCCAACCACCAGAACACACAACGTTGAGCAGTGCTGACCCCTCGGCCTAGTTGGGTAGCGATCTGCCGGGGTGATAGACCAAAGTCTCTTAGCTCATGGATTCTGTTCCTCTCAGTTTGCGACAGGTGGTGATAACTGGCACATCGATTAACAAGAGACATCGCGTGAAGAATCATCCCACATGAATTGTCCCACATCAGATTTTTGAGGTTTCATGTGGCTGAAGCACCTTACTTGCATCTGGCTTTTCTGCCCCTCCCACAGATTGGAGCTAGGTGCTTGAAAATGTCATCATCTTAGAGACAAATGTCTGTAAAGTTCTGCGGTATATGGTATCTATATGAGTGCATAAAATAAATAAATAAATAATAGATGAGGGAAGGTCCTATAGCTCACCGCTAAACCAGCTTGCAAGGTCAAAATCCCGGAAAAATGTGATGGTGCGTGGAGAAACCCCTCCGGAAACGGTTCAATACTGAGAAGAGAAATCCAGCACCATGTCTCAATAAAACAATTCTTTATTGGTCACTTCTTAAAAAGATCCGTAAAGTGCAAATTCTCATGCTACGCTTCAGACAAGCACATGCTGGCCTTCATCACGGCGTAAACTATTTATGGATCTTTTTAAGGCTACATGCACACGACAGTGAAAAAAAACGTCCGTTAAAAACAGACATTTTTAACGGACGTTTTTTTTCACTGATGGCTTTCTGAGAGACGGATGTTAAAAATGGACCCATTCAATTGTATTGGGTCAGTCTTTCAGTGAAAAACGGACAAGATAGAGCATGTTCTATTTTTTGACGTCCGTTTTTCACTGAATAACCCCATAGTTGACCATTGGTCTTAAAATATACATTTCATGGCCGTTAAAAAAAAAAATGTACATCACATGTCCGTTTTTCACTGTCGTGTGCATGTAGCCTAAGAAGTGACCAATAAAGAATTGTTTTATACACACAGTGCTGGGTTCCTGTTATCAGATCTTAGAGACACCGGCTGCTTCCTCGAATCTCATAACCTTATGGCTTTTCCTTCTTGGTGTTGCAAATTCAGTTTCGAGGAATGTACATATGAATATGTACTGTTCACACTAGAGTTGTTTTGATACCAAAATTTTGATTCGGTATCGATACCATAAAAAAGTATCGCGATACTCGATACCATTCAATACCATGCGAAAAAAAATAAAACGCCAAAAAAAGCCGTGTGCATTCCACATTTTATTGAACCCGCCGGCTCATAATACAACAGTCCTTTGATCGCAGCGCTGGGTCACAGGCAGGTGCCGGCAGTGTGTTTCTTCTGCCTGCATTTGTATATGAAACGTTATTAGTTATTGGTGGCAAGTGCGCCCGCCCCTCCTCCCGTCTCTTCTCATTGGCAGCGTGGCACAGGGGGAGGGAGAGACTGCCTCCTTCTCCCCGTGCTTCCCAGTATCGATAAAAAACCAATCCTGGTATCGAGCTCGATACCAGAGAAAAGTATTGAATGGGTATGGAAACTTCGATACCCGAAACAACCCTAGTTCACACACAGATGCACTTACAGATATCAATATACAAACATATTAATAGAAGATTTTGGTGCGGATTTGCAGATTTTCCTGCAGATCTCACTCTCGCGTTGAAAAGGGCGAAATCCGCACACAAAAAAAAAAAAAACATAAATGACATGCCGCAGATTTCAAAATCCACACAGCACATGGAACATGGAAAAAAACTGTGTACATAAAATTTGTGTAATCTCATACACTTAGATTGTACTGTGTTACGTTGCGGGTTTTCCCGCATAAGAATCCACACGGAAAAAACATGCGTAATCTGCAAAATGTACAGGTAGCCAAGTCATCACAGGTCCTTTACCCTCAGTTCACACTTGCGCGTTTTACATCGCGTTCGAATCGATGCAAACCAATGCTTCCCTATGGGACTGGTTCACAGTTTCGCGTATTACAGCGCGTTGAACGCGCTGAAAAACGCCCGACGCATAAACAAGTACTTGAGCTTTTTTGGGGGCGTTTGTTGCGCGTTTTGGGCCATAGACTTCAATGGTAACGCGCAACATGAATTTGCAACATGCTGGAAAGGCCAAACTTCATATAGACAGGGATATTTGGTCATTGGACAACACTGCAGTCAATCACACAAACGCGCGTTTTCCGCGCGTTTTTGGCAATAGTAAACGCGCGGAAAACGCGCGTCTCAGAAACGCTCAGGTCTGAACCCAGCGTTAGACTGCAGCTAATGCATGAAGAGAGAAGAGAGATCGCCAACTACGCGATCAAGTGGCTAAGGTAAGTTAACTTTTATTATTTTTAACCCCTTCCTCTTCATTTTACTTTGCATTCTGTATTGAGAATGCTATTATTTTCCCTTATAACCATGTTATAAGGGAAAATAATAAATTCCCCAGAATACTCTACCCGAAACCGGACTTCAGTGATGAAGTCCGGCTTCGGGTCTGGGTACCAAACAGGCCGATTTTTCCCACGCACGTGCAAAACGCATTACAAAAGTTTGCACACGTGCGGAAAAATCGCGCATTTTTCCACAATGCACCCGCATCCCATCCGGGCGTCAAACGTGACGCCCGTGTGAAAGAGGCCTAAGGGTACCTGCACGTGAGTTTGCACCAAAAACTTGTTACTTGCATTTTTTGTTGCAGATTTGATGTGCTTCACTGCATATCTCACCCTTACAATGAAAAGGGTGAGAACTGCACCCAAAAATTGCACAGACAATTGACATGCTGCAGATTTGTACAGGGAGGTTGTCTTATCTCATTCACTTTTGGTACTGTATTAGGGCTCATGAACGAACGTATTTCTTGTCCATTCTGTTTTTTTGCGGCCCATATCTGGAACCATTTATTTAAATGGGGCCTAAAAAGACGGAAATGTCTTTGTGTGCATCCCGTGTCCGTTTCGCAAAAAAATTGAACATTTCCTATTTTAGTCCGTTTTGCAGACAAGGACAGGCATTGTTACAATGGATCTGCAAAAAAAATGGATGCAACACGGATGTCAGACATTGCGGATCCGTGTTTTGCGGAATGCAAAATACATATGGTCGTGTGCATGAGCCCTTACACTGCGGTTTTTATGCATGAGAGTCTGCGGGGAAAAAACTTACACAGTGTGCACATTGCCTAAAACAGGGCTGGGGAAGTGACTTTAAAACTATGTCCTTGGTAAAGGAACGTCTAGCCACGACTCTGCATCTGCATACATACACCCATATACACATGCATGCATACACCCATATACACATGCATGCATACACCCATATACACATGCATACATACACCCATATACACATGCATACATACACCCATATACACATGCATACATACACCCATATACACATGCATACATACACCCATATATACATACACCCATGATATACACATGCATACATACACCCTTATACACATGCATACATACACCCATATATACATACACCCATATATACATGTACACATACACTCACAGATAGATGCAAATATACATACATACATACATGCATTCATACATTAAATATATTTGTGGTCAGGGCTATGGACACGAAAGCCGAAGAGCCCTAGTGGGCTAAACACCGAGACCCACCGTAACTGCAAGACGCATCTTACCTAACTAAATGGCTGGTGGTGTGCCGGTAGCCATGTCCGTGGGTAGGCCTATAAAAGGGGGGCATACCCTGTAGAGGTGAAAATAGAAAGGGAGGGAGGGTGGGGCAACTGAGAAAACGCCCGCCCCTAGGTGGGGCTGTGCCTGGTTTAAGTAGAGCCTCCGCCCCTCCCACAAATGCAGTCTAAACAGACTGCCAAACATATATAGACCTATTGGTCTGCATAGGAGCTGTAGACCCAAAATAGTAGGAAGTGTTTAAATAAAAAACACTTTCAAAGTTATTTTTTATTTTTATTAGTTATTACAACAATCGAATCGAAGGAAATTAATTTCAAAAGTTTTCCTATCCTTTAGCCGTTTTTATTGGCTGTGTCTCAACATCTCAGGATGCTTTTAATGTGTATTGCATAAGTATAGGCGCCATGTCCGGAGATTGCATGAAAGTATAAGCCACCGCTGGCGCCCTTTATTATTCTCGCTGGGATTTCTTTATATAGGTACCACTTGGAACCTAACCCGAGTTCGGGAAATGTTTTTTTACAGTACAAATCAATTTATGAAGTTATTACGCGAAGTCTCGCGAGACTTCACGAAGCAATAACTTCGGCTCATCAGAGCCAATACATTCTATTACTGTACGGAGCTCCTGCTCCGTACAGTATTGGAACAAAGTTTTATGCGATTCGCTCATCCCTAGCGATGAGTCATGTGACACAAATGACATCATTGCATGCCATGTGTATAAGCCATTATTTAAAGGTGTAGTCTTATGGAGACAAGCCCTTCGTGTAGTCGAGCAGGTCCGGCGGGGTACAGCTGTTGACATTGCGACCAGCTGTACATGGTGGCGGTGGCTCATGGAAGTGAATAGGCTTGAGCCGCAATACCGCACATAACCTGTGTATAGGTGTGGCGCTGTTTGGAAGAAAGCAGCTTTGTATATTAGTTTTTTTTCTATTATCCTGGAAAATAACTCCAAGATGTACAGTAGCAGCATTGTGTTTGTCATTTGGCACCTTTTTTGTGTCATCTTTGTTTAACCCTTAAGCAACCAAGGATGTACATATGTTAGTGGTTGCAAGGGAATGTATGGAGCAGGCTCAGGAGCTGAGTGCGCTCCATATACGGTGGGTGCTGCCTGTGTTATACAGCTGACACCTACACGCAGCAAGTCCGGATAGGAGATGGCTATGAGACCCGGACGTTTAATCACCCAGATGTGGCTGTCAATGGCGTCTGTGGCACCTGAGCGGTTAGAGGCAGGAGGCACCCTCTATCCTTTCCCCCTCCGGAAGGCAGTCATGGGGGTGTCACTTGGTTGTTATGACAGTTGGGGACCGTCTATGCTTCTGCTTATATCATAGCAATACAGCTAGTTCAAGTACCCAAAGGGGACTAATAAAAAAAAAAATGTTGAATAAAGTTTTGTAAATGGTCAAAAACAAAATCTATAAAAAAAAAATTCCCAAATTCTCATATTAAAATGATAAAAAAATAAAAGATGAACTGAATCGGAAACATTATTTATCATGCTTGGTAAACACTATATATATATATAAAAAAACAAAAAACAATTCACCAGTGCCAGAGTTTTCTTTAATGGTCACCGCCACCCCAAAATTGAGAGAAAAGTGATCAAAAAGTTGCCTGTACATAAAAATTGGTATCTCTGTCAGCTGTTTATGGGGGTCAGAATATGGTGACACAAAGCAATTTTTTAAAGTTTTTAATTTTGTTTTTGTTTTTTACCTATTTTTATATTGTTTTTATTGCCATAATCGTACTGCCCCACAGAATAACAACATATTTTTACGGTACCACGAACACCTTAAAAACAAATCCTTAAAGACAAAAACAGAATTGCGTTCTTTTTTTTTTCCCTACTTTCGCCACAGAAATATTTCTTGCGGGGTTCTCATCACATTATACGGTATAATAAACCATTAAATACATACGTACATTAGTTTAATACATCCAGCAAAAAAAAATTTGAAGCAATAAAAGAATAAAATGGTATGGTTCTTTGAAGACAGAAGTTGCCCTCCCAAAATGTGCTGGCTCCTTAGAGCGTTAAAGGGCGTCTGTCAGCAGATTTGTCCCTATGACACTGTCTGACCTGTTACATGGGCACTTGGCAGCTGAAGACATCTGTGTTGGTCCCATGTTCATATGTGCCCGCATTGCTGAGAAAAATAATGTTTTAATATATGCAAATGAGCCTTTAGGAGCAACAGGGGCGTTACCATTACACCTAGAGGCTCAACTTTCTCTCTCTCTCTCTCTGCAGCTGCTGCACTCTCTGCACTTTGATACAGGGCCAGGCAGTGTAAATGTGAGCATACCTGTCCCTGTCAAAGTACAAAGGGTGCAGCAGTTGCAGAGAGAGAGCTGAGCCTCTAGGTGTAACGGTTACGCCCCCGTTGCTCCTAGAGGCTCATTTGCATATAATAAAACATAATTTATCTCAGCAATGAGGGCACATATGAACATGGGACCAACACAGACGCCTTCAGCTGCCAAGTGCACATGTAACAGGTCAGACAGTGTCATAGGGACAAATCTGCTGACAGGTGGGCTTTAAGCAAACCTATTTGGCTCTGCTACATCACAGTTTTTTCTTTCACTAGCATGTTCAGCGCTGGATAGGGCAGGTTAGTTGCTGCCTCCTGGTTCACTGCTGGTGGGACCACTCAGGGTAAAACCTCCTTAAAATTCTGCTCTGTCAACTCCAAGCAGTTGCTGGAGAGCCATTGAGACGTGATAGAAGTGTTATGAAGTCAAACACGGAGCTAATTGCTGCCCCGAGGAGCCGAGCCTTCCGAAAACAAACATCGGGCACGTTCCCGCCTGCAAATAATGAATGCATCCTTCAGAAATAATGTGCCGTTTGCAACACGAGATATAATTTTTTACTAAATATGTAGCATGTTCGTGTGATATGCAGAGTGCTTGGGTGTAATCCCGCTCTATTGACTACGCCGGCAGCTGAGCAGAATGCGCAGTTCGTTGCATTTCAGAATTTTCAAGATGGCTGCTTGCTGTCACTGAATACTGCCGTTCATTGCTTGCGTTCAGAGAATGGAAGCTTGAAGAGATTTGAAATGTTTGCCACTTTATCCATTGATGACTAACCTACCGCTTTTCCCCCAAAAACATCTGTAAAGGCTGGGTTCACATCACGTTTTCCCATCCGTTTAACGTATGCCATACAGTAGCATCTGTTCACCATAGAGTTCCATTAAAAAAAAAAAAAAAAAAGGATACGTTTTTTACCATTGTAAAAAAAAATATATATATATACTTTTTTTTACTAGACTGTGCAGGATACAAGAACATGGTATGCTGCGTTTTTGTATTCTTTTTTTTCCTAACGTATACGTCAAACGGAGGCATAAAACGTGATGTGAACCGACTCTTAAGTCGCATATATAATATGATAAGGGAATCTATGGCTTCATATGTGCAGCACAGTCTGTTCACCGTTTGTACAGCACTCCCATACAGTTCATGAAGCGAAAAATAATACAGCCTGATAAGTGCACAACTAATACCGCTCTCTAGCAGACATACACTGTAATACCATCCTACAGTTCTCATATACAGTCATGTGAAAAAATTAGGACACCCTTTGAAAGCATGTGGTTTTTTGTAACATTTTTAATAAATGGTTATTTCATCTCCGTTTCAACAATACAGAGAGATTAAAGTAATCCGACTAAACAAAGAAAACTGAAGAAAAGTCTTTTCAAGATCTTCTGTAAATGTCATTCTACAAAAATGCCTATTTTAACTGAGGAAAAAGATAGGACACCCTTGCCCCTAATAGCGAGTGTTACCTCCTTTGGCTGAAATAACTGCAGTGAGACGGTTCTTGTAGCCATCTACCAGTCTTCGACATCGGTCTGAGGAAATTTTACCCCACTCCTCAATGCAGAACTTTTTCAGCTGTGAGATGTTTGAGGGGTTTCTTGCACGTACAGCCCTTTTCAAGTCACCCCACAGCATCTCAATGGGATTCAAATCTGGACTTTGACTTGGCCATTCCAGGACTCTCCATTTCTTCTTTTTCAGCCAATCTTTGGTTGATTTACTAGTATGTTTTGGGTCATTGTCATGTTGCATGGTCCAGTTCCGCTTCAGCTTTAATTTTCTAACTGATGGTCTCACATGTTCTTCAAGCACCTTCTGATACACAGTAGAATTCATCGTGGATTCTATGATGGTGAGCTGACCAGGTCCTGCTGCAGCAAAGCAGCCCCAAACCATGACACTTCCACCTCCATGCTTCACAGTTGGTATGAGGTTCTTTTCTTGGAATGCTGTGTTTGGTTTACGCCAAACATGTCCTCTGCTGTTGTGTCCAAATAATTCAATTTTGGACTCATCTGTCCAAAGAACATTATTCCAGAAGTCCTGGTCTTTGTCAACTTTATCTCTGGCAAATGTCAGTCTGGCCTCGATGTTTCTCTTGGAAAGCAAAGGTTTCCTCCTTGCACACCTCCCATGCAAGTTAAACTTGTACAGTCTCTTTCTGATTGTAGAGGCATGTACTTCTACATCAACAGTAGCCAGAGCCTGCTGTAGTTCTCGAGATGACACTTTAGGGTTTTGGAGACCTCTTTTAGCATCTTGCGGTCTGCTCTTGGGGTGAACTTGCTAGGGCGACCAGTCCTGGGCATGTTGGCAGTTGTTTTGAAAGCCCTCCACTTGTAGACTATCTTCCGGACAGTGGAATGGCTGATTTCAAAATCTTTTGAGATCTTTTTAAATCCCTTCCCAGACTCATAGGCTGCTACAATCTTTTTCTGAAGTCCTCTGACAGCTCTTTTGCTCTCACCATGGTGCTCACTCTCACTTCAACAGTCAGGAGCACACCAAACTAAATGTCTGAGGTTTAAATAGGGCAAGCCTCATTCAACATGCAGAGTAACGATCTACTAATTATGTGCACCTGGTGTGATATACCTGTGTGAGATCTGAGCCAATTTAAGAGGGAATACATGTGAGGGTGTCCTATCTTTTTCCTCAGTTAGAATAGGCATTTTTGTAGAATGACATTTACAGAAGATCTTGAAAAGACTTTTCTTCAGTTTTCTTTGTTTAGTTGGATTACTTTAATCTCTCTGTATTGTTGAAACGGAGATGAAATAACCATTTATTAAAAATGTTACAAAAAACCACATGCTTTCAAAGGGTGTCCTAATTTTTTCACATGACTGTATTACCGAAATAGAAATGCCATACACTGCTAAATACCAGTGCTATACAATTATTATTATTTATCGTATGCACGTATATAGCGCTGACATATTCCGCAGCACTTTACAGACATCACCATCACACTGTCCCCAATGCCCAGTTTACTGTATATGATCGGTGTATTCTACAGTGTGAAGGTAAAATATTTTACTGTAGCTCCTGCACTCCCCATGCGTTGTCTAAGCTGAGTACCACATTGTTAATGTAATCTGGGCATTGTATAGCAGTGGTATTTAGGCAGTGCATGGCATTATTCTTTAATACTAGGCAGTATATTAGAAACGCACTAGCATTAAAGGAAGTTTTTTATTTCTTATGCACTATAAGGTGCCATTATTTATGCCCAGTTGGGTGGTATTTATTTTGCACTGTAGGGTGGTATCATTTTAGCACTCTAGGGTGGTATTACTTGAGCACTATAGGGTGACACTGCAGGGAGTAATATAAGCCATTGCGTTCTGATTTGTGGACAGTCTTCTATAAGTTGGATCAGAAGGGACTGACAACGCATGGAAGACTTATTTGTTTGTGCTTCTCTTTTGCAGTGACCCATATGTGAAATTATCCCTGTATGTCGCAGATGAAAACCGAGACCTTGCATTGGTGCAAACAAAGACCATAAAGAAGGTAAGCTGTGACCATGAGCCGTATCCCGGACCGTATCTGAGACGTAGATGACTGCAGGGTTGATTTGGTCATAGGGAAATGCCCATACATTAAACCAGGGTTCTGTTATTACTGAGCCTGTACGACGACAGAAGCATCATTAACCTTCAGGTGGTGAAATACACATCAATGAAATGTTTATCACTGTTTTATTACACCCCACTGTATGGCTCTAATTACTGGTCTCCATATGGCACTGTTATTACTGGTCTCTGTATGGCATTGTTATTACGGCCCGCTGTACAGCACTGTTATTACTGGTCTCTGTATGGCATTGTTATTACTGGTCTCCATATGGCACTGTTATTACTGGTCTCTGTATGGCATTGTTATTACGGCCCGCTGTACAGCACTGTTATTTACTGGTATCTGTTTGGCACAGTTATTACTGTAGCAGTTGTTACTAATCTCTGGGTGGTCTCTGTATGACAGTGTTGTTCCTGCCCGCTGTATGGCACTGTTATTACTGCCCGCTGTATGGCACTGACATTACTGCTGTCTGTATGGCACTGTTATTACTGGTCTCTGTATGGCACTGTCATTACTGGTCTCTGTATGGCACTGACATTACTGCTCTCTGTATGGCACTGACATTACTGCTCTCTGTATGGCACTGACATTACTGCTCTCTGTATGGCACTGACATTACTGCTCTCTGTATGGCACTGACATTACTGCTCTCTGTATGGCACTGTCATTACTGCTCTCTGTATGGCACTGACATTACTGCTCTCTGTATGGCACTGACATTACTGCTCTCTGTATGGCACTGACATTACTGCTCTCCGTATGGCACTGACATTACTGCTCTCCGTATGGCACTGACATTACTGCTCTCTGTATGGCACTGACATTACTGCTCTCCGTATGGCACTGACATTACTGCTCTCCGTATGGCACTGACATTACTGCTCTCTGTATGGCACCGACATTACTGCTCTCTGTATGGCACTGACATTACTGCTCTCCGTATGGCACTGTCATTACTGCTCTCTGTATGGCACTGACATTACTGCTCTCTGTATGGCACTGACATTTCTGCTCTCTGTATAGCACTGACATTACTGCTCTCTGTATGGCACTGACATTACTGCTCTCTGTATGGCACTGTCATTACTGCTCTCTGTATGGCACTGACATTACTGCTCTCCGTATGGCACTGTCATTACTGCTCTCTGTATGGCACTGACATTACTGCTCTCTGTATGGCACTGTCATTACTGCTCTCCGTATGGCACTGACATTACTGCTCTCCGTATGGCACTGACATTACTGCTCTCCGTATGGCACTGACATTACTGCTCTCCGTATGGCACTGACATTACTGCTCTCTGTATGGCACTGACATTACTGCTCTCCGTATGGCACTGTCGTCCCTGGTCATTTGTTAAACCACATGGCACTTTGGGAATGTAAAGTTTAGTCCCCAAGTCACTGTATGACAATGGCCTGATGGATGAATAGGACATGCGGCACTCTTCTTTGCCCTTGGCCTCTATTGATCTTGATTTGGTCTTCATCCCTGTTGCCATGTCTGTGACCTGTCTCAATATTATTTACAGAGGGGTTTGGGGGGGGGGTGCTGTATGCAGGACAGTGGTCCCTGGCACTGGCCCGGGTATGTTTTTGTGTATTGTTTATGGATCGTGTACGTTTTTGTTTTCTAGCTTTGTCTTTAGCTACAGCAATGTAATGTAGACCCGAGCAGCGCCCTCCCCGTGCTGTCTGTGTTTCCAGACTGTACCAGCTGCTGGGGTTGGTGCTGGTCATAGCCAGTGTGAATGGAGGAGGAGGAGGAGGACTCTGTGCCCTTCATGATATGAGCTTTGTTCATAGCTCGAGGCTTTGATAAGAATGTTTTACTGTTTGCATTGTTTCTCTGTAGGGCTGCAGGTTGCTGTCGCTGCCCGCCATGGAGGCTGTGACCAGTCAGACTAGTTGGCGCTGACCTCGCTGTATAGTCAGAAGTGGTGACACTTTATAATATACCTTGTACTTTAGGATTTGTTTATTTCTTTTTTGACTTTTCAATATCACTGCTTGCTGTCAGAATGTTACTGTTTACATTTTGAGGCTGAAAATGTATAGACCTAATCACTGTCACAACTGTGAGCGTTTGTTACAACGTATCACGTGTAGGCAATCCTCTGTGAGTTAGGCCGCGTTCACATCTATGGCAACAGATTCGCCGGGTCTGGTGTTGCCGGATTCTATCGTTCACCGACTGATCCCCATTGACCAGAATGAGGACCGGCGGAGATCCGGACGCATTATGACATAAATGACAGGTTTCGGCTAGGTAAAAAACTTTGCATGCGGTCAGCCGGCATTTACACCGGATCAGCTTGCCGCAGATGTGAATGTGGACTTAAATGAGTTATTTAAAAAAAAAAAAAATCCCCGCAGTCAAGAATTATCAAAACATAATAAAATAACATATGTCATAACCTATGTTGATCCCCCCACTACCTTTAGCACCGCCACTCCAATCCTGCAGCCATGGCGTGTCCATATATGTCACATGACCTCTGCAGCCAATCGTTGGTCTCAGCGGTCATGTTCTGTATAACCAGCGATTGGCTGCAGTGGTTACTGTGGTATACAGGCACGTCATTGCTGCAGCCAAGAAGATGACATCGAGGCTGCTGCCCTGTGCAGGATCAACTCCTTTAAAGGGATATTCCCATCGTCAGCATTTATGACCTATCCTGCGCTGATGATGGGACTACACCTTTAAAGGGATTGTCTAGAATTAGAAACAACATGGCTGCGTTCTCCCATAAACAGTGCCACACCTGTCTACAGGATGTGTGTGGTATTGCAGCTCATCCCCATTCACTTCAATGTAGCAGAACTGCGATACAAGACATAACCCGTGACGCTACTTCTGGAAAAACGCAGCCCTGTTTTTCTAATCCCGTAAACCCTCTGTAAATAACTCAGATTCCAGGCTGATGCATTTTATCTGCACGGAAACATTGTAGCAAGCGGTGTAGATTTGTGTTGCTGACGTGTTTATCTCACAGAGGATTCTGTAGACTGGATACAACTGTAGCAAGGTCTCAGTTGTGCGGAGCATTAGGGTACTTTCGCATTAACGTTATTCTTTTCCAGCATTGAGTTCCGTCCTAGGGGCTCAATACCGGAAAGGAACTGATCAGTTTTATTCCTAATGCATTCTGAATGGAGAGAAATCCGTTCAGCATGTCTTCAGTTCAGTCACTGCACGTTTTTTGGATAGAGAAAATATCGCAGCATGTCCAAAATTACGGAACACTTGCCGGAATGCCGGATCTGGCATTAATTTACATTGAAATGTATTAGTGCCGCATGCAGCATTAAAAATACCGCATTGACGGATCAGTTCTTCCGATCTGCGCATGCGCAGACCTTTAAAGGGATTCTGTCACCTCAGTATACACCATTTAAACTTTTAAACCAGCCATGCTCCACAGATTACCTTGAATTGGCTTTGCTGTTCCATACTGTAATCCGTCCAGTAGTTTTGCTCAAAAACGATTTTTATCATTATGCTAATTAATCCTGAAGGTGCCCAGAGGGGCGTTTTCTTCCACTTTGTGTGCCCAGTAACGCCCCGCTGCAGTGCCCAAACCCGCCTCTCTACTCAGTAAAACACGCCTTCCTCCTGAATCCCTAACCGCCCACAGCGTCTCCTCCCTCTCCTCCCCCTCCCTGACGGCCGAGCGAAGTCTCGCGCAGACGCAGTACCCACTGAGGCAGGGCCGGTGCAAGGATTTTTGCAGCCCTAGGCAAAAGAAAAGTTTGCCGCCCCACGCCCCCATGTGACATCACAATGCCCCACCCATATGATCTGCCATATTAGGGTTTCTGCAGTTTATTTAAACTGATCAGCAGGGGTCCGACACCCGGGCCCCGCCAATCAGCTGTTTGAGAAGGCAGCGGCGCTGGCAGTAGCGCCTCAGCCTTCTCGCAGTGATGTCATGACTAATATCACTGGCCTGGGTGGAGCTAAGCTTCATTCAAGTGAACGGAGCTTAACCCCGCCAAGGCCAGTGATACTAGTCGTGACGTCACTGCGCCTGCAGTAAACAGTGAGAAGGCCGCGACCCCGGCCGATCAGATGCTGATGATCTATCCAGAGGATAGATCATCAGTTGTAACAAACTGCAGAACCCCTTTAACTAACGCCAGTTCTCTTTCCCCCCTTGTCATTCTCTCCCCCTCTTGTCATTCTTCACACTCCCCCTTGTCATTCTTCACACTCCCCCTTGTCATTCTCTCCCCTCTTGTCATTCTCTCCCCCTCTTGTCATTCTCTCCCCCTCTTGTCATTCTCTCCCCCTCTTGTCATTCTCTCCCCCTCTTGTCATTCTTCACACCCCCTTGTCATTCTCTCCCCTCTTGTCATTCTTCACTCCCCCTTGTCATTCTCTCGCCCTCTTGTCATTCTCCACCCCCTGGTCATTCTTCACACTGCCCCCCTCTTGTCATTCTTTCCCCCTCTTGTCATTCTCGCCCCCCTCCCTTGTCATTCTCTTTCTCCCCTTGTCATTCACTTTTCCCCTTGTCATTCTCTCCCCCTCCTTTGTCATTCTTTTTCCCCTCGTTTCATTCTCCCCCTCCCCTTGTCATTCTCTTTCTCCCCCCCTCCCTTCCCTCCGCTACCTCTAGTGTAGCGCGGCCGAGCTCTTTATGCTTCACGGGTACAGGAGCTTTCGTTTCCTGTACCCGGGCGGACTGACAGGAAGCGCACACTGTGTGCGCACTTCAGGTCAGTCCGGCCGGGTACAGGAGACAGATGCTCGGCCGCGCTACAATGGAGTGACAGGAGGGAGCGCTCAGCGCTTCCCCCCGTCAGCTCCTCTCCTTTTGCTGCGCCCGGGTGGTGCGCCCTCATGGACGCGCCAGCCCGGGCAGTGCTGCAGCCGCCAGAGGCTCAATTCAGAGCGCTCAGGCGGCTGCAGCATGAGGCGGGGCCGGCGCTCCTAGCAGAGCCCATTCCCAAGGGGCGCTCTACGCGGCTGCCTATTCCGCGTATAGGACGCGCCGGCCCTGCACTGAGGGCTGCGCCAGTGCGATGTGCTGGAGACTGAGGGCAGGAGCTTCATCATTGTCACTGTGCATGCGCTTCCTCCCAGGATGACTGAGGGGAGAGCGAGCATCTGATGTCACTGGCTCGGCGCATGCCCAGTGACGACGATGAAGCTCCTGCCCTCAGTCTCCAGCACATCGCACTGGCGCAGCCCTCAGTGGGTACTGCGTCTGCAGGAGACTTCGCTCGGCCGTCAGGGAGGGGGAGGAGGCGCTGTGGGCGGTTAGGGATTCAGGAGGAAGGTGTGTTTTACTGAGTAGAGAGGCGGGTTTGGGCACTGCAGGGGGGCGTTACTGGGCACACAAATTGGAAGAAAACCCCCCTCTGGGCACCTTTAGGATTAATTAGCATAATTATAAAAATCGTTTTTGAGCAAAACTACTGGACGGATTACAGTATGGAACAGCAAAGCCGATTCAAGGTAATCTGTGGAGAAGACTGGTTTAAAAGTTTAAATGGTGTATACTGAGGTGACAGAATCCCTTTAAAAATGTAAAAAAAATACAAAAAAACAGTTTTTCCAGATGACAACCGGAGAGTCGGATCCGTTATTGCAATGCATTTGTGAGACGGATCCGCCTACAAATGCTGTTCGTTTGCATACAGATTGCCGGATCTGGCAGGCAGTTCCTGCGAAGGAACTGCCTGCCGGAACCTCACAACACAAGTGTGAAAGTGCCCTTAGGGCCATGCAGGTTTCCAGCTTTGGGATGGAAAAGGGAATGCTTTTATTCACTGACAGCAAACACTGTTGTGGAATTGAAACATAAAGTCCCTTAAAAAACTGGAGAAGTTTTCTCTGTCCAGTAATCAGGATTTAGAAGCGGATTCCTGTAGACTGGACTGAGTGCGGGGAACGAGAGGGCAGCCTCTTAAAAATAGTGTCCTGTTATCAGGCCGGCTGCCTCCTGGCGCTGGGACAGGAATGCTTTTTGCTGCTCCTTTTATTATTTGTCCTCTTGTGTTTCTCAGTATTGTACTTTGCTGTCTGGCATCTCAGTGAGCTGGATGTGTTATAGGAATTCTTCAGCGCTGCGTCCCGTTGGGGGGGGGGGGGGTCAAAGATTTGGCATATGTACTTCCACCAACGCGTCTACTTCTTGTCACTGGTACCGGGTAATAACACTGCTACATGTGATAATACTGAATCCCTGGGATATAAAAAGAAGAAATGCATTAAAAGCAAGTTGCTCAAACAATGGCGCCATTAGATGGTGTTCATACGATGCTGTCAAATCAACCCCTTGAACTTTTCCACATTTTTTCATGTTACACCCACCAAAAAAGGGAATGTGTCATCGTAAAATGACCTGCTGTTGAAATAATTTTTTTATATTTAACATATGTTTAAAGAATTTTTAATATTCCATATACTCCATATCCCGTATTTAAACAAAAAAGATAAAATCCTGCAGTTTTCGCACTGGCCACAGTCTAATAATAGGCACCATTTCTTGGTCTGTACAGATCACTTTAATGCAGTTATCTGCTTATCTGTCATTCTAATCCTGTCTGTATGGTTACCACCTCTGTGTATAGATAAGACAGGATCCACCGTTCACAATAGGTGATCGTCAAATCTTATCTATTCCTTCCTTGTACATTGACCTCTGCTCGGGTCACAGAGCAGGCCCGGAAAAGTCTCTCATAGAGGTCACTGAGGTCCCCTCCTGACCATTGTGACTATGGAGCAGTAAAGCAATTTTCTTAAGGGTTTCTAAAGCTGGCTGCCCCATAATCATGTTCAGGCAATAGAAGAAATAAATCTGTAATCAGAAAATAAATACAGATTTGAAAAATGTTTCACTATCTGATTATAACTGGCAGATAACACTTTTGGTGACACATTTCCTTTAAATGTATGTTAGGGTCCAGTCACACGTCCGCAAGTGGCCGGCCCTGTGATAGAAATGCCTATTCTTGTCCGTGGCTGTGAACAAGAATAGGACATGCTTTATCTTTTTTGCGGGGCCCCATCCAAAGACCCATTCGTGTGAATGGACCCTTATAGGGATTTTATGTAATGGAAACACTTTCCAATTTTTATTTATTAAATATTTTTAAAACCATGTATCATTCTCTTTTCACGGAAGAATAGGATGTCAATGAGCTGTTAACAATCTCCGCCTCTGATGCCACCAGCGATCCTATAATTCAATGTTCAGCTCTTTAAATAAGCCTATAAGTCTCCTCACGCCGACTAAGGCGCTCTCTTCCCCAAGGAGAGCGAGTACCCCCCAAATATTTTCTTTTCACTTCACACATACTTGCTACTTTGTGTTGGTCTACCACATAAAATCCCAATAAAATGCATTTAAAGGGATTATCCCATGACTAATGTAAAAAATTAAAACCGGACATCATACAGTACATGACAATCTCTTTCTAACAAAGCTAGAACCAGCCCTGCACCTCACATGGATCCAGAGATCTCCCCGTTCAATGTTCTGCTAGATTTATATCAAGCTGACAGCTCAGGGGAGTGTCTTTTCTGCTGCAGCTCAGGGGGCGTATCCATGCTCACCCTATCACAGCTCAGGAGGCGTGTTTCAGCTCTCCCTATCACAGCTCAGGGGGCGTGTCTCAGCTCTCCCTATCACAGCTCAGGAGGCGTGTCTCAGCTCTCCCTATCACAGCTCAGGAGGCGTGTCTCAGCTCTCCCTATCACAGCTCAGGGGGCGTATCCATGCTCACCCTATCACAGCTCAGGGGGCGTGTCTCAGCTCTCCCTATCACAGCTCAGGAGGCGTGTCTCAGCTCTCCCTATCACAGCTCAGGAGGCGTGTCTCAGCTCTCCCTATCACAGCTCAGGGGGCGTGTCTCAGCTCTCCCTATCACAGCTCAGGGGGCGTGTCTCAGCTCTCCCTATCACAGCTCAGGAGGCGTGTCTCGGCTCTCCCTATCACAGCTCAGGAGGCGTGTCTCGGCTCTCCCTATCACAGCTTAGGGGGCGTGTCTCAGCTCTCCCTATCACAGCTCAGGGGGCGTGTCTCAGCTTTCCCTATCACAGCTCAGGAGGAAGTTGAAGGATGAAACTGAGCATGTGCGGCCATCTCAGTGAGCAGGACAAAGAAATAAGTATAAGTACAAACAGCAGGTGGCGCTGTCCTGATACATTTTATTGAATAACTTAGTAACTATGTAAAATTTTTAATTACATGCAATCATAGAAGTATTCAGATCCAGGTCCTGGTTTAATAAATGTAGAATATTTTTCGTGGGACAACCCCTTTTAAGTTAGTTGATCTAACGTGAGAAAATTTGGAAAAGTTCAAAGGGTATGAATACTTTTTCAAGGTTCTGTATCTCTGAAAGAGGACAGGATTGTCTAATCTCATATCACTTTGATCCCCTGCCCTTCAGTTCCACCGAAACAGCTCTCTGATAGAAATACTGTTGACTCTAAGGATTGGCGCTTGGTCCTATGTGTATTTGAGAGGTAAATTGTCCTTAAAGGGGTTTTCTATATATTTTTTTTTTAAAGGTTGCTTAGGGTACTTTCACACTAGCGTCAAAGTTTTCGGTCATTGAGTTCCGTCCTCGGGGCTCAATAACGAAAAAAAACTGATCAGTTTTATCCTAATGCATTCTGAACGGAAAGCAATCCGTTCAGTTTGTCTTCAGTTCAGTCCTTTCACGTTTTTTGGACGCAGATAAAAGCGCAGCATGTTGTATTTTTATCTCCGTCCAAAAATGCTGAAACACTTGACGGAATGACGGATCCACCATTAATTTCCATTGAAATGTATTAAGGGCGGATCCGACATTGAAAATTGACGCATTAACGGATCCGTTCTTCCACTCTGCGCATGCACAGAGCTTTAAAAATGGTAAACTAATAAAGTTTTTACGGATGACAACGGAAAGATGGTTCCGTTTTTTCAATACAATTGTCAAACGGATCTGAAAACGGATCCGTTTGCAAATGAAATCCGTTTTTAAACGTTTTAACGGATCCGTCGGGCAGTTCCGTTTCAGACAGCTGATTGGCGGGGGTGCCGGGTGTCGGACCCCGGCCAATCTGATGTTGATGATCTAACATGAGGATAGGTCATCAATATTAAACATCCAGAAAACCCCTTTAGGGTGGAAATTTGTTCCACCTTTAAAATTTTTAAAACATTTAAAGGGAATTCATCGCCTATATTTTTCTAACGAATTAAAACTAGATACTAATTCATTGTATTATTTTTCTAATATGTTTCTATTTTCCATTTTGTGTACACGGGGGGGGTGGCCATCTTTCCATGGATGCTGTTAATATGCCATCAGACTGATGCTGCCTGGCACATAGGAACCTGTAGTCTGGAGAAGCTCCCTAATGTCTATGGGAGAGAGTTGTGGGCACGCTCTGTGACCTGCGCAGAGGTCATTGTGCAGGGAGGGGGAGGAGGTGAGCTGTCTCATCACCTATTGTCAACAGTGGATCATGTGTTAACTATATATAGGCGTTGTCTGACTTTGTAATCCCGTCTGTGATTATAATGAGGTGACTGCTGAGAAGGGATTTCTACAGAACATAATTCTTAGCACCCGCAGAGCTCTGCTGAACCTTTGTGCTTCTTTGTTTAGGTTTTACGTCATAAATAGTTTATGGAGGTTTTTCCTGTACACACTGCTGTTGTCATACAGTCGTGTTGTAGAGGGTTGACTTTTTCTAGCGAGGGCCGGCGCAGAGAGTTGTCAGACTAGTTTTCACCATTGAGGGCTGAGCTACTATTGGATAACACATTTATTGTTTACTGTGTAATAAAGTGTAGCCTGGGAGTCATTCACTGCACGGCCGGCAGAGTACAAAGGTGTATGGCACTGTCGTAGTGTCCGGCTGTGGAAGACTGTGCGGATATCTAGGCCTGGACACAGTTTAAGAATCATCTGGTTCAGACACTTTCATCTTCCTGCTGCACGGTCAGTGAACTAAATGAAATGTGGTGTATGGAAGGTTATGTAGCAGAGCTGAAGTGGTTGCTTCAAAAGGTGGGCTACATTGTTGATTTACAGTATTAATAGAATGCTGTAATCCACGACTAGCACATCCCTAATTGCCAACTCAGCTCTGCTACATCCTACAGGGTTGTGTATGTCCTCAATAAGTGTTTTTTTTATATTCATGTTGTTGGGCCAGAAGTTTGGAACAAACAGAACGCCTGACTTGCCCCTTGTATCCTTATTTACCTCACAGACAGGAAGATGGGCTCATCTAGATACTGTAGAGATCTCTATACGCATGTATGGGTAAATAAAGCACCCACTTTACAATCTGGATTTATGAATAGATTTGGTGGAGGCATGGAAAGATCTGGATAGATGGCTGGATCTGAAGAAATGTGTAGATCTGGATGGATGGACGGATCTGGATTGATTGGTGGATGGATGGATGGATCTGGATTGATGGATGCATATGGATTGATTGGTGTATGATAGATTGGTTGATGGATTGATCTTGATGGCTGGATGGATCTGATGAAATGTGTGGATCTGAATTAATGGATCCCAATTGATTGTTGGATGGATGGATCCGGATTGACTGGTGGATGATTGAATATGTATTCATTAGTGGATGGATCTGGATTGATGGATGGATGGATCTGGATTAAGTGATTGGTGGATGGATGGATCTGGGTTGATTGGTGGATGGATGGATCTGGGTTGATTGGTGGATGGATGGATCTGGGTTGATTGGTAGATGGATGGATCTGGGTTGATTGGTAGATGGATGGATCTGGGTTGATTGGCGGATGGATGGATCTGGGTTGATTGGTAGATGGATGGATCTGGGTTGATTGGTAGATGGATGGATCTGGGTTGATTGGTGGATGGATGGATCTGGGTTGATTGGTAGATGGATGGATCTGGGTTGATTGGTGGATGGATGGATCTGGGTTGATTGGTGGATGGATGGATCTGGGTTAATTAGTGGATGGATGGATCTGAGTTGATTGGTGGATGGATATATGTTCATTGTTGGATGGATGAATCTGGATTGGTGGATTGTAAAACTACAACTCCCACAATGCCCTGCTGTAGGCTGATATCTGTAGGCTGTTCGGGCATGCTGGGACTTGTAGTTTTGCAACAGCTGGAGGGCCGCAGTTTGAGGATGCCTGCTCTAGAGCTTGATAGATAAGTAGGTCTAGATATGTTGATGGACAGATGGGTAGTTAGATCCAGGTAGATGGATGAATAGATTTAGACTAGGTCTACACGACGACATGTGTCGCGCGACACATGGGGCACAGCTGCACCGCAACATTTTTATAATGGTAGTCTACGGTGTCACATTATGACATGCTGCGACTGCAACAGTCGCAAAAAAATCTATTTCGAATTGATTTTTAGCGACTGTCGTGTCGCAGTCGCATCTTGTCGCATGTTGTAATGCGACACAATAGACTATCATTATAAAAATTGTCGCACGACATTAATGCGACAAAATGTCGCACGACAAATGTCCTGTAGACCTAGCCTTGGGGCTTTTTCACACAACCGTGCCGTGTTTTGCGGTCCACAAATTGCGGATCCGCAAAACACGGATGCCGCCCATGTGCCTTTCGCAATTTGCAGAACGGGCGACCCTTTATAGAAATGCTTATTCTTGTCTGCAAAACGAACAAGAATAGGACAGGACTCATAATTTTTGCGGGGCCACGGAACGGAGCAACGGATGCCGACATCACATGGAGTGCTGTCCGCATCTTTTGCGGACCCATAGAAGTGAAGGGGTCCGCACCCCAGCAGCAAACAATGCAGCTCGGATGCGGACCAAAACCACGGTCGTGTGAACTAGAATTTACCAGATCTGTATATGTATAATTAGGTCTAGAACAGGCAAACACAATCTCTTCTGGTCCAGGGGCCACTCTGTTAGGCCTCTTGCACACGAACATTTTTTTTGCGAGTGTACGGGCCGTTTTTTTGTGTTCCGGAACCATTCATTTCAATGGGTCCACAAAAAAAACTGATTCCGTTTCCGTATTTCCGTTTTTCCGTTCCGTGCAAAGATAGAACATGTCCTATTATTGCCCGCAAATTACGATCCGTGTCTCCATTCAAGTTAATGGGTCCACAAAAAAAAACGGAAAGCATACGGAAATGCATCCGTATGTCTTCCGTATCTGTTCCGTTTTTTTCGGAACCATCTATTAAAAATTTTAAGCCCAGCCCAATTTTTTCTATGTAATTACTGTATACTGTATATGCCATACGGAAAAACGGAACCGAAACGGAAACACAATGGGAGCAAAAAACTGAAAAACGGATCCGATAAAAACGGCCCGCAAAACACTGAAAAAGCCATACGGTCGTGTGAAGGAGGCCTTACGTTGAACTAATCCCTTGGCCTGCAACGAAAACGTAAAGCGCTATTACCATCCGAGACATTTACAGCATATCGGAAGTATATGGCATAAATGGCTGATTCCACTGCAGAAAGGAAAGGGACTGT
Organism: Bufotes viridis; assembly: GCA_033119425.1. Lineage (NCBI taxonomy): Eukaryota > Metazoa > Chordata > Amphibia > Anura > Bufonidae > Bufotes > Bufotes viridis. The sequence goes on from CM065589.1 coordinate 32,282,143, forward strand.
GTCCGCTTGTCTCCAGCGGCTGTAGTTGTGAGTTGCTGAAACAGCCGACGTACAGCCACAAGACACAGACGAGCGTGTCTATAACCAGCACAGAATGGCCACCCCGACACGGATAGTCATAGTAAAACCCTTGACCCCTGGAGCTGAAGACGCCAGGCCATGTGCTGCCAGATCTTGCTTCATGCAGATACTGTGTTCTTGAGAAACTCTTGTTTTCAAAACGCTCGTCTTAAAGAATCCAGTCTGCGCCAGTCCGATATTCCCTCACAGCATCTTACTATTATTTTCTGTAAACAGCGGGTGCGCTCCTTGTTCCACATCCTGGTTAAGTGATTGCACTATGTGATAGATTCTAGTCCTGGACTGTGCCTCTTCATCTCGAGTTATTCTTGGCCCAAGCCCCCCACCACCACTAACAATGGCACTTGGAGTGTATACTGGGAGTTGTAGTTTCAAAACAGCCAGAGTGCAACATGTTGCCGACCCCTGCTTACAATCCTTCGTCTTGCTCCACATTGCTAGTGTAAAATAAGTGTTTATACAGTATTGAATCCCCCCGGTGGTCTAGTGCAGAAGAGGGTGTTTATACCTGGTGGTCTAGGGTAATGCCCCTCCTTGGGTGGTGTAGAGTAGAAGAGTGGTTTAAAATTGATACCCTGCTGGTCTACATGTCGTAGTTTTATTCCGGCCGCCTCTCAGTTTCCCGTGTTGTGGACGGACTTCTGGCCCTTCCCCATTATAGTGAATAGGGCCGGAGCAGACTTCTGGCGGCACGGTGCACTAGCGGTAGCACGGATCCGGCAGGCTGTTCCTCCATCGGAGAAGGCTGCCTATAGTGTGAAAGTTCCCTTAGGCTCCATCTCTGCTGGTATAAAGTAAGGCTACTGTCACACTAGTGTTTTTGCTGGATCCGGCAGGCTCCCGTTACTGATAATACAACCATCTGCATCCGTTAAGAACAGATCCGGTTGTATTATCTTTAACATTGCCAAGACGGATCCATTAACTCCATTAAAAGTCAATAGAGGACGGATCTGTTTTCTATTGTGGCAGATAAAACGGATCCGTCCCCGTTGACTTGCATTGGGGGTCATGCCGAATTCGTCTTGCTCCGCCTCCCAGGACGGAAAACAAAATACAACATTTTGCAGTTTGCTCTCCGGTCTGGGAACGCAACTAAACGGAACGGAATGCATTTTGGAGCGCTCCGTTCTGTTCAGTTCAGTTTTGTCCCCATTGACAAAGAATGAGGACAAAACAGAAGAGGTTTTTTTTCCGGTATTGAGCCCCTATGACGGAACTCGATACCGGAAAAGTAGCCTAAGGGTCTTAATACAGTATTTAATTCCCCGGTGGAATAGCGCAGGCATCCTCAAACTGCGGCCCTCCAGCTGTTGTAAAACTACAACTCCCACAATGCCCTGCTGTAGGCTGATACCTGTAGGCTGTTCGGGAATGCTGGGAGTTGTAGTTTTGCAACAGCTGGAGGGCCGCAGTTTGAGGATGCCTGGTCTAGCGTATAAGAGGGTGTTAATACAGTACTTGGTAGTCTAGGGACAAGAGAGGTTAATATTTTTATTCCAATCTAGAAGCTAAATTATTACCTCATAAGTAAGAATAGAAAATGGGTCTAAATAGGTAAAACATGGGTTCATGTTTGTTTCATTGGTGGTATAGTGTTATTCCCCTTCTGTGGTCCAACGCCACTTCTTTGGTGTTGAGTCGAATAGCTGTTCATATTTGATTCCCTGGTGGTCTAGGGTAGTGCACCTTCTTTGGTTGTGAAGAGTAAAAGATGGTTCATAATGAATTCCCTGGTGGTGTAGGGTAATGCCTCTTCTTGAGTGGTTCATATTTGATACTGGTTGTCCAATGTAATGTCCCTTCTCTGCTGGTGTAAAGTAAGAGTGTTCACACAGTATTTAATTCCCTGGTGGTCTAGTGTAGAAGAGAGGTTAATATTTTTGTTCCCTGATAGTCCAAGGTAAAAGCTAAATTATTTACTGGTGGTTTAATCATCTCCACAGGCACCATTCACGTGCCCTGTCCCTCACAACAAGTGACTGTGATATTCACATCTCATTCAGCTTGCCTACTGAACACCTCAATATCGGGTGGAAGACGACTGGGGTACAATGACAACCACAGAGTTCTGTCATCGGGCAGAGTAATCTGGTACGGTACCTCTGAACCCCCTCTACCTGCACTCCATAAGACAAAGACACTTTTTAGGAAGATGCATTCTAGCTAAACAGTGTGCATATATTAGGGCAGCACGATATGGGAATTTTGTGCGATTGCGATTAGGGCCCTATAAATTGCGATAACGATATGCGATGCGATATTTTAAGGGAATTGTGCTAGAGGTCTATCTGCTTGGATTTTCAAGGTAAAAGCACACACAGATGACTGATAATGTGAAATGTAGTTATGCTAAACTCAAGAACTGAAATGCGCAGTGTTTTTCAAAATAAAATACATATTTGCATTACTGCAAAAGTACAAAAGACAAAACTTGCCATTTTCTTAATAGCGCTGCACAGAACAGATAAATAGAATAGATATAAGAACATGTGTTCATTAAAATAACGACTTTCCACCAGCCCCTCCTCCCTCCCTGCACTCTAACTGATGTATCGCTGGCCGCGCTGTGCAGCATAGCGACCGGAGATAAAGTGTCAGTGTCATGTAGAAAGTCAACCATCGCTTTATAAGACGCACTACCATTCCCCCCCCCCAACACTTTTGGGGGGGGGAAAAGTGTGTCTTATAAAGCGAAAAATACGGTAATATAATTGCAGCATTTTTGGGTCAGCAAATTGCGATTGCGATATGGCGATTAATTGCGATAACGATTGCTTTCGCGATATATTGTGCAGGCCTAGCATATATTCGAAGCTACGTTCCGAGACTCGAAGGAACTGAAGGCATATGAGATCCACCACTAGGCATCATTAAGATGTCATAAGTGAGACACAGGTGACAAGGACATGGCTTGAGTGACACTACAGGGCAGATGGCAGGGACCTCATCCACAGGACATGTATGTGTCATCTCGGAGTAATCAGTTCTGTGTTATCAGCTTGTTCTCACTGATCCTATTGGCAAATAGAAAACTAGAGTTGATTTCTTCCTTAATATATCTTTATAGCGGTCGGACCTCTGAGTTTCTAATGCACAATGTATAACCCCCTGTGTAGCATAAAGAAAAACATAAATTCCTGCCACCACCTGGGGGAGCTTACCGGGTACTTGACACTGAGATGTAATCCATACTATAACATATTTATAGAAGGATGCCGTTCATTCACTTAATTCAAATACAGTATATTTTGGACTATAAGACTCACTTTTAACAGGAAGAAATCTTGCATCGAAGTCCCTGCATCTTACAGTCTGCAGTCAGGGTGGTACAGCAGTGTCAGACTTCACTGACTGCTTCCTTAAAGGGGGTTTCAAAGATTTTTTAAACTGATTATCCTCTGGATCTGTCAACAGTATTTGATTGGGTCCAACACCCGGAACCCCTGGCGATCAGCTGTTTGAGTAGGCACAGGTGCCGTCGCTCGCTCCACCAGTGATGTCACGTTCCTTGGGTCACATGGCCTAGGAGCAGCTCGGCTTCGGGTACTGTATTGTACTGTACACTATAACTTGTGATGGGTATTGTGATGTTGCTACTCCTATCACGTCACCACATGTGCCATTGCTGCTTGTTTTATTGGTTAAAAGATAAAAAACTGGGTTTAACAGGAGCTGACTATTAGCCACCTCTATCCTATACTATTATAGCTAGTGGCATTGGCCTCTCTACTTTATTAAACTACCAGGAAATATATTTCATTTTTAATTTTCTGATGTCTAAACCTAAAAGTACAGTATTTTTCATACTATAAGACGCAGAGTCCTATAGTCCGAAAATACAATATTTTTTTTATTTCTATCTCTTTATCGTGATTTGTGTAAAAATGTAGAAATGGTACACTGAATGCTACTGTGTAATTGTACTGATTTCAGAACTCTCTGGCAAGTTATTTACTGGTAGGGGTGATTGATGCTCTTCAAACCAATTTCAACCTTATTTTTAAAAAAATAATCACTGAATATATTTGCTTGAGTCATGGTTTTCTGTTAAATTTAAAAAAACTCCACTCTCTGACTTAGCACTTTCTGGGAAAGCTGGGCGACAATCAATGAGAGTATCATTGTAACTTCCAAGAGCTTAAATCTAACAGTAAATCTATCAAATATGCAAAGATGTAGCTGTGTCGATAGATCCCTTTTGTCGCCTCATGTTGGCATAGTTCACAACATGGAATACTTACAGCATACTTACCAACTCTTGAAAAGTGTGGCGCACGTTTTATTTTATTTTTTTACCAAATATCCTGCCCGTTTATATAGCACATGCCCCAACCTAAGACATTGAATCACAAGCAGTGAGTATGACCTCCCGCCCCCTTCATACAACCTTAAATACATACCGGTACCTCCTGAAAAAAATATTGACTCTAATAAATCAAAACCCCAAACCAGACACCCTAAATAGACCCTACACAAGACTCTTAATAAATAAACTCCAGATCAGACTCTCTAAGCTAATACAGATCCCAGACAAGGCCAGACTTCCTAAATCATCAGAACAAGATCATCCCAAAAAGATCCCAGAACAGATTCCCTAAAGTAATACAGACCCTGGACCATACTCCGTAAACTAATACAGACTTCAGACCATGGTCCTAAATCAAAACCCTAAACCATGTACCCTAAATAAATAAAACCCAGGCCAAACATCTTAAATAAAAAGACTGTAGACCATACCTCCCTAACATATACATTCTCTAGACTACAGTCCTAAATCTAGACTCCAGACCAGGCACCTTAAATAAATTCTCCCCAGACCAAACTCCCTAAGCTAATACAGACCCCAGACCCGACCATTTAAGTTAATACAGACCACCTGACCAGATCTCCTAAGCTAATGCAGACTTCAAATTAGACCCCCTAAACATATACAGACCTCAGACTAGACTCCTAAATCAAGAGCCAGGACCCGACAACCTAAGTAAATCAGTCCCAAACCAGACGCCCGAAATAAATTAACCCCAGACCAGACCCGTTATGCTAATAAAGACCTCCGACCAGATCTCCTAAGCTAATACAGACCCCAGACCAGACCTGTTCAGCTAATACCAACTCCTGAACAGATCTTCTAAACTAATCCAGATCCCCGACCAGATAAACTAATACAGACCACCGACCAGATCTCCTATGCTAATGCAGACCCTAGACTAGACCCTCTTAGCAAATAAAGACACCAAACCAGCCTCTGCAGATACCCTTCTCTCCTCATTCCTGCACTCGTTTCCAGCCGTAGATGCCACAGGAGAAAACTTCTCGACTCCGGCCTCAAGAGTTTGCAAGTTTGGCTGTGGCTCAGAACCCTTGGGGCTTTGTTTGCCACAGTACAATTTCCATCCACATTTTTATCCACTTGACAGAAGACGATGATTCAAGGATGTGTACTTTTTTACTTTTTTTTTTCATTTTGTAGTGATTTGGGTTTGAGTTTGATGTTATACGGGCCAGCCACTGTTTTGTCCTAATGATGAATTCAGTGCTGTCATTGACACGTTCTAGAGCCTTCTTGCCTGCTCGGGCCCTAAATGATCTCCATGCTATCTATAGATCTCTATTTTTAGGTCAAAATTACTCTTAGATCTCCCTAGTCACCCATACACTTCCACCCTCTGAGGTCACTGCTGGGATCCCGTTACAGAGCAGCCACCTCGGCCTTTGTCACCTGATCTTTGTGAACGTAAAATAACCCCCCATTAAATATGTACGAGAACCTGTCCCTATTACTTGTCGTCAGTCGTAAAGTCAATTTATAAAAAAAAAATTCTCTTCATTTTTAGACACTGAACCCAAAATGGAATGAAGAATTCTTCTTCAGAGTAAGTAACATTTTTTATTATTATTATTTTTTTCCATTTAATGGCTTTTATTTGGTTGAAGGTCCCCCTCCCCCCGACGAGGGTGAGAACAGAGTGAAGAGGCCATGGCTGTTTTTCGACTGTGTTTTGTCCATTAAGTCTGTTTTTAGAAGGTCAATGGGCTTAGCAGAGGAGCGTAATCTGCCTTGTCTGAGCGCTGGATAAGAGCAGAGTGTGAAGCAGAAGTCTCTTTCCAGGCCGGTAATTGATTGTACAGGCCTGCAGCAAAAAGGCCAAGACATATCCACAACATATAGAGGCCTCAGGACAACACTACACGTTCCGTTTGTTTGACGCTTGTTACCGTGTTTTGTGTATACAGCATGGGAGCTGTATACACAAAACGGTAGGACATTTTTAGAAGTTCTACATGGCCACGGTTAACCATGGGTTGCCTTTGGTTTTCACTTCATTGAGGCTAATCTGCAATACCGCACAAATCCTGACCTAAGGGCTCATGCACACGAACGTGTGATGTCCGTTGCCGTATTGCGGACTGCATTTGCACGGGCACCTTTCCGTGTGCATTCCGCATCACGGATGCGAACCCATTCACTTTAATGGGTCCGCAAATCTGGAGATGCAGAACAAAATCACGAAACGGAACACTACGGAAGCACTACAGAGTGCTTTCGTGAGGTTCTGTTCCGTACTTTTCTTTCCGCAAAAAGATAGAACTTGCTCTATCGTTTTGCGGAACAGACGAATGCAGAACCATTCAAGTTGAATGGGTCTAGATTCATCCCAGCGGCCGTTCGGATTGTGGTCACCAATGCACGGAACGTCCCACCTACGGCCGTGTGAATGAGCCCTAAGTGTGGCATTGACTCCTGGGAAAAAAGCTGATCTTTAAAGGGGTTGTCTCACTTCGGCAAATGGCATTTATCCTGTAGAGAATGTACCAGGCCCTTACTAATGTATTGTGATTGTCCATATTGCTTCCTTTGTTGGCTGGATTCATTTTTCCATCACATTACAGGTCCTTCTCAAAAAATTAGCATATTGTGATAAAGTTCATTATTTTCTGTAATGTACTGATAAACATTAGACTTTCATATATTTTAGATTCATTACACACAACTGAAGTAGTTCAAGCCTTTTATTGTTTTAATATTGATGATTTTGGCATACAGCTCATGAAAACCCAAAATTCCTATCTCAAAAAATTAGCATATCATGAAAAGCTTCTCTAAACAAGCTATTAACCTAATCATCTGAATCAACTAATTAACTCTAAACACCTGCAAAAGATTCCTGAGGCTTTTAAAAACTCCCAGCCTGGTTCATTACTCAAAACCGCAATCATGGGTAAACTGCCGACCTGACTGCTGTCCAGAAGGCCATCATTGACACCCTCAAGCAAGAGGGTAAGACACAGAAAGAAATTTCTGAGCGAATAGGCTGTTCCCAGAGTGCTGTATCAAGGCACCTCAGTGGGAAGTCTGTGGGAAGGAAAAGTGTGGCAGAAAACGCTGCACAACGAGAAGAGGTGACCGGACCCTGAGGAAGATTGTGGAGAAGGACCGATTCCAGACCTTGGGGGACCTGCGGAAACAGTGGACCGAGTCTGGAGTAGAAACATCCAGAGCCACCGTGTACAGGCGTGTGCAGGAAATGGGCTACAGATGCCGCATTCCCCAGGTCAAGCCACTTTTGAACCAGAAACAGCGGCAGAAGCGCCTGACCTGGGCTAGAGAGAAGCAGCACTGGACTGTTGCTCAGTGGTCCAAAGTACTTTTTCGGATGAAAGCAAATTTTGCATGTCATTCGAAATCAAGGTGCCAGAGTCTGGAGGAAGACTGGGGAGAGGAAATGCCAAAATGCCTGAAGTCCAGTGTCAAGTACCCACAGTCAGTGATGGTCTGGGGTGCCATGTCAGCTGCTGGTGTTGGTCCACTGTGTTTTATCAAGGGCAGGGTCAATGCAGCTAGCTATCAGGAGATTTTGGAACACTTCATGCTTCCATCTGCTGAAAAGCTTTATGGAGATGAAGATTTCATTTTTCAGCACGACCTGGCACCTGCTCACAGTGCCAAAACCACTGGTAAATGGTTTACTGACCATGGTATTACTGTGCTCAATTGGCCTGCCAACTCTCCGGACCTGAACCCCATAGAGAATCTGTGGGATATTGGGAAGAGAAAGTTGAGAGACACAAGACCCAACACTCTGGATGAGCTTAAGGCCGCTATCGAAGCATCCTGGGCCTCCATAACACCTCAGCAGTGCCACAGGCTGATTGCCTCCATGCCACGCCGCATTGAAGCAGTCATTTCTGCAAAAGGATTCCCGACCAAGTATTGAGTGCATAACTGAACATAATTATTTAAAGGTTGACTTTTTTTTGTAATAAAAACACTTTTCTTTTATTGGTCGGATGATATATGCAAATTTTTTGAGATAGGAATTTTGGGTTTTCATGAGCTGTATGCCAAGATCATCAATATTAAAACAATAAAAGGCTTGAACTACTTCAGTTGTGTGTAATGAATCTAAAATATATGAAAGTCTAATGTTTATCAGTACATTACAGAAAATAATGAACTTTATCACAATATGCTAATTTTTTGAGAAGGACCTGTATATACCGCTCACTACGACCACTGCTGCAGCACAGAGAGGCTGGGGCAAGCACGACCACTGATTGCAGGGTGGTCGTAACCCTTGGAAAAATGAATCAAGCCAGCAAAGGAGGCAATATGGACAATCACAATACATTATTAAGTTCCTTGTATTAACTTTCTCTACAGGATAAATGCCATTTGTCACAGTGAGACAACCCCTTTAAGAGTACGTCCACTCGGGGTGTCAATTGTGCAAGAAAAATCAGCAAAAAAAAAATCAACAGCATACATTCACATCACATTTCTGGAAGGAAAATCTGCAGTGTATTCCTTATGTGTAAACATACCCGTAAAAATACATTGGCTGCAAAAATAGGATAGGATACCATTGAAAAATTTTGCAACCATTTTAAAGATCTCTGCTTGTGGTCTTTGAAGAAAACTGGGTTTTCTGGGTTTAAAGGGATTGTACAGGGTTGAGAAACATTGCTCCTCTCCTTAGGTTATGTGTGGTATTGTAGCTCAGATCCGGTCACTTTAGTGGAGCTGAGCTGCAATACCAAGCACAGCCTATAGACAGGTGTGGCACTGTTTCTGGATCCCAAACCTGTAAAGCGGTTATGCCATGATTGATGTACATGACAGTCTCTTTTTAACAAAGCCAGAACCAGCCCTGTACCTCACGTGGATCCAGAGATCTCCCCATACATTGCTCCAATTGTTCTGCTGCATTTATTTCAGGCTGGTAGCTGAAGGGGCGTGTCTGTTCTGCCACATTACTCTCCCTATCACAGCTCAAAGGGTGTGTCCTTTCTGCTCTAGCTCTCTTCCTATGACAGCTCAGGGGGGAGTATAATTTTTGCTACAGCTCTCTCTCTATTGCACAACACAGGGGGGCCTATCCTTTCTGCTGCAGCTCTCTCCCTATTACAGCTCAGGGGGCCTGTCCTTTCTTCTGTAGCTCTTTCCCTGTAACTGCAACAGCTTCTAACATAAGATATGTCTGGTGGCTGTTGAAGATTTTAACTGAGCGCGTGCGACCACCTCAGTGAAGTTGACAGAGAAATAAAGAAAAGAACAAACAGCAGGTGGCGCTGTACAAAATAGATTTCATTGAATATCTCAGTGGCTACACTGTATTTTAAATTACAAAAGTATTTAGGCACAGTTTTTTTGCAAAAAAATATAAAATATTTTTGTGGCACAACCCCTTTAAGGAGAGCCTTGTGATAGTTGTAATGGCAGCCTTATTAGTTTCCCCCCAGCTTTCCCAGAAACAAGAGGACAACTCCTGAATTCCTCAAAAAAAACAAATCAATTTATATATATATATTTGGTGGTGGTTGGGACGTTCTGCTTGACATTTTCTTGCTTTGTTTTATAGTGGGGGTCAGTGAGCCCCCCCCCCCTCCACGTTAATATGAGCAGCTCCAGTTTTAATGAGGGGCAGCTGCAGTATCGGCCTTCCATTCCTGGCTACGACCGCGCTCTAAATCCAGTGTGAAACCTCCCAAATATTTCCCTTTTTTTTTCAGTTTTGCTCATTGCCGTCCCGTATAATGCGCACAGCAGCAGCAGCGTGTGAAAAGAACATTTCCCTCTGGTCTAAAACCTCACCGCCATCTTCTGCCACATCAAGCATAACTTGTGGTTGGCTGCTTTACATTCCATCGCTCAAGTATTCACACCATCTCCCCAATGAACTGCACAAAATCCATATGCTGCGGATTGCTGCCACATAGTGAACACGGACCACAACCCGATCCCCCGGGGATTTTCCATCCTGGTCCATAGTTTGTTGATTGGGCACGTTGTTGTGAGAGGTATTGGGAGGTAGATATACAGATGTAGCAGTGCAGAAATTGTCAAATCTTTTGGGTTGCAGCAAATTACAAACTGTGCACTGCTGCACCTTACAAGTTCTGCACTGCTGCACCTTACAAGTTCTGCATTGCTGTGCCCTACAAGCTCTGCACTGCTGCACCTTACAAATTCTGCACTGCCGCACCTTACGAAACTCTACACCGCTGCACCTTACGAAACTCTACACCGCCGCACCGTACAAACTCTGCACCGCCGCACCGTACAAACTCTGCACCGCCGCACTGTACAAGTTCTGCACCACCGCACCGTACAAACTCTGAACCGCCGCACCGTACAAACTCTGCACCGCCGCACCGTACAAACTCTGAACCGCCGCACCGTACAAACTCTGAACCGCCGCACCGTACAAACTCTGAACCGCCGCACCGTACAAACTCTGAACCGCCGCACCGTACAAACTCTGAACCGCCGCACCGTACAAACTCTGAACCGCCGCACCGTACAAACTCTGATCCGCCGCACCGTACAAACTCTGAACCGCCGCACCGTACAAACTCTGAACCGCCGCACCGTACAAACTCTGAACCGCCGCACCGTACAAACTCTGAACCGCCGCACCGTACAAACTCTGAACCGCCGCACCGTACAAACTCTGCACCGCCGCACCAGTACAAACTCTGCACCGCCGCACCAGTACAAACTCTGCACCGCCGCACCGTACAAACTCTGCACCGCCGCACCGTACAAACTCTGCACCGCCGCACCGTACAAACTCTGCACCGCCGCACCGTACAAACTCTGCACCGCCGCACCGTACAAACTCTGCATCGCAGCAGTGCAGAGCTTGTAGGGCGCAGCAGTGCAGAGCTTGTAGGGCGCAGCAATGCACAGTTTGTAATTTGCTGCAACCCGAAAGATTTGAGAATTTCTGCACTGCTACATCTGTATATCTACCTCCCAATACCTCACACTTACAAGTTCTGCACCGCCGCACCTTACGAAACTCTGCACCGCCGCACCTTACAAACTCTGCACCGCCGCACCTTACAAACTCTGCACCACTGTATCTTACAATCTCTGCACTGCTGCATTGTGAGTCAAGATAACAGAATTACAAACTCAGCTTTACTATGCTTGGCAGATTCAGAGCCTTAAATTATACAATTTATCCTAAACCCTATACAGTATATTTGGCAAACTCATCTTTGGCTTGGCAAAAGAAATGCCAATGTAGCAGAGACGAGTTTATCCTCCAACTCATCAGAGCTACATCACTTGTGACATGTGTGACTCTCCTTAGTAGTATTACCTGCAGTTCTGTTGGAAATGTCTTATAACCAGCAGTGACATACTGAGTTCTGCTACATCTTAGAAATGTTAGGATGTGAAAGGGTTGAACGTGGCATTTTGTTCTCCTGAAGGCTGCATTGTGTATGTATGATGTACTTGCATTGTGCTTGAGCAAACTCGGCTCTGCTACTCTGAGAATTACCTGCTACTTGACACTTTTTTTTTCCTCCCCCTTAGGTCCATCCCACCAACCACAGGCTGCTATTCGAAGTCTTTGATGAGAATCGATTGGTGAGTGCGCTGGTGCTTACTCCTTGCTGATCTGCTTTATATCCTGGATTGAACGAAGTGGTTCGCAGAGCAGAGTTAATCGCGTGATGATTGAGCGGTTGAGTCTGAGGAGATGAAACCGTTTATATCTGTGTATGGGCCACTTATGTAAAAAAAACAGTCACGTGATCTTTCGAGGAACGGTACTTCACTTTTATCTTGTACTCGCCTTCCTTTACATAATTTATTATACTCCAGAGTTGCGTTCGCAATTCTGCATTATGGAAACGTGTATAGGCAGTAAATACTGCATCTCCCATAATGCTCTAGAGTAGATGCAGAAAGTTTGTGTTTTTTGAGAATTTTGACTAAAGCATTGCACGACCACCTGCATGACTCACGACCAGGAGTAGTCAATCTAATCAAATCTGCATTAAGATAAGTGTCAGGTTTCGTATAAATTAGCATTTGCCTGAATTGTGTGCATTCGAATCTACCCTGTAAAAGCTCCACCTCTTTTCAACAAAGCAGATAGTGCTGAGATTTCATGCTGTGATAGAGAGAGAGGCAGCTTATTTACCCAGTGTTTGGACACAGAGCTCCCCTAGCAATGTCAGAACGATATAACAGTAGTTTTCTGTATTCTCGATTACGGTGCTGTTACTCTGCCGTGCGACTCATTACATTTTGGATCTGTCGGAATAGCCACCTTCGAAAATGTTACCAAAACACTCTGGATAATACTGCTATGCTTAGAGGAAGGAACCTGGAAGGCGATGCCTCCTCAGACTCTACTAAGCATGACGCAATGTGTCAGTTTTGCCCGCAGCAATCCTTTGATGGATCTCAGTAGGTTTGGGGCTCATGTAGGAATAATCAAGAACACAGTGTTTTGGGGATCACATTTTTTGCTGTTCACTTATTTTGGACCTTTGTTGTTTTTTTTGCCAGTCATTTTTTTCCCTGATCCCTTATTTTTGCCTTACTACTACCTTCTCACTACTGATAGCGCTTGGCGACCGCTGCAGGTCCTGCCGACCGCTGCAGGTCCTGCCGACCGCTGCAGGTCCTGCCGACCGCTGCAGGTCCTGCTGACCCCTTTCTTTTTCGATCACTTTTAGCAACTTAAAAAAGCGCACTGCCATTTTATCATGCAGAGGACACCTTCAGTATTGTCCCCCACCTCTTATGTTCAGAATTTAAAAGCTATTATCTCAAGAATACTTCCAGGTCAGAGGTTATCTTGTGCAGCTGTCATCTGGTTAGTGCTTTGGAAGGGATATCTGGCGGTGAGGCTGGGAGAGATGATCTATATGTAGACATTGTCCGTCCCCATATAAGGGAATACTGAGCAGTGCTGACCTAGCGGAGGAGGCAGGTAGTAGGCTGCTGTCCGTTTTGTGAATTTACTATGAGATTTGAAGGCATGACTCCTTGATGAAATGTATGGTGGTCACCTAAATGCACAATTCCACCATGCCCATTGGAACCACAAGAGCTGCTGATCTAGGTACTGTCATAAATATGTCCACAGTACCATTAACCATAAAGATTTAGCTCCAAACAGGTGAAGGGTGAATTCATGGTGGACTTGTTTGTTGCTAATGGAAGTTTCCATTTGTTAGTGTTTTGGCTCCACTAGTTTCCTTAGAGGGGGTGGGGGGGGGGTCCCTTGATTCTGCATCGGATTTTTCCACACAATGGATGTAGTTGTGTGAACATAGCCCTAGGCTGGGTTTACGTGCTGCTGTATTGTACCTTTGCTGTGGTTTTGCTATGCAGTTTTTGGCTTTTTTTCACCTGTAAATACAGTACAGACAAACATTTCTTAGCAAAACTGCAACAAACACACGTAGTCAGTGGCATATCTTCCATGGAGGCAGACCATGCGGCTGCAACGGGGTAAGGGGGCATGGCACTGAACTCCTTCTTCTGTTCCCAGCATGAACACACTGTAGCCACCACTAGATCATTGCAAAGAGATTATTACAGCTTCCATTGCAGTCAGTGGCAACGGTATTTTCCTATCCACTTAGCTCCCCCTAGTGGTGACTTAGCACTTTGTGTTCTGTGTTGTTGGGAGTGTTTGATGCATACGTCCTGGGAAATGCCCTTGCATGTCTTTTTGCCATTCCGTAATTGGCCATTACTGTAATATGCAACCCTAGCCTTAGGACTCCATTATGCTTTTCAATTTAAATGTAATCCATTCCTTGCCATTTTTGAGATCTCTGCTTGCTGACGATGAACAGAACCAGTGTCTTACAATGTATCATTGCAGCAATCAAGCTCAGAACAGGTGAAAGGTGCTTCTCACCGCTGACCTCGGCTCAGAGGATTGCCTACAAGGCAGGTGTGTCACCACGGGGGTGCAGAGGTAGCCGATGCACTCCAGTCCCGGTTCATGGGGTAACCTGAAAGCCCCTCTGCCACCTAAAAGACAGAAAAGTATGATGTATGATGAGTTTCTATTCATTGACTGTAAGCAGAGCTCTTGAAAATGCAGAAGAATTGAACCAGAAACTACATGAGAAAGTTGTAGAACTTTTCATTCTTCATTAAGGGCCCCTTTATAACGATGCTCACCAGTCAATATTTTATTTTCTAGGAATTCTTCATCTTTTAATGAAGCAGGTTTTCCAGTGAACAGAAATGCAAATATCGAACGGCGGCGCCTGAGAACCAAACTCGCGCACGTTAACCCCCATCTGGCACCTTCGCATATTGTATTACAGCCTCACATCTGTAGACGGGAGGGCGGGGGAGGGGTGCAGGGAGCCGAGAAGCAAATATGGAATTTTTTTTTTTTTTTTTCGTTTAATTTTTAATTAGTAAATATAGAATTTGGGAAGCTGCAATTTGCAAAGATCCTGATTTCTCTGCAGCACCTGTGATCCTGGCTGCCCATGACACCCGGCCTGTCTGTGGTGTTGGCCCTGGATCCAGATAGAACAATGAAGGATTGTACTGAACCTTGGCACTTGTCTTGTAAACGAAATCTTACTAACATTTCTGCCACAACTCTGTCTGAAACTTGGATCTTGGAAACTCCATACCCGCTCCAGATTCTCAAAGCTGATCTTAAAGGGATTTCTGGTTTTATGTTCATATAGCTTAAAGGGGTGTTTCTGAGATTCTGGTAATGATGACCTATCCTCAGGAAGGGTCATCAGTATCAGATCAGTAGGGGTCGAACATCCGGAACCCCCACGATCAGCTGTTGGAAGAGGCTGTGGTGAGCGGCAGGACCTCGTCGCAGCCTACCAAGCACAGCGCCATCCATTACATAGTGGCTGTGTTTGGTACTGCAGCTCGGTCCCATTCACTTGAATAGTACAGAGCTACGCCTAGGCCATGTGACCGATGAATGTGAAATCACTGGCCTAGGAAGAGCCGCGACCTCTTCAAACAGCTGATCGGTGATGATAGGTCATCAATATCAAAATGTCGGACAGGTGAACTACTTTCACACTTGCGGCATGGCTATCCGGCAGGCTGTTCCGGTGGGTGAACAGCCCGCCGTATCCGCCATGCCGCAAGAACCCGTGTGATTGGCAATGGGGGCTAAATGACCACCTCCTGTACCTACCTGATTCTAAGTTTGTGACTCTAGGACGTGTAAATCTCCAGAAGCAGAGCTGGGTGTAGTACAACATGTATTATTTTCATGTTTTGGGGGGCTTCACATTGCCAGAAAACCCCTTTAACTGTTTAACCTGTGCAGTTAGGTAGGTGAGATGGTGTAACTCTATTACTAGGCCTGGGGGGTAATGCAGTGAAGCCATGTTGGTTGTCACCCAGCTTTTCCGCCCTCCAGCATAAGGGCTCATGCACACGACCGTAGCCTGTGTTGCAGTCCCCAAATTGTGGATCTGCAAAACACGGATACCGGCCTCTTGCATAACGCATTTGCAGGACGAAGCGTCCGGCCCATATCCTTGTCCGTAATGTGGATGCCATGGAGCGGATAAACGGTTGCCGTTCTCCTTATCTTTTGCAGCCCTATTGAAGTGAATGGGTCCGCATCCGGCCCGCAAAGAATGCAGATTGGATGCGGCCAAAAAATACATTCATGAGCATGAGCCCTAAAACAGGTAATACTCCAGAACAGAATTTTTAACAAGAGGATTAAGGACACAGGGGGCGAATAGGATGCTCTTTAAAGCAGGCATCCTCACACTTCGGCCCTGGTGCAAAACTACAACTCCCATCATGCCCGAACAGCCTACAGGTATCAGCCTACAGCAGGGCATTGTGGGAGTTGTAGTTTTACAACAGCTGGAGGGCCGCAGTTTGAGGATGCCTGCTTTAAAGGAACCAATCCCCAAATTATGGACAGTCCCTGGAAAACCAACATGCCCCATTGGGCTACAGTACAGAATTCGTTTTTTCCATGTGTTACGGCTTCAGCGTACAGTGGTGACATATCAAAGGGCGCTGCCATAGTTCAGATATGCTTCCGCCTGGCTGTCTTCCAGGGAAAGGGAAATGACTACCAACCGGGGCTGTTGCCATTTAGGTGAAATTACACTGTGTCCCTTGATGGCACTGATCAGACAGCTTGAAGGGGCCGTCTGGGATTAAAAAAAAAATCATAGGTACTGTATTTCCACAGCAGCACCACACCTGCATGTGGGTTGTGACTGATATTGCATCTCAACTCCATTGGAGTAAATGGGCTGCTATACTACACATGACCTGATTCCTCAAAAACAGCGCCTCACCTCTATGTGAGTTGTAGTTGGTATTGCATCTCGACGCCATTAAACGGAATGGGCTGCCATACCACTCACAACCTGAGGACAGGTGTGGCGCTGTTTTGTTTAAAAAAAATGCTGGACAGCCCTTTAAAAATGTGGAATTGCCCTTTAAATATTTTTTAAATCTTTCTACATGTAAAATGCATACAGTATAAACCATAAAAATAATAGTTAAAAATCAGACGTGCGCCCCGGTATGTTCTCCCTTGAGGCGCACACCCCCCCCCCCCCCCCGTGTGTCTTTAAGCCGCGTGGCCATATTTCATCTCTAGTTTATGTACATAGCAGCCGCCCGGCTCTTGATCATATAGGGAATAGCTGGGGAAGGTCATTCACACAGTTTATTGGAGCTGTGAAACGCGCCTGTGTTTCCTCTCACTTTTTTTTTTTTTTAACTTTCCCTTTTTTCTTGCCAAGAGACAAGTGCCCAATGAATACGACGCGGTTTAGATTTACAAACAGCCACGAATGTGAACGTTCTCCCACTGCTGCTGGATCCTGATGGAAAAGTAGCAGCTGGGAAGGTGCCGTCTCAGGCTCTCGCTGTTGGACACACAAGAGGAAAAAAAAAAATCCTAAATTTAAAAAAAAAACAACCTTTGCTTCCAGTGCGAGGGGGGACAGCGTCACATGACTCCGGTCACCCTACCCTATGTGACAGTATGTAGAAGCCCTGGTTCCTCTTATCCAATCATGCCTGGAATGCTGCCTGTCACTTAGGCTATTTCTGCTATCTGTCGCTGTCGGGACTGCACTGCTAACAGTTTGGCCGATGGGACGCTTTTTCTTGGAGTTTATGTTTTTGGTTTTTGACTGCTGGCAGAGCCTGAGACGTCGCTCCCTCGTCCTTTTTCCTGCCCGTCGTTAAAACCATGGCCCATCGGCTACGGTTTCATTTCGGCTCCGGCAGAAGCAATACAGCTCCGGAGTCAGACGTCCTAGACCAGGAGAGAGAAGACGACTTTTTCATGGCATTCCATACCCTGCCGAGGAGAAACGGGACTCACGTCTTCACGAGGCACTACGAAGATAGAGAGTTCCAAGAAGAAGGGGCTCTGAAACGAAGCACGTCCATGTTTATTCCACAGCTGCTGCAGAACATTGACGCGCGCCCCACCAGAAGCTCTTCTATGCAGATCTCTCTCCAGAGGAAAGGGCCAAACGACGGTGCCGACGACTGCGAGAGCGCGGAGTTCTCGGAAGAGATGCTCTCCTGCGGTTTTGAGGACTTCAATGAGCACTACATATCGGCTGTAAGAAAAAATTCCTCTACTGTAAGTACTCCGCAGGATACTCCTAGTAATTCGCCGCCCCATGTATACGAATCTGGGAGGCTGCAATTCAACGGGGCAGTCTCCTTCCCACCAAGATTTACCGGCCGTCGTTTTGCGGAGCAAAATGGGAATATTCACCATGGCACCGATGGAAAGGAAGAGGTGAACGTGCCTACGTGCAGCAAAAATATTGGCGGAGTCCGAATAAACAGTCAGACTTTTGCCCCCGACATTCGACAGGTGAGGCTGGTTTCACCCAACCACGATGCCCAAAACGAGTCGAGCACCGAACCGAGACGTTGGTCGCTACAGCATCTTCCGGACACGTCGGGGAGTCAAGGGAAGAGATGTTTCGTTTTCCAGCTTCAGCAATCTCAGACTACCAACTGTAGTCTGGGGGGAGAGTACAATTTTGGGTTTACCGGTACGAAGGGAGACCGACTGGTTCGATATCCTCGTATTCGACTGGAAAGGAGTACCTCCTACCCACTGCAACCACGTCCCGAGACCATCAGCCCCGTGGAGAACGGGGCGAATACAGAAGGCAGGTCTTGTAGTCAGGACTTTTCTGATAATAGTCCGAATGATTCCAGAGAACGACCCTTGCCGGGACAGGGGTGCTCGTTTAAAATTAGACAAGAGCAAAATGTTAGGCAGCCACATTTTAGGATACTGGTAACTCGTGGGAACGAAGAGCAGAATAGCGACCAAGGGCAAAATATTGCTGGACATTCTGGATCAGCAGCCGGAAATGACACGGTAAGTCACAGGCCTCCTGTATCTGGGGCTTCATGCACGTCCAGTCCTTGTAGACTTTGTAGATTTTCTTTTTCAAATTTTCAAATTTTGCTAATTATTATCTATTTTTATTTTTTTACTTTTAGTCACGTTTGATGGCTGGCTCCAGCAAATCTGACTACTATGACTAAAGTCGTAGTCTTTGGACCTTTTGGAGTCCTAATCCTTGTCAGTCCCATAAAAATTGTACTTGACTTTTATCACATACTAAAAAAAACAAAAACAGCTCCATTTAGCAGCCGCTTGATGAATTATACAAAAATTTTTTTTGCCGTGTCGATGACTTTGTATATGTGAGGAGGTCGCTGATATTCTAGAAAATATATGAATTTATAAACATACACATGATTTTAATTAATAGGGCAGAGGGGAAATCTTTAAAAAAATTCTTTCAAAAAATTCTAGTTCTCCATTCTGATGTTGCTAAGTTATATCTATTCCTAAGAAAGCTGGGTGACAACCAATACAGATCCTTAACGGCGGGTTGTCATCCAGCCTAATATGTTTAGTCACAGCCTTACAGGACTTGTATTGTTGCATAGGCAGATTTACTCCCGGGGTAAGTGATCTTTATGGGTGGCCATATTGTCTGGGACCCAGCTTTCCCAAAAACATTACTTGGAGGGAAGTTTTTACTTTAATGGATGCTTAAAGGCATGGGTGTAGCTATAGGGGATGCAGAGGTAGCAGTCACTACCAGGCCCAGGAGCCTAAGGGGGCCGCATAAGAAGACCCACAAAGCACTGAGGGATGGGGGGGCCCAAGCTGAACTCTTGCACCAGGGCCTATGACCCATTAGCTACGTCCCTGCTTAAAGGGGTTGTCTCACTTCAGCTAATAGCAGTTATAATGTAGACAAAGTTAACACCAGGCACTCACTAATGTATTGTGATTGTCCATATGACTTCTTTGCTGGCTGGATTCATTTTTCCATCACATTATATACTGCTCGTTTCCATGGTTATGATGACCACCCTGCAATCCAGAAGCGGTGGTCGTGCTTGCACCAGAGAAGCCAACGCCATTTCCTATAATGTGCAAGCACGACCACCACTGCTGGATTTCAGGGTGGTCTTAACTCCTGGAAACGAGCAGTGTATAATCAGATGAAAAGATGAATCCAGCCAGCAAAGGAAGCAATATGGAGAACAACAATTACTAAGTGCCTGGTATTAACTTTCGCTACATGATAAATGCACTTTGCTGCAGTGAGAGAACCCCTTTAATCTCTCGGTAGTCCTGCTTACTGGGCCCTACCACAGCAGCCTCCAGGACCCCCACCCTTTCGCCCTCCGTATTTGGGGCTGTATGAAAGGAAGATAAATCTTTCCGTGTATCATGTGTTTATTCTCCATGTGTCTGGAAGTCCCAGGAGCTCCTTTCAAAGGCCTCTTATATAGGCAAGAGATGGAGAGGAGATAAAGAGAAGAATGTGGCAGTGACTTGGCTTTGCCTTTATAGGTGCAGTGTGGCTCCCGAGGATCGGAGGCAGCCAGGAGCTTTGCTGCCTGCACGCCGTGAAATGCGTCAGCACCTTGCAGTGGAGCTCTGACTTCTGAAAATAGAGGTTAAACAGATGTAGCCCAAATGGTTACTAGAATGTGAGATGACAAATTTACAAAGTCCTTTCAGTATATTTTTCTGCCGCTTCCTTAGTTCTGTCCGTTTCTGGGAAAGCTGGGTGTCAATCAATATGCCGACATGACAGGTGTCATGTCCAGGAAAATCTGAGAAGCCAAGACACCTAGAAAATGATTGCTTTCTAAGTTCCCAATATGTCCTAGAACAGCACATCGTAAAGTGGTTTCCACAGTGTAGCAACATACAATGGCGCGTTTTCTTATATCTTCGCTATAAGTGTCACTTGTCAGGGCCATGCAGTCCTGTGACTACTAAGCTCCATCCAGGGTTGGAGAAATTTAAAATGCATCATGGGAAATGATGAATAGAAGGGGTTACTAGTTCTACATTTCTGCAAGTTCTGCAATTCTTAAGACCATCATCTCTGGTTTCTTATAAAGGAGGTGATTCATCTGTAATTACAGTATGTGATGATTGGAGTCTTCCTTACCAATTTCGGAGCAAATTGTAAAAATGTTGTGCTCCTTGTTGCGGTATGGTTTCTACACTGTAGCAACATGTGGCGGTTAGCACAAATGCAGATTTTCCTCCTGTTTTGGAGATCTATGTATTTCCCTTCTCTATGTATCACTTGTCAGATGCACACAGTCACGTGACTTCTACCCCGCGAAGCTAGGGGCGTAACTACCATAGCGGCACACCATGCGACTGATATGGGGCCCAGGGCAAGAGGGGGCCCAGTCTTAGTTGGGATCATCCCCTCTTCTATGGGAGGTGAATACCTGGTCAGGACTCTACCCTCTAAAGCAGGGCTGCACAACCTACGGACTGGGGGCCATTCTGCGCGGCCCCCCAACCATCTGGTAATAGACATGTATGTCTATGTCTTATGGCTTCTTTCATGTATTCTCCCATTAGATGGGAGTCCTGGAACTGTAAATAGACATTTCTGATATATACTGTATGTTTAATATGCCATAAATATAGTATTTCAGTTGGTAATACCCCTTTAAGTTTTATTTTCGGCCCTTGGAATTGGTTAAGGCTGACTGTGGCCCCCAACCAGAAAAGGTTGTGCACCCTGGCTCTAAAGGAACAACTTTTAGCAAGTGAGGCCGTGGAAAAATGGCCCAATGGTGATTGAAAGGGGTTTAGGTGGAAACCCTTCTGTCCTGTGTGGGGGGCCTGGTTTGATCCTTGCTATGGGGCCCTTACTTCTCTATGTACGCCACTGCGAGGAGCGTAGAAGTATAAAATGCATCAAAGGAAATAAATGATAGATTTGGACTTTTCTATTCTGGAGTTTTCACCCCTCATCACTGGTTTCCTATGGGGACATCATCATCGATGGTTCATGTGATGCTTGGGACTCATTTATCTGTCTATAAACCATATTGTTGCAGAGGGTGATCATATATTTGGGGTCCTGTGTTGGAAAAACAACCTACCAACCTGCCCCTGTTGGTATTTGACAGGAAGAATC
The DNA here is from genome assembly GCA_033119425.1 of Bufotes viridis. Lineage (NCBI taxonomy): Eukaryota > Metazoa > Chordata > Amphibia > Anura > Bufonidae > Bufotes > Bufotes viridis. The sequence goes on from CM065589.1 coordinate 32,303,983, forward strand.
CCAAAAATCCACATTCATTGTGCCACCGAATACAAAACCTTAAAATTGGGACGACACCTGATGGTCTGGTAGTAGATATATATTGTTGGGGGCAAGTCTTCTATTGATGGGAAGGGGCATGAATACTGTGCCTGACTTTTTAGAGAAGAGCGTGTGTTTGTTTTCTTCATTATTATCCAATAATCGGTCTGATCATCTGAAAAAAAAATTGACAGTGTTATATGGGTAATATTACTTAGATACTTTATGGCGGTATTATTTAGGTATTGTGTGCCTCTGGTATATGAAGACTGAATGGCTGTTCTTTGTCATCGTATGGCAGTGTTGGGATAATTATAAAAGTACTGGGACACCTCCACAGCTTTTATGACATCCCATTCTAAATCTATAGGCAATAATATGAAATTATCTCCCTCTGCTCTTCTGGGAAGGCTTTCTACAAGATTTCGAAGGGAGTCTGTGAGAATGTTTGGCCATTCATCCAGAAGAGCCTTTGTGAGGTTAGACACTGATGTTGGAGGAGAGGACCTGGCTCACAGTCTCCATTCTAGTGCATCCCAGAGGTGTTGGATGGAGTTGAGGTCAGGACTCTGTGCAGTCAAGTTCTTCCACACCAGACTTGCCTGACCATGTCTTTATGGACGTTGCTTTGTGCACTGGGCACAGTCATGGTAGTACAGAAAAGAGCAGTCCCCAAACTGTCCCCACGAAGTTGGAAGCATACAGTATCCCATAATGTCTTGGTCTACTGAAGCATTAAGGTTTCCCTTCACTGGAACTAAAAGGTCTAGACCAAGGGTAGGCAACCTCCGGTGCTCCGTTAATTTTCCCTACCTGTAAAATTTCCCTACCCTTGTCATTTCCGGTTCCGTCTGATGTGACGTATGCGGGTGAGGGAGGAGGTGTGTCACGCCACTCGCTTACTGAGTGGCTGAGTAGGATTCGGCGCAGGAGAGCGCCGCTAACTGTGAACGCGCATAGGGTAGAGAAAATGTATGGCCAATTGCGCATACGCCGCGGGTAGTGAAAAGTTACAGCCCAGTGCGCAGGCGCGAACGCGCACTGGGCTGTAAGTCTTCACTAACCTTGGCGCATACGCACTAAGTTTTCCCTACCCTAGGCACTCGACTAGATGCAGCAAGTGTTCGCGCCTGCGCACTGGGTTGTAACTTTTCACTACCCGCGGCGCATGCACAGTTGGCCATAAATTTTTTCTACCCTATGCGCGTTCACAGTTGGCGGCGCTCTTCTGCGCCGGATCCGGAAATGACGAGGGTAGGGAAATTTCACGGGTAGGGAAAATTAACGGAACACCGGCACTGCAGCTGTTGTGAAACTACAACTCCCAGCATGCATACTTTCTCTGCTCTTATCAGAATGCTCATAGAAATGAATGGAGCATGCTGGGAATTGTAGTTTCACAACAGCTGGAGTGCGGAAGGTTGCTGATCTCTGGTATAGACCAACCCCATGAACACACCAAACCTTACATCTGACACAATGTAACGTTCTCATGGCTTTCACCAAACCCAGGCTAACCAGATAGAGAAGTGTGATCCATCATTCCACAGAACACATTCCCAATGCTCCAAAATCCAGTGGTTCCATGCCTTTCACCACTCGATCCGATGCTTGGCATTGTGCTTGGTGATGTAAGGCTGGAATCTATCTCCTTGGCATTGGAAACCCATGCCATGAAGCTCCCGACACAGCACGGTTTTTGTGCTGATGTTAATGGCAGAAGAGGTCTGGACTCTGCAGTTATGGCGTCAGCATTGGTGACTTGTACAAGTTCTATGCTCCTCAGAACTTGGTGACCATATTCTGTAACTTTACGTGGTCTCCACTTCGTAGCTGGGTTGCTGTGGTTCCTTCTACTTTACAATGATACCACTCAAAGCTAATGGTGGAAATTTCATGAACTGACTTGTGGCAGCGGTGACATCCTATTACAGGACCGTGTTGGAATTTGGTGAGCTCTTCACAACAACTCGTTCTGCATAGGCAGACGGTATGGCTGGGGGCTGGATTTTATACACCTGTGGCAATGGCACTGAATGAAACACCTGACTTCAAGGTTTAAGAGGTGTGTCCCAATACTTTTCTCCTTATAATGTATATTGTACAATCTTCTACAAACGAGAGTTTATGAATTTGCAGAGATTGGAAGTGTCCACCGTCCAGTGACCACAGCATATTTTTAGTATAATTTCATGCCAGGATTGAGGCATGAGGCACCTTGCTCCTCATTCTTCTGTTGGGTAGGATTGACAGCTTCCTTTGATATGACTGCCTCCTTCAAAGGATGATGGACTTTATTATAGCACATAACTCATGTCCTGCTGTGAAGACCACCTCCGGACACAGATCTGTGTGTATTCCTGGTGTCTCCAGCAGCTGTTAACCCTGTAACGCTTTCAATTCTTACCCCCCAGGACAGTATCTCCCATTAAAGCCCATTAGTGTGTGGTTCAGGAGAGAGGGCCCCATAGCAAAGCATTATATGCAGCCCTCCTTTCTTGCTCCTTTGGCATCAGTTGGGTTGGGGCCCACCTTATGGGGTTTAGAGGGGTACAGTACATAGAGTAGAGGTTCCACTAACAGAAAGCAAAATGGGACCCCCTATTGGTCCATTTTCACCCACCAGATGGCCTAGCACTTGCTCACTACCCACCATACATCCTTGTCCAATGTAGGTGGTTACTGCACCCACGGACCTGTATTATTACTCTGAAGGGATAGAGCCCCCCCCCCCCCCCCTACCAGTGATGGCTAACCTCCAACACTCCAGCAGTGGTGAAACTACAACTCCTAGCATGCTTTATTCATTTCTATGGAGTTCTGAGAACAGCCAAGCAAGTGTTCATGCTGGGAGTCGTAGTGTTACCACAGCTGGAGTGCTGGAGGTTGACCATCACAGCCCTACACCATATGATCCCACTCTATGGTTCCTGTGCTCTTGTGTATAATAAAGGGATTATCCCATGACTAATGTAAAAAATTTAAATAATACATCATATAGTACATGATAATCTCTTTCTAAGAAACTTAGAACCAGCCCTGTACCTCACACGGATCTAGAGATCTCCTTTCATTGCTCTCAGCTTTCCCTATCACAGCTCAGGAGGCGTGTCTCAGCTCTCCCTATCACAGCTCAGGGGGCGTATCTCATCTCTCCCTATCACAGCTCAGGGGGCGTGTCTCAGCTCTCCCTATCACAGCTCCGGAGGCGTGTCTCAGTTCTCCCTATCACAGCTCTGGAGGCGTGTCTCAGCTCTCCCAATCACAGCTCAGGGGGCGTGTCTCAGCTCTCTCTATCACAGCTCAGGAGGCATGTCTCAGCTCTTCCTATAACGGCTCAGGAGGCGTGTCTCAGCTCTCCCAATCACAGCTCAGGAGGCGTGTCTCAGCTCTCCCTATCACAGCTCAGGAGGCGTGTCTCAGCTCTCCCTATCACGGCTCAGGAGCCAGCTGAAGGATGAAACTGAGCATGTGCGGCGTTCTCAGTGAGCAGGTCAAAGAAATAAGAAAAAAAACAAACAATAGGTGGTGCTATACAGATACATTTTATTGAATAACTCAGTAGCTATGCTAAATTTTTAATTACATGTAATTACTAAATAATTCAGACCCAGGTGCTGCTATTAAAACTGCAAAATATTTTTCGTGGGACAACCCCTTTAAGTATATGCAAGAACAGATGATACAGAGCTGAGTTGGTTATTTAAGTTTACTTTGTGAGTGGGGTTTGTTAGAACCCCACTGATAGAATATTGATGCCCAAGAGAACCCCTTTAACATTATTCAGGAGCCTGCAGTCCTGTGTAAACCTGCAGATAACACATTTCGATGTTGTAATGCATGACAAATCCAGCTCTGCTACACGCCGCATGTTATCTCATTGCTCTTCTCCTGAGCTGTATATATACACCGTGTCCCTCTGCTTGCATTGTCTGACGGGAACCCTAAATGAACCTATTCTATTATTCGGCTTTTTGACTCGTCAGGCCGACAGCACGTTCCCAGATGAACATCTCGATCAAGCAGCGCAGACTCAGCCGCACAAAACGAGCTGTGCTTGGCACGCTGTGATTACCGATATAGTTAACATGATAAAAAAAAAGGCATCGTAAACCCCAGCAGAAAAATAATAATGAAGGCTGATAAGTGCGGAGAACGTGTAGGCAGCAAAATTGCTCTTCTACCACGCTTGTTCTCTGCGTGACACATCTGATGCATTTGCTGTGTTTTTGTTAGTCTGAACTATGTTACATCATGAAGTAACCACGACTTTTCTGACTTTTTATAAAATAAGTGATCTTCCTAATGTTGAAAGTCCAAAAAAGTCCAAAAAACCGAGGCAGGTACCAAGGTCACCGCACGTAAAGGCGCTCCCAGTGATCTGAGTAACCAAGCGCTACACTTGTTAAAGGGAATGTGTCAGAAAATGGCCTAGTGTTTAAATCAGGGATGCCCAACCTGCGGCCCTCCAGCTGTGGCAAAACTACAACTCCCAACATGCCTGGACCTCCTACAGGTATCAGGGCCTGTTGGGAGTTGTAGTTTTGCAACAGCTGGAGGGACACGGGTTGGGCATCCCTGGTTAAAATCATGTTTTTTTTGTTTTTTTTTTCGCTAGAGCTTCCCAGATACCCTTAGGATAGGTCATCAATATCAGATTGGCGGGGGTCTGACACCCTGCAGATCAGATGTTTTCAGACTGACGCGATAATAACAATGTATGAAACGGAAGCAGAAGGCTACGTATTTAGTGTATTTTTTTTGGCACCGCATGTTCAAGCTATGCTCCCATATTCTTGAATAAGAGCTGAGCTGCAGTAGCCCTGCATGGCCACTATACAGTGGATGGCGCTGTCTGCCTCCAGCTCCGTACACTTCTCTGTGCTGCTACAGCCCAAAACAGCTGAGTGCAAGTCGATTTGTATAGTCGAATTCGTTCAGAAATCAGATTTGTTGAGCAGTAAGGAGGCTGGCCCTGCTGCTCAAGAGATGCCTTCCTTGCCATTGACAAGGCCAGGCCCCAAGTAGTGGCACAAGCGCAGAGGCTCTGCAGCTGCTGCCTGAGCAGTGCACATGCCGACTGTGCATGCGCCCCTAACATCTAGGTACACCCGGAACTGTAGTGGTACATGCACAGTCGGCATCTGCACTGCTCAGGTATGGTATCAGAGCAATGTGCAGGCGTGAGATTGAAGGGGCCAGGCATGATGTTTGCCCCTGTCAATCAAGGGGGCAGTCTGAGCAGTCAGATTTGTTAACAAATTCGATTTGTATAGGGATGCTCAACCTGCGGCCCTGCAGCTGTTGCAAAACTACAACTCCCATAATTCCTGGACAGCCTACAGCTATCAGCCTACAGAAGGGGATGGTGGGAGCTGTAGTTTTGCAACCGCTGGAGGGCCGCAGGTTGAGCATTGTTCCTCTCTAGTGCTAAGTGTCAGGCCCTACCGATCCAATACTGATTGCCCATCCAAAGGATATCTGTAGCCTATAATAACCATTTATGTAGAAGAATTATTGATGATTTCATTTTTTGATTTCTTCATGTCCTCTATATTAAAAATAGGCTGACCTATCTTTTTCTGTGAAGATGACTTCTTAGTAGTCATCTCATCATCATCAGAACCAGGCTTACAATGACAGCTAACACATCTGTATAGATAACACAGGATCCTCCATTTAGATTAGGCGATGTCACAGTTCATTATATTATTATATAGCGCTACTCTATTCCGCAGCGCTTTACAGATATTAGCAATGGGGCTCACAATCTAAGTTCCCTATCAGTCTGTCTTTGGAGTGTGGGAGGAAACCGGAGAACCCGGAGGAAACCCACCGAAACGCGGGGAGAACATACAAACGCCATGCAGATGTTGTCCTTGGTCAGATTAGAACCTAGGACCCCAGCGCTGCAAGGCACCAGTACTAACCACTGAGCCACTGTGCTGCACTATATCTACTCCCCTCTCCCTGGACTATGAGGTCACAGAGCATGCCCACAACGAGCCACAAAATGGTTGTTTTTCGTGGGGTTTAACTTGTGTGAATATGATTCCACACTGTGCAGGAGATAAAATCTTATGGTGCTGTTTTGCTTTAATACTTGGATAACCAGGGCACCTCCTGCAGCACCTCTTGGGTTCCTCTTAAAGAATTATGAGATGGGGATATTAGATTGTGTGCCCACAGGTCTCAGAATCCCGTGTGTGTGCAGTGCTGAAGAACACGGTGGTGCAATATACATGGTAATAAATGAATAGCGGCGTTATCGTTCTATCCATGGTCCAAAAAAGTACATTGTCCTCTGCTGATATTTGCCCCCCCCCCCCCCCCACTTCCCTAATACATAGTGCAATAAAAACATTATTATTCAGAGTAAGCCACCTCGGCAGCACCACGGCCTGGGCTGTGCACCCGCTGACGTTCCTGGGCATGCTCGGCCAGCAGCTGCTTCTGTAAAACATTCATAGGGGCGTCTGTAGTCCTAGAGCCTCCAAGTATTTATGACCTTTCCAGATACAGTACCTTCTGTTTTAGTCAGAGGTCCTACAAGTGGGCAGGAAAATAATAATGTCAGGGGGCATTTTTTTAAATGTTTTTTTGGTAACTTCATCAACTCAAGGATCTGGTAGAGATCTGTTCAGTTTTTTTTTAAAGGGTCGCTAACTTTTCAAAAAAAACTTTTTATGTGTCATAGAAAAACCTATCCAAAGTTTAGATCGGTGGAGGTCTGAGCGCGATACCTAGAACGAGGAGTGAGAAGACTGCGCATATCGTGCTCTCTCTACTCGCTGCACAAGACGGGCCCCATAGGAGTCTATGAGCTTATCTCAATTCTGTCCTCAGCAGTATATGCATGCGCTCCGCTCCCCTCATTCTAGGGATCGAATGGACTCCCTGATTTTTCAGCAAAAGACAGATCATCAGAAGATCATGCCATGCGCACATCATTGTGGAGGTTTTCCGACTTGGCTGTCTTTTCGGCAGACAGGAGATTTCGGCCATCATGAACAAGCGCTAATTTTTCAAGCTATTACCTCATTTATATCGGCAACTTTATACAAGTCCAGTCCAATTACTACGGGGTCTGCATGGCTGAAGTCCCACAAGACAGTCGAAAATGGCTGTATACTGGTGCAGCGACCCAGTGGATCACTACTAAAGGGTTAATTCAGTGCTAAAAGAGTTAATATTCCGTGGCATTTATGTGATTCCAAGAGCTAAAATTGGGGAAAACCGTTTCGTTATCGGGCCCTATTCAGCAGGAGGAATGCTTGTCCTGCCCCCTCTGAGCTAAGAGCGCTCTGTAGTATGAGATAAATAGCCATAAGGTAAGGAGCTGCATATACCTGTGCAGTGTGAGGCCTACTACTTCAAGGAGTCTCCATCCTTGCCTGCTGAGGACATGTACCAAACCTCTGAGAAGGTAATTGCTCGTTTACGGCAACAGACCTTACTGCTGGTTGAGAGCAGATCTATTGGGAGATATATTGCTTTGGTGGCCACTCGTTTGAGGATCTGCACCCCGCGGCCTGGGCACTGCAGTAAATATTGGAAGAGCTATTTTGCACCTCCCTGGCCGATTCGGCAAGTTCTTTGGATTTAATAGAGAGAGACTCCGAGTCAGCCATCTTAATGTACTGTGCAGAAAAACTGAACTACCTCAGTCAGGTGCCTTTTTGCCCCCAAATGGTCCAGGGTGGCCTAGCGGGAGAGGGTTTAGCCACTTATTGCCACCGCCACCACTCCCATCCTCTCCAGTTCCAGTCATTCACCTCCGCTCCCCTGCGGGCTGGCACAGTGCACTGCCTACTAACACTATGGACACCTTGACGGTGGTCTCCTGACATATGAGATGCCCTCGTGATGACACACTGACAGGAGGTCTCAGGTGCCCCATCACAATGCACATAATAGGGGCATTTGGTACACACCAGATGCAAGCACAATTTCCAGCTGAGTCAACACTCATTAAAGGGGCTTTATGAGACTTCTCCTCAGGATAGGTTATGAATATCAGATCAGTGGGGAGTCCGACTCCTGCACCGCCACTAATCAGCTGTTTCGGGCAACCACTGTCATCAGGAACTATACGGTGGATGGAGCTGGAAGCAGAAGGTTCCGTCCACAGTGTAATTTCCATTGCTGGTGTACTGCAGCTCAGCTACTATTCACATAAATGGGAGCTGAGATGCCAAACCCTAGCATGGCCACTACACGGTGGACGGAGCTTTCTGCACCCAGCGCCGGCTGGCAACTGCCAAGTGCAATTAATCAGTATGGGGTTTCAAGAATCAGACCCACACCAATCTGATATTGATGACCTATCGTGGGGATAGGACAGGTCATCCGTATCCAAGTCCTGGAAAACCCCTTCAACCCAATAGCACACTGGCATGTGGCCCACCATCACTTACACTTGGGATCCCAAGCAACTTGACTTGAGTATCTCATGACGGTGGCATGGTGCCACTAGGCATCCAGTTGTGGTTGTTCTGCTGGAAATCGTAGACATAGCTCATCATCCTCTGGCTTGCCAGACATTGGATATAGATGGACAAGGATATGAAGAGCTGGACGCCCCATAAAGTATCCCGAGAAGCACACGGACTGGAGTCTCGCGGATTTCTGCTGGTGTCATTGATGACCAAGGAAGCCAGCAGCTGCTGAAACCAGAGAGTCCAATCAATAGGACAATGTTTCATACATTCCTGCCTTTCATTCAGATGCTTTTAGTCAGCACCTCTCACACCTCTTTCCTCTGCCTTTCTGTAACCTTTCTGACGCTGTGACTCACGTATGATGTATAGGCCATGCACTGCACATGCACAGACTTCAAAAGTCTATAATCCCCAGGCCTCTTCTGTCCTATGCGGTTGGTTGTGTAGAATCCGTTAAATCCCAGGTTGTTTAGGTCGAGATGTAGAATAAACGTCTGAAAATAATACATGGCAGATATTATTCATACACCATGTGGAGCCAGCTGTGGCGTGTAAATTCCCAGTGGTCCATGTGTGATTTAATCTTTGCTCAGTATGAACCATGAAGAAGTGAAGAAGCTGCTGAGCCAGCCAACATTTAGGGGCATTTTTGGTGGCCTATAGGGTTTGCGCAAAATCCGATTTTGGTTTTTGCACGAAAAAGGGGGTCAGTCAGCACATCGCAATGCTCAGGTGCACGCTGCCATGGCTAGAAACACAAAGAAAAAAAGACAATGCAGCAGCACTCTGCAGACACAAATAAGGTACAATAATGCCATAGTAATAGAAATCATTCTGGTGCTAATGCTACGCCTATTTTGCAAATTTGAGATTCTTGGCAAATACATTTTGGTGCTAATTTGTTTTTTGTCTAGTGTGCGCCATTAATGAGGTCTTCAGTATTGATTGATGATCTATCCTCAAGATAGATGATCAATATGAGATCGGCAGGGATCTCACTCTTGACACTCCCTACGATCAGCTGTTTGAGGAAGCCACAATGCTCACCGTGGCTTCCAAGCACACCGCCGTCCATTTAATTGTGGCTGTGCTTGGTAACCTCCGCCATGTGACCAATAATTGTGACATCATATGGCCTAGGAAGAGGCGTGAGGGCTTACGTAGCACTGCAGCCTCTTCGTACAGCCGATAGGGGAAAGTGCCGGGAGTCGGACCCCCACCGATCTCATATTGATGACCTACCCTGAGGATAGGTGGAGGACGTACAATGGGAATGCTTCAGGGTGATAGGTATTGTGGTAGACCATCATTTCAGGGTACTGGGCCTATGTTCTTGTGATCGATGGGGGTCCCAGCAGTCAGACACCCGCGGATCTAATAGTTATCCCCAATGCAGTGGATAAGAGAGAACTTCTTACAACTGTAATGCTCCTTTAAGGATGTTAAGGGGAAAGTCTTGTGTATTTGATTTGAGTTATATTCATTAGATGTAAGTCTATAGATAAGAGACTGTGTGTTTTTATATTTTTTTTTAGATGTTGAAACCATTTAATTTTTAGAGTGAGTAAACAGAAAAATGTCATAAACTATTTAGTCTCCAGGAAGAAACGAGTATAACTGCCCCCCCAAAGACCAGTGAGTGACAGGGGAGCTGCATACAGCTTTATTTTTATATGTAGTGTTACTCTATTGTCTTATCTAGGACCCGAGCAGTACCAATATAGATGTCATTATATCCCCTCTGTCTGATGATAAAAAAATGACTCTGCTCTTTCTGTCCCAGTCTATACAGCAAAGCTGATGTTAGCTACAGGAAACTGCAAATGCCACCTCCTTGAGTCTGCTCTAGCAGCAGACGTGTGAAAACTGGAATACCCTTTTTTTAACATGTTTACAATCAAATCTTGATTTTAATAATGAGATTTTCGTATTCCTTTTAAGAAGGTCAATAGCCGCATGACAATGGTCATGGTTACCACAGGTTACTCTCATGTCATATTTAACATTCCGGTCCTTGAGTCTTCCTGGAAAATCAGATTTTGGAAATTGAATCTTAAAGGGGATGTACACAGGTCAAAAATTCTTTGGAAACCACTTAGAATGGTATAAAAAAATAAATGGGATCCATTCCTCACTCATCCCTGGCCGCTAACGATTACTGGGTTGACCTTGCTCTACAGGAAATGTGGCTTCTTCCATTTGTAAGGTGCTAGATCTGTCCTACCAGGGGCGTAGCTATAGGGGGTGCAGAGGTAGCAGTCGCTACCGGGCCCAGGAGCCTGAGGGGGCCCAAAGACCCTTGTGCTGCATAAGAAGACACACAAAGCACTGAGGGAAGGGGGGCCCAAGCTGAACTCTTGCACCAGGGCCCATGAGCCGTTAGCTACGCCCCTGTGTCCTACAGCAGATAATAAAACCTGATAGACCCAACTGACTCACAGTTGGGTCCGTCAGGATTTTATCATTTTGTGCCCAGGAATAGTGCTTCATGCTTCGCCGTTCAGACTGACAAATTCAACAGAGCCTCCAGCGGCAGTGTAAAAGGAGCTTATCTGAATTGTCCTGCCATTGACACTTTTTGAACCACTGTCCCTATCTCTCCACTTGTTTTGTGAGAAGGGCACCTATGGAGTGATGACATGGGTTTCTGAACCTGTAGGACTCTAGGTAGAGGATGACATGTATGACCTGGCAGGATGTGGTCGCTCTAAGCTTCGGTCACAGGGCGCTGCTGTCATCAGACAATAGAAGGCAGATAGCAGGTTGTTCTGTAGGGTGACCGCCACGTGTATCTGCGGCTTATATAAAAGATTGATAGTGCCGTTATACAACATGCTTTTTGACAAAGTGACTAACTGGGCAGGGTTCATATAGCCAAAATCTCTCACCAAAACTAAATGGAAAGACGAAGATTTCCAGTCAACAGAATTTACGGACTAAAGTGCTAACGTCATTCAACCTCTTTAGGGGCAGCCATATTGGTTATCACCCAGCTTTTCCAAAAACTCTGGTCATCTTAGGCTACTTTCGCACTAGCGTTTTGGCTTTCCTTTTGTGATAACGTCATGGGCTCTCACAAGCGGTCCAAAACGGATCAGTTTTGCCCTAATGCATTCTGAATGGAAAAGGATCCGCTCAGAACGCATCAGTTTGCCTCCGTTCAGTCACCATTCCGCTCTGGAGGCGGACAGCAAAACGCTGCCTTGACGAAACTGAGCCATTACAATAACACAACCGCATGTATCCGTCATGAACGGATCCAGTTGTATTGTCTTTTATAGCCATGGCGGATCAGTCTTGCACACCATTAAAAGTCAATGGGGGACGGATCCGTTTTCTATTGTGTCAGAGAAAACGGATTCGTCCCCGTTGACCTACATTGTGTGTCTAGGACGGATCTGTTTTCTCTGACTTTCAGTGGTGTGCAAGACGGATCCGCCATGGCTATAGAAGACATAATAGAACTGGATCTGTTCATGACGGATGCATGCGGTTGTGTTGTTGTAATGGAAGTGTTTTTGCAGATCCAAGACGGATCCACAACAAACGCTAATGTGAAAGTAGCTTTTGTCTCAGTTAGGGGTCAAGTCCGTTCAGCGGTCAAGTCTTGTTTCGTTCTCCACATTCAGCCTCCTTGGTAGTAATAAGAATCAACAGAAAGGTATCAGGACGCCTCATCGATGTCTTCCATCTGCTGGGGGTCTGTTGTTTGTTTTGCCGTCACTGTAACGATGGCACAGCAGATCTTCATTGAACTGTCAGGATGATAATGTCAGATACCAAGCAGAACAGATGCAGGGCGAGGAGGAGGTGTACGGATTCATAAATGTAGCCAGTGCCCTCTTCTATATGGAAACCTGGAATTGTAGTCTATCAGCTCCAAAATAGCTCCTCACTCAGCTTTCCCACAATCCTGAATGGCAGTTCTCCGTAATCATGAAGCGTGATGTCCAGAGACTTTAAGATTCTCAACTATATTGCAAGAGCTTTAACAGGGGCTTCCGTCCTACCATGTGCCATCTACTGTGCAATACTCATAGGACCCCTCAGGCAACAGAGCCCAAGTCTAACTTCCACCTTTGCATCTTCTGTAGCTAAGCCTTTAAATATACACCTTCATAATCCAGCTGTATTGCTATATAAATAGGTTAAATGGCTTTAATGACGGCAATTAAAGGGGTTTTCCACAACTCAAAAGCTGAAATGGAAAACGTATTGGTTGTCACATAGTTTTACTGGATGGTTGAGCCTACATGCATAAGGCAGTGGTTTTTTGCGGACTCTGTTCCGTTTTTTTTGCGGATCCGATGGTTTCCCATTCATTTCTATGGATCCGTTAAAAATGCGGATGCCTCTTCCGTTGCATGTCCACGTCCGCCAAAAAAATATGGCATGTCCTATTCTTGTCCGCAAAAAACGATTTGACCAATAGAAGCCATCTGTTTGTCATCCGCATCCGTTTTTTTTTGCCGGTGGTTGCTTGGAAACCAGGGCACTTATACAGGTACTTTAAGAAACTGGTTCAAGCCTTCCATTTTTTTGCGGATCCGCAAAAAAAACGGAAGACACACGGAAACACAACCTACAAAATTTGCGGACACATGGAACAGATGTGGATGTAAAAAAAAAAGGAAGACGGATCCGCGATTTGCGGACAGCAAAAAACAACTGTCGTGTGCATGTAGCCTGAATCAAATATATTAAGGTTGAGGGTAAAATAAGGGAATGAGGGACTCATATTTTACTTTTTTTTAAATTATCAATAGGGATTGATATCTTTTGTCATTTTTTGGCTCATAGATCTATTTAAGCAGATGAGACTGATTTTTTTTTTTTTTCCATTTATATTAGTACTATAAAACTGCCCCTATGTTCAAGAATATAACTACTATAATACCGCCTCCTATGTACTGGAATATAACTACTATAATACTGCTCCTATGAACAGGAATATAACTACCATAATACTGCCTCCTATGTACAAGAATATAACTACTATAATACTGCTCCTATGTACAAGAATATAACTACTATAATACTGCCTTCTATGTACAAGAATATAACTACTATAATGCTGCTCCTATGTACAATAATATAGCTACTATAATAACGCCTCCTATGTACAAGAATATAACTACTATAATACTGCTCCTATGTACAATAATATAGCTACTATAATACCGCCTCCTATGTACAAGAATATAACTACTATAATGCTGCTCCTATGTACAAGAATATAGCTACTATAATACTGCTCCTATGTACAAGAATATAACTACTATAATACTGCTCCTATGTACAAGAATATAACTACTATAATACTGCTCCTATGTACAAGAATATAACTACTATAATCCTGCCTCCTACATCCAAGAATTTATCATACAACTTGCTAGGTTAAAGTATCACTCATCATGTTCTCCTTGCTTCTATGTTGCAATAAATTCACATGCTGTATCTTCATAAACCTATAATTGTGTAACTATAGATTCTGAGACAAGTATTTCTTCTCTCTGACGACAAGCAGCAGAGATCTAGGTGTAATTTATTTCTGACCTGCCTTCATGTGAGATGTGTGATGGTCGGCTATCAATACAAGCACCAAAAAATTACCATGGCTATTCTCCACAGGGCCCTCAGTTCTATTAATGCTCATCTCTCTTTAGTTGTGGGCTACTCTTTCCACAGAGTTCATGAAAGGGTCAGATAAACATTTAGTTACTTTAAAAATTGGCCCTGCTCATTTATCTAATTGTAGGACGTGGTCGTGTTACATGGTATTTTAAAACCTGTTGGGGTTTACTAGTGATTTATCTCACTGTACAATATGGCCCGGGCCCAAGAGGTATGAAATACTATTAAAGGAACAGTCAGCATTTAACTTGACCACTATTTCTATGAGAATACAAATAATACTGCATCCTATGTACAAGAATATAACTACTATAATACTACCTCCTATGTACAAGAATGTAACTACTATAATACTGCCTCCTATGTACAAGAATATAACTACTATAATACTGCTCTTATGTACAAGAATATAACTACTATAATACTGCTCCTATGTACAAGAATATAACTACTATAATACTGCCCCTATGTACAAGAATATAACTACTATAATACTGTTCCTATGTACAAGAATATAGCTACTATAATACTGCTCCTATGTACAAGAATATACCGACTATAATACTGCCTCCTATGTACAAGAATAAAACTACTATAACACTGATCCTATGTACAATAATATAACCACTATAATACTGCTCCTATGTACAAGAACATAAATACTATAATACTTCTCCAATATACAAGAATATAACTACTATAATACTGCTCCTATGTACAAGAATATAACTACTATAAAACTGCTCCTATGTACAAGAATATAACTACTATAATACTGCCTCCTGTGTACAAGAATATAACTACTATAATACTGCCTCCTATGTACAAGAATATAACTACTATAATACTGCCTCCTATGTACAAGAATATAACTACTATAATACTGCTCCTAGGTAGAAGAATATAACTACTATAATACTGCTCCTATGTACAAGAATATAACTACTATAATACTGTCTCTATGTACAAGAATATAACTACTATAATACTGCTCCTATGTACAAGAATATAACTACTATAATCCTGCCTCCTATGGACAAGAATATAACTACTATAATACTGCCTTCTATGTACAAGAATATAACTACTATAATGCTGCCACTATGTACAAGAATATAACAACTATAATACTCCTCCTATGTACAAGAATAAAACTACTATAATACTGCCTTCTATGTACAAGAATATAACTACTATCATACTGCTCCTATGTACAAGAATATAACTACTATAAAACTGCTCCTATATACAATAATATAACTACTACAATACTGTCTCCTATGTACAAGAATATAACTACTATAATACTGCCTCCTATGTACAAGAATATAACTACTATAATACTGCTCCTAGGTAGAAGAATATAACTACTATAATACTGTCTCTATGTACAAGAATATAACTACTATAATACTGCTCCTATGTACAAGAATATAACTACTATAATCCTGCCTCTTATGGACAAGAATATAACTACTATCATACTACTCCTATGTACAAGAATATAACTACTATAATACTGCCCCTATGTACAAGAATATAGCTATTATAATACTGCTCCTATGTACAAGAATATAACTTACTATAATACTGCCCCTATGTACAAGAATATAGCTACTATAATACTGCTCCTATGTACAAGAATATAACTACTATAATACTGCCTCCTATGTACAAGAATATAACTATTTTTCCTAGGCCAGTGGCGACGTGTTCATCAGTCACATGGCCTAGGAGCAGCTGAGCCCCATAGAAGTGAATGGGGCTGAGCTGCAGAACCAAGCACAGCCGCTATACAGTGTACGCCGTTGTACTTGATAAGCATGAAGAAGGCCGGAGCACTCACAGGAGCACAGTTGCCTTCTCAAACAGCTGATCGGCAGGGGTCCCGTGTGCCGGACCCCCACCGATCAGATACTTACGACCGATCCTGAGGGTATTTCCTCAGTATAAAAGACCTGGAAGACCCTTTTAAGATTTTGGTGGAGAATCCTTAGATATATCATCAAAGCTTTTACAGACTTTGGTCAATTCAGCTTGTTCTTTGGATAGTTTCGATACCAGTAAGGTTGAGCAAAAGGAGATGGCGGGGTTGTCAGGTGCAGGGGAGAACCGCAGCAGATTTGATGCTACAGGAATTACGAAGACTTGGTGTTCATAACTCAGAAGTTTCCACTTCAATTTACATAGCTGGTGGAACATGAGAAATGACAGACACCCGGCGTAGTAGACACTGCTGACCTTCCAGCAATGCAGGAGCAGCTCTGCTGACGGGTCTCAAACCAAAACAATCAGGCAGTGCAGATGGAATGCTCCTCAGGTTTCAATATGAGAGCGATGATGGGTGCCTGATTAAAGGGACCCACCACTTACAGCACCTATTACAGGCTTCCCGTGAAGCATGATACCATGATCTCCATTATACACCCTAGCTATGAACATGCCAGCAGAAAGACCATGTGCATGGGCAGAAATACCTGCTCAGGCCACTGCTATAGCACCCATGAAGTGGGCGCTTCTGGTCAGGTTGACTCCATATCCACCAGCATTGTAAATGTGTCCACGTGAGAAGGAAGACGATTTTTGTATACAGGGGTGCACCTAGCCTTTCTGCTGCCGGGGCGAAAACGGAAATTACAAACCCCCACGCCCCCATGCCAAATTTTAACCTAACCCTACCCTACTGTTTAAGGCATACTTATAGTGCTACAAAACATACCGGTTAATTTAGCGATACAGTTGAGACCTTTCTGATGCCCCCTACCTGGTGCTACCTCGCCTCATTGGCGATGCACCCCTGCTTGTATACCAGATGGAAATGGGCCACTAAAGTTCTCCTGTTTTTGGATTTGGGGGTCTTTTGACCCAGACCCTAACGGTGTGCCTCTAGTCATGATCGAAGATCTAAGGCAGGCATCCTCCGCTGTCGTAAAACGACAACTCCCACAATGCCCTGCTGTAGGCTGATACCTGTAGGCTGTTCGGGCATGCTGGGAGTTGTAGTTTTGAAACAGCTGGAGGGCCGCAGTTTGAGGATGCCTGATCTAAGGTGAAGGAACCTGCTAGGTATGTAATGTGTATAGGGAGGGATCCTGAAAAGTACCATACGTGGCTTGTATCAGGATATTGTTTTCATATCATCTTCAAATCTATGACTGAATAAATGTACGATTAAGAGGGTTTTTCAGGACTTGGATATTGACTATCTATCCTCAGAATAGGTAATCGGTGTAAGATTGGTAGGGTTCCGACGCCTGGTACCCCAACTGATCAGTTGTGGCATTAGAAACTATACAGTGGACGGAAGGTACAACAAAATTAAGCCGAAAAACTCACTATAGAATCTTATTTAAAGGGGCTGTTCAGGATTTTTTTCCCCTCAAGAATGGCTCTGGACTCTGTGAAATTGATGGCATATCGTCAGAATATCCCATCAATGTCAGCTAGGTGTGGGTTCCCTGAAGTATTCACTGCTGTGGAAGTTCCGAAAAGAGCCAGCACTCCCATAGCGGTCAATGGAGAACGCCCTGCGCATGCGCAGCCACCTCTCCATTCTAGCGGTGAACGGAAGGTGGCTGCACATGCATGGCTGCTCTGTCTTCACTTCATGGAGCCCATCCTGGAGATAGGAGTGGATCCCAGAGGTGGGGCCTGACACTGTCTGACATTTATTACATATCCTAGCAATATGCCACCAATGTATGAGATAGGAATGCCCCTTTAAAGAGGTTGTCCTATCACAGACAATGGGGGCATATCTCTAGGATATGTCCCCATTGTCTGATAGGTGCGGGTCCCACCTCTGGGACCCACATCTACGCCGAGAATGGAGCAGGGAGAGCGGTGGCTGGAGGACCGTGGGTTTCCTGGCTTCCGGCTAAGCGCTCTCCCCGTACAAATGAATGAGAGCACACCGTGCTTGCGCAGCCACAGCTCCTATTCATTTCTATGGGGCCAGCACTTGGCTGTTTTTGGTGGCCCCATAGAAATGAATGGAGGACGGCTGCGCATGCACAGTGCGCCCTCCACCACCTTTCCCCCTCCGTTCTCGGTGTAGTTGCGGGTCCGAAATATGGGATCCGCACCTATCGGATAATGGGGACATTGTCTGTGAAGGGAAAACCCCTTTAAGGCCACTCCTGATAACAGCTGCATTGATTTTCCACCCAGCTTTCCCATGAACAGATATACCCTACCCTGTGACACAATTGTCTCTTGGTTATAAGTGTCTAATCTCTGGAGGTCAACGTGTTGATCACAAGTATGGGGTTCAGCGAGTCCCCTGAATGAAAGAAGAGGTGGTCGAGCATGCCCCCTACTGCTCCTTGCATCTCTAGGGGATTTCTGGAGATAGCTGAGGGTTTACTGGGCAGCAGTGCAAATGTTAAATGGGTGCTCAGTTCACACAGGGGACTTGGATGGAGACCCCCATTCCTGTGATCAGTGGGGGTCCCAGCTGTCGGACCCCTACTGATCTGACAAATAAGTTCAAATCTTGGCGCAACCCCTTTAAAAACAAACTGGTATCGTAACTACAGGGAGGGCAGAGGTGGCCATTGCACCTGGTCTGAGAATGGGCCCCTTCACCACGTACAGTAGGAAGAAGCTGGTACTGTACGTGACATATAATTGGCGGGCCCCTCTTACAAGTCTGGGGAGATTCAAGTGACGCCCCTGCCCTTGGCTACAGCTACAAATGATGATTGACAAATTGATAAGTGTTGAATTAATCCCAACCTATTAATGTAATTACAGAGCGGCTCGTGCTTCTATTAAAAAAAAAAAAAACCTGCCTAATGAATGGAAGCTGTAAGTGAATGCGAACAATGACTGATATGTAGGTGGTTCCTATTTTTTGTGTAAGATCCGGTTGTCATGGCACTGCTCGGCTTTGCTTTTCCCGACGTGCCGCAACTATTTTGGGATACTTGTTCCCTCGCTGTCGTAACTTTAACATCGCGCGTGCATAATCCGTCAAAGGCCCGGCGTCTGTACACAGAGAGCCGAGCACGGAGCGGTCGTTCACAAGTGTACACGTTGTCCTGACGGCCGCCGCATCCATTATCTGCTTTGTTATCTGGATTGGGAGGGAGGGAGGGGGGGATATCCACCATGCAGCCCTCTCCTGTGTCTATGCGGACAGGGTAGGCGAGAGTTAAACTGCAGGAGTCCCTTCCACGTTACAGACGAAATCATGTACAGGGCTAGACCTGACTCATTCAGCGTTCATCCCGGGGACTGTCAAGGTCGCAGCGTGCAGGTGAGTCTCACTGTTAATATTTAATGCCGCCCTTTGTGTGTGTTCCCTCCTGCTTGGATTCGGCTCCATGTCTCCCACAGCTTCGCCGGCCCTGGAATTGCTCAAACCCGTATCATTTAGTAGCTGTATGTCATGAGCTTCTGAGGCAAGTAAGGTGAGCTGCTATTCGCCGACATAGGCGTCCATGGAGATTCCAGGTATCCATAAATCTAGGCGTATGGGAGGGCGCAGGATTCCCAGATACACGGCAGGGCAATAGGGAGAGTTTGTGTCAAATTGTGTGTAAAATGATACTTTGTTGTATCTCACTGTGTTACGTAATAACAGGATGTATATGTCACAATGTAACAATCTTATGTTTCAGTGCTTCAATATTTCTTTACATATTTGAGTTTTGTGGGCGGCGGATATGCTCTGTTCCCCAGAAACAGTTCCATCCGCAGTGGTCATCTGACCCGTATGTCCACTATGGCTCCATCCCAAATTAAAACGTGCCCTTAGAAAATAAAACAGATATTTGCAAACCTGTCTACTAGACCCAAAGTACTCAGTTATGGGGTGTCAGCTGCAGGTGTCAATTAATGATGGGTCCGCTGCAGATGCCCAAATAACTGTGTATTAGTTGTCCCCATAACTGTGCAACTGCCACAGATGCCCCCATACCTGTGCAACTGCCACAGATGCCCCCATAACTGTACAACCACCACAGGTGCCCCATAACTGTGCAACCGCCACAGATGCCCCCATACCTTTGCAACTGCCACAGATGCCCCCATTACTGTACAACCGTCATAGATGCCCCCATAACTGTGCAACCGTCACAGATGCCCCCATAACTGTGCAACCGTCACAGATGCCCCCATAACTGTGCAACCGCCACCGATGCCCCCATAACTGTGCAACCGCCACCGATGCCCCCATAACTGTGCAACCGCCACCGATGCCCCCATAACTACAACTGCCACAGATGCCCCCAAAACTGTACAACTGACACAGATGCTCCCATGACATGTTTGTCAAATGCCACAAAACATGTGTTTTTGAGATGCCCCAGAACGGGTGTCCGCGTCAGTGGCCCCACAACGGGTGTCCGCGCCGGAAACCCCAGAACATGTCAGTCGCAGTTGCCCCTGTATCATGGAATGGGAGGATTTTTTTGTGGTGGATGTTGGGTATTGTAGTTCAGACAAATACCAGGCTAGCCTGGCATGGCTGCTTTATATACTGGCATATTGTTTATGAAGCTGTGGTGCACGATGACATTCACTTCACATCTAATAAGAAGCAATGTAAACATCTGGTTTTATGTGTCCTCGCTGCCAAAAAGAGGAGTTGCGCTTTCTTTTGTTGTGTTTCACCCTCTACTATTACACATCGCTGAACAAAGAAGTAAAACAAATGATCCTGCCATGTTCACTGACACGCCACAGTCCTCCTCTGCCTAGGCCGTGATATGGATCAGTTGCATTGTGTGTGTGCTGGGGACAGGTATTTGCCTTGTGTGCACTTGTGTATAAGCAGCTTTTGTGTTTCCATGTGGCTGTGGATATGGTTCTTACAATGTCAATGACACACAAATTACTCGGGGAGAAAAACTGTGAAAACTCTGGCCATAGGGACAATCCTTCTGCTTCAAAGAAAACTCTATGTATGTGGAAGTCCTTGGTTTGTAAGAAAACTGGGTGACAACCAATATGCTCCATGGCAATTTTCCTTTCCGAATTTAAAGGCTATGTACACCTTTTTGGAGTCAATTTTTTTTATGATTGCATTTAACTTATTTTTGGATAAAAATCATATTTTCAATTGGCCTTTATTGTTCAGTCATAAAGGGTTAACTGTTTTTCTAACTGTGTGACTGGTACTTTCACTTTGTGGGGTCATCTAATTACCCTTATTTCTAAACTACTGAGAGGTCATAAACACTTAATTAAGCCATATTCTTATACGTAAGATAAGGATTGAGCTATAATGAGTGTTTATGATGGGAGAGAGCAGAAATAAGGAGCCCGTCTTCTTCTCAGATGACGGAAAGGACAAAAAATCCACAGGCAGCTAGTAGAGCATGTCGGCTCTGTACAGAAAAAAGGATTCCATATTGTTAATAAAGACCAATTGAAAAAATTATTTTAAGCTCAAAATAAGTATAATGCAATAATAAAAAAAAATTGCCTCCAAAGGTGTACACTTCAAATTAGGCAACCCCAACATTTGATCTCTAGAGTGCCCATTACCTGTAAGGCCTGCTTCTGTTCTGCAAGGGAACGCCGCTGAAGAAAAGTCCGGACATACCTCCATTTTCACTCAGGCAGCCCCCCTGACTTGAGCATCGGAGCAGTTCGTGCTCCGATGCTCTCCTTTGTCCTGCGCTAAATCGCGCAGGGCAAAGGCATTTTCAGGAGTTCCGGTGACGAACCGGGCTCTCCATGGGGCTGCCAGGAAGCCCAGTGACGTCCCAGTCTCTGATGGGCGAGCTTTAGAGCTGGCCTAGCCTGTAAAACGGCTAGGGCAGCGATAAAGCACGCCCATCAGAGATTGGGACATCACCAAACACACTGCCGGGCGGAAGCTTCCTCCCCGCAGTGTGTTATTGTAAACAAAAGAGCCCTTGCCTTGCTAATATCAGGGGTGCTGCCTGGGTGAAATTATGGGCATGTTCAACCCGGACAACCCCTTTAATAGTCTCAAAGGTCAATGTAACTTTGATACTTGGAACTCTGGGAAACCTGTCTGACAACCCAAGGGGAGCTGTAATGGTGGCATTACAGTTGTCACCTAGTTTAGCAGAAAAGTTTTCAACTAGGAAAATGATTTGACTTTTGAGGTTGATTCAAAGGCTCAGGATCTATTCATTTTGCTTTTGACTTCCGTAGGCACACAGTGGTCTATGTCGTCCATAGGCGCCCATATTGTTTTTGTGGTATGCCTGGGTAAGGGATAGTGCAGCCAAACACGCTATCCATATAGATACAAGGAGGTGCGCAACCCATATATAGGCCTAAAGGACACTCTTGTGGAGTTCTGTGCCGTATGCACCAGGAGCTTGTATGAATTTAGCCTTATATATACTAGAGATGTTTTATTCTGAGGGTGAAGAACATGCTTACACTATAGGAGATATTACATATACATGGGGGCCTGAATTTACTAGCAAGAGCAAGGAACTCTGGAGGACCTGGCATGTCAAGGTGCACATTGAAATTATTGGAAGCTGTGTAATACTTCATTTCTCCTGCGGAGGCACTGTAGGTAGTTGCAGATACAGAGACTTGCCATGAAAGAAGGTACTAGTATAATGAGTGATACATAGTAGGTGAGGGCCCTGTTATATAATTTGTATTGGGTCCCTGGACATTGACGTTGAAGGGAAACTAAAGCCTAGCGGCCAGGTGTCCTCAGATTACAGTGTCCCAGCAGCGGTCCAGTGACCAACCTACCATCAGAAGACCCTTTCAACAAAAAGGGACTAACCAAAGCGGAAAAGCTTCCGTTTATGTGCAGCCTGGCCTGTTTTCCTATAGCTCCCTTTCAGTATTGTAATTTATATATTTTTTTATACCTTTTTGGCACATTGCGCCAGTCATCTATTTCATTAAAATTCATGCGTAATTGAACTGTTTTGCACAATCCAGACGATATCAGCAGATGGCACGTCACCCACACAAGCCTCTAACTCCCGTTCTTACCCGGGAAGCCGTAGATTTGCTTTCTGCCATTTTCCTCGAAACAACTTACTGCTTTTACGACGAGGGGGTCGCAGACAGGGTTCTTAGTTGACTCCTCCAGAACAGAGCATTGTCTAAACCAGGCAGAGATTTACTCATCTGCTTACGCTCTTTCTGAAAGTTCACAATCCGTCCTGAAATGTAGGCACCAGGGGGTTGTCACCACATTGGCTGAGTCATAGGTCGGTGTTGGGAGGCGATGTCATTGGAACTGGGTGACATCTGTTGTAGGTTGGTACCGAGTGGGATCCATTGAGAGACTGCGTGAAATTCAGTGCTGGAGATAGCTGAAGGCAATCGTTTCGTTACTTCCGGCAGTTGAATGAGGTGGCAGCGTCCACATGTGTCCTCCCTTCGTTCCAGTGGGGAAACACGGAGCCCCATTCTCGTGATCAGAGGACGCTTCAGCAGTTGGATCCCCGGCGATCAGACACAGGACAGGGGATATGTTGAAAGGAGTATTCCCATCAGGACATTTATAGTATACTCTTAAGTAGCGCACTTACACAGCTATTTTCAGATCATCCATCAGAGCGAATGCAGAGAGCTGCGCATGCGCAACCGCCGCTCCATTAATGGCTTTGTGAGACGAGGTCCGGTAATCAACATAAGTGCAGATCCCAGAGGTGGGACCCGCACCTATCAGACATTTATGGCATATCCAACTAAATAGTGTACCCATAGGAGAAAATGTAGAAAGCTGCGCATGCGCAACCACCTCTTCATTCCTAGCAGTGCGAGATGGGTCCCTTTCTCAACACAGGTGCAGATCCCAGAGGTGGGTCCGGCACGTATCTGACATTTATGGCATATCCACATAAATAACGCCCCCATTCAGCTATTTTCAAATCACGTATCAGAGTAAATGGAGAGCGCTGCGCAAGTGCAACCACCTCTCATTTAATGGCGTTGTTAGACGAGGTCCGGTAGGTAACATAGGCGCAGATCCCAGAGGCAGGACCCACAACTATCAGACATTTATGGCATATCCACATAAATAGTGCACTTAGCTATTGTCAGATCTCCCATAGATGAGAGAGTGGAGAAAGCTGCGCATGTGCAACCACCTTTTTTTTCATAGCAGTGCGATGCCGAGTCTGGTTCTCTACATAGGTGTGTATCCCAGAGGTGGGACCCGCACCTATTGGACATGTATAGCATATCCACATAAATAGTGCACTCACTCAGCTATTTTTAAATCTCCTGTAGATAGTAGCGAATGGAGAGAGCTGCGCATGCGCAACCACCTCTTTGTTCACAGCAGTTTGCTTCTCAACATAGGCGCAGATCCCAGAGGTCAGACGTTTACTGCATACCTTTTTATGGCTATGCCATAAGTCGAGATTAGAAGACCCCCTTTAAGTGGGATCTGGTCTGAGGTGTACATTTCAAAAACCGTTTGCATAATGGCTGTGCTTTATTGTAGAATCATAACTGTGAAGGAGCAGGTCTTTTTTTTTTTGGGCTTCGCAAATACGTTTGTCAGCCTAATTATTCCCCTTTTCAGCTGCACAGCTAGATGTATTTCTCTCACAAGCAGGGGGAGTCTCCTTTCTGTGGAATCTGCTTGCACTGTACTGCTGTTATGTCCCTTTCCTTACTTC
Organism: Bufotes viridis; assembly: GCA_033119425.1. Taxonomy (NCBI): domain Eukaryota; kingdom Metazoa; phylum Chordata; class Amphibia; order Anura; family Bufonidae; genus Bufotes; species Bufotes viridis. The sequence continues at coordinate 32,328,668 of CM065589.1, forward strand.
CCACTATGTTTGTTTTCAGCTCTGAAGTTCACAGAACAGATACAGTAAGGAGGGGAGATCCCACAGAAAGGCAGGACGCTGCTGTGATCTTCAGTAGCAGTGCAGAAGCAATTCTTTTATCAGGCTTGGGATTTCAGCTAGCTCTGACACTCCCCCACTTCCTGTTTTTTTTTTTTTTTTTATGGTTTAGTCTGGTTGTGTATTGGATTGGGGAGACTGGTGTATATACGAATCGTGGTTCAAATGCTGTAAATTGCTTCTGCACTGCTATTGAAGATCACAGCAGCGCCCTGCCTTTATGCGGGATCTCCCCCTCCTTAAATAAGAGGGAGGGGCATAGAGCCAAACATTTTGCGACGTGCAGCGCTTTCTTCATCTCCCTGATGTCCTATCTCAGATATTGGCTGTACCGACGGCCAGTGTCTCTTTAGGTAAAGTATATTACTCGTATATACCACCCCACTATTGGCCACCCCTACTGTGCAGGCGCTGGTAGTCTAACATTGGAGCGCCTCTGCTGCATTCTGTGGCTTTACTTCCATGGTCATTGCGAAGGACTATAATGACACAAGCCTGTAATCATAGAATTAGCTGAACGACTCTCCTTCCGTAATCCTCATGTCGAAATACGTAATATGCCATAACCTCTTCCGTGTCCCCTTCACAGAGACACAAGTGCAGCGCATGTTGCTAGGCGACGTGAGGACCTCCTTTTCAAAGTGCCGCTATCGAAAGAAAGGCCTTTGCAAACCAAACAGGCGATCTCCCTGCTTCTCTTCAGAGCTCCATTGTGCGGTTTTCAATGGAGTAGTGTCATTACGGCTTATGTAAGGAAGACGCTGTACTTTCCTGCTCCTGCAGATATTTTTCTTTTTATATGTATATAGACGCATATCATGTCGAAGGGCTTAAAGCTTCTCCGCATCTTCAAGAAGTTCAGCAGCAGCACTTTTTCTGCATGCTGCAGAACCTCATAATACACACTTCAGCTGCTGCAGAACCTCATGATACACACCTCAGCTGCTGCAGAACCTCATAATACACAACCCAGCTACTGCAGAACCTCATAAAACAGACCTCAGCTACTGCAGAACCTCCTAATATACACCTCAGCTGCTGCAGAACCTCCTAATATACACCTCAGCTGCTGCAGAACCTCATAATACACACCAACGCTGCTGCAGAACCTCATAATACAAATCTCAGCTGCCGTAGAACCTTATAATACACACCTCAGCGGCTGAAGAGCGTCATAATACACACCTCAGCTGCTGTAGAACCTCATAATACACACCTCAGCTGCTGCAGAACATCACAATATACACCTCAGCTGGTGCAGAACATCATAATACACACCTCAGCTGCTGCAGAACCTCATATTACACACCTCAGCTGCTGCCAAATATAATACACTCCTCAGCTGCTGCAGAACCTCATAATACACACCTCAGTTGCTGCAGATCATAATACACACCTCAGTTGCTGCACATCATAATACAAACTTCAGCTGTTGCAGAACGTCATAATACACACCTTAGCTGCTGCAGAACCTCCTTATACACACCTCAGCTGCTGCAGAACTTCATAATACACACCTCAGCTGCTGCAGAACCTCATAATACACACCTCAGCTGCTACAGAACCTCATAATACACACTTCAGCTGCTGCAGAACCTCATAATACACACCACAGCTGTTACCAAACATCATAGTACACACCTCAGCTGCTGCAGAACCTGCTGCAGAACTTCACAAAACTCACCTCAGCTGCTGCAGAACATCATAATATATGCCTCAACTGCTGCAGAACCTCATAATACACACCTCAGCTGCTGCAGAACCTCATAATACACACCTCAGCTGCTGAAAAACCTCAGAATACACACTGGTCTAGACAAAATGTATTCTGTGACCTGCTAGAAAGCTGCATGATGTAATCTGTAGTGAATGTAATCTTCTCATCAGTGACTGTATTTGTCAATTATCCCCTCCCTTCTGATCCTTAGCTGTGTCATGTGACCAGCAGTCTGCCTCTCGAACTGACTCAGGACAGGAAGTCAGTTACTTCTCTATTCATACCTATGAGACTGACATTGAAGCTCCCATAGGCCAACATAGAGAAACTGACTTCCTGTCCACGCATATAATGCTGTGGGATTGCTGGTCGGTCACATGAACACAGCTGAGAAGCAGAAGGAAGGGGATAGCTCACACATACAGACACTGGTAAGAAAATTACATTCACCACAGATTACATTATGTACTTTTCTAGAAGGTCAGATAATGACATTCTTTTGCGGAGTTCTTCTTTAAAGTTTTTTTTAGTTTTTAATATTGATGACCTGTCCTCATAATGCACACCTCAGCACAGCGCCTCCACAGTGTCCATTCAGATTAATAGGTTGTATAATACAGGACAGGTCCTCTAGAGCGAGGCAGTCAACCAGACCCAGAACACACTAAGGGTGCCTGCACATGGTGCGGATTACATGCGTTTTTTTCTCCACACAAACAATGCTGCGTAATACAGTACCAGCCAAGTGTGGAAATTTCTTGTGTGCTTTTAGTACGGTTTATTGCAGATTTTCTGCACACAAATCTGCGTCGTGTGCAATCAACCTAATAACGTGTATGCTGCGGCCTCTTCGCAGCTCACCAGGCACAGCGCCGGACATTGTATAGTGGCTATGCTTGGTATTGCAGCTCAGCCCCATTAACATGAATGGGACCGAGCTGCACGTAGGCCCGTGACCGATAGACGCAATGTCACTGGCCTAGGAAGATGTCATGGTGCTCCAAGAGCGCCGAATGGCTGGGAATCGGACCGCCCGTCATCAGTATTAAACACTCAGACTGAGTAAACACTCAGACAGGCTGAGTGTGCCCTCCATATTGATTTTCCACTCAGACAACCCCTTTAATAATGACCCTGCACAATGCCTTACAACAGGAACTATGGGGGTCATTTATTAAGTTTGTCTGGCGTAAAAAGGGCATGTTTTTTACTATTTTAAGGCCCTGCGATAGGACGTTTTTAAGACCGCTACATGCACTACTATATATGCGCCTCATTTATAAAGGGGGGGCGATTAAGACCAGCATAAAAAGCCGTCTTAGTGAGCGAGGCATTGTTTTTCATGATACGTTTGTGTATTTTTGCATTTGTTTTTTCCCTTCTATTTAAATGTTAAACCTGTCGGCTCACATTACGCACGGAGCCCCGCGTTGTAATAAGAATAATCAATGTGTAAAGGTATGCCTTCGCTCCCCAGCGAACGGCAAAAGAGCCAGATACGGAACAGCAGTTACCGTGGTAACAGTCTCCTAAAATTATGTGTAGGTGAAGGACGGAAAAGAAAAAAAAAATCATGCCCAGTCACAGAAAATTGATTGGTAAATTAAGCGTCACCTAAGGACTGTATGAGCTGCTATACCAAACAAAAAGGGGCGGGAAGTGGGGGCTAGGAATTGCAAGTTTGCGCTGCCTGGCGGTGCAGAGAGGACACGCTCTGCTTTGTCTTATTCCTCCCAAGACTTGGACGTATCAAAGCAATCACCAGGAGCCAGCGAGGGTTCCCCCTTCCCCCCCTGGAGTTCAGCGTAAGTCTTCCTGCCTTTCCTTATGCCTTGCTTCCTTTCTTCTTCTTTTCAGGGAGGCGTCCATTTTGCAGTCACATGCTTAGGGTGGGAAGGAAAAAAAAAAAAGATTTCTGCCAGAATATGGGAGGATTTGGGTTTTATTCTACAGTACGTCCGTAAAATTTGGGGGTCGTCTTTCCTTTGTTGTGTGGGTCACGATGCAGATGGCTGAGCCTATGTGATCAGCAGGGAGGAAGACTCCTCATTATATGATCCTATGGCTGCCGCTGCGAAGAGATCCTGATCGTCGTGATAATATTAACGCTGATAATGTGAAGCAGCAAAGCTGAGGTAGTCATTAATCTCAACACTAGGTGATATCTGTATTGCACATAAAGCTAGCAATGCACAGATATAGCAGAGCTGGGTTTGCCACAACCTGTACTGTGTACAGTCAGTGTTCTGTGGGCTTGGGACATATGTTGTGTATTTCCATGTAGGATTAGATCTAGGGTCTGCGCTGTCCCTTCTATATGATATAGTTTGCACATTTTGGCGAATACGGTTTATTTATTGAGGGGATTTGAGAACCTGTCTAAAGCAAGTACTCTTTGTTACCCATAGCAACCTATCACAGTGCAGCTTTCATGTTTCAAAAGCAGAATATGAAATAAAAGTTTGGTTGCAATAGCTTTTCTTATAGACAGTAAAACCTTTCTAACATAAAAAAACAACTGCCTGTTACCCATAGCAACCAATCACAGTGCAGCTTTCATTTCATAATCTGCTCCAGAAAAATGAAAGCTGGGCTGTGATTGGTTGCTATGGTTAACAGCTTTTCTTATAAGCAGGATGGGGAAATTCATGAAACCTGTCTGACAGAAAAGTTGCCTCTGTTGCTCATAGCAACCAATCACAGTGCAGCTTTCATTTTACCAGAAGCTTGTAAGAAATGAAAGCTGGGCTGTGATTGGTTGCTATTGGCAAGTTTGTGAAACCTAACAGGAAAACTGCCTCTGAAGCCCATAGCAACCAATCACCGTGCAGTTTTCATTTCGTATTCTGCTTGTGAAAAATAAATGCTGCTCTGCGATTGGTTGCTGTGGCCAATGGCTTTTGTTATAGACAGAATTGTGGTGGTGGTTGGGGGGGAGGGGGTGTCTAACAGGAAAACTACCTGTGCTACCCATAGCAACGAATCACAACGCAGCTTTCATTTCATATTCTACTCCTGAAAAATGAAAGCTGTGGTGTGATTGGTTATTGTGGACAGCTTTCCTTTCAGGTTCAGAAATCTGCCCCAGCTGTGCCATGAAAAGTTTGACAATTTTTTTTCCCTGCATATTTGGGTATTATACTACAAAATTGAGACAAATAATCCAAGTGTTTGTATAATTCTTGACATTGTAGCACCCTGAATCAGAGGCACTCTTGACACTTAGGAGCACGTGCTCGGCTGTGAAGTGTCCCTCGAAGTGATTGTTCTTGTAAATATTGGCACCTGTGCTGGTGCCCCGGGCTTCTTTCCAGGAAGCTCGGGGATGGCAGAAACCACTGCGGGGAAAAGTTTCGACCTAAATCGAGTGGCAGTATCATGACATGGAGGAGCAGACAAGGTGTAATGTGTCAGGACATAACGTGCTGTTCACCATTGTGTCTGTGAAGCCTTCGGGAAGTCGGCTCCTTGTCATGGGCAGATTTCTGCAAGAGATGACGGCCCGCGTGTCTACGAAATTATCACTGACTGTTCCCACATATGTTCTCGGCGTGTAATGTACAGACATGAGAGGCAGATACATTCATTGATAATTAGTGCAGTGGGTGGATTACTTAATCGGTTCTTTTTATGTCTATATGTAGATGTAGCAGAGCCTGAACCACTGCAGAGTGATGCTTGCGGCCTGGATATTTTCTGGGGGGAAGGGATGCACAAGCTGGGCCTTTTAGGAGGGATGCACAAGCTGGGCCTTTTGGGAGGGATGCACAAGCTGGGCCTTTTGGGAGGGATGCACAAGCTGGGCCTTTTGGGAGGGATGCACAAGCTGGGCCTTTTTGGAGGGATGCACAAGCTGGGCCTTTTGGGAGGGATGCACAAGCTGGGCCTTTTGGGAGGGATGCACAAGCTGGGCCTTTTGGGAGGGATGCACAAGCTGGGCCTTTTGGGAGGGATGCACAAGCTGGGCCTTTTGGGAGGAATGCACAAGCTGGTCCTTTTGGGAGGGATGCACAAGCTGGGCCTTTTGGGAGGGATGCCCAAGCTGGGCCTTTTTCAAAGGATGCCCAAGCTGGGCCTTTTTCGAAGGATGCCCAAGCTGGGCCTTTTTCGAAGGATGCACAACCTGGGCCTTTTTCGAAGAATGCACAAAGCTGGGCCTTTTGGGAGGGATGCACAAAGCTGGGTCTTTTGGGAGGGATGCACAAAGCTGGGTCTTTTGGGAGGGATGCACAAAGCTGGGCCTTTTGGGAGGGATGCACAAAGCTGGGCCTTTTGGTAGGGATGCACAAGCTGGGCCTTTTGGTAGGGATGCACAAGCTGGGCCTTTTGAGAAGGATGCACAAGCTGGGCCTTTTGGGATGCACAACCTGGGCCTTTTGGGATGGATGCACAACCTTGGCCTTTCTTGAGGGGAGGGGCGCGAGCCTGGACCTTTAGGTGGACATGCAGGCTTTGCTTTTGGGGGGGAATTTAGATCTTTGGGCCTTCGAGAGGGCTGTACATTCTTGTCCTTTGGGGGGGAATCGCAGAGCCTGTGCCTTTGGAGGTGAGGGCACAGAACCCGGGGGCTTTAAAGGGGTCCAGAGTTTGGGCCTTTGGAGTAGTGTAGAGCCAGGCCTTAGTCAACACTTAACGATACCACAATGAGTTTTTTCTGCCGGTAAACCTACCTAATCTTTAACAAAAGATTGTGATCTTTTGTTGCCTGCGGAGCCGGAGCCTGCGGTTTTGAGGACAGCCGATCTCCTCGCTGTGATGGCACCACGTGTAATTTGTACAGTCCTACCAGCAGTCAGCAATTACTCCCCTCAGGAGACATGACTGAGAATAGACGGCTGTTATCTTATTTTATCAGGTTCCAGTTCAGTGGAGATCCTGTGCCCAATCTTCTGCCATGCTCAGGTACAATGACATCACTGCCGCAGCCGCAGAGGCTGAATGCGGTGTGACCAGAAGACCCTGTCAGTCCACGGCGCTTTATATGGCCTTCAGTTTAAGAAAATTGAAGGTGCCGCGTGGCCATTAACAATGCAGACCAACTAAACCGTGCGGTCTTCGTAAGTTTAATTCGATCCTTCTGCGACCTGTTCAGCCCCGCTGTTCTTGACCGGCATGCGACATGACTCCACCATGTGGTCGTACCCTTAAGCTTCAAGTCAGTGAATAGAAACAGTCGTATTTATATCTGGCCCAGGTTGTGCATCCCTCCATAACAGTTTAGCGTCCAGGCCTTTTATCTCACCTTGCATTGTCTACACTGAATGCAATTGTTACGGACCTTCAGCTGTGACAAGTATTAGGTTATTCAGGCTATGTTTACTGCTGTTGGGGATCCTAACTTTTCTGTAGTCACATCCACAGCTGCATTCAGACTTCTGCTGGTTGTCTATGTCATCCGACAGTGGTTCTGTCAGATAGCTAGCCCTCAGTGGGTCCAGACATGGTGGATTCAAAGCACCTAACCCGAGGTAGTTGACCATTGGGTTTTCTAAACCCCATCCATACCTAGCAGAAATATGAGCATACTCCATTTTTTTATTATTTAATCAAGCTCCCACAATGCACTGCTCTTTGGAAACCAGCACAGTTCCTATCTTGATGTGTGAACAGAGAAGAAAAGATCACTTAAACGCGTCTTCCATGGTCAGGAGTAAATGACATTGAGTGACGGGTTGTAAGTGATTAGCAGATACTTCCTTACAGTTGTACTCGGCTTAAGAGGTTCCTCAGAAATGTACCTTAAAAATAACTTCTCCTCGCCTTGTATTTAGAAGGCTGAGTGACACCGAGAGGTGTGCGGAGAAGTGTTGGAATTTTACAACGCTTCACTTAAGGAGCCCCTGGGTGATGGGACCCGGCATCATCGTGTAGCAGAGCTATCAGTACTCTTGGGAACATATTTCAGTGTCCTGAGAGGCCAGGCTAGGACGAGGGCCTGTCACCTAATGTCCAGAGCCACCCTGATCTTGGAATTAATTCAACTAAGGCCTCATGCACACGACCGTATGGCTTTTTCAGCATTTTGCAGTCCGCGAAAAACTGATCCACAAAAAATACGGATGACATCAGTCTGCATTCCGTTTTTGCGGAACGGAACAGCTGGCCCCTTATAGAACAGTACTGTCGTTGTCCGTTATGCGGGCAATAATAGAACATGTTCTATCTTTGAACGGAACGGAAATATGGAAACAGAAAGCATACGGAGTACCTTCGTTTTTTTTTTTTGCGGATCCATTGAAATGAATAGTTCCGTATACGGAACGCATAAAACGGAACGGAAATAGAAAAAAAAAGGCCATAAGGCCTCTTGCACACGAACGTTTTTTTTTTTCCGTTCCTTTTTTTGCGTTCCGTATACAGACCATATATGGAGCCATTCGTGTCAATGGATCCGCAAAAAAACCAGAAGGTACTCCGTATGCCTTCCGTTTTTCCGTTCAAAGATAGAACATGTCCTATTATTGTCTGCAAAATGGATAAGGATAGGACTGTTCTATCGGGGGCCTGCTGTTCCGTTCCGCAAAAAACGGAATGCGTACGGACGTCATCCGTATTTTTAGCGGAAAGCAAAATGCTGAAAAAGCCATACGGTCGTGTGCAAAAGGCCTAAGTGTTAAAGACCATTGTGAAAGTTACTGTAGAGCCAGATAAGCTTATTCCGAGCCTGGCACTACTATTGTGGCCACCAGTTACCAGTATTATGGCATAGAGCGCACAGTGTGGCGGATATTGTTGTGGAACCCTTTGGCAGACACTATTGCAGCGTGCCTAGAAAAGGAGAGGGTAGGAGTGAAAGTAGCAAGAATGCTGGCTGTAGTTAGTACTCACTCTGAAGCCCAGCTGGGCCGTGCAGTGATGGGTAGGGTGCACCATTCTTCCTTTTAGGGCACACCCTCTTGGGGTTCTCCTGCTTGGATGGTGGTTCAGGCTGCCTTCGATGTTGATGAATTGTGAGGTGCAAGGCAGGGTCTACTGCGGCCGTGGAGGCAATGATGAGGCAGTTTAGCAGAAGAAAGATTCAAGTTCAGGTGCACGAGTAACGGTTCTCTGCGTGCATGGACTGGCGGTTTCCACAGATCTCACAGGTTACATGACTGCGGTAAGTTTATAGGGCAATTCTTATCACACTGCCATTCTCTAGCCGACTTTTGCATAAGCATCAAGAAACGGAGGTGCAAGACTATCTCATTTCGCAACCACGAAGACTAAGATCTGTACCTTTATTACAGGCTGCCATACTCAAAATACTTGTTACCATAAGTCTCTGGATTCTGCCTTTTAGGTTTGCCCAGGACCCGGAAGCCTTTCTTTTTCTGGACAATGTTTGCTATGGAGTCTATCAGCTTCTTATTAAGCAGTCTATCTCCACAGGGCTTCTACTCGCACCTCCTTTTAACACTGGAGTGCTTTTCAAATACGTAAATTCTTTTCTGTTCATTTTAGCTGATGTGTAGGCTTTCTTGTCAGCTAGTTTTCCTCAGGGGCTGCGTTCTGCTTGCCTCAGCACACACTACACTGGACAGCCATCCACTCCTTATGGGGAGGGTGACAACAGCCCCATATAGCAGCTGGTTTCTAAGGCCTGTTAGCTGCTCAGTACCCAGAAAATTCATAGTTACACCATAAATCACAGTTTTGACACAGAACATCTATATCTCAGATCAGTCCCCCAGGTTATTAAGGGAAAGGACATGTGAATGACCTCCCCTGGCACATTTGGCACCTCATATACCTTTATGTTTGCAGGTATGCCTACTTTAACCAGCAGATGCTGACCGGCGGTGAAATTGGTCTAAAAGTTTCCCCCCAGCTCCACTATGCTGGTACCAGCTCATGATGTCTTCATTACTGCCTTTAAAGGGGTCCTCTCACTTCAGCAAATGGCATTTATCATGCAGACAACATTACTACAAGGCACTTACTAATGTATTGTGATTGTCCATGTTGCCTCCTTTGCTGGCTTGATTCATTTTTCCATCGCTTGTTTCCATGGTTACGACCACCTTGCAATCCAGCAGCGGAGGTCGTGCTTGCAGATTCTAGAAAGTGATGGACTAGGCACACTCCAGCAGTCCCAGCCGGCAGAGAGGCCGATGCCTTTTCCTGTAGTGTGCAATCACGACGACACCGCTGATGGATTGCAGGGTGGTCGTAACCATGGAAACGAGCAGTGTATAATGTGATGGAAAAATGAATCCAGCCAGCAAAGGAAGCAATATGGACAATAACAATACATTAGTAAGTGCCTTGTATTTATCTACATAAAGTGAGAGAGCCCCTTTAATAACTGTTTGTGCCTGTGAGTGAGGTTTGCGTTCCTTCTGATGACGTCAGCTTAGATTTGTGTGCACGCTGTGAGCTGGCATGACTGGTACATTGTGTGACATGCCAGCTTATGGACAGCACCTGCCCGCTCTGATTGAGCGTTCCTTCCTTGTCACTATGGAGCCCCCTGGTGGTGAGGCAGGGTAACTAGTAGTGGCATCTTATGTTTACTGTATAAATATAAAGGTCTGTGTGTACATATACAGTTATTTCAAGGGTCACTGACAACGTGCCCGCTTGTTTCTGAGCTGATACCATCAGACCTTGTTATGTATTGTTGGTGTTCTGTTTGCTCTGTTTTGTGTATTGTACCCATTACTGTGGTGGCGTCGTGTAGCATTATATTTTCCGTATGTCATTTGACTGATAGGTTGACCACCACTCCAGAGCAAACAAGACCAAATGCAAAAAGTGTTATGTGGGTGCAGCTCTGATCCCAAGTGCCCACTCATGATCACGGATACCTCCACTGACATAAAGCCACCGAACAAGCAGCAATCAGTGGACGGCACTCTACCATCAGTACGCAGGGCACTAATGACCGGGGGGCATGGCGTCCCAGGGACGTCACAATAACCCAGCATGATCTAAAGGACGAGACAAAAGGGAAACGTGGTGGTAACATTTAGGGGTTGTGTGTAGTGACTGTACGTGTGCGCTGTATAGTGCTTTTTGAGGGCTCTGCATAGTACCTTTTTGTGGGTACTGTATAGTGTGGTTTGTGGGCACTGTATACTTATTTTTATAGGGACTGTATAGTGGTTTTTGTAGGCACTGTATTGGTTGTCTTTCGTTGCCACTGTATGATGTATCATTTTTGTACTTCTGCCTATTTGTATTTGTGCACGATATCATTGTTTCTCAGTGACCTTTGTCATTTTCCATTGTCCTGCAGGAAGGAGAAAGGGGCTATTAGAAATGTTTCCCCAGGGTCTACAGACCAAAACCTGGTCCTGATCCTACCCTGAAAATCCTTTGCGGGGCATTACTGTGGCTTCCTAAGTGTTGTCATTTTCAGAACCGCTAGCTGATAAAAAGCTTTTCTGTTGCCAAAAACAGCATGCTGACGTTTTAATTGTCTATGAGCATGTGCACAGAACAGCTAGCCACGGGCGTGCGCACAGAACAGCTAGCCACGGGCGTGCGCACAGAACAGCTAGCCACGGGCGTGCGCACAGAACAGCTAGCCACGGGCGTGCGCACAGAACAGCTAGCCACGGGCGTGCGCACAGAACAGCTAGCCACGGGCGTGCGCACAGAACAGCTAGCCACGGGCGTGCGCACAGAACAGCTAGCCACGGGCGTGCGCACAGAACAGCTAGCCACGGGCGTGCGCACAGAACAGCTAGCCCTGAGCATTTGCACAGAGCATGTGCCATGAGCGTGCGCACAGAACAGCTAGCCATGGGCGCGCGCACAGAACAGCTAGCCATGGGCGCGCGCACAGAACAGCTAGCCAGGGGCGCGCGCACAGAACAGCTAGCCAGGGGCGCGCGCACAGAACAGCTAGCCAGGGGCGCGCGCACAGAACAGCTAGCCAGGGGCGCGCGCACAGAACAGCTAGCCAGGGGCGCGCGCACAGAACAGCTAGCCAGGGGCGCGCGCACAGAACAGCTAGCCAGGGGCATGCAAATGTCAGACATGAGCACGTACACAGGGCAACTATTAATTAGCATGCGCACTTAACAACTAGGCATGAGCATGTGCATATCCCAAGTATCCATGTATACGTCACAACTAGCCATGAGCATGCACACATATCTCTATAGTTCTTTTTGCTGGGACTTGTTGTGTTGTGTCTCCTAGCATTTTTGGACGACCTTACGGTTCAGGTATGAGGTTTTGTGGTCTTGTAAAAAGGAGGGCCCATCTTGCCCGTATTCGATGTCAGCTGGCACAGCGCACAGGAGGCACCCGGCCAGGAATAACTTTGACTTGGGCTGACATCACAGGCCAGCTGCACATCCTATAGCCTGTCTCTGGGAAATAAACAGGTCATTTCACATCCCCTGTGCGAGCAAAATGTCTCTCCTGTTAACCCCGGAGGTGACTGAGCAGCTCCTGTTAACCCTTTGTCTCACCCAACATGTCACAGTGTGCTGTCCACATTAAAGTGAATGGGTCCGCATCTGATCTGCAAAAAAATGCGTGCATATTGGCGGTTACATGTAGTTCCATATTCCATATAGTCTTAGGGTACACTTAAGTGCCCTGTCCCTATCATTATATTTAAAAAAAGAAGAGCAACTAGAAACCTGCGTCATGGTCTCCTATATGGATAACAACCACCAATGGCTGCCATCACAGTGCCTTTTAAGAGTTGTCCCCTGTGTGTCAGTATTTACTTTACTTCTAACATTTTATTCATGCAACAGAAAGCTCTGTTGCCATGAATGTTTGAGGTGGGAATACCCCTTGAACTATGTTTGTTAATGCTGGTCTACAGTTCTGGCTTCATACAATACTCATTGTGTGATGGTTCAGACTGGCATTACCGGACTGTAAACCCTGCCGCCACTTGCTCTATTCATACTGTGAGTCAAATCAACGCTGTGTAAATATAATCTATCCATTACAGTGTGCCACGCGCACCGCTGCCACCTGAAGCCTTGATTAAGGCCTCATGCACATGGCTATTGCTGAACTGCGGTCTGCAAAACCTCCGACCTGCAAAATACGGGTACCGGCCGCGTGCACCCCACACTTTCCTCAGTCCCTATTTTTGTAATGTCTGACTTTGTTCGCAAAATGGACACGAATAAGACGTGTTCTATAATTTGCAGACAGCACACAAATGACATCCACAATTTTCGCGGCCCCATAGAAATGAACGCGTCCTCGTGCGATCCGCGGACACAGATATGGTCGTGGGAATGAGACCTAAAGGTTATTCTCTGCTTGACGCTTGTATTGCAGCAACTACGTTTTTTTATGGATTCATTCACCAGGTCGTGCAACTTGTCAAACATTAAAAGCTGAGCAAATATTTTCTTATGAATGTGCAACGTCCGACAGCGGCAAAGGGTCCCTTTAAGAAATATTCGTGACGCCAGTTGCAGTGAAGCAACAACGGGACAGAGTCCCTTTAAGAAATGGTGTTGGTGGTGGTACCCAGGTGTAGGAATGGCCGAGTGGTATAGGGTGGCCTACGATGTCCCTTAAAGTAATGTTGTGTCACGGTGCTCCTACCTGGATATGCTGGACCCCAAGCGTTGTCTTGCCAAGCAGAAAAAGGGGGAAAGTTAACTTGGGGATGAAGAATAAATTGAGTCCAGACCTTGTGAAGAAGTTCAATAACAGCTTTACTTTGCATGAACGTTTTTCCAAACGGTTTACAGACTTTGTCTTGGTCCCAGCATGCTTTAGTATTATAACGGTGGCAGGCAAACTCATCTCTGCCACATGTCCTCTGGCTCTGCTGTACTAACAGGCTGGCTATAGAACTCAGCTTCTTCTTTATGCTGTACTTCACTTTGTAGTCTGGTCTGTCTCTAGATTTGTCCAGGGAAAACTCCTCCTGGCTTCTGAGGCTTCGAGCTGTGGCCTCCATATCCAGCAGAGCTGAAGGTGCTCTAGCTCAGTGTTTCCCAACCAGTGTGCCTCCAGCTGTTGCAAAACTACAACTCCCAGCATGCCCGCACAGCCAAAAGCTGTCCAGGCATGCTGGGAGTTGTAGTTTTGCAACAGCTGGAGGCACGCTGGTTGGGAAACACTGCTCTAGCTGGCTTGCTTTGCTTAGCTGGGGCGACATGTCAAGCCCTTGCTTCCTTCCCCTAGCAGGAGGTAAGCTAGACTCTCCCCTAGCAGAGGGTAAGCTAAACTGACCTCTATCTAACTACTCCTCTCCCTTCAGAGGGAGAATTAGAGAGAATGGAACCCTTCTTTCTATTCTAACTGTAGCTCTGCCATGCTTGCTGCCATCTACTGGTGAACCAGGTAAATTACCCTTGAACATAACAGTTGCAAAATAGGAAATGCACAGTGTTTGGACCTGAAATAAATACACAGATGACACGAGGTTAACCAATCGAGACAGTAGTGGGGCGCAAAGGTGGTAATGCCACTCTGGGGCATTACACATGGAGCAGGGCTGCAGGGGGCATGGCTATAGCACCCAGCACTTATCGGTTTAAAGGAATTGTCCATGTATCATGCACCCTTAGACATCCTAGAAGGAGAGCCCCCTGTTTATGAGCCAAAGAGCTGCTAACAAACAAACAGACTTGAGTCTTGGAATTAATAGCCACCATGTGTGGATCTACATTTCCCTTATGATTTTTAAGGTCTAAAATTGTGTTTGGCTTAATTTCTTAGTGTCACGACTTTGTTTTGCAATATAAAGCTCCAAATTTCTCTGCATAGACATAGAATTAAATATTCTAACTTCCTGCAGTCACCACTAGAGGGAGCTTACAGCATACTGTGTTATTATTGAATTTAATGTATAAACAGTTTGCAGTTTGCTCCCTCTAGTGGTGGCTGCAGGTAGTCAGCCTTCTGTCAAATCTATGTCTATGAATTCAATGTATACACAGTATGCAGTGTGCTCCCTCTAGTGGTGGCTGCAGGTAGTCAGCCTTCTGTCCTTTAAATGTATGTCTATGAATTTAATGTATAAACAATATGCAGTGTGCTCCCTCCAGTGGTGGCTGCTGGTTGTAAGCCTGCTGTTCTTTAGGGCTCATGTGCAGGAATATGTGCCGGCCGTTCCGTACATTGAGGACCGCAATTTGCGGTCCCTAATGCATGGGCATCATCCGTGTGGCTGACGACAGACGGATGCAGTCACATTCGACTTAAATGGGTCTGTGATCCGTCCGCAACACAAAAAAATAGAACATGGACAGAAACCCCATGGAAGCGCTCCATAGTGCTGACAAGGGGGTCCTTCCAGATTGTGGACCCATTCCAGTGAATGGGTCTGCATTCGTGACGCGGTGCACAAATGCCTGGTGTCCGTATATTGCGGAGCTGCAGTTTGCGGGTTGCAATAGGGGCATGGCCGAGCAGCGGCTGTGTGTATGAGGCCTTAAATCTCTGCCTATGAATTTAATGTATACACAGTATGCAGTGTGCTCCCTCTAGTGGTGGCTGCAGGTAGTCAGCCTTCTGTCCTTTAAATCTATGTCTACGAATTCAATGTATACACAGTATGCAGTGTGCTCCCTCTAGTGGTGGCTGCAGGTAGTCAGCCTTCTGTCCTTTAAATCTATGTCTATGAATTCAATGTATACACAGTATGCAGTGTGCTCCCTCTAGTGGTGGCTGCAGGTAGTCAGCCTTCTGTCCTTTAAATCTATGTCTATGAATTCAATGTATACACAGTATGCAGTGTGCTCCCTCTAGTGGTGGCTGCAGGTAGTCAGCCTTCTGTCCTTTAAATCTATGTCTATGAATTCAATGTATACACAGTATGCAGTGTGCTCCCTCTAGTGGTGGCTGCAGGTAGTCAGCCTGTTACCTTTTACATTTACGTCTACGTTGGGGATTTGGAGCTGTATGTCGGAAAAAACTAAGCTGCAGCGGTTATAACGATATATTAGGAAATAAATTGGCACCAATGTTTAACCTATCTGGATAAAATAAGAAATGATATTGAAGGGCAGACTTTCAGACCTCCCAAGTGTCCCTCTTTGGAGGGACAGTCCCTACTTTGGACCCAAGTCCCTCTTTGCTCCTTACGTTTCTCTATTTTTGATCTGAATTACAGGTTTACAATATTACCTTTTACCATATTGATCCAGACAGTGTTTTTTCTGGTTCTTTCTGTATATTAGACCCTGCCTTGTATATTAATTCATGATTTGATGCAGTTTGGATGTCACAGTGTGCTGTCCACATTGAAGTGAATGGGTCCGCATCCGTATTCGGGTAATTTCCGGATATATTGAAGTGTATAGATTTGCAGGAAACCTAGATCTTTCACACGATGAACGATAAGTGTCCCTCTTTGTCCAAAAAGCTGGGTGCTATGGAGTTTAACGCTAAGACATCCAGTGACTTCAAAGATGACTCCAAAAAAATGTTGGTGTCACTTGTGTATCATCTCACTGGCCGCTGGCTCGGGGGATTTTAGCAGCTCTGTTTTCTTGTAAATGGATATGCCTGAGCGTGTAAGTTAATCATTTCCGCGTTCCTTGTTTCGCTTGATTAAAAAGTTTTTATCTGTCTGCACCCGTTATGTGTAACTACAGTGGGATTTATCCCTTATGTACTATACAGCCCCTGAGTTATTATTGCTTCTGGGGATATTTAAAGGGATTATCCCACGAAGAATGTAAAAAATAAAAATCACACTTCTAGTACATGACCATCTTTTTCTAACAAAGCTAGGACCAGCCCTGTACCTCACATGGACTCGAAGATTTCCATATTCATTGCTCACATTGTTCTGCTAGGTTTATTTTAAGCTTGGGGGGCGTCTCCTTTCTCAGGGGTGTGTCCTTTCTACTGCAGCTAGTGGCAGCTGAAGGATGCAACTGAGCATGTGTCTCAGTGAGAAGGACAGAGAAATTAGAAAAGAGCAGACAGCAGGTGGCGCTATACAGATAGATTTCAATGAATAGCTCGGCGGCTATACAAGATTTTTAATTACATGTAATTACAAAAGTATTCAGATCCAGGCGCTGGTTTGAAATCCGTAGAATATTTTTTGTGGGACAACCTTTTTTTTAGCTCTTACCCATCTTTCCAAGGACCCTAAACATCAATTCAGTCTAGTTGTGCAAATGACCCCTGACAGTTACAGTATTAGGGACCTGTAATGGGGGCTTATCTTTCACTAGACTATCCCATTCTTTTTGGATCTGTTACCCCTAGCAACCAATGACCCTAGGGTGATCCCCTTTACAATTCCAATCTCAATTTTTTTTTTATTTTTTTTTTACAGAGCAGGATCTGTCAGCAGGATCAGCCCTTTTAAACCAGGCATCCTGCTGATTTAATACGAAACAGTTTTGTGACGATCAGTTGCAGCTTTCCCAAGCAAACATACTTTTATTATTAATGCAGTCAAGGGCTTTAATGCATTAGGGGGTGTGGCCAGCACTGGAAAGCTGAGGTGCACTCAGGAGCTAGGCCCCGCCCCTCAGTGCACTCAAGCCCTCATTTGCAAAAAGAACAAGTGTCTTATTTTTTTTCTTTTCTTGGGAATTCCACAACCAACTTTCACAAGAGGACTCCCCTGCATAACGGAAACCGGACGGATCCTTTATGCAGCCCATAGACTTCTATTATGACGGAATGAATAACGGAATGTCTCTAAAGGCATTTCGTCATAGAATTGCGTTATGGTCCGTGGTAACAGAATCCATAATGCAATTCACCTTTTACCAGTAAACGCAGCGTGAACGAATCTCTAAGGCCTAATTCACACGTCCGCAAAATGGATCCGCATCCCATTCGCAATTTTGCGGAAGGGTTGCAGACCCATTCATTTCATAGGGGCAGGAATGGATGTGGACAGCACACTATGTGATGTCCACATCCGTGTTTCCGCATCCGCAAAAAAATAAAACATGTCCTATTCTTGTCCGCAATTGCGGACAAGAAAAGGCATTCTCTATATAGTGCCAGCAATGTGCGGAATGCACATTGCAGCCGTCCGTGTTTTGCGGATCCGTGTTTCCGCAAAACACACTATGGACGTGTGAATTAGGCCTAAATCTGAAATTCGCTCATCTCTAGTGTCATGGACACATGCCCTACTGGTGTAGCCTGTGATCTCAAACCCCCATTGATTCACAGAATTAAAGGTCTATGTATAGCACTCTAACCCCATTCACATGGTCCAGAGATTTCTGTTGCTGCAATTCATCTCTATGCTGTGCCAATGGGGTTAAACCCCTAAATTTTAAAGATCAATTGTAATTCAGGGTCACAAATTTCCCCATGTGTTCTTCTCACAGGCATCGAGTACACATCAGGAGATTGTCTTGAGTTCAGGTTTTTAGCTGACCCTTGCCGTAGTTTGTAGGTCACTAAACTTTGTCCTATTTCTCCTTACAGACGAGAGATGACTTCTTGGGTCAAGTTGACGTGCCTCTAAACCACTTACCGGTAAGACGACCAAAGTTCTTATTTGCTCCTTTATCAAGTAACTTCTTCAGGACCCTCAGGGATGACCTTTACCCATTTTTGAAGATCCAATATTTGCTTTCCTCCAGCTCGAGTTTGGGTTATGATGTTGGGTATGGGAGGTCATCTAGCCTGGAGGTTAAATATTTGCAGTCAGGGTTATACAATGGTTTTGCTTCATTGATGTGTTCCTACCTTCAGACTGTCGGCATGTTGATCCCTTCGTGACCACCCATACGTTTTTTTTTATGACAGCCTAGTCTGAGTGCTGCACACGGGGACTGAGCTCTTACAGGAAAGCTAGGCTCCTGCTTTAACGGCTCAGATTGGCAGAAGGACTGAGTTAGGCTGTTTAACCCTTTAAATGGTTTAGAGGGAGGCGGCTTCCTCTGTCTCCCTTTGAAACCGCGCGAATGAGATTGTGGGGTGACGATGTCTTGGTATGGCAGCCTGGGGCCTAATATAGTTCCCAGGCCTGTCTGCAGTGTACGTCCATCAGGCTGCACCACTCTGGCGCATCCTGATCGTGACTGTCAGTGTAGCACTGATAATATAATACACTGTAATGCAAAAGCAGTAGAGTGTATTATAGATGCGATCAAAAGATCACCTGTTCAAGTACCCTTATGGGACTAGTAAATGGTTAAAAATAAGTTAAATCATGTCGACAAAAAAAAAAAAAACTTGTAGCTTTTGGAATGTGACGATGAAAAAACTGAACAAATTGCTTGGTCACGGAGGCCCAAAACAGGCTGGTCACGAACGGGTTAAGCTGCTCCTCTGATCCCCTTACTGGTCAAACTCCAATGGTGGGCACTGTGAATAGACCCACCAGGCTGTCATGTTTGCGGATGGAGCATTTCTGATCACAAGCTTATATTAGGATCTGTTCACACTACATTTTCAGGTATATGTCTAAAGGATTTCCCATTGTACAGTATACCGTCCTCTGACATATGCCACAGTAGTCGCAATCTACTATTAGAATATTGAATATTGCACCATACAGTGTAATTTTAATAAAGAGGTAAACTACTATTCCATATCAGCTGGAAAAAAGGTCTACCAATATACAGTACTATGCATGTAGGCCTCTGTCAGGCTAGTACATCGCTGAATGGGACCCTATAGATACATCTGACCCAGTTGACCACCAAATGTCCAAATCAGTCCTTAACATGGCTTGGAGAATACTTGGCCTATTGCTCCTTACAGAACTGGTTCTATTGATGAACGTTCATGAGGGTCTTTTTTTTTTTTAAGCGGGGGGGGGGGATACCCTTCTTCAGATCCTGGAGAAGTCAAGGTTGACTTATCGAGTCGTTTTTCCTGGTTCAGTCATTTTAGGTAGTCTGGCTTGTGTTTAGGGTTGATGTCTACTAGAAGTTTACATCCTGAGATCCTGACACGTTCCCCTTGAATTCATTGGTACATTGTCAAATTGACACACAAGAAAACGGATCCACCCCCCATTGACTTACAATGGTTTGAGAGACTGATCTGTACTTGCTATGTTAAAGATAATACAACCGGATCCTTTCAGAACGGATGCAGGCGGTTGTATTATAATAACGGCGGTTGTATTATATTGACGGAAGCGTTTTT
The DNA here is from genome assembly GCA_033119425.1 of Bufotes viridis. Classification (NCBI taxonomy): domain Eukaryota; kingdom Metazoa; phylum Chordata; class Amphibia; order Anura; family Bufonidae; genus Bufotes; species Bufotes viridis. The sequence continues at coordinate 32,348,469 of CM065589.1, forward strand.
GTTGATCCGTGACGGATCCAGCAAAAACGCTGGTGTGAAAGTAGAATTACCTGTAAATGAATGAAACCGCACATACTTTTATAGTGTAGTAAAATTGGGGAACCGCACTCAGTTGAGACAGTCTGGTGCCAGTCGAGGGCTATTCAGCCAGTATCCAAGTAATGAAAAATTTAGGCACTCAGAGTCTGAGTGCCTCAATTTTTCATTACTCACATACCTTTATAGGACCCAAGCTTTTTTGACATCCAAGAATAATGTTTAGATATTTAGCAAAGCAAAATGTGCCGAGCGAAAGATGACGTTAAAAATTAACCTTCTTGTTAACAGACCGAAGATCCAATAATGGAGAGGCCGTATACATTCAAAGACTTTTTGCTGAGACCAAGAAGGTGAGTGTTCCCTGAAGGGACCTTGTTTATATGCTCAGCCCACACATGAAACTTCTCACTTGACGAGTCTTTATGTTGAATTTTACAGCCACAAGTCTCGGGTGAAAGGTTTCCTAAGATTAAAGATGGCGTATTTGCCAAAGAACGGAGCACAGGAGGAGGAAACCAGTGAGCAGAGGGAAGAAGCAGAGGTAAAAAAAAGACTCGCCCTCTACCTTATATATATCTTCCTTCATGTCAGGTTGTCTGCTAAGAAAGTCCATTTTGGGTAGTCACATCTCTTAACATCTGAGTAGTAACTACTTGCACCCACCATGTAATAACAATTCTCTAGTTAGGGTTGTGCCCCTGAACAGTCTGACATTGGTAGAACTGACTGGATAGTGCCAAATTATGCAGGGACACACCCCAAACTGGTAATACCTAGACAGACCTTTTTTTTTGAGACTGCTGACAAGTTATTCATAAACTTCTACTAGGAATAATAGAGAGTCATGAGGATAGATGCTCCAGAATTGCTATGACATGTGGCATACAAGTAGGGGTTTTTCTCCTAATGATTGCTCCGTATACAAAACGAGCCATTATAACTAATGAAAGGTATTTGGGAATATATTTCTAATACAGTATTATTTAAGTATTTTCATTTTCTTAATTCCCGGAGAACCCTTTTAAGAAATGTTGCCTCCGCGAAGCACATACATTATACTGCTGTACAGAGACAGGTCTCCTTACATCATTAAAACGAAGTTGGGGAAAGAGTAGAGTTCGAATCTTGGATCTGAAGCGCGATTCGTGCACCCGTAAACAAGAGTCATACAGTTTGAAATCCAACCGCTTAATGCTTCCCTCGCCTGTCTGGTGGCCACCATACACATTAGATGGTCAGCTGGTCGTGGTGGCAGGTTTGGCTGATATTAATGTCTATGCTTAGCATTAAACTACCTTTGAATAAATTCTGCCATTCTCCATTTTGAGGATCCAATCACTTTGACGTCGGCTAATTGCTTCGACAAAGTGGCTTCAACTCTCATGCCTTTACTCATGGTCTTGGACTGGTCATCCTACAGATTGTCTTTGGCTATCCTGAGACACACCAATGGAAGGGGAACAGAGTCACAGAATATAGACTCCCCAAAGTTTCTGTGCACATCAGCATTGTGGCTTTCATTTATAACAGAAGCCACAGCACTGTGCCAGATCAGTCGGACAACGGCAGCCCCTGACAGACCACCTTGACGTGAGTTTCCATCAAGATGTTCTTCATCTCTCAGTGGGAAAAATAGTTCTGCATGCAGTGCTTTTTTTAATGTTAAATGTGACAGTATTTGCAATGGATGTGCCTCCGATGCAGATGTGATCACAGCCGTCAAGTTTGTGACTGAAGGGTCACTGACCATAGACATGGTATTTATTGACCATCTCATGAGGTCAGTTAGACAGATTGCGTTTCAGCTGATTCAGTTCTATACTTCTCCGAGGTGAGCTGTGAAACATCAGCAGAACAATGTTATGATTAATAAAGAAGAAATTGAAGATGTCCATTGGCCGATCCGTCTGTGCCCAGCTTTAGACTGTAGTTCAGGGGTGGCCAACCTTACAGACACAGTCAGCCAAAAAAAAAAAAGGATGATTACCAGAAGCAACAAGCTATACATTTACACAGTCACCGTATTTTTCGCCCCATGCTCAGATCAGACCTCCATTGCCCAGATCAGGACTCCTCCCCCATGCTCAGATCAGAACCTCCCGTGCTTAGATCTGACCCCATAATTAAAAAAAAAATCTCTTTCCTTTCCTGATCAGGCACTGGTCTCCCGTTTGGGCAGCTGCTATTTTGCAGGTCTGACACGCTCTCCACTATGACCTGATGAGCACAGCATCAGGATAGTGCATGTCTTCATGTACTACGTGTGTGCATCAGGACGTAGTGGAGAGTGAGCTAGAGCTGCAAAGTAGCAACGGTGCCCGATCAGGAAAAAATATCTGAGCATAGGGTGGAGAGTGAGCCGGCCTGACTGCTTCCTGGCTCCACAGCAAGAGCCGCACTTGAAGAAGCAAAGAGCCACAGGTTGGCCACCCCTGCTGTAGTTGTATTGGATGGTAGCGGGATGGGGTTCTTTAAAGGGAGTCTGTCACCAAAGTTGGACATAATAGACCGCTGACATAGCTTTGTAGCATCACTTTAGATGAATGAAACGGTACCTTTGTTGTCTTCTTCAGAGCTTCACCTGCTTCAAAAACTGACTTTTATTGATATGTAAATGAGGGCTCGCAAGTGCCCAGGGCGGAGTTAAGTTCTTTGGAGCCCAGGCTGCTCGGCCTCTTTAGTTCTTATCCCCGCCCCTGTCTCTGTCTCTGCCCGCCCTTCTATTGCCTTTCTTCCTCCTCCTCTGGTTGCGAACTCCTGCGCCTGCGCTCAGCTTTGCCTCGGCAGGGCATGCGCACTGCGATGCCCACTGTGGGAACGGCATCAATGTAGCTACTGCGCATTCCCCGGCTGACGCTGCAAACCCAGCTGTAAGCTGGTGGACATGCGCAGTAGCTACATTGATGCCGTTCCCACAGTGGGCATCGCAGTGCGCATGCCCCGCCGAGGCAAAGCTGAGCGCAGGCGCAGGAGTTCGCTACCAGAGGAGGAGGAAGAAAGGCAATAGAAGGGCGGGCAGAGACAGAGACAGGGGCGGGGATAAGAACTAAAGAGGATGAGCAGCCTGGGCTCCAAAGAACTTAACTCCGCCCTGGGCACTTGCGAGCCCTCATTTACATATCAATAAAAGTCCGTTTTTGAAGCAGGTGAAGCTCTGAAGAAGACAACAAAGGTACCGTTTCATTCATCTAAAGTGATGCTACAAAGCTATGTCAGCGGTCTATTATGTCCAACTTTGGTGACAGACTCCCTTTAAATATTGGGATCATATTGAAACAAAGTTTAAGTAGCTGCCATTAGATTTCATGTTATGTTGGGTTGCACAAATTTAGTAAAGTGTGGCCCTTTACTTCCAAAGCAATGCCACATCTGTTGTGTGAGGCATTGCAGCTCAGCCCCATTCACTTCACTTTGTTTGTCTCCCTTTTTTTCCTCCAAATTATTCAGGAATCAGGATTAGTGTTGAGCGAGTCTTCGTGCTTCATGGTAGCGAATCAATTTTTTCTGAATGGTGGTAAAAAAAATATATATATATCATACTTATCTCACATCTTGATTGAAAATCTAGCACAAAATCCCGTGCGTGGCGACGTATGGCCGACGTGATGACATCATCACGGGCTGAGCGAGATTTTGTGCTAGATCTTCAATTAAGATGGTGGTTGACTCGCTGCGATCAGAAAGATGAGATAAGTATGATCTAATTTATTTATTTTTTATTTTACATTGTTACATTGCGCTGCTCCCAATCATTGTACCCCTAAGATGCCACGTCCATAGCTGATCGAGGCATCTGAGGGGTACAATAATGGGGAGCGGCGCAATCGCCACTTCCGTCATTGCACCCACTACTGAAAAAGAAATGCGGTTTGTGGCAGAGTAATTCATCACAAAACAATTTTTTTTGTAAAATTCGGAAAAGCAGTCATATCGAATATTACAACACTTCGCTCATCTCTATTCGGGATAACATCTGCTGCATGATTTCACAGCTAGCAAATTTCACTTAATTTTCTGTTAGGGCATTGACTTTTAATCAAAGATATGGAGTCTGTAAGCCAAACTTCTTACTTAGATTCCTTCATAAATAAGTAGTAATTTAGTAATACATTTCCTGTAGGAAATGCTAACATCAGTCTTTTTCTCACCATCATCTAAGTACGGTAATCGGTATACTGAGATATAACTTAAATCATATTTATTGGAATACAATTTTAGAAATTCCTGAAATTTTCTAAAGTACAATAAGTAAATATATAATGCATTTAATAACTGGAAAAAAAACGCTTATACACTTAATAATGGTAAAAAATGTATGAATATGCCCTAAAAAAGAGTTAGAAAAGCTCTATATGTATGTCCTAGAAATGCAGAGAATCCTGTGCAGGTTTAAATAGGAATAAAAGAAACATGTAAAAAGTGTATCGCTGCCATGAAAGGGTTTTCTGGGAATTGATAACTTTTCACAGGAGCCCACAGCCTGCCTCTGCTATGGAAAGATTCATACTTACCTGCTATCCACAGCTCAGGTCCATGTGTCTGTCTTCCGGACTTTGTTTTTTTTTTCCTTCCTCTCTGCCATGGGAATGATCATCAGCTCTGCTGCAGCCAATGACTGACCGGTCCGCAGAAGACACACTACCACTGAAGCCAGTTATTGGCTGCAGCAGAGTTGATGATCATGCCTGTGATTAAACAAACCGAGGGACTGGAAGATGGACACGCTGAAGGCGGCATGCATGACCAGAGCGGCGGGGGGAAGGTAAGTATAATTCTTTCCATAGTGTTGGGAGGCTGTGGGCACCTGTGAAAAGTTGCTTACTCCCGGACAACCCCCTTAAATATGTCTTTCTGTACTGTCTAGCAGTTCTAAGGTGACTACAGGCATGCCCACTAGTGAGCATCCTCCTCTGGTTTTTAGAGGAGGAACTTGCTATTGAAGATGTGCAGTACAGTTTCAGCTATTATAACCAAGGGCCTTAGAGCAGCATGAAGATACCTAGTATAAGGGACAGGAGAAAACACAGGAGAGGTGAGAACTGATTTTCTATCACCCGTAGAACATACTGTTTATCACTCTTTATAGTATAAACACACAGGAGAGGTGAGAAATGATTATCTTTTATCTCTAGAACACCCTGTTTATCATTGTTTATAGTATAAGGGACAGAAGAGGGGAGAACTGATTTTCTATCACCTCTAGAACTCCCTGCTCATCACTTTTTATAGTATAATAGACAGGAGAGGTGAGAACTCATTCTCTATCACCACTAGAGCGCCTTGCTAAATACTATTAATAATATAAGGAGAGGAGAACACAGAAGAGGTGAGAACTGATTATCCATCACCACTGGAACACGCTGCTTATCACTGATTATAGTATAAGGATAGGGAAGAACACAGAAAATGTGAGAACTGATTATTTATCACCACCAGAACACACTGCTTATCACTGTTTATAGTATAAGGATAGGGAAGAACACAGGAGAGGTGAGAACTGATTATCTATCACCACCAGAACACACTGCTTATCACTGTTTATAGTATAAGGATAGGGAAGAACACAGGAGAGGTGAGAACTGATTATCTATCACCACCAGAACACACTGCTTATCACTGTTTATAGTATAAGGATAGGGAAGAACACAGGAGAGGTGAGAACTGATTATCTATCACCACCAGAACACACTGCTTATCACTGTTTATAGTATAAGGATAGGGAAGAACACAGGAGAAGTGAGAACTGATTATTTATCACCACCAGAACACCCTGCTTATCACTGTATATAGTATAAGGACAGGAGAGAACACAGGAGAGGTGAGAACTAATTATCACCACAAGAACACCATGCTTTAGTTTTAACTGTTTATAGTATAAGGATAGGGAAGAACACAGGAGAGGTGAGAACTGATTATCTATCACCACCAGAACACACTGCTTATCACTGTTTATAGTATAAGGAGAGGGAAGAACACAGGAGAGGTGAGAACTGATTATCTATCACCACCAGAACACACTGCTTATCACTGTTTATAGTATAAGGATAGGGAAGAACACAGGAGAGGTGAGAACTGATTATCTATCACCACCAGAACACACTGCTTATCACTGTTTATAGTATAAGGATAGGGAAGAACACAGGAGAGGTGAGAACTGATTATCTATCACCACCAGAACACACTGCTTATCACTGTTTATAGTATAAGGATAGGGAAGAACACAGGAGAAGTGAGAACTGATTATTTATCACCACCAGAACACCCTGCTTATCACTGTATATAGTATAAGGACAGGAGAGAACACAGGAGAGGTGAGAACTAATTATCACCACAAGAACACCATGCTTTAGTTTTAACTGTTTATAGTATAAGGATAGGGAAGAACACAGGAGAGGTGAGAACTGATTATCTATCACCACCAGAACACACTGCTTATCACTGTTTATAGTATAAGGAGAGGGAAGAACACAGGAGAGGTGAGAACTGATTATCTATCACCACCAGAACACACTGCTTATCACTGTTTATAGTATAAGGATAGGGAAGAACACAGGAGAGGTGAGAACTGATTATCTATCACCACCAGAACACACTGCTTATCACTGTTTATAGTATAAGGATAGGTAAGAACACAGGAGAGGTGAGAACTGATTATATCTCACTACTAGAACACACTGCTTATCACGGTTTATAGTATAAGGACAGGGGAGAACACAGGAGAGGTGAGAACTGATTATCTATCACCACTAGAGCACCCTGCTTATCGCTGTTTATAGTATAAGGGACAAAAGAGAACACAGGAGAAGTGAGAACTAATTATCACCACAAGAACACCATGCTTTAGTTTTAACTGTTTATAGTATAAGGATAAGGAAGAACAGAGGAGAGGTGAGAACTGATTATCTATCACCACTAGAACACCCTGCTTATCACTGATTATAGTATAAGGATAGGGAAGAACACAGGAGAGGTGAGAACTGATTATCTATCACCACCAGAACACACTGCTTATCACTGTTTATAGTATAAGGATAGGGAAGAACACAGTAGAGATGAAAACTGATTATTTATGACCACCAGAACACCCTGCTTATCATGGTTTATAGTATAAGGACAGGAGAGAACACAGGAGAGGTGAGAACTGATTATCTATCACCACCAGAACACCCTGCTTATCACTGTTTATAGTATAAGGGACAAAAGAGAACACAGGAGAAGTGAGAACTGATTATCACCACAAGAACACCATGCTTTAGTTTTAACTGTTTATAGTATAAGGATAAGGAAGAACAGAGGAGAGGTGAGAACTGATTATCTATCACCACTAGAACACCCTGCTTATCACTGATTATAGTATAAGGTTAGGGAAGAACACAGGAGAGGTGAGAACTGATTATCTATCACCACCAGAACACACTGCTTATCACTGTTTATAGTATAAGGATAGGGAAGAACACAGGAGAGGTGAGAACTGATTATCTATCACCACTAGAACACCCTGCTTATCACTGTTTATAGTATAAGGACAGGAGAGAACACAGGAGAGGTGAGAACTGATTATCTATCACCACCAGAACACCCTGCTTATCACGGTTTATAGTATAAGGACAGGAGAGAACACAGGAGAGGTGAGAACTGATTATCTATCACCACCAGAACACCCTTCTTATCACGGTTTATAGTATAAGGACAGGAGAGAACACAGGAGAGGTGAGAACTGATTATCTATCACCACCAGAACACCCTGCTTATCACTGTTTATAGTATAAGGGACAAAAGAGAACACAGGAGAAGTGAGAACTGATTATCACCACAAGAACACCATGCTTTAGTTTTAACTGTTTATAGTATAAGGATAAGGAAGAACAGAGGAGAGGTGAGAACTGATTATCTATCACCACTAGAACACCCTGCTTATCACTGATTATAGTATAAGGTTAGGGAAGAACACAGGAGAGGTGAGAACTGATTATCTATCACCACCAGAACACACTGCTTATCACTGTTTATAGTATAAGGACAGGAGAGAACACAGGAGAGGTGAGAACTGATTATCTATCACCACCAGAACACACTGCTTATCACTGTTTATAGTATAAGGACAGGAGAGAACACAGGAGAGGTGAGAACTGATTATCTATCACCACCAGAACACACTTCTTATCACTGTTTATAGTATAAGGATAGGTAAGAACACAGGAGAGGTGAGAACTGATTATCTATCACCACCAGAACACACTGCTTATCACTGTTTATAGTATAAGGGACAAAAGAGAACACAGGAGAGGTGAGAACTGATTATCTATCACCACCAGAACACACTGCTTATCACTGTTTATAGTATAAGGACAGGGGAGAACACAGGAGAAGTGAGAACTGATTATCACCACAAGAACACCATGCTTTAGTTTTAACTGTTTATAGTATAGGGATAAGGAAGAACAGAGGAGAAGTGAGAACTGATTATCTATCACCACTGTAATACCCTGCTTATCACTGTGTATAGTATAAGGACAGGAGAGAACACAGAGATGAGAAAGGTTTATCTGTCACCACTAGGACACCATGCTGATCATTGATATTCATGAATAAGGGCCTTAGAGTTATAGAGCATAAAATATATGTATGATTAACATTTCTAAACTTTTCTAAATGTATATGAAAGTTAATAGATTAATTATGCAATATTAGTAACATATTATTATTTTTAAGCTGCAAACTAGCTTTGACTCCAACTCCACAGTCCTAATTTTAATAAAGGGGCATCCTTCATTTGACACTTCCATCAAAGTGAAGACCAGCTATAAAGACCCTCTCTCTTTCTCTCTCTCTCTCTTTGGAGAACCCTGTATGTCTGTTTATTACAAAGACATTCAGCTGATTTAATTTGGTAACTGTAATGCTCCTTTTCTCCTGTGGAGACACTGCAGGAAAGTTGAATGCCTGTCATGTTCCCTGGCAGATTGCAGCTCACATGGGGTTCAATCAGTGAAACAACCTGCGATCTGCTTTTTTTTTCCAGAGGCCAGTCTAACAAAAAAGAGACCCGTCCAAGCCTTAATACCAGGCTGTTATACCAAAGTGTTGATTAACCCTGCAGATGATATTTACCAACCTAGATTTCACGCACAGTAAATGTATAATTCATAATGAGCTATTCAGTTTGCTGAATACGTTGATCATTAGCTCGGAGTGAAACCACTTAATGAGACAATAGACAATTGTTCAGGGGTGGCTGCTTGGCCAGTGGGAGCTCCAGGCCCATTTAATCCAGGTTTATGTCTTGATAATTACACAAGAGACAAAAACATATTTTACAGGTTGGACTGGTACCTGGGAGGTGGATAGTAGACAAGTGATTTCCGATGAGTTGTTCTCTTCTAGAAATAAAAAAAGGTTCAAGCTGTTTCTTAGGCCGGCCATACATTTTAAGCAGGTCTTTAGCCGGCAGCTCCCCCCCCCCCCCCCAAATACAAATTTTCACTTGGGTTTTGGCAATAGGAAATAGGCTGGTGGCAGATACATTTGGTGGAATCATATCTCCAATGAGATCAAAAGGATTGGCCATGTTGAATGCTAGCCATCTTTCCCAAGTAGTGGGACATCGCTATGTATCATCGGTGGGTTTAGCCAAAATGTATCAAATGTGCATGGCCATCATCTTTAGTTAAAACTGATATGCAGGTGACAACTAAAATGGCTGCTATTATAGCACAGCTAGAGGTTGTCACTTAGCTCTCCTGAAAACCAAATCTGTCTTGTGAAGCAGTGATATTAGAATCCATGAAGGTTGGCCTCTTGTGGGTTCTCAGTTTTTCATTAGCAGTGTCATCTCATGACCTACATAATGGAGCTCCCCATTGTAGACATGTAGTTGACATATCATTCAAGGAAAAATCAACCAATGGGTTAAAATTCAGCTGAGCAATTTGTATAGATTCCCCACTTCTCAAAGTTTAATTTATATTAAAAGCTCCTCAAATGCTAAACTACGTGGGATTTATTTTTTATTCCAAGAAGGACCAAGTAGCAGGTTATTGGCTGACAACTCAAGTTATCATATTCTTATTTTCCAGCAGGCCTGGGATGTTGTAGACTCAAATGACTCTACCTCTCCACACCAACAAGAGCTGCCGGCTCCTATGCCTCCAGGATGGGAGGAGAAAGTGGACAATCTTGGGCGTACATATTATGTTAACCATAATAACAGGACCACACAGTGGCACCGGCCAAGCCTAATGTACGTATCCTGAATGCTATTGTAGTACTCATCCAGAATTAATCATCAAGCCTGCCCAGATCTGTGTGTGAGGAGTTTTGTCAAACACATCTCAATATTGACCAAATGAATACAGTCTCTGGTAACTCACTTGTATCCTTTCTCTGTATGCAGTGTGAGGGTCCTCAAGTCTCCTTCATTCAGAGATGGCCCATACTGTTTCTTGAATACACCAATGCTCACAAAGGAGCTAACAGCCTCTTTTATCCCCAATTATTTAAAAAGTAACTTTTATTTGGTAAAGTTAAAAATACCTATAGTGAGCACACATGTTTAAAAATCTCTACTCCCAGTGAAATCTAAGAGCCTACTATAAACTGTGATCTAAGCAAATCACCACGGCCGTGCACTTGCCGCTGGTGAGTAAAAGGTGTACTGCTGAATCGGCTGTATCACAGTAATGCTGTGTGAGTGCAGCTACCGGCTGCTAGACTAACGTTCGTATGTATTCTCTATTTGATCAGGTCAATGATACACTGGGAGAGAATATAAAACAAAAAACAATTAGTCCCCCAACATGTTTCGCCAGAGCATGCTGGCGTCTTCAGGGTAAGGACACAATTGATTCAATTGTGTCCTTGCCTGAAGCCCAGCATGCTCTGTGCATGCTAGAGACTAATGTTTTGTTTATATTCTCTCCCAGTGTATCATTGACCTGATCAAATAGAGAATACATACGAGCGTAGTCTAGCAGCCGGTAGCTGCACTCACACAGCATTACTGTGATACAGCCGATTCAGCAGTACACCTTTACTCACCAGCGGCAAGTCATGGCCGTGGTGATGCTAGATCACAGTTTATAGTAGGCTCTTAGATTTCACTGGGAGTAGAGATTTTTAAACATGTGTGCTCACTATAGGTATTTTTAACTTTACCAAATAAAAGTTACTTTTTAAATAATTGGGGATAAAAGAGGCTGTTAGCTCCTTTGTGAGCATTGGTGTATTCATAGTGTAATGAGCCCTTCCCCAATAGGGTCCTATTTGTAGTGTTCCATACTGTTTCTTAAAATATTTTGTATATTCCTGCTTATTACCCGATGGTCTTCCATATTTTCATTTTGAAGGTGCAGCATTTTTAGACCAGTTTTCCTCATGCATTGAACTGAAACAAGTCTGTGTAGTATGGAGGGGGCAGTCTTGTATATAGTACTAAAACCATGAAGGTCAATTGTTGGCATCTGCGTTGACCTGAAGGGTTATCATTAGGGTTGAGCGAACTTGTGTTTTAAGTTCTGCGTTCAAAGTTCGGGTTCGGGTTATCAAAGGATCCCATTATGGATTCCAAATTCCGTTATGGTCTGTGGTAGCAGAATCCATGACGGGATGCTTCGATAACACGTAACTTTGGATGCAGAACTTAAAACACAAGTTCGCTCAACCCTAGTTATCATATCTGTTTTACCACACAGTGGAGCTCCCAAGCCCAGATAGAAGACCACGCCACCTTGCTCCATTCATATGTTTTTAACTCCTTACTCTAAAGCAGTCTCTACTCACTTACCTGAATGCAGTCTGTAGTAACTCGCTTCCAGTATATCCTGTACCCATGTATAGTGCTTGAGGGTCCCCAAGCCTCCTTCATTTTATATATTCCTGCACATTACCCACTGGTCTTCCATGTTTTCATTCTGAAGGTGCAGGATTTTTAGACCAGTTTGCCTCATGCATTGAACTGAAATAAGTCTGTGTACCATGGAGGGGCATTCTTGTGTATATCAAATAGAATCTATCACCTGTTCAGTACTTAAACCATGAAGGTCCATTGCTAGCATCCATGGTTACCCGGAGGATTGTCCCATCCGTTACTCTAAGCAGTGGAGCTCCCAAGCCCAGACAGAAGACCACACCACCTCGCCCCATCCAGATGTCTGAATATAATGCCTTACACCAAGTCATGAGCCTTTGTAATTACCCATAATGCTGCTCATTTCATGTCTAAGTGGATAATTGGTCTAATTGTCCTTTCAATTCTGTCACTGTCTCAATATCTTTTCTCCATACTTACACCATTCATCAAAGTTTGTGTAGCAGTTGCTGTTCCATGCTGCCATGTTCTGCCTTTTACCATCTTCTCTTGCCCTTCACCAGAGACGTCACATCCGAATCGGATAATAACATCAGACACATACAGCAAGAGGCCCACCGAGTGTTCCGGTCCAGGAGACACATTAGTGAAGATCTTGAGCCAGAACATGTAGAAGGAGCAGATCTACCAGAGGTGAGTAAAGCTTCGGCCTAGCAGCTTGGTCTGGGTCCTGTATCCAACGATGGCATGTTTTCTACATCCACAATTTCAAAAACATGCTTAGGTTAACTCCTTCCTCGAAAAAGGACATAGCATTACATTATTACTGTGGTGTTCTTACAGCGTAATGATAGGTCCACTAGATGGCACGTGCAAAGTACCTGTGTCAATGCCATTAGCAGCAAATGCTGCAGTCTTGTACAGCTGACCACCTGCTGCAACAGCCATGACCGTGACATTAAAGGAGTTTGACAGAAGAAGGGGGCTCCCTCTTTCAGCCCATCGATGATCATCAGGTACTGATGGGTTTCCACGGCAGGTGGGACCTTGACAGACTGCTTGGACCGGCCCACAGGGGAGTAGGTGAATCTACACTGGAATAATAAAAAACTACCGAGTTTATTATTATATTGCATCTGGTGGTGGAGATGACTTCTAGATACAGAGGCAGGCCAACTTGTATATTTTTTTCCCAGGGACTTACCTTCTAAAAGTTGTTGCAGGGACCCTAGGCACTCCGGTCCGACACTGCTTGACAGAGATATCTAATGTGGTTTGCCGTCAGTTTTATCAACCAATAATAATTTGCAATAGGAACTATTCGTAAAATTCTCTAACTGAAAGGATCACAGCTTCTAATCCCCCCGCTGGGTGCAATTCCTATAAAGTTGGAACCTGGTTACTTACTATATATATATATATATATATATATATATAATATAGTGGCAAAAGTCTGGACACACCCCTTTAATTGGTGTACTTTGTAGAAAATTGACTTCCCTTGGGTGAAAGTATGAATTGGGCGAGATTAATTATTTGGTGGTGGAATGTAAGGTTTTTCCAGTGGGAAGGGGATCATGTGATATATCAGTCTTGACTAAAATTTACTCAGAAACGCACTAGCGATGTCAGTTTTGACTTATCTTTACCTGCTTATGAATTAAGCGAGGTCAAAGCTTCTCACCATGCTTCAAATGACGCGTTCTATGTGTCCACCATTCTGCCAGACGCACATGGTTAACCGTTTAATCCGTTCTTCGTGAACACGCTGAAGAGCCGCAAGTGATAATACTTCACAACACTGTAGGATTCGCCATTTCAGGTGAGCCATATTGCGCAATTCACAATACAGCGGATTTTAAAATGGCAGCCGAAAACGTTTCCTCCCTCCCAATTAATACTTTCACACGCTGGAAGTCTGTTTCTACAAATTCCTTCAGTTAAAAGGCTGTGCCCAGACTTTTTATCACTACGTATATTAGCAAAAATGCAGGATGAAATAGCTCGGCACGATGCTCTATTTAGTCCAGCAGAATGACTGACCACGTGACGAAAACCTGACGGATCTCATTATAGTCAATGGAGTCCACAGAGTGCTGTTAGATAACCGATCTAGTGAGTGTTTCTGCAATCGTAACGACACGAAGAAATAAAGAGAACACCTTATATGAACCAGTTGCTGGAAAAAATAAAGTTTTTGGAAAGATTGCTGGGGCCATTTTGAACAGCTGTATTTGTCTACGCTCGGAAAGATTAGAGAGAGATTTATCAAAACTGGCAACCAATCAAATCCCACCTTTACATTTTCCAGAGCTCCTTTGGAATAAATCTCCTCCATTGTTTCCAGATTTCTGAGCAGAAAATCCAGAGCGGAATACGGGTGCAGGAAATGCGTAAATTGACCTGCAGTGCTGATCTTAAAGGGGTTGTCCTGGATGTTGATATTGATGGCCTAGCCGTACTCTACTGTAGATTGGCAGGGGTCTGACGCCTCACTCCTCCACCAGTCAGCTGTTACCTTGAAGTCGGCGCATATTGGACGGAGCTGGTAACTGCAGTGCTGATACCGTCCACTTGAATAGGAGCAGCGCTGCAGTTGCCAACTCTGTCCACGACGCAATGGATGGATCTGCGTAGTTCTGGTGCCGACTACCAGTGCAGAAGCTACGGACAAACAGCCGATTGGCGCGCGGTTGGACACCCCACACTCTCCATCTGATATTAAGGCACTATCCTGAGGATAGGCTATCAATATCAAAATCCTGGACAAGCCCTTTAAACCCTGAACACTTCCATTTTTTTTGTGGATTTTACCCTCTGAAATGCACGGGGGTAATACTATGGCAAATCCGCAGCAAAATTCACATGTAATTGCGAGCAAATGTAGGGTTCGCTTGTTTTTGGGTATATGTCAGAGGGTGTACTCTTCCTCCAGTTGTTCTCCATTTTGTCCTCTTCTAAAATGCATGTCACTGACACCTTGCCGGATCTGTCACTGGTCCTGTCATTCACCCTGGAGACTTTTTCTGTTTGGATCTGCACACCAGTGTATCAGGTACCAGGCTGGCACGTAGGAAATCCATTTAAAGAGTCCCGCTCCTGGCTGATTCCTTGTTTACAGCCTGCAATATCACTTGGAGGTTATTACAGAGCAGGGCTGGAGTCGCTGGCACATGGCTCGCTAATCACCCCTGTCTCCTGAATACGAAAACATCTCGCTCTGCCCGTCTGATACATAGGGGCTTATTTCGTGCAACAGGCAGAAGTGATAACAACCACGACAGTTAACAGCTGATCTTGTGCTTTGTTGTGTCCCTGAAATCCGATAAACAGAACATCGTCGTGCCAGCCGTACAGGGTTTAGGCTCACATGCCAACATGGACACCAGGTGACCCTAAATAAATAACTCTCAAACTGTTGAGTAACTTAGCGTTTCCTGTAACGTTTGATATTTTCTTCTCCATTCACATCCAAAGTTAAATTCCAGTGTCTTATGGCTTTTAGTGCATTATGGGAGTTTTAAAGGGGTATTCCAGTTGTAACAAGTTGTCCCCTATCCACAGGGTGGGGGTCCTACCAACAATCACGAGAAGAGGGGCCCAGTACCCTGTGGAGTCCCCCTGAAATGGACGGAGCAGCTGGTTGGAAAAGCACGTCACCGATACATTCATTTCTATGGAAGCACCATTTACAGCGCTTTGAGGGCGACTTCACAGGGTACAGGGTAGGACCCCCCACCAATCGGATAGTTGTCATAACCAAAATACCCCTTTAATAACAGCTGTTAGATCAAATGCCCGGCTTTTAAATGTTAAAAAATAATAAAAAAAACACACCTTGTGTTTTTAAAGACGTCGACATTTTTCATGCAGCTTTGGTTGCTACTGGAGTACAAGACACAGGAAAGATAAGTTACTCAGCATAAGGGGTTATTGAGGAATTACATATTGATGACTGATCCTCAGAATAAGTCCTCAGTCTCTGATCAGTTGGGGTCCGACTTGTGACACCCCTGTAAACCGGCTGCGATGCTCAGCTGCAGCCTCTTCCTAATATACAGAGCACAACGCCATACATTGTATAGTGGTTGTGCTTGGTATTGCAGCTCAATCGAATTCATTTGAACAAAGGCCTTGTGAGTCGTGACTAGTAGCCACGATTCATTAGCCAAAGAAGAGGCCACAGCACTCCGACCCTTTTCAAACACCTGATCGTCAGGCGTACCAGAAGTTGGCCCCCCCAACGATCAGTTATTGATGAGCTATCCTCAGGATAGGTCATTAATATATCATTCCTGGAAAGCCCCTCTAAAAATAAAAGCTCTGGCTCTCTCATTTGCCTCCTTTCAGTTAGTGTCACCCTTAATGGACACATGTCCCACCAGTGGGTGGTGGTAAGACATTTTTAGTAGGGCCACCTACAGGATGGAGCAAGGATATCATCTTCATAAGCAAATATCTCAAACTCCGCAGTCATGATTTGGAGGGGGGCAGGTGGGAAAGGTCACAGACTGTGTGACAATGACAAGGAGACATGATCCAGACCTCTGGCGTGAATTCCAGTGTCGGCTCCCTGTGACCTTGAACAAACTAGTAAAGTATCTTTGTCCCGGCACTAAAAATAGATTGGATTGGGACACTGTTCTCAGTAATCCTCTGCAAACTCCACAGGATATAGTTAATATTGCATCTAACATTGTCACAATGCAGAAAATTCTTTAATCCGGCATTGGCAGGGTAATCTATTGTTTATTTGTCCCTGCACAGTATAATGATGGCTAGGAGCGCCGATCGACACGATATATCACCGATCGGTGCTGGTTTATGGGCAGATTATATATCATTGGTAGTGGGTTGGAGATCACCTCGTATCAGTTTGATGCCCAATTTAATTTGCAGAGGATCTTGTGCCCAATAGTTTAGAAATAGTAGACCTTAGAGGCACAAACGCATGCAGGGTCCAGTGGAAAGATTCCCCTTGGTTCTCTGCTTATCGCGAACGGTTGCACAATATGAAAGTGGACATTTAGAGATGTCAGCTAATAGGTTTAATAGCGCCCCCCACGGAAATAACTCACAACATAAGCCAACTTTGCAGTGTAGCAGAGCCAAAAAGGCTCACTTTACATGTCTCATTATTTGCCAGGAACAGCAAGTGTCCTATTTGTGTGAAGTCAGGGTAGGGGGTGAGTCAGTTTCAGACTAAGGTTCATTAGGACCACTAAGGAGATGATTCTGAAGGTCACCCTCCATCTGTAAAGAGTATGAACATGTCCTATTCATTTAATTATGAATAAGATCACATAGGGTCAACGCATAACAAGTAGACCCTTGTGGCAAGTTGAGTTGTCTTTCTACTGGACCTATAGGGGTCCATTAGAGCCTGAGTCTACTGGAGGATTTCCTGGTGCTCTGGTGGGCCAGTCCAACCTTTTTTTATGATCTGTCACAGTTCTAGGACCAATGTGTCCATCTAGTCCAGTGCAGTAAATAAAACAGATGAGGCTTCCCACAGATAAGGTAAAGGCCAGGCCTCTCACACTGCATTAGGAGACCACAGGCCACTGGTGTATCAGCAGCTGTCCTCAATGTGCATATACCACTGGGCACCACACGTTGCATCTATCCTCAGAGTAGTGGCGGGACCTCCCGTACTTTATCAGCAGATATTTCTCTTGAGGCCTTTCCCACCTGTCTGGGCAATGAAGGAGGCTAGGAGCACATGAGAGCAGCACAAGAATGCCAAATAACTCTCATCGACCTTGGTCTTCTGCTTTTTGCGCATGGTGACTATATCATTGTGGTTCTAAAGACTTCATTGCAAATTGTGGCCACTACCGGCTAGAACCTTTTCCCCTGGTCCCCGTCAGTTGTAACTTTCCACGTACTGCTAATAGCGAAAGAGATCGGATCACGCATAAGGTCGTAACTTCGAATGTAAAGGGAATATTGTACTATATAGAGCTCCAGAAGAAAAAAAAAATCAATATCGTCAGGCACTTAAAGGGCGTCTGTCAGAAGATTTGTACCTATGACACTGGCTGACCTGTTACATGGGCGCTTGGAAGCTGAAGGCATCTGTGTTGGTCCCATGTTCATATGTGCCCGCATTGCTGAGAAAAATTAGGTTTTAATGCATGCAAATGAGCCTTTAGGAGCAACAGGGGCGTTGCCGTTACACTTAGAGACTCTGCTCTCTCTGCATCTGCCACATCCTCTCCAATTTGACATGGGCAGGCGCGGAAAAAAGGCATCACACCTGGCTTTGTCTATCAAAGTGCACATGGCGATGCAGTTGCAGAGAGGGCTGAGCCTCTAGGTGTAACGTCAACGCCCCCGTTGCTCCCAGAGGCTCATTTGCATATATTACAACAGAATTTTTCTCAGCAATGCGGGCACATATGAACATGGGACCAACACAGATGCCTTCAGCTGCCAAGCGCACATATAACAGGTCAGCCAATGTCATAGGGACAAACCTGCTGACAGATGCCCTTTAAAGGGCAAATTAATCTAATGAATTCAATTAATTGCTCGACCCTAGTTGGAATTTACGGTAAGCTTCAGGAGTTCACAGAGTCCCTACACAAAGCAAGTACCCATTTAGATTAAACCCGTTTTTTTGCGAGGACGTGGAGGAGGTGGATGGTAGATCTTATTCTCTGCCGTTTGTCGCTTTTGTGGAACCAATCACTATAATTTGCCTTCAAGAATGCCAATCAATATTTCCAGACTCTGTTGCCTGTCTTCTTCTGTAACCATTTCATATGATTTCCGCAGACAGTGAAAACAGTCGACCAACTATTGTGAGCCATTGACTGATCCTATGGAGGACATTTTTTTATTGCCAATATTGCCTCCCGGTTAGTGAAAATGAAGCAGTCTAATATTGTTTGTTTCCTTCTCCAGCCATGGGAGACCATTTCTGAAGAAATGAGTCTGAGCAGTGACACTCTGAACGCATCGCTGCCACCACCTGCCTCTCCAGTCTCCCGGGCCAGCGCTTTGGAACTTTCGGAGGAGCTTAACCGGAGGCTACAGATTAATTCGGAGTCCAATGGGGAACAGTTCAGTTCACTTATTGTAAGTAGTAAGATTGCAGTTGGCACACATCCGCCTCGCTACCATGACATGCCCAGCCTGCAATTAGTGTTGTGTCAACAAATTACAAGTAATTAGAATTCTGGAACTTACAATCTGCTAAGATCTTCAGATCGTCCCAGCAGAGCATCAGTCACAGTTTCTCCTGATCCTCAGTCAACTAATTTTACTGTTTTGGTTCTTAAAGGGTTTGTAAAGGATTAGAAAACCATGGTTGCTTTTTTTTTTCTAAATACCACGCCACACCTGTCCACAGGTTGTGTGCAGTGTTTCAGATCTATTCCACTCACTTTAATGGTAACGAGCTGTAATACCAGACACAACCCGTAGACGGGTGGAAGAAAGCAGCTCTGTTTGTTCAGTCCTATACAGTCCTTTTCTTGCTATTATTTATTATTACAGTGATCCCTCAAGATACAATGGCCTCAGGATACAATATTTTCAACATACAATGGTGTTTTGCGACCCATTTTAAGTTGAAACTAGACTCAACATACACTATTTCAGACTCCGATCCAACCAATCAAGGCCACTTCTCTAGTAAAATGCAGCTATTCTTAACTGTTATGTGTAAGAACTTGCTGTATCTGTCTTAGGCCTCTTTCACACGGGCGTCACGTTTGACGCCCGGATAAGAGGCGGGTGCGTTGCGGGAAAATGCGCGATTTTTCTACACGAGTGCAAAGTGTTTTAATGCGCATGGGAAAAATCGGCATGTTTGGTACCCAGACCCGAACCCGGACTTCTTCACTGAAGTCTGGTTTCGGGTTGAGTATTCTGTAGATTTTATTATTTTCCCTGGTTTCCATGGTTATAAGGGAAAATAATAGCATTCTCAATACAGAATGCTTAGTAAAATGTGGATGGAGGGGTTAAAAATAAAAAACTTAACTCACCTTAGCCACTTGATCGCGTAGTTGCGATCTCTTCTTCATTCATTAGCTGCCGTCTAAAGGACCTGTGATGAGATCACTGAGCTCATCACATGGTCCAATCACATGGTCCATCACCATGGTGATGAACCATGTGATTGGACCATGTGATGTGACGTCATCACAGGTCCTTTAGATGGCTGCGAATGCTTGAAGAAGACAGAAGAGATCGGCAACTACGCGATCAAGTGGCTAAGGTAAGTTAAGTTTTTTATTTTTAACCCCTTAATCCACATTTTACAAAGCGTTCTTTATTGAGAATGCTATTATTTTCCCTTATAACCATGTTATAAGGGAAAATAATAAAGATCGGGTCCCGTCTCTTAGCAACCATGCGGGAAAATCGCACTGCATCCGCACTTGGTTGCGGATGCTTGCGATTTTCCCGCATCCCCATTCACTTCTATGGGGCCGGCGTTGCGTGAAAAACGCAAAATATAGAGCATGTTGCGATTTTCACGCAACGCAGAAGTGATGCGTGAAAATCACCGCTCATGTGCACAGCCCCATAGAAATGAATGGGTCCGGATTCAGTGCGGGTGCAATGCGTCCATCTCACGCATTGCACCTGCGCGGAAATCATGCCCGTGTAAAAGGGGCCTTAGGCTAGTTTTACACTAGCGGCAGGACAGATCCGACAGGCTGTTCAGCCTGTCAGATCCGTCCTGCCACTAGTTCAAGTGTGTCGCCGGACCATTATTGACTATAATGGGGGCTAAGATACGGTGCAGCACGACAGTGCGCGGCGAGAGGCCGCCGGACTAAATCTCGAATGTGTCGTAGTTTTAGTCCGGCGGCCTCTCGCTGTGCGCTGCCAAGCTGCGCCAGAACTCCGCCCCCGCCGCCATTATAGTCAATGGGGACGGAGCGGCAGTCCAGCGACACACTTGAACTAGCAGCAGGACGGATCAGACAGGGTGAACAGGAATTCGTCCTGCCGCTAGTGTGAAAATAGCCTTAGTTATCTGCTTAGTTCTCTTAAATCTTTATTTTCTCTTATCTTGGATGACACTCAACTTACAATGGTTTCAACATACAATGGTCCTCCTGGAACCAATTAATATTGTAACTTGAGGGACCACTATATTTTCCTCCTGAACTAATTATGAACTAGCAATTTAATATGAATGTGAACCTTCATCTATAAAGGGGTTGTCCAGCATATTGATATGGAAGTTCCATCCTCATCTAATCGGTGTGGCTTCTACTTCCAGTACCCCCTTCGATTTGCTGAGTGAAATGGCCTCGGTCCTCTGGTAAGCACCGCAGCCTCTTCCTAGGCCAGCGATGTCATGTTCATCAGTCACATGGCCTTGGCGCAGCTCAGTGCCAATCAAGTAAAGGGGCCTGGGCTGCAATACCAGGCACTGTCACTATACAATGTATGACGCTGATTGAGGGGTCTGACGGGAGTCGATATCAAAATGTTGGCCAACCCCTTTATTAAAAATTTTAGACCTGAATGTGAAAATCCAAAATCTTTAATTCTACAGTATAGAAAAGAAATCTAATTCTAAATGGCATTTTGATAGGCTTATCTTAATGTAATAATTGCATGTGTGACTTATTACACATCAGCATCCAACATAATTATCTAACACTTCAATGGAATGTTCCTTCAAGGATGAGCCAGGTTTAAGCGGCAGATTCAGTATCAGATCCATCAACAGCAACTTTTTGATGGTTTCTAAGTAACCAATTATGTTTAGGGGTCTGGAAAAGGTGAATAGTAATCCACATGAAATCGAGTACCACCCATATTATGTTCTATTTACTAGCGTTTTTTTTATTATTATTTTTGAAGAAAATTAATGTTAGTATTAGTTTTAGATTGCACCGCACTTTAACATGCACATCAATTGTCAATAGACATATATAGATTCTTTTTTTTAATTGAGCTGTACCAGAATTCTATCCCAGGGAATATATATACTAACCATAGACACCAAATTTTTTTTTCCACCGCAGCAAACCGCTTGGGAAAGACAAAAGGTAACATTTTTTTGCAGTACAACTTGGTGATTTTTTGGGAAAAAAAATATCTTTCCTAATGTGTTTTTGAGAAGGGATCAGCCCGTGTTACAGAGACCAGGGCATTCATCGTGTCTTTTTTGGATGTTGTCAACAGTTTTTCTAAAAAATTTACAGAATTTCTTGAATTATCTGTTTTTCAGCAGAGGGAACCTTCCTCGAGGTTGCGGTCTTGCAGCGTGACAGATGGCGTCGCTGAGCAGGTTCATTTAGCAATGGTAAATCAAAGATCCCTTTACTTATTCTTATTTTTCCTACTCGGTTGAGCTTTTTCCTGTGGAAAGGGAGCAGAGTCCTGAAAATATTTGGCATTGATCCCTTTGTAAAATTTTGGGTTTCTCACTCGATGTGTTTTTGGAATCCTTGAATTTTCCAAAAATAAGGCCTCAGGTCCGTATATGGTCTGGCCAACTTGCAAGCGGTGGGGTGCCTACCCTTTCAGGGAAAAACATAAAGGTCTCGACTCTAGAGGCTTACATTATGAGAACTTTTTTTCCCAAGCCATTATACAGAAATTGCTATAAACAGGAAAAAGACACTAGTATGTTATGGTGATATCCTTGGTGGTTTGGGGTTCTTTTTTTTTTTTTCTTCAGTTTGTTTACTGTATAGTTGATTTATCCAATCACTAAAATGTTCTCAAAATTTTATCACAGTGACTCTATAGTTCTGTAACCAAAAGTCCAAAAAACCCCAACAAAAACTTAAACCTTCCCATAGTCTTGTTAAATGTCTACAGGTTTTTGGCCATTCATTGGCTCATTCCTTGATTATGAAACGTTTACGTTCTTCATTTTGATGACTTCTAAAAGTTTTAGGGGTTTTCCACTGTAAGAAAAAAAAACATGGCCACTTACTTCCAAAAACACTGCCATACCTGTCTGAAGATTGGGTCACAGCTCTGTTCATTTCAGTGGATCCAAACTACAATCCCAGTTACAACCCGTGGACAAGGGTGGCACTGTTTTGGGGGGAAACACAATTCTTGTTTTCTAATCTTTTAGCTTCATCATTTTAAATATTAAGAAGGCTTTGTCATGACCAGGATTGACATTCAACAAATAAGTAATCCCTGACTTGAGGCGTGTACTCCATCTCCAATTTGGGGTAAAGTTTGGGGTGCAAACGTACCAGTCAAGTGTAAAGTGTTGGCTGTTTTGGCTGTCTTGCATGCAGGGTGGAAATTAGGGTCACCTTAAGGTGGACACCTTCAATAGCTGTCAGCAGGACACTTGTTAGCCTACTTTTACATTAGCGTTTTTTGCGAATCCGTCATGGATCTGCAAAAACGCTTCAGTTACAATAATACAACCGCATGCATCCGTCATGAGCGGATCGGGTTGTATTATGTTTTCTATAGCCATGACGGATCCGTCATAAACACCATTGAAATGGGGGACTAATCCGTTTTCTATTGTGTCAGAGAAGACGGATCTGTCCCCATGGACTTACATTGTGTGTCAGGAAGGATCCGTCTTGCTCTGCACCACATGGCGGACAGAAAAACGCAGCAGGCAGTGTTTTTGGGTTGGCCTCCAGAGCGGAATGGTGACTGAACGGAGGCAAACTGATGCATTTTGAGCGGCTCCTTTTCCATTCAGAATGCATTAGGGCAAAACTTATCCATTTTGGACCGCTTCTGGGAGCCCATGACGGATCTCACAAACGGAAAGCCAAAACGCTAGTGTGAAAGTAGCCTTAGACCAGCAGATATTTTCTTGACTCCCCCAACAGTTGCCCACTCAACTTGGCCGAGCATGAATATCTTCTCAATGGGAAGAGGGGAGTTAGCCGCCGCCAGACACCTCTGACAGCAGCTTGATAATAATTTAAGCACTGAAATACAACATGTCCGTTCCTCTGTTGCCCACAATATCACCTGTCGAGGAAGAATTGGCACAGGTTTGGCCAACTTTACTTTTATGTGTATAGGCACCTTGTTGGTCATTTACATATGGCAAACAAAGCAAGTCTGAAGATCCTATTTCCAAGAAACCAACATTTACCTTCGTTGGGAGCAAGAACTTCTAAAGCTGGATGTACATATAAGATAACTTTGGGCTGAACAAGCCAACAGTTCATCCGACAATGATCTTTCCCTTTCCTACTATACACATGGATCTCGGCTCAGCATGTAAATGGGAGAGGGGACAAAGTTCCCAGACACATCTCGATTCCCCGAGAAAAAAATAATCAGGCATGTTCAAATCCAACATGTCCGACTCTTCATGGTAGATGTTGCGGGACAGTTGTGAAGTCCCCCATACACATTTCTTGGTGTTCCAAAATTGGTGGGTTTTAGCGACAAACATCTAATGTGTATGACCTTAATCAAGGACTATAAAGTTCCCTTCCATGGAATATTGTTACAAGAAACCTCCTTTATAAACAGCTTTTTACCCGATATTGATGTCCATTCTTTCATTCCCATTTATTTTTTCCATCGTCGGAGACACATTATATCCTGTGATCTTCTTTCAATATGGGGCTATGAGGTAGCCTCTTTTTCTTTGAAACCTTCATAGAAAACCCAGGATTTTCTTGCTTCTTGGGCACATCTTTGTTTCTGAGTTGAGTTGACGAGGTCGACTTGCCTCCCCAAAGGCCAGTATTTCTTTAAACATAATGAAAGGTTGAAAAAAAATATATTGGTTGAGTACTGAATATAGAAGAGTAAAGTAGCCATTCGCTTGAAGATATTTGGATGATATTCCCATTGAAGAAGTGTAAACTACTGTACGTGGATCTTTGATCATCTCATCTTCTTTTATCACACTACTTCAAAGTGAACACAGTTGGTCCTGTAGCCAGTCAGATCGTGAGAACCATGACAGCAGCAGGGGAAGAGTGCGTTCCTTTTGTAGGAGGCAATGACCTATCAACCATGTTATTGGTAGCATAATGTCGTTTGAAAGTAGACTTTCACTATCAGAGGAGGAAATAGAGGCGGTCATTACTTTGTGATTTTCATCTTCAACTTTAATGATGAAGACATTTGGAGTTCTCTGTGCATAATTTGCCCATAATTTGGTCCTTGATACACAATTCACATGTTCCCTGTAACTCCCTAAAGGGGCAAAGTTTGGATTTGGTAGATTTTTAAGCTGATGTCCATTGAGTAATATCTTATCAAGGGCATACACGGAACTTAGAGGGTCCCATTAAGAGATTAAAATGGGGTCTTCTCCTGATTCTGGTTGACACCAATACATCCCTAACCCTTAAAACACATGTGATAGGGCATTTTGGCGATCTGCTTTCAGGGATAAGTCTGGAGGCCCCCCATACATATTGGATGGTCATCCAGCTCTAATGTGTATGGTGACCTTAAGAAATCGATAAAGAATGTTTTTAGCAGCTTGACCAAAGAAAGGATATAAACATTTTTTTGTTTAATGCTAATTTTATGATTTTTAAGGCAGTTTTTTGAGGAAATTGGTTCAAATTTTTATTGAAATGACTGAAATTCATTCCGGGTTTGATTGGGAAGTTTACACGTTGACTGATGCCTTATCGTAATACTTATATTTAAGAGCCAGGGGTGGGTAATTATGCTGTCATTAGCAGCTCCTATCACTCACACATCACTCGCTCATGTTTCACCTCCTCACACTTACAGTCGCCTACTCTTTCCAGGAATTCTCAAAGGAAAAAATATTTTGGCCTACGCTGGACAACTGGCCCCTATCAGAATATTTGACAGTGGCGTTATGCATTAGGGAATCTAAATCTTGACAAATCTGTGTCTGTCTGTTAGAACATCTTTCCAATTAATGTCACTTACCTAATCATTCTTGTGAATCTAACTCCTCTTCCTTAACAATTCATCTTCTTGGCTAATTAGAATTCATTCCTCAAATTGACCTTTTAAATTTTTTTTTAATGGTAACGTTATTGTTTAACAGCCAACCACCCCAACGGGAAGAATGCGATCTTCAACTGTGACGGGGGGAGAGGAATCCACGGTAATGTCTCTAGGGTTGTAGTAGGACAGTCCTGGGGACCATTGGCCAGGCCATTGGTGATGGGCTTATTACTAAACATGGGTGAAGCTAAATAATGTATTGGACCTTCGTCATTTTATAGTTGGGTTATATATGTGCCATATATCGAAGTTTGGCTACTTTACTGCAGAATTCTGTGTTTAACATCAAGCTCTGGACTTTTGGTTGCTATCTACCTTATTGTTTTAAAGGAACATCTACTTGTTGGCGCTACTTTTGGGTGATGCTGGTAATGTTAAAGTGGTTCCTACATCTGGATATTTATGACATATTCATAGGATATGCCCTAAAGGTCCAATCTCTGAAGGTCTCCTCTCTGGGACCTGCTGCTGTTTCAAGAATGGGGCACTGCTATGAATACAGAGCATGGCACACCTGCGCGGTGTCCTCCCCATTCACTGCTATGGGACTTCCGAAAATAGCTTAACCAGCTGTCTATGCTGTTTTCAAAAGTCCCATAGCAGTGAATGGGGAGCAAGTCCCGCATGCGCATCTTGCTCTCCATTCATAGCAGGGCCCGCACCTATAGGACATTTATGGCATATTCTATTGATATGCCATAAATGTCCAGATGGGAATACCCCTTTGTGGCATGTCTGCATAGCTCCAGGGTATGCTGGGAGTTGTACTTTTATAACAGTTGAAAACCAGGCCATCCGTTCTTTTGCTTGAGACCTAAATTGAAGAGGTTGCCCGCCCCATCGTCTCCCAAAGTATTTGACGGATGTTTTTTGGGTCTTTGGCAGCCAGGAACCCCAACCATCCTTGTGTCCACCAGGCCAATGGAGATCCACCAAGAAGTGTTATATGTTGACGTTGAGTTTGACATAAATGTGGGGCATTATGGAAACCTATAGGGGCTCTGATTTCACTTCTCCATTGACGGTACAGGGGGCATTATAGTCTCCTTTTTGGTGAGGGTCCCAGCTCCTGGACTGACACTAAGGTCTTTGACTTTTATGTTGTTGTTGCCCCATTTAAAGAAGTTGTCAAGGATTAGAAAATACATAGCTGATTTCTTAATGGCACCTCGCCTGTCCACAGGTTGTGGTAGGCATTGCAGCTCAGTGCCATTTGCTTCACAATGCATGGATAGGTGTGGCGCTGTTTGACAGAAAGCAGTCATCTATTTCTAGTCCTGTTAAACCTCTTTAGCCTTCCATCTTTGATGGCTGGTATTTGAGTTCACCTTTGAATGTTTCTATCTGTTGTGTTACAGAGCAATTCTTATTACCACTGAAACTATCATCAATAAGACAGTAATAACATTTAAAGGGGTTGTCCAGCCTATTCTAAACAACGGCCTATCTGTAGGATGGCTGATCAGTGGGAGTCTGACACACCTGCTGATCAGTGTAGAGTATGCTCTGACGCTACACCGCGCTGTCAACATTGTAGTGCACAGCGCTCGCAACTGCAGTGCAGCTCCTATTGAAGTGAACAGAAGCGGCGCTGCAGCTACAAGCGTTGTCTGCTACAATGTTGACAATGCTGTGCAGTTCTGGCACCGACTGAGCTACACAGAACAGCCGATTGGCGGGGAGGCAGGGTGTCGGACCCCTGATGATAAGCTATCCTATGTATAGGCTATCACTTAAAGAAGACTGCACAACCCCTTCAATTGTGAAAGGTTTCATTTACTTTTGGTTCCACATGTTATTCCCATCATGCCTCAATATGCAAAACCGATTTAAAGAGGAGCATCAAAACTATTAAATAAGGCATTGATCCAGGGTTGATTCTGCTGATTAAAACAATGCTTTTCTTGTTAAAATCTGTTGTTTTGATCAAAATGCAAATTAGGGCTTAAGTGCACCATGGGCCCTAGCCTGTTGTTGCACCTCAGCCCCTCTGCTTTACCCAATTTCAGCCCCCCCCCCCCCGTTACTTTTTCTGACACATTGTACGCTTGACTGGCCCTATAATCCTGCGCATACGCTGTAGATTACAGGGCCAGGCAAGAGCACCATGAGGATGTCTGGCCCTATCAGCAAAGGGAAGGGAGACGTGTCAAAGTTGGGAGAGCGGAGGAGCTAAGCTGCACCATTTGGTTCAGTGAGACCCTATGCATATGGATTCAAACTAAGATATCACTTCAATGGTACGTCAGATTTTCATTATATCGGTGTTATAATCAGCAAAATCAACCCCCCTAAGTTTAATAGTGTTGATCCTGGTGACAGGTCTTCATTATCATCTATTCTGGGAGGAACTTTATCCTGTGCACCTGCCAAGTACTGCAAATTGTATGACCTGCTTAAGAAGGGCGGCTTTACTGGCTTAAAAGAATGGTTTTTTGATTCACCTTTCAACCACTGGCCTGAAACACTACTACTTCTGCATTCATTTCTGTAATACTGCCCCCTAGTGATGAGAACATGAAACTGAACCTTTGTTGAATAATGTCTGTATCTGACTACTGTTGCATTATTAGATCCTCAGATCCATAGAGATTTTATAAGAAGAGAATTATTTTGTAGAAATTGTTTAGTTTTTTTTTTTTAAACAAAGTTTTGCCAGTGATCACAGTATGGTAATAATTTCTTGCATACAAACAGCCATCCGTGGCCTATGTACATACCACTCCGGGCTTACCGTCAGGCTGGGAAGAAAGGAAAGACGCTAAAGGACGTACATATTATGTTAATCATAATAATCGCACAACAACATGGACCCGTCCAATTGTGCAGGTATGAAGATCCGTTCCAGGCACACACTTCCAATTTCTCCCAAGGAGTGGGACCTTTAAGCAATTGTCCATCTTTTCCTGGGCATGTGTAATCAAGGATTGAAAGGATTTGGGATTTTGTGTCATCCACAACATTATCCACATCCTTACTGACTTTGTTAGTGGATGGATGTTTATTTGGATCCACAGACTGTCCCTATGACAACTCTGAAGTGCATGGGGAGAAGCACTATGCAAACATCATCTGCTGATAGCATAGCTAGACTGTTTGAAGCTTACCAGATAGCAAATCCACAAAAAATAATATTCAAGGAGACACACCTTATGTCACAGTCCAACAATTCCCTGCATGTTTGTATGGGACTCTCAGCCCCAGGTCTGTGTGTGAACCGTAAATGAAGCAGCTCTGTCTCCCTCTCTCACAGCAGGAAGTTACAGCACCATCTAGTACACCAGCTGTAATTGAGCAGTGATATTGCATCCAGCCAATCAGATGCTCAGCATCTCTCTTATTGGTATTCTTAAATGTAAAGATAATGTATTAAAGACTCTTATATTAGGATTATGTTATGGCAGGAACACAATGATAATTCTTTTTCCACTTTCCATATTACCCCAAATAGTTCACAAATATAGATACCATATGGATAAAGTGGCAAATTGTACTTGTACTGATCCAGAGTTACAGCCTTTACTTGGAAGCAGTCAGCATTCCCCACACAGCTTAACCTGTGTCAAATGACTGTACAGTGCCTCTACTATACCGTCCTGAATGCATATACCCAGACCAATGTCTATTCAGGCACTGAACATGAAATGAAAATGAAAAGAGTTTCATTCCCAAGCCTGCAGAAATGTGAATACAGCTCTTGAGTATACAGGCTGTAATTCAGGATCAGTTTAAGATTAGAAATGTAATGGATTAACAAGGTTTTTTTCAGAGGATAGAGTCATCCTCTGAGAATGCCCTGTAGAGCAGGCGGTGCTTCACATTCATGGGTTGTCAAAGCCCCTCCCACAATAAGGGAAAGCAGAGTAGGATGGGCTTTAATACTACTCACATTTTGTGTATTGGTTGGGGATATTCTGTAAGTTGAAGCTCAGTCTTTATTGATGATATTTAGGATTGCTTTAGGTTGTTAACTATGTTTTGCCTCTAAACTAGCACGCTGAAGATGGTGCGGTCGGATCCACCTCAAACAGTAGCAACCATCTGAGTGAACCTCAGATCAGGCGGCCTCGTAGTCTCAGTTCCCCCACAGTTACTTTATCTGCTCCACTTGAGGTGAGAGTCTGTCTCATCTAATATGGGCCTTCTTCCTCTTCCTT
This sequence comes from Bufotes viridis, assembly GCA_033119425.1. Lineage (NCBI taxonomy): Eukaryota > Metazoa > Chordata > Amphibia > Anura > Bufonidae > Bufotes > Bufotes viridis. Next base: position 32,378,400 of record CM065589.1, read on the forward strand.
CTTCTTCTTCTTCGCTTACCAAGTTACCGCAATCTTATTTTCATTTTCTAATTTCGGCAATATCTGGTGAACTCTCGGGCTTCTTTTCTCTCTTCATGCTTTATAACGTAAAATCTACGTTCATCTGGTTGCTTTTGTTTCATTCATATACGCTTCGTAACTTTCCGTAAACTTCTTCTTGCTGATTTTCAGTTGAACTTTTTGTTTTAATGCTCTTATGTATACATACTATGTGTATGTCTGTGTTGTGCTTATTTGTGGTATTGTTGTGTATATGAACTATTCTGCATTGGGTTACTATGGATTTTTTTTAATGTTATTAATATTTGCAACATTGTATTATTTTTTTAATCTTTTAACTTAAAGGCATGTAAAAATTAAAGGCAATGGACACCGTTGGGGTAATTTTTTTTTAATGAATGCTTTTTACTCACTTTGGACTAAAAATCCCTTTTGCAATTCATCTTTATTAAAAAGTTTCGGCAGGTTTTGTGATAAACGGGTTAAATTGTAGCCTATTTGCAGACTGTCACTTTCAGTTTACTCTGAGATGATCCTCTAGATGACAGCTGATGTATAGCTCATATCTCCTGACCTTATAAACACTCATTATACCTAAATTGTTATCAAGCTGATAAGAAAATGGCTTAAATGAGTGTTTATAAGGTAAGGAAATAAGAGCTATACATGAGCCATCATCCCACAGGACTCAAGCAAAGTGAGAAACTGAAATTTAACCATGCCACAAAAAATGCTGATTTTTTTTATTAAAGACCAATTGCAAAGAATTGTTTCAGCCCAAAGTGAGTAGAATGCAATAATTAAAAAAAATTGCCCCTAAGGTGTTCATGTCCTTTAAGTTCTTCTATCGGACTCCACCAATTGCATTTCATAAGGGCATACTACTTAAAGCATGGGCATACCAGAGAAAACCTGGGCCTCATGCTTAAATTCAAAATATGGCTTCCATTATGATGATGCTGAGTTCTGTCCCAACCCATCCTGTAACAGCTAGACCTTGTACTTGTGGGGTAGGACCCTTGGGCCAGTTTATTTTCTCTGCCTGTAAAGCGGAGGGTCCTCATATTCATTTAATCCTTACAGAATGGAATGGGGCAAGTCTAAGTCCAGGTCCCATCTCTCCATTGGCCACATAGCAATTAAAGGGACTGCTATGGGGCCTACAGCAACCCCTGGCACAGTTACTAACCAATATTAATTTGATGGAATAAGAAAGATCAAGTCTTTGGTTCATTTTGGGACATTTTGTGTAAACATGAACCTGGTGCCAACAATAATGAGGGCTTAAGTACAGTGTTCTAAAATATGTAGACCTCTTGTGTTGCAATCTGCAGCAACTGACGAAGTGTTTGTCTTCATAATTTATCTCAAGCCTACCAAAGAATGCCTTGAAGATGCTCTCTGCTTTGCTACTATAACCTCAGCTTTGCTTGTTATTGACCATAATATTCATAGTCACTCTCTTCACTGAGACATGTCAGATGATGTCATGAATGGAAGTCTCCTCTTTAAAATACGCCATTACTAAAATAAGTGCCACCCCCGGCGTTTTCTGATGCAGGTATGGGTAGAAAGTCTATAGTCTGAATCTCCTCTTTTGGAGTTTGGACTTTAGCCCATTGCCATCAAATCCTAGACACAGACCCCACCAAGGACCCTTCTCGACATGTCTCAGTGATCCTTCCTTTTAGTGTACGTTTTCCTTTGCATATATTTTAGTAATGTTGAATATCATAGAATTATTTTACCCTACTTTCTTGTACTGATTCTAAGTTACAGTGTTTATTTCGCACTCATTTCATGGAGTATTGCATTCACAGTTCTCTAGCAGCTCCTGCTGGTTCAGTGTCTGTACTGAGCGCGTTCTGCTATTTTTCATCCTGGGAGTTGTAGTCAGGCCGTGTATATTGCCTCATGTATATAGAAACAGCTGCCCCGGAATGCTCTGTGCCACAAAGCATTGCCTTACAGTGACCCTCTGGTCGAGAGACCCTAAAACGGATCCGCAACAGAGGGGGTGGAAAAGCATGGCACCTTATAATATTGTATCCTATTGCCTATTACTTGGCAAATTTTGACCCTGGACTATAGAGCCGCATTAAGGTTGCCATGCACATGTAAAATGGCTAAATCTGACAATTTTAATGGACTAGCCTATTATCTAATCTGTAATTGAGAAGCACAACACAAAAGCATAAGGCATTAGAAGTTCCTTTGCCTTTTTCCCTTCTCCTTATTAAAAAAACACATGCAACACAGGCTGAACCGAGGGTGCATGTACTGTATATGGGAGAATCGGAGGGTGGTATAGCTTTAAGCTTATCTGAAATGTATGGGCGGCTTATGAGTAACCCAGCACAGTATCAATTGATTTTTTTAAGAAAGAACAAGCAGAATTGTGAATGCAGCTCTGAAGTATAATGCAAACTGTAACTCTGTACCAGTACAAGATGCAGAGTTAATCTAACCTTTTATGTAGATACAATTTTAGATATATAGTGTTTTATGAGCTATACAATGACTATACATATTGGTGAACATAATGGCACTGTCGCACATATTAACACACATTAAAAGCCGGCGTGTGTAACATTCGGTTTGCAGTATTAATGTGTGGGACATGTTAATAGTGCCGATTGCTCTTTTTTTTTTTTTGTTAAATAATATATGCGGATTTTTATTGTGTTTTGCATGAATTTCTCACAGTACTAATTGAAATTAATCCTTGTTACGTCTGCATTGTGTTTGACTGTACAGGGTGCAAAAGACTTCCCAGTGCGCCGCGCAGTGAAGGATACATTGTCCAACCCACAGTCTCCACAACCATCTCCTTATAATTCTCCTAAACCACAACACAAAGGGGCACAGAGCTTCTTACCGCCAGGTTGGGAGATGAGAATAGCTCCAAATGGCAGGCCATTCTTTATTGACCATAATACCAAAACTACCACTTGGGTAAGCAACACTCTACTTTTATGTGAGCTCTATGGAGTAACTTCTAGTATATTATGTGTTCAGAGTCATGGAGATAGATACTTTACATTAGGGCATTTGCTCAATGCCTTATTGTTAAGGTGGTGGGCCATACTAAACCCCTGATCCTTCTCCTGAATGGCCAAGAGGAATTACATGGCTGCCTCCATGGACTCTTGGGTGTAGCCATAGATCCCTCAGCTGAGAGGATCCCACCATTTGCATATGGTACACTCTTTGTTTGCAGGCTCCCGATTGAGAATTTATGGGGCACTCTACATCTACTGGCTGACCTTCAAAAGAGCATCACATTCTAAAGTGGTCCATCATCCTTACTGATTCCCTTTAAAAAAGGGGAGATCCATCTGTATAACATGTCTACATTTCCTCCTTGGTGGCACGTAGAAGACACCATTACAAGAAATCTGGGTTTGACTTTACCTTAGTTAAGCTTGCCATACACATTAGATGAACATCGGTTAAAACCACTGATTTCGGTGGAGCCGACTAACTACCCAGTGTGTATGGAGGTATGGTTAATCTTCCCTGATGATAGATGTTAGGAGGGAGGAAGAAGAGGCAGTCATGTTGGATTTTAACAAATCTCATCCTTTGTGCTCATGGGAAATAAGCCGGCACCAGAGGTGTCTAGCACCAGCCTGTTCTCCTCTGCCTATTGAGAACACATGCATCTTTGGCCAAGATAGCTTGTGTATGCGGCGGCCATTAGCAACAAACAGTTGCCCAACAGCAATCTTAGATGTTAGGACATCCCTACCGTGACCTTGCACTTTCTAAAAAGTATAGGTCAAACAATCTTTTGAGCAACACCTATACTTCAGCCAAGCATGCATGTGTACTCAATGAGGAGAGGGGAGTAAGCCAATGCCAGACACCTCGGGTGGCAGCTTATCTTCTTTGAGAACATAAGGATTAGTTGTTAAAATTCAACATACCTGATCCTACTTTCTCCTGATGGTAAAATGTTCACGGAGAGAGTTGGTACACCCCCATACAATAGGATAGCCGGCTGCTGTTGCCAAAATCATTGAGTTTGGCAAATTTTACTGTTATGTGCATGAACGTTACGTAGCAAATGACTTGTTTATTAATACGTGTCAGGCTTTGCTTTATGATGTGTGACTTCTAGCTATAGCATCATCTGGTTTTGGAAAACCGTCATTGGCTACACTATGGTCTCTTATCCATTGTGTTTAAAGAGAATGCATCGATTTCTAAAGCATGGTTTTACCAGTGTACTCACAGTTTTTGCAATTTTGTAAATACTCTGTTTTAGGCTCTGTTCACACTTGCATCATGGTTTCTGGGATTGCTGTATTCAACTAAATATTGAGTTGGCAAACAGCAGCTGCGGGTAGAGAAAGTGTAACGAGGTGGAAATGTTCTTAAAGGGAGTCTGTCAGCAGTTTTGACCATTCTAAACTGCTGACAGCGCTATGTAGGGGCTGTGGAGAGCAGCAGAAACATACGGTACCTTTTGTGGTGCTTTTATTATCAGGAGTAGTATTTGTAGAATATGAAGTTTTAGTCTGCTAGATTCTGCACCTGCAAGTGTCAAGGAGGTGGAGCTTGACTGTGAAGTGCCCTCTGTATTGAGCTGCTTTGCAACCCCTTCCTCTGGGCTGAATGACAGCAGCAGTGGACTTCTAGATGGATGCTACAGCGGTCACTCAGAGGAGAGGAGCTTTGAAGTAGCTCAATGCAGAGAGATCTTCACAGTGAAGCTCCGCCTCCTGAGCTCTTGCAGGAGCTGAATCTGGTGGAATAAAACTTGACATTCACACTACTCCTGATAATAAAAGCTCTGTAAAAGTTGTGTCTGTACTTCTGCCTAGTGCTGTCAGCAGTTAAACATGGTCAGAACTGCTGAAACACTCTCTTTAAAAGTGTTTCCCTAACTGAAAAATTTATTAAAAAATCACTAAACACACACATTTTAATCCCAAATTGCAGGGCACTTAAGCCTCACCCCTGTTCTTTCCAGGAACTCAAACAGCACAGCCTATAATTGTCTTTTTTCTATGCAGATTGGCAGAACCTCCACGTCTTTTTGGTCCAGTTTGCTGGACAGTCTTATTAAAAACCAGACTGTTTGCAAATGTCATTACAGTCTTCCTGTTTAAAAGTGTTTACAAAAAAAGTGTCTGCTTTCCGAAATAGTACCACACCTGTCTGTAGGTGAAGTCTGGTGTTCCAGCTCAGCTCCGATTAAGTTTTTAAGAACTAGATGAAAAATGTAACTTATATTTCTGGTATTGTATTTTTCAGTTTTTTTAAGAAGCAGAATCCACTGCTCAAAGTTATTACACTGACTTTCCACCATTAGACGTACGGAACAAACTAAGCGCATCAATTTGTATAAAGTGTTCCACTCATAATGCCAGCCTTTTTGTAAGACATTTAATCCTAAAAGTAGAGATGTGCTGCAGAGTCAGTTGAATGGATGCAGCAGGAGTATTAGTGCAGGACATGGAGTGACTGGTTGCTCAATAACCATAATCTGCTGAGCGGTTATTTTCTGCAGTACATTTCACTGATTGTCACAGCGTTGATCTTGAGCACTCTGTCCCTGTACCTACAGCTAATGACTTTTAGGCTTCGTTCACATCACCGCTCAGCCTTTCCGTTCTCCTGCTCCGTTTAGGAGTAGGAGAACGGAAAGGACGGAGAAGGCTCATAACTGATACCAAACTAAGCTGAACGGAACCTAAGGACCCCATAGACTTTAATAGGGTCTGTTACGTGTCCTCTCAGAAGATGATTTTTAAGCGGAGACAAAAGTCCTGCATGCACAACTTTTGTCTCCACCTAAAAATCATCTTCTGAGCGGACACCTAACGGACTCTATTATAGTCAATGGGGTCCTAAGGGCTCCGTTTGGCTCAGTTTGGTGTCAGTTATGTGGCTTTTCTGTCCTTTCCGTTTACTGGAAAGGCTGAGCGGTGATGTGAACGAAGCCTTATAAAATTTCCAGAACGTCTTACAAAATCCAATGACTTCCATATTTCATTTAACTCGGTGATCTTCAACCTGAAAAACTACAACTCCCAGCATCACCGGGCATTCCATTCAGCCTGTGAGAAATCACCCAAAGCTGTCCATTAGTTTTGAGCGAAGCATTCGAAGCGGAATTGGGTCTGAAGTTTAGGAAAACTTAGTTTCGCAACAAATCTGAATTTCCGCGTGCTTCGTGGTAACAAATCAGTTTTTTTCCGAAAATGGTGGCTGCGTATTACAAAGTGATAGTAAGAATCGGGAACGCAAGATCACCCATAATGCCGTGCAGCCAGCCAATCTGCAGGTAGCCATCCCCTGTGATGTCATAGCCATAGAAAAAAACTTATCCCTCGTGGTCTCCACCATTCTCTTATGAGCTGAGCATAGGGAGAGATATAGCAAGTGCTCTGGTGCTAGGGACAAGGTTGCTGAAAAAGATAAGTAGAAGAATATTGGATAGGAAGAGTGCAGAGAGATCGTAGGGAGACCGCAGGGGAGGTGCAGGGAGACTTATTGTAAGTCAGTTTTATTTATTTATTCCTAAATTTACTTATTCCTTCATCAGCCGAAAAAGGAATTCAGTACTTGGAGATGGAAGTTTATTATTCCACTGCCAGTGTGCCAACCAATACCATCCAGTCTGCTCCCCTTAGGGAAGGGGGGGCAGGGTTTAATAATGACCATCCTCATTTTTTGCTCCATGTCCTAGAAAAGTCAGCAAGATGCAGAGCGAGGAGGAGCTGGACTTTCCTCATGACATAGTCTCATTGACATTAGATGATCTTGAAAAGGTGGAAAAGCAGATGGTAGAAGAAGGGCTCCCACCTGTAAAGCAGGGAAGTGCTGGGGTTGGAGAAGTGGGTATGCCAGAGCTGATTAATATTCTGTGTTTACTGTCAAATTACCTGGAGGGGACTGCAGGCCAGAACAGCAATAATGTGCATATTGTGCCCCAACCTAACCAGTCAAACTGGTTAAAGGTGCTGCACAGACATGAACAATGAAGAAGGACTATACAATGCAGTCTTCATTATTAAATAAAGGCAGCAGCGGACTAATTGGTCGCACAGTTCTTCACTGCAGCATGGCCGCTCCGTGTGGGCATACCCTAAAGCAGAGTGGCCTGGGTGTACCTGATTTATAATGAATTTCGGAACTAATCAAATTTCTTGCCTAACTTTGGCGAAGCTGCTGAATCTAATTTTTCAAAACTTCGCTCATCTCTACTGTCCATAGACATAACAGGGTGGCAACTACCTTTCTCAGCTCAATCATTACCAGCCATGGAGTGATCAGCAGCTGCCAGACACAACGTGCAATTCTTATCCTGAGGGAGATCATAGAATCCAACTTGTCTGATGACTGATTTCGAGGCAAAGCGTCCCATAGACATTAGGTTGTTAGTAGTCTCTTAGATGATCCTTCCATGACGTGTTCTCTAACTTTCCATTATGCTTTGTTTGAATTGATCATGATTTTTAAGATCTCTGCTTGCTGGCAGTCATGGAGAGTGATCTATGATTTTGCTGTGATTGTATCCAGCCCAGACAATTCCCAGGCTGCAGACGTCCCTGCTCTGATACATTGTATTTAGCTCATTGTCACATTCCTCTGTTCTTCCTGGAATACATGATGCATGAATCAGATGAAAGTGGGGAACAGTACAGGATGAGTAATGCAATATATGTACATGATGACTCTACCGGCAGAATAGTGAGTGCAGCTCTGGGGTATAATGCAGGATAGAACTCAGGATCGGTACAGGATAAGTAATGTAATGTATGTGCACAGTGACTCCACTAGCAGAATAGTGACTGCATCTCTGGAGTATAATACAGGATATAGCTCAGGATCAATGCAGGATAAGTAATGTATGTACACAGTGACTCCACCAGCAGAACAGTGAGTGCAGCTCTGGAGTGTAATATAGGATGTAACTCGGGATCAGTACAAGATAAGTAATGTAATGTATGTGCACATTGACTCCACCAGCAGAAAAGTGAGTGCAGCTCTGGAGTATAATACAGGAGGTATCTCTGGGTTAGTACAGAATAAGTATTGTAATGTATGTACACAGTGACTCCACCATCAGAATAGTGAGTGCAGCTATGGAGTATAATGGAGTATAACTAGAGTATAATCTAGTTACGATTAAGACGTAAGAGGTGGTCGAAACGCGTAAACTGAAGGGGTGCAAGTGTGCAGAGGGGTCCACTGTATGTGATAAATAAAGTTGGAGCAACTATTCTACAAGTTCTGGTTCATATTCCCTCATTGCTGTTCACAAGACTTACCTGGTCTGATCTGTGCACAAGGAATGCAACATATGGGGTGAGCTGGATCTGTTGTTTGTATCTTCAAGTTTAAAGGGATTACATGTCTAGCTAACAGTAGTAACAACTTCCCTGATTAATAATTACAACTAGCTGAACAGCTCTGCATAACATCATGTCCCTGAAACAAAGGTAGATTTCTCACCAGATATATGTATACAAGGATGGTGAAGTTTAAGAAGGAGATATGCAAAAGGACAGCTATGCTGATTTGTCCTGGAGACTGGAGACTTCTTTTTCCCAGGATGCTTTTCACTTCCACAATTCAGTAGTCTTTGTAACAGAAAAACAAAGTGTAATACAACTTAACACCGCTAGATGGTGCTATAACCACACTAACCACTTGAGAAGTACCAAGACTCTGGCAGAAGGAACTAGAATCATTTTCTAACCCAGCTGGGCAGAACACTCCCCGTCTTGCATCAACAGATGCCACTACTAGATTCTTCATTCTTAGCAACCCATTTTGGTCAGTGATGGCATCAAGCTTTCTCAAAGCGCTATTCTTGGAGACTGTTTGACCTGTGCTGAGGTAGTCTATTTCCTTAGCATGACATTCACGTTGTATCGTGCGAATTATTATGTTCTTGGACCATTACAGATTAGGAGCGGTAAAGGTGTGTTTGCAGTGATGCCAACCTTTGCAGGGCTTTTGGCTCACAGGTAATGTCTGAGCTGTATGGACTACACAGGCTATAGCACAAAAGAGCAACATCCAGATGGAGAACCTGTTAAAACGATGGGATTTGAGTTGGTGGTCCGTAGTCACTGTATGTAGAACAAATACTTCAGGTCGGATTTCTTCATCTGCATCTGGGTCTACCAATTTGAATGTGTCAGATCCGATGCTGCAAGACGTTGAACGGCACAAGTATGCAGGACCCGTAAACCATGTTGTGTCCTTAAGGTGGCTTGCTGCGACAGATCTAGTCGCATGGTCTGCAGGATTATGCTGTGTTGGCAAATAGTGCCACTATTTAGGACAAATAGATTTTCTGATCCTTAGCACCTGATTGCTGACATAGACGTAAAAGCGTCTGGTTACATAGCAAATATATCCTAGGACTACCTTGCTGTCTGTGTTAAACTTGACTTCTTCTATTTCCATCTTCATTCCTGTTGTTATAAGTTCAGCCAACTCCACTGCAAGCACAGCAGCACAGAGCTCCAGTCTGGGAATCGTGTGTTCGCGGAGTGTCGCTAGTTTGGTCCGGCTCATGACAAATCCTATATGGCATTGTTCTTTGACGTCCATAGTCTTTAGGTATGCTACGGCAGCGATTGCCTTGACTGAAGCATCGCAGAAGATATATAGTCTTTGCATCTTGACTTCAGTAGATGGCACGGAAGCATAGGGTCGTGCCACATGAAGGCTGCTCAAAGCTTCGAGAGACTTCTTTCAACCTGTCCACAGGTCCTTTTTCTCTGTGAGAAGCAGATCGTCCCAATCAGACGTCTCTGTGGTGAAGCCTCTTAACATCATTTTGCCTTGGATAGTAACAGGTGCTACGAATCCCAGAGGATCATATAAGCTGTTTATGGTGGACAGGACTCCCCTGTGTGTGAAGGGCTTGCTGATTTGGAAGGTGAATATGTCTGCCTTTAAATCCCAGAGCAAACCGATGCTCCGCTGCATTGGAAGGGAATTGGTGCTAAGATCCAAGTCCTTTAGATCACTTGAATGGCCTTGGGGTGAGAAGGCCTTCATTAACTCACGGCTGTTGGAGGCGATTTGGTGCAACCTCAGATTATATAGAGCGAGCATTTCTTGGGCCTTTTTCAAGAGACTGATTGCGGTCTTGTTCGAGGGTGTGGATTTCAAGCAGTCGTCCACATAGAAATCCTTTTCCACAAAGGATCTAACATTTGACCCATACTTTGCTTCGCCCTCTTGGGCTGAATGCCTGAGACCGTAAAGAACGACTGCAGGGGAAGGACTGTTTCTGAAGATGTGCACTCTCATTCGGTACTCTACAATGTCTTCATTGGGGTCATTGTTGCGGTGCCAGAAGAACCTCAAGTAGTTTCTGTGTGCTTCCTTGACAAGGAAGCAGTGGAACATCTGTTGTGTGTCTTCCATAAATGCTACGGAATCTCTGCGGAAGTGGAGAAGTGCCTCTAGCAGTCTGTTGTTGAGGTGTGGACCAGACAGTAAGACATTGTTTAGCGAGACGCCTTTGCACCTGGCTCTCGAATCGAATACTACTCTTATCTGCCCTGTTTTTTTAGGATGATACACGCCGAATATGGGTAAGTACCAACACTCCTCGGAGTCTTGGAGAGTGGGTGCCATTTCTGCATGTTCAGCTTTTTTTCTGGAATATTCTTTCCATGAAGGTAAAGAAATGTTCTCTCGTCTCTGGTGTCCTCTGAAGTTTATGTTTTAGGAAGATAAATCGACTGTAGACAAGTTCTTTGTTGTTAGGCAAGCGTTAGAGATGAGCGAATTTTTCAAAAATTTGATTCGCCAGTTCGCTAAATTTTTTTGGAAAAACTTGCTTCGATCCGAATTTATTCACGGCGAATCACATAAAAAAATTGCTATTTCCTGGCTGCAGAGAGCCTTTATAGTGGTGTAGAACACTGTGCCTTGCAGTAACACGCATAGGGAGTCTGTTTAGCTAGTGAAAATATACTGTTAGTCCATATGACATGCAGATGACAGGCGTCTGCACACTTCATTTATTTGGGCAGTCACGGGGCCAAAACTGACCAAATAACTCAAGTATGAACTCGGCATTACAGGTCGATGTTAGCGCCAAGAAGATGCGCACTCCTTTTACATCGTCAGCTGATTCCACATAGACGTCAACAGAACCTGTTCTATTAAACGCTTATACAAGTAGAGCCCCACAACAGAGTGGAGAGGGTGTCAGCAGTAAGTTTGTGTTGACGTAATTAATTATTTTGCCCTTCCTCTGATCCGACAGAACAATAACCCACAAAAAACGTATCCTGTCTGTGGAGCATCTGCCTTCACTCGGTCAGCATTTGGTCAGTAATCCATCAGTATTGCTAATGCCAAAAAAAACAACAGGAATGGATCCAAAACAGAGATGACACGTGAATGGAATATTTGCATGTCTTCTGTGTTTTGTACCCACTCCTGCTTTTGGCTACCAAATCATAAGCCAATTCTGATGCAAAATAAGGACCATGTCATGCAGGCCTTACAGCTGTTACATAGACAGGATCCGTTGTGCATCTCATTTTTTCCCTCCCTCTGACCAATCAGAAGAAGGGTCAAATAAATGATCATGTCAACCAGGCCGAAAGGCAAAATAGTGGCCCAGTGATGAGAGTGGGAACAGCATGAGAAGTCCACAGAGTGGCCCTATGACACAGTGTGGAGGTGGCGGCAGCATTAGGAGACCACAGAGTGGCACAATGACAGTGTGGAGGTGGCGGTAGCATCAGGAGACCACAGAGCGGCACAATGACAGAGAACCTGAGCCGCCATTTGTGGATCCTGCACCATCCATCTCGTGGAAATGTTAGTGAACCTGCTGCTTACTGGTCCTGAATTAAAATTGGGGCAACAAGCTTCTGATGTGTATGCCTACGGAGTCCTTTTGTTATCGCTTTGCACGGGGAGCAAGAATGATACGCACAATTCTGATGGATCTCCTGATCTTAAGAAACTGGACTTGGACTCCAAAGCAGAGGCTCTCCTGTCATGTCTTGTGTGTTGTGGAGATCGAATGCAGACGGAGCAGATAAAAATCCATGAATATTTTCAACTTACCGAAGCTGCTCAATTTAATTGTGAATAGATGGTAAAGGCAAAGTCTTCTGGTATGTTGTCATCAGCGTCTTCATTATGTTTACTGAAGGACCCAAAACAATGTAATTAGGTCCATACAGCAAAAGGAGGTCTACAATCATCCATTAATTTTCCCCCGAAAAAGCCTGTTCCACATAACAAATTGCACCAAAGAAAGGATAATGGAATTCTGTTCATACAGAAGAAAGTATACAATCACCCATCAAGTTTGCCAAGAAAGGCCTGTTTCACATAAAAAATTTCACCGCTACGTAATTTAGTCCATATCGCAAAAGGAGGTGTACAATCACCCATAAATGTGACGAAAAAAAGCCTGTTTCATATAACAAATTTCACCACTATGTAATTCGGTCCATACAACAAAAGGATATACAGTCGCTCATGAATTTTCCCAGAAAAAGCTTGTTTCACAGAAAAAAATTCACCACTACGTAATTCGGTCCATACCGCAAAAGAGGAGGTGTACAGGCACCCATGAAATTTCCCCCCAAAAAAGCCTGCAAAAAGGCCTTTACCACATATAACTGCACCACTGAATGGCAAATAGGTCTTTATTTTTTTAAACTTTTATACTACACAAGGCTTATCAACAGATAAATGCAACGCTGGATGGCGAATATAATTTTTTTTCTTCCACTAATACACCGCAAACAGAGCTTCTGAATATATCACTGGATCGCAGAACGTCAAATATGCCCTAATTTTTTTCTACTTTTACACAACAGGCCTTTGAACAGATAGTATATGCAACGCTGGACGGCGAATATATTTTTATTTTTCCACTAATACACAGCAAAGTGGGCTTCCCAATATATCACTGCACCGCTGAGCGGAAAATATATTTTTTCTTTTTCCGCTAATACACAGAAAAAAGGGCCTTAGAACAGATAACTGCCCCGCTGAGCGGCAAATATTTTTTTTCTTTTTCCACTAATACACGCAAAATAGGGCTTTAAAACGGATAACTGCACTGCTGAGCGGCAAATATATTTTACTTTTGCCACTAATACATGACAAAAAGGGCTGTAATTTTCTCACTTCACCGCACAACAGCTAATAAGCCCTTTTTTCCCACTAATACCAGCCAAAAAATGCTTTAGAACATATAACTGCACCGCACAAGGGCAAATAAGACGTAGAAATATTTCCTTGTAATAAACCCTGTTAATAGCTGTATCAAACATCACTTGCACCTTAATAACAAGAATGGTTTGCTGGAATTACAGAGCTGTATAATGGCAATTTGGATCCACAGTCAGTGCAGCAAGGTGTAATCGGATTGTTCCTATTACCCAGTCTGTAAACTCCCCTACTGAACCCTGTTCAACATAAATGCTGGTGGAATGAGTCCTCCCTATCCTTTCCCTATACCTTGAGTAATCTTTCCCTGCACTTGTAAGTCATTTTTTTTTCCCACCACAATCAAATCTTTTCCATCACTGTCCCTAGCGCCTGCAGACACATCTCTCCCTGCACTAAGCACGCTGGTGAATGGCAGAATCTAAGATGGCAGCCTTATTTATAGGGCTGTGACATCACAGGGCTGGCTGGTTGCTTATTGGCTGCATGCATGTCAGTATGGGTGATCCCACCTTCCCAGACTTCCCTTCTCCATGTCCTTACACGTGCAGCCGCCATTTTAGGAAAAATGCGATTCGTTACCATGGAGTGTGAGGAAATTCGCATTCGGTGCAAATCGAATTTTTCCTGAAATTCGTAACTAATTCCACTTCGTCAGCTTCGATTCGCTCATCTCTAGTAAGCGTTGTCTCCGGGGTTTTTTACTTGTCTTTTACTATTCCTTCATCCATGATATCCAAGAACAGCCTGTCTTCTATTGACATTGCGACCCTGCTTTCTTCTCTTGTTCTGTGGAAGACTGTGCACTCTTAAGTGATCTTGCTCACCATCACAGGCGTGGTCTTCACAGGAGATATCTGCGAAAGTACAAGGCACAGGAGCTCTGTGTGGCAATTCTTTTATCAGGAAACTGCTCTGACATGGCTGGAATAGGGAAGGACGTCTATTTTCAAGTGTGTTGGTGAGCATACTGTTGACTGAGGTCGGCTTGTGTACTCCTTCTAGACAGACCTTTCCTATGAGGACCCATCCTAGGTCAAGTCTCTGGGTGTATTTGGGGACCGTTAATCTGTCCTCTAACCTTATGAACTCGTAGTATGTCTCTTCCAAGGAGAAAGACTATTGGGCTTCTGGATCCAGTTCCGGTATCAGGTGAGCTATACGCATCAGGTGGGGGTGGTATGCCGCTACCTTTGGTGTAGGTATCTCTGACCGGTTGTCAGTAATGTAATTGCACTCCACACCGCATTCTGTGCATGTCACACTGACCTTACAGTTCCTGGCGAAGTGTGATGTTGTAGCGCAGCACCTGTAGCAGATGTTATTTTCTTTGAGGAATTCTTTGCGGTTCTCTAAAGACTACTCCCTAAAGGCTCTGCATTTTAGTAGAGCATGTGGTTTCTTGTGCAGGTTCTCTAAAGACTACTCCCTAAAGGCTCTGCATTTTAGTAGAGCATGTGGTTTCTTGTGCAGGGGGCATTCTTTGGTAAGATCTTTGAGTTTGTTCTCCTCTTGAGAAGACTTAAACTGCCTGTAAGGAGAACCTGTGGCGGCAACGTTAGTTTTGTGGACTGCCACTGGTATTTTACGAGGTTTGACACGAGGAGTAGTGGGACATGACAATGTAAAGTCAAAACTGGGATCATTTCTAATCTTCGCCTGTTCAGTAACAGTCTACAAACACCGCGAAGGGGGGGAATGGTACATTATGAACCTGTTTATAATGGGAACCATGCGTGATCCACTTCTCCTGTAGATTATAAGGACGTTTTTGGACAATCCGGTTGGCACCTCTGGCAGTGTCCAGGAATGCTAGCTCGATCAACAAGTCTTCTGGTAACCCCTACTCACTATTCTGGGAAAATTATCAATTCTCTTATATAAAGCATTTTCTATAGCTTGTATTGACCCATAACACTCATCAAGTCTTTCCCACACCATCTTTAGGCCTTTGCCCAGATAGTTTATGTTAATGTCTCTGATTATTTTGGCGTGTTCAGCAGACTCGCTTCCAAGCCACTTTACCAAGAGATCTAACTCCTCACTACAGGAAAGATCTAAGTCCCTTTTGGCATTCTGGGAGGAGGCTCGCCATGCCCTGTAGTTCTCGGGGCGACCGGTGAACTTTATAAGTCCTTTGGTAACCAGCTCCCATTTAGCCAAGAATTTTGCAAAATCCATGTTGGCCTGGTTAGCGGCAATACTATCCGGTGTGTTGTTGTTATGCTGCATGTGTGGTGTATCACCATACCTTTTGTGGGTTTCTGGCTTAGGGAAGTCTGTATAATACTGTTCTGATGCGAAGGTTGTCCATTAAAGTCGAAGCGAAGGGTGTAGCTTCTGTTCTGTAGGGCGGTAGTTGTGGCTGGCATTGATTTGTCGCATACCGTCCTGCTAGAGGTACTGTGGTTCAAAGTAGAATCTTTGACACTCTGTATAGGCTGGCTGATATGCTTGATGATAGTTGTCATGCTGATGGACATATTCTGAGACGCGCTGTCCTGGATCTTGTTGATCTAGGTCTGGCCCAAGTACTTGGCTGTGTTTCTCTGATTCAGGAAACTCCAAGGCTTCTAGGAACTCTGCTTTGGCCAATGCAGCTAACACTTTTTCCTCTGCAGCGAGTTTTTCCAGTGACGCTTGCAGGCATGCCATCTCTTCTTCCAGTAACGATTAATTTTTTTCCTTTGACGCTTGAAGGCATGCTCTCTCTTCTTTCAGTAATGCTCTCTTTTTCCTTTGATGCTCTCTCTTTCTTTAGTTCCATCTCCTGTGCAGCAAAGGAAGACCTTACTTTTGCAGCCTCAGCTTCTGCAGAGAACAGCCTTTTCTTTTATTGAGGACTTGCTAAAGCAGCTTGCTCGTCACTTGGTCCTGTATGATGATGCCTGGCTTGCGGACATTGTGTGCCTGTTTGCTGGCTGCCTAATGTCTCTGTGCAAGTTCAGGCTAGGTAGGAACAGACTTCAGCATGGTCTGGATCATGCTGCGCTTGCTGGGGGCCTGCACTCTCGCTTCTTGTGACTGTATGGCAGCCGCTGCAATCTTGTGCGCAGGACCAGGTGGCTGAGGGCAGCTCCGTATATTCAGATCCACTATCACTGGTGACTAGCATCTGTTTTACTGTTTTGTCTTCATACACGTTCACACAGTGTGCAGTCTGAAATTTTAGCATAAACCATTCCTGTCTTCCAAATAAAAGGACTGTTCTTTGTAGTCTAACTTGTTTATTGGTAAAACAGGATTGTTTGATTGTAAAACTAAAAGAATACAAATACCAAGTATACGTATAGATAACATGTACTATAATATTTGCATTAACACTGAAAGCACATGGTAAAATGGCTGCCTATACATAGGATTACATGTCTAGCTAATAGTAGTAACAACTTCCCTGAGTAACAATTACAACTAGCTGAACAGCTCTGCGTAACATCATGTCCCTGAAACAAAGGTAGATCTCTCACCAGATATGCTTTTACAAGGATGGCAGTTTAAGAAGGAGACATGCAAAAGGACAGCTCTGCTAATGTGTCCTGTAGACTGGAGACTTCTCTTTCTCAGGATGCTTTTCACTCCCACAATGCAGTAGTCTTTGTAACAGAAAAACAAAGTGTAATACAACTTAACACCGCTAGATGGTGCTATAACCACACTAATTACTTGAGAAATACCAAGACTCTGGCAGAATGAACTAGAACCATTTTCTAACCCAGCTGGGCAGAACAAGACCCAAAAATGAATCTGCAACAAAGAGGTGCAAAAATAGGACACCATATATTATTGGACCCTATCACTTATGACATTTTGACTTTGGACTATAGGGTCACTTTCATGTGCCCAGAAACATGTTTAAAAAGGCTATATTTGCGATGTATACTCTTATGGAATAAAGCAAAAAAGGCTACTTAACACCAGCGCTTTCCTTCTCCGCCATTGAGATCCGTCATAGGATCTCAATAGCGGGGATAAACGCTTCCGTTTTGTCCCCATTCATTGTCAATGAGCACAAAACTGAACGAAACGGAATGCACCACAATGCATTCTGTTCCGTTTGGTTGTATCCCCATTGCGGACAGAATAACGCTGCAAGCAGGATTTTTCTGTTTGTGATGTGTGGAGTAAGACAGATCAGTCATGACTCACAATGTACGTCAATGGGGACGGATCCGTTTTCTCTGACACAATAGAAAACAGATGCGTCCCCCATTGATTTTCAATGAAGTTCATGACTGATCCGTCTTGGCTATTTTAAAGATAATACAACAGGATACGATCATAACGGATGCAGACGGTTGTATTATCATGACGGAAGCATTTTTGCTGTTCCATGACGGATTTAGCAAAAACACTGATGTGAAAGTAGCCTAAGATATACAAATAGCGATTAGTGGGAACTTCTTTTTCCATAAACATGTAACTTGGCTGAACCTCACAGAATAGTGAGTGCAGCTCCGGAGTATAATACATATAGATATACTGTATGAACTGTGAAATTATGAAGACACATTGTAATGAAAGCTTTTCTTTCCACCATGGCAATAACGTCTTGTCATTCTAACGATATATAATAAATATATAATAAATACTACAAGATACTTAGATCTGTTTGATAACTAAACCTCTTCAATGTGTGTATATCCGTATAATTACTGTATATTAATCACATTTATGTATCTCTCAGGAGGATCCGCGCTTGAAATTCCCTGTACACATGAGAACCAAAGCTTCTTTAAATCCCAACGATCTGGGACCTCTACCGGTGAGTATGTGACCGCGCTCTGTGATGTCATCTAGATTATTTTGCTGCCAGTTACAACCAGAACACGGTACACAGTCTTTTTTTTCCAAATCCAATTCTTATTTGAAGATTTTTTTTTTAATCCTATGTTCTGTACACTGGGGGCGGCCATCTTACCTGAACTGTTGTTAACCGCATTTAGAGATAAGCTTTACAGCAGCCTGCATGCACCATAGGAAACTGGTGTTTGGAGATGTTCTAGGACTTCTGTGGGAGAGTGTTGTTATGCTCTATGATCTGTGTGGAGGTCATTGTGCAGGGAGGGGGAGTAGATAGACCAGGTTTCTTTGTGATTTGTGTGGAGGCCAGTGTGTAGGGAGAGGGAGTAGGTAAGCCATGACATCCCCCTATTTTCAATGGTGGATCCTAAGTTATTTACATGTAGGTGTTGCCGGTCACTTTAATCCTCCCTGGTGATGATAATGAGATGACTATTGGCTCATTGGTTACAATTAGGCCCCTTGCACATGAGCTTTATTCACGCTGTGAGTCTGCAGTGCAGCTTCCGGCCTGAACTCCCAGCCCTGCCGGGGGTCACATAGCATTATATTGATTTTTAAGGCTACTTTCACACTAGCATTTTTTGTGGATCCGTCATGGATCTGCAAAAACGATTTGTTACAATAATACAACCGCATGCATCTGTCATGATCGGATCCGGTGGTATTATTTCTTCTATAGCCATGACGGATCCGTCTTGAACACCATTGAAAGTCAATGGAGGACGGATCCGTTTTCTCTTGTGCCAAATTGTGTCAGAGAAAACGGATCCGTCCCCATTGACTTACATTGTGTGCCAGTTTGGCTCCGCTTCGTCATGCGGACAGCAAGCCGCTACAGGCAGCGTTTTGGTGTCCGCCTCCAGAGCGGAATGGTGACTGAACGGAGGCAAACTGATGCATTCTGAGCAGATCCTTTTCCATTCAGAATGCATTAGGGCAAAACTGATCCGTTTTGTACCGCTTCTGAGAGCCCTGAACGGATCTCACAAATGGCCAAAACGCCAGTGTAAAAGTACCCTTACCCTTACAGTTCTGGAATGTATTGGATAACACTGACATAATGCTGCCAGCGTTATCCAATACATTCCAGAACTGTAAGGGTTACATAGCATCATAAATTAATATAATGCTATGTGACCCCCAGCAGCGCTGGGAGTTCAGGTCTGGAGCTGCGCTGCGGACACGCAGAGTGACAAACGCTCGTCTGCAAGGGGCCTTAGAGTTGAGTGAAGCGAGCTTTGGATACTAAATCCGAAGTCGCTTCGTTCAAAACTTCAGAATAATACTGTACAGAGATCCGCCTCAGTACAGTTTTAGAATGTATGGGCTCCGATTAGCCGAAGTTAGTTATTCACCAAGTCGCCCGTGACTTCATTGAATAACTTCAGTAGTTGATTTTTAAAGTGGAAAACCATTTTAAAACTTGAAAACGGATCTCCGTACAGTATTATTCCGAAGTTTTGAAAGGAGAGACTTCAGATTAAGCATCCGAAGCTCGTTTCGCTCAACTTTAGTTACAATGAAGACTGTCGATTTGAGGATTTATTTAACTATAGATAATCACTTGTTAAATTTTAAATTTTTTTACAAAAATTAACAAAAAAAAATTATTTAGCATAAAAACTAGATTCAAAGTTCAAAAATTCACTTTCTGATGACGCTCGCTTTACTAATCGTTTTAATTCCTCGCAGCTTTCAAGATGTCTGCTTGCGGTCAGTGAAAGAGAGCACGCCTACTACATTCAGATAGTCCTGCTGTGAAGTAGTGGATACATTTGTATCGAGTCTAGACAATGCTCTGTGAGCTAAACAGCCAGGACTCCAGACTGATACATTATAACAAACAAGCACAGCTGTATCCAGTCTAGACAACGCTCTGTGAACTAAACACATTGTCAGCAGCTAGTTTGCTACAATGTATCAGTCTGGAGTCCCAGGGTTTAGCTGGCAGAGCATTGTCTAGACTGGATACAATTTTATCCACTTCTCAACAGGTCTAGCTATGGACAGGATTACTGCCTCTGACAATAGGGTTGTTATACACTGACAGCAAAGTAATATCTTGAAAATTGTGATCCCTGAGCCTATAATTATCATGTGGGAAAGCTGAGCAGCCACCACTGTGGGAGCAGTAATTGTGACCCTACTGGTGAATGGCTGTATATTTTCTGATAATTTTTAATACAATCGTTAGGAGTTGAAATTTTTTGTTCAGTGAAGTGTAGTCATCAAAGCCTTGAACATTATTTGCCATTATTTGTAATGAATCTTTGTCCCTTTCTTTCTCAGCCGGGTTGGGAGGAGAGGATACACTTAGACGGCAGAACCTTCTACATAGATCACAGTAAGTAAGGTTTGGGCTGATGTGGACATTGTTTTGAGGCAAGCACAAAATGTTCAAGGGAAACATTCAAAATAGGAGAAAAATAAAATGGGAACTATCGGTCACATACATGTTTATTGGGCACGGTTATACTTTAACCACATGATTGCCCAACTTATGGTATGATGTTGCAGAACTAAACAGAGTTAAAATTAGACATCATGCGTATCACATTGACATCCGATCAACTGAGCTGCTCCATGTCAGACAAACCCAGCTTTACTTGATATAATTGCACTACACCCAGCTGCTCCTGACAACCTCAGCCTAGTCGTGCCTGACAAACTGAGCATATTAGTAAGCTCCACCGTGTCTGACAAAGCATCTGACAGACTGAGCTCTGGAACACATATAAGAACTATATAGTACAGTTGAAACAATCTTTATCTTGACACTTCAATTTACCTTCAGTGGTTTTTGTTGTGTCAATTTAAAATCTAATGCAACAGTGTATGTGCGCCGAGCTTTATGTTAAAGGGGTATTCCCGTGTTGCATATCGATGGTAATTAGAGATGAGCGAATTTCATATTTTGAAATTCGTTCACACTTCGTTTAGTGGTAAAAGGTGAATTGCGTTATGGATTCCCAATTCTATGACGGAATGCATAACGGAATGCCTTTAGAGGTATTCCGTTATTTATTCCGTCATCATAGAAATCTATGGGCTGCAAAACGGATCCGTCCAGTTTCCGTTATGCAGGGGAGTAAAGGTAATATTGCTAGGATATGCCATACAGGGCTGCCATCAAGGCAGTACTGACGGTACTGCAGTCAGGGGCCCAGCAGCTACTATTCACTTTTACTAAAGAAATTATTTTACAAGTCTTTACGGACATTTGTACTTCAGACCTTTTGTATGGCAGACAAATGAGTTACCATTACACTACAGACCTGCCCTGTTGGAAGGGTTCATGTTTTCTGTGCTTAAACAGCTATTTTCTTCACAGGCATAAAATTAAATAAATAGTATATTACTGAAATGAAAGAAAAAAAAGATGTGCCATTTACCAGTCACAATGAATAATATGTTGACTATATTGTACAGCTTATGATGATTACATGGATGCCAAATACTCTCTTGTGATATTTAATACTAAGTATGTTGCAAAAATTATAATGGTTTTTGCTTCATTTATTTTTTGTAGTAACAATAACATTGCAGAAAATTATACGGATTACTTTACAGATCTTGGCTGGATTTGAACCCCAAACCTTCTGTGCAGCAGACAGTAGCCTTACCCACTTCTCTGCTGTAGGCTACATGCACATGAACGTATTTTGTTTCCATGCCTGTTCCGTTTTCTTTTTGCGGATTGGATGAGGACCCATTCATTTCAATGGGTCCGCAAAAAATGTGGACAGCACACCGTGTGCTATCCGCATCCGTATGTCTGTTCCATAGCCCCGCAAAAAATATAGAGCATGTCCGTCCTATTCTTGTCTGTTTTACGGACAAGGATAGGCATTGTTACAATGGATCCGCAAAAAAATGGATGCAATACGGATGCCATCCGTATTTTTTGCAGATCAGTGTTTTGCGGACCGCAAAACACATACGGTCGTCTGAATGTAGCCGTAAGGATAGGATTTTACCTGAATAATTAGTTACACTGTAGCTTTTTAAGCACAGAAAATCACATCTTTACAATAGAGCAGTTCTGTAGACTAGTGGTAAGTCTATTGCTTGCTATACAGAAAGTTTGCGGTTCAAATCCCACCTAGGCCTGAGAAATAATCATTTTGCTTAAAATTATGGCAGAAAAATGGAATTGTTACATTCCAGCTTTTATTCTTTTATGGTAAAAGTTGGATTTTTCTGGAAATTTAATGTTACTAAAAATGGAGCAAAAATCATTACAATAAATGCATTTTTGTGACATACTTACTATTACATGTCACAAACCAGCATTTGGTGTCCCTGCAATCGCCATAAGGCTACATGCACGTGACTGTCATCCGTATGCGGTCCTCATCCATATGTCTGATACGCAAATTATACAACATACTTGGCTGCAAACTGAGGATTGAAGTCACTGGGTCTAAAACAAAATGCGGGATGCACACGGCCTGTATCCATATTTTATAGATCTGCGGTTTTCAGATTGCAAACCGGGAATGGATGTGTGCTGCGTGAGGCCTTACCCCTACAATATAGTGACCACATTATTTAGGGTGATCAGTAAACAGCATAAATAAAAATGGTGCAATTTTTTTCCTTTAACCCATAATAAAAGTTGATAGAAATGAAAATCTTACTGATGTGAACGGCAGAATTGCCTAATGCAAAAAACTAAAAAATAAATGATGGCTATGAATGTGAGAAGGGCCAAAGGGTGGGAGGGGGGCCCCACAGTTTGCCTATAAGAGGCCCTAAAATTCCTGAGGGAATTATATAGGTGTGATTCCCGCCTCTGAGACCCACTCCTATCTCCAGAATGTGGCCACTGAAGTAAAGGCGGAGCAGCCACCCTCTGTTCACCGCTGCATTTTAATGTAGTGTATTGCCTAGTGGCCGTGAGCAGTACTGCAGTCATGTATGTTTTTGGCTCGTTTGGGATTCCAGCCACAAGGAATCTCCCTGTACAAATGTCAGGATGTGAATGTGATCTTACTCTCTATTCAGGAAGTCAAGGTTTGATGTGTGGAGACAATGGTAACGGACATTTAGGGCCCTCTCACGGTACTGTACTTTTCTACATACCATGCAGTGCTTGCATTTGACCTTCCCTGAAACTTTTCAGTTTGGGTTTGCGGAAGATTAACAAGTTTTGTGATTTCTTTTATTTAATTACAGTTTATATTGACTTATGATGTATGTTTGGTTTGCCGCACACAAGAGATATGGGAAAATAAGTCGAGCAGTGAGTTCTTATCACAAGGCCAATGCATTTGATGGGGAACACTCAAGAAGTCAGGCCTGCAGGGCAAGAAGCTGAAACAAAGGTGTGGGACCTCTGCCAATCAGATATTGATAGGCCATCAGTAACAAGGTCCAGGATTAGAGAAACATGTCTGCTTTCTTCCATAAACAGCGCCACACCTGCCAATGGGCCATGTCTGGTATTGCAGCTCACCTCCATTGAAGTGAGTCTTGCAGAACTTCAATACTACGTTCAACCTATAAGTCTGGCACTGTTTTTGGAAGAAGACATCTTTATTTTTCTCAATCTAATTAATTTCTTAAAGGCTTATTTCCATCTGGACATTTATCAACCTCAGGGACCTGCATCTCAAGAATAGGGCCCCATCTTGTGGCCGCAAATGCACAGCTTTCTCCATTTACTTCTATGGGAGTTCGAAAAAAAAATTGCCAAATGTGCTTACTCAGCACTGATAGAAGTGAAGGGGGCGAGCTGCACATGCGTCCATTCACTGCAGCCATGACATAGGGCCCCATTCTCGAGATAGGTGCTGGTCCCAGATGTAGATCTGCCTACGGATGTGCCATAAATCCCCAGATGGGCATACCCCTTTAATATATAACTCCACTACCGAGGTTTTGTAGGGGATTTATGCAAGTAAAGCTTAAAGGAGATGTCCCAGTTCAGAGTTAATAGAGGGGAGGTCATGTGTTTGATACCCTCTTCTATTAGAGATCAGATAGAAAGATCTCTAATAGATCTCTGGAGGGCCCCACGTGTTCATGCATTACAAGGACAGCTTATTGATTTTAATGGGAATTGTGTAATGCTTCATTTCCCCTGTGGTGGCGCTGCAGGAGAATTGAACACTTGCTCAAATGATGATCATAATTTCAGGCGCCCTTTGTGACAGTCCCTATATATGTAGGTAAACTAGCTCCTAATATGAGAAACCCCCCAAAATGCCTTGACTTCTAGTCTGAGCCTAGTCTAGATTGGGGGGGACGGGGGTACCTACCGCTCTGATTCTTGGCAGGAAGGACATTGCTGCATGGCCAGTGTGATAAAACCAATGTCCTGACTTTATTTTCGGATCGTGGCATGGTTGATTTTATCTGTACACATTAATACACCTCCAGGCGGTTTTCCTTTTCCACTATGGTCTCCGTGAATGCACCATTGTTTTAACTAGTGTGATTGTCTTTTTAATATTATTGCAAAATTACTTAGAGGTACGGAACGCCCCCCACCTGCACGTAATGGGCGGTACTGCTAACACAGAGAGAGGTGTAATTTTTCTCTCCTGTGCCCAACCATAATATGCTGGGTGGCTTTGTCCAATACCAGGGACATAGTTATAATTAAAATGGCCGGCTATCATGTACAATGTTCCCTCTGAGCCTTTATCGTATTGAGCAGTAAGGCCCCTGATCGTTGTACCTCCTATACATCAGCCAGATACATAGTGTCCACAGCACTCAGATAAGTAGTTTTATACAGTGGCCAGGTGGCTACACCAAAATCCCTGCGGATCTAGGGCATTAAAGGGGCTATCCAGGCTGCTGATATAGATAACCTATCCTGAGAATGGGTCATCAATATCAGAAGGTGGTAAAACCCCTTTAAAGAAGTCAGTATCGAATGCCCTGTTAGTCTCAGGTAGTCAGAGGGTGTATGGAAACATCACTGGGGTCTAGAGCAGAAAAGAAGTTTGTGTCAGCATCCTTGGTGGTCTAGGGCAAGGAAGGGCTTATTGTCAGAATATCTGGTGGTATATGGTAGTCATGAAGTGTATTGGAACAACCCTGGCTGTAGAGTAGAGAAAGATTTAAGCATATCTTGTGGTTAAGGGCAAGGAAGGGGGTAGTGTCAGCATACCTGTTGCTGTAGAGTAGTCATGGAGTATAGAGTAACAACCTTGGGGTCTAGAGCAGAGAAAAGGCTATGGAACCCTGGTGGTCTAAGCAAAGGAACAGATTATTCTTAACATCCCAGGTGGTCTAGGGCAAGGAAGGGCTTAGTGTCAGAATCTCTGGTGGTCTATGGTAGTCTTGACGTGTATTGGAACAACCCTGGCTCTAGAGCAGAGAAAGGTTTAATCATCTCTTGTGGTTAAGGGCAAGGAAGGGGTTAGTGTCAGCATCCCCATTGCTGTAGAGTACTCATGGAGTATATAGTAACAACCTTGGGGTCTACAGCAGAGAAAATGCTATTGATCCCTGGTGGTATAAGCAAAGGAAGGGATTGTTTTTAACATCCCTGGTGATCTAGGGCAGGGAGTGTATGTATAGTAACAACTGTAGAATCTAGAGCAGAGAAAGAGTTAAGCATCCTTACGGGGGCTTAACGTCAGCATCCCTGATGGTCTATTAGTCATGGAGTGTGTATTAACAACCCTAGAGGCCAGAGGAGAGAGAGGGGTATACAACCCCGGTGGTCTAGGGCAATAAAGTGGTGTTAGCGTCTGTGGTGATCTAGAGCAGTAAGGGGGTTAAGGCCAGGATCTCTGTTGATCCAGGTCAGTGAACCTAGGTCAATACCTGGTGTCCAGTGGGTTACTCACTTCTCAAGGCTCCAACCTTGTCTCTGTAACAGGAAGTAGACGACCGATCGTTTCCCCACCTGCAGTGATCGCAGAGATTAGTGCTTAGAAGCTATAACTAAACAGCTGCAGAGTTTTCTCTATGATCAGGCAGAGCGCTCCAAACCTTCACTCATCCACTGGAGCAATTAAAAAAAAAAAAATCCTAGGAGTATAGTAAATCTTAACCACTTTATAAATCAAAAATTCTGCAGCTTTCTAGTGTAAGATACTTTGTGTTTCAATTCCTCATAATTTTCAAGATCCCTGCTTGCTGTCTCTGAATCAGAGCATACTATTTTTACATCCAGAGACTGAAAACCTTTAGAGACCTAATGAGAGTTTGTTATAATTGTTTGCCGTTGACAACACAAATCTCTCTCTCTCCTTGCCCTCGATGTTTGCTACAGTGTATCAGTGCAGATAAAATGTATCAGCCTGGGCTGTTTGCCTCACGCAGCTTCCTCAGATTTTGCATTCTTTTGAGTAGTATATTTCAGTATATTTCTTCTCCTTTACTACTGTGCATCTAGACAGATGTGCCAGTCAGGGCTTTGGGTAAGCTGAGTGGGGGTGGTCGTGTGGGATCGTACAGTAGAGCATGGGTGTTTATGTAGCAGTGTTGTGTGACACCATTGATTTTGTCTGATTTTTGGATTGTACTAAAATGTGGGAGCTGCTCAGCGTTAAGTTGCCTGATCTCTCAGCTCTGCCGAGATGCTCCAATTTAGAATGATTTGTAATGGAAATTCTCTGTGCACTTCAATTGCAGATAGCAAACTAACACAGTGGGAAGACCCGCGGCTACAGAATCCGGCAATCACTGGGCCGGTAAGTAATCAAGAAGAGAAGGAGTTGTGTCTAGAGTTGAGCGAACTTCTGTTTTAAGTTAGTTTTCCAAAGTTCAGGTTGGGGTTATCCAAGCATCCCGTTATGGATTCCGCTACCACGGACCATAACGGCATTTGGAATCCATAAGGGGATTCTTCAATGAACCCGAACCTTGGACAACACTAAGGACCTGGGGTGATGTCATCGTCATGTGATCAGTGCAGGGGGCGTGGCTCAGTACTGGATTAGATAAGAGGTGGTAGCCTACGACCTCTTATCCAATCCAGTACTGAGCCACGCCCCCTGCACTAATCACATGACTGTGACGTCACCCCAGGTCCTTCACCCCGTGTTCCAAATGCCATTATGGTCCGTGGTAGCGGAATCCATAACAGGATGCTTGGATAACCCGAACCCGAACTTTGGACGACGAACTTAAAACAGAAGTTCGCTCAACTCTAGTTGTGTCATATGAAAGTTAAAGGGACTTAATGAGATTGGAAAACGTTTCGGCTTTCTTCCAGAAATAGCACCACTCTTGTCTGCAGGCTATCTTTGGTATTGCAGCTCAACTGCATTCACTTCAGTAAGGCTGAACTGCAATACCACACACAGCCCAGTACTGCTTTTAGAAGAAAGCTGCCGTGTTTGTCTAATACAGGCCAATGCTGTATGATTTATAGTGAAGCTTCGCCAGCTCCAGGTGCTATAGTCTGCAAAAAACTAAAAAACAAACACCTGTCATCTTTGTAATGTATCTTTCATATGTTTTTCACCATTTCCACGTAGGCTACATTGTTTTTATGTTATAGTGTAGAACCAATAAAACCATTCCTAGATGGAAACCGTCAACAAGTAGGTTTGCTGCTTCTGTTGATGGATTTTGCAGCCGTTTCATTTTTATTCTAAGCATTCAGTTATTTCCTGGTGTTATCCACCCGGCAGCACATACTGTATTAAACTCAACACCTCGTCATGTGGGGTCTTCCCCGTATGTAGAGATTAGTACCTAGCAAAAATAGTTCAAGGATGGAAAGCGGTTAACCAGCGGCAGGGTAATGGGGGTTCAAAGCCAATTGTGCATGTCCACTACATGAAGGCACCACCTCGCAACGTATAGAACTTAAAGGGGTTCTCTGGGCATTTCACTCAATTACTACTTTGTACTAACCTGTGAAAGGAAGATTTTTGCATAGTACGTACTTGTCCTTCGCTCCCCTGATGGCGCCTTCTCCACTGCCACAGACTGCAGTCTCTTCCGCCTGGGTTCCAGCTGAATGTGTGGGCTTTTTTCCCTGTTCAACTCCTTTAAGAAGCGCACACATCCAGACAGGACCCGGTCACGCAGCCTGTGGCAGCGGAGGCGGTGGCATCGGAAGCGAGGGATGGGTAAGTACTATGCAAAAAATCTTCCTTCCACAGGTTAGTACAAAGTACTTATTAAAGGGATATACCGGTTACATTGTTATCCCCTTTCCTACCGCTGGGACCCCCACTGATCACGAGAATGGGGGTCCGTACCCCCTTCAGCCCCCTAAAATGAATGGAGCGGCCGGTTGTGCATGTGTGTGGCTGCTCCATTCATTTCGCTGTACATGGCTATCTCCGGAACTCCTGTAGAAGTGAATGGAACGGCCACACGCTTGCCCAATCGGCCGTTCCATTCATTTCAGGGGGCTGTAGGGGTACGGGCCCCCATTTTCATGATCGGTGGAGGTCCCAGTGGTAGCACCCCCATCTATCTATTATTTATCCCTTATCTTGTAACCGAAATACCCCTTTAAGTGAAATGCCCTTTAAAAAGTATGCTGCTAGTGTCTAAACGTATTTATAATACATGCCCTGTGTGTTCATTGGTTAATGCGTTGGACTGTAGGGTGATAAGCGGATTCATAAATCAAACAGATTCGCACACTCAAAGTACTAACCGGAAAACGCGTAATAAGACAGATTCGGCAGCAGCAGCTTGCTGACAGTTTCCGATTGTGTGATTTTTTTTTTTGTTTTAAATACTGCACAGGATGAAACAAACTGTAAAATAAATGAGAACCCGTCTGAATGGTAATGAAAAGTATATTGCACGTAAGCAAGACGTGTGCTGGCTATAGATCCGATGGTAATCCGTGTTGGTGCGTCACATTAATTGTTAGATTCCAGGAAGTTACAAAGGGGAGCTCTGAGCGTAGAAAAGAAACGGTTTGGAGGTCATGGGCTGGGTCTAGTCGATACATAGCCATGGTCATTTGCAGGCAGGTTGGCACCGGCGCTCTTTTACTAGATGCCAGAAACGTTGTATGATTATCATCATCATTCTTGCTGGATGATTACTTGTTACTGTGCTTCCTCCGCCGGCAGCACTAATCTAATAAGTGGAAGAGGAAATGTGGAGATCTGGCCGGTCAGTCTGGTGTTACCTGGGAAACGGAGACGTCTTCAGAATGTATCTAGGGGCTTGTAGTTGCTAGGTATAACATACACTGCTATGTGAGGGCAGCCGTGACTTCTGGTTTATCCTCCTGGACGCTCCACAGCGCTCTTTCTTTATCATCCCTATCACTCTCTATGCAATAAAAATCATGGCTTTCCAGTTTCCACATTGCAGATCTTACTAAATGTGACTATTATTTTAAGCATTATATCAGTTTAGTCACGTATACATGTAGAGTTATTGTACATAAAAAGTTAAGTCACTACATAACATTATTTATCCTGAGTCACATATTTTATTATACTCCAGAGCTGTACTCACTGTTCTGCTGGTGGAGTCACTGTGTACATGCATTACATTACTTATCCTGTACTGATTATGAATTACATCCTGTATTATACTCCAGAGCTGCACTCCCTATTCTGCTGGTGGAGTCACTGTGTACATACATTACATTACATTACTTATCCTGTACTGATTATGAATTACATCCTGTATTATACTCCAGAGCTGCACTCACTATTCTGCTGGTGGAGTCACTGTGTACATACATTACTTATCCTGTACTGATCCTGAGTTACATCCTGTATTATACTCCATTGCTGCACTCACTATTCTGCTGGTGGAGTCACTGTGTACATACATTACTTATCCTGTACTGATCCTGAGTTACATCCTGTATTATACTCCAGAGCTGCACTCACTATTCTGCTTGTGGGGTCACTGTGTACATACATTACATTACTTATCCTGTACTGATCCTAAGTTACATCTTGTATTATACTCCAGAGCTGTACTCACTGTTCTTCTGGTGGAGTCACTGTGTACATACATTACATTACTTATACTGTACTGGTCCTGAGTTACATCATTTATTATACTCCAGAGCTGAACTCACTATACTGTTGGTGGAGTCACTGTGTACATACATTACATTACTTATCCTGTACTGATTATGAATTACATCCTGTATTATACTCCAGAGCTGCACTCCCTATTCTGCTGGTGGAGTCGCTGTGTACATACATTACATTACATTACTTATCCTGTACTGATCCTGAGTTACATCCTGTATTATAGCCCAGAGCTGAACTCACTATTCTGCTGGTGGAGTCACTGTGTACATACATTACTTATCCTGTACTAATCCTGAGTTACATCCTGTATTATACTCCAGAGCTGCGCTCTCTATTCTGCTGGTGGAGTCACTGTGTACATTACATTACTAATCCTGAGTTCTATCCTGTATTATACTCCAGAGCTGTACTCACTCTTCTGCTGGTGGAGTCACTGTGTACATACATTACATTATCCAAACTGATCCTGAGTTACATCCTGTATTATACTCCAGAGCTGCACTCACTATTCTGCTGGTGCAGTCACTGTGTACATACATTACATTACTTATCCTGTACTGATCCTGAGTTACATCCTGTATTATACTCCAGAGCTGTACTCACTATTCTGCTGGTGCAGTCACTGTGTACATACATTACATTACTAATCCTGTACTGATCCTGAGTTACATCCAGTATTATACTCCAGAGCTGCACTCACTATTCTGCTGGTGGAGTCACTGTGTACATTACATTACTAATCCTGTACTGATCCTGAGTTCTATCCTGTATTATACTCCAGAGCTGCACTCACTATTCTGCTGGTGCAGTCACTGTGTCACTGTGTACATACATTACATTATCTTGCACTGATTCAGAATTATAATCTTTATAGACTTCCTAGCATTCCCTGCTTGTTCATTCTCTGCACATTTTGGTCTTGTGATGTGGCTGACATGAAAGAGGGGTCCTTTGGAAATATCATACTGGGCCATGCATAGTTTTGCCTCCCAGGACAGAATGGTTCTGTGATTGGATCAGTTCTCTGCCCCATTACCTGCAGTTCCTCTGGAGAGAGGAGTGCTGCACAGGTTCTCCAGTCCAGTAGCAAAGGGGATGAGACTGACAGGGTTGCAACCCCCCCACCCATCGGTCTTTCTAAGGTCCTATACCTAGCTGTATGTTCTGCTTCTATAGTAGGTACAATATGGCAGTATTTTCATTTGTTTATTCTTTATTTTTTACAATTTCATGCAATGAAAGAAATGAATGATCTGATTTGTGACTTTAATTGTCTTCCAGGCCGTCCCCTACTCCAGAGAATTTAAACAGAAATACGACTACTTCAGGAAGAAATTGAAGAAACCTGTAAGTGCCTCAACAGATGTGTGTTTTGTAAGGGTCAAAATGTATCGCTTTCTTAGGACCATGTAAGAGGAGGGTGATATTGGTCACGACTGTTAGATATTTTGCGTTTCTTGTATCAGAGATAAGAGATGGGCGGGCTGGGGCTATGACTGAGGTCACTGTGGCTAGTTTAGTAGGCCCTCGCTTTAATATAGGGCATGTATAATGGGGCATTGTGGCTAATATTATGGGATACCATGGCTAGTATTAAGGAGCATCAGCGCTAGTATAACAGGCCAATAAGATGGTATAATGGAGCATCGTGGCCAGTATAATGGGGCACCGTGGCTAGTATAATGGAGCATCGTGGCCAGTATAATGGGGCACCGTGGCTAGTATAATGGGGCACCGTGGCTAGTATAATGGGGCACCGTGGCTAGTATAATGGGGCACCGTGGCTAGTATAATGGGGCACCGTGGCTAGTATAATGGGGCACCGTGGCTAGCATAATGGGGCACTGTAGCTAGTATAGTAAGGCACCATAGCTTATGTGATGGGGCACTGTGTCCATTTTATTTGGTACACTGTAGCTAGTAAAATAGGCCATCAGGGCTAGTAAAAATGGGCATTGTGGCGAATATAATGGAATACCATGGCTAGTATTATGGAGCATAGGGGCTAGTATAACAGGACATCAGGCTAGTATAATGGAGCACTATGACCAATATAATGAGATACATGTCTAATGTAATGGGACACTGTGGCTAGTATAGTGGGGCACTGTGGCTAGTATAGTGGGGCACTGTGGCTAGTATAGTGGGGCACTGTGGCTAGTATAGTGGGGCACTGTGGCTAGTATAGTGGGGCACTGTGGCTAGTATAGTGGGGCACTGTGGCTTGTATAGTGGGGCACTGTGGCTTGTATAGTGGGGCACTGTGGCTAGCATAATGGGGCATCAGGGCTAATAAAATAGGGCACAGATACTGTGGATACTATGACTGTAATTATAGGGTACTGTAGTTGTGAGCACTACATCTGTGGCATTATGCTGTACCTACCTCCGTGGTATGGATTACCCCCTGTAGGGAGCAGACCATGTACTAATTTTTAAGAAGGTCAATTGGCAAAGTCCATTTATATTTGAGTGTCAGTGATTTCTGTAATTAGGATTAGAATTGGTTCCATCCATTTTTGGTGAAACTTGCAGAAGGATACTGCCTGGTGTGCCATGTATGTACTGATGTAGCAGAGCTGAAGCTGTCGTTTAATTGTTTTGAGGCTCTATGGTCTCTTTATCATAAGATTTAGGCCTCATGCACTCGACAGTATTTTTTTGCGGTCCGCAAAACGGGGTTCCGTTGTTCCGTGATCTGTGTCCGTTTTTGCTTCCGTTGTGTTTCCGTGTGTCTTCCGTTTTTTTTAGCGGACATGACACAAAAGATTTTACCTAAAGACAGGCTGACAATCTTTGGCAAGTGCCTGCCAAGGGATCCGCAAAAAAACGCAGACGCGGAACACTGATGGCCATCCGCATTTTTTCACAGTCCCATTGACTTGAATGGGTCCGCGAACCGTTTTTCGCGGACAAGAATAGGACGGGTTATATTTTTTTGACGGACTGGAATCACGGACCACGGACGCGGAGGACAAACGGTGCATTTGCCGAGTTTTCCACGGACCCATTGAAAACCAATGGGTCCGCAGAAAATCACGAAAAACGGCACAACGGACACGGAATCAAACAACGGTGGTGTGCACGAGGCCTTATTGGACCTAAAGGGGGTGTCGACTTTTCCAATCCCATTTTGACCAAAAGATCCTCCAATGATTAGCTTACAAGTCCGAATACACAATACCAGTGGTTTCCAACATATATGGGCTGAACTTGTTGGGTGTTGTAGTTTTGCAGCCACCGGAGAGTCACAGGTATGAGACCAGTACCTTATACCATTATAAGCCCATATCCTATAACGCTCCAGTCCTGCTCAGAACACAATTGTAATGCAGATAAATTGTTTGTCATCTGCACACTAATTTCTTCTTTTTATCTAACGAGTCGAGAAGCCTCTTATTTATTTCTGCTAATTAAGGAGCGCTGATAAACGATGAGGATTGTTGTCTCCACAAAACAATTAGTGTCATTGTTCTTAGAATTTGCAATTATGATTAAAATGACTACTTAAAAGACAAATGATGAACTTCACTTTAATGGATCTAGTGCTCAGTGGTGCCAGATTGCACTTGCAATTCCTTGCGGTGTTCCTCTGCTTGAGTTAAAGCGGTTTTCTGGGAGTAGAAAATGAATGACCCGGATAGATTATCAGTATCTGATCGGGACCGACACCCACCTCCCCGCTCATCAGCAGTCTCCGCATTCCTCCCAACTTTCCAAATGAACAAAGAGGGACATATTGTGCGGCATGCAAGGCACGCCGCCGCTAATTTTTTCCACCCTAGGCCACGCCTCTAACTCCACCCAAAACATGTACCTAATCCCAACCGGTCCCCTTAGTAGTTATTCCTCCTTCATGCCACTAAACAGTATTTATGCCCACATTGTGCCCCTTTACAGAATTATGTCCAGCTGTGCCCCAGTAATATGCCTGTTATGTGCCCCCATTAATATGCCCAGATGTGCCCCCATTAATATGCCCAGATGTGCCCCCAGTAATATGCCCTGTTATGTGTCCCCAGTAATATGCCCTGTTATGTGTCCCCAGTAATTTGTCCAGTTATGTTCCCCCAGTAATATGTCCTGTTATGTGCCCCCAGTAATATGCCCAGCTGTGCCCCCAGTAATATGTCCAGTTATGTGCCCCCAGTAATATGCCCTGTTATGTGCCCCCAGTAATATGCCCTGTTATGTGCCCCCAGTAATATGCCCTGTTATGTGCCCCCAGTAATATTCCCTGTTATGTGTCCCCAGTAATATGTCCAGTTATGTGCCCCCAGTAATATGCCCTGTTATGTGCCCCCAGTAATATGCCCTCTTATGTGCCCCCAGTAATATGCCCAGCTGTGCCCCCAGTAATATGCCCTGTTATGTGCCCCAGTAATATGTCCTGTTAGGTGCATATTACTGGGGGCATAATGCATATACTGGGGCACATAGCTGGAATATTACTGGGGTACATAACAGGGCATATTACTGGGGCACATGTATGTGCCCCAGTAATATTCCCAGTTATGTGCCCCCAGTAATATGCCCTGTTATGTGCCCCCAGTAATATGCCCAGCTGTGCCCCCAGTAATATGTCCAGTTATGTGCCCCCAGTAATATTCCCTGTTATGTATCCCCAGTAATATGTCCAGTTATGTGCCCCCAGTAATATGTCCAGTTATGTGCCCCCAGTAATATTCCCAGTTATGTGCCCCCAGTAATATGCCCTGTTATGTGCCCCCAGTAATATGCCCTCTTATGTGCCCCCAGTAATATGCCCAGCTGTGCCCCCAGTAATATGCCCTGTTATGTGTCCCCAGTAATATGTCCAGTTATGTGCCCCCAGTAATATTCCCAGTTATGTGCCCCCAGTAATATTCCCAGTTATGTGCCCCCAGTAATATTCCCTGTTATGTATCCCCAGTAATATTCCCTGTTATGTATCCCCAGTAATATGCCCTGTTATGTGCCCCCAGTAATATGCCCTGTTATGTGTCCCCAGTAATATGTCCTGTTGTGTCCCCAGTAATATGCCCAGTTATGTGCCCCCAGTAATATGCCCTGTTATGTGCCCCCAGTAATATGCCCTGTTATGTGCCCCCAGTAATATGTCCAGTTATGTGCCCCCAGTAATATGCCCCGTTATGTGCCCCCAGTAATATGCCCTGTTATGTGCCCCCAGTAATATGCCCTGTTATGTGCCCCCAGTAATATGCCCTGTTATGTGCCCCCAGTAATATGCCCTCGGTAATATGCCCTGTTATGTGCCCCCGGTAATATGTCCAGTTATGTGCCCCCAGTAGTATGTCCAGTTATGTGCCCCCAGTAATATGCCCTGTTATGTGCCCCCAGTAATATGCTCACATTGTGCCCCTCACACACCAGATACTTACCTTCTTCCTAGCAGCAGGACATCGGCTGCTCTGGTCTGTGGAGGAGGCGGAGCCGAGGCTGACTGCACAGGTGTGTGGAGAGCCGGCAGGGGGGAGGAGTGATGGTGCAGGGAGCCAATGCCGGCTCTCTGCTTCATCATAATACAGGCAACTGTCTCTGCTTCCTATTAGGGACAGCTGCCAGAAAGCGGGACATAGCTCCCCCGTAGCGGGACTGCCACTGAAATCTGGGATGGTTACCAAGCACAGCGCCGTCCATTGTATAGTGGCTGTGCCTGGTATTGCAGTGCATCCCTCAGTCATATGGTCTTTGTGCAGCTCAGTCCCATTCAGGTGAATGCGCTGCAATACCAAGCACCTCCACTATATAATGTATGGCGCTGTGCTCAGTACAATAAGAAGAGGCCTCAGCGCTATGTATACCCAACAACTGATCGACAGCGGTGGC
The DNA here is from genome assembly GCA_033119425.1 of Bufotes viridis. NCBI lineage: Eukaryota > Metazoa > Chordata > Amphibia > Anura > Bufonidae > Bufotes > Bufotes viridis. The sequence continues at coordinate 32,414,183 of CM065589.1, forward strand.
GGGAGCCGGACCAGCCTGATATTGCTGACCTATCCTGAGGATAGGTCATCAGTGTTTAACTCCTGGAAAACCCCTTTAAATGTTTGATTTTGTCATTTATGGGATGGAAGGACAGAAAGTCTGGTTAACTTTTTCTCGGTCTTATGGGGCTGTCCGCTATTTTTTACCATATTTTTTTTTTTAAACCCTGTTAGGGCAGCCACACAGGGAGTTTGAATCAAGTACGCATCCACAAAAATCCGAGTTGCCCAACATCCTTTGAAGGGTTCTGACTGGGGGACGTGACTACCCCCATAGGCTCAATAAAACTAGACAGAAAAAAATTCCCCTTGTCCAAATTCCCCCCAATATAAAAAATCTGGTTCTTTCATCCCCATAGACACTAGGCTGTTGGCGGATCCTACCATTATTGGTCCATCATCATTTTGGGGCTGGCCATTTAGATTTGCTGTTTGGAGGCCTAGAGGTTAAAATGCTCAAATGTTATTGTGACTGTTACCTTTTGAATATATTTACTATTTTTTACTCCAATTTTGTAAAAGTGGTGATATATATATATATATATATATATATATATATATTATTTTGGTCATTTCTTGGGTATTTCTCTATTTACATCTAAAGCTACCCATTATATTGTCCTGATTTAGCAGAGATCAATTATTGTAGGAGATTAAGCAATGGTTACGCGGATTATAACTGGTGGAAAATATGTCTAATTCTGTACAAATAACTATGGGCTTTTTCCCAGGGGCAGCCGATACTGTCACTATGGATGGGACTAGAGCATATAATAAAATAAAGCTCAAGTATTCATAGCGGCCGTGACTGTCCCTGATTTTCAGAGACAGTCCTGGCAAATGTGGGCTGTCCCAGGCAGAAAATGGGTGGGACTAACAAACTTCTGGGTGGGGTCAGGCCACTCCCATAGGCACATAGGCTTGAATGCCCCAATTTTACCGACTAAAATGTTGATAAGTCTACAAATTTTGTGTGTCTAGATTGTGGTCAGGATATTGTTTTGACGGTAGAGTGTTCCTTTTATGGTCTCGCCCTCTCTGGACTGTATTTGGAATCGCGTTTTAGCGAATTCATTGAATAAACTTGATCCGTTTCTCATCTAACCATCCCTTTTTCAGGCTGACATACCAAATAGATTTGAGATGAAGCTTCACAGAAACAACATCTTTGAAGAATCCTACAGAAGGATAATGTCCGTGAAGAGGCCCGATGTCCTGAAAGCGCGACTCTGGATAGAGTTTGAATCGGAGAAAGGCCTGGATTATGGCGGCGTGGCCCGCGAGTGGTTCTTCCTGTTGTCCAAAGAGATGTTCAACCCGTATTATGGGCTTTTTGAATACTCTGCTACGTAAGTCACTCATTAAAGTGCGGGGTCAAATGGCTGAGCGCACGGTAGCTCCTACACACTAATAATGTGCGTTAAAGGGGTTCTCTGTGAACTATTTAAAATGGCCGCCAGCATCCTTTCCTGGAATGTAAGTAGGACTGGTTACCAACACTTGCAGAGCTGCCTAGAGGGGGTGAGGGGGATCACTACACTGCTCTATAATAGATGGTAATTTTGCGGTCCTGCTTCTGATATGCCATCATGGCGGAGCAGCCTGACAGGAACACTCCCCAATATGTAGTATAGGCAAGTGCTGAGCGTAGTGTGTATTGAGGCCTCCCCCAATCAACGCTGCAAGTAGTGATCACATTCTAGTACAGGTCGCTGGCGGGCATTTTAAATCATTCCCAGAGATCCCCTTTAAGGCCTGTCCATAGCTTTCCTCATCTTAGGGGAAAAAATTCCTTCCCGGCTCCAAATATGGCAACCAGAATAACTTACTGGATCACTGACCCTTCTCCAGTAATCTAGTACTGTAGTTTCTGTGCACTGCAGTCCACCCATTGCATTTATTATTCTGATTGCCCAGCTATGAACCAACTCCAGCTCTGCCATGTCTGTCTCGTACCCTGGTGCCCAAAACTGTACATGTTATTCCATGTGCAGCCTGAATACTGCATGTGCAGCTATAGTGCATTCAATTATTTTATTTACTTTCGCAACAGCTGACTGGCACTGGTTGCTTCAGTTTACTATTCACTATAGTCATTTCCATATCCGTTTTACCCTTTATATTCATATTTAGTGTGTAAGGGTGATATGTATTTTCCGTTCCTAAAAGCATCATGTTGGGGCCCTTTTTACATGGGAGCGAACTTTCATTCGCCCCAATATTGCCCTGTGGAAACATGCCCCCGATCACCCGACAAATGAGCAAATTCTGAACTGTGAGGTGATGGCATTTTTTATGTGTTATTTGTTGGCAGCAGATCACCTTGTATCGCAATATGGTGCTCCTTACCAAGAAAAAGGTTATCTAATGTATAAAATTTGCCCCCCAATGCCCGGGCTCCTCATATAGATTATACATAAACCGCTCCTGATCTCCTCCCGGCTGTCGCTGCATCTCCCCGTTTCGTGGATCAAAACATCCGGCGACAGGGGCAGCAGCCCTCCTTGGCGCCACCATGATGCTAGGGAGGCTCATTCCCACCGCGGCCTGCTATTGGCTGCTCCCTCCCATCACCGGATGTTTGGAGATGCAGTGGCCACCGTGCGGAGATCTGGAGCGATGCGGGTGCCTGGGAGCGGGTTAATAACATCTATCTATATGAGGGGCCCAGGCATTGGTGGGCATGTTTTATATGTTGGATAACCCCTTTAGAGCTATGAACACCTTTGGTGGCAGTTTTTTTTATGATTGCATTTTACTCATTTTGGACTAAAAATAATTTTTTCACTCCATCTTTATTAGAAAATTTCAACAGTTTGTGTTCTACAGCCTTCACTCTCATTGTATGTGCAGACCATTACTTTCTGCTTTACGTTGACAGCTCGATCTGTAGCCCTTAACTCTGAGCCCCGGACAGCTCATAAACACTCAATTAGAATTTAGCTATAATGAGCGTTTATGAGCTGTCAGGTGCTCCGAGATCAGAGCTACAGATTGAGCTGCTCCCTGATGGATTCAGTGTGAGGCAGATGAGCAACAGCTAGTCTGTAGATACACTGAAACTGAAAGCTGGAGAGGAAAAGATTAATACAGACCAATTACAAAAAAATATACATTTTTAGCCCAAAATGAGTAAAATGCAATAATAAAAAAATTGTCCCAAAGGTGTCCATAGCCTTTAAAGGGGTTATCAGAGACTAAAAAATGCCCTCCATATGCCTGGGCCCCTCACACGGAATCTACTTACCTGGCTCCCCGTGCTGCTCCTGGTCCCCGCACCGCCGCTACTGCTTCTCCCCGTGCGTGGATGAAAACATCCGGTGTCGGAGGGGGGGAACAGCCAATGGCAGACAGTGACAAGCCTCCCTAGCATCGCGGGTGATGCTGCATTTATCGGTGTTACACCTAGGTTCTCTACCCAGGCCTTAAACCAGGGACGTAGAGTTCAGCTTGGGCCCCCCTTCCCTCAGTGCTTTGTGTGTCGTCTTATGCGGCACAAGTGTCTTTGGGGCTCCTGGGCCCGGTAGCGACTGCTACCTCTGCACCCCCTATAGATACGCCCCTACCTCCAACTTATTCCCATCCATCTGTGATTTAGACACGCGCGGTTACTCACTTTTGGTATGTCTCTCCGTAGGGACAATTACACCCTTCAGATAAACCCAAACTCCGGTCTTTGTAATGAAGACCACCTCTCGTATTTTACATTCATCGGGCGGATTGCCGGCCTTGCCGTGTTCCATGGGAAACTATTAGATGGTGAGTGAAATCCTCTAGGCTTCCTTCATCTTGTATTTCACTACTATGCTGGTTCATTTTTCTTCATTACTTTGCTATTTTTTTTTTGGGCTTTTTACCTTTTTGTTTCTTTTTTTAGGTTTCTTTATTCGACCATTCTACAAGATGATGTTGGGAAAACAGATAACATTGAAAGATATGGAGTCTGTGGTATGTCATTTTATAAGAATATATTTGGGGCGTGTTCAGGATGTCCATTAGTGTTGTATGGATCTGCAGTACGGCACTCATAGTATCCTATGGGGTTTATATTTGTATGGGAACTAGGGTTGTCCACTGTGAACATACATCTCAGTAACGCTGTGCACTAGTGTGTAATGCCATAAGAACGTGCTAAATCACCTTGAGGCTTTCCTCAGCCCACATGGAGCCCATGGATAGTGCCAGTGTCCATAGCTTCTACAAGATAAGGCTTTCGGATTTTTACTGTGCATGTGCTGAAAACGTTCATGGTGCACCTAGAGGATGCCCGGCACTTCCTGGATATCCACTATCTGCGCCTGCGCTGAAAGCTTTAGTGTATGCCCAGTAGAAGAAAGAGAGGCTTTGGATGTCAGTACTTGTTTACATCGCTACCCATAGGCACCGAGGGGACGGACAACTAAGGAATGTGCTTCTGATCCATGTAATGAGGTTGGATCTCGGGTCGTATTTAGTGGGATATGTTTTCTTTTTGCAGGATAGTGAATATTACAATTCTCTAAAATGGATCTTAGAAAATGACCCCACTGAGCTGGATCTCAGGTTCTGTATAGATGAAGAAAACTTCGGTCAGGTACGTGAATGTGTACAGCTTTGTGATGGTGGGTAGATAGACGCTGGATTTCTCTTCTTCCTTGCCATATACAGGCCGGATGTGTCATCCCATTATCATTAGAGAGTGAAATTATTCTGCTGCTGGAGACTAGATAGGCAGGATTATACAACTGACCTCAGCAGAGGGGAGACCGTTATAGAGTGGGTGCTACCGACATGGGTGCAGAGGTAGCAGCCGCACTAGGGCCCTGCTGTCCAAGGGGAACCAAAGGCCCCTCTACCTCAAGAGAAAACACCGGTGTTATAGATGGCACATGGTGAGTGAGGCTCTGGTACAGACCTCGTAGCTCCGGAGCCACCAGTTACACCCCTGGCTACTAACTCTCTCTCTCCAGATGGACAGTCGGAACAAGATATAAAGTTGTTCTCCCCCCGGAGCGCATCCTCTATGCCGTCTATTAGTGGTAGTGTAGAGCCTCCTTTAAAATAGGTAAAACATGGTAAATATACAGATATCAGCTGTGACCCTATTTGATATGTTTGAAAATAGGAGGATGGAAAACTCTGCATCCTGTACTGTACTGGTATTTTTGCTTTTCAGACTTATCAGGTTGACTTGAAACCAAATGGGTCAGAGATGGTGGTGACGAATGACAACAAGAGGGAGTACATTGAGTAAGTGTTCTACTTCATAGGAGCAGGACTAATCCTTAATACACATCATATACACATACATACACAGATGATATACCTATACCTCATATACATACACATGGGACAGGCATATCCTACCCGCATATCATATACATACACATGGGACAGGCATATCCTACCCGCATATCATATACATACACATGGGACAGGCATATCCTACCCACATATCATATATATACACATCATACACAGATCATATACCTATACCTCATATACATGATACATGCATATCATACGCACATATAATATACACACACATCAGATAATACACATACATACACAGATCATATACTTATATCTCATATACATACACATGGGACAGGCATATCCTACCCGCATATCATATACATACACATGGGACAGGCATATCCTACCCACATATCATATACATACACATGTTACAGGCATATTCACATATCATATACATACACATCATACACAGATCATATACCTATACCTCATATACATGGTACATGTGTATTATACGCACATATAATATACACACACATCAGATAATACATATCATACACAAACATACCACATATACATCATATGCATACACATAGGGTACATCATATACACACATCTCATAACATCATACATATATACACACATAATCATATACATAGATCATATACCTATACCTCCTATACATACACATGGTACGTGCATATCCTACACACATATCATATACATACACGTCATACACAAACATACACATACACATACAGTATATATATCATACACACATATAATATACATACATAGACATCATACACAAACATACCTGATGCACATCATATGCACACACATACAACATATACACATATCTCATACACAGATTATATACCTATACCTGACCCAACCATACCTCATACACACACACACATATATATATATATACACACTATATACACACCCACACACCATCATCATATACGTATATCAGATATAAACACACATCATAGATCATATACCTATATGTCATATACATACATATGTTACATGCATATCATACCCCCATATCATATACTTACACATCATACATGAACCTACCACAAACACATCATACACACACATGGTAAACGTCCATCACACCCACCCATTACACACACCATAAACATGCATACATGTCCTAGACCCACACATCATACACCTACACATTATGTACACTAAATGCTACAGCACTACCCGGAGAAGTTCACCTCTCGGACCTGGCACAGCTTCCATTGTAACAGTCTAGGTTTAGTCCTTTTTTCCAGCATGGACCTCTGGTATACTGATTGTGTGAACAGAACAAGGGTGGGGGTCCCTTTCCTAATCACAAAGGAATCTCTTTTCATACATGTCCACTCCTAGCAGTCATGACGAGCAGGATAGCATCCAGGGATCCTCACAATTTTTTTTTCTTGTATATTTTTTTGTTGCATTTTGTTATTTTTTGTGCTCCAACAGAGGGCCACCCCAGGCTAATGAGATCTCTGAGCAGTGATAAGAGTCTGTAGCAGCCTCGACTCCCCCCACTGGTGCCTTCTGTTGCTTCGCCTACATGAAATGTCAGGAAATGAACTGAAATGGAGTTCCCCTTTAAGTGATATTTTTATACTTGTGGAATATGCAGTAAGATCTCAGCTTGACATTAAGCTGTATGGAACCCACAGGTGGAGTAGACGGTAGCAGATGAGAATGTTAGAATTATGTATTCACACCTTCTATGTCACTTTTACACATTTTTAGCCGATTGCTCCCGGCTGTGACACTGTTATAATGATGTTTTTTGAGCGGAATCATCCTGGGTATAAAACCTATTATTCCAGGGGGCAGTGAGGTCCTTTCATCTTCATTTCTAAACCAAGGACAAATGCCACAGAAATTGTTTGAAGACCTGGATAATGCACTGTAGATGCTGGTGCCGTGCGTGGATCTGCAGAATACATACAAAATCTATATGGAAAAACCTGAATTGTATCCATTTGTTTCTAAAGGTTTCACTTTTCTGTCTTTTCAGCCTCGTAATCCAGTGGAGATTTGTAAATAGGGTACAAAAACAGATGAACGCCTTTTTAGAAGTAGGTTCTGGTTCTATATTATGTACATTTCTCTGGGTATGTGTATATCTTCAGTATATTTTAAAGTGAATCTCCACCTTTTTGGTTCAGAATTGAAGCCTGGTTCACTTCTCAAAATATCTTTAAATCGGTTGAAGCTCCTTTATTTTAAATAGAACAGCTTCATATCCCCTGAATAGATATAGTGATGTAACAAAAATGTTCTACTTTCAGTCACCACTAGAGGGAGCTGACTGCATACTGTATTACTATTCAATTCATTATATCAAAGTATGCAGTTAGCGCCATCTAGTGGTGTCTGCAGCCAGCCAGAATGGTACTTAAATTCATGATTATGCTGAGGATTTGGAGCTGTGTATCAGAAAATCACCAGAATAATGATTTTGAACAGACTATTGTTATACCTCCAAACCCCATTTATCTGCCTATCTCACACTACCCAGCCACCAATTATTTTCTGTAGCACCCCCATATTACGCAGCACTGTACAGAGATTGTGTTCACATTTTTCTCGTCACCTAGCGTGGTTCACAACATGATTTCCATAAACCACTCTGGGACCTGAATGGCATATGTACTATAAAGGCAGTGGAGGAGGGAACCCAGCAATGAACTGCTGCAGTCATAGCATCTTCTTGCATTCACCACTGGGGGATTTTGCTGTATTCAGAGGTATACCCTTCCCAATGAGTTCTGAATGTCCTGAGCTCCCCCTAGTGGTGGCTGCAGGCAGCAAGAATTAGAGCATTGATCAAGACAGAAAAAATGTGCTCCCCTATAAACGTATCTTATGAAATTGATCAGCACAATATTTTGGGCCTAAAAACAGAATAATAAAAATTGATAAGGGCATAGTAGGTTTGGCGGTGCTGCTAATGGGCTGTGGGACCCATTCTGAGTTATGCTATGGGGTCCTATGGGTTCTGTGTTTAGTGGGAAAAATTACATAAAGACTGCTCTCTATTGCAATGCAACGTGAATTTAAGGGAGGAGGGGGTCTAGTTAAGATGGGGGGTATCACAGGATTTAAAGGGGTTGTTTTCTTATTAGATTAGTTTTCATGGAATGTTATAGTCTTATAATTATCCTCTATATTTGTAGGGATTTACTGAACTCATTCCTATTGATTTGATAAAGATATTTGATGAAAATGAACTTGAGGTATGTATGTACGCGCTGTTCTTCTCTCTTACTGTTGACGCCTCTCGTACTTCTCCATTTATTGAACCCGTTCATTTCTTCAGATTCTAACCTCTTATTTTGCAGCTTCTGATGTGCGGCTTGGGAGATGTGGATGTAAATGACTGGAGGCAGCACACACTGTACAAAAATGGCTATTGCCCGAACCACCCGGTAATCCAGTGGTACTGGAAGGTAAGGTCTCCTCTGTAGTTTGTGCTACATTTGGAACACATGGCAATTATTTTACACACCTGGTAAATTATATGTGCAAAAGAAGTCGTTTTTAAAAAAAATAGTAACTTTAATGGGATTGTCCCATCTAAAACATTTATGGTAAATTTACAGGATGTCATCAGTGTCAAAAAGGGCTGGCGTCACTGTGTACATACATTACATTACTTATCCTGTACTGATCCTGAGTTACATCCTGTATTATACTCCAGAGCTGCACTCACTATTCTGCTGGTGGAGTCACTGTGTACATACATTACATTACTTATCCTGTACTGATCCTGAGTTACATCCTGTATTATACTCCAAAGCTGCACTCACTATTCTGCTGGTGGAGTCACTGTGTACATACATTACATTACTTATCCTGTACTGATCCTGAGTTACATCCTGTATTATACTCCAGAGCTGCACTCACTATTCTGCTGGTGGAGTCGCTGTGTACATACATTACATTACTTATCCTGTACTGATCCTGAGTTACATCCTGTATTATACTCCAGAGCTGCACTCACTATTCTGCGGCTGGTTTCACTGTGAACATACAGTACATTAGATTATTTATCCTGTACTAATCCTGAGTTACATTCTGTATTAAACTCCTGAGCTGCACTCACTATTCTGCTGGTGGAGTCACTGTGTACATACATTACTTATCCTGTACTGATCCTGAGTTACATCCTGTATTATACTCCAGAGCTGCACTCACTATTCTGCTGGTGCAGTCACTGTGTACACACATTACATTACGTATCCTGTACTGATCCTGAGTTACATCCTGTATTATACTCCAGAGCTGCACTCACTATTCTGCTGGTGGAGTCACTGTGTACATATATTACATTACTAATCCTGTACTATTCCTGAGTTACATCTTGTATTATACTCCAGAGCTGCACTCACTATTCTGCTGGAGGAGTCACTGTGTACATACATTACATTACTTATCCTGTACTTATCCTGAGTTACATTCTGTATTATACTCCTGAGCTGTACTCACTATTCTGCTGGTGGAGTCACTGTGTACATATATTACATTACTTATCCTGTACTGATCCTGAGTTACATCCTGTATTATTCTCCAGAGCTGCAGTCACTATTCTGCTGGTGGAGTCACTGTGTACATATATTACATTACTTATCCTGTACTGATCCTGAGTTACATCCTGTATTATTCTCCAGAGCTGCAGTCACTATTCTGCTGGTGGAGTCACTGCGTACATACATTACATTACTTAACCTGTGTTACATCCTGTATTATACTCCAGAGCTGTACTCAGTATTCTGCTGAAAGAGTTACTATGTACTTATCCGAAAACAGTGGACACAAGCGCTGCTCCTAACAATTTAGCTGAGCACCTATATAATGTAGGTGGAGTGTTCAGTTTTCTTGCTGTACATCAGATTATAGAACAATATGTGGTGGAAATACTGGGTTTGCAATTGTGAAATTTCAATTTTGAATCATCCAGAATTGTGAATGCAGCTCTGGAGTGTAATGCAGCCTATAACTCTGTAAATACATTACATTACTTATGTTCATGCATCATCCCCTTAGGCTCATGCCCTGCGCTTGGTATAACAAAGTATATTATAGCTTTCTTCTTATGAAGCTTGCTTGCTCCTCTTCACATTTTTCGGTGCCTCTTTCAGGCGGTGCTGCTGATGGATGCCGAGAAACGTATCCGATTGTTGCAGTTCGTAACTGGGACTTCTCGCGTGCCTATGAACGGATTTGCTGAACTCTATGGTTAGTGCAAACCATTAAATTGAATGTCCACCCCCTGAAAAGGGATGCAGGTGCCCGCAGCTACCAGTCAGATCCCAGATCTCATTTTTCAGGTGACCTTTGCATCCTGGATGCTTGTTCAGGAAATAATTCCCATCACTGTATTCCCATCAAATATCGGCAGATCTTCCTGTCTAGGCTAGCTTAAAAGGGTTATCCCATTAGGACAATGACATTAGTGCATATGAACAAAATGGGGAAGGGGTTCCCTGCTCTGACACCCTCTATTAGCCAGTTCTGCTAAGAACTACATCCACTTTGGAGGACTCAGCACAACGATGTATTTAATAGGTAGCATGTAATACCACAGTTCTCCTGTAGTGGCCGCTGATCGCCAGTGGGTGCTCTTTCAGAAAAGGACTTTCTTTCATAAAAGGACTTAATGCTCATTTCATAGCCCTGTCAGGCTGGTTCTCATCTCGTCGTGTCTTATATGCACCTAGCCTTTCTGCTGCCTGAGACGAAAACTGAAACGGCACCCCTTACCCCTTCCCAATCCCAATTTCTCAACTTAACCCCTTATCTTCAGCCCATGGCCCTTTGGCTGCCCCCCTCTTGTCCCTACCTGGTGCTGCCTGAGATGATCGCCTCACCTGGCCTCATTTGTGGTGCACCCCTGTCTTTATGTGACCAACGCGTCGTTTGACAGAAGTTGCGCCTGACTTATATTTTCTCATAATGGATGATCAGCTGAAAGGGGTTGTCCCGCCATTTAATTGCATAGTTGTGTATTTGATATTGTTGGCCTATGCTCAGAGCAGACCATCAAAATCAGGTTATCATGGTTGTCCATAGTTGCCAGCATTCCTGGAAAGTTCAGCTCACAAGCAGAGTCCCCCTGGAAGAGTGGTCAAATCTCCCGGCCACCGCAGAATCCTCCAGGAAATCCCAGCTCCATCATCAGAGTCAGCCCAGGCGTCCAAATGCACATTCAGCGGCTTAAAGGGGGCATGGCTTAAAAAAGGGGTGTGGTCTGACACTGCACTCTCTTTTTTTTCTTTCTTCAAGAGAGTACTTCCTATAAGTTGGCGAGAATGTGATAGTCCGGCTGCTGACAACCAAACAGAGCAGCCGATCCAGGTGAATGGGAATAAATTTTAGTCCCATTCTATCAGCTGGTTCATGTCCAGAAGTAGTACGGCACCACCTGGTGGTCATAATATATAGCAATGTGCACATCCGCCTGCTGAGCCACATGTCGGGTCTCTGTATAGTGACCCTCTGTTCACTGCAGGGCAGCCATTAGCAATAGCTTTTCACCCTGCTTGTCAGGAAAAGAGACGAGATTCTGCTGTAACATGACAGTATCGCGAAGAAGACTCCTTCTGCGGAGAAGGTAGAAGGGACTATATTGTCAGCTGCCAGAGGGGGAAGAAGACTGATTCTGCCTATAGCTCACCTTCAGCAGCACAGATTAGCAGTATCACCAATGAAGAACATAGAAGCAAAACATGATGAAACTCTGTGGATTACTATAACATGGCGCGGCACTGCCCCTTTAACACTTGTATTGTGCTTTTACTTTTCTATAGGTTCTAATGGTCCTCAGCTGTTTACGATAGAGCAGTGGGGAAGCCCGGATAAACTGCCCAGAGCGCACACATGGTAAGCTATGAGCATTTACTGTAACGCAAAGCCTGTATTATATATGGGGAGATGGGAACTTGACTGGGGTTTAATAAACTATGACGAGCCCTGCCCTTGTATGGGTTAAACCTGATCAGGGCAGGTTTTCATTCTCAGGTCTTGAAAATGGCACGAAATGGGGACCCTAAGTATATTACAATGTGTGATAATACAATAAATAGGATTTTCATAAAAATTACTTCCAGCAGTGGAGATTTTCATGGTTTTACTTCTCTTGATAATTCTTTTATCGTAAAAATTCTATTTGCAAACTGGTGTTATTTTTGTTAATAGCCTGCGGGGGGTGCTGTGGGGTTGTAGGGGAGATTGTATCAGAAATTCATACAACAGTGACATCTGCAGGTGACAAGTAATCACTACACCACGTAAAAAAAAAAAAAAGAAAGATGTTCTGCTTTTGAATCCAATTTCACGCAGAGCCGCTTCCTAAACGATTCATATTTTGGCTCAGCCATCCTCGTCATTGATTTTTATGACACTTAAGTCACTGACTGATCTCTCCGTGTCTTGCAGCTTTAACCGTCTAGATTTACCTCCTTACGACTCATTTGAAGATTTACGAGAGAAGCTTCTCATGGCGGTGGAGAACGCTCAGGGATTCGAAGGCGTCGATTAGTGACGGTCTCCCCTTATTTTACCTTCTCGAAATGCATCTTTCGCTTGGAAGCTTATGAAATGAACATTGCTAGTGATGAACCGGAGACACTTGCAAAAAGAATAAAAAAAATTTCTTTCCAAAAAAAAAAAACTCTATTAGAAGATAACAAGAGACAAGGAAAGAAAAGGACAAAGGTGGCGCCGGTTGCGCCATTGATACATTGTGTCAGTTTACGTAGCAAAGTCATATCGCTCGATTTCACGATTGCTACAATTTTTTTTTTTTTGTTTTTTTTACTTTGCCTGCAGGTGTAAATGGAAAGCAATGGCTTCTTTGTATGATGAGATTTTTCTTGGTAAGATGGTACATTTTTATCTCGGACGTGGGGCCGAGGAGTCACTGTGCCAATTGTGAACCAATTTCTGGTCTTTGATAAAGAGCCCCTGACGCTGGTTCTGCAGTGCAGCCTTCTCAGTGCAGGCGTCTTGAGCTTATGGACTGCGGATGGTACTTCTCCGATCTCTACGGCAATCACGAGCTGTTCATTGTATACTTAAATTACATTTCAGGAGGACTTTCACTTATTTATGTGGTGCCGGCCCTTTAAATTCGTATTTTACAAACTTTCTAATGAATGGAACTAATCACTTTTGAAGGTATAGTATTACGACCATGTTTACTTTTTAAAGAAAATTGATTTAGACCTATTTTCAAATTTTACTTCATTCTGATTAAAGCTCTATACTCCAAGAAAAAAAAAAAAGTCCCCACGAACCACCTTTCTTTTAAGTTCTTAAGTGCCATCTTGGATTAGGCAAATGTATCATTTCTCATTCATTTTTGATACTTTGTTTCTTATTTTATTTTGTCTTTTGTAGTCCACGTGGAGTGACACTGAAGGATTTTAGCATTTTAAATACCATTGTACGGATGATATCTTGATATAATCTATAGAAAAAGTTGTCACATTTGTAAATACGTCCTATATTATACTCCAGAGCTGCTTTCAAAATTCTATGGGTTGCTAGCGGAACGAGTCAGCCGATTGTCGACACCCCTTCACAGCTTCGATGATATTCTATAATGGAATCGGAGACTTGTAGCTGTACTTTCAGAAATCTTTCAGTATGTCATGATTTTTGATCAGTGGTGGGACCCCCGCCTGTTGCTAAAACAAGGAGTTAGAAGCGTTGAGACGGAATGCGGTCTCCATACTGATGAGCTTGTACACTTTCATTTGAGCATGGAATAGAGCCAACGCTCTGTCCGAGCGCTTCTAACTCCTCCTTTTAGCGGTCAGCAGGGGTCTCGGCACTCACCCTCGACCGATTCCTTCCTCCCACACAGACCGCCACCGATCCAAGTTTTGGATATATCCTTGTGACATATCAAAGGTTTTTTGAAAGGACTGTTAGACTTTAACTTAAAGCTCCACAAAATCTGTAACATTTCTAATACTGATGTCGTCTTATGCGGCAGAGGATCCTCGGGCCTGGGGGCGACTGCTGCCTCTACACCACCTATAGCTACACCCCCGAATGCTGACTGCAGCACAAAATTCTGGGGGCGTTCTATATCTTTTTTTTTTTTTTTTACCTGCATCAGATCACAGCTTCCTAGAATCTAAATCACCAGATCAATTTCTATACAGACGCTGAACAAGCAGACCGCTGCTGAGAGTTGTGAGCTCAGATACCTGCAGAATTTGGAATGCAGCTGGGTATAGGGTATATTTCAAGATCAGCAGAAGATAAGTGGAGCAATGTATTTGTGACGTTACTCTGCATTAGATATGGACAGTGCTAAATTCGAAAATAGTGTCCAATGGGGAATGATTTAAAGGGGTCCTCATGGCCTTCTAAATGGCCACCATTTAAAGTGAATGCTTATCGTTTAAAGGTGTATTCCGGTTTTTAAAAGTCAATCTACAGGATAGGAGATAACTATTGGATCTGGAACCCCTACTGAGCACGAGAATAAGGACCCCATACCCCTCAGTGCCTCCCAAAATAAATGGAGCAACAGGTAGAGCATGTGAGCTTCCACTCCATTCATCTCTATGGGAGTTCCAGAAATGGCCGAGTGCTGTACTATCTGTACTCATGCTCGATCTGCCACTCCATTTATATTGGGGAACTCCAAGGGGTTCGGAATCCCTGTTCTCGTGATCGAGTAGGACCCCCATGATCTCATAGTTAGTCCCAATGCCGTGGATAAGGAATAACTTCTAACAACCAGAATACCCTTTTAACACAATATTGTTTTTAGGCCCAGTGCTTTTTAATTTATTTTATATCTTTTACATGGCCAAAGCTTTACGTTCCTGATACATTGCTCCAAATCTCCTGCATAATCAGTGTTAAAAGAAACATTTTGCAAACCTACAGCTACCACTAGAGGGAGCTTAGGACCGTACTGCAGTTGTCTTATTATTTGCAAGAAGCTCTTAATACAAATAATAACTTTTAGCAAATTGCCTGTGCAGGGAATTTGGAGCTCTGTATCAGGAAAACAGAGCTCTGACGGTTATAAAGATATAGTATGAAGTTAATCTGCGCAGAATTTTTGACATATTTTTATTAATGGTGATGCTGTTTGGGCGATTACTAGAAAATGCTGAAACTTCCTGCTTTAATTTTCATCACAGAAGCTGTATTAGGCCTTATGCACAGGAAAGTATTTTCTTTCCGTGTCCGTTCCGCAAAAAAAAAAAAAACGGAAGTTACTCTGTCTGCATTCAGTTTCTGTATGTCCGTATTTCTGTTCCGCAAAAAAATAGAACATGTCCTATTATTGTCCTCATAACGGACAAGGATAGGACTGTTCTATTAGGGGCCAGCTGTTCCCTTCCGCAAAATACTGAATGCACACGGACATCATCCGTATTTTTTGCGGACCGCAAAATAATATGGTCGTGTGCATGAGGCCTTATAGGGAGGTCCATTAAGAGTCCTCCTCAGTATATCTACAGTTTTCAGGTTCCGGAGGACTCCCTCTTCCTCATCTTATGCTCTTATAATTGAATGGAAATTTTAGCAGGCACCAATGGAAACACATTTACCCGTACAGATGATATATATATCTCCCATTTTTAAAAAACGTTTTGGTCTGGTGGATAGGAGTGTGGAGAATAAGCCCCTCCCTCTGAAATGTCACTTAAGGGGGCATTTACTTTTAGCAGATATTTTGCATGAGCGTTCTGATCTCAAACCCTTCGTTGTGATCACAGGTATACACTGCACCTGTAGGCACTTTATGTAAGTTGAATATTTTAATCTAACTCGATCCTTAAAGGGGACATGCACTTTAATAATAGATTCAATTATATATTACTGAAACCTGAGTGAAGAGTAACCTACGTGTGCATGCCATATACTATGACTATTAGGATAAAGCACCATACATGCCAAGGAAACCACTCTGCCCCCTGTTGTCTGCCATTTCTGAGATCAGCCCCAACTTTTGGTCTCCGCAGACCCTTATATTCGGACTCTGGTCTAAATAGGTTCATCTTCTCCTTTCCCTGTGGGCCTCTAGAGGATGGGACCTTCATTTTGTCATTAGTAATCTGGTAGGAATTTGCCAATAGGTTCTTGGTTTTTTTTACCTATTAGTTTTAAGCTGGTCTGTCTAGGATAAAGGATGCCTATTGTATTCATGCCTTGCATGTCGAAAAATACCAATATCAGCAAATTAATGCGATGATTTTGGGGTCTTGCATGTGTAGAGATCAGAAGTAAAAATAACAATGTCTGGGGTTGGACAGAGATACTTGTATGTAACTTCACTTGATGTTAGATCAGGGTTCCTTGAGGCCACCAGAATTAAGGATTCTGAGGGCCCAATTTCCAGCATGCCCCCTTGTAACTTCACCCAAAAAAATATAAAAAAATCACTTATCACTGCCCACAAATGCCATAATGTACATAAAGACCTAAAAGTTACCAACAATTGATTGACCCACCTGTTGAACCATGTTATCCTTGCTGTTTTAGGGCCCATCATGTCAGAGTTTGGAACCACCAGAGCAGGGGTAGGCAACCTCCGGCACTCCAGATGTTGTGAAACTACAACTCCCAGCATGCATAATTGATTTGCTCTTCTCAGAACTCCCATAAAAATGAATGGAGGATGCTGGGAATAGAAGTTTGACAAAAGCTGGGGTGCTGAAGGTTGCTGACCCCTGCACCAGAGGATCCTCTAGTCCTTCAGTGAGACAGTCTAATGTTGACTGCACTGGAAGTACTTCTGTGGTATCCCTGGCACCCTGTGATGGTACCATAGCAATGGGTTGACTCACCAGATCTCATGCCCATGATTTCCCAGGAAATATTGTTAAACCATGCTCCATGCCAGAAGTTGCTTGCTGACCTTGAAGATACCCTCAGCCAGAGATTGTATTGCTGCAAAACCAGTTTTCTGGAAAGCCGAGTGACAACCCCTGTAGGCACTCTAATAGCGGCCATATAGGTTGTCACCCAGCTTTTATGTGATGCTCACATAGGTGCAGGTCTTGTTTCACTGCAGTTATCCTGGTGTCTGTCTTGCAAAGAGCCATGCACCTGTATGATGATTACATGACAATGGCAGGTCCCCAACCTCTGGATTTTAGCAACGAAGGTTCCCATTTAAGACTACATGACAATGGCAGCTCCCCAACCTCTGGATTTTAACAACGAAGGTTCCCATTTAAGACTGAATCATGGATTTTAACTTCAGTGAATTAGAATTTACTGACCTATGCAGTGAAGAAATAGACACTAAAAAAATATGGGGACTCTTAAACATCACATCCATATTTTTTGCATTGAACATCTCATCCAAGAACTATGGGCATTACTACCGAGTTGATATCCCCCTTGGCGGCTCTACTGTAAAGACTTTCCACTAGATCAGGAGGAGGTCAACCTCATTTTCACCAAGGGCCAGATCAAAACTATGGTTGCGTCAGAGATCAGAAGGCAAGATGGCGCCCACTCCCTCTGCCAAGCACTGGTTGACTTCCAGTTTACTCAGTAAACTTTACTGCCAGTACTTGCCCTATACGAATCGGCTTCCTTATGCCGGTGGGCCACTATTTGTGAGCCCTCCCTGAAGCTCACTCTCCTTTGGCATGGCCGCTGTATAAAACATCCCTCACACACTAAAGATAGGACAATCTAGTAAGGATAGGTCATCAGTATATAAGTCTTGGAAAACCCCTTTAAACTATGTAATTTTTTTTTTTTGTAAATTAAATGGAAAAAATTGAGAATATTGTAAAAGTAAATTTTGTTATGGCTGCTGCGTATCACTTACTTCTACTGTGAATCACTGTGCTTGATGATGTCCTAGAAGAGATCAGAAATTTCTTGCCCTTTGGAGCCAAAGCCAGAAGTGGATCCAGCAGGGAGGAGAAGTATAAGTCCTTACTTTAGATTTCTGATTCCTTTCTAATCCATTTCTGGCTTTGGCTGCAAAACCTGCAAGGAAATCTGCCTCAAAACCTCCTCCAAAAATCTGTGGGTATCTGTCCTCAGCAGGCCATGGATATAAAGATCCAACAGCCCTGGGACCTAACTCCACCGATCCAAAAAGTGTTATCTTAAAGCCGTTCATATGAACAATAATTGCCATATTTTTCAACTGATCAGATCTTTCTGTGGGGCATAAAAATGCTCGTTCTTTGCCAGAACGTTGCTCTATGTAACCAAAAGATGGGCTGCTAAGTAATGTTAAGAAATAGCTGCACAGACGGTAATCTGCCCATGTAAGGGGTCCCAAAACGAGCAAGGATCGACTTGCTATATCGTCAGACTCAGTTGGTAAAAGGACCCTTACTTTTCATTACTGGGAAGGGTCCATAATAAACTGATGTCCCCAATATGTTGGGTGCATTGACAGTAAATTTATAAAAACTGAATTATACTTAAGAGTCAATATTCCCATTGGTCCGGGGTTGAGATTTAACTGGTTTAAAATTTAACATTAAAAATTCTTCTAAAATACTTAACTTTTCTTATTCCACTCTGGTCCGCCATCATGTTGTCCATGGTGCCATCATTTGATTGTAGCGGCAAATCAATGCACCCTTCGGTGGTGTTACTATGGCCCAAACACAGTGGTGTTTAAAGATTGGCTGCCATGATCTTGTCACATCAACAAGCCCAATTCAGATTCAGAAACGGTAGGTAGAACATGGCGGAAAACCTGACCCGAATCGGGCATAATATATATTAAGTTTTTTTTATTTTTGAGGTGTCATCATGTGATTGTGGTGGCCAATCAATGCACCCTTCGGTGGTGTTACTATGGCTGAAACACTGTGGTGGTCAAAGATTGGCTGCCACGATCTTGTCACATGACGTCACATCAACACGCCCAATTCAGAAACGCTAGATAAAACATGATGGAAAACCTGACGAAAATCGGGCATAATATATATTAAGTTTTTTTATATTTGAGGTCCATTAAACCCTATTTATTGTTGGGGTAGGGGGCCTTCACCAATAATTGGAACTACTATGGCCAGCTATAAGTCAGTCTCGAAGAAGCAGCCAAAACTTTGTGCAATCTACAACTAAACGCCGGACACGATCTCTCTTCTGTATACGGTTTTATATTTTATCGAGAAAAGTCTGTGCAATTTCTATATAGTTTTACGAATGTCATAAACGCTAATAGTTACCTTTGGGTGACTGTGTCCCCACCTCCCGTGTGGTATTTTTGTATCTTTTTGTACATTATAAACCCTAGACAAATATATCTGCTCTTCAAATGTATCCACAAGGGGACATTTTATAGGTATTTAGAGGGATAATACAAAGTCGCAGAGGGCGCCTATCTACGGTGATCGTCATCAGTTTTGTTGACTTCTTGTGAAACGTTCTGCTCCCTCTTTTCTATTCTGGATCCCCGCCCTTGCATCTTGTATTTTCTCTAGTCCTGATAAAGGGAACGTATTTGCCAAATATATTTTTTAGTCAATCTCAGTCTTTTCCTTCCAAATGTATAGGATATCAAACATTCCAAATACCGTACAAGATGATGCCTTTAATAGATCTGAGATGTCTCTCCAATTCTATACTGTTTCATATGTATTTATTATAAGGGGGATTGATGAAAACAATCTTCTAGCGGGCACGGCTTATGTATCTGACGGCCGCTCCTATGACTGTATAGCATATATAATGTATGGCTTCTGTATACTGCTTGTTTAACAGTTATGATAGCTTTATAAATGGATTTGATAAACTGAGGAAGATGATGACGGCTAACGGCTTCCCTCTTGGGAAGCGGAATATGTTAAAAAAAAATGAAGGTGTTGTAATGAAATCTTGCCTATTGCTGAATATTTAATAAAATAATTCTGATATAAGATATAAGTGTGTGAGTGTACAATGAATATGGAGGTGACATATATGAATATGGCCGCCATGTAATACTACAATTTGCCAGACGAAACCTCTTATGTCTATCCTAACCCAGGAACGCAGCCATAAATGGTGCAGCACACCCTGACTTTGGTGCCATAGGGGAAGAAAATCCTCTCTACCGTCACCAGTACTACCAATGGCACGTGGTAGGTGGGAGGCTGTGCTACAGATTTTGCATTGAAGAGAGAAGATTTAAAGTCTATGAAGACCTACTGGGTCATTTTGTTTTCTGTCCTTGCATTTTACTCATATTGGGATGGTCTTTATTTAAAAAAAAAAAATTCTAAAGTTTATATTCTACAACCTTCCCTTCCAGTGTATCTGCCGACCATTTCTTAGGCCCCTTTCACATCAGCGTTTTTGCTTTCCGTCCTAGAGTTCCGTCCTCGGTGCTCTAGGACAGAAAGATACTGATCAGGATTATCCCAATGCATTCTGAATGGAGAGCAATCCGTTCAGGATGCATCAGGATGTCTTCCATTCAGTATGTGAATGTTTTTTGGGCCGTTGACAAAACTGCAACATGCCGCAGATTTGTCTCCGTCCAAAAGTCCGGAAGACATGCCGCAAGGACAGATCCGGAACTATTGCCCATTGAAAAGCATTAATCCGGATCCGACTTTAAGCTAAACGTCGTTTCGTCGCATCGCCGTATCCGACGTTTAGCTTTTAAGAATGGTAACCATGGCAGCCAGGACGCTACTAAAGACCTGGCTGCCATGAAAAAGAAGTGGGAAGCTGGGGGAGAAGCTATTTACCTTCCGTGCGGCGGCCGGGGCGCTCCTCGATGACGTCACCGGGTTTCTGCGCCGCATGGATCACATAGCTATGCGGTGCATTGCTCACATAGCATAGCTATGTGATCCATGCAACGCAGGGACCCTGTGACGTCATGGAGGAGCGCCCCGGCCGCCGCACGGAATGTAAGTAGCTTCTCCCCCGGCTCCCCGCTTCTTTTCCATGGCAGACGGGACTTTAGTAGCGTCCTGGCTGCCATGGTTACCTGAAAGCATATTAAAGACTGATCAGTCTTCAATATGCTTTCAGTTGTCTTGCGTTGTGACGGATCCAGCGGGCATTTCCGGCGACGGAAGTGCGCGCTGGATCCTCACAACGCAAATGTGAAAGAGGCCTTACTGTATTAGGGCTAATGCGCAAGCAGCGGGTCCGCAATATGCGGGCCCGGCCGTGTGTACCCCAGATCACGGACCCATTCACTTGAGTGCTTACATATGTTTTTTTCTCTGTGCCACCGCACTGCGAAAAAATAGAACATGTTCTATTTTTTTGCGGTGCGGAGGGTTTACAGGACCATTCAAGTTGAATGGGTCTGGATCCATCTGCGGAATCCGCACGGATGTTACCCATGCATTGGGGACCACAATTTGTACGGAATAGCCGACCAACAGCCGTGTGCAAATTTGCCAGGGAGCTGCTCTGACGGCTCAATGTCTAGTCTTATTCTCTGAACTCCTGACATCTCATAAATACTCATTATAGAGATATTGAGAGCAGCAACCTAGGCAGAAATAAATAGTCTGCGGACACAATTAAAGGTCGTAGAAACACGACTGTTGAATATTTAGTAAAAGTAATAAAAATTTAATAAAGGCCCAAAATGAGTAAAATGCAATGATATCACAAGGCATCCCCTTTAGGGTACATTTACATGCCCGCAACTTTTTTTTTTTGGTCCGTAAATTGCGGATCCGCAAAACACGGACACCGGCCATATGCCGTCCACATTTTGCAGACCGCACATGGCCAGCATTATGATAGAAGTGCCTAGTGTTGTCCATGGCTGCAGACAAGAATAGGACATGCTCTATTTTTTTGGGTGGAAATTAATGGGTCCGCACCCATTAAAATTGCGGAACGGATGCAGACCCATTATGCAGACGTGTGAATGTAGCCTTAATGACAAGGAAAATCACATTAGCTCAGTCCAGTCTATGCATTGTAAATTGTACTGTATTCAGCTCATTCTTTCCTCTACAGTACGTTCTTACACACACAGCTCTTTTCAGGTTGCCGAACTGCAGACAATGTGTTTCATTACTTCAAATAGCCATCATTTCGGTGTATACAACTATGAAAACGATCACGTACAGGAGACTGCATCCCTATTTTGTACAGACTTGTTTTAGGTCCTTATGCAGCAGCCGCCGTGGAGGATGGGAGTGGAAGTAGCTCTGGCAAGAATGAGGGTACTCACAGATCACAATGGCAGTCCTCATACCCATACCCTTCTAGGACTGTGAAGTGACCGGTGCATACCCTGGTGTTTGGCCTCCTTCTTGATGGTGGTTGGGGTGCCCTTGATGTTAGGTGTTTTGGCAGGGTGCAAGAAGTGTAGGTTCAAGTGTAATGGCCAGAGTACGGTAATGTAGTCAGTGACCAGGCCAGATGCAGTAAATAAATCTTTCTTTACTCAAAATTCAGGATAGGAGTAGTAGTACATCCAACAGTATCGAGTCACCATTCCAAGCAAATCACTGTGCATTCTTCCTCAATAGCAATGTATGGATAGCAGAACCATAGGCTGGTGATGAGGTTCTGGGTATATGTTCTGTAATTCCCAGGCTGAGGGGTACAGAATTAAGATACGGCTGGCCAAACTGTCTCAAAATGTGGAAGAGTGTGCTGGCCGTATTCCCTCTCACAGCAGCAAAGTCTCTCTCAGCCTTGAGTGAGCACAGGACCTTGCTGACTGACTGACTCCAGTGCACGGCCTTGCTGATTCTGGACCTTCTAATCTTGCTTCTCTTTCGCTCTCTCTGGAGACTTTGGATAAACTTGCTTTCTTAGCTGTAGCTGTCTCAAAGATGATGTTTCTCTGGGACTCGGGTCTAGTACTGAGGAGTAAGCACATGTAGGTCCTCTCACTTACTCACTTAGCACTAAACTTGCTTCAGTTAGGAGGCTGCAGCGCTCACCAGGGCGCCACAACCTCTTCAAACAGCTAATCATGGGGCTGCCAGTTGTCAACCCCCCACCAAATATTGGTCACCTATCCCAAGGCTAGGTCATCAATGCTGAACTTAGTCTCTTAACTTCTCCTCTTTGCTCAGTCTTATGATTCTGGCCACCAACCCTCATGGACATACAATATGTAAGCCATAATGGGTGCGTCCTCGAGTCCTGGCCAGAAAACAACTTTGAATGAACATGAAAGCAATAAATGTTGGCTCCACAGGAACACACTGAGAATTAGGTTATACCATAGCTGTGCCCTACTGCAACTTTGACTTGACTTGTGAATCCCGTCCACATCAATCTCAAGCTTTTGACATTCACTTCTGTTAGTATGAAATGAGGTCAGACAACACTACTGATGTCAGGTCCATCTATGGCCAGGATGTCCTTCTAGTCCTCACCATATTGCTTCTTATCCTGCAGTAAGGCCGCTCCACCAACAACTTTTAGGAGGGAAACCTGAAATGAAATAAACCATCTTCCAGTTCCGACAATTCCCCCAGATCAGTGGGCAACTGTTTGGACAATGTTGGGAGTTGTAGTTTTGAAAGAGCCAGTGGTCCCACCCTGTTATTGACTTATTACCGCCTGAGACCTAATAAAAAGTTACTGTCCAAAGTGAACAACTCCTTTCAGAGATAATAAAAATGAGTCCTTGAAGGGGTTGTCCCATCTCTGATATTGGGAGCATATTGCTAGGATAGGTCCCCAATATCTGATAGGTGCGGGTCCCAGAGGAACCGCACCTATACTTAGAACGTATACGCGGTTGTCCTCCATTCATTCCTATTGGAGCGCCAAAACTAACCGAGCGCTGGATCGGCTACTTCTGTCAGCCCCATAGAAGTGAATGAAGCAGTGGCTGCGCTTGTGTGGTGCGCTTCCTATTCATTTCAGTGGGACTTCCGAA
Source organism: Bufotes viridis (assembly GCA_033119425.1). Classification (NCBI taxonomy): domain Eukaryota; kingdom Metazoa; phylum Chordata; class Amphibia; order Anura; family Bufonidae; genus Bufotes; species Bufotes viridis. The sequence goes on from CM065589.1 coordinate 32,438,288, forward strand.
ACTAGCCGAGCGCGCCGCTCACCCAGAAGTGGGGCACACACCTAACAGACATTGGGGGCATACCCTAGTTCTATGTGCCCAATGTACAAGGTGGGAATACCGCTTTAAATCCTGCACCGTTATCATTTTATCTTGTTTCCAAGTGATGAATGCTATGGCAGAGGACCCTGACCCACCTTGTCTGCCCTTTCACTGTTTAAACCTGCCCTGTGTATTAATCAATAGCAGGTCCAAAGTCTTCTAGTCTGCTATGTGGAAATACAGAAAGTGTGACTAATGGATTCCTGATAGCAGGGAGCATTGGACGACTTCCATATCATCCTATCATGAAGAAGCTTCTAACCAGTGATGTTCACAAAGTGAATCGACTTGAAGAATAAGGATTGATAAATGTGATGTTCCCATTTGAGATCTTCTATCATGAATTCCTCTCCCAATAATGGAAAGTAATGATGGGATTGAAGTAGCGATGGGTAATTGTCACAACTAAGGGCGTTTGCTCTTTCATCAATTACTTCTGTGTGGCACTCCCATAACACTGGCCTTATTTGTGCAAAGTTGCAAAAGTCGCATGTCTTAAGAAGTCTGTATATTATTCTGGCCTTATTGAAGAATGGGAAGGTCTAAAAACATTCCCTTTCCTCATAAAATGGATTCGGGTTGGATCTTCCATTTGTGCCATCATAGTAGTAAAAATGGCCAAGGTTTCCCTAGTTGGGAATTGGTAAGACATCTACCCAAGCGTTCCTGGGTAAAGTTTCCATATCCTTATTGCAGTTTGCCAGTGGCCAGCTCTTTGAGTAAACGACCTCTACAAACTCTTCATCACTCATACCAGTACCTGAAACCAGGAGCTCACAATCAAATTTCCCAATTCTTAATCCTACACAATGTCATAGGAAGCCAGATGGCATATGATTATTTTGCTGGAGTGATAGAGTGCACTGAGAAAACCCACAAAACCATGAAGAACATGCAGACGACGTCCCGATAATTGAAATGTTAATGTGTCAGACATTGTAGGCCAACATGACCAGCCATGGTGCTCCATCTACCTGGTACACAATGACTGCTTTGGGATCCTGGCATGCTATTTCTAAGGTAAAACCACAGCTCCTTAGGCCTAATTCACACGTCCGCAATCTACGTCCGCACCCGTTCCGCAAATTTGCAGAACGGGTGCGGACCCATTCATTTTGAATGGGGACGTGATGGATGCAGAGAGCACACACTGTGCTCTCCGCATCCGCATTTGGGGAGCGCGCCACCGATCTTCCGGACGGCGGCTCCGCAAAAATATAGAGCATGTCCTATTCTTGTCCGCAATTGTGGACAAGTATAGGCATCTCTGTAGGGCTGGTGGCAAGGTGTTTTGCGGATCCGCAAAACACTACAAACGTGTGAATAAGGCCTTAGGCTTACAATATGGGGAACTCCAACTTCAAGCTTGAGATATGGTCATGGCATCTGATAGTTATAGAGGTTCTCCATCCGTTTCACTTAATTAGTAGTTCGTAAAAACCTGTGGAGGGAAGGTCTTTTACATAGTTCTTACTCTCACTCACTTCCCTGATGCTTCCGTCTCTGCTGTGATTGTGCGTGCTGCAGACTATTCCGCCTGGGTCCCGCAGCACGCAATGAAGGAGGTTAAGTACTATGTAAAAAAGATTTACCTCCACAGGTTATCATAAAACTACTAATTAAGTTAAATGGCCATAGAACCCCTTTAACATCATTATCCTTGGTGGTCTGTGGCATAAAAGGATTTGTCAGTATTCCTGATGGTCTAGGGCAGGGAAGGGATGAATTTCAGCATACTTGGTGATCAAGGCCACTGAAAGGGTTAATCTTTCAAAAATGGTGTCCAGCAAGTACTCACCTTTCCAGGCTCCAGTGTTGCCTTTGCTATAACACGAGGCTGAACACCAATTTATTTAATTCATCAAAAATAGGAAACGCTCCCTCATCTGACAGAGGTGCGCGTTACAGTTGATTAGAAGCCGTTTTTCATCCACTAGAAGAGATCTCCACTGATCCAGAGAACCCCTTTAACATCAGTATCCTTGGTTGTCTGTGGCATAACATGATTTATCAGTATTCCTAATGGTCTAGGGCAGTGAAGGGATTAATTTCAGTATACTTGGTGATCAAGGGCATTAAAAGGGTTAATCTTTAAAAAATGGTGTCCAGCGAGTACTTGCCTTTCCAGGCGCCAGTGTTGCCTTTGCTATAACACAAGACTGAACACCAATTAAATAGGTTGGTGCCGCTGTTCTTGACGGTGCTGGTATTCAGGGGTGAACGAGTGCTCGTTAATCTGACAGCTACAGAGGAAACTGCCAATTAATTGTATCTCGGTAAATATCAGGCCACACTGAGAGGAGGTAATGGCACAATCTGTCTCGCTGCAGATCTGGCTCCATGAGACGGCACTTACCTAGCGATGACCTGAGTAATTTTATGTCATTGGGCCGTTGTCCCTTGCAGATGTCGGTGCGTTGCTCTGCAGGTTATAGAATCGCCTGCAATCTTTGCTGTATGGGATCTCCCCAGGTGCACTTACCATAGCGGCAGACCAGGCTGCTGCTGTGGGCTCCTTGGAGAAAGAGAGTCCGCTTCTGGTTAGAACCATCCCATTGAGGGCGAGAACCTGTGCAAAGGTTGGGAATTGGCCTATGGGTCATGGAGAGGGACACCAATACCAGACCCTTCCATCCATTGCAGAACCAGCAGGCAACCAAACGAGGGGCCAATTTTTCTTTTTGGTCTAGGCCCCATCACTAGTCGATCAGCAGCTATTTTATATGTATGGCCAGCTTTAACTCCTTCCTGTCCAATGTTGTATATTTCTGTCATGGCTGGAAAGTGGTTAGCGTAAAATGTCGAACACTTACAGCTGACACCTTGCTGCATTGGCCTAGATCAGAGGTAAAGTAGCTCTTATCCCGGTCTTCTAATCCTTTAGGTGCTGTGTTCATTAGTGACAGCAGCATCTAAGTTTTTCACAGAGGGAGGGGATGGCCCCTTCCAAACTCAGTAACTACTAGGCTGTGTTGGTGCGGAAGTGACGGTTATAATTCTCTGCAGTACAGAAGTATTGCAGTATTGTATACAAGCAATCAGGAGATATTACCCTAGGGCAGTGTTCCTCAATTCCAGTCCTCAGGGCCCACCTGCGGGTCATGTTTTCAGGATTTCCTTAGTATTTAGCAGGTGATAGAATTAGTGTCAGTGCATCAGGACTCACCTCAGGTACTCATTCTGTGGGATATTCTCAAATCATGACCTGTAGGTGGGCCCTGAGGACTGGAGTTGAGAAACACTGCCCTAGGGGTTGAACCAAAAAATATATAAAAAAGTTAAAGCTGCTCCGTCACCCGGATCAACCCTACCCTACCAGACATATAGCCTGGTAGGGCTGATGACGGTGATCAAAACAATACCTGTTTATGTCCGTCAGTGGTACCGTTGCGCGTGTGCACAACATCTTCGCTTGTCGGGATAAAGCCGAAGATGTGCGAATGCGCCATTCTGGACATGATTACAGTCTAGCGCTGTCAATATAAAGGTAAGGGGGGGGGCGTCATTATGGAGCACCAGGGCGTAATTTTTTGTCTGCAACGATACCACTGACAGACATAAGACATTTATCATTTGGTCAGCGTCATCAGCCCTACCAGGTCATATGCCCGGTAGGGTAGGGTTGATACGGGTGATAGAGTCGCTTAAAAGAAATAAAAATTAAATAAAAAAACATTTTTTTGCCCTCTCATCAATGCACGGGCACTGACCGTAGGGCCGCTGCATGCGGACGCAGACCCATTCACTTGAATGGGGTCCACAATCCATATCCGACGGAACTCACCACAAAAATGCACTACTTTTTTGCGGTGCGGAGGCACGGACATAAACCCCATGGAAGCACGCCATCGTGCTTCCGTGGGGTTCCGTGCCTCTGTACCACACCCAGTGAATAGAAACCAAACGATAAAACTGGTGAATGGTGTTAAAAAGAAGAAAATTTACTTACCGAAATTTTAATTTCCTGTATTCCCCAGGCAGCACAGCTTTTCTTTTCTCATATGTTCTGTGCTGTCGTACGATGCCTAGAAAAAAGAAAATGCTCTTTTTTGGTCACTTCGTTTCTAAAACACGAAATTAAAGGTAATCAAAAAGTTGTCAAAATACGTAGGACTAATAAAAAAGTCACGAGCTCAGCTCTGGCAACTGATAGACACAAAGGGTATGGCTCTCACTTTATGGTGATATAAAAAGTTATTTAATTTTTTTCTTTGAATATTATTGAGCAGAAGTAGCAAATCACATCACTCCCCCACAGAATAAAGTTAACTGATCATACTGTATATACTGTAGTTTTCTGCTACAGAGGGATCTGGATAGATTGGGGGCTTGGGCAGAGAAATGGCAGATGAGGTTTAACACTGACAAATGTAAAGTTATGCACATGGGAAGGAATAATGCAAGTCACCCGTACATACTAAATGGTAAAACACTCAGTAACACTGACATTGAAAAGGATCTAGGAATTTTAATAAATAACAAACTAAGCTGTAAAAACCAGTTTCAGGCAGCTGCTGCTAAGGCCAATAAGATAATGGGTTGCATCAAAAGGGGCATAGATGCCCGTGATGAGAACATAGTCCTACCACTTTATAAATCGCTAGTCAGACCACACATGGAGTACTGTGTACAGTTCTGGGCTCCCGTGAACAAGGCAGACATAGCAGAGCTAGAGAGGGTTCAGAGGAGGGCAACTAAAGTAATAACTGGAATGGGGCAACTACAGTACCCCGAAAGGGTATCAAAATTAGGGTTATTCACTCTAGAAAAAAGACGACTGAGGGGAGATCTAATAACTATGTATAAATATATCAGGGGTCAGTACAAAGATCTCTCCCATCATCTATTTATCCCCAGGACTGTGACTGTGACGAGGGGACATCCTCTGCGTCTGGAGGAAAGAAGGTTTCTACACAAACATAGAAAAGGGTTCTTCACGGTAAGAGCAGTAAGACTATGGAACTCTCTGCCTGAGGAGGTGGTGATGGTGAGTACAATAAAGGAATTCAAGAGGGGCCTGGATGTATTTCTGGAGCGTAATAATATTTCAGGCTATAACTACTAAAGATGGGTCGTTGATCCATGGAGTTATTCTGACTGCCTGATTGGAGTCGGGAAGGAATTTTTTCCCCTTAAGTGAGGAAAATTGGCTCTACCTCACAGGGGTTTTTTGCCTTCCTCTGGATCAACTTGCAGGAAACAGGTCGAACTGGATGGACAAATGTCTTTTTTCGGCCTTATATACTATGTTACTATGTTACTATGTTACTGCTTGGGGAATGCTGTAAAGCCAATCTGAAAACATTGCGGAATTGACATTTTTTATATCTACCCCCAAAAAAGAAATGTTTTTAAATTAATTATACACAGTAGAGTCACATTGTTATGACCACCAGGTAATATCCGGAGTAAGGCTTCTTTCACACGAACGTGTGCGCCCCGTGCCCGTATTGCGGACCGCAAATCCGTAGATACGGAACACTACAGAAGCACTACGGAGTGCTTCAGTGGGGTTACGTTCTGTACTTCCGTCCCACAAAAAGATAGAACATGTGCTATCTTTTTGCGGAACAAGCGGATCACAAATACATTGAAGTGAATGGGTCGGGGAGCCGCTGCGGCTACCCCACAGTCGGTGCCCGTGCATTGATGAGTCACTCTTGCGGTATTTGGCCGGAGAAAATACCGCAGCATGCTGAGGTATTTTCTCCGTCCAAAATTCCGGAACACTTGCTGGAATGCCGGATCCAGCATTATTTTCCATTGAAAATGCATTAATGCACAGTGTCCCGACAAAACGGATACGGTTTTCCAGTCTGCGCATGCGCAGACCTTTAAAAATGCAAAGAAAATAAATACCAGATCCGTTTTTTCCAGCTGACACCAGAGAGACAGATCCGGTGTTTCAATGCATTTGTTAGACGGATCCGCTTTCCGTTTGCACACGGATTTATGGATCCGGCAGGCAGTTCCGGCGACAGAACTGCCTGCCGGATCCTCACAACTCAAGTGTGAAAGTACCCTTAAGGGAAGGCAAAAGATTGCTTCTTTATGTACCCTAACATAATCAACTAACCTATTGAGGATCCACCCTCGATTCAAATGGATCCGAAAAAAATGTCCGATGGGTCTACGTGACAGAATAAATGCCACTGTAGTTATTTTGGGTGCGTCTCGCACCACCGGCTAGTTCAGGGCTAACAATTACTGAAGACTGAAGCATTTAATAAGGGCTCATGCACACGATCGTATTTTGTTTCCTTGTCCGTTACGTTTTTTTTGCTGTTAGGTAGCCCCGCAAAAAAAATAGAGCATGTCCTATTTTTTTCTAGTTTGGCATTATTACAATGGATCTGCAAAAATAACGGATCCACCAAATAAAAGGGATGCCATACGGACATCATCCATTTTTTTTTTTTGCAGATCCTCAATTTGCAGACCGCAAAACACATACGGTAGTGTGCATGAGGCCTAAGAAAAAGTAAAGCAACTGAAGGTCAGTCTCTTATTCAGTCCTGTCGGGGATTGTGATCTAAACCTGTGACTCCATTCAGATTCCTTCTGAAGGATTTTTTTGTCCAAATCCCCTTTTTTTGGCGATGGAGGAATTATTTCCAAGACCGAAAATCTAAGGACCCTGGGATCACCTGTGTGTTTTTCAATTACAGAGTTGGCTATGGGTGAAGGGAGAGAGAGGGTCGTTATAGGGAAAAACTGCTGCTTTTTCACAACTACTGCTTTTTCATTTTCTTTTTGCATTTTCTTTATTATGTACTTTGCCTACTGATTAGGGCTGTGATAGTCATTATTGTGACCTTTTTAGTCCAGGTCCTTTTAAATGATTCTAATAAACAGTAATTTTAAGGGACTTTATTTGGTATTTTTTGAGTAATATAATAATACAAAATCAGACATTGCTTTTCAATATTTTTTTTTTTACAGAATAATTTATTGAACAAACTAAAGAAATGGGCCTGGACAAAAATAATGGCAATTCTAGAAAAGATTGAAAATAATCTGATTTTTGGGACATGTTAAACTAAGTGTCCTGTAATTAGCATCACAGGTGTCTTCAAACTTGTGATCAGTCAGCAGGGCTGCACTGCCCTGGTGACAAGTGGGGGGGGGGGGGGCGGCGGCAGGGCACAAGGAGATGAGCGCTTCCATTGTGGGAGCGCTCATCTCCATAGTCATCTGTATCGCTGTCCTGAGGACAGCGATACAGATGGATGCTGCGGGGCAGGGGAGGGAGGCGTCTCCCTTCCCCGTTCCTCTGATAGGCTGGCACATTATGGGGGCATTAGCTCAACTGGGGGAATTAAAAGGGGGTATTTTTGCACTGGCACACATTATAAGGGGGCATTTTTGTACTGTCACATTATAAGGAGAATTATTACTACTGGGGGGCATTATGATGGGCTTTATTACTACTGGGGGTCTATGGGGAACATGATTACTAGTATGGGCACTATGGGATCATTATTACTTCTGGGGCACAATGGGGACATGTTGGGGGCACTGTAAGGGCAGTATTACTACCAAGTGTGCTCTAGCAGAGAATTATTACTATTGGTGGGACTTTTGGGAGCACTATTACTGTGGGGGGCACTATTTGTTGGGCGCAGTTATTTTAGGGCACTGTGTGCCAATAATTATTGAAGGGGCATTATCTGTGTGGTACTAATATTATCAGGGGGTTTATCTGTTTCTGCAGTATAGTATTGGGGAGCACAGCGGCACAGTATTGGGGGTAGTAGGATGATTTGTCCAGAAGATGGGAGGATGATGGAAAAGTAGTAAACTAAGATTTTTTCTAGCTTTGTTAGAAAGAGATTGTCATGTCCTATATGATGTCTAATTCTCATTTTTTACATTAGTCATGGGATAACCCCTTTAAGGGTACCATGATTTTTTTTCCGGGCCACTTTCATTAGTTTGTTTTATAAATTATTTGTTGAACCACAATTCAAAAGCAATGTCTGATTTTCATTGGCTGATTTTTTTATTATTACTATTATTATTATTACTTTTGTCAATTTTAAGTTATTTCAGGGATTGTGGGTTTTTCTTTCTTTAACAGAAGGATACCAACAATGTTGTCCACGTGTATAGCATTGCTATATAGATGATGCTGTTGGGTAAATTTTCAGAGGGTAACATACTGTATGGTGCTGTAATTAGCTGCCACACTATGGTCTGGCAGTACAGCATATTGAGGGGGAAGCCTACAGAGGAAACCTCAAATTAAAGAATTTTCCTTTTATATTGACGACCATCAATATCTGATGGGTGGAGGTCCGTGACCCCGCACCCCGGTGATCAGCTGGCGCCAAAACTCTATGGCTCCTTCTATTGTGTAGTGGACGGAGCTGGTTACTGCAGTGTTGACGTCGATGGGAGTAGCGCTGCAGTAACCAACTCTGTCCACTACCCATTGGTTGGCGCTATAATTTCAGCACCGACATCCGTGAGCGGAGCAACTACAGAATCGCTGATCTATAGGGTTGTGGGGTATTAGGCCATCGTCTATCAGATATTGATTGCCTATCCGAGGATAGGTCATCAGTATAAGGGCTCTTTCACACGAACGTGTGAGCCCCGTTACCGTATTGCGGTTCGCAATACACTGGCTCCGTTCGTGGCCATTCCACATCACGGATGGGGACCCATTCATTTAAATGGGTCCGCAAATCTGGAGATGCGGAATGGAATGACGGAACGGGACACTACGGGAGCACTACGGAGTGCTTCCATGGGGTTCCGTTCCGTACTTCCGTCCCGCAAAAAGATAGAACATGTCCTATCTTTTTGCGGAACGGGTAGATCGCGGACCCATTCAAATGAATAGGTCCGCGATCTGCTGCCCCATGGTCGGTGTCCGTGCATTGCGGGCCGCTTGCACACAAACGTTTTTTTTTTCCATTCCGTTTTTTGTGTTCCGTATGCGGACCGTATACGGAACCATTTATTTCACTGGATCTGCAAAAAAAAACGAAGGTACTCCATATTCCTTCCGTTTCCGTATTTCCGTTCAGTTCAAAGATAAAACATGTCCTATTATTGTCCACATAACAGACCAGCTTTTCCGTTCCGGAAAAAACAGAATGCACATGGATGTCATCCGTATTTTTTGCGGATCCGTTTTTTGCAAAAAAGCGGACTGCAAAATACTGAAAAAGCCATACGGTCGTGTGCTAGAGACCTAAGAGGACCAAAAAAAACCTTTAAAGATTTGAAGTCTTAGAACTTTATTTTTTGCAGTAATTTTCTGCTTACAACTACGATATTATTTAGAACCGGGCGGCTTGCATTTGGTATCTGTCCCGTTTGCTATCACGGTTAGATTATCAGGAGGACATGGCCTAGATGGGAAATCTATTTCCAAACAGAAGACAGAACTTTACTCTGTGCACAGTGTTAATCAGTAGTAGAGAGATCGATACCTGGACAAGAGCAGGAGCCACCATTTCAGGTCTGTGAAGCTGGCCATACACATTTGTTTCATGTAGGCCGGACCTGATGATTTTCGGTGGGACCAGTCAAGCATCTAATGCATAGGGAGGTCTCCAGACTGCAAATATCCAGAGAAAAAAAAGATTGTGTGTAGAATTTCAACATGCTTGATCCTTTTGTTCTCTGGGAGATAGTGTATGTGTCTGACAGCAACTTTCTACCCTCTACCTATTCAGAACACACGCACTCTTGGCTGAATCAAGCATGCATGTGTATTTAGGGAAGGGTTGGGACGTATAGATGTCTAGGGTGTACCTTAGGGTTCTCATACATGGGCCAATGGCACGCAAAAAAATCAGCGTTTGTTTAAATGGCTTTTTACACAGCCTGATGCAAAGTAAATGGGGGATGAATGATCGTTATTGCGTTGATTGTTCCCCATTCACTTGGAGTACTGTCTTTCTTACGGAGGCTGATGCGCTGCCAGCAAACGGCAATTTTTGGTGCCGCATGTTTTGCTCATTTGTCGGGTGATGAAAAGACTGGCATAGTTACCAACATTGTAGTTGATAAATTCAGAGCATGTAAGCCCCACCCCCGAGAACGCCCCCAAAATCCACCCCACCCCCGAGAACATAAGCCTGGCCATTTTCAGGCCAAAACAGCCCAAATATGCCAAGAAAATTAGGGACAGTCCCTGCAAAATTTGGGACTGTCAGCAACTATGGATAGGGGGCATCCAATATGGCTGTCTTTAAAGCTTTCGTAGGGGTTGCCACGCAGTTTTAATCACACAGGTTCCTAGTTATGGAGTCATACAGGTCATGGTCACACACCTTAGGGCCTGGGGTTCAGCTGGACTCAAAGGAACTTGGCCGGTGGTCTCCTGGTTTTCCGTGTAACAGATGGAAGGAATAATGCAAGTCCCCTGTACATACTAAATGGTAAAACACTGGGTAAAACTGACATGGAAAAGGATCTAGGAATTTTAGTGAACAGCAAACTAAGCTTTAGAAACCAGTGTCAGGCAGCTGCTGCCAAGGACAATAAGATAATGGGTTGCATCAAAAGGGACATAGACGCCCGTGATGAGAACATAGTCCTACCACTTTACACATCACTGGTCAGACCACACATGGAGTACTGTGTACAGTTCTGGGCTCCTGTGAACAAGACAGACATAGCAGAGCTGGAGAGGGTTCAGAGGAGGGCAACTAAAGTAATAACTGGAATGTGGCAACTACAGTACCCTGAAAGATTATCAAAATTAGGGTTATTCACTTTAGAAAAAAGACGACTGAGGGGAGATCTAATAACTCTGTATAAATATATCAGGGGTCAGTACAGAGATCTCTCCCATCATCTATTTATCCCCGTGACTGTGACGAGGGGACATCCTCTGCGTCTGGAGGAAAGAAGGTTTGTACACAAAGGAGAGGGTTCTTTACGGTAAGAGCAGTGAGACTATGGAACTCTCTGCCTGAGGAGGTGGTGATGGTGAGTACAATAAAGGAATTCAAGAGGGGCCTGGATGTATTTCCGGAGTGTAATAATATTACAGGCTATAGCTACTAGAGAGGGGTCGTTGATCCAGGGAGTTATTCTGATTGGAGTCGGGAAGGAATTTTTTTCGCCTTAAGTGGGGAAAATTGGCTTCTGCCTCACAAGTTTTTTGCCTTCCTCTGGATCAACTTGTAGGAAACAGGCCGAACTGGATGGACGGATGTCTTTTTTCGGCCTTATAAACTATGTTACTATGTTATATACTATGCAAGCTTTGGAATGGTGACCACACTGGTGGGTACTACATATAGCCGTACTACCATGGCATTGCTAGTTTAGCATGTTTCTATAGTTATGGTAATGATCAGGGCACATTTATGGTCAGTAGGGACTCATGGAAAAAACATTAGAAGGAGGAGACCCATGTTAAAGCAGGAACTTGATGGAAGTTTCCACAGAGGACTTTGAGTATTTTTTTGAAAGGACCATGACCTTTCATTTAGATATACTTAGCTCATAGATCCCCGCAGGCGGCAAGAAGCTTCTATGGTGGCTTCAAGGGAACCTGTCATCATGAATATACGTACAGGAGGAGCTGAGCAGATTGAGATATATGTACCTCAGCAAGAAGAAGGCTGCGTGCGGTGCTGCAGGGATGAAGATTCCTAGGATGGGTTTGAAAAAAACTATATTTTGGTGCATAAACAACGCGTTTCAGGGTTGCACTAACCTCTTCATCAGGTAGGGAATGGGTTAGTGCAGGCATGCTCAACCTGCGGCCCTCCAGCTGTTGCAAAACTACAACTCCCATTATTCCCTGACAGCCTACAACTATCATCCTACAGAAGGGCATCATGGGAGTTGTAGTTTTACAACAGCTGAAGGGCCACAGGTTGAGCATCCCTGGGTTAGCGCAACCTGAAACATGTTGTTTCTGCACCGAAATAAAATTTTCTTCAAACCCATCCTGGGAATCTTCATCCTTGCAGTGCCGCATGCAGCCTTCTTCTTCTTCATGTTGAGATATATTCACTGACAGCTCCGGCGGACACCACCAGCGGATAGGCACCGTGCAGGAGCGGGATCCCATCTAATATTGTAGGCTGGGTGGGCCTGTGTGCAGCGAGCACAACATCTGGTGAGTAGACCCTTATCTACAGTGTGTCCTTTCTGCCTCGGCTCTCTCCCTATCACAAGTCAGGGTGTGTGTCTTTCCCCTATAACAGGCCAGGGGTGTGTCCTTTTTGCTGCAGTTCTCGCCCTATGATGAGCCAGGGGTTGTGTCCTTTATGGTGCAGCTCTCTGCCTATCACAGTTCAGGGAATGTGTCCTTTCGGCTGCATCTCTCTCCATCTCACAGCTCAGGGAGAGTTTCCTTCTTGCTGCAGCTCTCTCCCTATCACTGGTCGGGGGGGTGTTTCCTTTCTTCTGCATCTCTCTTTAACATCTCAGGGAGAACGTCTTTGATCTGAAGTTCTCTCCCTATGACAGCTCAGGAGTGTCTTTTCTGCTGCAGCTCTCTCTCTATAACAGCTCAGGGGGTGTTCTTTCTGCTGCATCTCTCTCCCTACCACAGCTTAGGGAGCGTGTTCTTTTTGTCACAGCCTCCTTCCTATGGCTATATTTACATCTGCGTTTTCAATTCCAGTTTTGAGATCCGGCAGGATCTCAAAACCGGAATTAAATGGTTCAGTTTTGTCCCCATTCGTTGTCAATGGGGACAGAACTGATCAGGATGCATAAGTATGAATCCATACCATTTTGTTGCATTTTGGTGGCGGACAAAAAACCGCTGCAAGCTGTGGTTTTGTGTCCGGTTTGCGAAACTGGCTGTATTAAATCAAAACTGAACAAACCAGATCTAGTATGAAAATCCTTGTAAATCAATGGGCGGCGAATCCGCTTTTTTTTTTGCTAACAAAAAATCCAGCACCATTTACATAAATTGATTTTCATGCCAGATCCGATTTTTTTTTGTTAGCGGAAAAAACTGATTCAGTGCCCATTGACTTACAATAATTTTCATACCGGATACGGTTTGTTCAGTTTTCATTTAATACAACCGGATCCAGCCGAAAAAGATGCACCCGGATGAATTAAATGGCACAGATCCGTTTAATCCGGGTTTTGAGATCCTCTGCAGGATTTCAAAACTGGAATTAGCAAAGCAGGTGTCAAAGTAGCCTATCACAGATCAGAGCATGTGTCCTTTCTGTTGCATCTCTCTCCTATCACAGCTCAGGGGGAGTGTCCCTCTGCCGCAGCTTTCTCCCTATCCCAGCTCAGGGGGCACGTCCTTTCTGCTGCAGTTCTCTCCCTGTAATCGTCATAGCTTTTAACAGTCGATATAGCTGGTGAAGGATGAACTGAGCATGTACGACCTCTCATGTTCTGATACTGAGGTGAACAGAGAAAACAGAATGAGTACAAACAGCAGGTGGCGCTATACAGAAACATTTAATTGAATAACTCAGTGGCTATAATACATTTTTAATTACACGCAATTACAAGATCCAGGTGCTGGTTTGAAAAATGTAGAATAACAGCTGGGCCATGGCGGAAACCATCATCCTTATGACCTAGAAACAGATCTCCTCCTCTGTAATGATAACTTTTTGAAGATAGCGACCACCCAGTGATTACAGTTGCGACACCCCTCCATGAATTCAGTATTATGCAGACGTAGAAGAACCGAGGATCTCCTGGACACAGGACCCATTAGGGCATATGGACCTCATAAGGGGCTCTGTTAGATTTAATGCAACCATGCATTACACAACCAGCTCTGCTACATATGGTGAATCTATCGCCATCTTTACAGATTCATGCGGTTTATTATTTTAGCTTTCGTTGGAAAGTTTTGCAAACCCTGTTATCTGGGCCGGGGTAAGGTGCACCCCACCTGGCTGTGATGTCCCGTTATCTGTGCTTGCTTCCTATGTTTGTTTAAGAAAGCACGGCCAAAGAACGTTGGCTTATAGTTTGCTGAACTCATGGACGTTATCTCCACTCAAAGCCTTTGGGATGCAGCTTTGACCTTCACTCATTGTGGAGGTCCAAGAATAAAACAAATAGAGCAAGACTTTTATCAGGTGAGATAATGGATCAGCAGGATTGCATAGGACACGTGGTCCTGACACGTCCCGAGTCTCCTAAGGCCAATGATTCTGCTGATTCCAGATTGTCACCGCCATCAATGCTTCTATATAGAAGTGAACGGTTCAGGTCCAAAGGTGGTCATACACCGTCAATAACTATTCCTACCAACCCCACCATACACATATTTTTGGCCACGTATGCATGTATGATCAATGAGGAGAGGGGAGTAAACTGCTGCCAGACACCTCCGCCTGCAACTTATTTCCAGTGAGAACAAAGGATGGGGCATGCTGAAATTCAACATACCCAATCTTGCTGTATGGGGGTGTCCCAGCTCTCCCCCGACATCTGCTTTGGCACAACCCTATATACATAAGCTAGTCAACTGGTCTTGCCAACTTCAGACAATTTAGCTGTTATGTACAGTATATGGGCACCCTAAATGGGTTTTGCAAGACTTTTATATTAATGGCCTATCCTCAGGATAGGCCATCAATCTCTGATCAGCAGGGGTCTGATCAGCTCTAGCTTCAGTGATCAAAATACTACAGCTTCATCCATTCTGTAGTGGACAAAGCTGGTTACTGCAGCGCTGCCCCCACAATGCAGCAGCTTTGTCTACTGTCCCTCATGGTGTTGGACCCTTACTAATTAGATCCCATCATCAGCCTAACTAAAAAGTGTAAAGGAACAGCACATGAATGATACCTGAGGTGCTTGATACTTAAAGGAGTTTTCCAGGATTACTATGGTGATTAATACATTAGTGCCAATACGCCTTTTTATGAGAGTCATTAATAGGCCTTTTAGCGGCGACCTAGCCTAAGCACTGCACAGGAGACTCATGAGCGGCGGGCTCCTGCACTAACGGCCCGGTCTGGCAGGAGCGTCTACCCGAGCCGCTTAACTCACATTACTGTGCAGCCAATAGTGACCGCGGCATCTAAGTGCTTTAGATGGAGGGAGCTCCCTCTGTCAGGCAACGGCACCTCCACGGATGAGATTACGGGGTGTTGATGTCTTAGCATGCCATCCAGAGGCTTATTGATGGCCCCAGGCCTTCCTGCAATGTGTGCCCAGAGGCATACAGTATAGCACTGACAGTATAATACACTGTACTGCATAACCAGCACAGTGTATTATAGAAGAGATCAAAAGATCACCTGTAAAAGTCCCCTTGGAGGACTAGTAAATAGTAAAAAAAAAGTTAAATAAAGGCACCTTTTTCCATAAAAAGATGCTTTTCAATAGAAAAAATTGCAAAAATGAGCAGCACTACACAATTATCATAAAATATATCATTCACAGTGAGTGCCACAAAAAAAATGGAATAAAAACAGACAAAAAAAAAAAAGTCCTGTGTACTAGAGGTGAGGGAACCTGTCGAGATCCATTTCGGTTCAGGTTCTCCAAATTTTTAAAAAATTTGGACTGATCCAAATTGGCTCCAATTGAGCTGAAAATTGGTATATAACCCCCTTTAGCCTTGTAGGACTTGTAGAAATTTTGGGAAAGCATGTTATTTCTTTTCATTCATTTTTTAATGAATTTTTGCTTCCCCCTTCCCCAAGCTTTTGAACGCAATGACAGCAATAGTAAATGAGGTCTGATTGACACTGACATACATAGCTATAGGTAAACCGACTCAAAAACAGGCTTGTTGGGGGCCTCCAAAATTAAGCCTTGACAGGGTCAGAATGCCTGCCCATACGACATGCACAAGTGTTGTCAGAACAAAAAGTGGCTTTTGTGAAGGGCCTATAAAAATGATCCCTTTTAAATAGGAGCAGCAGCAGTGCAGTGGTGGAAAGGGTAGGGTAATAAGAGGAAAGTGTCCGCAATAGTAGCGGCAGCAAAGCAGCATAGCATGGAACATACAAAGCAGTATGACGGCTGTCTATGGGTAATAGTAGTGGTGTAGTGATAGCTGTACGGGCAGCCCAAAGCAGTGGCATGGTGGTGGCAGCAGCATGATGGACACAGGACCATAGGCAGGTAGACAGCAACAGTGGCAAGGTGGGGCACCTTCAGCAAGGCCAGATCTATTCATTGTATTATACAGTGACAATAAAGGCATTTTATCTTATCTTGGTCTCACCACACCCCGTGCAGCACTATAATCCCTCTCCAAGATGACACTGGAGGCTGAGCAGTAAAGAAGAAAGAGAGTGTGTTGTGCCAGCTCGGGCCATTGTTCCAGTCTGCCTGCCCAGAAATCCATGAGGTCAGGGAACAGGGGATGTGTCAGAGACTGGCCAGAATTTAGGTAGGCCTGAACCTGGGAGTTGAGGTGGGAGCTGTTGGCTTGCTGACTGGCCTCAGCCTGGTGCTGCACGCTGCTCCATCATGTTGAGGAGACTGAAATGGCTGCTGCTGCTTGTGGTGGCGGGTGGTGGCCCTCCTTTTCAGACACGCTGGTGGCAATCGTCTGCTAACCGAAAGCTGTGGCAAACAGTGTTTCCTATAAAAAATGTAATTCCCCCATTTTGTTTTGACAGAGAGGGTCTAAAAGCATGGCTATCCAGTAATCATCAGACTGCTTGATCTCAATGATACGCAGTGGCGTACATTGATAATTAAGGGCCCCATAGCAAGGATCAAACCAGGCCCCCCACACAGGACAGAAGGGTTTCCGTCTAAACCCCTTTCAATGACCCTTGGGCCATTTTTCCACTGCCTCGTTTGCTAAAAGTTGTTTCTTTTACCCTAAGTTCACACCTGAGCGTTTTACAGCGCGTTCAAACGCGCTGTAAAACGCTCAACACATGTAAACCAATGCTTTCCTATGGCCCTGGTTCTCACTTGAGCGTTTTACAGCGCGTTTGAACGCGCTGTAAAACGCCCGACGCATAAACAAGTACTTGAGCTTTTTTTGGGGCGTTTGTCGCTCGTTTTGTGATTGACACCACAGTAGTCAATCACAAGAACGCGCGTACGAACGCGCGTTTCCTATTTGCAAAAACGCGCTGAAATACGCGCGTTTTAAGAACGCTCAGGTCTGAACCCAGGGTTAGAGGGTGGAGTCCTGACCAAGTTTTTACCTCCAGTAGAAGAGGAGATAATCCCAACTAAGACTGGGCCGCCTCTTGTCCTGGGCCCCATAGCAGTCACATGCTCTGCCAATAGTCACGCCCCTGACGATACGCCTGTCATGGTAATAAGTAGAGATGAGCGAATTTAATATTTTCAAATTCGTTTGCGATTCATTTACTGGTAAAAGGTGAATTGCGTTATGGATTCCGTTACCACGGACCATAACACAATTTTATGACAGAATGCATAATGAAATGCCTTTAGAGACATTCCGTTATTTATTCCATCACAGTAGAAGTCTATGGGCTGCAAAACGGATCTGTTCCATTTCCGTTATACAGTAGAGGACGGATCCGTTATGCAGGCCATAGACTTCTATTATGATGGAATAAATAACGGAATGTCTCTAAAGGCATTTCATTATGCATTCTGTCATAAAATTGTGTTATGGTCCATGGTAACGGAATCCATAACGCAATTCACCTTTTACCAGTAAACAAATCGCAAACAAATTTCATGACCGGAAAATCGCTAATCTCTAGTAGTAAGCAAGCAAGTACAGTAAACAGGTCGCCATTCTGGCCAGCGTAGCTATATGCGCCCTCATTGTGATGATTGGGTGTCCTGGCCAGTGCAATCCTCATCATCTTTACATATAAAAATATGGATTTAGGATGCTCACCGTCTTAATTAGAGCCTGGCCTGCTGGCCACCCCCACTCTTAAGAACCGAGGTTCATTCAAGTGTTTTCGATCGTGTATTGAAAACCCCTCTGGATGTCAAGGAGCAGCAATCAAGCAGAATAAGCACCAATTAGGCAGATGTAAAATGACTGTGATCCTCAGCTCCTTCTAGACATTTACTGGTGTGTTTACAGACATGGTGAAGTCAGGAGAATGGTCCAGGAAGACAAGAGAAGAGGTGATTTCTCTTCACAGGAAGGGCAATGGCTATAAGAAGATTGCAAAGATGTTAAAGATACCAAGAGACACCATAGGAAGCATCATTCGCAAATTCAAGGCAAAGGGCACTGTTGAAACGAGACCTGGTCGTGGCAGAAAGAAGATGCTGACTTCGACTGCTGTGCGCTACCTGAAGTGGAGAAAAGTCCCCGTGTGACTGCTGAGGAACTGAAAAAAGATTTGTCAGATGCGGGTACTGAAGTTTCAGCTCAGACAATAAGGCGCACACTGCGTAATGAAGGCCTCCATGCCAGAACTCACAGGCGCACCCCCTTGCTGTCTCCAAAGAATAGGAAGAGTCGACTGCAGTATGCCAAAAGTCATGTGGACAAACCACAAAAGTTTTGGGATAGTGTTCTGTGGACTGATGAAACAAAATTAGAACTGTTTGGGCCCATGGATCAACGCTATGTTTGGATGAGGAAGAACAAGGCCTATGAAGAAAAGAACACCTTGCCTACTGTGAAGCATGGCGGGGGTCAATCATGCTTTGGGGCTGTTTTGCTTCTACAGGTACAGGGAAGCTTCAGCGTGTGCAAGGTACCATGAATTCTCTTCAGTACCAGGAGATATTGGATGAAAATGTGATGCCGTCCGTCACAAACCTGAGGCTTGGGAGACGTTGGACCTTTCAACAGGACAATGATCCCAAGCATACCTCCAAGTCCACTAGAGCATGGTTGCAGATTAAAGGCTGGAACATTTTGAAGTGGCCATCGCAGTCACCAGACTTAAATCCGATTGAGAACCTCTGGTGGGACTTAAAGAAAGCAGTTGCAGCGCGCAAGCCTAAGAATGTGACTGAACTGGAGGCTTTTGCCCGTGAAGAATGGGCGAAGATACCCGTAGATCGCTGCAAGACACTTGTGTCAAGCTATGCTTCACGTTTAAAGGCTGTTATAACTGGAAAAGGATGTTGTACTAAGTACTAAGATTGAATGTCACTTGGGGGTTGAATAAAACTGATAATGATGTGAGCACAGAAAAGACATTTGTGGTTATTTCATTATAAATGTTATGTTATATTTGTCTGACTTACAAGCGCCTCTTTGATTTAATTGTAAACAAGATGACTGAAATGATCAAAATCATGTCAAACTGGCCAAAACACTCAATTTCAGTGGGGGTTGAATAGTTTTGAACACAACTGTAAATTAAAGATGTCAAAAAATGTTTTTCACTTGTGTTTGGGCGCGTTATTCAACATTTGATGACTTATTTTCTGATATAGACAGACAGGGTGGTGTCCATATCTTTAGTTACACGTGATTAATTGCAGTCTATTCACATAGGTGCGTTTTATCCCCGTTGGTGCACGTTCACACGTGTTCAGATTGTGCTATTAGTCACAGCCGGCTTTTCGTATGATGTGAATGATCCACACTTGCAGATTATAATAAATGGCCGCTAGTTGCTGTTCACATTTATATGCAACAATGTTGCGAGTTACTCGCGACCTCCTGTAGATCAACCACCTTTCGCTCCGGTCTCTCTGCGCAGATGTCCGCTGTGTCACTCGCAACCTCCTGCTGATTACTCACTGCTTTCGCTCCGGTCTCACAGCGCAGGTCTCCGCTGTGCCTCTTTTGGCCATGACTTTCCCAGCGCATGCGCTCTGAGGTTCCCGAAACGTCGACTTCAATCTGTAATAGTGTTCGTATTCACCTTGTCTGTGATATATTATTGTGCCCACTGCCAGTTCACAACCGCCAACAGACGCGTTTCGGCACACGTATGTACCTTCCTCAGTGGTATATAATTCTGAATAGAAATGAAATGAAAAACTGGGACCATTTTAAACCAATTCATGTCAAATATAAAACATGGACCAGATCTCTCCATTGTGATACCAGAGCCTGCCTATATGGCAGTTGTACTGAATCCACTTTGATTAGATTCATGCAGGTAAGTCATAGTTCACACAATGCGTTTTTACAGCTAAATAGGCCACTGATAGTATAAGATAAAATAAAATACAATAGAGCATCTTTCTCCTGGTGTGTGGGATTTAGTGATTGGCAAGATAATATAAACTTGCCATACATCTTATAGATATGACTTATATGGCACTCTATACGAATTGGCCAATATCAGATAGTAATTTCTATAAATTTAACCCTCACATCATGAATCCTTCAAATTTTGTAAATCACACACTACGCCCTATACATAACCTCATATGAATTGATTTATTTAATACGTTTTTATATTATATTTTTATATTTTCTCCACCACTCACATGGTGCATTTTTATTAAATAGCTTCTTATATCTTAGGGTGGGTTCACACTAGCGTTATGGTTTCCGCTATGGCTTTCCGTTATAACATGGTTATAACGGAAAATAACGGAATCCATAAAATGGAGGACGGATCCGTTCTGGCTCCCATAGACTTGTATTATGACGGAATGCAAAACGGATGCCTTGGGCCCCATTCACACGTCCGCAATTCTGTTCCGCATTTTGCAGAACGGAATTGCGGACCCATTCATTTCTATGCGGACAGACTTTGTCCCGCTCAGATCCGGAATTGCGGATCCGCACTTCCGTTCCGCAAAAATATAGAACATGTCCTATTCTTGTTCGCAATTGCGGACAAGAAAAGGCATTTTCTATGAGAGTGCCGGCGATGATCCGTGGATAAGCAAAACACACACGGACGTGTGAATGGAGCCTAAAAGGCATTCCGTTTGCTTTCCATCATAATAGAAATCTATGAGAAAGCATAACGGATCCGTCTGGGTCCTGTTATGCAAGACGGAAAACAAAGTCCTGTCGACACGACTTTGTTTTCCGTCCTGCATAACGCGACCCAGACTGATCCGTTATGCTTCCCCATAGCCTTATGTTAGGACGGAGCAAAATGGAATGCCTCTTAAAGGCTTCCGTTTTGCATTCTGTCTTATGGATTCTGTTATTTTCCGTTATAACGGAAACCATAACGCTAGTGTGAACCCACCCTTAGGCCTCATGCACACGACCGTTGGTGTTTTGCGGTCCGCAAATCGCGGATCCGCAAAACACGGAAGCTGTTCCGCGTTCCGTTCCGCATTTTGCGGAACGGAACGCGGCCCATTATAGAAATGCCTATTCTTGTCCGCAAAACGGACAAGAATAGGACATGCTATATTTTTTTTGCGGGGGCACAGAACGGAGCAACGGATGCGGACAGCACACGGAGTGCTGTCCGCATCTTTTGCGGCCCCATTGAAATGAATGGGTCCGCGGCCGAGCCGTGAAATATGCGGCTCGGACGCTGACTCGAATCATGGCCGTGTGCATGAGGCCTTAGGCCTCATGCACACGACCGTTGTTTGATTCCGTGTCCGTTGCTCCGTTTTTCGTGATTTTCTGCGGACCCATTGGTTTTCAATGGGTCCGTGGAAACCTCGGCAAATGCACCGTTTGTCCTCCGCGTCCGTGGTCCGTGATTCCAATCCGTCAAAAAAATATAACCTGTCCTATTCTTGTCCGTGAAAAACGGTTCACAGACCCATTCAAGTCAATGGGTCCGTGAAAAATGCGGATGGCCATCCGTGTGTCATCCGTGTTCCGTGTCCGTTTTTTTTGCGGATCCCTTGGCAGGCACCTGGGAAACATTGTCAGCCTGTCTTTTGGTAAAATCTTTTGGATCATGTCCGCTAAAAAAAAACGGAAGACACACGGAAACACAACGGAAGGCAAAAACGGACACGGATCACTGAACAAAGGAACCCCTTTTTGCGGACAGCATAAAAAAACGGTCGTGTGCATGAGGCCTTAGTCTGACATTTAGCTTGTGGCTGTATCGAAATAAAAATAAAAAATAAAATAAAAACTGGTCAACATGGATACCTTCATTGACGTTAGGGTACTTTCACACTTGCGCTAGTGTGATCCGGCAGGCAGTTCCGTCGTAGGAGCTGCCTGCCGGATCCGCTGATCAGTCTGACAACTGACAGCATTTGCTGACGGATCCGGGTGCGGATCCGTCTACAATTGCATTGCAAGAACGGATCCGTCTCTCCACTTGTCATGCGGATGGACGGATCCGTCTTGCAGTCTTTTCACAGTTTTCCGTCTTTAAGTTGTTTCGCAATGTCGGATCCGGCACTAATGCAAGTCAATGGGCATTAATACCGGATCCGGCATTCCGGCGACTGATCAGGCATTTTGGACGGACATAATACCGCAGCATGCTGCGGTATTATGTCCGCCGAAAACGCCTGACAGTGACTGAACGGAAGGCATACTGATGCAAACTGAACGGATTTCTCTCCATTCAGAATGCACTGGGATATGCCTGATCAGTTCTTTTCCGACATAGAGCCCTTTGGACGGAACTCTATGCCGGAAAAGAATAACGCAAGTGTGAAAGTACCCTAAAGGGTGAGGGTCGCAGAACCCATCAGTGGAATGATATAAAACATGGCATCGATGGCTAATGCGACTCACACCCCACTCTATCTACACAAATCCGAAAATTTCCAATTGTTTTTGGAAACCCTTTGGTAACAGAGACCCGAAACCGTACATTTTCTTTGATTCGCAACTAGACATTTGGGAAATAAAATTAGCTCCTGTCCAATTTTCAGTGACTGTTTCAAGTGCTATAAATCCTAAGCCTCATGGGCTGCTGTTATGATGTGTTTTGAAATGATTACGGTAGATAAAGTGTGTTTCATATCCTTTTTTGATATTGTTGATATGTTCAGCGATTCTTATTTTTAAAGTCCTCTTGGTTCTCCCTATATATTGCCTAGAACATGGGCATGCTACCAAGTAGACAACTGCTTTGCTGTTTCACCTGAGCACTTCTTTTATTTCCCATTGGTAATTGTTTGCAGTGGATTTAACTATGTTTGTTCTCCTCTGAAGGTTGGTTTGTTTGCAGTTATGATGACAGCTGCCACATCGGAAGAAACCATTTAATGACATCCAATTACTGGGTATTGATTTTTTGTTATATTAGGGTTTCTCACTGTTGGCGCCATTTGTAATCCTAAATTAGGTGCTCTCGTGTATACTATAGGTGGTCGTATCGGGATTTACCCTCAGTTCACACCTGAGCGTTTTACAGCGCGTTCAAACGCGCTGTAAAATGCTCAACACATGAAAACCAATGCTTCCCTATGGCCCGGGTTCTCACTTGAGCGTTTTACAGCGCGTTTGAACGCGCTGTAAAACGCCCGACGCATAAACAAGTACTTGAGCTTTTTTGGGGGCGTTTGTCGCGCGTTTTGTGATTGACACCACAGTAGTCAATCACAAGAACGCGCGTACGAACGCGCGTTTCCTATTTGCAAAAACGCGCTGTAATACGCGCGACAAAAATCTCAGAAACGCTCAGGTCTGAACCCAGGGTAAGGGTCCCAATATTTTATCTTCTTTGAACAGGTGCCAGTGTCTCTGAATGATATTTGACACTTTTTGTAACTGGTATTGAATGGTAATACCAATTTACAATCGTCTGTCTTTGTGTTTTTATCCTTTATAGATTTTGGATAAAAAAAATTGTGGTTCTGTCCAAATTTTTTACTTCATTTAGAGATTTTTCCAGTATATGTAGCGAATAATTTTTCTCCAAAAACTGAATGGTTAATTGCTATGCTTCTTTCTCGAATTGCTCAGCTTTAGTGCAATTCCTCTTTATACGCCGAAATTGGCTTTTTGGCACATTTAGTAGCCATGGCAATATGAATTTAAAATAAAACTGTTCTTTGCTACCTCCTTTTGATAGGTGCTACATATAAATGATTTAGCTTCCATCTCTATTTTTAGATCTAAAAACTCCACAGTTTTGGTGTTGATATTGGGCGTAAATTTTAAATTATACTGGTTGACATTGCTCGATTGAGGATTTATGATTTATTGGTACACTGTGTGATTAAATGTTTTTTATATACATATGTATGCAAAAGGAATGAGTAAAAATACTTGCAAATCATTGTGAGCCAATCGTCATCATCGTCCTCTTACTCCTCCACCTCCGACTCCTCCTCTTGCAGTGGCAGCTCCTCATCCTCCTCCATGGCAGCTTCTCTTTGTGGGACTCCAACATCTACAGGGTGGACAGAAAAATGCATCAGCTGCTCTTCTTGCGCTGTGGTCCCCTGCTGCATGAGCATCAGCGTCTTTTCTTAGGTAAATATCAGACGGATGACCTCGTTCATGCCGCTGTTGTCCCAGCTGACAAACTTTGTGGCCTCTTCAAAGGGCCTCAGCACCGTACAGGCGTCTCGGATGAGCTGCCGCTGAACTATAATGTTGTGGTTTTCCAAAGCAGACACTGAAGACACTGCTACTGACAGATGATTTTGGAAATGCGGCAGTACTGGCGCCACTAACTGATTTGTGGCCAATGTTTTTTTGCTAGTTAAAATATGCACATTCAGAAAAAAATTTCTCTAGTGTAAAACACAAGTTTACAAACTACTATGCAGCTATTCCCCCCAACCAATGGCACTATTTGGAGATGCACTGACATTGAGTTTCAGGTGTTTTCACTGAGATTTCAAATGCTACACCTACTGTCTGGATAATAAAAATTGTGTATATGTATGTATAGTGTGAGCTTATTCCCCCTTCCTCTCCAAAAAAAGTATTTATGTTAAAATAGGAAAAAATAAAAAAAATTCTTTGCAGGTAGTTACTTTTGAGGATTGTGGCAGTTGCAGTTCTTCCAGGAGGCACAGCGGACACAGCTCCTCACTCCTACCTCCCTGGCTGACAGCTTTCCCTGCTTGTCCCAATTCCACACACATAGTTCTTCTTTGTAATTCTAGCCTTTACCTTCACTCTCCCTGGCAGTAGAATACTGCAAAGGTTCAGGTTTGTCTGCTGGACAGAATTTTGCAAAGTTTGTAACGAACCCGGTTCATCTCTACTATGTACCCCAAAATTGTACAATGAAAACTAAAAGTCATGCCGCAAAAATCAAACCCTTACACATCTCCATTGCAAGAAAAATAAGCCCAGCTATTTCATAGCTCCTCCCACTGAGCTAGTTACGTAGACACTCCCTTATCAATGCCCTGTCCATGGACGTAACATCACAGAAAGTAAGAAGGAGCTGGATGGACATGGTCTTTACCCCCACCCCTTCATGAATGATTATTGTAAAGGACGTTGATGCAAAACGGAAAACCCATTTAAGGGTACTTTCACACTTGCGTTGGTGCGGATCCGTCTGTTTATTTGCACAGACGGATCCGCACCTATAATGCAAATGTTTGTATCCGTTCAGAACGGATCCGTTTGCATTAGGTTTAAAGAAAAATGACAAAGTCCAAAACGGATCCATCTTGAATTACATTGAAAGTCAATGGGGAACGGATCCATTTTCAAATGCACCATATTGTGTCATTGAAAACTGATCCGTCCCCATTGACTTACATTGTAAAAAAAAACGGAACCTTTAGGCTCCGCCTCTTCAGACGGACACCAAAACGCTGCAAACTGCGTTTTGGTGTCCGCCTCCAAAACGGAATAGAGGCGGAACAGAGCCTAACTGATGCAGTCTGAACGAATCCTTATCCATTCAGAATGCATTGGGGCTTAACTGATCCGTTTTGGACCGTTTGTGAGAGCCCTGAAACGGATCTCACAAACGAAATCCAAAACGCTAGTGTGAAAGTACCCTAATGTTCCACAGAATGGATCAATGAAAGCTGCGAGACACCCTGCAAAAACAAGCCCTTATACTTCTCCATATACAGAGGTACAGAAATAAAAACGTTCAGGGTCTTTGAATGCAGCGACACAAAAACAGATTATGTTGAAGAACATATTGCTTTTATTGTGCAAAAGTAGAAAAACATAATAAAACGACAGAATAAAGATATCAGGTCACTTATACTGCATGGTGAACGTCGTGAAAACAAAACCTGGCAAACAATTGCTGTGTTTTTTCAGTTGTCACACCCAGCTTTGTCCCTTGGGCCCACGCTCTGTGTATATAGGACTTTAAGGGACCTGTTTTACTAGAGGTCCATTATTGTCAGAGCTTGGGCCCACCGGAGAATCTTCTGGTGCTCTGGTGGGCCAGTCTCACACTGGTCACCCCTCCCCTTTCAAAAAAAATAAAAAAAATTGTACAATGCTTGCTATGTGCCATTTAAAAATGCAACTCGTCCCTCAAAAAATGAACCCTTCCTAATACGGCTATGTCGACGGAAAAATAAAATCATTATGGCTTTTGAAATGTGAAAATCAAAAAGCTGCATGATTAAAGAGGCTTTCCAAACCTTAAATATTGATGACGTATCTTCGAGATAGGTCATCAGTATTAGATTGGTCGGGTTTAGACACCCGGCACCCCCGACGATTAGCTGTTTGACGAGGCTGCAGCACTCATAGCTGCATGTGATAGATATGACACAGTGTAAAATAAAAAAAATAAAAAATGTAATCATACTTACCTCATCCATTTAATTGCGACGAGTCTAGATTGAAGATCTAGAGCAAAATCTAGCGCAGCCCGTGAATAAGTTATGTTGTCGGCCGGCGTGGTAACTCCATATGTCACCGCACACGGGATTTTGTGCAAGATCTTCAATCAAGGTGTTGGCGGATGGCTATTCATATTTACGATCAAATGGATGAGGTAAGTATGATTTTTTTTCCCTTTTGCCGCCATTCAGGCAAAATCGATTTGCTACCATGAAGCACGAGGAAATTCGGCTTCCAGGCGAATCGAATTTTCCCTGAAATTCAGGCTCAACACTAATTACATCATTATATAAAACAATGTTATAACTAATGGGTGCACTATAAAGGGCCCTCTTACTACTGGGGCACTAAAGGGAGCTTTAGCACTACTTGGGGAAATTATGGGGGCTTTTTCGCTACTGGGGGGATTATTGCTACTTGAGGTACTGTGGGGGCATTATTATTATTAGGCACATTATGGAAGGCACTACTACAAATGGGGCACTTTCTAGGAGCATTATCGCTATTGGGGAACTGTAGGGGACACAATCTGTAATGAGGGAACTCTGGAAGAGAACTATTACTTTTGGTGGGACTTTTGGGAGCAGTATTACTATGAGTGGGACTATCTATATGGCACTATTCGTTCTGCAGTATAGTAGTCTGGCAGTAGGGAGCACAGCAGGCACAGTTTTGGGGGTAACAACCGGATAACACTGTTGGGACACCAGGAAGAAAAGGATGAACGACAAGACGGTGGCTGAAAGAAGTCATCATGGCGGTCTGGGCTGAAAGGAGAAGATGAGGAATGAGAAGGCATATATGTCATCAGAAGAGACATCACTGGATGTAATAGGTATGCAGTGCTGTATTATCCTGTATGTTTGGTAGCGCTGAACATTCATCCGAATGTCTTTAGCACCACATCTGGGGTGGGGCTGGATCTGGAATTTGGCACATATTTATTGTGGCTTAGGTCCCGGCTCTTTTGAGACTCAAGACGCAATAACCCTGCCACATCACATACAAAATAGTGGATTTGCTGTTGCTCTTCCCCTTTATAACAGATTTAGGGTACTTTCACATTTGCGGCAAAGCTATCCGGCAGGCTGTTCCGGCGGGTGAACAGCCTGCCGGATCCGCCATGCTGCAAGTACCCATGCACTGCCGCTCCGTCCCATTGACTATAATGGGGCGGGGGGCGGAGCTACGGCGCAGCACGTCTGTGCATGGCAGAGATCGCCGGACTAAAAAGTCGGACCTCTAGTACTTTTAGTCCGTCGATTTCCGGCCGTGAACTGCTGTGCTGCGCCGTAGCTCCGCCCCGCCCCATTATAGTCAATGAGGAAGGAACGGCAGCACACGGGTACTTGCGGCATGGCGGATCCGGCGGGCTGTTGTGAAAGTACCCTTATAAAGATTAGTCAGTAAATTATATGCCCCCCAAATGGCATAAAAATAAAAACTAATTATGGTACCTAAACAAGCCCTCATATGGTCACATTGACAGAAACGTAAGAGAAGATTATGGCGGTGAGAACGTGATGATGGAAAAGAGAGAAAAAAACCTTGGTGCTTAAGGCCCAAACGAGGCCGCGTCCTTAAAGGGTTAAACTGCTGCAGCTGGAAATATACGGTAGCAAGAAGACTAAATATATAAATAACCTAAAATAAACAGGACAAAAACAGAGGACCACAGTGCAGATTAAAAAGCAAAAAAATGACTGGCGGCCATTATCTCAGAAAGTTGGGCGGTTGCTCAGTCCAGCGGAATGCCGGAGCCGCTCTGTTAATCAATATTTTAATGTGACTTATCAGGGAGATCGGGGCTTGTTTACTTTAAAGTTCAGCTTTGCATAAAGGGAGACTGAGCATTTCCTCTACTACTACATCGAGAGGCAGAGGTCTGACGTGAGCAGCCAGGCACATTCTGTGATCGGAGGGAAGAAGGTAGGAACTTTTCAAATGATACATTAAAAAGTCACAATATTTTTTAAAAAATATATATTTTATTATTTTATATCCTATATTACAGATTATTATGTAAAAGCACAGTATATAATATTCATGTATATTATTATAATATAATTATATCTGTAAATTTGTTCTAATATACTTTTAATATAATATATACTGTATTATATGAATATATTTTTTATTTATAGTTTGTTTATCATTTTTTATTTTATTTTACTTATTTATAATTTTTTATTTTATTTTACTTGTATGATTGATAATATATTCTCAGGATAAGTCATCCATATCGGATCAGTGGGTGTCCAACACCCAACACCCAACACCCTGACCGATCTGCCGTTTCGGCCAGCCACGGTGCTTGAAACTATACAGTGTACGGGGAGCTGGAGGCAGACAGCGCCGTACACTGTGTAGTGGTTATCCAGGGTACTGCAGCTCAGCTCCTACTCATGTTAATACACTGGCACCAGAAGCACAGCATTAATACACTGACACCAGAAGCACAGCATTAATACACTGACACCAGAAGCACAGCATTAATACACTGACACCAGAAGCACAGCATTAATACACTGACACCAGAAGCACAGCATTAATACACTGACACCAGAAGCACAGCATTAATACACTGACACCAGAAGCACAGCATTAATACACTGACACCAGAAGCACAGCATTAATACACTGACACCAGAAGCACAGCATTAATACACTGACACCAGAAGCACAGCATTAATACACTGACACCAGAAGCTACGCAGTGTACACGGAGGTTGGCGGACGCCCACCAATCTGATATTGATGACCTATCCTGAGTATAGATCATCAATATCTAAGTCCCAGAAAACCCCTTTAGGGTCCATTCACATGTCCGCAAAATGAGTCCGGACCGGACCAATTAATTTTCAACGGGGAAGAAAAAGATGCATCCGCACTTCCGTTCCGCAAAAAAATAGAACATGTCCTATTCTTGTCTGCAGACACGGACAAGAAAAGGCATTTCTATTTAAAGTGCCGTCCATGTGCGATCTGCAAAATGCGGAATGCACATGACCGGTGTCCGTGTTTTGAGGATCTGCAAAACATGTACGGACGTGTGAACGGACCCTTAAAGAGGTATTTCTATTTTATGAAGTGATTGCCATGATCAGTTGGGGGTCTGACCTCAGGGAACCCCACCGATCTTGAGAACGAAGAGGTTTAGCAGTGCATCCCTTTCTTATCTTGGCCGCCGGCTCTGGAGAGGACTGCACCCTGCCACATTTACTTGAAGTCTACGGAGAGTGTGCAAATTATGGCCGTATCCATGTGTTATCTGTATGTTTTGTGTATGGCATCCATTTCTCAAAGTGGGAGTTTAATGTAATTTATTTTCCTCCATACGTGCAGTATTACTGATCTGTGCGATGTCCATGTGAACGTGGCCTAAAGGTCCCTTTACATGGGGCCGCAATCGTTTGTCAGCTGATCATATCTTTAATGGTAGCAGAAAAATGCTCGCTGGTCGTCAGCCTGTAAACGGGTTGTGCTGCGGAGATAATGTAAACGGTATGGGGATGAATGATCTTAATAATGATTGTTCATCCCCCATGCAGTGTCCATCCGTCAGTGTGAAGGCTGATCACTGATCGGCACTTGGTATGGCCATGTAAAACCACAATATGATGCTTCCACTTGTGTATTTTACAAGCTTTTTTTTAGGGGTGGCATTTTTTTAGTCACACAAGATTTTACGTTCATCTATTAATTTTTTCCCTATAGAAAAGCCTATGGGAAAGCACATGAAAAAAACACCACACTACAAAAAAATGGCCACAACAAAAAGGCAGCATATAATATAATTTTTTTTTTTAAAAAAAAAAAAAACTGTTCTATTAAAAAATGTAGTGTGAACACAGCCTTAAAAAAGTTTTCCAAGATTTTACCACTGATGACCTATCCTCAGGATAGGTCATCACTATCTAATCGGTGGGCGTCCGACACCCAGGACCTCCGCCGATCAGCTGTTTGAAAAGGCATTGGCGCTCACAGTAGTGCAGTTGCCTTCTCTAAGCTTTCCCTAGGCCTAGTGAAGACACGTATATCGGTCACGCGGCCTAGGTGAGGCTCAGCCCCATAGAAGTTAAAGTGGCTGAGCTGTGATGCCAAGCACATCCACTATACAATGTACGCATGGTGAGCTGCGAGAAGGCCGTGGCGCCGCTGCCTTCTCAAGCAGCTGGTCCCATGTGTCAGACCCCCATCGATCAGATACTGATGACCTATTCTGAGGATAGGTCATCAGTATATAAATCTTGAAAAACCCTTTTAAGGTCCCTTTACACTGATCGATATTCAGGCAGATCATTACTAACAAGCATTTATTGGAAGGCTCGTTGGTGATGATCGGCGCGTTTAAATGTGCCGCCGATTACCCAATGTATGAACGAAATGCTCGATCATCAAGTTAAAAGATTGTGGAGCGGCCAACAGATCGTGCCGTCTAAACAGCCTCTATTGCCGGCAAATAATGATTCTGTATGGGGTGAGAGATGGCATTAGCGATCACTGCTCCTTATACTGTGGAGGGGATCGTTGCATGTACAATGGTGTCCTCCACTGACGAGCAGGCGAACGCTTCCTTCTCGCCAATCGCCTGCTTAGTTGTATAAAAGGGGTTATTAGTCCGATCTTCTCAATGTACTTATGGTGAAATTTTACAGGGGACTGAATCTGAGGAATGAAAATGCGCGCAATTACTGCTTTCTCAGTCGCTGCTTGGCGCTTTTTAAAATTTAGAATTTTTAGGAATACTGGAGGGAATGTTCACATGTGGGGTTTTTACTGCATTGTGGTGCTGCCGCACATAGTTTTGTGTTGTGCATTTTAGGGTTAAAAAAAAAAGCCTCTGAAAAAAAAAGTGATTGCTCAGCTCCCTTTCCTTTGTAGTGTTTTTTCTTAGGCATTTTTGCCCAATATAGTGTATTTTAACACCGGGCATTTTTTCATTGTGTTTTTTTATATGGAGAAACCCAGAACATAGGAGCACCCTCAAGGCACTAAATATAAAATATAAATATAAACTAATATGACATTCTTAGCAAATACATTTTGATCAAAAAATATCTATGCCCACCCACAGCGGCAAGGTGACCTCAGACCGGAACCTACTGTATCTAATATCTGTCTCTATGCCGGTGGGCATCTAAATTCAGGAGAGCGGACCCTGCACACATACTGTGCTGCTACAATTGTTACCTCTGTGTTTTTTATAGCCTTGTGTGTTTTGGTAAGAAATTATGTGCCCCCTCTGTAATGTTACTGCCTCTGTAGAACGGTATGAAAAAAATACATTGCTTTAAAAAATGCCACAAAAAAAATGCCAACACACATTGCCACTTGCATTTTTTTTTAAAGCTACAGACAACAACAAAAAAAATTATTTTTTTCACATTATTTGGCATTTTTCTCCCATGCACCCCTGCATGGAAGAAAAATGCCAAATAGTGTGAAAAAATTTCCATGCCGCAATTTACTCAAAAAACGTACCTCAAGGGTAAAGTACACCACTATAAAACACCTGTTTGTCCTGCAACATCTGCAAAAAACTAAAAACAGCAAAGCCCCACAAACACACTCAGAAAAGTGTAGTTTTACACGTGACTTTTTTTTTTGGGGGGGAGCTGCAGTTTTTAATGAGCCAAAGTAAGAAATAGGTAGGTAGAGAATAAGAAATATAAAGGAGGGAATTCTACTTCTCCTGGATTCTTTGGCTCATAAAGACCTCCTGCACACAGGTGCGGGTGAACGCACATAAGGTCTGCATGAATTGCTGTGCGGGTTTATGTGCGTCTCTGCAGCGTATCCGCACCAAAATCCACAATGTCTAACAGTGATTTTTGGTGTGGATATGACGCAGTTTCGCCACAGATCTCACCATTCCACTGGAAATTGACATGCAGCGGATTTTGAAATCCTCACGGCAGGTCAATTTCTGCAACGGGATAAATCTGCAATGTGTATGAGAGATCTGCGAAATCTCATACACTTTGCTGGTACTGTACAATGGTGCGTTTTTTCTGCATGGGAATCCGCGCAGAAAATCTGCACCTAATCCTCAACGTGGGCAGGTGGCCTTAGGGATGAGCAAATCAATTATAACAAAATGGTTTGTCTCATTAGCAGGAGCTCTTGACATGGGAGGAGCCATCCAAGTAGAGGAGCAAGTGCAGAGGCTCCGCTTCCGCTGCTAGAGCAGTCACCGCGCATGCGCCACCGCACTTGCAGTTAGCGGCCTATGAACAGTCTTTACTTTGGAAGCCAAACCTGTGCCTCTACGCTTGCGTCACTACTCTAAGCAGGGGCGAAGACATGAGATTGGACGGGTGCGGATGAGATGTCCAGTCCCTAACGGGTGAAGAAGTCGTGGAGGTAAGAGGAATGGATTCGCTCAGCCCGAAACTGCAATTTTCCTCCTCATAAAAGCTTAGTGACAAAAAAAATTCATGCTTTTTTCCCTGTTATTTCTGTAAAAAATGCAAAAGGAAAGCGCTAGAAATTCCCAGTGCAAATGCAGCAGACCCCCTTATCCAATGTCAACTATAAGACCACATGACGTGTCCCATCTGTGATGTACCTGTGAAGCTACTGCCCCGGCTGTACACAGTACAATGTATAATTACTGCTTGTTATACCGCATCTCTTAAAAAGCAAAATAATAGGTAAAATGTAAATAAAATAAAAAATACAATAAAATGTAAAAAATAAATAAATACAAGTATTTCTGATTTGTCCCATGCCTAAAATGGAAATAATAAGAATATTATACACATCTCAGACAGGATATTACAGGGTATTTGTCGGCAGGAACTTCAGTGATAAACCAGGCACACTGTCTTGCAGGGCTGTCTCAGCTAAATGTAATGATACCTTTCACTTAGTGATCTGTTTGCAAAGGAGCAGTTAGGTGCACCGAGGGTGGCCTCAATTACATTATTTATCCTGTACTGATCCTGAGTTACATCCAGTATTATACTCCAGAGCTGTACTCACTCTTCTGCTGGTGGAGTCACTGTGTATATACATTACATTACTTATCCTGTACAGATCCTGAGTTATCTCCTGTATTATACTCCAGAGCTGCACTCACTATTCTGCTGGTGCAGTCACTGTGTACATATATTACATTACTTATCCTGTACTGACCCTGAGTTACATCTAGTATTATACACCAGAGCTGCACTCACTATTCTGCTGGTGAAGTCACTGTGTACATACATTACATTACTTATCCTGTACTGATCCTGAGTTACATCCAATATTATACTCCGGAGCTGTACTCATTATTCTGCTGGTGGAGTCACTTTGTACATACATTACATTACTTATCATCTACTGATCCTGAGTTACATCCTGTATTATACTCCAGAGCTGTACTCACTATTCTGCTGATGGAGTCACTGTGTACATACATTACTTATCCTGTACTTATCCCGAGTTGCATCCTGTAATACACTTCAGAGCTGCACTCATTATTCTGCTGGTAGAGTCACTGTGTACATATCTTACATAACTTATCATGTAGTGATCATAAATGACATCCTGTATTATACTCCAGAGCTGTACTCACTATTCTGCTGGTGGAGTCACTGTGTACATACATTACTTATCCTGTACTGATCCTGAGTTACAGCCTGTATTATACTCCAGAGCTGCACTCACTATTCTGCTGGTGCAGTCAGTGTATACATACATTACTTATACTGTACTGATCCTTCGTTACATCCTGTATTATACTCCAGAGCTGCACTCACCATTCTGCTGGTGGAGTCACTGTGTATATACATTACATTACTTATCCTGTACTGATCCTTAGTTACATCCAGTATTATACTCCAGAGCTGCACTCACTATTCTGCTGGTGCAGTCACTGTGTACATACATTACTTATCCTGTACTGATCCTGAGTTACATCCTGTATTATACTCCAGAGCTGCATTCACTATTCTGCTGGTGGAGTCACTGTGTACATACATTACATTACTTATCCTGTACTGATCCTGAGTTACATCCAGTATTATACTCCGGAGCTGTACTCACTATTCTGCTGATGGAGTCACTGTGTACATACATTACTTATCCTGTACTGATCCCGAGTTGCATCCTGTAATACACTTCAGAGCTGCACTCATTATTCTGCTGGTAGAGTCACTGTGTACATACCTTACATAACTTATCCTGTAGTGATCATAAATGACATCCTGTATTATACTCCAGAGCTGTACTCACTATTCTGCTGGTGGAGTCACTGTGTACATACATTACTTATCCTGTACTGATAATGAGTTACAGCCTGTATTATACTCCAGAGCTGCACTCACTATTCTGCTGGTGAAGTCAGTGTATACATACATTACTTATACTGTACTGATCCTTCGTTACATCCTGTATTATACTCCAGAGCTGCACTCACCATTCTGCTGGTGGAGTCACTGTGTATATACATTACATTACTTATCCTGTACTGATCCTGAGTTACATCCAGTATTATACTCCAGAGCTGCACTCACCATTCTGCTGGTGGAGTCACTGTGTATATACATTACATTACTTATCCTGTACTGATCCTGAGTTACATCCAGTATTATACTCCAGAGCTGCACTCACTATTCTGCTGGTGGAGTCACTGTGTACATACATTACATTACTTATCCTGTACTGATCCTTAGTTACATCCAGTATTATACTCCAGAGCTGCATTCACTATTCTGCTGGTGGAGTCACTGTGTACATACATTACATTACTTGTCCTGTACTGATCCTCAGTTACATCCAGTATTATACTCCAGAGCTGCACTCACTATTCTGCTGGTGGAGTCACTTTGTACATACATTACATTACTTATCCTGTACTGATCCTGAGTTACATCCAGTATTATACTCCAGAGCTGCATTCACTATTCTGCTGGTGGAGTCACTGTGTACATATATTACTTATCCCGTACTGATCTTGAGTTACATCCTGTATCATACTCCAGAGCTGCACTCATTATTCTGCTGGTGCAGTCACTGTGTACATACATTACTTATCCTGTACTGATCCTGAGTTACATCCAGTATTATACTCCAGAGCTGCACTCACTATTCTGCTGGTGGAGTCACTATGTACATACATATTTTTGGACTGATCCTTAATTACATCCTGTATTATATGCCAGAGCTGCACTCACTTTATTCCAGATATTACAGATTCTTTTAAAATGCCAACATTATGTGCCATTCTCTTCATTTCTGACACAAAACAAGCAAATAAACGTAATAAAACGACATGTATAGAAGAGCAGAGCGCGCAGCTGTACGATGAGAACAGCACGGCGCCTGCACTCGCCTCGGCCCACAGGGCAGGTTTTGCTCACAGAAGGATTAATTGCTAGAACCAAACTTAATAAAAGCAATAAAACAGCTGCTCTGCTCCAGAGCGTCGCTCATCGCTTCACCTTCTCAGGGATTATTGTGGAGTTACATACAGAAAAGTAACCAATGTAACCAGACAAAGCTCAGAGGCGTGCAGCGCCCCCTGCTGTAAATAATACTAACCACACTAATCCGAGAAATCACTGGAGAGAGCATTACTCTCATCATTTGCACTGCTGCAAACCTAAGGAAAGATACCTGTGAGATACAGATCCTCATCTTCACTTCTAATTGACTTTTTCATGGCTTATGTAATGTGAACCGCGACCACAGTAAGACAATGTGACGGCATTAGCGTAGTGTTCCTCAGCTCCGGTCCTCAGAGCCCACAGGCCGGCCATGTGCTCAGGATTTCCTTAGTATTGAGCAGGTGATATAATTAGTGTCAGGGCATCAGGACTTACCCCAGGTGTTCATTCTGTGGGATATTCTCAAATCCTGACCGGTAGGTGGCCATGAGGACCGGAGATGAGGAACGCTGCATTAGCGATCACTGCATGTAATAGCAACGAGCAGGCGATTATAGGCTTTAGAACTGCTCTGTCTGTACTGTAGATATATTTGATATAGATAGATAGATAGATAGATAGATATGAGATATTAGATAAATAGATAGATAGATATGAGATAGATGGATAGATAGATAGATAGATAGATATGAGATTGACAGATATGAGATAGATAGATAGATATGAGATAGATAGATAGATAGATAGATAGATAGATAGATAATAGATATGAGATAGATAGATAGATAGATAGATAGATAGATAGATAGATAGTACATAGATAGATGGATAGATAGTTATCACCATTTGCTAGAGAAAGATACCACTGAGTGGATTGAAACGTTGCTGAATGTCTGTTGAATACATTTTTGTTACTTTTGGATGTGCCGTTGAGTTCATCATTTTTTTTTTAGATGGATAGATAGATAGATATGAGATAGATAATAGATGATAGAACCCTACCCGATTATTTCCTACTTGCTTTGGCAATGCTAAAATGTATTTAGTCCTGCCAATAAAGCTGATTTGATTTGATAGATAGATAGATAGATAGATATTAGATAGATAGATATGAGACAGATAGATATGAGATAGATAGATAGATAGATAGATATGAGATAGATAGATAGATAGATAGATATGAGATAAAAGATAGATAGATAGATAGATAGATAGATAGATAAAAGATAGATACCAATAGGGGGTCATTTATTATTTATTATTAACCAGAAATATAGCTATAGTAGTTGTATTTCTGGCACAAAAAGGTCCAAATTGCGCTGCAATCTGCGACTTTTCGCCGCTCATGCCAGGTCTAAAAAAGTATGTGTGGACGGGTCGGGAGGCCTACCTCATTCATCATTTTCTAGGCCTGTTCTAAGCGTAGAAAATGTTCTAAATGTAAGACAGCTCGGAAGCAGCTGTGGATCTGCACCTCTTAATAACTTCGGCAGATCCACCGCCAATGCTGCGCTTTATTAAGACCCTTATGTAAAATGCCGGTCTTAATAAATGCCCCATACTTCTTATACCTCCACCCTGGATGTGTCCCCATCCCCCAACCCTACCCAAATATTTCCCACTTGCTTTGGCAATGCTAGTTCTGCCAATAAATAATAGACATACCGACAGATGATGTATATACTGTATACTGACCCTCTCCTCTCTCTCTTGCAGGATGTGACAGTGGCGGCGGTGCCCACCCAGTATCTGCCCCTCCATTGTAGAGCTGGAGCTGTGGAGTGTGACAATGGTGTTTGTGTCAAAGCTATCAAACGCCATTATCACACTAATTAGCTACTGTGACACCATCCCGGGGACACTAATCTTCAGGCCTGTGGCAGAAACATACAACATTCGGAAAATCCCACAAATAAGTGACGAAGTGTACATGACACGTGAAGCGCCGCCACGACCAGGGCCACATCTCCACGTTCTGTAAGTGCTCCTGGTTTTTGCATTGTTTTGTGACGCACAAAGTTATTTTCCTGTTTTATTTTAATAAAGCTCAATCATCATCAAATAAACAGTTCTACAACAACGCAATCGATTTTCTGTTAATTAATTTTAGTCTCCTCAGACCAGAGCACCTTCCTCCATACATTTTGGGAGTCTCCCACATGCCTTTTCGCAAACTCACAATGTGCCTTTTTGTTTTTAGCAGAAAGTAATGGCTTTCTTCCGTCCACTCTGCCATAAAGCCCAACTCTATAGAGCGTACGGCTTATTGCTCCAGTCCCTGCCGTGGAACTCTGCAGCTCCTCCAGGGTTACCTTATGCCTCTGTGCTGCCTCTCTGATTAATGCCCCCCTTGCCCGGTCTGTGAATTTTGGTGGGCGGCCGTCTCTTGGCAGGTTTGCTGCAGTGCCATGTTCTTTCCATTTGGTTATGATAAATTTGATGGTGCTCCTGGGGATCATCAAAGATTTGGATATTTTTTTATAACCTAACCCTGACTTGTACTTCTCCACAACCTTGTCCCTTACTTGTTTGGAGAGTTCCTTGGTCTTCAGGGCAGTGTTTGGTCAGTGATGCCTCTTGCTTAGGTGTTGCAGCCTCTGAGGCCTTTCAAACAAGGTGTGTATATGTAATGACAGATCATGTGACACTTAGATTGCACACAGGTGACATCATTTCACTAACTATGTGACTTCTGAAGGTAATTGGTTGCACCAGAGCCATTTATGGGCTTCCTAACAAAGGGGGTTAATACATACGCACATGACAATTTTCTGTTTTCTATATCTAAACAATAGTTTTATTTATATATTTTTCACTTCACCAACTTAGACTATTGTGTTCTGATCCATCACATAAAATTCTGATTAACAAAACATTAAACTTAAGGCTGTAATGTAACAAAACACAAAAAAGTCAAGGGGGGGGGGGGGTGAATACATTTGCAAGGCATTGTATCTATCTATCTATCTATCTATCAATAGTATGTCTATCTGATATCTATCTATTTATATGATACCTATCTCATATCTATCTATCTATCTATCTATCTATCTATCTATCTATCTATCATCTATCTATCTATCTCCTATATATCTCTATCTATCTATCTATCTATCTATCTATCTATCTCCTATCTGTATCTACCGTATTTTTCGCCATATAAGATGCACTTTTTCTCCCCCAGAAGTGGGGGGAAAAAGGCAGTGCGTCTTATGGGGCGAATGCTGGCGTTTACACTTGTATACCGCCGACCGCATGCTGCGCAGCGCGGTCGGCGGGTGTATCAGTGGGCAGGGAGGAGGGAGGAGAAGTCGGCATCTAGTTATGTAATGACAGCGGGCCCGGTGCAGTCACTGTATTCTGCTACCCGGGCCCGCTAACTGTAGGAATCCTAACTGTAGGCATATGTATAGGTTTATTAAATGGTCTATATATCCTTTACTTACTATACTACTAACGTCCCAGGCAAGAGGCAGGAGAGGAGGTCGATCGGCGGGCGGGCGCTGACAACGTAACTCACTACGTAATGCGCCTGCTCCGCCTTCTTCATTCATAAAGTGGGCGGAGCTGGCACGTGACATAGTAAGTTGCGCTGCCAGTGCCCGCACGCCGGCCCAGCTTCCTGCCTCTTGCCTGGGATGTTAGTAATATAGTAAGTAAAGGATATATAGAAGATTAAATAAACCTATACATATGCCTACAGT
Organism: Bufotes viridis; assembly: GCA_033119425.1. Lineage (NCBI taxonomy): Eukaryota > Metazoa > Chordata > Amphibia > Anura > Bufonidae > Bufotes > Bufotes viridis. The sequence continues at coordinate 32,477,929 of CM065589.1, forward strand.
TAGGATTCCTACAGTTAGCGGGCCCGGTGTAGCAGAATACAGTGACGGCACCGGGCCCGCTGTAATTACAGAACTACAGTTTTGTAGATGCCTGCTCCCACCACCCTTTGGGGGTCATTCAGTGAATTGCAATGTTATGGGAATTTGTGGATGGCACTGCTATGGGGGTCTGTGGATGACACACAGCATAAAATGCTATTCATGTGTCAACCCCTTGAATCCACCTATAGCAGCGTCATCCACAGATCTCCATAACAGTGTCATCCACAGACGCCCCACTACAGTGCCATCGACAGTCCCCAATAACCGTGCCATCCAGAGTCCCCAATAACAGTGCCATCCACAGTCCCCCAATCACAGTGCCATCCACCGACCCCCATAACTGTACCATCCACAGATCCCCCATAACTGTGCCATCCACAGATCCCCCCCATAACTGTGCCATCCACAGATCCCCCATAACACCATTAGCTCAAAACCCACCAAAAGGCACACCTTTTTGTTCAAAATATTTTTTTTCTTATTTTCCTCCTCAAAAACCTAGGTGCGTCTTATGGGCCGGTGCGTCTTATAGGGCGAAAAATATCTCCTATCTGTATCTATCTCCTTATTTATCTCCATATGGCTGTTTTTCTCCACTAAACCAGTACACAAAACCCCAGCCGTGTGCAAGATCTGCAGGATTAAAATAATCCATGGCGGTTCAAAAACTAAGATAGGTACCGGGGCTCTATTGCACCACACGAGGCGGCATCGCCAGATCCTGTAGGAAAATAGAAGTGGCCAGCATTCCAAATCAAAACAAGTCTGTCCTTGTCCTGGTCTTCTTTGTGGCAGCCAGCCCACATCCTCAAGCAGTACAGTGTCCTTGTCATCATCATCAGCTGCTTCTTCTCCTGCTCAATCTCCTTCTCCCCCTTGTCTTCTGCTCCATCGTGAGACATCCATATCAGAATGTGTGGCTATGAAAAAACTATTCGTAACCATCAATTAGCTTGTGAGCAAGCTGCACGCCCATCTGGCCAAGTTCCTGGCAGTGCAGTAATAGCTGTACCACTGTAGCAATGGTGGCGCAGTTCTGCACCTTCACCAATATTTAAAGGGGTTCTGCACTTTGTTTAAACTGATGATCTATCCTCTGGATAGATCATCAGCATCTGATCGCAGGGGTCCGACACCCGGGACCCCCACCGATCAGCTGTTTGAGAAGGCAGCTGCGCTCAAGGAGTGCCACAGCCTTCTCACTGTTTACCGCCGGCCCAGCGACGTCACGACTAGTATCAATTGGTCTGGGCGCGGCTAAGCTCCATTGAAGTGAACAGAGCTTAGCCGCGCCCAGGCCAGTTGATACCAGTCGTGATGTTACTGTGCTGGCGGTAAACAGTAAGAAGGCTGAGGCACTCCTGGAGCGCCGCTGCCGTCTCAAACAGCTGATCAGTGGGGTCCCGGGTGTCGGACTCCTGCCGATCAGATGCTGATGATCTATCCAGAGGATAGATCATCAGTTTAAACAAAGTGCAGAACCCCTTTAATTCTGCTCTATGATATTCATACTTCTGCCCAGTTGTCCAATATTTTCTGTGCAGCAATATTCAGGACCAGCTGTTATGGGCAGGGACAGTACATGTTTTTCATGGCTCACTGGTTCAATATTTTTTGCGCCATCAGAGCGGCAGCACTCCAGTAACAATGCTGGTCCTATTGATACCTTCATGTTTGTGTTGATATGGTTCCCAAATTGGGTGCTTTACGTCCTCCTTCACAAACATCCTTCCGTCCCCAATGGCAGCAGGGCACACCATCGCTCTCGCTCCACCTCCCTATTATATGTGTACAGTAAAGCTTTGCCATTCCTTGTAACAGCTGATTAGCCTGGGCTAGAGTGGCCATACAGCCACTCACTTGCTAACGCGCAACTGCAACATGCCACCCCCCAGAGCTGATTGTGTCCCAGGTCTATAGAGTGGTGTGGTGTGGCCTTAAGAGTCTCTGTGTATCATGGTGCTCCTACCTGGATACTGTTGGTTCCCAGGACTTGGCCCTGAAGCAATAAAGGGGATGAGTGATGGTGGAGGAGGAGAATAAGTCGAGTCCAGACTCTTATAAAGTTCAACAGCTTTACTTGCATCAACTTATATCCAGACAATATTCAGGCTTTCTCTTGGTTCCAGCAGGTTCTGGCAGCTGGACTTTATCACTGTTCTGGTATTTCTGGAGTGCGGTGCCTGTTGCCCCCTCGTGACACTCTCTCAGCAAATCCATAAGGAGTCATGGTGCTCTATGAGCTGCTTCCCTCTGGAGAGACTACTTCTGCAGCAGGGGGACCTCCCCTAACTTCTACATTATGGCACGTATGCGTCAAACGCTGCCCTGGCTTAGACTGATTAGACACTTCCTGCTGCCGCTCCCTTGGTAGGAAATTGAAGGAGCCCACTTCTGCCCAACAGTGGGGAGAATAGAATGGTGAGTTCCATTCTATCTAAATATCTCTTTGCCATATATCCCACTGCCACCTGCTGGTAAACCAGACACATTGCATGTACAAAACTGTTTCATAACAACATTAGGAATGCACAATGTAAGAGGACCTGGGACAAATACATAGCTGACATTATTGGTAGCAATCAAAGACAGTAGCAGGGTGAAGAAATGATAATACCACTCTGGGGTATTACACATCAAGCACCAAACATCCTGCAGGCTGTCTCCTTGCAAGCACCAACTGGGCAATGTGGTCAGCCACAATGGCAGGAACATTGTGGCTGTGTTGCATTTGGGGGAAATAACACTTTTTCCCTGCATGGTGCACATGATAAATTTAGTCTTGCAACGCTTTTACATTGGCTTGCAGAGGGTCATGTTCAGGAGACTATCCTCGCATTTCAGCTTATGTGGTAAGGAATGCCCTCCTGCACTTGCAGCGACAGAACGGTCTGCTATTGCACCGCTTAATCCACAGACATTCCAATTCGCTGGAACTCCACCTTGTACCTGCTAGAGTGTCTGTACAAGTAGCGGAAAGCGTTGAATCATTTCATGCACCAGACGACCTCAGCTCATCACAACTGAAGCATCAACAATGTCATCTCCCTGATATTGATCTTACAGAAGCTGCTCACGCTGATGAAACAAGGGACGGGAGAAGAACAGCTTACACATTTTGCTGGTCATCTTGTAGCTGTTGGGAACCCACAAGGAAAAGTCCCATGGAGGAGGATGAGGCGCTCTCACTGGAGGAGGAGAAGGAGTCAGTGGTGGAGGAAGAGCAGGACTCGGGTGATGAAGATGATAATCACAACACCCAATCATCTCAGTGGGGGGCAGAGCCAGAAGGAACTGGGTCCTTGGGCACACTCGCCAGAATGGGAAGCTATATACTTGCTTGTTTACGTAATGAAAGCTGTATCCTTACCACCAAGCAATCTGATGTTTACCAGATAGCCATGCTTTTAGACCTTCGCTATCAAAGCAAAATGGGGAATGTTTTCCTGTTGCCAAAAAGTAGGCCAAATTACTTTATCACCAAAAATCAGCAAGCAGACGCCTGCCAGACATGTCTGACCTGTAGGCCCCTCTCTGCCCCATACAGAGTCACCCACCTCCAGCTGTCTCTGTTACCACAAGCAGCAGAAGCAGCAGCCACTTCAGTATCATCAACACGATGGAACAATATTCTCATGTGCTGCACCAGGCTCAGGCAAATCAGCAAATGGAGACGCTCCGCCTGAACACCCAGGTTCAGTCCCACCTGGACCCTGGCCATACCATGTTCCCTGACCCCATTGCACTTCTGGGCAGCAGTTGGAACAGTGGCCCAAACTTGCCCAATATGCTCTCTGATCTGTCTTGTGTCAGTCTTCAGTGTCATCTCAGAGAGGGTTTTCAGCGACACAGGGAGCGTTGTGACACCCAAACTGACAAAATAGTCCTCCACCAGTGTACAAAACATCACTTATGTCAAAATGAACATGGCATGGTAATGTGAGGTTTTTTACCACCCTGGATGAGGCCCATGAATAGATCTGCCCTTCTGCTGCTGTCTGCCTGCCTACCATCATGTTCCATACCATATGGCTGCTGCTGTCGCCACCACGGCAGCTGCTATCCCCTGCTGCTACTCCCACCACTGCCACTACCATTACCGCTACACAGCCATCATCACTACTACTACTACCCCTAAACAGCCGCACACACATCTACTGCCTTGTCTTTTCCATGCTGTGCTACTTCTGCTGCCGCCACTATTGTGGCCACGTGCCTCTAATAGATAGGGGGATAGGTAGGTAGGTTGATAGATGGATAGATACATTTCAGTAGGTAGGTAGATAGATAAATAGATAGATATGAGATAGATAGATAGATAGATAGATAGATAGATAGATAGATGATAGGTAGGTAGGTTTATAGATAGATAGATAGATAGATAGATAGATAGGAGGATAGGTAGGTAGGTTTATAGATAGATAGATAGATAGATAGATAGATAGATGATAGGTAGGTAGGTTTATAGATAGATAGATGATAGGTATGTTTATAGATAGATAGATAGATAGATAATAGATGATAGGTAGGTTTATAGATAGATAGATAGATGATAGGTAGGTAGGTTTATAGATAGATAGATAGATAGATAGATAGATAGATGATAGGTAGGTTTATAGATAGATAGATAGATAGATAGATAGATAGATAATAGGTAGGTAGGTTTATAGATAGATAGATAGATAGATAGATGATAGGTAGGTTGATAGATAGATAGATAGATAGATAGATAGATAATAGGTAGGTAGGTTTATAGATAGATAGATAGATGATGGTAGGTAGGTTTATAGATAGATAGATAGATGATAGGTAGGTAGGTTTATAGATAGATTGATAGATAGATAGATAATAGGTAGGTTTATAGATAGATAGATGATAGGTAGGTAGGTTTATAGATAGATAGATAGATAGATAGATGATAGGTAGGTTTATAGATAGATAGATAGATAGATAGATAATAGGTAGGTTTATAGATAGATAGATAGATGATAGGTAGGTTTATAGATAGATAGATAGATAGATAATAGGTAGGTTTATAGATAGATAGATAGATAGATAGATAGATGATAGGTAGGTTTATAGATAGATAGATAGATAGATAGATAGATAGATAATAGGTAGGTAGGTTTATAGATAGATTGATTTGAATAGCTAGAATTACAAACAAAATAAAGGAAAATAACAAACTGTTTACAGAACCTCTCAGGAAATGTTCCATCTCTGCAACAAAACTAATTGGGAAGAAATGTCTCTGGTGAAATACTTCAGAGTAATTGCTGCATTTCAGAGAGAAGCTGCGGGAAGGATCTGCTCCCTGACAGCGGAAACAAACAGACAAACAATCCCCTGATACCTGCTGTAATAAAGAGTCCACGCGGGTGGCTGCTGTGCAGAGCCGGGAGGATTCACATCCTTGAGTCAGACATCTAGAAATGAATAATATGATGCTGGTTGGCATTTACGTCCGGTCTGCGCGGCGGCCGGGGCACAGGTGATTTCATTAATTCTGCATTTGACTTTCAAAGGGCTTCATCTAAAGCAGAAGAGCTGAGAAAATTGGAGACAACATTAACGGAAGAATACATCAAACACATAAAAGAAGAAAAGCTTTTGATGTAAAAGAGCAAGTTTGAGGTGAGGGCACAACTTTTAAAAAAGGATCAATTATCAAAGGCCCAACTGGTTCTGTGCAAATTTGGGTTATGTGCATGGTACTGGATTCTTCCTGTGTTCTGACCCATTTTCCAAGAACGATAAGGCAATCCCACCGTAGCTACCACGGTGAAAACTGCCATGCGATAAAAGCAGCATCATGGTTCACATGTTTACAAGCTATACATTGATTTATTGTTACTAGCGAGGTGCTGTTGGGTCACGCCCTTCCCCTACAGGTGCTGCAGCCGTCGCCATCTGATGCCACACCCAATAATTTATTGATTCCGTTGAAAGGGGCCACCATAAAGCGGCAAGTGGCCACAAAAAGAGTTTTCCTGGAGTAGAATATTGGTGACTTATCCTCAGTATAAGTCATCAGTATCAAACTGACAGGGGTCAGACTCCCCGCACCCCCACCAATCAGATGTTTAGAGAGACCGCAACGCTCCGGTCAGCGCTGTGACCTCTTCCTGGGCTAATGACATCAAAGTCATCGATTATGGCGCAGACCCTGACTGACATACATGAAGGAGGCTTGAGATTTAGCTCCCACAGCACTAACCCGCCCTCACCCTCTTACTAAAGCCCCAAGCAAACCATCATGGTCAAGATCGGCAGGGACAAGTCCAGGGACTCACCTGACACACCCAGAACACAAAGGAGCCAGACGGACATGGACAAATTCTAGAGAAAAAAGCTGGTGCTATATCCAGCTGCTGCTGGCAAGATGGCGCTGCTGGAAAGCCAGTACCGAGCTAGACGAAGGTGAGAGAGCGGACGCTGGGGATATCTTAAGTCCCAGGGAACCAGGATAAAAGGGGGATGATTCTCCGCTGACCAAAACGTCCTTAAAGAAACCCTCACTCATGCCCTGGCCCCTATAATGAAGGAACTGGGAGATATTAAATATGAAGTGCGGTCGGTGGGTAACAGGGTAGAAGCCCTGGAAAACAACCAGTCCTTGCTTACATCTCACAACATAGCCATGGCCAAAAACTTGGAGGCCCACTGCGACTCACTAAATCACGCTAACCTCCTAATCTAGGATCAAGAGAATTGCAGCAGGCACAAAAAATCAGGACCAAAGGCCTCCCTGAATCAATTCCCCACAGCACTTTGCCAGAGGCTGCCAACAAGATATTTGCTGCTCTGCTGGGGGACACTAGAGCACAAGCTATAATTATAGAAAGGATACACAGATCACTAAGGCCTATACCTAGGCCAGACTAGCCACCCAGAGACGTCATTTGCGGCCTACTGAGTTACAAAGGCACAGCCGCCATATTGCAAGCAGCCAGAGAACAGAAGGAGCTGCAGTATGAAACCGCTCCCATACATCTTTTCCAAGACCTCGCTCTATCCACCTTGACAAAGCGATGTGCCCTAAAACCTTTAACAGGCCACCTGAGAAGCATCATCATGTTCAGGTGGCTCTTCCCGTTCGGCTTTATGTTCAGCAAAGGTGGCAAGAGATGTGTGATACGGACAAACGCGGACACCCCTCCACTCGCAATTGATTCCTGGTTACAGCTGATCCCTCCATTACCAAAGCTTCCCCACTAACCCAGCTGGAGCCCTGGTCGACGGTGACGAAACACAAGTCCCCCAGAGCCAAGAGACAACCTGAGTGAGAGGGATCACCGACTTCCAGAAAGTCACTGAAATGTAGAACCAACTGTTCCCAAGTGGAACTGTCTCGGGTCAAGATCCCTACAGGATCTCTATCCTGATCCTACTCCAGTGGTCCCGGGATGGTGAGATCGCTGTCACACTACAGTTTGTTCCCTGCACACAGTCAGCAACGACACATAGTTGTGGGCTGAAATGGCAGTGATGTCTCTGTTTATTTCTCTGTTATATGCCGAATACATAAAAATTTTTGGGTTTCTTTTAACTTTTTTGATACATATAAAAGTGTACAGAGCACTGCTGAAACATAATGTTCTGAGCACCGCTGGGTGATTCCATGTCAGGACAGCTATACTTATATCTGAAGCGTTTTTACTCCACCACCCTACCCCCTCCCCTTAAGTCGAGCACTTCCCTTATAATGTTAGTTAAAGGTGCACTCACAGCTAGCAATCTCGCTCCAAAAACAGAGAACTCCAATTTTGTTTAGAAGTTGTTTATTTCCTTTTTAGGAAAATCCCACTAATCCTTTTTGTCACAGATGCCAAGAAGCCATTCGATAGGGTAAGTTGGCCATTTATGCGAAAAGACCTGGAAGACTTTGGGATCCCAGAATCTTTTGTCTCAACCCTAGTGCCAGAATCCAAGTTAATGGCACCCTGTCGGAAGCATTTGATATTGGGAATGGCACTAGACAGGGGTGCCCATTGTCACCAACTCTGTTCATTCTAGTGACGGAAACCCTCCTGCAAACGATCAGAGAGGATAAAAACATAGAGAGACTGCGCTTGGGAGGCCAGAGCCATAAATGTGCCGCCTTTGCAGACGATCTCTTACTGCTACTAACCAACCCCAAAAAGGCGTTCCCGTGGATACTAGCACTGTTCGACCACTTTGGTACACTGTCAAACTTCAAAGTGAATTACCACAAATCAGAGGCCCTCAACATTCCCCTTCACACAAAGGATAAGGAGACCTTGAAGCAAAATTTTCTATTCAGATGGCAATCGTCCCAACTAAAATACTTAGGGATAAACCTCACCAACAACACGAACCACCTTTATAGATTCAATTACATACCCCTACTGAAACAAGCAAAGACACAGTTGCAGTCCCTGTCCCTGCCTTGTGTCTCCTGGTTGGGCTGCAAGAACATGCTCCAGTCCTATGTCCTGCCCAAATTCCTATACCTGCTCCAGATGGTGCCAGTCCCCCTGCCACTGTTTTTTTTTTACCCAGGTCTACTTTGTTTTTGCAACGTTTCTGTGGAGAGAATGAAGCCTAGAATAGCTTATGTGCCATGCCAGAGGCAGCTTTGGCCTCCCAGACCTCAGATCTTACTACAAAGCTGTCCAAATGAGAAGGTGACTACATCTTTGCTGCCCGGAGTTCCAGGTCTTGGGCTCTGACATAGAATTAGTCAATATCTCCAATTCTTAGCTGGCAAGACTGTGGGGAAATCACCACATGCTCACCACAGGTCGGGGGACTGACAAAGGGCATCTCTTCTGTCATGTCATCTCTTTTAACTGGTTCACCCTTACTCTCTGCCCCATCTAAAGCAATGCCTGCAATACAGCCACAACCTTTGGCAGAAACTCAAAACAATGACCATAACTGACTTTGTTAAGGCCACTGACTCAAGGGACAAACTAGAGGCTCTTCACTGATTTTGAAAGGGAACGTTTTTAGGCAAACACAAACTCTCAAAGGCTAGTAAGCAACTAACAACCCAATACCCACAACGGCAAGCAGAGACTTGGTGGGAAGAGATGATACCAGGGAACACCTTTTCTAGAAATATGTGCTCTCACTTCAGTGTCAGGGTACCCCGGCCTACATTAGAGGCTGCGAGAAAGACCTAGGTAGGAACTTCTCAGAAGCAGAAATTACCCAAATCCACCTGCGGTCGCATGGGTTCTCTACAAGAGTGGAAATCCAGGAACACTTCTACAAAACCATGACAAGATGGTACAAAGAACACTATTCTTAAAAAACTACTTCAGATGGGCTTAAGTGTGCCACGTCTTGTGGTCTTGCCCAGATATATTCCCCGACGTGGAGTCCGGCTAGATTTAATTTTCCAGCGATGCTAGTTCAAGACGCAAGATTATTAATACCCACGAGGTGGCTGAGCACGATACCTCCCACCGTCGACATGTGCGGTCCATGGAGGAAGGCCAGGGGTAAGTGCAGAAGTGAGCCCCCTCCCTCAGACCGGGCAGTTGGAGAACCCCTGTGACCGGGAGTGCGCTCAAACTATCCCATTGCTGCAATTGATATGAGAACTGTGATAAAGAATTTTATTTTCAGTCTGTCTCTTAGGGCTCATGCACACAAACATATTTTCTTTCCGTGTCTGTTCCGCAAAAAAATAAAATGTGTCCATATTTATGTTCCTCAAAAAAATAGAACATGTCCTATTATTGTCCGCATCATGGACAAGGATAGTACTGTTCTATTAGGGGCCAGCTGTTCCGTTCCGCAAAATACGGAATGCACACGGATGTCACTAGTTTTTTTTGCGGATCCGTTTTTTGAGGACCGCAAAATACATATGGTCGTGTGCATGAGCCCTTACTCTTGCATTGTTGATTTAACATGATGTAGTTTATCTATATGAACACATCTCTAGGAGCTTTTTTGTTACCCTGTTACCCCCCCCCCCCATCCACACTTGAACCTCCCTTGACACTCCCATCCCCATCCATTGCATAACCAAATGCTTTACTATACTTTGATTACTTTTATAGAAAATATCAATGTGACGATCGTTACCAGGCATATTCTATGTATCACAAATGTTCAATAAAAAGATATTTTACAATATCTCAGTCCTATGCAAGGGAATGGAGCTGAGCTGTAATGCCAAGGACATCCACTATCCAATGGACGGTGCTGTGCTGGGGTGACGCGGCCTCCTCAGACAACTGATCGCGGGAGTGCCAGGCATTGGATTCCTTCCTATTTGATATTGATTAGCTATGTTGGGGTACATGTCTTTATAGTGGTCAGAGATCAGGGGTGTACATAGAAATCATTGGGCTCGATAGTAAGAATCCGAATTGGGTCCCCATGCGTTGTCCCCCTCCCACTACCTGACCTGGCTGTGTTGGAACAGAGTATCAGAATCTAATCGGAATTGTGCCCCTAGCCTTACCCAATAAACCGCACTTGCTGCCTTTTAGGGCTCATGCACATGAACGTATTTTCTTTCCGTGTCCGTTCCGTTTTTTTGCAGACCATATGGGGAACCATTTATTTCAATGGGTCCGCAAAAAAAAAAAAAGGAAGTTACTCCTTGTGCATTCAGTTTCCGTATGTCCGCATGTCTGTTCCGCAAAAAAAATAGAACATTTCACATTATTGTCCGCATAATGGATAAGAATAGTTCTGTTCTATAACGGCCAGGCTGTTCCGTTTCACAAAATGCGGCATGCACACAGACATCATCCATATTTTTTGCTGATCCGTGTTTTGCAAACTGCAAAATACATACGGTCGTGTGCATAGCGTGCAATTATTCCCCCATGGACTGCGCCTGCTGCTGCTTATTATATAGTGTCCCATACCTCTCCCATGAACTGCTGCTGTTTAACCTTCCCCCGCCCCCAAATGCTGACTTACTATTTGTGCTGCTGTAGGCAGCTGTCACTGTGGCAGAGTGCAGTCAGAGCCAGGGGCAGACCTGATCGTCACAGTGCTCGACTGGGTCTAGACTGGTGGCAATTAAGGATCAGTTCAGGACAGGTCCAGACTGGTCAGTCAGGTCACCGTGCAACGCGTGCTGGCAGAGGAACAGGACAGGGACGGGACAAGACATTTTGGTGTCCCAGGCAGATTAGGCAAATGGCGCCTGTTAGGACTATCCTTTCTGATTGAGACCCCTATTAGCAGATTCTGGTGTTCGGCATCATTTTAGATTCTCTGACGTCAGGAGAGAGAGACCCAATCAAGACACGCTTTCCGTGTGGATCAAATCCTCTCTAAATATTTATTTCACAGCATGAGGTATATATAGCAGTAATGAATGGCATGATGTTTAAGTTTAACCAATCACAGATCACAGAGTAACATACGCCTTTTCGTGTATTTTCTGTCATCTCATCATATGTCAACAAAATAGTTCGTTCTCACGTAATAGAACCCGCATGTGCCTATATGTCAACAAAATAGTTTGTTTTCACATAATAGAACCCGCATGTGCCTGTTACAGCGACAAAAGGAATGTAGATAAGATGTATAGATTGTTGGACTGCAATATAACCAGTTTTACTGCTACACTGCAGTCCAAAGTTCACTCCACACAGACTACAACCTTCTGTCTATATATTGAAATTTAAAGCTTATAAAAAATAGACCCTCTACTGTAATACAGCTGTGATAGACCCTTTCAATCCCCTCTTAAAAACACCTAATTATAATGTGTTTTTTTCCTTTATTATTCATTTATGTTGTTCCTTTCTTGTTTCTTTCTTTCAAAATATTTCTGTAAATATTTTTGGTAATCTTCTGGAGACCCAGGGTTTTCTTGAGTTACCTGAATGTATGCAGCTTGTGGTGTATCTGGGACTCGCCTATATCTCATAAATGTATTAATTAATGAGGGTATACATTGGATACAGTAACAACACATGTTTGTATAAGGTCTCGTGGACTCTGTAAATCTGTAAGGCACGATGAGCTAACATTTAGGGCCTTCACTATTCTAATAATACTATTCTGTTCAGAGTAAAGGGGCCAGGAACAAGGGGATCTTGCTCCTGAGCTCTTTTAGAGACTGTGTGATTGTTTGGTGCACCACATAATAAACTCATCTCTTCTGGATGATAAATACAAGTGGTAATAAGTCCGATTGGCAAGAGAACAGAAAGATTAATAATCAGCAGCAGACAAACAAATCTCCCAGAATATTGTGGGGTCTTCATCTTCAGCCTGTGGCAAGGCTTCTTCTGAGCTCCGCTCTTTGTCTTCGTTGGACACTGGAGAAGACGCCTCAGGGATCCTTTTCACTCTGCTAGCATGAATCCAGATCGGAGCCTCCTCTGTGAGAATCGCCGTTCTAGTGACTGCTACCACCGTGGTAGGGGGTCCGAATGCCAGCTCCTTGGGATCTTTTCCTTTACGTAGTACCCTGACCACCACCGTGTCTCCAGCTTTGAAGGGGTGCGTTGGTTCCTGTGGAAGAGAGGGAGACTTACAAGCAACTTTTTCTTCAGTTTCACTAAGAACTTTAATCAGTTTTGTGACATATTCTTCCCTAATTTGGTCTATGTCGCCTTCCTGTACCACTAGGGGTGGCTTGCCCAAGGAGTTGGAAAGGGCCTACCCATAAGAATTTCAAAAGGGTGACAATCATAACCTCTTATTAGGAGTCATCCTTATTTCTGCCAATATAATAGGTAGGATTTGTTTCCATTTCTCAAAAGTACCTGCTGTGGCTTTCCTGTAGCAATCTGGCTATTTCTCTATTTAACTTGGATGTAAATGCTGGCCCCCGATCTGATTCAATGACCAGGGGACATCCCCATCTCGGAATTATCTGCTGAGTGATAATCCTTGCTGTGGTCTTGGCATCTTCTGCCTTTGTAGGGAATACCTCTGGCCATCTGGAAAACATGTCCACTATGACCAGAGCGTATTCTTGCTTACCCTTTGTCTTGGGGATATGTGTGTAGTCAACCTGTAAATGGGTGAATGGAGTTGTGGGATAATCAAGATGTTGGTGTACTATCCTATGTGGATTACCAGGATTAGCTCGAAGGCAGATCAGGCATCTGCCTATGTAGTCTGCAACCAAATGTTGCATGTTTGTTATGTAGAAATTTTGACTCAATAGGGTGCATGTTGTTTTGATGCTGTTGTGTCCTACTCCATGAAAATGTGCTATGAAAAGTGCAGCGCTGTGCTGGGGTATACATGGCTTCCCCTCTTTGCAGATCAATCCAGTTCGTGGATTTTTCTGCAAAACAGGAGTAAACCCAGTCTTTTTCTTCTTCCTCTGTGACATATCTCTGGAGTTCTGTCAGCATGTGTGTGGAGCTTAGGGATGGAGGCTGTAGGCAAGCCATTGCCCAAGGGTCTGGATCGTGGATCCGATTGGGATGTTTTTGGGCCGTTTCTTTTGCCACCTTGTCAGCCAGGGCATTGCCCTGGGAAATCCTGTCTTTACCTCGAGTGTGTGCCTTGCAGTGTATAACAGCTATTTGTGAGGGAAGCTGGAGGGCGGCCAACAGATCAACTATAAGCTGGGAATGTGATATTTTCTTACCATCAGCTGTGGTGAAACCCCTGCGTAGCCAGATTACCCCATGGTCCCACACAACCCCGTATGCATATCTGCTGTCTGTGTATATGGTGACAGGTTTGCCTTTGTGTATTTGACATGCCCTTATAAGCGCTATCAATTCTGCAGCTTGGGCTGATTGCACATGAATGGGTCGTGACTCAAGGATAATATCTGGCAGCATCACTACTGCATATGCTGCACAGTAGACGGTGTCCAGTGGACGTGAACATGAACCGTCTACAAACACTTCTGGTGCGTCTGGTATGGGGGTGGCTGACAAGTCTAATCTGGGGAGGTTTCGTATTCTAGGACCTTGAGACAGTCATGTTCGTCTGGCAAGGAGTCTTCTGTCCCTTTCAGTCCTAGTAATGCATTCAGTATCGGTGCTGGTCCTGCCGTATGTGAGGCATATTTAATCTGTAATGATGGATCACTGAGTAAAAGGACTTCATATCCTGACAACCTTTGTGCTGACATGTGCTGCGTATGAATACCTCTGAGTAGTCCCACTACGTCATGTGTGGTATGTAAGACAGTGTGGTGTCCCAGCGTAAAGGGTGTGGCCAATTCCACCATCATCGCACAGGCCGCAAGAGTACGCAGACATGCCGGCATCCCTTGTACAGGGACAGGCATTACCTTTGAGAAAAAGGCACAAGGACGCAACTTACCCCCATGTTCTTGAGTGAGTACCCCGCCATGGTTTTACAGTTTTGTTGTGCAAACATGTGGAATGGTAGGTTATAATCAGGGAGGCCCAATCCTGGGCTACACATCAATGAACATTTCAGAGTGTCGAAAGCATTCAACATTTCTTTTGACCATCTTATTAGCTCTGGGGATTCTTCCAGAGTGGCTTGCCTCAAAATATTGTCATAATAAGAACAGTCGGGGATCCATTGTCTACAGTAGTTTATCATACCAAGAAAGGACAGCATTTCCTTCTTGGTGTGGGGGTGACCAGACCCACAATAGACTGGATTCTCCCGGGACTGATTCTTCTTTCCCCCTGTGTGAGGACAAAGCCCAAGTATTCAACCTGCTTTTTGCACCACTGCAGTTTCTTTAACGACACTTTATGACCACATTCTGACAACCATTTCAACAAGGATATACCATCATTTACACTTGCCTCCACTGACATGCTGCACAACAGTAGATCATCAACATATTGTATCAGGATGGAACCTTGGGGGTGCCAGGGTTTCAAAGTGGCTTGGAGGACAATGCTGTACACAACTGGTGAATCAGCATACCCCTGTGGCATTCTACCCCAGGTCAGTTGACGTCCCTCAAAGGAAAAAGCAAAAATAAGTCGGGTACTCTTTTTAACTGGGACTGAAAAGAAAGCATTTTTCAAATCAATCACGCTAAAACAGACGGCTTCCGCGAGGATGGAGGAAAGGAGAGTTGTGACATCAGGAACCACCGGGGCTATGGGTACAATGAGATTGTTGATTGCCCTCAAATCCTGGACAAAGCGGGTAGTACCATCTGCCTTTGTCACAGGATTGATAGGGGTGGAGTAAGGTGAAATCACCTCCTCGAGAATTCCTTTTTCAGAAATTCTTCTATCATTGGCCGTAGCCCCTCAATCTTTTCCTTGGACAGTGGGTACTGTTTTTGATACACCGGTGTAGCACCTGGTTTAAGATGTGCTTCATAAGGTGTGCAATCAATCAGGCCCGTGTCATAGTCGCCCTGTGACCATAGTGAAGGGTTTATGTCCCCTAACTCAGGGTGGTCCTGTAAACTAACAAAAGTACATGTAGCCGGGCCACTATGGGCATGGTGGCTGAGTGAATACTTAATCCGTCATTTTTACTGTCACCCCCAAATCCAATTTCACAAACAGGTCCCTTCCCAATAGACTTACAGGGCAATCTGGTATGATGCTGAAGATATGGTCCGTGATGTATTCACCGTCCACTGTCTCTATTGGGAGGGCATGTGTTTTATATGTTTTAGTTAATACCCCATTAATTCCCATAGAGGGGTCAGACTTTCTTAAAGGTCCCTTGTACATGTCTTTGTTTAACACACTGGAGGTGGCGCCGCTATCTACCATGAATCCTACCTTCCTTCCTGCAACTTTAAGCAAAATAATCGGTGTATCTTTCCAGTGGGTGGTGACCTGTGTGAAAGCTGGGGTGACTCCCTCCGGGCCCCGTCAGTAGGGTTGTTGCTGATTCCAATCAATGGGGAACCTGGGCTGAGTCTGTGTACCCTGTCTATCTGTATTCTGTCCCCTTTGTGTCATGGGCTGTTGCTGGCTGTGTGCTCCCTGATTCTGCGTGTCTCTCCTGGGTGTTGTGCACTGTCTAGCTCAAAGTCCCTGCTGTCCACAGTTATAACAGCGGTTATTCATGATTTGGAAGTCTTGGTTTCTATCATTTGATCTATGAAAGTTTCCTGCTGTCTGTCGCATATTTCTCCCTTTACAGGCTTTCTTTAAATAAGCCACTGTGCCAGACGGAGCCACAGTAGGCTTGGGGCAGTGTTTAATAATTTTATTAAGGTCATCTATGTCCAAAGCCTTTTTCATCAGTTGATTACCAACTGTCAAAAAGGCATGGATGTCTCAGGTCCCCTTATCTCACTATCCTTTTCCACTTAACCCTTGTTCCTTAAATTATATCTCGATACAATTGGGGGTGGGGGTTGTTTACTAACTGCATGTCCTGCTATTATGTGACTGGCTGCAATTAAATCCTGAGCGCTAAACAGTTAATTTTATGTACATATGAAGGTGGGGGATACATCTGTTGTTTTGTATCATTTTCCTTCTTAGTCTGTATCTCATGTAGTTTTCTATCGTCTTTTGATCTTTTTAAACCTTTTGTCTTGCACATGCTAGGATCATACCAGTGAGGAGCTATCTCTAGCCATTGTTCTCCTCCTTTCTGCATATAATCCATATCCCATGAAGGGTCAGGTTCAAAATATGGCCAGGCGGCAGTGTCGCCTAAGCATAGACCCTTGACCATGTCCATGTGATATATGCTATTGTCTCCTTCCCTGGGAAAGGGGTCTACCGCTTCCATTGCCTCTGTCCATCCTGCCAAATTATCCACCCATGGGTTAACAAGATAATAATTTGTAGGACTGACTCGGGCAACATATTGTTTACATGTTTCTCCTGGTTCTGGTCTAGGGTATTCTGTTTTTGATTATTGACTACCCATAATCAAAACTTATTTTCTTTACAAAAAGAAATTCAAAACAGTAATAGCAAAAAACAAAAACAAAAAACAAAACAAAACAGACAGTTTGTAGGATGACAGCTGTACACTTACCACCCAGCTTGTCACTTCCTCCTATATAACTACGGTAGACAAAACAACTTATCATGCAAAACTTCTACAATTATCAAACAATTTAGCATGCAGAAATTTATAATTATCAAACAACTTATCATGCAAACTTCTAAAACTATCCTATTAAGAATCAAAAATGAAGCCGAAAACCTTCTGCTCCCTAAACAGATTTTTTTTTTTTTATAGGGGATTGCCTGGGCCCTTCTGAAGTACAGTTTTACGGGGTACTTCCCAGAGTACCTCACTTACTGTGTACAACTCCCAGAGTTGTAACAAACGTGTCCCTGACACGTAGTGCACTTATCAGACTCCCTGAGTCTATGTAACTGTGTACAACTCCCAGAGTTGTAACAAACGTGTCCCTGACACGTAGTGCACTTATCAGACTCCCTGAGTCTATGTATCCCAGATACAAAATTCTGTACTTACGTATATTGCGAGTGTAGCCAGTGCCTCGGACCCGGCAAGGAAGGGGACAAAATTGATGTCACCTCTTACCAGAGCGTCAAGGATGGCTTCTCGATCCCGGATTACGAGCCCCCAAATTGTTAGGACTATCCTTTCTGATTGAGACCCCTATTAGCAGATTCTGGTGTTCGGCATCATTTTAGATTCTCTGACGTCAGGAGAGAGAGACCCAATCAAGACACGCTTTCCGTGTGGATCAAATCCTCTCTAAATATTTATTTCACAGCATGAGGTATATATAGCAGTAATGAATGGCATGATGTTTAAGTTTAACCAATCACAGATCACAGAGTAACATACGCCTTTTCGTGTATTTTCTGTCATCTCATCATATGTCAACAAAATAGTTCGTTCTCACGTAATAGAACCCGCATGTGCCTATATGTCAACAAAATAGTTTGTTTTCACATAATAGAACCCGCATGTGCCTGTTACAGCGACAAAAGGAATGTAGATAAGATGTATAGATTGTTGGACTGCAATATAACCAGTTTTACTGCTACACTGCAGTCCAAAGTTCACTCCACACAGACTACAACCTTCTGTCTATATATTGAAATTTAAAGCTTATAAAAAATAGACCCTCTACTGTAATACAGCTGTGATAGACCCTTTCAGCGCCCCTTTGTAGAAATAATAAAAAAAAACGACTTGCTAATAAATTAAACATTAAAACATTTTACAAGACACAGAATACTGAAGGATTGAATTCAGTCGCAACTGATGTTTATCTGCAGCAGAATCTGCTGCAGAACCTTATAATACACACCTCAGCTGCTGCAGAACCTTATAATACACACCTCAGCTGCTGCAGAACCTTATAATACACACCTCAGCTGCTGCAGAACCTTATAATACACACCTCAGCTGCTGCAGAACCTTATACACACCTCCGCTGCTGCAGAACCTTATAATACACACCTCAGCTGCTGCAGAACCTTCTAATGCACACACCAACTGCTGCAGAACCTCATAATACACACCTCAGCTGCTGCAGAACCTCATAATACACACCTCAGCTGCTGCAGAACCTCATAATACACACCTCAGCTGCTGCAGAACCTCATAATACACACCTCAGCTGCTGCAGAACCTCATAATACACACCTCAGCTGCTGCAGAACCTCATAGTACACACCTCAGCTGCTGCAGAACCTCATAGTACACACCTCAGCTGCTGCAGAACCTCATAATACACACCTCTGCTGCTGCAGAACATCATTATACACACCTCAACCGCTGCAGAACATCACAATACACAACTCATATGCTGCAGAACCTCATAAGACACACCTCAGCTTCTGTAGAACCTCATAATACACACCTCGGCCTCTGTAGAACCTCATAATATACACCCCAGCTGCTGTAGAACCTCATAATACACACCTCAGCTGCTGTAGAACCTCATAATACACACCTCAGCTGCTGCAGAACATCATTATACACACCTCTGCTGCTGCAGAACATCATAATACACAACTCACATGCTGCAGCAGAACAACATTATACACACCTCTGCTGCTGCAGAACCTCCTAAGGGTACTTTCACACTTGCGTTAAACTTTTCCGGTATTGAGTTCCGTCCTAGGGGCTCAATACTGGAAAAAAACTGATCAGTTTTATCCTTATGCATTCTGAATAGAGAGAAATCCGTTCAGGATGCATCAGGATGTCTTCAGTTCAGTCACTGCACGGTTTTTGGACGGAGAAAATACCACAACATGTCCAAATTATTATTATACAGCATCAGCTGGCATTACTGGGTGAGGGTTTTAAAAGGAAAGAACTACAACCCCCAGCATGTCTAGACTGTTATTATTGGGCATCAATATACATTACAGGGAGAGGAGTATAGGAGGAGAGAACTACAACTCCCAGCATGTCTAGACTGTTATTGCGATTATAGAGAAAGGGGTATAAGAGGAGAGAGTACAACTCCCAGCATTACCAGACGGTTGTTGCAGGGCATCAGTTGAAATTACATGGAGAGGAATATAATAGGACAGAACTACAACTCCCAGCTTCTCTAAGATGTTATTATAAGCTATCCGATGACACCACTAAGCTCTCCTCCAGGGCACAGCACAGGAGCTCCCACCCTCGAGGAGAGGGAAGAACTTGTGGAAGGGCCGGGCGTGTACTGGAGCCAGCCAGTCTGCAGGGGGGACTGCTGGGGTTAATAAATACTTTGAATGGGGAACTGCTGAAAATGGTTAATGACTACTGTGGAGACTTCCCCCCTTTCATTTAGTTTCATCAATCCATTCATTCCATTGAATTGACTGGCGCAAAACTGCAGGCAGCCTGCGTGTGACGCCACCGATAACCACAAGGAAGACTTCTGTCTGTCTGTCCTGGCCTTCTGCCGGAACGGAGGACCAGGAGTCTAAAAACCGGACTGTCCGGCCACCCTATATGTGCCCCTCACAGTAGTTATAGCCAGATATGTGCCCCCTCACAGTACTTATACCCAGATATGTGCCCCTCAAAGTAGTTATACCCAGATATGTGCCCCCTCACAGTAGTTATACCAATATGTGCCCCCTCACAGTAGTTATACCAAGATATGTGCTCTTTATAGTAGTTATACTAGATTTGTGCCCTTTATAGTAGTTATACTAGATATGTGCCCCCTAACAGTAATATGCCCAGCTTTGTCCCCTCACAATGATATGACCAGTGCTGTGTGTAAGAGATGTCAAAAATAGGCACCCCATAAAAATAAACTAATATCTATATAACTTTCGAGCTTCAACAATCCACAAGTATGACTGTATTATATTAAATTCATGACATTGCTATTAACCACCAGTAGATGGCAGCAGAGAGAAAGCTTGAATAGCAGAGCTACAAAGAGCAGAGGGGAACTGAATAATGCAGATCTTGGTTTATGGGAGGACAGGATTTACTGCTACATTTCCTGTATCCCCATACTGAAGGTCATGTGTTTGTTCCTTCCAGGTAAGGGAACACAAATTCAGAGCCATAAATAGGCTAAAATGATGTAAAACACATTCCTATAATCAGCTAAGGCTGCTGGTGATGCAGTGTGAGTATATAAAACCATGCACAAGTGTTAGTGAAGTACAACGTGGTGTCAGATGGTGCTAATATGTAGTGACTATGATTACTATAGAAGCTGATGTCACTCTATGATATTATACTGCACTATTGGTTTACTGTGATGCAGATTAAATAATCAGAGAGCGGCTCTCATGTTAATAATGGTTTAATATCTCTTATAGGAAAGTTATACCTGTTATTGAGAATGTATTATTGAATATAGAGATGTGTATTAATATGTAAGGACAGGATTTACTGCTAAATTTCCTGTATCCCCACACTGAAAGTCATGTGTTTGTTCCTTCCAGAACATGTTCAATAAAATTGCTTCTGTCTTCACCCAGCCCACTCCCTTCGCACATTGGAATTATTGACCATACTTTCAGCATATGTGCAACAGAATTGGTGGCCCGTACGGGGAGCGGGTGAAAAAGACGCGGTCCCGGAGGTGAAAAAAAACGGTTACACGAAGCATAGAGGAGAAAATAACCCTTGCAGCATCGCCAGTGAACACAAATGGATCTAGAGAGCCTGCAGGATGAAATCAGTGGTCACCTTATCCACTCACCAGTGAGCGATCTCATCGAGATTTGCCGATTCATCAAAGCCCCTGAAGCCAGCATGGGGAAAGGAAAAACCCGGCGCCATTTTATGCGGATCATTAATGAGGTAATAGATGAACTGGTCAAAGCTGAAAGTGAGGAGGCGGTGACACAATTTCTGCAAGCCACAAAGGGATTCATTAGCGAACTAGAGAAGAAGAGGGACAATGTGGAAGTCCCAAGCTTCAGTGAGAAAGACCTTTAATTAGATCAACAATTGGCAGACTTAAAGCGACAGTATCACACTGTGCAGAAGAGGTTCCAGGAAACATCCAGAATAATGGAGGAACAGATTAGAGAGCTGAGTACCAAAAGTAAAGACTCAAGTAACAGTCAGCCAAAAGCAGTGGCAGTCCTGATTACTCAGAGACTACACCATGGTAGCTTGCCAGAGGTGACAATCAGAAAAGACTTCAAGATCACAGGCCAGATTGGAGAAAAAGAGCAGAAGGATAAGCTGTCCTACACCAACTTAATGCACCAAATCGACCTGGGACTACAGAAAGGATATCCTGAGACTGAGATAGTTGAAGCAGTGGTCAAAGCTATTAGCCCCAGCCTAAGCCTTAGAGGTATGCTGGAGATGAAAAATGGACTGACTCTAGTGCAACTTAGATGAATCTTAAAAAGTCACTACAAGGAGGAGAATGCCTCAGAACTGTACCAGCAACTTCTTAATATTTCCCAGAAAAGCGACAAGACTCCACAGAATTTCCTGTTCAGAGCTACTGAATTGAAAGATCGGCTGCTATTCGTCTCCCAAGGTGAAGGCTCGGAAGAACATTTTGGGACTGAGCTGATCCAGAACAAATTTATAATATCAGTGGGTACTGGACTAAGAAATGACCACATCAAATTCCAATTAAAGCAGTATTTAGATGACCCTTCCATTCCAGATGAGGTGCTCATAGAGAAAACAAATGAAGCCGCTAATATGGAGATTGAAAGGCAACAGAAGCAAAAGAAAGCTCAACATAGCAGTTCAACCAAAGGCAAAGAATGTCAGTCTAACACCTTACAGTGTCCTCAGGAACCAAGTGTCCTGACAACTGCCAACACCACACCTTGGTCTCCACCACAGGCAAGTAGCCCAACGATTCAACAGCTATCGAAGAGCAACTCTGACCTAGAAAAGCTGATTCTGCAGATGCAAAAAGAGATGATAGAGATAAAGACACTTCTCTAAGATTCAAGAACCCAACGAGACTTTGTCAATCCTGTAAAAGGACTGGTCAGAGAAGTGCCTGCGATCATTGCTTCAACTGTTGACTATCTGGGCATAGAGCAAGATATTGCCAAACACCCAGACCAAACCATTTAAATGGGAGAGGGTTGCTGTCAAGGGACCGACAGTAACCTGCACTAGAACCAACCCTGTGTCCCAAAGTGCATCCCCTGTAGGTAGCAAGCCAGCAAGCTTCAAAACCACGGCTGGTAGAGGGAATCCAGACTCCATTCAAAGAGTGCTCACTTCCTGTAACCAAAAATCTCTCCACATGGAAAGTGTTACCATGAGACCGAACAGAAAGTTACTAAGTCTTGTTGGAAAAAGGTGCCTGGTGAACTGTGAAATAGACAATACTCCTGTCCAAGCCCTATGGGACACTGGCTCCCAGTTTAGCATCATCAATGAGAACTGGAGACAGCGGGTTCTGCCACATACAGCGCTCTGATCTTTGAAAGAATTGCTGGGGCCAGAAGTCCTCTGTGGGAAGGCTGCCAATGAGACTGAAATTCCTTTTTCCGGCTGGATTGAGGTAGTTTTTCAACTAACAGCGGGATACAATAACACCAAGCAGCTAGTAGTGCCACTTGCGGTATCA
The DNA here is from genome assembly GCA_033119425.1 of Bufotes viridis. Classification (NCBI taxonomy): domain Eukaryota; kingdom Metazoa; phylum Chordata; class Amphibia; order Anura; family Bufonidae; genus Bufotes; species Bufotes viridis. The sequence continues at coordinate 32,500,817 of CM065589.1, forward strand.
TCAAAGGAGAAAGTCGCAGAGATGTCAATCATTGGATATAATGTCATAGAAGAACTCTTCAAGGAGACAGCTGCCAAAGAAAGGAGAACTATTACAGGGTTCGTGGACCTACTAGGAGCCGCCTTGGAGTTGCCGACCCCCAAAGCAGAAGTCCTGGTGAGTCAACTACAAGCCAGCCTGAGACAAACTGGTGGTACCGTACTAAAGACTGGTACAAAGAACCAAAGGATTCCAGCAAACACTGTGACATGTCTCGGATGTAGGGCTCACGCCAAACCAGCCTTGCCAGAGTTCAGACGGTCAGACGTTTATACCTGATGAGATTCAGGATATGCCAGAAGGACTGTATATCGGGGAAACATTAGTGTCACTTAATAAGGGATTGTTTTCCAAACTATCCATCCTGGTTTGGAACACCACCCAGCGAGACATTATCCTGCAAAGTCAGACCTGGATTGGGTGCCTCAAACCCATCAAGACAACATACCCAGCTCAGGTGAAACCAAAAGAATCAGTGCGTGTTGCCACTCACCCGGTGACTCATAGTCCACAGTCATCCAGATCAGGGCCAGAAGGTCGAATGGACAATTTAAACACAAGTCAGTCACTGGTAAGTTATGCTCATCAAGAACACTGGGATCCACCAGTACCTATAGGACACCTTTCCGAGGAAGATCAACAGATAGTCAAGGCAATGCTAAGGGAAGAATGCCACACCTTTGCTAAAGATGATTCTGACGTTGGATGCATCCCTTCCCTACAATTACAACTGCACCTCAAAGACAATACACCAGTTAGAAAAACGTATATGTCCATGCCAAGGCCACTACACCAGGAGGTGAAAGAATATCTGCAGGATCTTCTGAACCGTGGATGGATTGCAAAATCATCATACTCTTCACCCATTGTGTGCGTGAGAAAGAAGGATGGTAGTTTAAGACTGTGTTGCGATTACAGGGAATTGAACCAGAAGTCCATCCCTGACTGCCATCCAATCCCTAGGATCCAAGACATGCTGGACAGCCTAGGAGTAAGTTCATGGTTTTCTGTGCTAGATCAAGGAAAAGCCTACCATCAAGGATTTGTGGAAGAATCCAGTTGACCACTGACTGCCTTCATCACACCTTGGGGTCTGTATGAGTGGATCAGAATACCCTTTGGCCTTAGTTCTGCGCCAGCTGAATTCCAACACAGCATGGAAACTTGTCTAATGGTACTGAGAGATGAGGTCTGTCTGCCATACCTAGATGACAACCTGATTCACAGCAGATCATTCAAAGAACATGTGGAACATGTCCGGTTGGCACTGCAACGGTATCAGAAACAAAGTCAGATTCTTAGGCAAAATCGTGTCCAAAGATGGCCATTCCATGGATCCAGCAGACATTGCACCTGTGCTGGCCTTGAGAAACAACAAGCCAAAGACTGTTGGAGAACTCAGGAAGTTATTAGGATTCATTTCCTACTATCGTCCTTACATCCAAAACTTTTCCAGGATTGCAAAGCCCCTGTATGACTTACTATCAGCGGATAAAACACCCACCATAACGTCAGTGCCAGCTCGACAATCTAAGAAGAGGAAGAAGCCATCACCAAAACTAAAAGGTCAACTACCTTCTCATCAGTCTATAGTCTGGACTGACCACCACCAGGCAGTGCTGAACCAGCTCATTGACGTCTTAACTCAACCTCCAGTTATGGGTTACCCTGACTACAGCAAACCCTTTGTTCTGCACTGTGATGCCTCTCAAGAAGGACTAGGAGCTGTGTTGTACCAAGAGCAGGAGGAAAAATTGAAAGTAATTGCTTACGGATCTAGGACTCTAAATGGGCCATATGTGAAAGGTTCCGAGGATACCTATATTACTGTCCATCCTTTGTAGTGTATACTGACAACAATCCACTAACCTATGTCCTAACTCCTGCCAAACTTAATGCCACAGGCCATCGATGGGTTGCAGAACTCGCTGACTTTAATTTCACTATCAAGTATCTTCCAGGAAAGAGATATGCAGATGTACTCTCTCGTATGCCACTAAGTCCTGAACAATACATGCAGCAGTGTTCACAAGAAGTCGACCCCAAAGTCATCAATTGCATAACCCAAGCACTTCAAGTGCAACAGAAAGAAGAAACGCCTTGGCTGTGTCCAATAACCATCGCGAGTACAACGTCAACAATAGATGGTACCCAGAAGAAGGTAGCTCAAATACCTAAAGAGACCATAAGGACAGCACAAAAGGAAGACCCAGTGATCGGTCCAGTGTGGAAGTACAAAAACCAAAACAGGTTCCCATCAAAACAAGAACGACAAGGTGAGCAGCTTGATCTCTTTATACTAATGAAACAGTGGACCAAATTATACCTCGACGAGGATGGAATCTTGAGACGGAAAACACCCTCAGGTTCTCAACTAGTGTTACCCAAGCTGTATCATTCACTGGTGTTGAGAGAATTGCATGAAGAAATGGGTCACTTAGGAGTGGAAAGAACTGTGAACTTGATCAGAGAAAGGTTCTTTTGGCCACATATGCAGAGAGACGCTGAGCAGTACATTAATCATCAGTGCAGCTGCCTGAAAGATAGACGCCCTAATAAGCCTACCAGAGCTCCATTGAACAATATTGTCACCACTTATCCCTTTGAGATGGTCTCCATCGATTTTCTCCATCTGGAAACATGCAAAGGAGGTTATGAGTACATACTAGTAGTAATAGACCACTTCACCAGGTTTGCTCAGGCCTATGCAACCAAAAACAAGTCAGCAAAGATTGTTGCTGATAAGATATTTAATGATTTTGTCTTCAAATTTGGATTTCCTACCAGAATTCACCATGACATGGAAAAAATCAGTTATTTTTGGCATTAAGAAAACATTGCCACATTCAGAACTCTCATACAACTCCGTATCATCCGGAAGGAAACGGCCAATGCGAAAGATTCAACCGAACTCTGTTGTCTATGCTTCGGACCCTGTCACCAGATTCCAAGAAAGACTGGAAGAACTCACTTGCCCAGGTAATACATGCATACAACTGAACCAGAAGTGAAGGGACGGGGTACTCTCCATTTTTCCTACTGTTCGGGAAATCTCCAAGACTACAAATAGACAGTATGTTTGACACCCCAGTAACAGAAAAATATAAGAATCACTCTGAGTATGTAAAAACATGGACAGAGAGAATGACTGAAGCCTATCAGGTTGCTTCAAAGGTAGCTACCCAAGCTGCACAAAGAGTGAAAGAGCACTATGACAGAAAAATTCACCTGGCAGTAGAGTCCTTGTAAGAAACCTTTCTGAAAGAGGAGGACCAGGAAAACTGAGATCGTTCTGGGAAGACACTGTACATGTTGTCCTGGGTAAAAAGTGTGAAGATTGCCCAGTGTATGAAGTCAAGCCAGAAACTGGAAAAGGCCAAACAAGAATCCTGCACCGTAATTTGTTATTGCCTTGTGATTACGTACCCGCTAGCCAAGGTCAGCAGATACCTAACAGACCAAGCACTAGAAGACGAGACCAAGTTTCAAAGACTTATCAACCAGCGACACAGAGATCTGAAGAAATATCAGAAGAGGAATCATATGTTGAACAAGAGCAATGGAGATCATTCATTCCTGTAACTCAGAGAAATTACACAAGGGAAGATATAGGACTGTATCCTGAAGCAGCAGAGTTCCATCCTTGCCAGTTGGAAACAAATAAGGCTGGGGACACACCTAGGCGTTTCTGAATCGCGCATATAACGCGTTTTTGGATGCACGTTTTTGTAACTAAGAAACGCGCGTCATACGCGCGATTCGGTGATTTTCCCCTATGGCAACATTGTCCATAGGCGCGTTAAAACGCCCAAAAGAAGCTCATGTACTTGTTTCGGTGTTGGGCGTTTGACAGCGCGTTCAAACGCGCTGTAAAACGCCCAAATGTGAACCATGCCCATAGGGAAGCATGGCTTTTCACATGTTGTGCGTTTTACAGCGCGTTTGAACGCGCTGAAAAACGCTCAGGTGTGTTCCCAGGGTAAGGGAAGTATAGAGGAAGCTACAATGGAAACTGCAGAGAACAAGCCTGTCATTCAGCCTGAACACATTACATGTCCAGTAGGAGACACAGAAGAAGAAAACGTTTCACCAGAAAACCCAACAGAGACAGTTGACCGAGATGAAGGCGAGTTCGAGGATGCTTCAGATGCCCTACCGCTATGCCGGATACAACCCAGCAGAACCAGGAGACAGCCAAAAGTCCTGACTTATGACACTTTGGGTCAACCCAGTAGTGTTGCCAGGAATGTAGCAGTAAAGGTTATAGACTGTGTTTATACCCCACAAGTTTACCCTAACTGGTATCTAAGCCCAGACCTTTTTGCTGAGCACTCTAAAAATTGGTAACCGTATCCATGTCTTCAATGCTATGGTTTATTATTATCTTCTTATGTTGAAAATGTTAAATGTTATGTTCTGTGGTTAACAAAAGGAAATTTCTTGCACTCTTACTGCAGACACTCCAAGTAGAATAACCTTCAAACAATGAAAACTAGGTAAAGAGAAAAGTAAAAAAAGAGGACAAAAGTAATAAGGTGTCCCCTAGTTTTATATAAATTCTTATCTTCACAATAACATGCACACATCTGTGTTAAAGGGGTTTTGTACTAGTTAGCTAAAGGCAACAATATTCCCCCAGGCTTCATAGCGCTGTGGGCCGGGTGGGAAACTGTGACATAACCGGGAGTAGATGTCGCAAGGAGGACAGTTCCTCAAGTAAATCTGTTACTATATAACCTTGGCTCCCCATGATTGTGGAAGATGAGCAAGAGAATTATGATTCTCATACTAAAGTCTGCGTATGTCGAGGACGACAAAAAATTTTGTGGGGGAGAGTGTAAGAGATGTCAAAAATAGGCACCCCATAAAAATAAACTAATATCTATATAATTTCGAGCTTCAACAATCCACAAGTATGACTGCATTATATTAAATTCATGACATTTCTATTAACCACCAGTAGATGGCAGCAGAGAGAAAGCTTGAATAGCAGAGCTACAAACAGCAAGAGGGAACTAAATAACTCAGATCTTGGTTTATGGGAGGACAGGATTTACTGCTACATTTCCTGTATCCCCATAATGAAGGTCATGTGTTTGTTCCTTCCAGAACATGTTCAATAAAATCACTTCTGTCTTCACCCAGCCCACTCCCTTCGCACATTGGAATTATTGACCATACTTTCAGCATATATGCAACATGTGCCCCCTCTCACTGATATTCCCAGTGCTGTGCCCCCTCCCACTGATATTCCCAGTGCTGTGCCCCCTCCCACTGATATGCCCAGTGCTGTGCCCCCTCCCACTGATATGCCCAGTGCTGTGCCCCCTCCCACTGATATGCCCAGTGCTGTGCCCCCTCCCACTGATATGCCCAGTGCTGTGCCCCCTCCCACTGATATGCCCAGTGCTGTGCCCCCTCCCACTGATATGCCCAGTGCTGTGCCCCCTCCCACTGATATGCCCAGTCCTGTGCCCCCTCCCACTGATATGCCCAGTGCTGTGCCCCCTCCCACTGATATGCCCAGTGCTTTGCCCCCTCCCAGTGATAGGCCCAGTGCTGTGCCCCATACCAGTGATAGGCCTACTGCTGTGCCCCATACCAGTGATAGGCCTAGTGCTGTGTCCCATACCAGTGATAGGCCTAGTGCTGTGTCCCATACCAGTGATAGGCCTAGTGCTGTGCCCCATACTAGTGATAGGCCTAGTGCTGTGCCCCATACCAGTGATAGGCCTAGTGTTGTGCCCCATACCAGTGATAGGCCTAGTGCTGTGCCCCATACCAGTGATAGGCCTAGTGCTGTGCCCCATACCAGTGATAGGCCCAGTGCTGTGCCCCCTTCACAAGCAGTTAAAAAAAGAAAATTCACATACTTATATTATTATTCACATACTTGTGCAGCGTACTCAAGTTAGGGTTAATAGTGTTCCTGAATGTTGTAGTGCAATGGTGACCACTAACCTGAGACAGGCTGACTCTCTGGCAGGTAGTTGTAGATAGAGTTCGTGACGCCAGTGCCAATTAACGGTGGCACACCGTTTGCTGATAGTAGGAATAACTGAGGGACCACGTTGTAATCAAACAGAACTGGAACTTTACTAAAGTACTTGTTGGTTATCATACATGGACACAGATGGAAACGCAGTTCCCTTGAAGACGGTTGGTTTCAGTTAGAATTACAGGTTACAGTACTTTCAGTAGCAGGCGATGTGTAGCAAGGTAAAGATAGAGGATTAAAGACACTATCTTCCAAGGCCCGAATGCCCTCTCTTGGCTTATATCCTTGGGATTAGATTAAGTACCTCTTGCTTTCTCTGTGGCTGCTCTGCCTTCCCTCAGCTCCTCAGGCTGGTGATCAGAAACGCTCCTGCTGGAATTATTCTCCTGTTTGCAGCTCGACTAAGGAGGCAACTCATCTCCACTAGTCCTAGGGTCTGGACTGCTCCTCCCAGGGCATGAATCTTCCTAGGCTGGACCCTCTCAGGCTATAGGGCCTGGGCTGAATTAAACAGGCGCAGGGCCTGAACTCTGGACACCTTCACAGGCACAAGGCCTGGGCTTCAACTTGCAGGCTCAAGGCCTGAGCTTAGACTGCTTGTGCCTTCCCTGACTGGGCCTTATATAACCTAGGGCTCCCTAGCTCCCTCTAGTGACTAGAGCTGGAATGAAATCCCTAGCAGGCCTGCACATGCAATAATCACAGTAACAGGGAAGTGCATAGCATTACATTACATCAGAAGATTATTTTATACCAACCTCCCCATAAATGAAGGGGAAACGACAGCACACCAGTGACCCTTCTGTAGTGACGGGCATTACAACTCCCGTACACTACACTTGTATTATTTTGCATTATGTGATGTTATAAAAGGGAGTACAGACGTCCCCCTTTATGGTCCTGAACAGAGAACTGGCCCATGTTTCCAGTGAATTAAGTGGCGATCATGTGGAGATGACAGAAATGAAGTCTCATCTGCTATGAGGCCCGGCGGTACAGGCGACTTGGCACTGAACTACTTCTGCTGTTCCCAAGTTAGATTCACTGCATTTTATGTCAGCCACCACTAGGGGGAGCTCAGTGCATAGGAATTTATACAATTACCTTTGATATCAATGGAAGCTGTAAATAATCTGTTTGTACTGAAAACTTGCAAGTGGATGCAGTGAATTGAAGCCAGGAACAGGAGAAATAGTTCAGTACCAAGCCCCCTATCCCTCCAGGACCCATAGCAGACGCATGGTTGTGCCTCCATGATAGGCACGTCACTGTCCTGCCCCCAAAAAGATCTGAACTGCTTATGATTATTTTAGATTCACTGCTTTGCCCCATTTGTTTTTCCTTTCCTTCCTCCTGAGGATAGGTCATCAATATGAAAAAGCCCAGACCAGACAACCCCTTTAATTCAGTGGCCACGTGGTCCAGGTCTCTGTGCTGGAAGGTGACGTCTGTACACCCTTTTCATTTTTAGCTCTGCATCATTTGTATGTCACGAGGAATGCGATTTACTTTTTCCCCCCCTAATTTTTCAAATAATAAAAAGGTTTTGCAAAATATAATATATATCCAGGTTCACCATTATGAAGATCTCTGCTTGCTGTCAGTGAATAGAGTATAATTTTGCTTACAGCTAGAGGCTGAAAACCCATACAAACCAATTGGTTTGCTACAATTGTATCTACACAATCCTCTGTGGACACATTTTCAATGTCATGAATAAGGCATGTTCTTTTTTGCAGGACTATAGAATGGACATACGGCCTTAGGCCCCATTCACACGACCGTATTTTTGGTCATCATCCGATCTGCATTTTTTTACGGATTGTATCCCATTCATTTCAATGGGTCCACACAAAATACGGACAGCACTCCATGTGCTGTCTGTTCCGTAACCCTGCAAAAAAATAGAACATGTCCTATTCTTCTCTGTTTTGTGGACAAGAAAAGTCATTGTTACAATGGAGCAACAAAAAAACGGATGCAACATGGACGTCATCCGTATTTTTTGCAGATCCACATTTTGCGAACTGCAAAGTACATATGGTCGTGTGAATGCACCCTAAGGCCTTTTTCACACGTGAGTGAATCACAGACGTGTGCTGTCCGTGGTCTCCGCGGAGTGCTCATGTATCCATTGACTTCAATGTGTGTACGCACACAGATGGAACACAGATGCTTCATCTTCAAAACCAATGACCAATTTGTCATGAATATGATCATGGACACGGACGTTTGAAAGTGGCCTTAGATAGAGACTGCACACTGCTCCTGGCTGCTGTCACTAATCCAGGGCTAATGTCATCTTCAGAGTCTGCAGGCTGCATCAGTGTAGTGAGAAAGTCGAGAACTCACAGCAGAATCTGCAGGAGAGGGTGGGAGATCTCACAGACAGACACATCAGTGTAGTGAGAGAGTCGAGATCTCACAGCAGAATCTGCGGGAGAGGGGGGAGGGGAGGGATCTCACAGACAGACACATCAGTGTAGTGAGAGAGTCGAGAACTCACAGCAGAATCTGCGGGAGAGGGTGGGGAGATCTCACAGACAGACACATCAGTGTAGTGAGAGAGTCGAGAACTCACAGCAGAATCTGCAGGAGAGAGGGGAGATCTCACAGACAGACACATCAGTGTAGTGAGAGAGTCGAGAACTCACAGCAGAATCTGCAGGAGAGGGGGGAGATCTCACAGACAGACACATCAGTGTAGTGAGAGAGTCGAGAACTCACAGCAGAATCTGCAGGAGAGGGGGGGGAGATCTCACAGACAGACACATCAGTGTAGTGAGAGAGTCGAGAACTCACAGCAGAATCTGCAGGAGAGGGGGGGAGATCTCACAGACAGACACATCAGTGTAGTGAGAGAGTCGAGAACTCACAGCAGAATCTGCAGGAGAGGGGGGGAGATCTCACAGACAGACACATCAGTGTAGTGAGAGAGTGGATAACTCACAGCAGAATCTGCGAGAGAGGGGGGAGATCTCACAGACAGACACATCAGTGTAGTGAGAGAGTCGAGAACTCACAGCAGAATCTGCAGGAGAGGGGGGGAGATCTCACAGACAGACACATCAGTGTAGTGAGAGAGTCGAGAACTCACAGCAGAATCTGCAGGAGAGGGGGGGGAGATCTCACAGACAGACACATCAGTGTAGTGAGAGAGTCGAGAACTCACAGCAGAATCTGCGGAGAGAGGGGGAGATCTCACAGACAGACACATCAGTGTAGTGAGAGAGTCGAGAACTCACAGCAGAATCTGCAGGAGAAGGGGGAGATCTCACAGACAGACACATCAGTGTAGTGAGAGAGTCGAGAACTCACAGCAGAATCTGCAGGAGAGGGGGGAGATCTCACAGACAGACACATCAGTGTAGTGAGAGAGTCGAGAACTCACAGCAGAATCTGCAGGAGAGGGGGGGGAGATCTCACAGACAGACACATCAGTGTAGTGAGAGAGTCGAGAACTCACAGCAGAATCTGCTGGGAGAGGGGGGGAGATCTCACAGACAGACACATCAGTGTAGTGAGAGAGTCGAGAACTCACAGCAGAATCTGTGGGAGATGGGGGGAGGTGGAGAGATCTCACAGACAGACACATCAGTGTAGTGAGAGAGTCGAGAACTCACAGCAGAATCTGTGGGAGAGGGGGAGGGAGAGATCTCACAGACAGGCACATCAGTGTAGTGAGAGAGTCGAGAACTCACAGCAGAATCTGCAGGAGATGGGGGGAGATCTCACAGACAGACACATCAGTGTAGTGAGAAAGTCGAGAACTCACAGCAGAATCTGCAGGAGAGGGGGGGAGATCTCACAGACAGACACATCAGTGTAGTGAGAGAGTGGATAACTCACAGCAGAATCTGCGAGAGAGGGGGGAGATCTAACAGACAGACACATCAGTGTAGTGAGAGAGTCGAGAACTCACAGCAGAATCTGCAGGAGAAGGGGGGAGATCTCACAGACAGACACATCAGTGTAGTGAGAGAGTCGAAAACTCACAGCAGAATCTGCAGGAGAGGGTGGAAGATCTCACAGACAGACACATCAGTGGAGTGAGAGAGTCGAGAACTCACAGCAGAATCTGCGGGAGAGGGGGGAGGGGAGGGATCTCACAGACAGACACTTCAGTGTAGTGAGAGAGTTGAGAACACACAGCAGAATCTGCTGGAGATGGGGGGAGATCTCACAGACAGACACATCAGTGTAGTGAGAGAGTCGAGAACTCACAGCAGAATCTGCAGGAGAGGGTGGGGGGAGATCTCACAGACAGGCACATCAGTGTAGTAAGAGAGTCGAGAACTCACAGCAGAATCTGTGGGAGGGGGGGGATCTCACAGACAGACACATCAGTGTAGTGAGATAGTCGAGAACTCACAGCAGAATCTGCGGGAGATGGGGAGGTGGGAGATCTCACAGACAGACACATCAGTGTAGTGAGAGAGTCGAGAACTCACAGCAGAATCTGTGGGAGATGGGGAGGGGAGAGATCTCACAGACAGGCACATCAGTGTAGTGAGAGAGTCGAGAACTCACAGCAGAATCTCCAGGAGATGGGGGGGGGGGGAGATCTCACAGACAGGCACATCAGTGTAGTGAGAGAGTCGAGAACTTACAGCAGAATCTGTGGGAGATGGGGGGAGGGGGAGAGATCTCACAGACAGGCACATCAGTGTAGTGAGAGAGTTGAGAACTCACAGCAGAATCTGCGGGAGAGGGGGGGGAGAGAGATCTCACAGACAGGCACATCAGTGTAGTGAGAGAGTTGAGAACACATAGCAGAATCTGCTGGAGATTGGGGGGGGGGAGAGATCTCACAGGCAGACACATCAGTGTAGTGAGAGGGTCAAGAACTCACAGCAGAATCTGCGGGAGATGGGGGGGGGGAGAGATCTCACAGACAGACATATCAGTGTAGTGAGAGAGTCGAGAACTCACAGCAGAATCTGCGGGAGAAGGGGGGGGGGGAGATCTCACAGACAGACACTTCAGTGTAGTGAGAGAGTTGAGAACTCACAGCAGAATCTGCGGGAGAGGGGAGGGGAGATCTCACAGACAGGCACATCAGTGTAGTGAGAGACAGCAAGCAGAGATCCTACCAGTGGTAAAGACTATAAACACAAACTACAGTATATTATAGACTTTAAAACCAGTAGTTCACCACCATTTGTATACAGAAGCACAGATACCGCATTATGGGTCATGCTAAGTGACAAAGTCAGTTCTGCTACACCGGCCTGTTTTTCTGCCCCCTAATTGCTTTCCATCGTACATTCTCTCTGTGGCTGGTATCCTTTTGATTCCAAATAGTTTACAATCCAAGACCAGGCAGCGTATGTCATTTGGCTCCAGGACGCTTGTCACATTTCCCAGGCTGCAGGCTCATCTTCATCCGAGCTCCAAAAATCCATCCAATCTCATTACACAAATCTCAGTCTATTAAGTGTAGGTGGAAATTGAATTATTGTCCACAATCCTAGAGGCCGCCTTCCTATTCCAAAGTATATTGCTTGCAAGAACCGCATTTTGATAATGGACCTCAAGAAAAACTAATTTCCGCCGGCTCCACATGGTGAACTCCATAATACAGTCATCAGTGAGGACATTTCTATCATTTACTGACGTATCATATGAACCATGTGCAATAGAATTTGCAATTTATGCATAAGTGTTCTCACCCTCACCAGTTAGGCCTCTTTCACACGGTCCGCAAAAAACAGGATGACATCCGTGTGCATTCCGTTTTTTGCGGAACGGAACATCTGGCCCCTAATAGAACAGTACTAGCCTTCAGTGGCTGCATCAAATCATTAGGTCAATGGGTCTGCTATATAATCCAGCTAGTCCAGTTATTCAGTGCCTGAGCGCCAAGTCTTCACGGTCTTTTCCTCCAGCCTGACATATTTCTACATTGATTGACTGTGTATGATATATCTATGCTCTTGGACTCTGCTTATTTCTTGGACTTGTTTGCTGGTACCTGTAGTTCTACACACAGATCCTGTACTCTGCTTGCTCCTGGACTCTGTTTATTGCCTAGCCCCTGGATTTATTTGCTGATACATTTAGTTCTACACCCAGGTCCTGATCTTAACCTGCTCCTGGACTCTGTTTATTGCCTAGCCCCCAGACTTTTTTTCTGAAAGCTGTAGCTCTACACCTGGTTCCTGACCTTGGCCTGCTCCTGGCCTCTGCTTATTGCCTAAACCCCAGACTTCTTTTCTGATACCTGTAGCTCTACACCTGGTTCCTGACCTTGGCCTGCTCCTGGCCTCTGCTTATTCACTAGACCCCAAACTTCTTTTCTGATACCTGTAGCTCTACACCTGATTCCTGACCTTGGCCTGCTCCTGGCGTCTGTTTATTTCCTAGCCCCTGGACTTGTTTTCTGATACCTGTAGCTCTACACCTGGTTCCTGACCTTGGCCTGCTCCTGGCCTCTGCTTATTGCCTAGACCCCAGACTTCTTTTTTGATACCTGTAGCTCTACACCTGATTCCTGACCTTGGCCTGCTCCTGGACTCTGCTTATTGCCTAGCCCCTGGACTTGTTTTCTGATACCTGTAGCTCTACACCTGGTTCCTGACCTTGGCCTGCTCCTGGCCTCTGTTTATTGCCTAGCCCCTGGACTTGTTTTCTGATACCTGTAGCTCTACACCTGGTTCCTGACCGTGGCCTGCTCCTGGCCTCTGTTTATTGCCTAGCCCCTGGACTTTTCTGTTAAAACATTTCTTGCTTCTGCTGCCTCCGGCTGCCTACTGGTAGCAGCCAAAGGAATCCACATCCAAGCCATGACCACACCGTCCCGTGTCCGTGCCCATCTATTGCTAATCTTAGACAGTCCCTTTAAGCTACTTGAGAATATTACCAGCCACCAGATCCTCGAGAGGCACAAATCCCTGATGAAAAACCTCTCAATAAATATGTTTTCAGAGATATTTAATAATTTGTAAAATTCTTTTTTATTTCACATGATATCCATTGAAATCAAGCACAACATTTGTAAACTTTTTAAACACTTAGTGTAACAAATTGTTACAAAGTACAAAGGACGGGACAAAGAAAAGACGGAGGAAAGGGGGAGCAGCCGATGACACGGACACCTGGTAATACAGTAACTACATAAAACTGCATAAATAAGAAAACAATGCAAAGGGAGGTAACAGAAATTCTCACTACATCATTGTATCATTTGTACCTAAACTCTTCATCATCTTCAAGATCTCTGTTTGCTGTCAATGAAAGGACACATTCTTATTTACTACCAGTGTTTGAAACTCCATCGTGACCTAGTACTTCTCACAACTAAAGGTTTTCTCATGTGAGTCACCTTACATAGAATTGTCTAGACGTGGGCTGATTTCCTACAAAGGAGGGGAATTTATCATTCCCTCTGCGGCAGAAAATGGCGTAAAACATTCACAAACTGTGGAGCATGCTGTCCGTGTGCAAAATTTTGTGACTTTTGGGGTTGTAGGCACCGCTCATCACTTTTCAAAGTAGCGAGCGGCCGGAGTAGGCGACCCGTCACATTTATTATAATCTACACCAGGAAATAGAGTATAGCGGAGCTCCCTCGCTGGTGTAGATCTCCGCTTTGGGGTGCAGACCGGTACAGATGTACCACAAATATTAAGAGATGTGTTCCTCTTAATAATTGGGGCACATCTAAAGCAAGTAGGGAGAGATTAAAACCGGCGGTGACGATAAATTTTCCCCATAGTATTTTTATGGCTTTTTTCCCTTTTTTTTTTTTTTTTGTGACTGGATGTTACTTTAAAGTTTATAGTGAATTACAAAATTCGTTAAAGACAAAAAAAAAAAAATGCACTTTTGTGCACTTTTCTGTGTCTTTTTTTTTTTAGCAGTTTTGGCTTTTCTAACTAAACACAGCAGGCTCTTCAGTAGCTAAGGTAGGGGGTTTCTTTTTCCAGACATTTTCCCTTAGGCATGTCTAAGGGAGTTCAAATATGCCTGAAAAAAATCCTGCACTTCATACAATAAAGAAAAATGTTTAAAAATTAAAAACATGTCAAACAAAGCAGTAAAAAACGCAAAAAATGCTGGAAAAAGACTGTGCCTAAAATCAGCGCTTTATGTGAAATGTATATCCGTTGCTTAGCTCAGTGAAGGCCGTACAGCTCCCTGCACATTAGTCCCATTCCAGTGAATGGGACTGAGCTGCCTTACCAGGCACAACCACTACCATTGGAGGGGGCGCAATACTCGTTGGATTTTCACAGACCTTTCATGTAACTGTTTGGCAAAGCTGCCAGGAATCATACCCTAAGTACAGGCCAACAATATAAGGGCTCATTCACACGGACGTAGGTGGGCCGTTCCGGGGACCCTCCATACGGCCGCCGGGATGAATCCAGACCCATTCAACTTGAATGAGTCTGCATTCGTCCGTTCTGCAAAAAGATAGAGCAAGTTCTATCTTTTTTGCGGAACGGAAGTACGGAACAGAACTCCACGGAAGCACTCCGAAGTGTTCCGTTCCGTGATTCCGTTCCGCATCTCCTGGATTTGTGGACCCATTGAAGTGAATGGGTCCGCATCCGTGATGCGGAATCCACGCGGAACGGTGCCCGTGTATTGCGGTATCCGCAAATGCGGTCCGCAATATGGCAAAGGGCAGCACGCGTTCGTGTGCATGAGCCCTAATAGTGTTGGAAACGCACTTTAATAATTAAAGAGGATCCCCTCTCCTGACATGTCTGTTTTAGTAACTACTTGCATTCCCCATGTAATAACCACTCTGGAGCATCTATTCTTATTGTGCTATTCCTCTATTATTCCTGCTTGTAGATATAAAGGAATTGCCAGCAGTTTGCAATGAAGGTCCAGATGGATGTTTCCAGTTGGGGACACACACCCTAACTTGTAACACCCATCTGGACCCTTATTGTAAACTGCTGGTAATTCCTTCATATCTACAAGCAGGAATAATAGAGGAATAGCACAATAAGAAAAGATGCTCCAGAGTGGTTATTACATGGGGAATGCAAGTAGTTACTAAAACAGACATGTCAGGAGAGGTGAGAGGTCCTTTTTAAATATAACGCCCTTCCATTCTAATATGATCAGTAACTGGTCTGTGAGCCGCACGTCCACAAACCTCCGACTAGTGATTTATCTGTACGCAGCTGTTGTTGACTTTTGATGCCTGTTTGTTTGCCCTTTAAAATAACCTGCCTGTGTATTTTTGGAGCCCGGTGTACGGCAGTGTGTCCTATGCGACAGGAATATCATTTACACAGAACAACTTGGCTCCAATTATGTTATATAAAATGCTCGGGAAAACCTGTAAAGATCGCTAAAAGGACGTAAATCTGCTTTTTCCACCCACCAGATGAGCAGAAAACTCAATAAAGCGACTTTCCTTTCACTAAACTGTCACAGTGTCACAAATGTTACCCTCTACTGCGGGGTAATTCATATTACACAAATCACCCACAGGTGGCGCCATTGGATTTATCTCTGAATAATTGTATGGCTTCATTAAATGCTGTGATTATGTCTGTTAGGGCTTGTTCACACGATTCCTTTTGCAGCCCATAGACTTCTATTATGACGGAATGAATAACGGAATTCCTCTAAAGGCATTCCGTTATGCATTCCGTCATGGAATTGTGTTAGGCTCCGTGGTAACGGAATCCATAACGCAATTCACCTTTTACCACCAAACGAAGTGCGAACAAATTTCAAAATATAAAATTCGCTCATCTCTAAAAATAACATCAGAACAATAAAAAAAATTGTATAAAAAGGGGGTTTATAGTACTTTTTAATTACAAAGGTCATGCAAAAATAAGCTGATCACAGTTCGTCCTGATCCTCAGACCCCCAGCGATCTGCTGTTATCTATGGTGGGAATCTGACACTAAGGGGGTCATTTATGAATAGATAGACGCCAAATTTTTGGTGGCAAAGGGGATATGCGGCTCAATCCCCATCCACGCCATGTCCGCCAGTTCAAAAAAGGGGTCGTGGGTGGTCTGCTGGCCGGTCTCATTTATCATTTTCTACGCCTGTTTTAGGGAGCTTTAGGGAGATTTAGACAGGCGGTGGATGCTCCTAAGTTATGTACAGGCCGGCGCCTCTTCCGAACTTCCGACGGATCCACCGCCAGCTAAAGGGGTATTAAGATCAGTGTCTAAAACGCTGGTCTTAATAAACGACCTCCTAACTGTTCAGTTCTCCTGCAGCGCCACCGCAGGAGAAATGATGTATTACATGGTGCCCATTGAAAACAATGGAGCATTCATGCAGTGCATAGACATCTTGCGTCCTCCAGAGACAGGTGGAGATGTTCTTTGTAGCTGCTCCACCTTTGTTAACTCATTCTAAACCAGACAGACCTATTAGAAAGGCTTTGTGATTGGCCGGGAGGGATGTGATGATCAGAATATAGTATGTCCGTCTTGTGGGGCATTCGTGTTATTAGGACATGCTGTATAATAAATGCACCAATTAGGCTACATGCACACGACAGTTGTTTTTCTCGGCTTCTGTTTCGTTTCAGTTTTTTTTGCGGATAGGACAGGAACCCATTCATTTCAATGGGTCAGCAAAAAAATGCTGACAGTTCATCCGTTTGTGTTCCGCGTCCGTTGTCCGTGTTTCCCTTCAGCGAAAAAAGTAGTGCATGTCCTACTTTTTTCTCATTTGCGGATGAGGATAGGCATTTATTACAAGGGATCTGTGAAAACAAAGGAATCCTCCAAAAAAAACTGATGGACCATCAGTTTTTTTTGCGGATCCCGATTTGCAGACAGCAAAAAACAACTGTCGTGTGCATGTAGCCTTAATAGCAGTCTTTCTCCATGACCGATTATCTTTAACTCCTTAAAGGGATATTCCAGGTCAATATTTGTTGCGGGGACTTGTCCTCCTGTCTGGGTGCCCACCCTTTTATTACAGTGTTTTACACTGTAGTGGTCACAAGAGACTGTCCTTCCAATATTACAGAAATGCCTACAAGTTTAGGGTCAGTCCTAGAGCCTGAAATGAGCATGTAATCTGTATAACATCCAATATGAGAAATGTACAAAGGATACTACAGCACAAGACAGTACAGAACGCAGCATTGTCATCATATTCTAGCAATGGCAACAAATATACAGTATATAAAAGCATTAATACCTCTTATGTATCAGAAGAACACAACATAGCGTATTACACTGGGCGGCAGGTATGTGGGAGCTCGATCACTGATTGGGGCAGTATGAAGGAGCTCTGCCATAGCACCAAGTCAGTGTAGGTACAGGTATAAGGGAGCTCTATCACTGCAGCTGAAGGTATAAGGGAGCTCTATCACTGCAATATATGGTATGCGAGCTCTATCACTGCAAGGTATAAGGGAGCTCTATCACTGTAATATATGGTATAAGGGAGCTCTATCACTGCAATATATGGTATGAGAGCTCTATCACTGCAGCTGAAGGTATAAGAGAGCTCTATCGCTGCAAGATATGGTATGAGGGAGCTCTATCACTGCAGCAGAAGTTATAAGGGAGCTCTGTCACTGCAAGATATGGTATGAGAGAGCTCTATCGCTGCAATACATTGTATGAGGGAGCCTGTATCACTGCAGCACAAGGTATGAGGGCTCTATCCCTGCAGTAACAGGTACAGTATACAAGGGCTCTATGACTGCAGTAACAGGTACAGTATACGAGGGTTCTATTACTGCAGTAATAGGTACCATATAGGAGCTCTATCACTGCAAGAGTGATGGTATAAGGAGCTCTATCACTGCAGTACAGTTATGGTATGTGAGGCTCTATCACTGCAGACATGTACAGGTATAAGGGAGCTCTATCACTGCAGTAACAGATATGGTATACGAGGAGCTCTATCACTGCAGTAATATGGTATAGTATCGAAGGCTCTATCACTGCAGCTAACAGGTATAGTATAGAGGTTCTATCACTGCAGAGCAGGTACAGTATGACGGGAGCTCTATCACCGCAGTAACAGATATGGTATCGAGGAGCTCTATCACTGCAGTAACAGGTGACAGTATACGAGGGTTCTATCACTGCAGTAACAGGTACAGTATACAAAGGCTGTATGACTGCAGTAACAGGTACAGTATACGAGGGCTCTATCACTGCAGTAACAGGTACCGTATTCGAGGGCTCTATCACTGCAGTAATAGGTACCATATACGAGGGCTCTATCACTGCAGTAAAAGGTACAGTATACGAGGGCCCTATCACTGCAGTAACAGGTACAGTATACGAGGCTCTATCACTGCAGTAACAGGTACAGTATACGAGGGCTCTATCCCTGCAGTAACAGGTACAGTATACGTACAGTATACGAAGGCTCTAGTAACAGGTACAGTATACGAGGGTTCTATCACTGCAGTAACAGGTACAGTATACGAGGGCTCTATCACCGCAGTAACAGGTACAGTATACGAGGGTTCTATCACTGCAGTAACAGGTACAGTATACAAAGGCTGTATCACTGCAGTAACAGGTACAGTATACGAGGGTTCTATCACTGCAGTAACAGGTACAGTATACGAGGGCTCTATCACTGCAGTAACAGGTACAGTATACGAGGGCTCTATCACTGCAGTAACAGGTACAGTATACGAGGGTTCTATCACTGCAGTAACAGGTACAGTATACAAAGGCTGTATCCCTGCAGTAACAGGTACAATATATGAAGGCTCTATCACTGCAGTAACAGGTACAGTATACGAGGGCTCTATCACTGCAGTAACAGGTAGAGTATACGAGGGCTCTATCACTGCAGTAACAGGTACAGTATACAAAGGCTGTATCCCTGCAGTAACAGGTACAGTATACGAGGGCTCTATCACTGCAGTAACAGGTACAGTATACGAGGGCTCTATCACTGCAGTAACAGGTACAGTATACAAAGGCTGTATCCCTGCAGTAACAGGTACAGTATACGAGGGCTCTATCCCTGCAGTAACAGGTACAGTATACGAGGATTCTATGACTGCAGTAACAGGTACAGTATACGAGGGCTCTATCACTGCAGTAACAGGTACCAGTATACGAGGGCTCTATCACTGCAGTAACAGGGACAGTATATGAGGGCTCTATCACTGCAGTAACAGATATGGGAGCTCTACCATTGCCTCTCCCAATTTTTATCTATAGTTTTTCTTGATAAACACCATAAAATAAATGTTAACATGACGATAATATGGAATTTGCAGCCCCCCGCGGCAATCACAAGACCCACACATCAGTATCATACAGTCGACTTCCCATACAATCATCATAGCCAAATGCAGCGATGTCCTTTAGGACGGACGTTCATAATTCCATCTTATTCTACCTATGACATAGATCAGTGCATAACACGTATGCAGACAGCACTACATCCATGCGGTTACTCTATGTGATTTATAAGTGTCCTCTCCACTTCTTCTGCAGGAAATGGAAAGTCACGCGGTCCAGGACAGTTCAGTGGACAGCAACGTCCAGGAGACGCAGCGCTATGTCTTCTTTGCCTTTGTGCTTTGGCGACTTTTTCGAGAACTGGCGGGGTTGGGCTGGGGTTTCTCTTTGACGGGATTCGGTTTCTTCTGCTTTGAAGGATTCGGTCTTAAGGATTGTAAACCGAGGATTTCGCAGTACTTGTTGCACTGGTGCAAGGCCTTGAACTGATCGATGAACGACACTGAACAGTTGCCCTTAAAACCTTTGTATCTGAAACATATAAAAATAAACTGGTTACAAAAAAAGTTAAAGAAAACTAGTCAAGAAACAGGCAATTAAAAGGCACATCAGACCCTAAGGACAAGTGAATGGCTCTAGGGTCAGCTCAAAATGGTGGTGTCTTCTCCTGGACCTAAGGAGCCTGGGCCAACTGAATGATCTTCTAGTGGGCCAAGTCAGTTCTGACTGATGAACACAAAGCCCGGTCAAACTATGGCAGGGGAGACGAAATCTGTGTCTCTCCTTCCTCTATCTCTTATGAGCCAGAAGGTCTTGGAGGACTCCAGCCATCCAAATATTGCATGGCTGACCATTCATCTGATTAGATATCTACCGTAATACTATATTTCCCCTGCAGAGGTCACTGTAGGCAGCACGATTAGGTAGATTAGATCACAAAGGGGGTGTAAATGTATTTAAGAGGCTGTGGTAAGGACTACTTTGGGGGAGAAACAAGGGCCTAGATTAAAATGTTCCATGATTTCGGATTCACATGGTGGCGATCCCTTCCTTACATTCAGAATTTTTAGGGTCTCTTCTGGTGCGGAGCGGGTTGTAGGGGGTGCGACTGTAGACAACTGTTTATATAAAGCAAAATAGGAATTTAATTGACCAAGAACCTGATGATCAAAGCTGCAGAGAGATAACATTGGGTTTGGGACTAATTATCAGCCAGCGTTCATTAAACCATCACAGGCGCTCAGTAATAGGAGACGGGGACATTTGGGGCGAGTTCGCAGCTGTGAATCACAACCCACTCCTTACTAAAAAGTGACGCCAGAAAATATCTCTGAATCTTTTATAACCATTAACTCTGAATGTTTTATACCCACTGATATCACTTACATGACCCCAAAACTGCACCTTTTATAAGGAGGACCACCATGTGAGCTTTAAAGGGAATCTTGACATTTTGACACATTTTGTGACTAATACCTTAGATCTTTATAATGGTTAACACTTTAGTTATTTTCTGTTAAAGAGCTCCAAATTACTCGCATAGACGTAAATGATAAAATTCTGGTTTCCTGCAGCCACCACTAGAGGGAGCTTAAGTGCAATGCATAACAATAAGCAGTAAGATATTGTGCTCCCCCTAGTGGTTTAGGCCTGTGACTATGAATCTAATGCCTATGACTGCCTTGCATTGTATAGGGGTATTGTTAAATGGCACTCAGGGAGTATCGGTGGCGGATGTTGTATGGAGATTGGCAGCACTCTAGACATATGTGTGGCAGGCACTATTGGGAGCACCTGTGGCTGGCACTTTTGGAGGTAGTGTCCGAGGAAAGCACTGTATGCTGGGACAGCTGCTATACACTGTTAAGGCATCCTCAGTGACTGATGTCGGCAGAGCCTGACTAATAGATGTCACTGGAAAGAAGGATTGGGCTGTTATATTTCAACATGCCCAATCCTTTGTTGCTTAGAGAGTTGAGCTGTCAAGAGCGATGCCTGCCAGCAGCTTTCTTCTCTTTCTCCATTCAAACTCATGCCTGCTCGAGCCGAGCCCAGAATTCATGTGTGTAGGGGGTTAGAGAAGAATAGTTGTCAGCTATCTAAGTCTGCAGCCACCTTTGATCTCAGGAACGTCAATGTCTCGAGGACAGGAAGACGTCTTACGTGGAGTTGCCACCCATCGGGTAACCGAATGGTAACCAATACCATTGGCCGATGCTGGTATTGAATATTCACCTACACCTACCTTCAGACATAGCACTATACTCTGTCCAGAACGCAAAGAGAACTGGAGCTTAGGGAGGTGAGTCGCCCACTAGACAACAGGTATAAGTAACCCCTTCACCACACTAGACCACCAGGAATGATGACATCAACACCTTCACTGAACTAGACCACCAGGGATGCTTACATTAACCTCTTTACTGCTCTAGACCATCAAGGATGCTGCCATTGACCTCTTACCTCTTGACCACCACAGAAAGAGGCATTACCCTCTTAGCTACCCAAGACCACAAGGGATATTGGCATTAACCCTTCACTACTCTTGACCCCACAGTTACTAAATAATGAAAAGTCTTTGTGTGAAGCCCCCCGAGTAATTAAAACATACTTTTTATTCAGTTGGTATATTTTTGGGAAAAGTGACAACCCTACTTCTGGATGGTGTATTGTGGAAAATATCCAGTGGGGGTCAATACTGGTACCCAGGTCTGTTGGTAGGTGGCCAACCAAACCCTGTAGGTGCTGTCTTGCAAGCCTACTCCTTGCATATTGATTCCATTCCATTCCATATATCCTCGGGGGTGCAGGTATTGGGGAGCAGAGGTAAAGGTCATACCAGGGCACTAGTGATTGAGGGCACCCAAATGTACCAGGTAAGAGGCTACCAGTATTTATCACTACATGGTAGGAGGGAGCCCTTACAGATTTTAGATTGGGGTCCAGGATCTTAAGGTTACTCCTCTAAGTTTGGATAACAGATACCAAGTAACACCCTACTGTAAGTGATCTCCAGCGGAGAGACCCCTGGATCAACAGCCATGATTCCCCCCAAAGACTTTCTTTAGAATAACTTTTAATAAGATCTTTCTATATTATGTCTAGTGATGATTTGTGGAAATTATATGGTCGCGCACAGAAGTAAGAAATGTTGCTCGCATTAATGAATGGTTGGGAGAGTCACGATTTCCAGATTTAGAAGGATACATCTCGCATTGTAAATGCGCATACAACATCCTGACAGGGGTGGGGGGCGAGAGCATAATGAGAGCGCTATGAGTGATGACTCAATAAAGATCGGAGATCTTTCGCAGTGACTTGAAGGAACTGAACTTTTCTTACTGTAGAGCTCGTAATGAGACAGAAATTCTTCTGGATGCGATGACCTTTCTGGACCTCGTGTATCTGGGGCTTTAGATTATCTGTAGTACTGCAGGGCAGTACTGTTTAGTCTCTGCAGGGCGGCACTGTTTAGTCACTGTAGGATGGTGATGTTTAGGCACTACAAGGCAGTACTGTATAGGCACTGCAGGGCAGTACTGTATAGGCACTGCAGGGCAGTACTGTTTAGTCTCTGCAGGGTGGCACTGTTTAGTCTCTGCAGGGCGGCACAGTTTAGTCTCTGTAGGATGGTGATGTTTAGGCACTGCAAGGCAGTACTGTAGAGGCACTACAGGACAGTACTGTTTAGGCACTGCAGGGTGGCACTGTTTAGTCTCTGCAGGGCGGCACTGTTTAGTCTCTGTAGGATGGTGATGTTTAGGCACTACAAGGCAGTACTGTAGAGGCACTGCAGGGCAGTACTGTTTAGTCTCTGCAGGGTGGCACTGTTTAGTCTCTGCAGGGCAGTACTGTTTAGTCTCTGCAGGGCGGCACTGTTTAGTCTCTGCAGGGCGGCACAGTTTAGTCTCTGTAGGATGGTGATATTTAGGCACTACAAGGCAGTACTGTATAGGCACTGCAGGGCAGTACTGTTTAGTCTCTGCAGGGTGGCACTGTTTAGTCTCTGCAGGGCGGCACTGTTTAGTCTCTGTAGGATGGTGATGTTTAGGCACTACAAGGCAGTACTGTAGAGGCACTGCAGGGCAGTACTGTTTAGTCTCTGCAGGGTGGCACTGTTTAGTCTCTGCAGGGCAGTACTGTTTAGTCTCTGCAGGGTGGCACTGTTTAGTCTCTGTAGGATGGTGATGTTTAGGCACTACAAGGCAGTACTGTAGAGGCACTGCAGGGCAGTACTGTTTAGTCTCTGCAGGACGGCACTGTTTAGTCTCTGCAGGGTGGCACTTTTTAGTTTCTGCAGGGTGGCACTGTTTAGTCTCTGCAGGGTGGCACTGTTTAGTCTCTGCAGGGTGGCACTGTTTAGTCTCTGCAGGGTGGCACTGTTTAGTCTCTGCAGGGTGGCACTGTTTAGTCTCTGCAAGACGGTACTGTTTAGGTATTGTATGACTGTATTTTGGCAATGTCTGGCAGCATTATTTGAGCACTGTGTATAGCAATATTTGTAGACACTTCATAATGCTGATATTCATGCAATGTTTGATTACTATTGTTACAATGGTGCACAGTTGTGTGATTCAATTTTAGTTTTCTGGCACAGCCTGACTGCACTAATGCCGCCATGCCGTACAGCAGCCTTGTAAGACACGGCTTTGTATTTCTAGCCAGAAAGTGACCTTGTTACTGAAGTCACACATCCCTGCCGGTTACGGGGTAGTAATTCCTGAGTGTTTCTGTAAATGATACAGGTATATGGCGGTGGAGCTCTGCAGAGCGGAATGATTACCGATGATTGCTCACTCACCCCTTGCCCATAGTTGCTATGCCAACATCTGTCAGCTTCATTCCAACACCTGCCGGACAGAAAAAAGAGGGAATTATATTTTAACAGATTCCAATTGCTTGTTATCTACACAAACCGCCAAGTGTCTATCAATATACCGCCACGCGATGTGCACTTCCTGGAGGACGAGGTTTCTGTTACTATGATTGCAAGAAGCAAAGAGAGTAACCCTCGCTGCACGGTATACACAATATATGAGAGCTGATTCTGTCATTTTATTATTTGAGGCAGCTCACTGCAACATTACTGTGGTTTACATGGGACTGCAGGCAACTACTATGAGGAGAAAAGTAACAGTTAAATGACAGACATTCTCGTAGTACACCTAGACAGATGAATTTGTCATTTGGAAAAATTGTCATGTAACGAGTCATGAAGTCACAATCTGTTGTATGTTGGATTACATAGGACTGCAGGTAAATGTACACTGAGCTGCCAAAGTGTAAATTCAAGGTTTCTTCTGTGGATAGGAGGAGTGGGGGGGGGGGGGGGTGCAGCTGCAGGGGGGAGAAGGGATCATGGTGCAGCCCCAGTGAGTGGGACCACATGGGAGAGGAGACTCGGTCACTGCTTTATGGGGGAGGACTCTACTGGCATTGTTTTGAGGGGCACTCTGCTGGCACTGCTTCACAGAAAGGTGCTCTCCTGACACTTTATACAGGGGCACTCTACTTGTACAGCTTCACGAGGGGCACTCTGCTAGCATTGACTTCCAAAGAGCACTCTGCTGCCACTGTTTTAGGGGAGGCATTGTTCTCACTTTTTTACATGAGGCACTGCTTCATGGAGGAGGGGAACTCTGCTTACACTGTTTTATGAATGGCACTTTGATGGCACTCTGCTAGCACTGTTTTACAGGGGGTACACTGCTGGTACTGCTTCACAGGTGGCACTCTGCTAGCATGGTTTTAGAGGGGGCACTCTGCTGGCACTGTTTTATGGTTAGCACTTTGATGACACTGTTTTGCAAGCAGGGGCGTAGCTAGCCACTCATGGGCCCTGGTGCAAGAGTTCAGCTTGGGCCCCTCTTCCCTCAGTGCTTTGTGTGTCTTCTTATGCGGCACAAGGGTCTTTGGGCCCCCTCAGGCTCTTGGGCCCGGTAGCGACTGCTACCTCTGCACCCCATATAGCTACGCCCATGTTTACAAGAGGCACTCTCATTGAACTGTTTTACAGGGAGTATGCTGCTGGCACTGATAACAAAGAGCACTCTGCTGGCACTGCTTCACGGAGGGCACTCTGCTGCCACTGTTTTAGAGGAGGACAGTGTTCTCACTGTGTTACAGGAGGCACTCTTCTAACACTTTCACAGGAGTTACCCTGCTGGCACTGCTTTACAGGAGGCACTCTGCTAACTTAATGGGTGGCACTTTGGTGGCACTGTTTTACAAGAGGCACTCTGCAAGCACTATTTTACAGTGAGTACTCTGCTGGCACTGAGTTACAAAGGGCATTCTGCTGGCACTGCTTTACAGAGGTCACACTGCTGGCACTGTTTTACAGGAGGCACACTGCTGGCACTGCTTTACAGGAGGCACACTGCTGGCACTGCTTTACAGAGGTCACACTGCTGGCACTGTTTTACAGGAGGCACACTGCTGGCACTGTTTTACAGGGGGCACACTGCTGGCACTGCTTTACAGGAGGCACACTGCTGGCACTGCTTTACAGGAGGCACACTGCTGGCACTGCTTTACAGGAGGCACACTGCTGGCACTGCTTTACAGGAGGCACGCTGCTGGCACTGCTTTACAGGAGGCACACTGCTGGCACTGCTTTACAGGGGGCACACTGCTGGCACTGCTTTACAGGGGGCACACTGCTGGCACTGCTTTACAGGAGGCACACTGCTGGCACTGCTTTACAGGGGGCACACTGCTGGCACTGTTTTACAGGAGGCACACTGCTGGCACTGTTTTGCAGGGGGCACACTGCTGGCACTGCTTTACAGGAGGCACACTGCTGGCACTGCTTTACAGGAGGCACACTGCTGGCACTGCTTTACAGGAGGCACACTGCTGGCACTGCTTTACAGGAGGCACACTGCTGGCATTGCAGGGCAGTGTTGCTAGTAGATAAAGCAAAATAGAAAAAGTCACTGGACTGAATGGAGGCCAACAACTAAAAAAGTTTTTCATCAGTTGCCTATGGTTCTCATGGTGGAATGAAGTCCTACTATAAAATAACTCACGGGGCCTAATGATATAGGTGGGAGCCGTTCTGTGCCGGATGTCCATGGCTGTGGACTGAGACATTTAAAAGGCATCTGTCAGCAGATTTGTACCTCTGACAACTGACCTGTTACATGTGCGCTTGGAAGCTGAAGGCATCTGTGTTGGTCCCATGTTCATATGTGTCCACATTGCTGAGAAAAATTAGGTTTTAATATATGCAAATGAGCCTCTAGGAGCAACGGGGGCGTTACCATTACACCTAGAGGCTCTGCTCTCTCTGCAACTGCTGCACCCTCTGCACTTTGATAGACAGAGCCAGGCAGTAAAAACATCATAATGCCTGTTCCTGGCAATCAAAGTGCAAAGGGCAGGGTAGTTGCAGAGAGAGCAGAACCTCTAGGAGTAATGGTAACGCCCCTGTTGCTCTTAGAGTCTCATTTTTCTCAGCACATATGAACATGGGACCAACACAGATGTCTTCAGCTGCCAAGTGCACATGTAACAGGTCAGCCCGTGTCATAGGTACAAATCTGCTGACAGACGCCCTTTGGGTTGTCTATTTTAGAAAAGCCATTGTCATACACCCTATTAGGATACTCCTCTGTTCAGGATCCTCATCGCTATGTCTGGGTAGCGAATGGTTACAAAGAGGGTCTCTCGCTCTGGAGGACCTGTCCTGTCCAGTATTACACAGACAGCTTATTCATATGAATAGATACTGTGTAATTCTTCATTTCTCCTGTGGTGGCGCTACAAGGAAACGGAACACATACTGGCAGGTTTTCCCGTGGATGGCAGCTGAGGGTCCCATCAGGGGGACACTTTATAAGGTAAGAATTGTACAAATGAGTCCAAATTTTTAAAACACTGTGAAGCATTTGATAACTTTGGCACAAATTACAGCAACGCAGACTCCTGCAACACTCTCATGATGAATCTCCCCAGTGTCCCGTCGGGCTACTGTACACTATCACTGGTGCTGATCCTCTGTCCTGTCCATGGTCCCCATCTACACGAACTTGAGGCTTGTGATCTCTGTCTGTCCTGTGATTTATGAAATGATTTCTGATAGTCCCATATAACAGCAGACAGATGGCTGACTGGTTACGATGTGTCTGGTGCCAGTGGTTTCTTCAAACTGATATCACAATGTTCCCCGGCTGTGAATATTATGTATTCAGATCCTCTACCCTGGCTGCCAGATTATTCACCGCACTGGTATAATGGGCCCAGTACATGCAGATTGCCAGAGGTATGCCAGAAAAATGGGTATTAAGCTGGCTGACATTAGCGATGTGCTAATGTCAGCTGAACATAACTATATCAGTGCCATCTCACTGCCTGCCGGGGGTAGTGAGAAAAACGAACTTTTATAATATGCTAATTATCCTCTAGGACCAGGGAGAAGGGGGGGGGGGGGGGGCTCCTAGAGGCTCCGTTCTCCCACCTCTGACAATGCCCTGCTTCACTAGATTGACAGGGCCAGGCAGCGTTCACCTCCTCCTGCCGACCCTGTGCGCTAGGGAGATCTCGTGCCATACAGTATTCGGTGCAGGCGCAGTGAGGAAGCTGGTAGCCAGTGAGCGCTCTTCACTCACTGCGCCTGCGCCGTATACTGAACGGGACAGCGCAGGCGCGAGATTTACACTGCAGACAGGTCCGGAGGTAGGACACCAACGCTGCCTGTCCCTGTCAATCTAGTGAAGCAGGGAGTTGCCAGAGGTGGGAGAACGGAGCCTCTAGGAGCAGGGGCAACGCCCCCAAAAAAGAGCTTTGTGACAAAGTAATTCGTAAATTAATTTACAATTCGTGAATTGTAAAATTCGGCGAACAAGCCGAATCGAACTTTTGAAATATTCGCTCATCTCTAATCAGCACAACTTAATTCCTGGATTGATTTTCTCTTCTGCAGTCCACATGGGATTTAGGGACACATTTATTAAGACCAGCATTTTAGATGCCGGTCTTAATAAAGCCCTATACCTGGCGGTGGATCCGCCGGAGTTATGAAGAGGCATGTGTGTTTCCGTATGTCTTCCGTATTTTGGGGATCCACACAAAAAAACAAAAACGGAAGGTATCATTTTAATAAAGATTCAAAGGTGACATGACAGGGCATTCAACTTTGCATACACGGATCTGCAAAATACGGATTGCATACGGAAAACATTCCGTGTGCAATCCGCATTTTTGCTGAACCATAGAGTTAAATGGGCCATGGACCGCATTTTGCGGAAAAGTATAGGATATGTTCTATCTTTTATGCGGACATACTGAAGTGCATAGCACACGGTGTACTATCCATGCATTTTGCAGTCCCCCTGAAATGAATGGGTCTGCGTCTGAT
Source organism: Bufotes viridis (assembly GCA_033119425.1). NCBI lineage: Eukaryota > Metazoa > Chordata > Amphibia > Anura > Bufonidae > Bufotes > Bufotes viridis. Next base: position 32,529,381 of record CM065589.1, read on the forward strand.
CTGCAAAAATGCAGAAAGAAGAATACAGTCATGCTAATGAGCTGAGAGAAGGAAGCTGAGAGCAGAGAGAGCCTAGACAGGCAAGAACAGTGTGGTGTCTGAATTGATCTACAGTATTTCAGATGCAGCAGCATGGCCAGCTATGTAGAGGAGTTACACATACTTTGCATCAGCAGAACAGTAGGTAATATTTAAGGAAGATTATTAAGAAAGTTTCTTAATTTTGCATTTAGGAAGCAAATGAGCAATAAATAAACTTCAGCACAGCTGAGGGGCTCTGCAGGATCACGGATCTCACCTTGCATATCGGTGACAAGCAAGTTTCCGTTGGTCCTCTCATATACCCAGTGCTGAAAGGTGCAGCACTTCTGGCCAGCTTCAGAATCTTTTCTCAACACATTAATCTCCTTCCCGTCTTTGATGGAATACTTCACAAAGTCTCCTATCAGCTCCTCCTCCACCGTGGCGTATGGGATGTTGTTTGCAGGGCGATGGATGAGGAAAATAGGGATTATTCTGAAAAAAAAAATGAAGCGTTAACCCTATGTGAGCTAGATAGATTACCTAGAGGAATCCATTTCCTGTCCTGTTTGCTACATTGTATTAGTGCAGGTAAAATGTATCATCTTAGGCTACTTTCATACCTCCGACGTGAAACTCCGGCATGGCTGTTCCGGCAGAAAAACAGAGACCCGGCCGGACACAAACCGCAGAATGCAGCAGTTTGTTTGCAGCTGGGTCTCTGCCGGACCCCTTTATACCTAATGGGGCCAACAGACATTCCGTCCGCATCCAGCAGTGACGGATTCGGAGAATTAAAACTGGAGGTGTGAAAGTATCCTTAGCGTTCAGGCTACTTAAAGGGGTATTCTCATCTGACAGAATGGGGGCATATCGCTAGGATATACCCCCATTGTCTGAGAGGTGTGGGTCTCACCGCTGGGACCTGCACCTATATAAAGAACGGAGCGGGGAAAGTGGTGGCTGGAGGACCCTGGGTTTCCCTGAGTCCGACCACCACCAAGTGCTCTCCCCATAGAAGTGAATGGGAGCGCACTGCGCTTACGCAGCCACCGCTCCCATTCATTTCTATGGGGCCGACGGAAATAGCTGAACCAGCACTTGGCTATTTTCTGCGGCCCCATAGAAATGAATGGAGGGTGGCTGCGCATGCGCAGTGCGCCCTCCTTCACTTTGCCAGCTGCATTTACGATATAGGTGTGGGTCCCAGAGGTGGGACCTGCACCTATCAGACAATGGGAGCATATCCTAATGATATGCCCCCATTATCTCAGGGGGGAAAACCACTTTAACTTGTCTGGTCTGGATACAACTGTAGCAAACTTAAAGAAAAGTCTGTACAAGTTTTCAGCCTTTGAATGTAAGCAAGAATGTTTCAATTCAGTGACAGCAAGAAGAAATGTTAAAGTGGTATTCTCATCTCGGACGCTAGGTTATGCCACCAATGTCACCTCTGGGACCTGCTCCTGTCACTGGTAGTTCCGAAACCAGCTGAGTGCTAACCAGTGGTCCCATAGTGGTGAATGGAGAGGTGGCCGCACTGTGCTTAGTGTGCTTCCGTTCACTTCGGGGTACCGGTTCCGGAGTTACGAGCAGATCCCAGGGATGGGACCCTTACCTATCCGACACTGAGTCTGAGAAGGGAATACCCCTTTAACATTTCTGCTTACTGTCACTGAATTGAAACACTCTTGCTGACATTCAATGGCTGAAAACTTGTACGGACCCAAATCTTTTTCTTAGGTTTGCTACAGTTGTATCCACGCGCTCGGCTATTATCAGAACTCCCATAGCAGTGAACTGGGAACACGCTGCACATGCGCAGTGCGCTCTCCTTCGATTCAGGGGCCCCATTCTGGAGACAGCAGCAGGACCCAGCGGAGGGACCTGCACCTATCTGGCATAGCCTAGTGAAATGTAGCCAATGTCTGAGATGGGATTTGAAATACAAAGCATATGAGAAAGTGGCGGAGCTTTTCATTACAAAGCGATTTAAGATTCATTTGCATAAACCGTTATATAAAATAATCAGCGGATTTCGGCAGTGATCGCCATGCACGCTGCCAGGTCAGTTCAGTTCACTGCTGATTGACAGCACTCTGTTCAGGTGACCCTAGCTGGAGCGCCATGGTTTTTTGCTTCCTTTGTAGAATTATAAACTGGCGTAGAATTATATCCGTGATTACATTTTTTAATATGCTCTGGGAGATGAGATGTATGAGACACAATGCGGCTTATTTCCAGGCTTTAGGCTTCAGAGAATCCGCGGCTACGGTATGACAGCGGTGACACCTGCAGGACGCAATGAGGTACTGCCCTCCAAGAGGACATAAGGGACGGAGACGAAGTCATACTTGGGTCTGCATGGAATCTTCTAGATCAGGGATGCTCAACCTGCGGCCCTCCAGCTGTTGTAAAACTACGACTCCTATCATGCCCTGCTGTAGGCTGATAGTCTGGGCATGCTGGGAGTTGTAGTTTTGAAACAGCTGGAGGGCCACTGGTTGGGCATCTCTGTTCTAGATGGTTCTGACTACTCGCTGGATGGTGGGATTTAAAGGGGACCTGTCAGGTTGAATATGGCGTCTGATCTGCAGGAGGAGCTAAGCAGGCTGATCTACAGTTTAGTAGGTAAGTCATTATAACTTGGACTTTTCTGCTCTTAGGAGTCCGGTGGGCGGTCCTATCAGTGATAGACAGCTATCTCCATAGACACAGTCATCCCCGATCCCCGATCCTCTCCACTTCCAGGCCTCAGCCCTTGCATAGCGCTATATCCCCTTCTGAGTTTTTACTGGGAAAACCACACCAGCACTGGGGGGGCGGGGGGTAATTGGGGGTCAGACTGTCATCATGAAGAAAATTAAAGGGGTGGTTCCATGGAAAACATTCCACATTTTTCAAACCGGTACTTTTGTAATCGCTTGGCATCAGGCGCGCGCCACCAATGAGGCGAGGTGAGGCGATTGCCCCAGGCAGCACCAGATGGGGGGAAAAGGGGGGCAGCGGAAGGGGGATTATCTGTTTCTGCAGTATAGTATTGGGAAGCACAGCAGGCATTGGGGGGTTGGGGCACGGTTTCCGTTTTTTGCCTCAGGCAGCAGAAAGGCTAGGTGCACCCCTGCTTTCTATTAATAATGTAGTATAGCTATTCAATAAACTGTATCTCTATAGCGCCACCTGCTGCTTGTTCTTTTTCTTAATTCCCTGTCCACCCCACATAACTTCAATGGAGGCACACCATGCAACTGTTACTGGACCCCGGGGAGCCCAATGCTCTCACTTTGGCAAATGGCATTTATCCTGTAGAGAACGTTAATACAAGGCACTTACTAATGTATTGTGATTGTCCATATTGCCTCTTTTGCATTTTTCCATCACATTATATACTGATTGTTTCCATGGTTACTGCACACTATAGGAAAAAACAATAGCCTATGTGTGCTCCCCCGGTCCCGGCCACCAGAGAGGCTGCTGCTTTTTCCTATAGTGTGCAAGCACGTCCTCCGCTGACGGATTGCAGGGTGGTCGTAACCATGGAAATGAGCAGTGTATAATGTGATGTAAAAATGAAACCAGCCAGCAAAGGAGGCAATATGGACAATCACAATACATTAGTAAGTGCCTTGTATAATAAATGCTTTTTTACCCCTTTAACTCTTCCTAATTTGAAAATACTGCATTATCATGCGGCCACCACTAGGGGGAGCTCACTGAAAACAGATTATTACAAAGTTAATCGAAACTGCATAAATTCCTATGCACTGAGCGCCCCCTAGTGGTGGCTGCTGCCATCTTTGTAATAGAAGGGAAGCAGGTGATTTCTAAATGTATTTCTGCCAGTTTGAAATATGGTGTCCAGAATAAGAGCCATTTTTATGAAGCACCCGCTGCACTGTTTTGACACAGATTACAGATAAAGTAGGTGAGATGGAGGACGACTTTTTTATTACAATTTTTTATAATTAAAATTTCTGCTGCTTAATTTAAAAATAGTAAATTTATCAGAAATCTGGGATGTACGTTGCATTCTGCATTGCCTAGGGCAGGGATGGGCAAACTGCGGCTCCCCAGCTGTTGTAAAACTACATTTCCCACCATGCCCTGCTGTAGGAAGGATAGCTGTAAGCAGTCTTTGCATGCTGGGAGTTGTAGTTTTGCAACAGCTGGAGAGCCACAGTTTGCCCATCCCTGGCCTAGGGGTATTGACACTTATGCACTGGGAAACTGGGTGGGGCAGGGGGGTCCATACTGTTTTGCTATGGGGTCCTATGAGATCTGTGTATGCCCCTGGCTGGGGTGGTCACACATGCTCAGTTCTAACTTTCAAGATCCACTAGCTGTATCTACTGATAGAAGCTGTTACAGATACAGGAAAAGAACTGCAGCTTAAAGGACATGTGCCAGAGAAAGGACACACCCCTTGAGCTGTGATAGGGAGAGAGCTGCAGCAGGATGGACACACCCCCTTAAGCTTTGATAGGAAGAAAGCTGCAGCAGGAATGGCACTGTTCCTGGCCTGTGATAGGGAGAGATCTGTAGCAAAAAGGACAGGCCACTCTGAGCTGTGATAGGGAGAGAGCTGCAGCATAAAGGACACGCCTGTTGAGCTGCCAGCCTGAAGCAAATTTAACATAGGAATTTGTGATCTCTGGATCCATGTGAGGTACAGGGCTGGTTCTAGCTTTGTTAGAAAGAGATTTTCATTTTTAAATTAATGATGGGATAACCCCTTTTGGTGTATCCTTGTGATCCCCTTTAAAGGGATTGTCCAGGTTCAAAGCTTCCCCCACTCAGCCCCTCTGACATGAGCATTGGAGCGTTTCATACTCCGATGCTCTCCCTCTCTGAATCGCACAGAGAAAGGGCCTTTTCTGCACATCCGATGACATACCGGGCTCTACATGGTTAAGCTAGGCGGAGGCTTTAGCCTAGCAGTGAGCCTGGTGAAGTCACTGCCACTAATGGGCTTTAGCGCTGACCTAGCCGTAAAGCGGCCTTGCGCCCCCCGCATTTTCCTGTTGTGCAGGTCCCACAGTATTGTACAAATGCCTAATCTTGTCCACAATTCAGACAAGAAGAGGACATTTTCTATATATTTTTTTTTTTTTTGCAGGGCCACAGAAATGACACCTGGATGTGAACAGCGCGTCTTTTGCAGCCCCAATGAAATGAATGAGTTGGCATCCGATGCAAAAAATGTAGATTGGAGATCGGATACGGACTGCCGCTCCGTCCCGATCCGACATTTAGTCCGGCGGCCTCTTACCGTGCACTGACATGCTGCTCGGGACTCCGCCCCCGGCGGCATGGCGAAATAGCGGCAGGACGGATATGACAGGGTGAACAGCCTGTCGGATCCATCCTGCCACTAGTGTGAAACTAGCCCTATTCCTAACAGTTTACAAGATCTCTGCATCCTGTCAGTAAATATGAACTTTTTTGTTTACATCCACAGGCTAAAAACCTGTACAGACCTTATACTTCCTAAAGCTGAGGGTTTGCTACAATTGTATCCAGTCTAGAGAATCCTTGATGAGCTTAATATATAGTATGTCAGAGGCTCACAAATCGCTCTCCTGCCCTAATACTGTGGGACCTGCAAAACAGGAAAATGCAGGGGGCACATGGCCGTTTTACGGCTAGGTCAGCGCTAAAGCCCGCCCATTAGTGCCAGTTTTGTTACAGTGTATCAGTGCAGGTTAAATGTATCAGACCATCTACACCGGACAGTATTAGATCCGCACAGCTTATCAGCCTCTGGATGTAGACGAGAATGTTTCCATTCATTGACAGCTGACAGTGTAGAGAATAAGACATCTGCATCTGTGTGCAAGGATATTTCTTGACAGTGGCCCCGGGGGGTTGCTAATACAATATTTGGGGACAATGTGGCTCCTGTGATAAAATGCCACAAAAACATAGTGGTCACAACGTGCTCCCTATTCGGCATTATCATGGATTGCAGCATTATCCCTACTAATGCCAACTACTCCGATCCCCTCCTGTTCTTGCAGTGATCAGATGAGGATTCTCCGCCCTTCGTCCTCCAGATCACTCACTGAAATGTCAGAAATTCGTTCCATCACTTCTCTGCAATTTCAAGCAGCTTCATGTTGCTGACGGACAGCTGCAGGTGCACGCCCCACAGGCGGCTCGCACACAGACTGAGTTTCAACCAACCTTTTCACATCTTACATCTAAGAACGCCAAATCTTCTATGATCCCTTGGCAAAGGAAACAACTTGTCCAACCATAGACAGTCCTTACCGGGGACAGCGGGGAATGAAAACAGGGCTACTGGGTACAAGGGGCTGCGATCCATTCATTAGAGAGTTCCTCAGATTCCCTAAGCATGGCTTCTCACCTAGTGGCCCTGTCTGGACAAGATACAGCCGAAAACCGCGCCCGCATGTGGTTTCAAATTAATTGCTAGTTTCCATTAAAGGGGTTGGTCCATCTCAATATTTATGACATATCGCTAGAATATGCCATAAATGTTGAGATGGCACAACCCATTTAATTATTAATAAGTGCTGTAAATCTACTGGGGTAAGTGGCATCTAAAGGCTGTAATGTCCACGATCGGCATTATTGCCAGTCGCAGACATTAATCAGGGGCCTCTGCGGTTTGAAACAGCAGAGACTCGCCAGCTATGGCACCTACTCGCACATGCATGTTTAAAGACTGCACCAGCGCCGTACATGTACAGCGCAGGTAGCGAAAGGGTTAAAGGGGTTGGCCCATCCCACCATTTATGACTTCATGCCAGAATATGACATAAATGTCAAGATAGGACAACCCCTTTATGTATTAAGTGCTGTAAACTTACTGGGGTATCCTAATATAAAATGCCATAAATATCTGATAGGTAGAGGTACCAACTCTGAAACTTGCACCAAAGTGGGTAACGAGGGTATCCTGACATCCCAACCCATCTCCATCCAGACAAAAAACGGAAAGGATGGCCAGACATGTGCCTGTCTTTCTCTATTCACTACTATGGGACAGAGGTGGGACCTGCATCTATGACGGCATATCTCTGCTTTATAGCCAATTGAGGCGGTTTTCATATTGATTTCTTTTAGCTGCAATACCACTCCCCACCACATGGTGTGCTGTAGAAACATGCTTATAAGCGAGATACTGTAGATCCCTATGATCACCAAGATCTAGTGGTAGAAATGTTTACAGCACAAATACACATTACCTCTTCACGACCCTACAATTTTCCGTTTTTGCGTTTTCGTTTTTGACTCCCTGCCTTCCTGTAGCCATACATTTTTTATTTTTCTGATCATATAGCTGTATGAGGGTTGTTTTTTTTTATTGTTTTTGTGGGACAAGTTGAACTTTTTAATGGCATAATTTACTGTTGCATACAATGTAGTGGGAATCTGGAAAAAATTCCAAAGGAGGTGGAATTGGAAAAAAAAAATGCAATTCCGCCATAGTTTTATTGGCTTTGTTTTTACGGCATTCCCTATGCGGTAAAACTGACCTGTTACCTTCATCCCAGTATGATTACAGCGATACCACATTTATATTGTTTTTCTTAGATTTTTTTTTTCTATTACACTGTTCGCCGTGTGGGATACATAGTTTTATCGTTTAATAGTACAGGCGTTTTCAGATGTAGAGATGCCCATGGTGTTTCAATTTTTTTATTTGTTATTTATTAATTTTTTTTATCCTAGGGAAAATTATAAGAATTTTTATATATTTTTTTTATATTTTTTGAAACTTTTTTCTATTTTACTTTTTCTTAAGTCATCCTGTGTGACTATAACATGCTTTCATTAGGTTGCATCTTGTATTATATCTATGCATTACAGAATACAAAATTTCATATATTCCAATGCAGTGCTGCCACCTGCAGGCCAGCATTGGAATATTCTAGTAATCGGCCTGTAAAGCCTTGAACAGTCTTAGGCCTATTACTAGTATGGGCTGTCTTCCCCTACTTCAGCCAGGGGAAGCAGGCCCAGGACAGGAAGAGTGTGGGTCCTGGTTTTAGAGCTCCTAGATCAGGGTGGCGAACCTATGGCATGGGTGCCAGAGGCGGCACTCGGGGCCCTCTCTGTGGGCACGCACAACCTGGACAAAGTCCACGGTGTACCAATATGCCTTAGACTTTTCCTGCCATTCATCAGAACAGGACACTGAATATAGGCAGGCTATTATAGCTAAATGATAAAGTACATGGAAGATATGCTATATGTACTCTAGTATTCAGGCTAAATTGCCGTGTTGGCACTCTGTGATAAAAAAAAAGTGGGTTTTGGGTTGCAGTTTGGGCACCTGGTCTCTAAAAGGTTCACCATCACTGTCCTAGATGCTGTGGTAACATTTGACCACTGCATCTGAGTGGTTAAATGTCCACGATCGGCATTACACCCAATTGCAGACATTAGCCACGTGCCTCTGCTGTTTAAAACAGCACAAACACGGTGGTTATGGCACCCACTGCGCTCGCGAGCAGGCCCCATCTTTAAAGAGGTATTCAGGTTGTTTCAGGTTCTCCCATAGGGGATAACTATTAGATCGGACAAGAATAGGCATTTTCTATTATAGTGAAGGCCATGTGCACACGGACTTGTGAATGGAGCCTAAAGGGGCTGTCCGCTTTTTTTTTGTTGTATGATCACTACCTTCTCTGCTCTGTTTACCTGCTCATCACTACAAATGCTACGGCGAGCAGGTGAACAGAACAGAGAAATCAGCTCTCATATGAGCGCTGCCCTCTCTTCAAACAGCTGGGGGCTGGGGGCACAGAGGGCATTACTACTATGGAGGGGGCACAGAGGGCATAACTAATGTGAAGGGGGCACAATGGGAATTTCTATTATGTAGGGGGCACAGAGCCAGAGGACATTACTACAATGAAGAGGGCACAGTGGGCATTATTACTGTGAAGGGGGGCACAATAGGCATTATTACTGTGAAGGGGGCACAATGGGCATTATTACTGTGAAGAAGGCACAATGGAGATTTCAACTATGGAGCGGGCACAGAGGACATTACTAGCACAGTGGGCATTACTACTATTAAGGGGGCACAATGGGCATTATTACTGTGAAGGGGCAAAATGGGTACTATTACTATGAAGGGGGCACAGTAGGCATTATTACTATAAAGGGGACACAATGGGGATCAATACTATGAAGGGGGCACAATGGGGATTATTACTGCGAAGAGGGCACAATGGGGATTATTACTGTGAAGGGGGCACAAAGAGGGCATTACAACTATGAAAGGGGCATAGAGAGGGCATAACTACTGTGAGAGGGCACAATGTGGGCTTAACTACTGTGAGGGGGCACGCTTCTGTACAAAACTACTGTGAAGGTTGTACAATGAGGGCAACACTACTGTGAGGGGGTACAATTTTTTTAAAAGTATTGGGGGGGGCGCAGAGAAAGGACACGCCCCGGGAGCCAAACACCCTAGGCACGCCACTGATTGGGCCTCATTGTTATTTTTGTACTGGACAGTGCTCAAGAATGCCTGGTCTGTAGACAAGCACGCTGTCATTATATTGAAGATCAGGGTATCACTTACTCTGGAACTTTCCCAAACTCCTCCAGCTGTTCCGCTTCGGATGCATAAACCTTGGCATATTCTCGAGCGGTATTTTGTACATAACATTCCTGTAAGGCAAAGTAGCATATGGTATTTAATACATAATTATAAATATATGATACTCTACAGCTCACTGATGGAGGATCATCAACACACGTGCACAGAAATCCTATCATTCCACAATAAAAGTCTCAGAAATAGGGAAGACATGCAAAAAAAAAAAAAAAAAATCCTGACATTTTTGTCGTTATAAATAATATATTTCTGACTCCCGGCAGCCACCACTAGAGGGAGCTTCCTGTATACAGATTCATACAGCTCCCACTGAACTCATTAGGTACTTTACATGTAAGCTCCTCCTACTGGCAGATACAGATAATCTGAATTTCATCATGCCAGGATGGGGTTGTTTTCTGACCTAGCTTTAGCACAGTCTGCCACTATGGTACCTTTACCACAGGGCATTGTCAAAGTACCGACACACCTACCGAATCTATAGCAAATGATATGCTGTATACAGCAACAAGAAATCAGGACTGCTGAATCAACAGGCTTTTGTCAAACTTTAGAGCCTTTTGTACACGAATGTGGTTCCACATTTATCGTTATCTGGTTGTGTATTTGTTATTTAGCTTATTGGTTACATGAACATGAAGCTAAGGGACTATGCTGGGACTTCCTGCTGAGAGAGAGGCAGACAGAGCTTCTTCATTCAAAAGTAGCAATCACTTACTTGTTGCTAATAAAGAGGGATCAGCTTATCATCATGGCAAGATTAAACAGGGAAAATGAAAAAGGGCATGATGTTAATACATTTCCCAGTTTTTAAGATACCTCTTAGCCACACCCCTTTTCAAAACTATGCGGCTAGGAGATAAAGGTGTCAAAAACAGTATATAACAGAGATGTGTAAATTACCTGCACGGCAAGCTTGTAGTTCTTTTGCACCAGCTCGTCAGAGTTTTTCGCCCCGTATGCTATGGCGTTGTGCACTTTGAGTACACACAGGTGTCCAGGGTTAAAGACTGGGAACAGTCCACACATGACTTTGCTCCGAAAGGCTTTTCGGTGGACTCCTTCTCCAAAGTGCAGGTCCTCTGTAGTGATCCGTCCATGAAGATTTCCTCCGAAGTACATGTCAGTGATGAAATCCTCCCGGAAGAAGAGCTGGTTGAACTCAATCTCTTCCCCACCTAGAAGGACAGAGAATCACCCATGATTGACAGTAGGACGAAGCTTCTGGAAGTGTCAAGAACATACAATATCCAGCACTATGGGCCTTGCTGGTCTTACTATTTTTGTACATTCAGATTATGGGATCTCATGCTTATTCTACTTTGTTCCTTTGGTCTTTCTGGTCTATATGTATTTGCCTAGAGGTGTAACTTGAAGATCCCGGTCCCAAATGCAAAATCGGTCAACAGGTCTACCACCTATCATGCATTATTTATAGCAGTGTTCCTCAACTTCAGACCTCAGGGCTCACTTGATGGTCGTGATTTGAGAATATCCCACAGAATGCATAGCTGGGGTAAATCCTGATGCACTGATCGGCAGGTGGGCTCTGAGGGCTGGAGTAGGATAGAGGGACCTTTTAGGCCTCCTCAAGGTCTAATGTTTTTGCAAGCGCATCTACTGCGTCCCCTATAGTAAATCCCCTGTTCTTGCCCTCTCCGTGGCGGATGGTCAGTGAGCAACATGGTGCACGTGGTATCATATTTTTGGTACAACTCATAATACAAGTAAAAAACAATTCTCTACTATTCATCAACTAATGGCTGGTGCATTTTAGGAGTCCTCCATAGCCCTTCTGTTGAAGAGATTGACCAGGACCTAAATATTAATGGTCATCAAAATAAGATCCCACCACCCTTGTTAATCATCTGTTTGAAGGGGCCGCTGAGCTGACGAGTGCTGCAGCCTCCTCATACTATTCAAAGCACAGCGCCGTACATTGTATAGTGGCTGTGCTTGGTATTGCAGACCATTTACTTAATTGAAACTGATGGATTTGACGTCATTGGCCAAGGAAAAGGCTATGTAGCCCCTGCCACATATTGATCAGCAGGGGGTACCCAGTCAGAAACTGATGGACATAATGTCTTGAGGACAGGTTTTCAGTACGTAAAACCAGAACAACCCTTTTAACACTTTGGCACATCTTTTTCTAGATGCAAAGAGGGCCCCATAGCAAAAACCAAAACGAGCCCCTATTAGGGCACTACATACTGCCACCCAGGACTGAAGGGCCCAAAGTTTGTTTCCCTCTTGATATGACTTTTGGGTCAGTTCCCCATCTCTATACACAGTAACAATACGGAGAGTCATCACCGAGTAGTAAAGGGGATAGGACCATCCATGGCTGGAGATAAGGAGGTTTATTTCATAAATGCAGAGGTGTAGTTACAGAGGGTGCAATGGTAGCAGTCGCACCTGAGCCTTGGTTCCTGAGGGGACCCAAAGGTCCTCTGCTACTTAAGAAAAGGCCATTTTAAAAATGGTAGGTGTGGGGCCCTGTTACAGATTGGTCCTTGAGTATATGATAAAATTCTGGTTGTCTCCAGTCACCACTAGGGGAAGCTCACTGACGATGAATTACAAGGATTAAAGGGGTATTCCAGGATCAACTCGGTTTTGAGTTGTCCCCTTAGCATGGTTGACCAAATACAAGAAGGATACTCTGGTCCCTGCAGCTTTGGTCTTGCACCCTGGGGATCTTCTGGCCTAAGGCTTGTTGACTTCATGTGCCTTGCTGCAGCCAATGACTGGTGTCCGCGGTGAAATGTCCCTAAGCGGCACATGACCCAGCAGTAAAGGTGATAATAATGAACTGTTTATATTATATCATTAAATTATATAATATTATATTATTATAATAATACAAATATATAAAACATTCACGGGCTGAACTGCAATACCAGACGTAACCTCATGGACATGGCGCTGATTCTGGAAATAAAAAAGTAGACTCCTCTGGACAACTCTTTAAAGGTCATTATGGAATCTGAAGATAAGTCATTCAATAAGGTGACACTGCCCTCATCCATTATTTTTAATGGTCCGCTCATCGCCCGGATTGTGCCACTGCATCCAGTAATTCCATTAAACGTACGACTGGTGAATGACTAATAAAATGACATGAAGCAGATACTTGAGGTGGCTCAGGAGGACATTCTGTCCACTACTGAAGACGTCCTAAGGGTTGTCTATATTTAGTAGTCGTTTCACTGCGGAGACAGGAAGATGAAAGCTGGACGACTCTGTCGCACTTATCTTATATTCTTGGATTGGTTCTCAAATTTGCCTGGCAGAGATTGTCACCCGGCACCTTGTGAAATGTCCCCTCTTCTCTCATTAGAGGAGTCTCTGGAAGATTCCTGTAAATCGAGGTTGCTCTGGATTAGTCCTGGATAATCATATTTTCTGGATTGTTGGATGTTTACAGAAATGCGTCGTCATTACAAATCACAGCCACCGTGACTCCGTCCCGTGCCAACGGATGACTCTACTTCTCACCCCTGATCCTGCTCTCTGGGGATTTATAGTTTCATGTTTAGAAGGGAATACTGATTCCAGAATCCAGAATGCTAGCCGCTTTAATGGCATTTAAAGGGGATGTCTCACCGTGACAAATCCTTCTAACTGTGGTGATCACAAGTCTGGATATTGAAATCCTTAGTGATCGCCGGGGGAGGTTGCATTCAGCTATACATTTTCAGTGCAGTGGCCTCTACAGGGGATATTAGGTATTACATTGTAGACAAGCATATAATGGATGGGCAGGTAGCTCATACATTGGCGGTCCCAAAGGAGGGGAGCCCACTCAATGAGATCAAGTAGGTATATGGAAAGCAGTGATGGTAATGATATAACCCTTTAAGCTGCATTAATTTGGTAATCTATCTAAAGTGCTCCAAATTCCTGGAAATGAAATGATTCTTTCAGCCTGCAGCCACCAATAGGTAACTTCCACTGGACTCAATAATACATGTGAATACAATAATGCAGTAAGCTGATGCTATCATCTACCTCTTTAGAAAAGCCCAAGCAGGGATAATATTAGCACGCCGCAGCAGAATTTTCACACTAAGCCACGTCACTAATCCTGCATGCTATACATGCCCAATTTTACCCAATTATCTTAGTGCCCCCATACAGTATTAATGCTCCTTTAGTTCCCCCACACAATAGTTATGCCCCCTTGGTGCCCCATCATGGTTTGAATACCTCCATAGTGCCTCCACACAGTAGTAATGCCCTTTTAGTGCCCCCCACAGTAGTAATGCTCCCTTAGTGCCCCCAGACAGCTATGCCTCCATAGTGCCTCCAAACAGTAGTAATGCCCCTTTAGTTCCCCCACACAGTAATAATGCTCCCTTAGTGCCCTTACACAGCTATGTCTCCTTAGTGCCTCCACACAGTAGTAATGCCTTTTTAGTGCCCCACACAGTAGTAATGCTCCTTTAGTGTCCCCAGACAGCTATGCCTCCTTAGCTCCCCACACAGTAGTAATGCTCCCTTAGTGTCCACAGACAGCTACACCTCTTTAGCTCCTCACACAGTAGTAATGCTCCCTTAGGGTCCCCAGACAACTATGCCTCCTTAGCTCCCCACACAGTAGTAATGCCTCCTTAGCTCCCCACACAGTAGTAATGCCTCCTTAGCTCCCCACACAGTAGTAATGCTCCCTAAGTGTGCCCAGACAGCTACGCCTCCTTAGCTCCCCACAAAGTAATAATGCTCCCTTAGTGCCTCCACACAATAGCCCCATACAGTAGTTATGCCCCCTAAGTGCAGGAATACGCCCTTAGTTCTCCCCTTACAATAGTGTTGCCCCTTTAGTGCACGCCTCACAATAGTGCTGCTCTTAGTCCCCCCCCCCCCACAATAGTGCTGCACCCTTAGTGCTCCCCTTACAATGTCATTGACTCCTTAGTTCTTCCCTCACAATAGTGCTGCCTGTTAGTCACCATTGTATTCAACTGTATCTGCGTCCTCTGGCCCAATGTTATTTTAAGGGGCATGCCCTTAAAAAGGAAGTTTTTCAGCAGTTTTGACCCTGCTGAACTGCTGACAGCACCATGAAGGAGCTGAGAAAACAGGAAAAACATACCCTTTAGGGAGCTTTATCATCAGGAGTAGTGTGAATAAGAAGTTTTATTCTGCTAGGTTCTAGTCAGTCACAATCTGACCCTTATTAAAGTCACGCAGAGCCTTGCACTAGCCCATTTTTCTTGCTTCCAACACATCAGCCTCAGTTGCTCACTTTTCACTTGCTGCCTAATATATCCCACCCCCTGACAGGTGCCATTGTCGAGTGCTCAGTATATACAGTATAACCAGTGTGTCATAACTATACTGAATATATTTACTTCTTTTATATCTTTAGTGTATTCAGCAGTGGTTTTTAGTGTGTGTTGCCTGGCGACCACTTGCCTCCCTGTCTGGGTGACCACCATTTATGTACATGAAGCTACAGGTCCACATGTTGTCACAGGAAATTCTGCAATGCAAAAGAATGTCTCTGCGTGTTGCAACGTTTCTGAAGGGTTCTGCGTTATCTCTGATCTTGGGGGAGGTGTTGTGTATGAAGCTGAGGATTATATATACTGTCTGAAATGTAATCAAGATTTGCAATTGATTTCCATAATTTCCAATCACCAGCGTCTAAATGCAATGCGGTTCAGGAATCTCGCGCTCATTCGTTTCAGTGGCTGCTTATAGAAATGTAAATTAATTCTGCTCATTTGATATGTTCGTGTAATAACCTTTAGACAACTTATAATCACTCGCCTGTCAGTAAGTGATGGATTTTAGACGTCAGGAATTACTCTAAATCCGTGCCAGTCATTACACTGCAGGTCATTGCTGACGTAAAGCAAATGTCTATAAAAGGGGATCCTGAAGGGTGGGGGATGGTGCCCCAAGGATGTGGAGGCCCCGAGTCATGTGCCTCATGTGCCCTCACTATAATCTGAGCCAATATTAACATTTGCAAAATATTAGCTGTTGTCGCATATTTCATGGCATGCTGGAAACTGTCAGCAAGCAGTTAAAAAACTTCCTGTAGGTTGGTCAACAGGAGTTTTCAGTTTGCTAGATTTTCTGGATGTTCCTGAAACCAGCTTGTTTAAAGAAGACCTTTCACTGGTCCACAGTTTATCAGTTAAAGATATCTACATTGAGAGCGGCACCCAGGGATGTCCCTGCACTTACTTGTATCCCTGGGTGCCGCTCCGTTCGTTCTCTGTAGCCCCCGGTACCGGCGCTCCTGCTGCTGTAATTTTGCCTGGGGCGGAGACTTCTTCTTCTGCCCTGGGCGTCTCCTTCTCCCAGGGCTGGAGCGCTGGCCAATCGCAGCGCTCAGCTCATATTCAGGATATGAGCTGAGCGCTGCGATTGGCCAGCGCTCCAGCCCTGTGAGAAGGAGACGCCCAGGGCAGAAGAAGAAGGAGACGCCCAGGGCAGAAGAAGAAGCCTCCGCCCCAGGCAAAATTACAGCAGCAGGAGCGCCAGTCCCGGGGGCTACAGAGAAGGAACGGAGCGGCACCCAGGGATACAAGTAAGTGCAGGGACATCCCTGGGTGCCGCTCTCAATGTAGATATATTTAACTGATAAACTGTGGACCAGTGAAAGGTCCTCTTTAACCTTCTGCTGACCCTTCAAATTATCTCATTTCATAATTGTATGTAAAATGTTTAGATTTAAAATTCAATAAAAATTACTATGACTAAAATTATCTAATTTCCAACATATGTATCATTTCAGTGTTTAGAGCTCCAAATTTCCCAAGTACCATCGCATACCTCCCAATCATCCCAGATCTGGCGGGACAGTCCCAAATTTCAGCAGCTGTGCAGGGGGGTCTGTGGCATGTCCTAATTTCACCTTAGCACTAGTATGGAACTATAAGGACAAGCTCTTTCAAATTTAAGCAAGCCGGCCAGCGAGTAGTTGATCGCGGTGGGCCCATCTTCAGAAACCTCAGGCGATCATCCTGGGATGCAACAGCTGACCATACATTTTTCCTACAGCGGCCACTACAGGAGACATGCAGTACTGCATGCTGGCTGTTGAAATTAACTGGTGATGATATAATCAGCGCCGACAGGCATTCATTGTGACTCAATTTTCCCACTAGACTGTTCATTCAAGTTAATCCATGAGTCCATGAGAAAAACGGGCAGTACACGGAGGCCATCCATGTGTGATCTGTTTTATATAAAAAAAAATGGCTGTGTTTTTGCAACCAGAACATGGATGAGTTTTAGATAAATCGTCTGAAAGCCTCCCCAGGGTGTGTCTCCATATGCCCGGCATTCCCGTGTAGTTTCCCTCCAGCGCCAGATCAAGAAAGTTGACTGCAGCATTTCTTGATCCCCTGGTTGACAGGTCTGGCGCTGTACTCCATTTGAGCCTATGGACCATTGGAGTAGACGCCTGGGGTGACACATTCAGCTTCTGGCAACTGGTGTTCTGATCTGGGGTGGCTTTGTGGTTTTCAACATTATAAGATTATGTGACGAAGCAGGAGCATTGAGACATCTGGGACGCCTAGTGGCGCACCTTCAGACGTCGGGCATGGTTTTTGATTTTCCATCGGTTCCTACTTATCCATGAGTTCATTTGGTAGACTGAAGAGAGGTAAGTCTCCCGTTATACAGGTACAGTACGCTGTGCAGTGTAGGAACCCAACCTGCAGAATTGCACCAGCTCATGCATTTCACTTGGCTGCGAGGTGGTGAATAACTTTAGTTTTTTATCAAAAAGTATGGCATCTTGAGACATCCTGCAGGCCCATAGCAAGCCATTGAGTCACCAAGGACAGCCCTTTATGCCACTGGACCATCATGTGAACTCTTCTCTATATTCCCATATCTGAAAGTTATGCTCCTAAACCCATTTTCCCCTTGACCGGGAACAATCTAAGTTACAGCCGCCATTTTTAATTCCTATGGAGCTGCCTTTTAGTCACAGGGTCACCTAGGCTCCAGAGAACTCCATTGTTATCCCCCTACCTCCTGTTAGATGTGTTCAGGGTTTACTTGGTATGGGAGGGGAGGGTAAAAGGTAGGGGTCACAAAATAAAGGGGTCAATAAATATAACTACAGAATCTCTATTGTTTTACCTTCTACATCTTGACTGTGTGTCAGACGGTCCAACACTGCAAAGACAAAAGAAGGATTCATCATTGACTAGAGCTTGTCTGTGGGGTATGAAAGTGTAGATCAGGCATCCTCAAACTGCGGCCCTCCAGCGGTTGTAAAACTACAACTCCCACAATGCCCTGCTGTAGGCTGATACCTGTAGGCTGTTCGGGCATGCTGGGAGTTGTAGTTTTGCAACAGCTGGAGGGCCGCAGTTTGAGGATGCCTGGTGTAACTGTTGGACACGTTGCAGAGTAGTCAGCAACCTTTGGTTAAAGGGGTTTTCCAGAAGTAGAATGTTGACTTCCTGTCCTCAGAATAGGTCATCAATATCTGATTGATGGGGGTCCGACTCCTGGCACCCCCACTATTTACTATTTGAAGAAGCCGAGGTGCTGTGATAAGCGCTGCAGCCCCTTCCTAGAACAGTGACATCATGTTCATCGGTCACATGGCCTATGTGCAGCTCAGTCCCATTCAAATGAATAGAATGGGGCAATGCTGCAATACCAAGCCTAGCCACTATACAATGTATGGCGCTGTGCTTTGTATACTCACAGGAGAGCCGCAGCCTCTTCAAACAGCTGATCGGCAAGGGTGCCGAGAGTCAGACCCCCACCGATATGATATTGGTGATCTTCAATATTGTACTCCTGGAAAACCCATTGATCTACATGATGGGTGTTGTAGTTTCACAGCAACTAGAGGGGACTCAGGTTGCAGATGAAATAGACAATTACCTTCAGCCGTCAGGTGGAACTCAGTGGACACTTTCCCATGGGCGTTCTTCAGGGTGCAGTTATATAGTCCTTGGTCTTTCTTACTGACCTGCACTATGGCGAGAGATACCGGAGAATTGTCTTTAAAGCTGGAATGAGAGAGGATATTCTGTAATGCACTTTATATGAAGAAAAACAATTTATAACTAGAATTGGTGGAAAATTAACTTATTTTCTGATGGTTTAGATGTAGCAGGGCTAAGTTGGTCATCATTTCTTGAGATTGCAGGTTTACTATATCTGTAGTATAGAAACCGAGAGTAGCAACACACTGAGACGCTGCTGTAACATCTAACTCCAGCAGAGGGCAGCAGATTCTTGGTCAGGCCAGCCAGGGAAGGAGATGCAGACTGGAGAGGAAGGGCAGGGAATACTGCTCCAGTGTGTGTACCTGTGTGCACAGAATCAGAACCTGGGTGCTAGAGCTATGAGAGGGGAAGTTATGTTCTCTTGATCTATGGCAGCAAGTAAGGGGGATTTGAAACAAACTCAGGTCTGCTACATTTGACAAACTCAGCTCTGTTATGGCTACAGTAGTTGGCATATTGCCAAATTAATCAGTGGTTTATGTGATGCATATAAATCTATTTATTTCACCGTCAGCATGAAATTAAAGCTCCGGGTCTTGTGTTGTCAGCAAGCATGTGGTAAGAGTAGCCATTTATCACTACAAACAGATATATGGCGGAACAGAACACGCCTGCGGTACGTTACCAAAGTACATGCAAATTACACAAACCCATAAACTAGTTCTTCTACTCAAACAGAACATCAAGTGGTCCAGGTCTGTAGAGGTGTCCGCCCAAACAGGTCTGCAGGAGCCGCAGTGATGGAGCCCTAATAATACTGCCATACTGTGCCTAAATACCATCACTAATATACTACCATATAGTACATACATAATAGTGTCATACAGTGACCATAAAAAAGTGCCATACAATACAACCATATACCATACAATGCTCAGGTAATGCCACTATAATATTGCTATATAGTGCCTACATAATAGTGTTATACAGTGATCACAAAATATTGCCATACATTACCCATGTAATACCACAATAATAATGCCATGTAGTACTTACATAATAGTATCATACAGTAAACATAAAACAGTGCCACACAATGCACAAAGAATACACACCCACAATACTGCCTTATACAAGCTACATACTAGTTTCAAAGTGAATAGAAACTAGTGTCATATAATGCTCAAGTAATACCGCTATATACTAATACTGCCATATAGTGCCTACATAATAGTCTCATACAATGAGCACAACATAATAATAATAATAATAATGATACAGTGAACATAAAATAATGCCATACAATGCTCAAAGAATAGAACCATAATACTGCTCTATACTGTAGCACGTACATAATTATATCATACTGTGAACTAAAATAGTGCCGTACATACAACGCTCAAAGAATACCACCATAAAACTGCCTCATTGCACCTACATAATAGTATGATACAGTAAACGTAGCAGTATCATGCATGCTAAAATAATACCACCATTATATTGCTGCATACTACTTACATAGTAACATCATACATAGAATGTATAATAGTGCCATCAAATGTTCAAATAATACCACCGTAATAGTGTTATATAGCACCTAATGGGGTCATACAGTGAACGCCTACATAGTACTGTAATATAGTAAATTAATATGTGTTATATATGTATGCTAAAGTAATTCCATCATTAGGCCACCTGAACACTTTGCGGAATAAGCATGTTTTTTTTTTCCAGCACAGATTTATGTGTGGAAAAACCGCAGCGTAGTACAATACCCGCAAACTGTATGAGATTACACAAATCTCATGTACACTTTGTGTATTTTTTCTGTGCAGAAATTGACCTGCATTGAGGATTTCCATGCCAATTAGGTTGGTGGGTTTAGCGCATTTTACCCTTTTCCAACGATGAGTGGGATCTGCAGCAAAACCGCATCTAAGGCTGCATTCACACGACCGTAAATCCCGGTCCATGTGTGTTCCGCAATTTGCAGACCGCACATGCTGCTGCTATCATAGAAAATGCCTAGGACGTGTTGTATTTTTTTTGCGGGGCCGCGGCACTGTGTGCTGTCCGCATCTTTTGCGGCCCCATAGAAATGAATGGGTCTGAACACATTCCGCAAAATTAACACGATCGTGTGAATGTAGCCTAATCCGCAGCAAAATCCGATGTTAGAAATTGCTGATTTTGGTACGGATATGCTGAAGAAATGCACATAAATCCCCACATAAATCTGTGCGGGTGTTATGTGCGTTCACGCGCACTTGTGTGCAGAAAGCCTTAGGCCCTATTCACACATCCGCAAGTGTTTTGCGGATCCACGGAGCCGCGGATCCGCAAAACACGGACACACCGGCAATGTGCATTCCGCATTTTTGCGGACCGCACATTGCCCGAACTCCATAGAAAATGCCTCTTCTTGTCCGCAATTGCAGACAAGAATAGGACATGCTCTATTTTTTTTGCGGAGCCGCGGACCGGAAGATCGGCGGCGCGCTCCGCAAAATCGGATGCGGAGAGCACAGTGTGTGCTCTCCGCATCGTTCCTGGCCCCATTCACAGTCAATGGGTCCGCATGTATTCCGCAAAATTGCGGAATACATGCAGACTACATTGCGGATGTGTGAATAGGGCCTTATACTGCCACATAGCACCCATATAATGGTGTCATACAGGGAACATATCATGGTGTGAAATAATACTGTACCACCATTACACTACTTAACAGAAGAAAATAATGCCATAATATTCCAGAACAGCAGGGCTCGAATAATACCACCATACACGTGCTGGTCGTATCACAGTGAGCGCCATGATGTCACATTTGACCAAGGAGAAAGAAATTCCATATGTCTCCATATGAAATCACTCATCTATCTAGCAGGGATAGGCACTCCAGCTGTTCTGGAACTACAACTCCCAGAATCCTGCTTTCAGGGCTATGAGAGTCAAGTAAGTGTGCATGGTGGAAGTTGCAGTTTCACAACAGCTAGAGGCTGAAGTGCTGAAGACTGCTGATCCCTGGTCTATATTTTTTATATCCTTCCACTTCTTCATTGATGTTACACTGCCTGTGTCAGTCTTCACTGTCTGTCTGCCATTCTATTCATGCTGGATCCATACTGGGGCTCTTTAAATATATTTATCGTGATAGTCAGGCTGTCGTTGCCTATTATGACCTCTTGCGGCACATAAAACACATGGGATGATGTGAGGTGATGGAGTCCTAACTGCATCAGATGTCCCTGAGAGCCCGCCCCCAGCAGATGGTGAAACCATCTTCACTCCTGACTATTGGGTTTCATCATCTTCCTGCTTATCTGTCAATCACAGGTGGTTAAAAAAATCTTTAATAGGCCACGCCCACAACTGACAAATGATGAAACGCGTGAGGCGACGTGATAAGCGACAGACACTGCTGCCGCTAACAGTCCAGGCTATTACTATCTGCGGCCTGGTATGTCAGTCCAACTACGACTGCTACTTGCAGCTCAGCCTAGCATCCACAATATCCCATCGGTCACTGCCTATTTTTACTTCCAGAGGTCATTCAGAGACTGGGATCAGCATTTAAAGGGGTGAGCCTCCTAAAAAAGCTAGAACCAGCCCTGTACCTCACATGGACCCAGCGATCTCCCCATGAATTGCTGCAATTGCTGTGCTAGATTTTTTTTCGGGCTGGCATGGCAGCTCAGGGGGAGTGTCCTTTCTCAGGAGATGTTCAACTCTCTTCCTATTGCAGCTCAGGAGCTCAGGGTGGGGGGACATGTGTCTTTTCTCAGAGGGTGTGTACTTTCTGCTGTAGCTCTCCTGCTATGCAGCTCTTAGGGCATTACCTTTCTGCTAAAGTTCTCTACCGATCACAGCTCAGGGAGTGTGTCTTTTCTGCTGCAGCTGTCTCCCTATGACAGCTCAGGGGGCATGTCCTTTTTACTGAAGCTCTCTCCCTGCTTCGCAGCTTCTAACAGTGGATAGACTGGTGGCAGTTGGAGGCTGGAACTTACCTCAGCGATGTTACAAACAGCAGGTGGCGCTATACAGACAGATTTTGTTGAATAAGGCCTCACGACCGTATGTGTTTTGCGGTCTGCAAATTGCGGATCTGCAAAAAAAACAGATGACGTCCGTATGGCATCCGTTTTCTTTGCGGATCCGTTATTTTTGCGGATTCATTGTAATAATGCCTATCCTTGTCCGCAAACTACAAAAAAATAGAACATGCTCTATTTTCTTTGCGGAGCTACGGAATAGACATACGGATGCGGACAGCACATGGTGTGCTGTCCGCATTTTTTGCGGACCCATTGAAGTGAATGGGTCTGCATCCTAACAGCAAAAAAAACGGAACGGACAAGGAAACAAAATACGCTCATGAGCATGAGCCCTAACTCAGCAGTTATACAAAATTTTTAGGCTACATGCACACGACAGTTGTTTTTTGCTGTCCGCAAATCGTGATCCGCAAAAAAAAACTGATGGTCCATCAGTTTTCTTTGGAGGATTCCTTTGTTTCACAGATCCCTTGTAATAATGCCTTTCCTCGTCCGCAAATGAGAAAAAAGTATGACATGGACAAGTATGACATGGACTCGGACAATGGACTCGGAACACAAACGGATGAACTGTCAGCATTTGGCCTCATGCACACGACCGTATGTGTTTTGCGGTCCACAAACCGCGGATCCGCAAAACACGGAAGCTGCTCCGCGTTCCGTAATTTGCGGAACGGAACGCGGCCCGTTGTAGAAATGCCTATTCTTGTCCGCAAAACGGACAAGAATAGGACATGCTCTATTTTTTTAGCGGGGCCACGGAACGGAGCAATGGATGCGGACAGCACACGGAGTGCTGTCCGCATCTTTTGCGGCCCCATTGAAGTGAATATGCGGCAAAACAACGGTCGTGTGCATGAGGCCTTTTTTTTCCATTTTTCACTAAATAAAAACTGCAAAAAATAGTGGACAAAAATAAAAACTACCAAAAACACAAAAAGAAAAACCTAAGTGTGACATCAGTCTTTTTAAGGCCACATACACATGACTGAATGTATTTTGCAGTCCGCAAAAAAATGGATGACGTCTTTTTTTTGCGGATCCGTTGTAACAATGCCTATCCTTGTCTACAAAACGGACATGAATAGGATATGTTCTATCTTTTCTGCGGGGCTACAGAACAGACTAACGGATGCGGATAGCACTCAGTGTGCCGTCCGCATTTTTTGCGGACCCATTGAAATTAATGGGTCTGCATTCTATCCGCAAAAAAGCAAAACGGAATGGACATGGAAACAAAACACATTTGCGTGCATGAAGCCTAAGGCTGTCAAAAAACGTGAGCTCCAGATGTTACCTGGAAGTCTTTGATGATTATAATAAGCACAGGACAAAGACTCTTTTTTGTCCTTGATGTAAGTTTTTGGTTAAACATTGTATTTTTTTTTTATCGTAGCAAGCTCTGGCTTTGGCATTTTTTATAGTTAAGTAGTTGATACAAGCTCATAATGTATTCATTTTAAGCTTGAAGACTGTATATGTCCAGACACTAAGGAAAGCGCATGGTACATGTGAATACTGCCCTAGAATGGTTTACATTCTGCATTGTTTAGGACCAAACGGTTTTACGTTTCTGTGTTTTTGTTTTTAACTACCCCCCTTCCCAGAACCATAACTTTATTATTTTTCCATTCACGTAGTCGTATGAGAGCTTCTTTTTTTCAGAAAAACCTGTACTATGTAATGGCACCATTTACTATTGCATGTGATCTAGTGGGGAGCTGGAAAAAAATGTAAATCGGGTAGAATTGGGAAACAAAAACTCAATTCTGCCATAGTTTTCTGTTTTTTTCCCCCTATATGTTAAAAATGAAACATTATCTTGACCCAGCATTTATATCGTTTTTCTTGTGTTATAATGCTTTTTAAAAAAATGAAAACTTTGAAAAAGACGTTTTTCTTTGCATTGCCATAGTCTGACCCCTCTATGGAGCTGTTTGAAGGCTCATACGGGACAAATACATTTATATAATAGTATGAGCATTTTACGACATGGCGGTGCTACTGATGTATATTTTTAATATATGGAGGGGGGGGGGGGGTTTGAATTTCTATTTTTTTTTTAACTTGTTTAAAAACTTTTTACACTTACATTACATCCCCCTAGAAGACTCTCACATGTGAACGTCTGATTGCTTCTCCCATAGACTGCAATGATTTACCATTGCAGTCTATGGGAGATTCACTGTGTTCCATAGGATGATAGCTGTGGCAAACCTCAGATCCTCCAGAGGGCCCCAGGCTGCTGTAGCCAATCAACTCCTCCATCGATCTCGGTGCAGGCCCCGAGAGCTCAGGTCTCCTGGGATTTTACCGCTTAGATGCCGTGTTCACAACTGACCATTGCATCTGAAGGGTTAGATGGCCATGATCAACGTTATCCCTGATCATGAACACTTGGTGGCTACAGTACCCATTCAGCTTGTGAGTGGGTGCCATGTTCTGCCGTACATTTATGGAGGTTTCCTTAAAGGGGTGTTCCCATCTCAGACAATGGGTGCATATCGCCAGGATATAGCCCCATTGTCTGATATGTGCGGGTCCCAGCAGGACCCACACCTATATTGAGAACGGATCGGGGAGAGCTGTGGCTGGAGGACCCCAGATTTCCTGGGGTCCGTCCACCACCAAGTGCTTATCCCACAGAAGTGAATAGGAGTGTACTGCGCATGCACCGCCCATGCTTCTATTCATTTGTATGGGGCTGACGGAAATAGCCGACCCAGTGCTTGGCTATATTCCCCACCCCATAGAAAATGAATGGAGGGCGGCTGCTCATGCGCAGTGCGTCCTCCTTCACTTTCGGGGCTCTGTTCTCGATATAGGTGCGGGTCCCAGCAATATGTCCCCATTGTCTGAAATGGGAATACCCCATTTTAGGAATGAATAGGAAGACATTGCAGCTCCACCTGCTGGTCATAAGGTTAACTGCAGTTTTTGCTTTTTATTAGCCTAGGGTAGCATCAGCAATCTTTGGAATTGCTGTTATGAAACTACAACTCTCAGCATGCACATTTACTTGAGCATTGTTGCATGCGCATTCTGGGAGTTGTAGTCTCAGAACAGCTAAAATGCCAAAACTTGCTGATCCCTGGGCTAAGGATACATGATGACCCTAGTCAGTGGCGGATTAACATAGGGGCGTTCGGGTCGGCAGCCCCGGGCTCGGCATCACTGGGGGGCCCAATGCCGACCCGAGCGCCCACATACTGCGGCGGGGCACGGGAGCGTATAATTCCCTGCCCCGCCGCCTATCACCGCCATAGGCTTCAGGCCTAGTAGGCCTGAGGCCTATGTGGTGGTATAAGCCCGGCGTGCGCGATGACATAATCGCGCGGCGCGCGTGATGACGTCATTGTGCGCCTGTATAGTGGCGCGCGCACGCTCTGATGTACGCGCGCCTGCCACACCATTCAGCATACAGGTAAGTATTAGCTCTTTATTTTTTGTGTGTGTGCTAACTTGGGGGATATTAAGGGACAGTGGGGCATGTTTCCATGGGGGCAAATTAGTTAACGGATGGCAGTTGTGGGGGCAAAATAATGGATGGCAGTTGTGGGGGCAAATTAATGAATGGCAGTTGTGGGGGCAAATTAATGAATGGCAGTTGTGGGGGCAAACTAATTAATGAATGGCAGTTGTGGGGGCAAACTAATTAATGAATGGCAGTTGTGGGGGCAAACTAATTAATGGATGGCAGTGTGGGGGAAAATTAATGGATGGCAGTTGTGGGGGCAAATTAATGGATGACCGTGTGGGGGCAAATTAATGGATGACCGTGTGGGGGCAAATTAATGGATGACAGTGTGGGGGCAAATTAATGGATGACAGTGTGGGGGCAAATTAATTAATAGATGGCAGTCTGGGGAAATTACTATATGGGGACAGTGTGGGGAAATTACTATATGGGGACAGTGTGGGGAAATTACTGTATGGGGGCAGTGTGAAGGGAAAATACTATATGGGGGTAGTGTGGGGTATTGGGGGACACTATACAGGGATTATTACCTGGAGCACAATATAGGATGTTATTATTATTGGGGCACTCTAGGGGACATTATAACTGCTGTAGACACTATAGGGATCTTTGGGGTCATTTATCAAACTGTTGTAGTAGAACTGGCTTAGTTGTCCATAGCAACAGATTCCACCTTTCATTTTTGACAGCTCCTCTGGAAAATGAAAGGTGGAATCTGATTGGTTGCTATGGGCAACTAAGCCAGTTCTAATTTACACCAGTTTGATAAATGACCCAATTATGAGAAATCTAACGTGTCTGTGTAACAAACTCTGTAGGGACGAGATGCGGCGGGAGGAATTAGTCATGGCGGTCTGGGTCAAACGGAGGAGAAGAGGAAAGAGAAGAGCTACATGACAGGAGAAGTCCCTGGATGTAAGAGGTATGTGGGGCTGTATCCTCACTGCTGTGACCTGCGTCTCATCTTCTCCTCCAAGTCTTTATCATAATCATGTATTTTAAATTTGGCACCTCAAATTTAAATTTTTCACCTGCAGTCCTATGTAATAGCCCAGATAACAGTGATAACTTTCTGTGTGCAGATAATGTACATGTTCCCTGCAGTCCTAGGTAGCACCCCACATAACACAATAATTCACTGTGTTATGTGGGGTGTTACATAGGACTGCAGGAAACATCTATGACATCTGTACTCAGAGAGTTATGAGATGGTGGGGGTCTGACTCCTGGCAGCCCCGCCAATCAGCTGTTAGAGGAGACCGCGATGTTCCAGTGAGCGCCGCAGCCTCTTTGCTCCTTACCAAGTACGGCGCTGTCCATGTGATAGCACTGTGCTTGGTATTGCAGCTCAGTCCCAATCACTCAGATAGGACAGAGCTGCAGATAGGCCATGTGAACGATGAATGTGATGTCATATGGCCTAGGAAGAGACTGTGACGCTTACAAAGCACCGCAGCCTCTTTATACAGAAAAAAAAACTGAAACCTAAAATGGAGTGGGGGGGGGGCCCAAGTTGGGTAGACAGCCCCGGGCCTATCATGCACTTAATCCGCCCCTGACCCTAGTCACGCAAGTAATTATTGTGAATGAGCAACTACAATCTGATGGATTTTGTGGCCTCGGGTCATGTGTCACTGTCAATCACTTGCAATTTATTTATTTTTACTGTCTGCACTCGAGTTGCACCATAAAATATTGGCGTGACAGCCCCTTGTAGATAAATTGCACGCATTTTCAGTCACGTGGCTTGCTGCTGCACAGCCAAAGTCACCATGTAGCCCTGGCCTAAGGGTCATAACTGAGACAAATAGTCAACATCAGTCTGGCTAGGAAACATTACCACTGTCCAGTATATCGGGCGATCTGCAGTACCAGACACCGCCATGGCTAAGAGTGGCGCTGTTTCGGGAAATGAAAAAAAGACTGACTAATCTCCCCTACGTGTCTGGCAGTATCCACTTCCTCCCCCCCCCCTGCAGTTTGGCCACTAAGCACCACGCAGTCACTGCATACAGTACATACGTGGCCGCATGATTATTCCATGTCATCATTCACGTGGCAGATGTACACACGATGGAAGAAGATGGGCAGAGCCCTGACTATCCAGCATGGTGCCAGCTGATCGTGACCTCATGTGAGTGGGGGGTCAATTATCCCATGGGTGGTCCATCACTCAAGGCTCCTGTCCTTCTGTGTTTTGCTAGATGAAAATATACCATTCCTCTAAATCAGACCAGCTAACAAGGGTTAAAAGGTGTTTTGTTTCAGTTTGTACCTGTATTGATACATTGTTGCAAACTGAGGGAGAATGTATAATTTATGTATCATTTATGTATCATTCTGCTTAGTGATGAGCGAAATATTGAAAACTTCTATTCGGCTGCTTTGCCGAATTTTACAAAAAAAAGTTTGCATTTCTTTGTAAGTAGTGGGTGCAATAACAGGGAGCGGCAATTGCGTGCCCCGTCATTGTACCCCTCAGATGCCGCATTCATATATGATAGCGGCTTCTGATATAAATAACAAAGTGTCAAATCTTTAAAAAACAAAACAAAAAAAATCATACTTACCTGATCCATTTGCTCGCCGCCATCTGGCTTAAAAATCTGGCGCAAATCTTGCATGGCCTGTGATGACATCATCACACTGGCCGGCATGGTGACGTCACCACGTACAGGATTCTGCCTGAGATCTTGAAGCAAGATGGTGGCGGCCGGCCCTTCACGAGCAAATGGATGAGGTAAGAATTATTATTTATTAATTTTTTTACACAATTTCAGGTTAAATCGATTCGCTACCACTTCGTGGACTTCGTGGACTTCGGTTCGTGACCGCGCACCGGATTTTTCCCTGGATCTTCAAGCAAGATGGTGGCGGCTGGCCCGTCACGAGGAAATAGATGAGGTAAGTATGACTTTTTTTTTTAACACTATTTCAGGTTAAATCAATTTGCTAACATGAAGCACAAGGAAATTTGGCTTTGCGGCGAATCAAATTTATCCTGAAATTCCGATCAAACACTTGGTGGACTTCGATTCGTCACCGCGCACCGGATTTTGCTCGAGATCTTCAAGCAAGATATCGGCAGCTGTCCTGTCGCAAGCAAATAGATAAGTTTTTTTTTTTTTTTTGCACTATTTCAGGTTAAATCGATTCGCTACCACGAAGCACAAGGAAATTCGGCGAATCGAATTTATCCTTAAATTTGGATCTAACTCTTCGTGGACTTCGATTCGCTAAACACTAATTCTGGCGTGCAAAAGAAATGAATGGATAGGCTGCTCACATGCTCGAACGGTCACTACGTTCATTTTGGGGGGTTTGCTCCCGGGGTATGGGACCACCATTGCCGTGACTTGTGGCGGTTCTAGCGGTAGGACCTTCACCGATCTGATAGTTATCCTCTACCATTGAGAGCCCCACCAATCACGAGAACAGGTGATCCTGTACCCCATAGAGTCCTCCGAAATAAAATTCATTTCTATGAAAGTTCCAGAACAGTGCTCAGCTATCTCCAGACCCCTCAGAGAAATAAATGGATCAGCCGTGTGCATGCCCGACTGGCAGCTCCATTCATTTCAGGGTGGCTCCACGCGGTACGGGACCCCTGTTCTCGTCACTGGTGGGGGTTCGAGCAGTAGGACCCCCAAAGATCTTATAGTTATCTCCTATCATGTAAATAGGGGTTAACTTTACATAACAGGAGTACCCCTTTAATGACCGTTTAATGTATGGTTATGTCTGTCCTCTAGAGTCGGAGCTGCTGTTTTCAGAAGATGTTAAAGGGATTGTCCAGGGTTTTTAAATAATGGCCTATCCTCAGGATAAGCCATCACTAGTTGATTGGTGGGGTCCGACACCCCGCACCCAAACTGATCAGATGGTCTTTGTAGCGCCAGAGCTACACAGTGGTGTCGACATAGTAGCTACTACAGTGCTGCTCCCATTGACTTCCGTCGACAGAACTACAAAGACCAGCTGACCGACAAGGTGACGCACCCGCCGATCAACTAGTAATGGCTTATCCTCAGGATAGGCCATCACTTCAAAAACCATGGAAAATCCCTTTAACTCCAGTGGACAACTTCTGGAAACATCATTCAGACAACCGTATGAATGGGTCCGCATCTCTTCCGCAATGTTGCGGAATGGGTGCAGACCCATTCATTTCAATAGGGACGCAGAGAGCACATAGTGTGCTGTCCGCATCCATAGTTCCATTCCACGTCCCTGCAAGAAAAAGTTTCCTATAAATAAGAAACACAAAACATGCAAAAAATACCATGAAACAGCGGCAGGTGCTCAAACACAGCGCTATATGGAAAAAAAAACACCCAGGCAATTAAAGGGGTTGTCCAACATCAGACCGGGGGGAGTCCAACGTCCATTCATTTCAAAGGGAAGGTTCCCTACTATTCAAGTGTATAGGAAAGAGCCGCCCCATAGAAGTGAAGGGGACGGCTTGTTATTACGCTGCTCGCTGCTGCTGTTGCGACGGCGAGCAGGTAAACAATGAAAGGAAGGCTGCGGTGGCACGGCGCACGCCTTCTTTTCAACCGGCTGATTGGCGCAGATGCCGGATGTCGGACCCCTGTCGATCTGATATTGATGACCTATCCTTTAAAGGGGTTGTGCTGGCAGTATACATTGATGACCTATCCTCAGAATACGTCATTGATATCAGATCGGCGGTGGGGGGTTCCACCAGAACTGCAAAGCCCTGTAGTACACCCAACCAACCAAAGAAAGCAAGAAACGAATGGTTGTATTGACATCACACTGTACAAACCATTACATAACGCATATATATATTAGATCTTATATGAGGTGTAGCAGGGAGGAGTTTGTCGTCTGGTACATAGTAACATCTGCAGTTTTCGACAAGACAGCAGTTCAACTAACTGCAGTTTCTCATCAGCGCACAGCAGCTTTGCTACATCTAGGGCCTTGCACAGATCACTGAGGCCTGGGATGAATGCACACAGGTTTCCCTATGTATAGCCGATGACGGGGTGGTCCCAGAAATGCTCCCCCCCACCCCCACCTTGAGGCCGAGGCTCATGTTCACATGCAGCTGTCAATACTCATACACTGTCTCTATACAGGGGGCGATGGAGGTTAAAACTGAGATAGTGGATAGAAATCAGATTCAGGCTTCTGGTCTTGTAAAATTCCACAAGAGATAACTGTGGCGGATTATCAGATTCCCTGTATTATCAGACTTTCTGTATTATCATAATGTAGCCATGCATCCCTTGCCTCTGAATTCCTGTAGATCTACACAGATTTGCCATTCAGGATTCTAGGAAAGCTGGAGCAGTGATATCAGTTACGTAGGTGGTCTCACCCAGCTTTTCCAGAGACAGAATTACCTAAGAATTCACTGAAAAGAAAGGTTACGTATCCGGAGTCCTGTCCGTGGCCCTCACCTCCTGTGCAGCCTCGCCAGTAACTTGGCGTCCTTCATCCATGTGATGGTGCAATCGGAGTGAATTTCCCCAAATCGGCAGAATAATTTCAAGTTTCCGGAACGATCATGAAAGAGCTCGGCCTGAACGCCATGCAACAGCTGGGGAGCTGCAGAGAGAGTCAATGAATACATTATTACTGGCATTTGCTTCATTATCTTTTACAGATTTCCAATATCCTAGACCTAGAGTATGCCCAGAGCAGAAGGCAGTATTATAGTAGTTATATTCTTGTACATAGAAGAAGTATTATACTAGTTATATTCTTGTACATAGGAGGCAGTATTATAGTAGTTATATTCTTGTACATAGGAGCAGTATTATAGTAGTTATATTCTTGTACATAGGAGGCAGTATTATAGTAGTTATATTCTTGTACATAGGAGCAGTATTATAGTAGTTATATTCTTGTACATAGAAGTATTATACTAGTTATATTCTTGTACATAGGAGGCAGTATTATAGTAGTTATTTTCTTGTACATAGGAGCAGTATAATAGTAGTTATATTCTTGTACATAAGAGCAGTATTATAGTAGTTATATTCTTGTACATAAGAGCAGTATTATAGTAGTTATATTCTTGTACATAGGAGCAGTATTATAGTAGTTATATTCTTGTACATAGAAGGCAGTATTATAGTAGTTATATTCTTGTACATAGAAGAAGTATTATACTAGTTATATTCTTGTACATAGGAGGCAGTATTATAGTAGTTATATTCTTGTACATAGGAGCAGTATTATAGTAGTTATATTCTTGTACATAGTAGGCTGTATTATAGTAGTTATATTCTTGTACATAAGAGCAGTATTATAGTAGTTATATTCTTGTACATAGGAGCAGTATTATAGTAGTTATATTCTTGTACATAGGAGGTAGTATTATAGTAGTTATATTCTTGTACATAGGATTTAACGGACTTCTGCATCTAGCCTTATAGTAGTTATATTCTTGTACATAGGAGGCAGTAATATAGTAGTTATATTCTTGTACATAGGAGGCTGTATTATAGTAGTTACATTCTTGTACAAACGGGGGCAGTATTATAGTAGTTATATTCTTGTACATAGGGGGGCAGTATTATAGTAGTTATATTCTTGTACATAGGGGGGCAGTATTATAGTAGTTATATTCCTGTACATAGGAGCAGTATTATAGTAGTTATATTCTTGTACATAGGGGGGCAGTATTATAGTAGTTATATTCTTGTACATAGGAGCAGTATTATAGTAGTTATATTTTTGTACATAGGAGCAGTATTATAGTAGTTATATTCTTGTATATAGGAGCAGTATTATAGCAGTTATATTCTTGTACATAGGAGGCAGTATTATAGTAGTTATATTCTTGTACATAGGGGGCAGTATTATAGTAGTTATATTCTTGTACATAGGGGGGCAGTATTATAGTAGTTATATTCTTGTACATAGGGGGCAGTATTATAGTAGTTATATTCTTGTACATAGGGGGCAGTATTATAGTAGTTATATTCTTGTACATAGGGGGCAGTATTATAGTAGTTATATTCTTGTACATAGGGGGGCAGTATTATAGTAGTTATATTCTTGTACACAGATATCCTGATTATTTTGCCTGGCCCTTATCCCATGTTAATTTAACAATGGCATAAATAAAATCTACCTTCAATATCTTAATAAGGGTCAAATAAAGTGGTCGTTTTCTCATAGTACATCACAGCATGGACTGTACTTGAGATTTGTTCTCCTGTGTATTCTGCTGGTGGTGGGAAAAGTGGCTTTGTGTATGGGAAGGAATACCTCCTGCTGCAAAATTACTCATCTAAACAAGTGTTGCTCAGTTAGTCCGGCAGCAGACATACACTTGGCTGCGGTATAATGAGTACAGATGCACGGTATGTATCTCCATTTGTTATTCTCTGGTTCCTGCCAGTGCCATATGGGGCCATGAAGTCAGGCCTGGCACAAACTGAACTCCATTTATTTGGATAAAATATAGTCAGTTGTGATTCCGATTGCTTGCATATCTGCTGCTGTTTGTATTCAACCCTATGTGGTACAGCCGGTCACTGGTGTAGTTTAAGAGGGGCATAGAGATTACGCTAATTTCTGATGGGATATTGTGGTGTCAGCACCTAAACATATACATTGTATGATGAGCAGCTGTAGTTTACTATACTTTTTAGCTCTACAAACAAGTACTTTTAGTGCAGCCTGACATGAGTGGCACAAGATAAAACTTAAAAACACAAAAAAAAACAACAAAAAAAAAACCTTGATTTGTGATATTGTGTCGGGAGTTGTTTATGTTCTATGTGTCTATACAAAAGGCGGCCACCTAGTGGTCGTGATTTGATCTGTAGTCTGTCAAGGGATAATGTGTTGAATTTTTCTTGCAGGAAACTTGAGTCATTAACTAAATTTGTGAAAAGCAAGTGTGGACACATCTGTATGAGTTTCTCACCGCTCTTAAGATTTCTGCTTGCAGTTTTTTAATAGACGCCTATTTGTTGCTTACCCCTAGCGGTTAAAAAAAAGTCTGCCCTGGTTCTGTGCTGAACACATACAGTAAGTGCACCGCAGTTGCAAGACAGAACTCTGATATCTGTACTGTATTGCACCGTGCATGGCCAGGGCAAGACATTTTTGAAGGTTCTCATTCACTGACAGCAGTCTAAATCATGAAAACATTAAGGAATTGATACAAAGTATATTAGAAAATTACATACCTGTTCTGTACATTTTATAGGTGTGAGATAGCCTGATGAAAGGTAAAGGGGTTCTCTGGGATTTACATATTGATGACCTATGCTCAGGACAGGTCATCAATATGAGATCGGCAGGGGTCTGACTCCTGGCACCCCTGCTGATCAGCTGTTTGAGGAGGCAGTGGGCTGAATCCCACAGCAGCCTCTTTGCAGCTTACCAAGCACAGCGCCATACATTGTATAGTGGCCGTGCTTGGTATTGCAGCTCAGCCCTGCTGACTTGAAAGTGGCTCAGCTAGGCCTAGACTATGTGACCAATGAACGTGACATTACTTGTGTAAGAAGAAGACGCAGTGCTCGCTGCAGCCTCTTCAAAGAGCTGATTCGCAGGGGTGCCAGGAGTTGGTAAAGTGTCGGTGAGTCTCTACTTTTGTACATTTGTTAACTGCCAGTGTTGATACATGAGCAGTGTCTCTCTGCAATGCAGTGGTACACAGGAAAGGGGTATAAAATGCACTTTTTAAGTGACAAATGCGTTCCTGCATTTTTATGCACATGATGTTAATAGGTCGTATCTACATCCACCACTAAATGGAGCGGTTTCTTGTTCCTTTGGGAAGGAGCAGCTAGAACAATCTAGAGTCAGACTAAAGTCTAGACAGAGGAGTGATTAGATCAGACTGTGAGCTGAGAGTAAAGTCAGCCCTGGATTAGGTACTAACCAGAGCAAGGCAAGATACAGTCTAAAAAGCATAACAGCGTTATGCGTTAAGGAGGTGCGAGTTGAAGCCCTGTGGAGGTAAGCTGTCTGAAAGGACTTTAAAACATTGTCCAGAAGTCTAAAGACTTCAGGCCAAAGAGAAGTGTTCCATTTCTAGATGCCTATGCTTAAGTATGAGACAGAGAAATGCAGTATCAGGAACAACTTCTTTAATGAAACCTCTTGGTCTATTAACCTTTGCAGTCATGCATCTATAAGAAATGTGGAAATTACATTATGTGTAACAGCTGCCAGGCCATGCATGCTGTGAATTGTAACTGATGTGTTCAGTAAAGAACTGTTCTACTGCAAAACTGCCTCATCATCGCCTTCAGGGGACTCTGCCTTGCACCTCACAATTCCTCACCATCAAGGGAACCTTGAACCACCATCAGGCAGAAGAAACCCAAGACCAGGGTGTGTCCCAAAGGGAAGAAAGGTGTTCCCTTCCCTTCTCTAACCGGTCCGGGGGGAAGTCAGAGTACTATCACCACCATTCTTGCTACTATCACTCCTTTTCTCTCCTTGGCGCTCTTTACCTGGACTCGCTGTACATGTGCAGTACTCTGGAGCTGGGGGTACTACAACAGTAAATAGTTTAAATAGTTTAGTATTGTAATGTTATGTATTTTATTGTATGCTTCTGGTCGTAGTTACCAGTAAGTATGTGGATGGCAAAAGGTTGGCAATGAACAGGACTAACCACACTGTCCCTCCCCTCTTGGTAGGAGTGGGCTGGTCCTGCTTTTTGCCAGAAGGGGGCGTTCCTGCTGAGACAGGGGAAGGAGATGAAGCACACATCAGGGCTCCTACTCCCACATAGAATTCTTCAGAGGGATCTACTTACTCCAAGCCTCCAGTGAAGTTTTGAGATGCTAGACAGCAGAGTTAACAGCTACAAGCAGGATTAAAGACCCTGCTGCAGGGTGAGGGATTACAGCAAAGACACCCTTCACCCAGAATGTTACTAGACCAGTATGATCTCAGTGCTAAATTACCGCCATCCAACCAGCCTCCATAATCCTTACTGGTGTCAGAAAAGTTTGCTCTTGAAATCTGCTGCTAATGAATGCATTTGACGTTCTATGTTGCACTTAGTAAAAATACTTTGTTAAATTTAATTCTGGCCTCATTATTCAGTATTATAATTCTACTGCACCGATCCCCAGGGAACAATGACCTGAGGGAGCATACTGTGATAGAACACTTCATCAGGGCCACTACCACTCCCATCCTCTGCACGGGCTCCTCTAGGACTTGCTGCTCGTGCTTTATAATATTAATCTTGTGTCCATCCGATTAATATACAGTTCGGTCCTCCTGTCCTTGAGGTGTCTGGGTGCCATAAGACACTGCTATAGGAAAATTCCTGTCCTGTGGTCTTATTAAAATGGCAGAAACCTGTAACCATTCTGTGACTGAGTATCTGCATACAATAGCAGTGCAGATGTGGGGTGTGCAGCACTCCTAGGTTCTTTTGTAGTTGGGTGCACGTCTCCAGGGGCGGTAAATAAACCCCCAAGGTATAGATATCCAAACAATCGTCCACAAAACAAAAAAAGCGGAGACAGCACGTCCAATGCCAGTGCTATTTTTTAATCCGGATGCAACGTTTCGGCTCTCACATGAGCCTTCTTCAAGCATTTTTATTTTGTTTTGTGGACGATTGTTTGGATATTGCATACAATAGCAGACAGTGATCATCGGGTGACCCTATTTTTCCATCTAGTCTGCAGTATGAGGCAACTGGCATTCCTCGTATGTACTAGTTAACTAACAAGACCATACACGGTGCAGTCTGGCATCCTGCCCTGGTTCACTGTAGTAAAATGACCCAGTGCTAATTAGTTGTCGCATGTTATTGTGTCCTATAGTGACCTGATTCACAGTGTGACAGCGCTCCTTTAAGTCACATTACATCTTCCATCCCATAGGCATGGTATGTGACCGCTGAGGCCATCGCTTCAGGCATGTAAACAAGAAACAACAGGGACAACTGAAACATCGGCAATAAAGCAGCTGGTGACAACTATAGTTGTTTTAATATTGTAACTTTTTTTCTGCCCTTAAAGAACCCCTTTAACAACTTCCGTTCCAGCACCGTACATGTATGGCAGTAGGAAGGGTTTTAAACAGCAGAGGCCCAGGGGCTAATGTCTGTGATCGGCGTTAACGCCGATCAAAGACATTTAAACGGGTTTTCTGTGTTCAGGGCAGAACCCGAGTATAAGCTCTCCTTCAATCCTTTACCATGTAAGAGTGAAGCATCGGAGCATTCCTTGCTCCGATGCTCTCCTTGCCTTGCGCTGCATCGCACAGGGCAATGTCTGTTTGTTGAGAGCCAGTGTCGTACTGGGCGGGATATAGCGCTGCTCTGGTGGTATTAGAGGCGAATACCACTAGTACCTGCCTCTAAAAACGACCAGAACAGCGATATACACTGCTCATCTGTGACGGTGACATCACTGGGCTACCTGCTAGGTCTCCGTCTAGCATACTGAGGTGAAGATCGGTACGTCACCAGCTCCCATCAAACAGACCTTGCCCTGCACAATGCAGCGCAAGGCAAGAGGAAGGAAATGCTCCGATGCTCCACTTATGCATGGTAAAGGAGTGAAGGGGAGCTTATATCCGGATTCAGCCCTGAACCCGGACAACCCTTTTAAGCCAATTGCCAGAACAGCCTGCCGGAATCCTCTGGATCCAGCACTGCCGGATGCAACCAGAATGCCTCCCAGGCCCATTAACTATAATGGGATCTGCCAGAGATCCGTCCGCCAGCTAAAATGCAGAGAATCGGCTGGACAGAAACCTCTGCATGCTGTGGTTTGTGTCCGGCCAATTTCCAACATTCTCTGCTGGAACTGGCTGCCAGATCACAATGCCAGAGATGTGAAACTAGCCTAACACTTTAGATGCTGTGGTTAAATTTGACAATGGCATCTAAGAGCGGAGAAAAACAGAAGAGTGCACTTCCGGGTCAGGAACGGCTTTCCCATGCAGTAATCGGGGGAGCCGTTCCTTTACTCTTATACTCAGGGTCTCTCTGAAGAAACCCAGCATATCAAATAAGTAGTTCCTATGGAGGCCTGCAGTTTGCAGGGCTCCATAGGATAACCGCTAAGGGAGCTTAGATTGTAGTTCTGTTGAACGACAGTGTAAGCTAAATGCATATTCTAGCCCCCTATGGAGGCCAAAAAAAGTTTTTAAAAAGGAAACTCTTAAAAAATATTAAAAAATATATAAAATTTAAATTGCCCCTCTTTCCCCAGGATTAAAATAAAAATAAATAAACAATAAAAAAACAAAGATCATGGGTGTTGTCGCATGCCTAAATGCCTGAACTATTAAAATATAAAAATATTTATCCCATAAGGCGAATTGTATGACAGAAAAGAATTTTAAATGGCTGATTCGCCATATTTTCATTTCTTCACTTACACAAAGAAATTGAATAAAATGTTATCAAAAAAAGTCACACACTCTCCACTTCAGATCGTCCAGCAAAAACGGAGCCCTCACATAGCTCTGTAGACATAACTAGAAAAAATATGGCAGAAAAAGAAAAAATATATATTTTTTTAAAGTTTTTATATAAATTTATAATTGTGGTATTGTTGTAATCGTACTAACTCAGAGAATGAAGGGCACAGGTCAGTTTTACCACATAGGGAATGCATTTTTTCCCATTTCCAGCCCATTTGGAATTTTTTTCCAACTTTCCACTACATCGTATGCAATATTAAATCGTGCTATTAGAAAGTTCAAACTTGTCCCACAAAAACCAAGCCCTCGTGTGGCTATGAGAAAGGAGATATAAAAAAAAGGTATGGCTCCGGGAAGGCAGGAAGTGAAAAAAGAAAACGCAGATTTTCACATTCTCTGTCTATAAAAAATGCAGCATGTTCAGTGTCTAAACCTGCAACCTAATCTGCAGGAAAAAAAATTCTTCCGGGTTCTGCCGAATCTTGCTGTGCATTTGCTGTGAGATCCTTGGCAGAAAGGTTTTGCCACTTATGAACTTAGTGCAACTGTTCTCTGAATTCCCAAAATGCATTGCTCGCTGCTAAAAGGAAACCGTCAGAATTCTGCATTTCGTGTTATGTCCTTTTTTAATAAACTTCAGTACTTCATGATAGTATAAGGGCTCTTTCACACTTGCGTATTTCTTTTCCAGCATAGAGATCCGTCGTCGGGTCTCTATGCCGGAAGAATCCTGATCAGGATTATCCCAATGCATTCTGAATGGAGAGAAATCCGTTCAGGATGCATCAGGATGTCTTCAGTTCAGGACCGGAACGTTGTTTGGCCGTTGAAAATACCGCAGCATGCTGCGCTTTTTGCTCCGACCAAAAATCCGAAACACTTGCAGCAAGGCCGGATCCGGAATTAATGCTCATTGAAAGGCATTAATCCGGATCCGGCCTTAAGCTAAACGTCGTTTCGGCGCATCGCCGGATCCGACGTTTAGCTTTTTCTCAATGGTTACTATGGGAGGCCAGGACGCTAAAGTCCTGGTTGCCATTGTAAAGTGTAGTGGGGAGCGGGGGAGCAGTATACTTACTGCCCGTGCGGCTCCCGGGGCGCTGCAGAGTGATGTCAGGGCGCCCCACGCGCATGGATCACGTGATCGCATGGATTACGTGATCCATGCGCATGGGGCGCTCTGACGTCATTCTGGAGCGCCCCGGGAGCCGCACAAGCGGTAAGTATACTGCTTCCCCGCTCCCCACTACTACTATTGCAACCAGGATTTTAATAGCGTCCTGGCTGCCATAGTAACACTGAAATAATTTTGAAGACTGATCAGTCTTCAAATGCTTTCAGTTCACTTGCGTTGTTACGGATCCGGCGGGCACTTTGTTATTTTTTTTTTTTGCATTTAGATGGGAAAACAAATTCAGTCACTTGCAGCAAGCAGGGATGTTAGAAGTGGGCACCACGGTGGCTCAGTGGTTAGCACTGGTGCCATGCAGCACTGGGGTCCTGGGTTCTAATCCAACCAAGGACATCTGCATGGAGTTTGTATGTTCTCCATGTGTTTGCGTGGATTTCCTCCGGTTTCCTCCCACAATCCAAAGACATACTGATGGGGAACTTAGATTGTGAGCCCCATTGGGGACTGTGTGATAATAATGTCTGTAAAACGCTGCGGAATATAGCAGTGCTATATAAAGGTGTATAATAAATAAATGGTAAAGAATTTGAACATATTCGGGCAGATTTATCAATGTTATTAAGAGTAACTACCGAACAGTGATGGCAAAAAGAAGAGATGCTCATAGGGTGAATAAGTAAGGGTGCGTGGTCCCTGAAGGTTCACCTGTTTATGTTGTGCAAAAGTGGGCCCAACACCAGTGAAAGCTTAGGATGCGGGAGCAAAGGTCGGTGCAGCCGGTGCTATCTGTATTCACTAGGAACAGACACCAATCGGAGGAGCAGGAAAACCACAGGCAGAGAGCGGCTGGGCTAGTTAAGTCTCACTTTAGGGTGATGGCTGACAGGCGCAAATCCACAACCAAGGAAGCTCTGTAAGACCTTTGTGGAGCTCAGGAC
Organism: Bufotes viridis; assembly: GCA_033119425.1. Classification (NCBI taxonomy): domain Eukaryota; kingdom Metazoa; phylum Chordata; class Amphibia; order Anura; family Bufonidae; genus Bufotes; species Bufotes viridis. The sequence continues at coordinate 32,569,947 of CM065589.1, forward strand.
CCCTTTTCAAGTCTAAAACATTTTAATACAAAAAGACGCAGACCCATCCATATATATGCTGTAGCGGACTGGACCCTGTACCAGAGTCTGCCCCAGTTTCCTGGAGGGGACTGCTTGCTCGCCTCCTGCCCTGCGACTATGGCCCCATGTATGCTTGTCCTGTTTGAGCGGTGATACCCCAGATAGCTCTGCTATGGAGCCCATTCGTATAATGAAAGACTATGGGAAAGACTTTAGCTCCATGGCAATTGAACTGGATGTGGGTGGTCTGAGCGCCATTCAATAATGTGCGCTCAGACCTAAGCCATCTGGGGATATGTTAAATGTCTGTGTACTGTAAAAGGTGGGACATTGTATATTTGAATAGTGATGTCTGTCCTATTGTCCCCACGTGTGTATTGGCGATTTCTCTTTGTCCTGAGAGATAATTGAATGACTCCTCGGTTGTCTCCAGGACAGAAGACATTGTGTATTCTCCTGCCTGTGATGATTACATTAACCCGTGTAGGGTAATTGTATCACAGGCAGAGGGGAGGGAGGGTGTGTTTCTATTGTCCCATTGTGTGTGATTGGCTGCTGTATCCCCTGTGTCTCAGTCTTCCTTCTGGTCCCCTAGGGGAGTGTCCACCAGGTGGGAGACCCGCATAAATACCCGGCAGGTAGCCCTCAATAAAGCTAGAATTCCTGTTTAACCATTAATACGGAGCCTCGTCTCGTACTTGGGGGGAATTGCTACGTCAGAACGTTCTCTTGCCTGTTCCAGGAAAGGAGGACTTCGTATGGTTCCAGTTCGGTGGATTCCAGCGGTTGTGGGTTGCTGTGCTCTTCGCTATACCGGGTTATACCGTAACATATGCATACAAAAACATTTCAGTCTGTCAGAAGGTAAGGTGGTAAGGTGTGTGGGTAATTAGGACACCAACTTACTGGAAGGCGCTAGGAGTATTAAAAAAATCAATTATATAGAACTGTAACAAAAGTAATGCTTCTATAACTAAAAGGCAGGTCTCTTACATGTGTTTGGTATTAGGGTACATAGTATTTACTATCCAACCAACTATTCCACCTACAGTATACTGAAAAGTAGATGTTTTGTTTTGACTACGTGCAACCACTCTCATATGAACAAGTTGCATTTATTGAGCTGAAGACTTCTTGTATATAAGGTGTATTTTTAGATTTCTAGTGTCTGGTGGTTTACAGTTCTATACATTTTCTTTTAACATATTATCTGATACAAATATATCCAAGTAGTCACGTACCAACTTGGGAAACAGCTTTCTTATGTAAAACAACATCGTATCTATTTTGCTTTTATATTACTTTTATATCCCCTCCTTTATATGATGTATGTTCATATTATTTTTAAAAAATGTAATAAAAAAATTATTATAAAAAAAAATCAATTTATATAATCCTGTTTAATAATTAGTGGAAAAGAAAACTGACAAAAGACCAAGAGCCGACTATAGAACTATTGATCATGGATTTTGGGGAGATCTTTTACATTCTTATGACTATTAAAGGGGTTATCCAAAGCTGTAACCGCCCACGCACACACACACGGAATGCCCAGGCATACAACTTTGGATAACCCCTTTAATGATAATAAGAATGGAAAAGATCTCCCCAAATTCCATGATCAGTAATACGTGAGGGGTCCGTTAATGTTATTAGAGAACAATTAGAGATGAGCGAAGTTATGAAGAATTCGATTCGGCAGCTTCACCAATTTTCACAAAGAAATTCGATTTGTGACGCATTCCTTTGTATGTAGTGGGCGCAATGACATGGAATGGCGATCGTGCCACCCCCGTCACTGAACACCTCGGATACTGCATCATCAAGTCACTGCGATGGCCTCTCCGCGATTAAATGGATAAGTAATGCGGCATCTGAGGGGTTCAATGCTGGAGGACGGCGCAATCGCCATTCCCCGTCATTGAGCTCGCTACTTACAAAGGAATGCGTCACAAATCGAATTTCTTTGTGAAATTTGGCAAAGCTGGCGAATCCAATACTTTATAACTTCGCTCATCACTAATTGTTATCTGCTAGTCATTAACTGATCCCTCTCGTATTACTGATTTTGGGGAGATCTTTTCATTCTTATTAAAGCTTTGGATAACCCCTTTAAGTTTAATAGTCCGCTCTTGGTCTTTTTTCAGTTTTCTTTTTCACAAATTATTAAACAGGATTATATAAATAGATTTTTTTAAATACTCCTAGCGCATTCCAGTAAGGTGGTGTCCTACTTACCTGCACGCCTTACCGTCTGACATAGATTGAAAGTTTTTTTTGTACACATATATGTATATCTTTAAATCTTTAAATTGTTCCAGACTTGAAAAAGGGGTCCTGAGCTCCCGAAACGCGTTGTCCATGTGAAAATACTTCCCCCATTCACACGTCCACAATGTTCGTCCGCACCCGTTCCGCAAATCTGCAGAACGGGTGCGGACCCATTCATTTTGAATGGGGACGTGATGGATGCGGAGAGCACACACTGTGCTCTCGCATCCGCATTTGCGGAGCGCACTGCCGATCATCCGGCCGGCGGCTCCGCAATAATATAGAGCATGTCCTATTCTTGCCCGTAATTGTGGACAAGTATAAGCATCTCTATGGGGCTGGCGCAAGGTGTGTTGCGGATCCGCAACACAGTACGGACGTGTGAATGGGGCCTTACAGTCTATAATGACATTGGTCGTGGAGTTGCACCTGCCAGCTATCACCCTAAATTGAGACTCAAGTAGCCTATCCATTCTCTTGCAGTGGTTTCGGAAAGTGACGGGAAACAACGCCAGGTCTATTACTCTTGTTTTAGCCTATGGTAGATTCAACGAGACGCCCATGCTACACTGGGAGATACTGGTTTACCTGTTGCGAGGTGCTCTGGTGTTAATAAATATCCCTCGAAGGGCTTAATTTATCAAAGGTGTCTAAAATGTTGCAAGAAATAAAATAAAAAGAAACATGGCTGCTTCCTTCCAGATACAGTACAACTCTTTTGCTTTGGGCTGTGTCTTGTAATGCTACTAATACCTGCTAAAAGGGGTTGTTCTACACAAATATTCTACATTTTTCAAACCAGCATCTGGGTCTGAATACTTCTATAATTGCATGCAAATGTATCTGTATAGCGCCATCTGCTGTTTCGTCTTTTCCTTTTTTCTCTGTCCTCCTTAGTAAAATGCAGGAGGTGGTCGCACATTGTTAGAAGCTGTGACAGTTACAAAGAGAGAGCTGCAGTAGAAAGGATGTGCCCCCTGAGCTGTGATAGGGAGAAAGCTTCAGGAGAGGACACGCCACATGAGCTATGATAGGGAGAGAGCTGCAGCAGAAAGAATATGCCCTCTGAGCTGTCATAGGAAGAGAGCTGTAGCTGAAAGGACACCCCCCAAGCTTTGATAAGGAGAAAGCTGCAGCAGAGAGGACACCCCACCTGAGCTGTCACAGGGAGAAAACAGCAGAAGACAAATCATGTCCACTAAGCTGTGCTAGGGAGAGAGATAAAGCAGAAAGGATATGCCGTCTTAGCTTTGATAGAGAGAGAGCTGCAACAGAAAGGACATGCCCCTGAGCTGTTAAAGGGTGAGAGCTGCAGCAGAAATTACACACACCCTTAACTGTGATAGAGGAAGAGCTGCAGCAGAAAGGACACGTCATCTAAGCAGCTTGAAAAGAATCTAGCACACGAATTGGAGCGCTGAATGGGGAGATCTCTGTATCCATGTGAGGTTCTGGCTTGTCATGTACTGTATAATCTGATTTTAATTTTTTTCATCAGACATGGGATAACCGATTTAATGGACTTGAGGCGTAATACCAGCCCCAGTCCACAGACAAGAATGGCATCATTTCTGAAACATACAATGTCCTATTTCTGTAATCCCATACAACCCCTTTAAACTGTTATTGGGCCACATTTTTGCCAACCGTAATGCCAGTCATTGTACTGCATATGGAGATACGTCCCAGATCTATTTTCTCTGTTATGGGACTGCTCCGCTGCAGCATCCTAGAGCTGTTTGTCACCACAAGCAATTTTGTTTGTGGCCCTGATAGAGCTCAACCTGAAGTAAATAAAGCCACTTACGTAGTCACCAGGGGTCCGTTCCAGCACCAAGGGTCCCATTCTCACTGCTTCCTCTCCCCCTTGTGGACAGGAAAAGTGACATCCTATCCACTGTTATGTAAACTGCTCCGGCCATTCCCTGACCTCAGCAGTCATCTGCCACTTGGGAACACGTCACTGCTGAGGTCGGGGAATGGCTGCAGTGGTGCATGGATGGGATGTCACTCTTCTGGTCCACAGGGTAGAGAAAGCAGTGGGGACGGGACTTTCTGTACTGGAATGGAGTGCTGGGGACTAGGTAAGTGGCTTTATATTCTTTAGGTTAAGCACTTTCAGGGCCAGAAGTAAAATTGCTGTAGGGGTCAGTAAACCCCTTTAAGTTTATATATTTATATTGATCAGCTATCCTTAGGACAAACTACCAATATCACATCAGTCATGACCTGACGCCAATATTCGCAATAAATTTGCAAATTAGAATATTCGCGATCAACACTATTCGCGAATACAATAATATAGCACTATATTCTAAATATTCGCGAATTCTCAAAGTGGCGATATTCGCAATTAAAATTCACGATTCCAATATTTGCGCTCAACACTAGTAACCAGGAGATGTGCCTGGTTACAGTAAGCTGATTGGCAAGTACCGGCAGTCAGGCTTCCACCAATCTGATCCTGATAAACTATGCTAAGGATAGGTCATCAATATGAAAATCCTGGAAAAGCCTGTCTAATTCCCGTGCCTTATTGTTTGCTCCACCGTCTGAAACAGCTGATGGTTTCTGCCAAATTCTTGAATGCCCATGAGCCACTTTTAAGAATTTTTTGGAACATCTGAACAAAAAAACTGCACCCCAATTTTTACGATTATGCCATCCTGGCCGGTCAATCACTAGTAGAAAGACACGCCTTTCGTGGAAACTGGAGGCCCATGCAGCTAACCTTACATCCTGAAGCATCTTCTCTAGGACTGCTGGAGTGGAGTCTTGTTTCATAATATGTCATAAAGCTATTGCTGTCTTGTGCATGACTAGTTGGTCACTGCCATGACACATCATGGAATGGAACCTGATGTACCTGCCAGAATGCCAACGTCTCCATCTTGTTTGTCCTTTCAAAGTTATTACAATGACCTTCATGGAGTGCTCACACCAGGGCTGGCCTTAAGTAGGATGGTGCCTTCAACGGTACCTTCAGGGGCCGACTGGCAACTTAAAGTGGCCCTAAAGTACCAAAGTTCTGTAAGGTAGTGAGCTCCATATGATGTTTCATACATGCAGCCCTAGGCGCCCAGATGTACTTTATGCATCAGAGCCAAGTCATCCTGCCAGATATGGATGGCCTATCCTCACATTGTTGGGGGCCCAACTCCTGACACCCCTGCCCATCAGTTCCGTAGACAATTTTGACGTGTTTTTTCAGTCTTTTTTTTCTTTTAGAGAAGTCTATGGAAACAAAACTGCAGAAAAAAAACCTAGAGCATGCAACAAATATATAGAAAAAAAACACTACTGACCCAATAAACTCACCAAAAGTGAAACCGCTCTGCACTGTTTGTAGTGTGTTTAATATATCACTACCAACTTAGATCTAACATATAGCAGCGGCATAAAAAAAAAAAAAAAAAACCACAAAAGGTACAAAAATACTATGTGTGAAACCACCTTTTGAGTTCTGTCACACATAGGGGCACATTATATAGACCGGCGTCTAAATAAAGCCCCTGCGCTGGCAGCGGTTCCGCTGAAGTTATGAAGAGGCTCCGGCCTCTCCAAAACTTTGACGTATCCAGCGCCAGTTCTAAATGTAAAAGAGGTTCCGTGCTGAAACAGGCGTAGAAAATGGTAAATGAGACGGGCTTCCAGCCCCTCCCCTTTCCCGCCCACACCGTGCCTACAATTTTAGACCTGGCGTGAGCAGGGAGAAGTCGCAGATTGCGTCGCAACTAACCTTTCCCCCCAATCTGCGCCTGAAATACGCCTAATTGGGTATATTTCGGCATCATAAATGACCCCCATAGTTTTGTGTTTTGTGCATTTGTGGGGTGCTTCTTAGGTGCGTCTTTTAGCACCTGGTGTTCTTTCACGTTTTTTTTTTTTTTGCATGCCTTGAAGTTTTTTTAATAGAAAGCAAGTACCTCTTGTGAATACGCCCTACGTCTCAAATGGCTGCTCTAGTGGCATTCCTAATGTTTGAAAAACATAAGTTTACTCCTAGGGTCCTCTTACAGGGGCCAATGCTGGGCAGTAAATGAGCATCAATTGATGATATACAAGTCATTTGGTGCTCGTTTAAAGTACCTATCATATGGCCCAATGCAAAGTAAAAGAGATATGAATGATCATTATTACGATCATTCATTCTCATTCAGCTTGCATATCGTCGGCAGCACATCCCTATTTAAAGAGGACCTTTCATGACTTCTAAAGATATCAACTAACGATGCTCACATGGAGAGCGGCGCCCAAGGATCTCCCTGCACTTACTATTATCCCTGGGCGCCGCTCCATTCTCCCGGTATAGGCTCCGGTATCGACGCTCACCAAGTTATAGTAGGCGGGGACTTGGTGGAATTGGTTATAGTAGGCGGAGCCTGCCCTTCATCTCCTTCTCCCCGGCTGTGGCGCTGGCCAGTCGCAGCGCAGAGCTCATAGCCTGGGAGATGAAGGGCAGGCTCCGCCCACTATAACTTAGTGAGCACAGATACGGAGCCTATACTGGAACGGAGCGGCGCCCAGGGATAATAGTAAGTGCAGGGAGATCCCTGGGCGCCGCTCTACATGTCAGCATACTTGGTTTATATCTTTAGAAGTCATGAAAGGTCCTCTTTAAATAGGGCCTTGTGCTGCTGACAAATCATCATTTTGGGAGCCTCATGAATAATGTGATCACCCATGTATGTAATTGGATTGTGTCATGTTTACACGGGACAATGATTGGAAACGAGCCAAGGCCGATAATTGGCCCCATCCTCGGCCAATGTAATAGGGCCCTTAGTCTATGGTAACCTATCTCTTCTCTATCTGATGTTTTGGATGAGCAAGAGAAAACTCCACTGTCTACAAGGACAGAGTTTCATATTACTTTTTGGTTGCAGGTCTGAAAATAGCATCCATACATACGTGTATACATTTGGTGGCGGTTTTGCTTTAAGGTTATGTAGCAGTGGAGATCATGTGTGTACGATACATACGGCACACATCTATTATCTATCTGAAGGGTGATTCACATGGGAAACCATGTCTGATCTGCTCTAGTAACATGACTATACGAGACTAAAAATATACGTCTGCTTTTTCCCGGAAACAGCGTCGCTCCGGACTGTTCTGAAGGATCGTGTCGCTATAATCGTGTTACGACAATTCATAGGCAACAATGTATCATCGCAGAAAAAACACTTTTGTCCAACGTCTTAACAACATTCCTCTGTTTTCTATGTACTATGTGGTATATCCTCGTAACTACTTTACAGATTTCTAATCACATGATGTTCTATTCTCTATTCGGACACAAAGCTAAATCCAGATTTCTACAGGTTTCCTGTTACCAGAGAGCAATGAATGGTGGGAGCTCAGATCATAGTTACACAGCTGTCTGGTCAATTTCAAAAGAGGAACGGGCAGAAGTTTTTACTTTTGCTTTGGGTATCCATAAAAACCAATGGTTGTAGATCTCTCAACCCTTCCATAGCTTTCATAGTTTTCAAGTAGAAGCTGACCAACCACACATAATACATATTGTAATGGCTATGTATCTCGCAGTGTTGTCCCTCAGGCTAACCTAGATCCTTCAATGTATTCTTCTTCACTTCAGGTACAAGTCTACATCTATCACTTCTTTTCTTACCCAAATATACAAACAAGTATATACGGAGTGTGACTTTTCTCACCTTTTTTGCTGTCTTTGGCCACTGTTCCCTCAGTGCTATTTACCCTTTTGAGCCTCTTCTCCTCATCAGGTTTGAAGACCTCATTGACATCCAATGTCTCAGCTTCCTTATTCGAGTCCTTGATTGGTTCTTTCCCACTGGATTTAAATTTTTTCTTTACCATTTTGTTCTCTGTGCTCTTTTCCAGCAGGTTTGTAGAGCCCATCAACTGTGTGGAGCAGCTGACTCCTCTATTAGTCTGGTCAAGGGTGCTCGTGTGAGCTTGACCAGACCCACCACCAACACCTCCCTCTCCACCTCCTCCTCCTCCTCCTGCTCTAATTGTATGAGGGTCTCTGTGCACTTGTGACAGCTCATTGGAATTTGGAATGTAATCCTTGACATGCAGCGAATGTACTTTTTTCATTTCAGTTTTATTATTGTCCTTGCCAGCCATGGTCTTCACGAGGCTTTTAGCCTTCTGAACACAACCACCCAAGGGTCTTTTGACAACATCTCCTTGGTAATTTTCCTTAGACATATGATTACTCATTTCACAATCCCCTTTAATGAAGTTACGGGCAGAAGACTGCTGGTTGGCTTCCTTTATGATATTAATTTCATCCTTGACTTTGTGACCCAACGCGTTTTGATCTCCCGTAAATCCACAAGCTCCTTTGATGTCTTCTACAGTCTTATTATTTTCAAGAATCAAATCATTGGATTGTTCTTTAGGACTCCTGTGTGTTGTGGGATCATTTAAGACAAACATTTTATCCAAGTCCAATTCATTTTCTCCTGTTAAAGGATGACCTATCACCGAATTTCTGGTGGGATCAACTAAATGAGGGCTGCCGATAATTTGAAGGATTTCACTTTCTTGTGGATTGTCAGTGGAATCATCTTTTTTCTTAGAAAAATTACAGTTCTCTAAAAATTGAGATTCGAGAACCACAGTTTGTGGTCCAATGTCCATAATTTCTAATGTGACATCCTCCTCTGGTGATCCATCATCGATAATATGCGCACCAAAAATAACAGCTGGGGCCCCAACATCCTCAAAGAGTGATGCACAGTTCACAATTTGCGCTCCAAAAATCAAAGTTTTTGAAACAATATCCAAAATTTGTGAAGCCTCATCTCCACTCTGTGATCCACAATCAATTTTGGATCTATTGAGTTCAGGTTGTGATGCATCATCTATTATTTGTGGTCCACTGTCCACAAGTTGTGACTCATTTTCCACAATTTGTGACTCACAGTGTGATCTGTTTTTCAAAATTTCCGCAAGTTGTAATTTATTTTCTGGAATTTGTTCGTCATCGTCAAAAGTTTGCACAATTTGTGATCCATTATTTGTAACTGCATGTTCACTATCCTCAATCTCTAAAATGTTGTCTGTTGTTTCAAGTCCACCATTCACAGTTTGGGACCTAAAACCCACGTTTCCATTTTCTGGACAGTATTCAGAAGATACGAGCGCTTTGGTTGCCTCATTGCCTTCACTGATATCATTAGTATACTTGACGACATCTTCAGATTCTGAAAGGCAAATTTTGGTCTCTTCTAGTTGCTGAGTTTCTTCGTTTACCTCAGTCTTTAGGCTTTTTTCAGCTAGATGGACACAACCTTCAGGAGGTCGGATGTTTTCTTTCAAAAAATGTATTAACTAATAGGTAAAAGAAAGAAAGAAGAAAAATATATATTAGCACATAATCTGTTGTCACACATTGTTACATATAGCTAACGGCATGGGGTCATTGATTGCAGTTGCTGCCAATCCACACTACAGTTAAGTGGTGAAAAAGAGACTGCTTTAGGGTGGGTTCATATGTAGGTTTTTGTATTTTACTTTTTTTTTTGTAGTAAAACAGTAGCTCCAGATATTAGCTGAAGGTCTATGGAAAATATGACTTGCAGGACACACAGGCGTTTGTTTGGTACTGCCATTTTTTTTTATAGGGGTTATGCCATTATTAATGTAAAAAGTAAAAATCAGACCTCATTTAGTACATTCAAATTTTTTTTTTTTTTTTAAACAAAGCTAGGACCAGCCCTGTACCTCACATGGATCCAGAGTTCTCCCCATTCCTTACTCCAATTGCTCCTGCAGATGTAATTCAAACTGGCAGCTCAGGGTGCATGTCCTTTCTCAGGATGCATGTCCTTTCTCAGGGGTTGTGCCCTTTCTGTTACAACTCTCTCCCAAACACGGCTCAGGGGGTATCTATGTCCTTTCCGCTGCAACTCTCTCCCTTTCACAGCTCAAGGGTGTGTCCTTTCTGCTGCATCTCTCTCCCTATCACAGGACAGGAAGTATGTCCTTTCTTCTGCAGCTCTATCCCTTTCAAAGCTCAGGAGGCATGTCCATTCTGTTGCAGCTCTTGCCCTACCTTAGTCAGGGGGTGTGTCTTTCCTGCTGCAGCTCTCTATCACAGCTCAGGGGCAGTGTCCTGTCTGCTATAACTCTGCTATAACTGTCACAACTTCTAATGGTACATATAGCTTGTATCGGTTGTAGGATAGAACTGAGCATGTGCGTCCACCTCAGCAATGTTACTGATAAGTGGACAAATAAGTAGCAAAATGAACAAACAGCAGGTGGCGCAAACAGATACATTTTATTGAATAGCTCAGTGTCCATACAAAATTTTTAATTACATGCAATTATAAAAGTATTCAGATCCAGGAGCTGGTTTGCAAAATGTAGAATATATTTTGTGGGGCAAACCTGTTAATGTGTCTTATGTTTCCCATAGACTTTTAGCTAACATTTGGAGTGATTTTATATAAAAAAAAGGACCAAAAAACGCAGGTACAAAAAAGGTTACTAAAAAAGCAGAAAAACACCAGTGAAAACCCATGTGTAAATGTGTAACGCCCCAGAGTGTCATTACCACCTTTGTGCCTCGCTATTATCTCTAATGGGCTAGTGTCATGTCATCTGTGTATTTATTCCCAGGTCCTGCGCAATGTGTTTTCATAATCTTATGTAACTGTTCAAATGTAATGTGCCTGGTTCACCAATAGGTGGCAGCATAAATGGCAGAGCTATATTACATAAAACGGAGCCTTACATTCTATTCTAACCCCCCAACCCTCTCTGTGGGGGAATGCAGCAGGAGCATGTCCCTGTTGGACGAGCCCTTTCTAGGCCAGCTGGAGCACCTTCAGCTCCACTGGACGTGGAGGCCACAGCTGGAAGCCTCAGAAACCAGGAGTAAAGTGTTCCCTGGACAAAGCTAGAGACAGACCAGATTACAAAGTTAAGTATGGCATAAGGAAGAAGCTGAGTTCTATATCCAGCCTGTCAACACAGCAGAGTCAGAGAGCAACAGACGTAGCAGAGAGGAGTTTGCCTGCCACAGTTAATGCCAAAGCCTGCTGGGAACCAAGACAAAGCCTGTAGATAGTTTGGAGGAACGTTTATTGAAAGTAAAGCTGTTATCAACTTCATTACAAGGTCTGGACTCAGTTATTTGCAGTTATTTCTTCAATCTCTCAATTATTCCCCCTATCTTTCTGCTTTCGGAGGGCAATACCTGTGGTTTCAGCATATCCAGGTAGGAGCACCGTGACACGTGCACAACAACACCTTAAAGCTACATGCACACGATGTTTCAGGTTTTTTTTTTGCGGATAGGATAGGAACCCATTCATTTCAGAGGGTCAGCAAAAAAATGCTGACAGTTCATCCGTTTGTGTTCCGTGTCCGTTGTCCGTGTTTCCTTTCAGCAAAAAAAAGTAGTGCACGTCCTAATTTTTTCTCATGTGCGAACAAGGATAGGCATTTATTACAAGGGATCTGTGAAAACAAAGGAATCCTCCCAAAAAAAACTAATGGACCATCAGTTTTTTTTGCGGATCCCGATTTGCGGACAGCAAAAAACGACTGTCGTGTGCATGTAGCCAAAGGGACATTTAGGCTACCCTACACAACTCTGGCATTCCTACAACTGGGTACCATCTACCACTGTATCACTAAAAGGGGCCCTGTGCCCTTGTTGCTTCACTGCAACTGGCGTCACGACAAACCATGTACTTTAAGGGATCCCAAGTAGTGCGCCCGATGACTGCAAATGCAGCCTAGAAACATGGCATGCTATAGCTTTTGGCATGTATGGCATGGTATTTCGGGACCCTTAAGGCCTCTTTCACACGTCCATGTCTGTGATGACATCTGTGATAAGATAGTCAGTGGTTCATTCATGAAGATGCCCAGTGATCAGTGCAAATAACTAATATGTAAATAAACACATTAAAATCAATGGGTACATGTGCGTCCGTGGAGAACATGGACAGCGCACGTCCATGATTCACTTATGAAAGAGGTCTCAGGTTTATGTCACACATAGATTCTTTGGCAGTTTTTCTTACTTTTTTTTTTTTGCACTGTTTTGTAGGTGAAAAAAATTTCAGCCCCAGATGTTGCATGGAAGTCTACGGAAAATATTAAATGCAGGATAAACAAGTATTTTTGTAGTGGTGTTTTTCACCCAGCATGCTCTGCATGAAAACTTTCTTTATACATAGTTTGGAGGTGCTGGTCTAACTCTCTATTGCATTGTACATTTGGGGCAATGGCTGCCCGTTTTGGACCGTTCACTCCCGCCCATCTGCCTAGTGTTTTTAATCAGAGTATAATATAGCTGGATTGTACATTGCCCTGAATTTTGTAGACTTAGGCCCAGGAGGGGCAAGTAAAAGGGTTACTGATTACTGGGAGACCTTTGGGACCTTCTAGCTAGTAATGAGAAGCTGGTAATTTTTCACAGCTACCATAAGGTTTAAAGCATGTTTTGGAGGGAAAAAGCCAGACCTGTTTAACACCAAAACCAGACAGACTGATCTTTTGAATGCCAGGTGCTGCTATGTTATTTTGAAGATTTGTTTTTGTCTGGAAAAATTGTCATTGAGTATTATTGAAGCTCTAATACAAGTCTATGAGAGACGGGAGTTGTAACATTGTATTTGTTTGGGCTGAGTTTCTCCACCACCCCTCCCACTAGAAGCTTCTAGTTCATCCAGAAACTGTATATAAGGAGAGACCATAGGTCACCAGCTGTCTGACCAAGGAGCCAACCAGACTACTGAGCTACAGACCGTGGGCCTCCAGCTTCTGGCCAGGGTACCAGCCCTCTGAAAGAGAGAGGGACAGTTAGCTCAGGACCTTTCCTCAGCATCAAGCCCTTCTTCTACTATGGAGAATACTGGAGAAGCCAGCCCAGTGCTTTGCCTGTATTGTGTTACACCTAAATTCCACCAGTAAAGAAGCACACTGGTTCCTTGCAGACCCTAACTCTCTGGACTTATTTCCCATTGGGGTGCACCACGCCTTACCATCTCCTCCAGAGAGCAGCAAAACATGGTAACACCTCAATGGTGTCCAGGGGACCCAACATAGCGTTAGGCCCACCCCAAACCAAGCCACTGCAATAGTGTAGGTCCCATCTGGTGGGAAAAAACCTGAAAAAACAGCAAGAGCCCAAGCAGGCTGCATTCAAAGAAAAAGCCATAAAGACAAGAAATGGCACATATTGAACAAAAAACAAACTAAACTAAATGTTTTGCGTTTTATATTTCACATATACCTTCAGCTAATATCTAGAGCTGGCGTTTTCCTACAACAAAAGCATCAAAAACCCACCCTAAAGGAAATGTCCATTTTTGGGCAAACATAGCATTTCACAAACAGATAAAATAAACGGATACAAGTTACTAGAAATTCGTAAATAATGGATGTTATTGATTTCATGGAAAATCACATAAATCATAAATAAAGCACATTAGAGACCCATTTGGACAATCCAGCTTTGCTAAAAGGATTTCCTGTTGAAAGCCTAATCCCAGGATCTCCTATTGTGGGGACCCCAGTGATCAGATATAATCTGCTGCTGCCGCCAAACTTAAAGGGAACCTCTCACCATGAAAAGACAGTGCAATCTGCAGGCAGCATGTTATAGAACAGGAGCTGAGCAGATTGATGTATAGTTTTATTGAGCAAATATTCAGCAAAACTTGTAATTTATACATTTAACCTCTTCCCGCCCAATGTCATACATGTACGCTGCAAGGTGGGTCTTTAAAGATCAAAAACCTGGAAGCACGCATTTCTGGGCATGCAGCGGCTTCCCCTGCCGGGGATCGGCAGAGCAATATGGTGTGTGGCAGCCTCCGTCCTCCTGAATGACACAAGGCAGCCACACATAAAATATAAAACAAGTTTAAAAATGTAAAAATAAACATCATGGTGGTCCTAGCAGTGATTGACAGCTATCTCTATATGCACAGTCTCATGAAGATTTTCTGCTTAGGCCTCATGCACACGACCGCATGTTTTGTCCGCGTATTTAGCGGCTCGACCGCGGACCAACTAACTTCAACGGGGCCGCAACAGATGCGGACAGCACTCCGTGTGCTGTCCGCATCCGTTACTCTGTTCCGTGGCCCCCAAAAAAAAAATAGAGTACGTCCTATTCTTGTCCGTTTTGCGGACAAGAATAGGCATTTCTACAATGGGCCGTGTTCCGTTCCGCAAATTGCGGAATGCACACGGAGCGGCCTCCAGGTTTTACAGATCCATGCTTTGCGGATCCGAAAAACACACACGGTCGTGTGCATGAGGCCTTAGGCTGATTTCACACTGTTCAGTTATTTGGATCAGTGATTGTGAGCCAAAACCAGTAGTGAAGCCTACACAGAGAAAAGGTATAATGAATTGATCTGTATCTGTTCAGTGTTTTTGACCCGCACCTGGTTTTAACTGCTCGAAATAACTGACCAAATAACTGAAATGTGAACTCAGCCTTACACATCTGCATTGTGTGGAGGAGGCCATCTAGTGACTTGTATAGTTTTGTAGTGTGGGTAGGAGGGAGAATTTCTGATCTCATCTCGGACATTACCCTTGTTAGCAGAACAGAATTTGGCAGCGCTCAGAGTTGGCATTGTTTCGTATTTTGTTGCATGGACGGCTGAAAGAGGCGCCTAATTTATTAGGAGGTGTAGGCCTCTTACTATAGTAGATGCACCTAACTCTAGTGGGTAACTTAGTAACACTGGTGTAGGAAATGTCAGCCTTAGTATACAGTAATCTGCCCTGTGGTGTTTGGTAGATTGTTTTTTGCAGTGTGGCAAAAGTGTGCAAGTGTATGGAAAAGTTCAGGGAATAGCTGACGGCCTAGGGAGTGTTTGGCCGTCAGCTATCTAAATTGTATAAGGGGCAGGGGCGTAGCGTGGGGGGGGCCAGGGGGGCCGTTGCCGCGGGCGCCAGACTGCAGGGGGCGCTGGCAGCCGTTTGCACAAAAAAAATCTATGAAGTTGCTAACTGAGAGCAGCGTCACAGAGTGAGGAGCAGTATCATCAGAACAAGCGCGCCCTGATTAATCATCACGGCAGTATGAAGCTCCGCCCACATCAGTACGAAGCTCCGCCCACTGCAGCACGAAGCTCCGCCCACCTTCCAGCCGGGAAAGACACAGTGGAGCTGGGGCAAGAAGAAGAAGAAGAAGAAGGCTGCTGCAGTGTGTCGCTTCAGGACTCCACAGCAGGCAGCCTGAATGTGAGTCAGTCAGACTGTCAGTGTCAGTCAGTGTGACAGCTCCCAGAGTGTGAGGTGGGCAGGCGGTCTATTAAGGGTAATACTGGTGGTAGGCCTGGAATATGGACACCAGAGGTGACATCCTTTGGGCAGTACTGTCTCTGGCCATCCTTCACCAGCAGATTCCTGACTGCCACCTGCTTGCCCTGGCTCTCAGTGTCACAGTGTGACTGAATCACTCCCTGAGTGTTAGGTGTGGGGTGACTTATTCACTCTGTGACACTGAGAGCCAGGGCAAACAGGTGGCAGTCAGGAATCTGCTGGTGAAGGATGGCCAGAGACAGTACTGGTGTCCATATACCAGGCCTACCAGTATTACCCCTTCATAGACCACCTGCTCATCTGGTAAGGGTGACCAGGCGGTATATGAAGGGGTAATACTGGTGGTAGGCCTGGTATAGTTGATATGAGCAGAGATGGCATCCTCTGGGCAGTACTGTCTCTGGTCATCCTTCACCAGCACCCTGACTGCCACCTGCGTAGCCTGGCTCTCATGGCACTTCACTGCTTGCTGCTTAGGGTACTTTCACACTTGCGTTATTCTTTTCCGGCATAGAGTTCCGTCAAAAGGGCTCTATGCCGGAAAAGAACTGATCAGGCATGTCCCAATGTATTCTGAATGGATAGAAATCCGTTCAGTTTGCATCAGTATGCCTTCCGTTCAGTCACTGTCAGGCGTTTTGGCCGGACATAATACCGCACCCATCTACTACATTATCTGTACTCAGAGAGCTATCACTGTATTATCTGTAGTGTTACATAGGACTGCAAGTGACATCCACTATGTTATCTGTAAAAAGGGGCGTGCCCACAGGTTGGGGGGGGGGGGCGCAATACATGGCTTGCCCCGGGTGCTGGCAACCCACGCTACGCCACTGATAAGGGGGGTGGCACTGCCTAGGGCGGCATAAACTGTAAATACGGCCCTGACTACATGTACTGTAGTACAAGTACAAAACAGTACAGTACATGTAGAGAACAGTAAAGTACATATATTACAGGAAGGGAGCCGTATAGTACATGCAGTGTAGGTAGAGCGCAGTACAGTACATGCAGTGTAGGTATAGAGCAGTACAATGTACATAATCCAGGTAGAGGGCAGTACAGTACATGTAGTACAGGTAAAGAGCACTACAATACATATAATACTGGGAAACAACAGTACAGTACGTGTAGTACAGGTTAAGAACAAGACAGTACATGTAGTAAAGGGAGAAAGCAGTACAGTACGTGTAATACAGGTAGAAAAAAGTACAGTACCTGTATAGGGAGAGAAGTACAGTACATGTAGCGAAGGGAAAGAACAGCACAGTACATATAGTACAGGTAGAGAGCTGTACAGTACATGTAGTACAGGCAGAGAGCAGTACAGTACATGTAGTACAGGTAGAGAGCTGTGCCGTACATGTAGTACAGACAGAGAGCTGTACAGTACATGTAGTACAGGCAGAGAGCAGTACAGTACATGTAGTGTAGGTAGAGAGCAGTACAGTACATGTAGTACAGGTAGAGAGCAGTACAGTACATGTAGTACAGGTAGAGAGCAGTACAGTACATGAAGTACAAGTAGACAGCAGTACATTACATGCAGTATAGGGAGAAAGCAGTACAGTACATGTAGTACAGGTAGCGAGAAGCACAGTACATGTAGTATAGGGATAAAGCAGTACAGCACATGTAGTACAGGTACAGAGCAGTACAGTACATGTAGTACAGGCAGACAGCAGTACATTACATGCAGTATAGGGAGAAAGCAGTACAGTACATGTAGTACAGGTAGAGAGAAGTACAGTACATGTAGTACAGGTATAGAGCAGTACAGTACATGTAGTACAGGCAGTGAGCTGTACAGTACATGTAGTTCAGGTAGAGAGAAGTACAGTACATGTAGTACAGGCAGAGAGCTATACAGTACATGTAGTTCAGGTAGAGAGAAGTACAGTGCATGTAGTACAGACAGAGAGCTGTACAGTACATATAGTACAGATAGAGAGAAGTACAGTACATGTAGTGTAGGTAGAGAGCAGTACAGTACATGTAGTACAGGTAGAGAGCAGTATAGTACATGTAGTACAGGTAGAGAGCAGTACAGTACATGAAGTACAAGTAGACAGCAGTACATTACATGCAGTATAGGGAGAAAGCAGTACGGTACATGTAGTACAGGTAGCGAGAAGTACAGTACATGTAGTATAGGAAGAAAGCAGTACAGTACATGTAGTACAGGTACAGAGCAGTACAGTACATGTAGTACAGGCAGACAGCAGTACATTACATGCAGTATAGGGAGAAAGCAGTACAGTACATGTAGTACAGGTAGAGAGAAGTACAGTTCATGTAGTAAAGGGAGAAAGCAGTACAGTACATGTAGTACAGGTAGAGAGCAGTACAGCACATGTAGTACAGGCAGAGAGCAGTACAGTACATTTAGTATAGGGAGAAAGCAGTAGAGTACATGTAGTACAGGTAGAGAGCAGTACAGTACATGTAGTACAAGTAGACAGCAGTACATTACATACAGTATAGGGAGAAAGCAGTACAGTACATGTAGTACAGGTAGAGAGAAGTACAGTTCATGTAGTAAAGGGAGAAAGCAGTACAGTACATGTAGTACAGGTAGAGAGCAGTACAGCACATGTTGTACAGGCAGAGAGCAGTACAGTACATGTAGTATAGGGAGAAAGCAGTAGAGTACATGTAGTAGAGGTAGAGAGCAGTACAGTACATGTAGTACAAGTAGACAGCAGTACATTACATACAGTATAGGGAGAAAGCAGTACAGTACATGTAGTACAGGTAGAGAGAAGTACAGTACATGTAGTACAGGTACAGAGCATTTATGTATATGTACATTTATCTCACATTATCTCTACATTAATTTTTCCGTGTGCACGGATGTACAGTATGTTGGTATATTTGTCTTATTTGCTTCTAGGAGAATGTTTTTGTTTTTTTATAATATATCTGATATATATGATATCAACATATACTGAATTTCCCTTTAAGAACATAATACGTGCGACAACCTTCTGGACACGTCTGACCGCCCGCAGTCACTGGATATCACATGACACGTCACTGCATAAATCAGTGTTTCCTTCTCATGAAAACTTTTCCTTGTCATCATCTACAGTTAGTTACATGAGAATGGAAAAGATCCATGACCTTCCAAGAGGATGGTTATTTCTTTATGGCCATGGGGCCTGTAGGGACAGTGATTTCTTGATACACTAAAAGGGCAACATGCGTTTTAAAAGTATTCAACCCCTTTAATTTCCCATTTGCTTTGAGCTCTAGTTTATTTCATGCATGTTGACAGAGTTGACATTCATTCTATCAAGTTGACCATGATACATCCAAGCTTGGCGTATAACAATCTTGTAATGCCAGGTCATTGGACACTTGGGATCATTGCCCATTTATGTTGGATCTCTGCTTGGTAATAGGGCCTCTGTGTCTGGCATTGGGACTGTGACTAGCCTACTTAAGGGGACACTGAAACTCCTTGGTTGGCTCAGTTATAGGGGATCTATTGCACCTTGGACATTGTGGCTAGCCTAAATACAGTGTATTATATCAGGGCTAGACTTGTTATGGGGACACTAAAGCTATGTAGTTAGCCTAGTTTTGGGGGGGGGGGGGACTATGATTAGCACTATATAGCAGTTCTGTGGCTAGACTCAGGCAGGGCTTAATAGGAGCATAGCAGCCCAGATTTACTAATCCTAAAGATGATGTAGGCTTAGACCAGCTGTCTAGACCTACACCAGAATTATTACAGCAGTTAAGGCTGGATGATAAATGTGGTGGAGCTATGGACGCTTTTGGCTGACGCTATACCAACTCTTGGTTGGATTTCTTTCAGACAGAATTTGACACTAGAATTGTGGTGCAATTTTGGTGTAAAATGGACCCAACTTAGTCCCTGCCCCTTCCAGCTAAGACCAGCTTGTTCCAACTAAGCCCCATCCTTGTCAAGCCACCTTGAAAAAAGCATAGAGAGCTCATTTAAGTCAGATCGCACCAAAATTGTGACAATTTGTGACACTTTTTGGAAGCACTCACTGGTATACAGTGGGACCAGGGAGCGGTGAATACAGCACTGGCTGTACTCACCGCTCCTTGGTCTTCTTCTGTCGGCACAGTATGCTGTGCTGTGACCTGACATTGCTGTGCAACATCAGCTCAGAGCACAACATGCGGTGCCATCAGAAAAAGACCAGAGGGCGGTGAGTGCAGAAAGAGCGTGCTGGATGTGCGAGTGGTGGCTCTGTCCAGAGCAGGAGAGGCAAATTCTGGGGTCTGACTTGGGGGTCTAGTCTAAAGTCTGATGAGGAATGGGGGCCTGATTTGGGGGTCTGATCTGAGGTCCGATGAAGATTGGGCACCTGACCTGAGGTCTGATGAAGATTGGGCATCTGATTTGAGAGTCTGATGAAGATTGGGGGTCTGTTCTAAAGTCTGATGAAATTTTTTTAAAAATATTTTCCTCCTCTAAACCTAGGTGTATCTTATGGTGCTCGAAGTAGTGTATACATTTGGTATCACTTATAATCATACTGACCTACAGAATAAAGAATTTCCCCTGGCCAGTAAATAACGTAAATATGAAACTCAAAAACCAATGCCAGAATTGAGTTTTTTCCCCCCATTTCACCACATTTTTCAGCTTCATGATATATTGCATGGAATAATGATGCTGGTAGAAGGCATATGGTGAACAGAAACGTAAAAAAGTTTTGACTCTTGAAAGACAGGTAGTAAAAAACAAAAGGGGAAAATTTTTTTTTTACCGGTTAATGGGGTTAATGTTATCACTATTTAGCTTCTAGTTTTGACCGCATAGGAAGACACACAAAGCACTGAGGGAAGGGGGGCCCAGGCTGAACTCTTGCACCAGGGCCCATGAGCCATTAGCTACACCCCTGTATGCACCTGCCTGTAGTGGTACAATACAGCTGTCATTAACTCGTCCATATTGATGAGATGTCTCTGTTGGTTCTGTCCCAGCCTACAAAGTCGAAACATTCTCACCTCCATACTTCTGCATTCTCTGGATTCTCCACTTATTGATTAGGGTGTTAGACACGTGGCAGTGAGGACTCAAGGAAAGAAGAAGTATGAAGAGACCAGTTTATTACCCCAGTACTGTCCCTGGCTGGGAGAGGAGGAGCGTACTGCTGCACTTGGAGGAGAGGAAACATCTTTATTAGACTGAAATGTGACCCCAGAACAGACACTTGATAATCCCTGTTAGTACAGTATGTCGAGTAGAGAAGCTTGGCCTCCTGGACTGCGGCAAATGTTCTTGTGACTGCAGTGTCCATGGAACTGGTACATGATGCAGATGGGGATGGAGCGGTACGAGGCTGAAGAGGGAGGATGATAGTCTTAAAAGGGTTCGACTTAGGGAGTGTGCTTGGAGCGCTGGCTAGGAGACCCAAACCCCTTTAGTCACATGATCTGCTGACGTCTCAACAAAGTAGGAAGTCTCCTCTTACTACCAGGGGCGAATTGGCCATAGTCCTTACAGGGAAATTTCCTGGAGGCTGATGCCCATGGGGCCACCCAAGCCCTTTTCTCTGCTGCTGGCCAGGTACATAATTAGCTCTCAGTGGTAATTAACGATGTGAGAATCAGGTATTCATGTACCCGGCCAGCAACCACACATGCCCCCTGAATTCAACTGCTGTGGCCCCTATCTCACCCCCTAAGCCTCCTGCTTCATATCTTAAAGAGGACCCGTCACCTCTCCTGACATGTCAGTTTTAATAGTTTCATGCATTCCCCGTGTTATCACAATTCTGGAGCCTCTATTCTTATGGCTCTATGTTGTGCCGTTTCTTTATTATTTCTACTAGAAGTAATAATTGAATTTCTATCAGCCTTCAGTAAGGGTACAGAGGGGAGGTAACCAGTTGGGGGATGGTACCTGAACAGGCTCACCCTATCCAATCAGTGCTGCAATGTTCAGCCTGTGCAGGTACACGCCCCCAACTGGTTACCTCCCCTCTGTACCCTTACTGAAGGCTGATATGAATTCAATTATAACTTCTACAGTAGTAGAAATTATAAAGAAATGGCACAACACAGAGCCATAAGAATAGGTGCGCCAGAATTGTTATAACATGGGGAATGCATGAAACTATTAAAACTGACATGTCAGGAGAGGTGACGGGTCCTCCTTAATCAGAGACAACTGGAGGAGGAAAGAAAATGGCATCTAATGATGCCAATAACAGAAAGACAGCTTTTGGGGCAGTATATTGCGCTGCTCTGTGGTTTGGTTTCTGCTGGGACAGTATTTTGTGCTATGGTATTGCTGGCCCTGCCTATTTGTGTTGCCCCGCCTTGTGGCAATTTGGACACCCCTAAACATGGGCTACTTACATTTTTTTTTCCAGGGCCACTTTAAGTTCCCAGTCCATCCCTGCTTACTACAAAACTGTACAACTAAAGGGGACAAGAAATTATGGAAAACTTTGACATTTTTCATCAAGTTACTTTAAAAAAATGTGCAGTTTGCCAAGAACTAAAATATTTTTTCTCTGGACTATTCCTTTAAGTCCACTGGTAAACTAACACAGTCACTCACAACTCTCCATTATATTGTTTTGATGTCTCACTTTTAAAGGAATGGAAAATGACCTTCTTCGTCAATGTTTCCGCACAGTTCATTAACCCCCATTGACCCTCATAAGAGCTGCATTTACCATTTCCAGTCCTGCACCTGTTCTCCTCAGATGTTCTTATAATCCTGGGCTGTAACACTTCCAGGACTATAACTCATTGGCAAAGAAATTAGTCCTGGAAGGCAGAAATCACATGGGGCATGTGGACGATAGTTTTGCTTTATTGCATTTTTTTGTATCATGGGTCACACAGTTGAGATACAGACTGTACCCATATTTTTGAAACGGGGTTCATTGAGGGGAGTATGAATTATTTTACTATTTTACCCAATTCTGAGCGTTAAAAAAACATATAGTCAGCTGGACACCTAGATCTGTTACTGTATAAAAACACAATTTTGCTTCTTCTGTTTTTTGTCCTTCCGTGGCGTGTTGGGGACTAGAGGCTTAAACAACTTGTTCCTCTCAAGGTAGTGGGTCACCTGGTGTGTTTTTGGGGGACCCATGGGCGAGAGGTGTGATCATGATATCACCTAGGTCTGGAGAATGTCTCAGAAGCAGTGAGCTAATAATAGTAGTGGGACTGGGAATGTCTTAACCATGGAAAAGGGTAACTTTCAGGGTTGTGTGTGGGCTCTCACTGAAGCGGCATGAGCTGGGCGTGCTGTCAACCTGGGGAGGAGTCAACTCTGACGAGACGTTGGAAGGCTGTGATAGACAATGGCCCTGTGGGGAGCCATGGTGGTTTGGCTGGTTTCAGACCCACCCCTGGGGAACGATTATAGCTGGGACTGGGAGGGACTGTGTCAGCAGCCTGAGAAGGTATTTAGGGCCAGCATAGCAGGAGGTTGGCTGCTCTGAGGTGTGGCCTAGTTAGTTCAGTCCTGTGGTGTAGTTGATTGAAAGGGAGTTGTAGGAGAGGTCTATTAGCAAAATTAGCAAAGGGCTCTCAGGAATAAAGCAGGGTGAAGAAGTGGCCTTCCTCTTGTTGAGAGTGCAAAAGGTTGTCCTCCCAATCATGTTTTAATGATTGGTATGAAGTCACTGTTCCAAGGTCTTTGTGGACCCAACACTGACCTGTTCTAAGTTATAACCCAAATTGTTCCTAGCTCTTTTCGAGTTATAGTCTAAAACGCTCAAGTATTCTGCATCACCAGGAGTGCACAGTAACTGACAAGTGTAACGACACAGAGTGTACTGCAACCACTAAGATTCTGTGCCTTGTTGAAACCGTCAAGAATTTTTGTACTACTGATATATGAAGAAATCATTAAAAACTAACAAAGTTTATCCAATATAGTCTTTAAGGTGAACCCTTGACCACCACTGTGGACTGTGCGTGCACTGTATGTGGACCAAATGTAGTCCTAGACAATTACAATTTCCAATCTCTTCCCAGTATATCTTCATGTTCGCTAGGTGTAATGTTCTGTGTTTTAAAGACCTGTCATCTCTCCTAGAATGTCTGTTTTAGTACATACTTGCATTCCCCATGTTATACCCATTCTGTAGCACCTATTCTTAGTGTCATCCCTCTATTATTCCTTCTCGAACAGAATTCATAAGTTGACAACTGGGCGTTACCATTCCTCTGGTGTTTCCCTAGGCAGTCTGGCTTCGTCATCACTGATTGGATAGTGCCAGACTGGGTAGGGACACACCCCAATCTAGTACTACTTAGTTTATTCAGAAATTTCCAGGATAAATAACAGAGAAACAGCACAAAGCAGAGGTATGAGAAAGATGATCCAGAATTTTTGTGTCATGAAGAATACAAGTATTTACTAAAATAGACATGTCTATGAAGCGGCAGATTCTCTTTAACATTCAAGAAGACCCACCCCACCCCTGAACATATTCTACAAGTATGCATGGGGCTATATCCATTATAATGCTTATAACAGCTGTCTTGTCCTGAAAGAGTTTAAAATGTATATACCATAAAGTTAGTCTATGCATATATCACATTTCTTCATACAGCTGTTCTAGCTCCACCAGTTTATCTCGCTTTTATCGGACATTTTCTATAATTAGGAATGCTCATGGTTTATCCCAAATCCCTTTTCGAATCCATTTCCCTGAACAGCAGGAGCTGCCACTCACTTACTATCTAAATGGTATCATGGGAATTCCTAGACTGCAGAGCAGCAGACACACTAACTCAAAGAAGCATAGATCTAGCAGAGCAGAGTTTGTTACATCTTATTATTGTGTTTTTCTGCCAAAATGTTGAGGGACAAACTTAGCTCTGCTACTTAAATTTGAGGGACAAATTTAGTTAGTAGAGTTTTGGAGTGTTCACCAAATGCAACGTTTTACTTACATGAGTATGTTCTTCTTCAGTATTCATTGGACCTTCTGTATCCATGTCTTCTATAACAATGAGAGAACTTTCCACTTGCCCACTTGATGGTTCCTCTTGGGTCAAGTCTTCATCTTGAAGAAATTTATCATCAGAGGTTATGTTAGGTTTATCCTTCCTAAAATGTTGGTCAGCTTCACATTCTTCTGTAGGTTCTGAAATACCTGGACCTTCTGCATCACTCTGGTACAATGTCCCTCTTTCTTTGGAGAAGTCATCTATTAGAGGATCCCCCGTTGAATTCTCTGTCATGGTGATGAGACCTTCGACTGAATGGTCTAATACATTAACCAGATACAGTTCCATGTAAGGGTTGCTGGTTCTCGGTTTAATACATGCTGAAACATCTCCTCTGAGACTATTTTCCATGCTTTCTTCATCAATTCCAGCTCGTTCATCCTGGATAGCCGATAGAGGAAGTTTACATCGCTCCTTTCTCTTCAAACTAGAAGTATTGTCCTCTTGGTGCCCAACGGTAATCACCATCTCTGGTTGCAATGCTTTTAGACTGTCTCCAGGGAAGTCTCTTTTTGCATCTAGTGGCTGTGAGTGACTGACACAGAGGCTAGTTAAGGCATCAATAGACAAAGTGTTATTTGATCCTTCATTCGCACTGGTCACACCACTCAGAGGTCTATCACACTCATTTAGGCAATCTGGGCTTACATTTGTCTCATCATCCTGGTCACTTTCCAGTAAAAAGACCGGCTCATTGCCTAGAAGAACATGCTGCCACATTCCTTTCACATAATCCCTCATGATCTCAGAGCATTCCAAATAGTTGAGACAATCATCAAAAAAGTCCTCATCTATAGTCCGATGGTCAACTAACTTGGGCTCTGGGGCTCTGCAGCAATATTTAGAACCATGCAACATGCAGTATAGATGATCAATGGTACCTGTGTAGCACCTGACTCTATTTGATGGCTTGACATTGGTATGACCATTTTGAAACCCATTCATTTGTTTATTGAGGATTAAAATATCTGATTTCTCTGAACTTGATCTTAATTTGGAAAGTTCGAGAAGTTGGTCATCTTCCTCCAGAATAAATAAACTTTGATCTGCGCCCATAGTAGGTTGATAGCGTTCATCTCCTTCAAGATCAGGTTTGGTGTCGTCCAGTGTCTGCTCACTTGGTAGCTGAACTTGTAAAAATGCTAGTTCTCTTACTGTCTTGAAGGGATCCAATGGAAAGTCAGTGTTTTGAGCATTACTAACACATGGGCTAATCACGTCAGGATGCCCCTCCATGAACCTTCGAATCCGGTTTAGAAAGTGGATGCATGAAAAACAAAATGCCCGCACTTGTATGTTAGCTCAAGATGTAAGGTAGATAGTAACTCTATGGAATTCAAATGCTATAATGTTTTAGTTCTAGTACTTCATACTTTGCGGGTTTGCCTAAAATAAACCAAAAATTTGAAAATCAGAACAGTTGAGAGTTGTTACGGACATGCATACAGGCAATAGTTGTGGAACCACTGTGCCAAGTAACTGATTTGACTTTGGGCCAAACCCTAAGGGCACCTCCACGGTATTCACCCTTTAACCCCTATACAGGGATGTAGACTTTGCTGCAGGTTAGTGACCGGACTGCTACCTCCTGGGATTGTTCTGATGCACTTTACAGCTGACCTACTGAGGCATGGCGCAAAACACAGAGCATTAGCAGACAGACAGAGCATGAAACCATGCATACGGAATACATTCATTTGGACACACAGACCTTAGAAACTTTGACACTGTTCAGACATGGCAGAACTTCACAAGACGTACTTCAGAAAACCAGACATACATGGCGTATACTGGATGGCAGTGTTCAAGACAGAAGAAATCAAAAGACACCCACACTGCTGCTACAGGACATAGTTGAGACACAGCGAGTACAGGAATATGGACCAAAGCCAGCACATAAAGACAAATAAGCTCCATAGAATCCATGACAAGGTCAAGCAAACAGAGTAAATGCAATGAATAGGACAGATACAGTGTACTAACAGACACCAAATGGACCAAAGCCAGACATTTTGCAAGGCAGACATGAAAGACATGACATTATTGCACAACCAGGGCAGGTCACAGCACTCAAGAGACATCCACCAAACTGACACAGAACTCAGAACTATATAACAGACTTAACGACGGACCAAGTAGTTGAACAGATGCAGACACACGCACAGCAAGGGAGAGAGTAATCCTCACAATACTGAGCTGAGAAGGAATACAGCTACAAAGGTACGATTCACACCACAAGTAACCGGGACCAGGAAAAAAAGATCAGTGGCAATATGAACCGCCATAGAACACAATGGCCTAAATTCAAACCAACAAGCATCCAATGCTGGTGCATATGGTACAAATGAAAGGCCCTTATAATAAGTGTCTTCTGTATTGTAAGCCCTGGGGTGTACCAACAATAGTAACAATTACAAGAGTAAGCCAGCACTTATGCATATGGTTTCTCGTGCAAGGACCCGGTCCAGTCCGTACAGATCCAGAAGGGTAGTAAGAGATGTCCAGCACTGAGATGAATAAAAATCTTCAGTCTTTATTTCATAAATCTAAAAGAATACAGTTTCTTCACATAGATGATGGTAACGCCACCAATGCGTTTCGATCGATACAATCTCAATCACGGTAATATCGTATAGATCGAAACGCGTTGGTGGCGTTACCATCATCTATGTGAAGAAACTGTATTCTTTTAAATTTATGAAACAAAGACTGAAGATTTTTATTCATCTCAGTGCTGGACATCTCTTACTACCCTTCTGTACCAACAATAGGTCAGAGGCTAGTGGTGGTAATGACTCCTGGTAACTGTTGGGGCAATTGGCTTAAGATTCTCTTTCAGAGATTGGGTCTTACATAAGTAGAGGTCATCATTGGTAGCATAAGTTCTTGACAACACATACGGTGGTTAGCCGTAGCATCGTGCGTAAAGGCTTTTGTGCTTTCATTTCAAGCTATACTACATGGTTGTCAGTCTTTCTTTCACCCAAAATCATCTGTTCTTATCCCAAATGATCAGCTGTAATCTGTGGAGGATCCTCACAGTTTTACCAGGTGTCCATTGACACTAATGGGCTATCTTTGTTGCCCAGTTGCCTCCACTAATCAGCTGCTTCAGGCTGATGCTGGCACCAGAAGGCTCCATCCACTGTGCAGTTTCCGACACCGGCATACTGTAGCTGCTCAGCTGAGCTGCAGTACTTTGGCATGGTCACACCACAGTGGACGGAGTCTTCTGCTTCTTGCTGCATACCTTTGGAGAAGGTCATCAGTATCCAATCGGTGGGGGTCTCCTGATGATCAGCTGTTTGAGAAGGCACCAGCGCTCACAGTAGCACCGTGGCCTTCTCTCTGCTCACCAAGCACATCGCCATATGTTGTACAGTGGCCGTGCTTGGTATCGCAATGATGACGAATGTGACATCACATAGCCTAAAGAAGACTGCAACACTACTCTGAGCGTTGGTGACTTCTCAAAAAGCTAGTCAGCGGGGGTCCGAGGTGTCAGATGATCTCAGAAAAGTACCAAACATAGGCCACCAAATACGATTCAATGTTTTAAACCACTTATTTTAAGCCCAAACAGGATATCTGTGACATACATAACAAATTAGCAGTAAGAAAATCATCTTGACCAATCCCACATAACTCCTAGGTGGGAGATGAAAAGTTTCCACAATTTAAGGCCTCGTTCACATTTCCGTTTTTCATTGATGTGTGCCATCCGCATTTTCTATGGACAACCCGTCGACCCATTTATTTTAATGTGTCTGGGCACATATCAGTATTTTTTTACTGACTGTAGATCAGTAAAAAAATCACGGACACATGCACTATTTTGGTCTGTGATGCGGACCAAACACACCCATTGAAGTACTGTATATGGGTGCGTGAAAATCACAAACACAACATGGATGGCATCAGTGTTGCGTCCATTTTTCACTGAAGACTGATAGTAGATGCTTCATGAGTACGGCTAAAACACGGATCCTTCACGGACATCTTCACGGATTAAACATGGACACTTTTTTTCACGGACGTGACACTGACACAAAAATGTGAACGAGGCCTAACTTTCTGTTTAATCTTATTCTCCAATGGTTTCTTTAACAGAGTTTTCCGATTTGCACCTCCAACAGCCATAATTTTATGAAGGTGGTTGTGTTGTGTATGGCTCCTATCTTCCCTTCTGGGCTGTGGTCACATGATCATGTCCACGCATCTCTTTCCTATTTCCTGTGATGTTATGTCCATGGGCGGAGCAGTGATAGGGGAGTGTCTATGTAACTAGCTGGGTGGGAGGAGTTATAATCTAGCTGGACAGTTAGGGGCAGTGCTGGAGATGTGACAGAGGAAGGAGAAGTGCATCGTGGGTTTGGTTGGATACAGAAACAGGAAGTGCTACATACAGGATGGACCTTAAATCAGAGGTGTCATGGTTTGAATCTCTCTGTCACAATGGCCACACCCATCTGCCTCCCAGCCAAGCTCTTGAACTAATCCCTGCTTACCTCATTTGCATAGCCAATCAGAGGGGTTTTTACAATTTACCAATAGAAAGAGGTGTTCCAACTGTCAATATAACTATATGTGGTGTATTCAATAAACAATTTTGTCAGTTTGAACTCACATACAGCCTGACTGGTGTTAGTTCTGTGAGAATTAAAACGACACGAGCGGTCGTTTGAGGCCGGATCATCAACGGCGGAAGCAGCAGATATTGTGGTCACATCAGGGAGTGCCGTGAGAGCAGAACAGAGCGAGAAGGGGCTCGTTACATTGGTGGCAGCGGTGGGATTGGCTCTCCAGTTACTGGGACACTCCAAATCACCACAAGGAATGACCAACTACGCAGCCTGCGGGAGAGACACGCTGAAAGATGTACTTGAGAGCTGAGGAGGGACCGCTGAGACAAAGAACAAGGCCACCCTGATCAGTGAGTTAGCTGAGATGGATCAGAGGGATGGTGATGCTTTCAGCAACGAGTTAGAGAGCGGTTGGCAATTTATGGCGCCAATCCATCCGAGACCACCATACAGAATGCCATCAGAGACATCCAGCTGCAGGATGAGCGGCAAGAGAGAGAACTAGAGTGACAAGAGAGAGAATTAGACAACATGAGTGGAGAATGGCGGAAGTGCGGCGATCAGAGCTGCGGGCCAGACCCTGAAGCCAGACAAGTGTAATATCGGGATGTCTGAGGTACAATATCTGGGACATATAGTGGGAAGTGTAAAGCAGAGGCCGGAGCCTGCAAAAATCGAGGCCATCCTAACTGGCCGGTTCCCAGAACCAAGGCCCAGGTACTTGCATTTTTAGGGACAGCCGGGTACTACAGAAAGTCTGTACCCCACTATAGTGACATAGCCAAACCACTGACGGACCTGACCAAAAAGAATCTACCTAGACAGGTCCTGTGGTCCCCGAAGTGCAAAACAGCATTTCAACTGTTAAAAACCGCCCTAGCACAAGCTCCCATACTGGCGGCACCCGATCCTAACAAATGCTTTGTCGTACATACAGACGCCTCCATGTTCGGATTGGGAGTCGTACTAAATCAAGTTGGCGACAACGGGAAGGAGCACCCGGTGGCGTATCTCAGCCACAAGTTGTTACCCAGTGAGGTGGGATATTCTACCGTGGAAAACGAATGTTTGGCTTTAGTTTGGGCTTTAAAGAAATTGCAGCCCTGCGTGTATGGACGCTCTCTTACCGTCATGACGGACCACAATCCCTTGATATGGCTAAACCGGGTGGCAGGAGAGAATGGCCGATTAATAAGGTGGAGCCTGGCTTTGCAACCCTACAATTTCACCATACAATATCGGCCAGGGCCTCAAAACGGGAATGCGGATGGATTATCCCGGCAGACTGACCTAGAACCTTAAGACTACTTTTCCAACATCCTCGAGTTAACGTTGGACTGTTTCCGGGGGGGTAATGTCATGGTTTGAATCTCTCAGTGACAATGGCCACACACATCTGCATCCCAGCCAAGCTCTTGAACTAATCCCTGCTTACCTCATTTGCATAGCCAATCAGAGGGGGTTTTACAATTCACCAATAGAAAGAGGTGTTCCAACTGTCAATATAACTATATGTGGTGTATTCAATAAAGAATTTACATAAGGTAGGTAAATGCTTGAGCTGTTAAAAACCATAGTAATACCGGAAAACTCCTTTAAATGTTGTGTAGCCTTCTATATTAGCCAAAATGTTAAGTCCCAAATACATAAAAGAAGAAACTTAGCCTATTAGACTTGTTCCAGTTTGCACTGAACTCTGTAAAGTCCCATAATTCTCAACGACTTCAAAAATAGCAGCCAGAGAACCAGATGTGTATCCTATAAAGAGAAGAAAGTCATCTCCAAATAATGTTGAATCGTCTTTGAATTAATGTTGCCGGTGACTCTACCGCTAACACAAAAGAGTAATGGAGATAAGGGACAACCTTGTTTCGCGTCCCACTCCAAAATAAACTGAGACAGTGGTAGGTCATCTATACACAACTTCTGTCAACTTATCAAATCTAGGGCCAAGACCAAAACATGTCAAGACTGCCAATGGGAAATTCCACTCAATGCCTTGGCCACATTGCGTGACACCAGCGCGTTATCACGACAATTCAAATTCGGCAATTCTAAATTGACAGAGATCTTACGTAAATCTATAGACAGGAATTTACCCAGCATAAGTCCAGACAGATTTTCAAAAGTAATTCACAGTATGACACAGATTCTAAAATTAGATATTTTTTTTAGCCAAACTCGCTTAAATTTTCAAGCAAATACAGCTTGAAAGAGTTCTGAGTTGTACCTGTGATCCATAAGTAAACTACCCCTGCTCCTTTCCTGCATTCTGCTCCATCTCTTAAATATTCCTAATCGGCACCTGCTGGGCTGGTGTGTATCAGGGTACATGTATACCTCCGTACTGTCCATCTTCATAACAGGACTGCTGAGCGCGTGCACATCATTAGGAGGACTCATCAGGACTCAGAGAGGAGAATGATTACACAGGATCACAATGAGGGTTAGAAGGTGAGTTTTACTTCATTAATTTTAGCTTCAGCGTAATCAGGGCAGTCCCAGCTATAAACACTGCTATCAGATGAAAATGTGATGACAGATTATCTTTAAGAATTTCCTTTCCTGGTTTGTACTAAGAGCATTTATTCAGGCTTGCTCCTCGACTGAATTAGATGGAAAGTTTACCTCATCCAAGAATCTTTCCATATCGTTCCCAGACCTTGTTACCTACCTCAGATCAGCTGCAACCTGTTGTTTAACAGCAAATGATAAGTCTGATCCTTCTTGCATAAAAATTCAGATCAAACTTGTCTTTTGCAACAGGCTTCAGCAGGCACTCCCCATTACCACCGCTAGACCAGGTACTCTTTAAAGCCCTGTCCCCATAGTCAAGCCCTATCTCCATCAGCTCTCTGTCAGATGAAACAGAAGGGATAAGGAGGAAAGTGAGACCTGATTTTCTACAAAAACACTGTAACCTTATAAACACTGTTCTTTTTTGTCTCATAACAACTGCTGTGAGGATGCAGCCCCTGGGACGATCAACTAATCTCTTTGGGTCCCAGTCCTGGCACTCCTAGGCAGCACTTTAAGGGGAATGTATAACATGGCAGCCATAGAAGGGGTTCCCAAGGAGAGGAAGACTGAGCTTTTCCCAGTCAGTGGTGTACACTAATGATGGGTGTGGGAAAAGATAAAAATTAGGCCTTTTCTAGGTTCTACTTGGCACCACCATACTTCAATCCGCATGGGAGGAGAGGTCCAAGTGTTTATTTTCAGGACTGAAGTAGATTTTCCACTTGCTTGTTTGCTAAGATTGCTGCCTCTGGGGACACAAGCCTGTGCAGGTTCTTACTATCTATTAAAATGTGGAAGAGACCAACGTGGAATGGGCCCCCTTGTCTCCATGGGCCCCTTACTGGTCTACTCTATGGTACCCCCCTCCCTTGTTTCCAGTTAATTGGAGTATTATGTTGGTTGATTATGAGTACAATTTGGATAAAGCATATAATTGGGCGTTATATGGTATTATGTGGGTTGTACCTGGTGATATTATCTTTAGCCATTATGATGGTATGGCAGTACCTATGTGGGAAAAACGGTGGTTGTCCCAACCAAGGGAGCTTGGTGCGTACGCACCTCTCCCTAAGACTGCTCAGAGTCTAGAAAATACAAGTGTTCGGGACATGTGAATATACTAAGGTCATCCTATTTTTATCCTCACCTCACCCTAGTAAGTACTCACCATCAGTCCTAGTTGATACCCTGTGTAGGGACTTGTAGGGACTTTAGTGTATGGTGAGTTTCCGGACAGGGCCACCCCTTGTGGGGCAAGGACCCCGTGTTAGTAGGCTGTGAAGGGTCAAGCAGGCCAAGTAGGGCAGAAAAGGGACAGTCTGTCATCTGGTATGCGCCCTGATATCCACCGTGCCTGACCTGTGACCCTCTCTTCTCCTGACAACATGGCTGGGCCCTTTATCTGTGGCCGGGTGAATAGAGCTGAGTCTACACCCAACCGGTAAGAACTTAGCACCTACATCCCTAATGGGCGTGCTCTTTCTCCTTTTTTTTTGTTTGAAGTGGTATTTTCGTGTGCCATTGGGCTAGTCAATGACCACATGAACTAGTGTGGTTTTAGATTTTTGTTCTTTGGTGTCTGACTGGGACGTTTTTCGCAGTCAGGAGGGCACGTTTTTTGCATGCACTTTCAGTCAGTTTGACTGTTCGAGCGTGCTTGCACTCCCATACCCAGTCGTTATTTGTTGTAAGGGGCCCGTATATTCTCTGATGAGATTTTATCCAAGACCATCAAAAGTTATGTTTTAGTATGTTACTGCCCTCCTTTGCATCCAGTACCTATGTGGGTATGTTGGCTGAAATTTCAGAAATGGCAAGTGAGGAACAGCTTGTTCCTCAGGGTTTTACTTTCAATGAAGGCATCTCTGAGTTCTTGAGTACAAACTGTTGCTTTAAAGGTTTTCCGAGAACCCCAAAAATTGAGGTAACAGCAGGGAGTGTTGTAAGATAATAAAAGTAGCCATGCTCACCTGTCCACTCCTCCACCTTTTCAGTGCCAATGATTCTGTGCTCCATAGGTTTTCCAGTGTTGTATGGATGACGCCCCTGACTCCCCCCTACTGTGGTCAGTGACTGCCGCAATGATCATGTGAGGTAAGTGGGAGAGTTGGGTCCTCGCTGATCTGATATTGATGATCTATCCTGAGGATAGGTCATCAACATCTGGAGCCTGGAAAACCTTTTAAAGGGGATGTCTCACTTCAGTAAGTGGCATTTATCATGAAGAGAAAGTTAATACAAGGTACCTACTAATGTATTGTGAATCTCCATATTGCTTCCTTTGCTGGCTGGATTCATTTTCTATCACATTATACACTGCTTGTTTCCGTGGTTACGACCACCCTGCAATCCATCAGTGGTTGTCGTGCTTGCACACTATAGGAAAAAGCACCAGCCTCTCTGGTGGCCGGTACCATGGGAGCGCACATAGGCTAGTGCTTTTTCCTATATTGTGCAAGCACAACCACCACTGATGGATTGCAGGGTGGTCTGTAACCAGGGAAATGAGCAATGTATAATGTGGTGGAAAAATGAATCCAGCCAGCAAAGGAAGCAATATGGAAAATTACAATATATTAGTAAGTGGTTTGTGTTACATTTCTCTACATGATAAATACCATTTACTGAAGTGAGACAACCCCTTTAACCAGGGCTGTGGAGTCGGTAGATAAATTTTCCGACTCCGACTCCTCAGATTTTGAAACTTCCGACTCCGACTCCGACTCCTCGACTCCAAATCCTCTGTATTTAATATGCAAATACGAAGCTGTTCCACCAAGTTCTTCTAATCTCCTCTAGCACAGAGAGGTAGTTGAGCAGAAGCTGCTGCCTTCTCCTTTGTGTGCTGATCTTCTGCTGAAGATAGAGCAGTGGGAGGATCCAGGAAGGGGCAGGGGAAGGGGCATTTATTTTAAAACATGATTTTCCTAGTAGAATCCCATAGTCATGTTTAAAATTTAAGCTAACAATCTGAGTTTACATGTTTTATAGCTTTAGCTGAATGATAGCAGTTTTTCAAATGGTTTACAGCTTCAGTCTTGAACTATTGACTATCCATTCCCTTCACTTATACAAGTGTCTCCAGTCCTTAATCAGTTATCAGTGAGAGGCTAGGATAACCATGGGTTCCCTGTAACAGCAGACCACAAGACAATGGAAAGTGTAAGTATTGCCGCTCCTTAAAGGGACACTGACAGGCTGATTTTCCAGCTAAAGATATATATATATACTGGTATTCATCAGAGAATTAGGAATAAAACTATACTAATGTTACCCCCAGTTAAGCTGTACTTGTGTTTAAAAAAGATTTTAATCTGTATGCAAATTCACTATCTTTGTGCCCAATGGGGCAGCGTCTCCTGCGGCTTTGTGCCCAGCCGCGCCCGAAGTACAGCTTCCCAGCGCTGTTCCCCTCGTTATTATTCACTGCACTGGCCTTTTTTTCAGGCTAGCCGAACGCTGAATTCCTGCGCAGGCGCACGTGTAGAGTGCTGGCAGCAGCCTCGTCTGGCTATGCTGAGGCTGTGCCAGCTTTCTCTCTACCTCCTCGCTACCTAGTCCTGTCTAGTGCTGCCAGTACTCTACATGTTCGCCTGCCCCCTTGGGCACAAAGGTAGAGAATTAGCATATTGATTAAAACGTTTTTAAACACAAGTAAACCTCAACTGGGGGTAACAGTCGTCTAGTTGTATTCCTAATCCTCTGATGAATACCAGCAGATATATCAGCCTGTCAGTGTCCCTTTAACTGCATAGTAAAGCATATGAAAAGCGTGCTTCTTCACGGTCACTTAACGTCTTTGTTTAGCGGTAACGTGACGCACTGCGTGCATTGGCCTTTATTCTTACAGTAGAGAAGTAATTAATTATAAATTTATCTGAATTGGGACATTTAAACTTGCTTTTTTTTTGTTCCAATTTTTTTTTATTCCAATTTAAATCTAGTAGGAGTCGGAGTCGGTCCATTTTTTGCCGACTCCGACTCCGACTCCAGGTACCCAAAATTGCCTCCGACTCCTCGACTCCGACTTTGACTCCACAGCCCTGCCTTTAACTATGTGAAATAGTGTGCTGAATAATAACAATCAAATGGAAACAAAGCCCCAAGCAAAGTTATGTCTGGGGCCCCTGTTGTACTGCTTAGCTCTACCCCATAGCATCCCCATAGTAGCAGTCTCAGCTTAAGCCCTCTTGCACACGGCTGTTGGCCGGCCGTGGACGTATTGCGCACTACACAGGCACCGGCCGTGTGCACCCCACATCACGGATGCGGACCCAGTTTTCACCTTCAGGGGAGTCTTGGCATTTGGAAGAGAGTTTCACTACTTGGAAACCTTACTATTTGGATGTAGACTTAGAATACCAGTTGCATCATGACGTGGCTCCCAAATAACAAACTCCTCTTGCTCTATCAACCTTTGAGATGTTATGCATGCTAAATACTTCAAGCAATAGTAAATGATGAGCTCCAAAATCCAAACCACTGGCATAACTAGAAATGACTTTGCCCCACAGCAAATTTTTGAATGAGCCCCCAGCAACTTCTTCGCAGCTCCCCACTCCTGTGGGTAGTCAAGATCATGTTCTCAGATGAGGCCCGGCAGTCACTCCATCCATTTCCTACAGTGTCACCGTATATAATGTCACTGTATAATACTGTTTAGGGGGACCTGACAATAAAATCTTTTAATTCTCCTCCTAGGTGTGCACCTTCTCAGTTTGGGCGCCAAAGCAGCTTCCCCTATAGCTACTCCCCTGATCCAATCTGTATATGGGTTTTCTGCTGTGAAGGGTTCTACTCAGCAGTAGGGGCAGCAGATGCACCTAAGCCCTGGTGCACATAATAGGAGGCCATGTTATAGATTTTGCTCTGTGGCCCAGGCTAATCCCAAATTTCCGACCCTTGCATGCAGGGTAGGACTGGGGTTCCTAGGACCCACCAGAGGAAATTATTCTCGGGTCCCAAACCCCATATCATTAATAAAGTCTTATAGATTTTGATTCAGGGGCCTGGCGGCAAGCTATTGGCTCCAGATGTTTTTTTTTTTTTTTTAGTGGACCTTTGGGACCCACTGTGTTATCAGAGCTTGGGCCCTCCGGGGGATCCTCTGGTACTCTGGTGGGCAAGTCCTACACTGGTTGTATGTGTACAAAACAAAGGGCAGAGCTGCCACCCGGGATTTGTCTGGACTCCTCGGTGCCATGTCAGCGTTTTTTCTGACAAGTATTCCAACATAAATCAGTCACTGGGGTATTATCAGCTATGCGCCACACGGCTACTGTGCACATTGTTAACCTTTTTAGCTGGTAACATCACACTGTGATTCTTCTGCAAAACCCCAGCAAAGTCAAATGAGACATGCCGTCCAGCATGTTATTAGGATGGCCGCACTTCATGACATATATACAACGCTCGGGGAGATATAAAACCCGCTACAATTGCAGTATCCAAGAGAACGGGTTGTCTGCAAATTATTTGTTCTGTAATATACTGTTATGTATGTTACCCGGAATAGCTATGTATGGATTGCACAGCCAGGGTTAACAATCCTGGCTCAGCCCTTGTAGGAGGTTAGGCTAGTCCCACCCCAAATCTTAAAGAGGTTGTCTTACTTCAGTAAGTGGCATTTATCATGTAGAGAAAGTAATTACAAGCCACTTACTAATATATTGTTATAAGGCCTCATGCACACGACCGTTGTTTGTTTCCGCGTCCGTTCCGTTTTTTTTCACGGATAGGATGCTTCCCCATTCATTTCAATGGGTCCGTCAAAAAATGCGGATGGTCAACCATTTTCCTTCCGCTTCCGTGATCCGTGTTTTCATTCCGTCAAAAAAATAGTGCATGTCCTATTTTTTTCACGGTCGCGGACAAGGATAGGCATTTTTACAATGATCTGCCATAAAAATCGGATCCGTCAAAAAAAATGGTCCGTCATCCGTTTTTTTTGACGGACGCGAAATTTCAAGGAGGAGCGGACGCGGAGGCAGGCAACGGTCGTGTGCATGAGGCCTTATCCATATGGCCTCCTTTGCTGGCTGGATTCATTTTTCCATCACATTATACACTGCTGGTTTCCATTGTTACAGACCACCCTGCAGTCCATCAGTGGTGGTCGTGCTTGCACAATATAGGAAAAAGCACTAGCTTATGTGCGCTCCCATGGTCCCGGCCACCAGAGAGGCTGACGCTTTTTCCTATAGTGTGCAAGCACGACCACCACTGATGGATTGCATGGTGGTCTGTACCATGGAAACGAGCCCCATGTATAGTGTGATGGAAAAATGAATCTAGCCAGCAAAGGAAGCAATATGGATAATAACAATACATTATTAAGTGGCTTGTATTAACTTTCTCTACATGATAAATGCCACTTACTGAAGTGAGACAACCACTTTAAGTCAGCCTAGACCAGAGTTTGGAGAGAGAGAGGAACCTGTGACTTGGGCTCCCTCTTCTTAGTCCCAAAAAGCTACAGAGACTCACCAATCCCTGCATGATCTACAGGAGGAGAAAGACAAAGGAGAGAACTCAAGAACCTACAATCTGCATGGCTGAGCTTTGAAGTCAGTAAGGCATTTGGCTACCAAAAACTGTTTAGACTTCACTGCAGTGAGGGGAATAAAACCTTCACAACTGGACACAACCTGGCCAATTGTATCTTTAAAACCCTGTATCCTTCACTGGACACAACAGCCACCATTTAAAGAGGAGTATTGCCCACCATTGATTCCGCAGGAAGAGACTTGAGACAGACAGAGAATGGAGAGATCTATAACTTCCATTCTTGCCTAAATTCATACATCGTTATCTAGGAAGAATTGCACTGAGTACAGTTGCAATTGTGTTTTGCTATCATTGGATGGATACACGCTCTGCCTTGCACCCATGCAAACACTTAACATCATAGGCACCCCAACTACCATCAGACAGAAGCCACAGCACTAGTGTGTGCCCCGGGAGAAGAAAGGGTGCATTCTCCTTTCATCGCCCAGCCCTAGGGAGCAATGATGCGAGGACAGCCACCGTGGTTGACAGTAAGGCCCCTTTTACACGGGCGAGTTTTCCATGCGGGTGCAATGCGTGATGTGAACGCATAGCACCCGCACTGAATCCTGACCCATTCATTTCAATGGGTCTGTGTACATGAGCTTTTTTTTCACGCATCACTTGTGCGTTGCGTGAAAATCGCAGCATGTTCTATATTCTGCGTTTTTCACGCAGCCCTAGCCCCATAGAAGTGAATGGGGCTGCGTGAAAAACACATTGCACCCGCAAGCAGGTGCGGGTGCGTTGCGTTTTTCACTGATGGTTGCTAGGAGATGTTGTTTGTAAACCTTCAGTTTTTTATCACGCGCGTGAAAAACGCATCAAAACGCATTGCACCCGCGTGGAAAAAACTGAACAACTGAACGCAATTGCAGGCAAAACTGAATGGCTTTGCCTGTGAAATCGCACAGTTTTCACTGAACGCATCCGCAACGCATCCGGACCTAATCCGGACACGCTCGTGTGAACCCAGCCTAACAGCCAGAGCCGCTACCTCTCGCATCCTCCTCTCTGCCTCCTTCGGAGCTTACTGAATAATCAATGCATTTTTGTTTCTGGTGTTTTTCCAGGATGCTGCATGCTCTAGGTGTGGTGTATCTTGGGCCAGTTTGTCTTTTGCCTCTCCATAGGACTTAAAGGGGCTACAGAAATTGATGACTTATCCTTAGTATAGGTTATCAATTTCAGGCAGCTGCTGGAACTTGAAATCATACACTATATGGAGCAGGAGGCCTACAGCGCCATCCACTGTGTAGTGATCTTCCTGCTGTACTGCAGCTCAAATTCCATTCAAGTGAATGGGAGTTGACCTGCAGCTTATCAGCACGGAAAATTACAGTGTACGGGGCCTTCTGCCTCCAGTTTCTACTACCGTTTCTACTATATCTACTGTATAGTTTCTGGTATCAGCGGCTGCCTGAAACAGCCGGGTGTCGGACCCCCCATCGCTCTGATATTGATGACTTATCCTGTGGATAGGTCATCGATATCTGTAGCCCAAACAGCTGTTTTAATAAAATGCCTACAAAAAGGCATGTAAAAAGGTACCTCATAATACGGAAGTTCTGGCATATCGTACGCCAGCGGGGTTTGTTAATAAGACTGGTGCAAGGAGCAACAGTTTTGATAGTAAGCTCCACCAGCATATGAAGAATGGCTAATTCTGCCTCATGGGGGACTTTGTCTTTCCCTGGATCAACATTGCAGCAGAATAGGTAGGAGAGATGGACTGTGCTTAAGGCTGGATAGGCAGAGAAGATTACAAAAAACCTTAGGATTAACCAAATTGAGACATTTTCCATCTCTGCCTGCATTATTAATCAAATTTTTCTCAAAGTAAATTTAGGTAGAGTTCCCCTTTAAGACTAGGAGAAAACCTGGTCACCATCAGGCAGTGACGCACTTTGAATGCGGGTTTTTAAGGCCCTCTTAAGGGGTGTCATGGTTATGGTCGTGTGGAAAAATCCGACATCGAATTAACAGTTTAAACTGCCATAGTCCCATTCAGTGCAGCTAAGGGCTCATGCACACGAACGTATTTTCTTTCCGTGTCCATTCTGTTTTTTTTGCGGACTGCATGCGGAACTAATTATTTCAATGGATCCGCAAAAAAAAAAAAAGGAAGTTACTCCATGTGCATTACATTTCCGTATATCCGTATGTCCGTTTGGCAAAAAAAAAAATAGAACATGTCCTATAATTGTCCGCATCACGGACAAGAATAGGACTGTTCTATTAGTGGCCAGCTGTTCTGTTCCGCAAAATACAGAATGCAAACGGACGTCATCCGTATTTTTTGCGTATTTTTTTTAATCTGTTTTTGCGGACCGCAAAATACACGGTCGTGTGCATGAGCCCTAAGGCTGAGTTCACACTTCATTTTTTTGGTCAGTTATTTCCATTAGTTCATGTGAGCCAAAGCCAGTAGTGAAGCCTACACAGAGATCAGGTGTAATGGAAATATCTGCTCCTGTTCTGTGTTTTTGACCCACTCCGAGGCTCCACTGATGCATGGTAAAGGAGTGAAGGGGAGCTCATATCTGTGTTCAGCCCTAAGCCTGGATAACCCCTTTAATGTTTTCTCTCCTGTAATGATCCTCACCTGATTATGGCTTCTGCATCAAAAAGTCTGAACATGTGGCAGCACCCTTAGTGTGTGGGCTGGCTTCTCCCCTAGCTCTAGAGACTTCTAGACAGTTGTAGGGAAAGCTTGAAGGAGGTAGGAAGGAGACTGTATGTGCTCCTCTCCCCAGGCTCCAGCTTCCAGAATCCAGAGACAGATCTCCATGAGATCCTCTGCTTCTGCTACAGCAAGAGAGAAAGAAATACAAGGTAACCTGCGTAAAGCTTTCTAGGCTGCTGCTGCTGTAAAGGGATAACAAGTTAAGACATCCTACACATTTCAGGAACGACTTGGCCAATCGTATAATTGAACCTGCATACCGATTTGTAATTTGCAGGCATTATTGATAGAATACAGTTGGCAGCCAGAGATTCTAGTAAGAGACACTTTAGCAAGAGAGGATAACCAGAGGGCACATTGCCTAATTCAAGACATCTAGGAAAAGGATTTGCACTTTGTACAGACTGTTGTATGTACTACAACTCCTATTCAAGTACAGCAGGACATTTGTTTTGTTGAATCTCGCCTGGTTACTGACCACACATTTACCATTGCAATACTACACCTCCTCTATATAACCACCAACAACAAGGGCACCCCAAAATACTATCGGGTGGAGGCCCAACTACAGGGAATTCCCCAAGGGGAGAAAGGGTGCCCCCTCCTTTTCACTGCAATGTCCCTAGGGAGCAACAGCCAAGGGCAGACCATTATGACACATCCTCTATTTGGGACCACTGCCACTCCCATCCTTCACTCCGGATCCTCGTGGGACTCACTGCTTGAATGGCATCACGAACAGGATGGGCTTCCTTGCCTTACTAAAGTACTAATTGTTGTGGAAACCCCTCAATTGACTTTATTGCTGTGTTGAACAAACCTTAAATTCTGCTAAAAGTGTGTTATTGCAGCATCAGCAATGCACCAACGTAACAGGGGATAATCAGCCATCCTTGGTTTCTGTGCCTTGTGTAGTGAGGACCCACCTACAGAGCAGGAAAAGACTGCATCCGCTCTGCTGAGAGCAGGAAAGACAGAAGAGCGTCTCTGCATACAAGGAGCTAGTCCTGGAAGAATACACAAGAAAGAGACTGGGGATCTACAGTCTGGGTATGCAGTCCTGTGGACTAACCTGTTTCTTTGTAGCAGTGAAGGAACTCTACCCATTGGCAAGACTCTAACGGACCTGAGCTGCAGTGTGACATGGTATTGTGTTTCTAGGAGTCTTTTATCATCAAAGCTGCAAGTCCAGGACTTGTTCTTATTTGCACTCTAAATGGACATTTTATATACCTAGCTAGTTAGTTAGTTAGCCACCCTACCTTATGGACTATCACTTAAGACTTAACGCCTGAATTTTTTTTATTTCGCTGTGGTAGTCAAGTTGAACCTATTGAGGTGTTTAGTGCTGTGCATATTAGCCCTCTTTCTCTCCACAGCATAGAGAGGAGAAAGAGTCAGCCAGGACCTGGGTCTTTGGGACTTATGTAGCCATACTACCACAGATGGATCCAACGACCAATCGAAGGATGCTTGAGTTTCAAACTAGGTGTGTGCAGTACTCCAGTACAGGGGTATCTGCAATTGTTTGGTAATGTACTGTAATTGTATGCTATATAATGTGCACTCAGAATATCTGTGCATGGCTCAGCCCTCTTAGGCTGCTTTCACATCTGTGTTGTTAATTCCGGTTTTGAGATCTGGCAGAGGACTGCACTAAATCAAAATTGAATAAACTAGATCTGGTATGAAAATCATTGTAGATCAATGGGCGCTGTATCCGTTTTTTTTTTTTTTTTGCTAACCAAAAATCCGGATCCGGCATGAAAATCAATGTTGAGGGACCTGTTTTTTTTCCGTTTCAAAAACTGGACACAAAACCGAACCATTTAAATCTGGCAGAGGATCTCAAAACGCAGATGTGAAAGTAGCCTTAGGGAGTTTAGGGTGTAGGCTAGCTTAACCCTTAGCTCTAAAGAGTTCTTGGCAGTTTTCGGGAGAGCTTGAAGCAGCTAGGGAGAAGACCCTATGTGCTTCTCTGCTCAGGCTCCAGTTTCCAGAATCCAGAGACTAACAGATTTCCGTGGGATCCTCTGTGTCTGCTACAGTAAGAGAGGAAGAAAGACAAGATTGGAGAATCTGCATGGCCATTTGAAGAGTCAGTCAGTAAGGTAAGCTGCATAAAGCTTTCCAGACCCTGCTGCTGTGGAGGGGTAACATGTTTGCTCTGTGTACAGATGTATACAGACTATTGTTGGATGTACTACAATTTCTATTTTCTCTTCAAGTAAAGAAGGACGTTTTGTTGAACCTGGCCTGGTTAATGACTCCTACTACACCACACACTGGCCATTGCACTACTACAACCACCAACTTAAATGGCACCCCAAACTATCATCAGAGGGGAGCCTCAGCTACAAGGAGGGCCTTGAGGGAAGAAGTGTTTGCTCTTCTTTTCACTGCACTGGTCCTAGGCGAGACCACTGTGATACATTCTCTAGTCAGGCCCACTACCACTCCCATACTCCGCCCCGGCTTCTCAGGGGCTCACTGCTCATGCTGTGGATTTGTTTATTGAAAAGGCAGAAGACGCTGTAATTATTCTGCACTGATGCTACAATGAAGACAGTGTGCAGGTAAACATTGAAGAGGATGCAGCATTCACACAGTAGCCCCTTCAAACAGCTGATTGGGGGTGGTGTCAGCATTCAGACCCACATCAGTCTGATATTGATGACCTATCCTGAGGATGGGCCATCAATATCATGAAACTGGAATCCACCGTCAACACTTGAAAGGAGGTGTTTTCTACTATTACTATTATAATTGCTGTTTTTATCATTATTTACTATTGTCGTCAACGTATTTCATATCTATCTATCTGTGTTACTTTTATGTCTATAAATCATATATAACATATTTCTCATAACTACACTAAAATACCATTACCAAATGTAAGTTAATGAGATGACTGTTAAAGCTCAAAACTAAACATGGTTTCCTGTACAGTGAGTCACAGGTAACACTATGAATACAGCACCCCATGCAGCAAGTGACATTTTGTTCCCTCGACAGCACCCGTCTACAAAAAAAATCATGATATCTTCCTCTATGACATTTTACCTACTCCAGATTTATAGCCAGCCTTGCAGCAGAATGAGAGGATTAAATGGCCGCTTTAATGAAGTTCCTCCTTGGAACGTGGCAGGGGGCATGCCAACGGGTCAAACTCAGGTATTATTGCAGTAACAAACACAAGAATCCTTAGGGACTGTTATGTCTTACCTTATAACTGAGAAGAAGTTGATGAAAAGCTTGTGATGCCTGCTCGTACCTTTAATGCCTCCTCTTGATCTATTTTTATCTATTTGCCAAGTAAATGTAACTGACACCCCCAACATGCGCGCTCTCGGGATGTAAGCTTACACCGCACATCAGTTCAACATTAGGAGAATTTTACTATGATTAGTAATAAATATCTTGGCGCTCAGCCACATACACAGTAAATATTTTACCCAATGACCCAATGACCTTATTCTCGAGGTTGGTCAATTAGAAACAGATATTTTATATATGACTTGGTACAGAATTATTCCTGATACCTCATAGATATGACTGTCTCTAGAGGACCTGCATGAAATGGATCTTAATTAGTACTAAGTAATGCTTAATTTTATTACAGTGGCATCTGCTGCTGAGAACCGCCGTGCGTGGCTCCTGTTTTTGCTCAGCGGCCAGGACCTGCTTCCCACTGTTTTCCTCCCAATGGGTCAGGCCTCCAGTTCCACTCTGTCCCTCCACGCAGACCAGGGTCTGCTTGCTGGCGCATCTTCTCTCCAGCTCTTAAAGGCTGCATCTTTACCAGCCAATAGTCAGGTGCCTGAGCAAAAAGGTTCCTTAGCTTGCTAAGTTCCCTGCAAAGGTGTGCTGGTTTGTTGTCTTCTCATGTACCGACCTCTGCCTGTATTGACTGTTCACTGCCCGAGGTGACCGGTGCTTGTTTATTCTATTGACCCTATGCTGCCTCCCTTGACCTCGAACCCATTGCCGTATTGCACATACTCCAACAG
This sequence comes from Bufotes viridis, assembly GCA_033119425.1. NCBI lineage: Eukaryota > Metazoa > Chordata > Amphibia > Anura > Bufonidae > Bufotes > Bufotes viridis. Next base: position 32,614,853 of record CM065589.1, read on the forward strand.
CCCTGACCTTGGCCTGTTCCTGACTACGATTCTGCCTGACCCCTCAGTGCCTTGCACCATTGTCTGTGGCCCCGGTGGGTGAGCGCAAAGACTACTCTAGATGCTGCCTAGTGCTTTCCCTGCAGTAAACTCCACATCCTTGTATAGGGATTAAAGGGTGAATACAGTGGACTACCAGGATAATGCCCTAAGGATTAGCCCCCTATGTCATATCTTTTGGTTAAGACCATGGTTCCACACCCACTGCTCTTAACACATTTCACCTGTGGGTGAGCTGTACAGAAAATGAACACTTATTTCAAGGTTCCCACACAGGTTACCACTAATCATTGTGAGGCCAAACAGGATACCCTACATTCAACTTGTTTTCTGAGTTCCCTTCCGACAAAAATGGACAACCTCTTATTTGACAGATGATTAAATATAAAATTTTCGGTTGGATCAAGTAAAAAGTAACAATTTTTCATGTGGAATCAATTAGAAATGATGTTATATTAATTATGCTATTGCTGTTACATACTGGTTGTGGCGCCCTCTGGTGTTACATACTTGTTGTGGCGCCCTCTGGTGTTACATACTTGCTGTGGCGCCCTCTGGTTTTACATACTTGTGGTAGCGCCCTCTGGTTTTACATACTTGTTGTGGCGCCCCCTGGTGTTACATACTTGTTGTGGCGCCCCTGGTGTTACATACTTGTTGTGGCGCCCTCTGGTGTTACATACTTGTGGTGGCGCCCTCTGGTTTTACATACTTGTTGTGGCGCCCTCTGGTTTTACATACTTGTGGTGGCGCGCTCTGGTTTTACATACTTGTTGTGGCAACCTCTGGTGTTACATACTTGTTGTGGCGCCCCCTGGTGTTACATACTTGTTGTGGTGCCCTCTGGTGTTACATACTTGTTGTGGCGCCCTCTGGTGTTACATACTTGTGGTGGCGCCCTCTGGTGTTACATACTTGTTGTGGCGCCCTCTGGTTTTACATACTTGTTGTGGCAACCTCTGGTGTTACATACTTGTTGTGGCGCCCCCTGGTGTTACATACTTGTTGTGGCGCCCCCTGGTGTTACATACTTATTGTGGCGCTCTTCCTTCTGTTATTTTTATTCTCTCAGAGAGTCCACTGCATGTGTCCGGTGTCGCGTGAAGAAGCCGCTTCTAGTGCTGATTCTTATTGGCTGGCTGCATTATAGCAGGAATCATTTAACCGCAGGGGTACAAGACCTAGTTACTGAGAGAGTGTGTCCTTCAGGACTAGATGGACATTCAGGAAGGGATACCACACCAGGGGGTGCCATGGCTAGTATGTAACAACAATATCTACACAAAGGAACATTTTAAAAAATGATTCCAATTAAAAATTGATGTTTGTGAAAAATGTTTATTCAGAGGATCAGATAATAGTTTTCTTGCGTTCTCATATGTAGATTGATTGAAGAAAGTAACTAGTACTAAGTGTGTAACAGGGTGCCCTGTTGGTGGGACATGCATCATGGTGTGGTATCATGGTGTCAGACCCTCCCTGACTGCTTTGACGCATAGATCAGGGTAATAGGCATAGGCAGAGATGGATTGGCCATAGACTCTACAGGGAAATTTCCCAGTGGGCGAATGCCCAGGGGACCACCAAGTCCCCTTCGTTGTCGCTGGTCGGGTACATAGGATGCTCTCAGCAGTAAATACTGTGGTGAGAATCAGGTACTCATGTGCCTTCCTGAATTAAACTGCTGTGGCCAAAGCAGAGGGACAGCTTTTGGAACAATATATTGTGCTGCTTTGTCGTCTATGGTTCTGCTGAGATGGTTTTTTGTGCTATGGTATTGCTGACTCCGCCTACTCGTGTTGCCCCACCTTTTTGTCAATTTGTACCCCCCACAACATGGGGACACTTTTAGGTTTTTATCCAGGGCCACTTCTAAATTCCCCGTCCAGCCCCAAAGGAGGGGATGTTATAAAAAAAAGAATAAACCGAAAAGAAACTGAATTTATTTTCGAGTTGGATTTAAATAGTTTTATATGATTGTTGTATATGTTTTTTATTTTTTTAAAAGAACTGTTTTGTACTTTAAATGATGATATTAGACCTCAGATGGGGTATAACCTTTTAAGTACAAGTGGGAGAAGTGTTTTTTGGTAATGCTCTTGAGAAAGCTGCAAGGAGAAACCGGTTGGGCACTATGAGGGTCATCTATTAAGACCGGTGCTTTAGGCTAAATGCACACGACAGTTGTTTTTTGCTGTCCGCAAATCGGGATCCGCAAAAAAAACTGATGGTCCATCAGTTTTTTTGGGAGGATTCGTTTGTTTTCACAGATCCCCTGTAATAAATGCCTATCCTCGTCCACAAATGAGAAAAAAGTAGGACATGCACTACTTTTTTTGCTGAAGGGAAACACGGACAACGGACGCGGAACACAAACGGAAGAATGGTCAGCATTTTTTTGCTGACCCATTGAAATGAATGGGTTCCTGTCCTATCCGCAAAAAAAACTGAAACGGAAGCCGAGAAAAACAACTGTCGTGTGCATTTAGCCTTAGATGCAGATCTTAGTAAAGACCTGCACTGGCAGTGGATCCTCCACAGTTATGAAGAAGAAGCACCGGCCTCTTCATAACTTTGGCGGATCCACCGCTGCTTCTAAATGTAACATATCTTTCCAGGACAGAAGCTGAAGACAGAATGCCGTTGGCTGTCTATCAGCCTCTGAGCCAATCAGGGCAAGCCCACCCCCCCCACTTCCAAAAGGAATAAGATCCTCTATACCAGGGTTGCCAACCATCCAGAAATTTCTGGACAGTCTGTAAAAATAGGTGACTTTTTTTCCTGTGTCCGTGATTTTTTTGAGGCAGGTGGTACTTGACTAGATTATTTTGGTGGTAATTATCATGATCTTAAAGCTCACAGTAAATGCTGGTAATTAGTTCTTATCAGTATATTGAGCTATAGATATGTATCACTTATAATCTTTATCATTAGTTATGCTTTTCCAAACTGTCCGTAAAAAATATTGCCTGTCTGTGATTTTGGGATAATTGTCCAGAAAAAAGAAAAATTCTGGTTGACAAACCTGCTCTATACTACAACACACAGGAGAGCTGACAGATCCTCTATACTACAACACACAGGAGAGCTGACAGATCCTCTATACTACACCACACAGGAGAGCTGACAGATCCTCTATACTACACCACACAGGAGAGCTGACAGATCCTCTATACTACACCGCACAGGAGAGCTGACAGATCCTCTATACTACACCACACAGGAGAGCTGACAGATCCTCTATACTACACCACACAGGAGAGCTGACAGATCCTCTATACTACAACACACAGGAGAGCTGATAGATCCTCTATACTACACCACACAGGAGAGCCGACAGATCCACTATATTACACCACACAGGAGAGCCGACAGATCCTCTATACTACACCACACAGGAGAGCCGACAGATCCTCTATACTACACCACACAGGAGAGCCGACAGATCCTCTATACTACACCACACAGGAGAGCTGACAGATCCTCTATACTACACCACACAGGAGAGCTGACAGATCCTCTATACTACACCACACAGGAGAGCTGACAGATCCTCTATACTACACCACACAGGAGAGCTGACAGATCCTCTATACTACACCACACAGGAGAGCTGACAGATCCTCTATACTACACCACACAGGAGAGCTGACAGATCCTCTATACTACACACACAGGAGAGCTGACAGATCCTCTATACTACACCACACAGGAGAGCTGACAGATCCTCTATACTACACCACACAGGAGAGCTCGACAGATCCTCTATACTACACCACACAGGAGAGGTGACAGATCCTCTATACTATACCACACAGGAGAGCTGACAGATCCTCTATACTACACCATACAGGAGAGCTGATACATCCTCTATACTACACCACACAGGAGAGCTGATACATCCTCTATACTACACCACACAGGAGAGTTGACAGATCCTCTATACTACACCACACAGGAGAGCCGACTGATCCTCTATACTACACCACACAGGAGAGCTGACAGATCCTCTATACTACACCACAAAGGAGAGCCGACAGATCCTCTATACTACACTACACAGGAGAGCTGACAGATCCTCTATACTACACCACACAGGAGAGCCGACAGATCCTCTATACTACACCATACAGGAGAGCTGACAGATCCTCTATACTATACCACACAGGAGAGCTGACAGATCCTCTATACTACACCATACAGGAGAGCTGATACATCCTCTATACTACACCACACAGGAGAGCTGATACATCCTCTATACTACACCACACAGGAGAGCCGACAGATCCTCTATACTACACCACACAGGAGAGCCGACAGATCCTCTATACTACACCACACAGGAGAGGTGACAGATCCTCTATACTATACCACACAGGAGAGCTGACAGATCCTCTATACTACACCATACAGGAGAGCTGATACATCCTCTATACTACACCACACAGGAGAGCTGATACATCCTCTATACTACACCACACAGGAGAGCTGACAGATCCTCTATACTACACCACACAGGAGAGCTGACAGATCCTCTATACTACACCACACAGGAGAGCTGACAGATCCTCTATACTACACCACAGAGGAGAGCCGACAGATCCTCTATACTACACCACACAGGGGAGCTGACAGATCCTCTATACTACACCACACAGGAGAGCTGACAGATCCTCTATACTGCACCACACAGGGGAGCTGACAGATCCTCTATACTACACCACACAGGAGAGCTGACAGATCCTCTATACTACAGCACACAGGAGAGCCGACAGATCCTCTATACTACACCACACAGGAGAGCTGATACATCCTCTATACTACACCACACAGGAGAGCCGACAGATCCTCTTTACTACACCACACAGGAGAGCCGACAGATCCTCTATACTACACCACACAGGAGAGGTGACAGATCCTCTATACTATACCACACAGGAGAGCTGACAGATCCTCTATACTACACCATACAGGAGAGCTGATACATCCTCTATACTACACCACACAGGAGAGCTGATACATCCTCTATACTACACCACACAGGAGAGCTGACAGATCCTCTATACTACACCACACAGGAGAGCTGACAGATCCTCTATACTACACCACACAGGAGAGCTGACAGATCCTCTATACTACACCACACAGGAGAGCTGACAGATCCTCTATACTACACCACACAGGAGAGATGACAGATCCTCTATACTACACCACACAGGAGAGCCAACAGATCCTCTATACTACACCACACAGGAGAGCTGACAGATCCTCTATACTACACCACACAGGAGAGCCGACAGATCCTCTCCTCTATACTGCACCAAACAGGAGAACTGACAGATCCTCTATACTACACCACACAGGAGAGCCGACAGATCCTCTCCTCTATACTGCACCAAACAGGAGAACTGACAGATCCTCTATACTACACCACACAGGAGAGCTGACAGATCCTTCTATACTACACCACACAGGAGAGCTGACAGATCCTCTATACTGCACCACACAGGAGAGCTGACAGATCCTTTATACTACACCAGTGTTTCCCAACCAGTGTGCCTCCAGCTGTTGCAAAACTACAACTCCCAGCATGCCCGGACAGCCTTTGGCATCGGGGCGTGAAATCATGCTCCGATGCTTTCTCTTGCCCTGCGCTGCAATCAGGTTCTGATGCCTGGGTGACAGAGTGTTTACGTCTGGGTTCAGCTCTGAACCTGGACAACCCCTTTAACCTGTTCTAATGAAAAGAAGCAAATATCAACATTGACAGCCAAAAAATTCACAGAAACAACTCACCGATAGATGTCCGGAACCATGAAGGGGATGGAAGATGGTAATCGGATACAAAGAGAGAGTTGTGAATGACAGTGAGCAGACATAAAGACAGAGAACTTTACAAAATGCACAGAGCTTTCATTACACATGGCAAGGAAGCACAGAAACTCTGAAGATTTAAAGGAAGGCAGGCAAAGCCAAAACTCATCCCTAAATTAACAAGGCTTAGGAAGTTGCTCATGATTCTGATCTGTGTTTTGATGTCTATGCAGTAATATAGATATTTACTGTAATATTTAAAGGTTTGTCATTGGGGTCTAGTTGCTGTTGATCGTGAGCTGTTATGGATTTATTTGCTTTTTAATCACATGCCTAACACCACATGACTTACGTTGGGACAGTAGGCTGGTAACTGTAACCCGCCGTATAAAAGCCGTTATATTATGGTTTGTTAGCTTTCAGTTTCATTAGATAGCTATGGTCACAGTGAAGATCCCAGAGACCTGCCAAAGTGATCTCTGAACACGTGAACACTGTGACAGGTTGTCACAGCGATCCAAAGTGAAGGAAAGTGAGCAGGTGCACACTCAGCTAGGATCCATTATGTGAGAGTGACCCTTGATGGTTGTAAATTTAGCTGTGATTCTGCTGTCTTTGAATTGACTGCTTCCTGCCCTGACTGTGACCTTTTACCACAAAAAAGTAAATTAGTTAAAAAGTTATAGCTGTATTTATTAGTTTTAGCAACATTAGAACAGACTACAAGCACACACACAATTTTCCCCTTTTAAAAAAAAAAAATTAAAAGAAAAAAATGTAAAAAATATAGGTATTAATTTTAGCTATATTTAGTATAGCCTTTTTTGTGCATAAAATGTACAAATATACGCAAATTATAAGCTTAAAATGTCCAAATTTTCTCAACTTTGGGGGAAGGGGGGATGACGCATAATCACAGTATAAGTTTGCAATGTGTGACCCAGCATTGTGAAACTCAAATAGCATAGTAAAAAGAAATATTACCAGCTTTTCCTGCATTTTTATATTGGGGTAGGAGGAAGCATTATCACATTACACGTTTGCAACGTGTGTTATATATTATAGAAGTTTCTTTTTTCACCCAGCATTGTAAAATGCAAATTACACGGTAGACACAAATATTACTGTCCTTTCCTGCATTATTATATTGGTGCCGGGTGGGGAATAATGGCATTACAGGCTTGCAATGTGTTTTAGGCCTCATGCACACGACCGTTGTATTTTGCGGTCCGCAAAAAAAGTATCCACAAAAAAGAACAGCTGGCCCCTAATAGGACAGTACTATCCTTGTCCGTATTGCGGATAATAATAGGACATGTACTATTTTTTGTGGAACGGAAATACGGACATACAGAAACAGAATGCACATGGAGTACCTTCCGTTTTCTTTGCGGACCCATTGAAATGAATGGTTACGCATACGGTCCGCAAAAAAAAGGAACGGACACGGAAAGAAAATACATTCGTGTGCATGAGGCCTTATAGTATAGAATTCTCTTTTTTTCCAGTGTTATGAAGTGCAAATTACACAGCAGACAGATATATTACCGACCTTTCCTACATCGTTATATTGATGGTAGGGGGAGCTGAATTTCATCGCGCTTCGTGATAATCTTGATAATAATTATGTAACCACGCTGGCAGATGTTATGATGTCATCACGTCACAGCGTGAGATTTTGCGCGGTGTCTTTAATCAAGATGGCCACAGCGGGTTCTTTGCGCTCAAATGGATAAGGTGAGTAATTTTTTTATATTTTTTGTTAACTGATTAACCCCTGAAAGCCCTGATTTTCAATCTCAAATGTCGCGATGAGCGATGAACGCGGCATCTGAGGGGTCCAATGATGGGGAGTGGTGCAATCGTCGTTCCCCGTAATTGTTCCTCTACATACAAATAAATGCGCTTCGTGACGAAGTAATTTGTCACAAAGCGAATTTGTTTGTGAAATTTGACGAAGCAGCTGAACTGAATTTTCCATAACTTTGCTCATCCCTAATTACCGGTGCGAATATTGCATTATTCCCAAAGTAAAGCAGGACTTTTTATTTAGCAAAATTGTGAATTTTCATTAGGCCTCGGAATAAAATATCTAGAATACAGAACAGTTCAAAATGGAAGACCCAGGCCTGGTCTTCTCAGAGCCAGAATGCAGATAGTAGCAGCAGGAGCCATCTAGGCTAATAGTGGCAGGCCACAGTCCTTCCTTGCTCCCGAAAGACTCAACATTATTTTTGAGGACAAAGAGAACGAGATTATGGACTGGATAGCTCATTCCTCTTCTCAGTCACAGCAGGACGATGTAGAGGTCACCTCTGAGTCTGCCACCATGCCTTCCTTGGAGCCAGGGGTCACAGCATTCCTCCTGCTCCTCCTCCTGCTCCTTGCAGCTCCAGAGAAGTCTTTCAGATATCAGTTTATCCTCTCTATCTTCACTGCCCCCCAATAGTGGGGTGACTTCTTTTTTCCCTAATAAGAGGCAACAAATCCCCACCACACACTACAGCAGATACTCAAGAGAGTCTCCCTGTTGATGACTTGTGTGAGAACAGTCAGTGTTTGAACTGCCACAAGGAGGAGTTTCAGGGGGAGATGGGAGACTCCATGCATATCTGTGTTGGTGGTAGTGGTGATATTACTTGTAGCCATGGTGGTGGCCAGGGCCGGTGCAAGAATTTTTGCCGCCCTAGGCAAGATAAAAATTGACGCCCCCCCCCCATCAGATGATCTGCCCTTACGGTACTGTAGCGGCGACACGAAGCGCACGGCGTCATAGTAATCAATGACGCTGTGCGCAGTGTATGCTATATGTGTATAACAAACATATTTCACATGAAAACTTACAGTTGCTTGGCCCTTGGGGATCTCGGACACCACTTCACACTTTGGCCGGGGGATCGGTGTAGAGGTATACTGTATACTGTGGGGATCTGCGGAGCTGATGATGTGTTTTATCCTAAAGAGAAAGATATCAGAATAAGGATTTGGAGAAGGATCAGAGGGATAGCAGAGCAGGGAGAGGCTGGTGCTGCTACTGGGGGTCATAACATGGGGAGTAATAAAGCCCACCATAATACCCCCCATAGTAATAATTCTCCTTTTAATATACAGTGCAAAAATACCCCCTTGTAATACCCCAGCTCAGCTAATGTCCCCATAATGTACCAGTATGAAATACCCCTATATAGTGCCCTAGTAAATGCCCCATAGTGCTCCTCTCCGCCTTCCTCCTAGTGCCCCCATAATATAATACACAGTATATAGGGTATATCCCAATTCTCCCCTCCAACATGGCAACACAGCTCGGTATTATTATTAATATAAAGGCCCTCTCTGTGCTATTATTATAATACTGGCCCCCTCTGTATAAATAATAATACTAATACAGTGGGGGCTATTAAGATAAAAATAGTACAGAGGGGCCATTATAATAATAATATACAGAGCGACCTTATAACAATAATAATAGCCGCCTTATGTGCCAGTAGTGCCCCCTATGTGCCAGTAGCCCCTTTATGTGCCAGCAAGCCCCTTTATGTGCCAGTAGCCCCCTTATGTGCCAGTAGCCCCCTTATGTGCCAGTAGTGCCCCTTATGTGCCAGTAGCCCTTTATGTGCCAGTAGCCCCTTATGTGCTAGCAAGCCCCCTTATGTGCCAGTAGCCCCTTATGTGCCAGTAGCCCCCTTATGTGCCAGTAGCCCTTATGTGCCAGCAAGCCCCTTATGTGCCAGTAGCCCCTTATGTGCCAGTAAGCCCCTTATATACCAGTAGCCCCCATGTACCAGTAGCCCCTTATGTGCCAGTAGGCCCCCTTATGTGCCAGCAAGCCCCCATATGTGCCAGCAAGCCCCCTTATGTGCCAGCAAGCCCCTTATGTGCCAGTAGTCCCCTGATGCTCCAGTAGCCCCCTTATGCGCTAGTGACCCCTATATGTGCCAGTAGCCCCCACACATATGTGCTCCATCCTCATTTGAGTTAAAAAAAAAAACACAAAAAAAACAAAAAACACATACTTACCTCCATGGCAGCGATGCGATGCAGGCCTCTTCCGGCCTGTGTCCGCGCTGTGCGGCTCAGAGCGGCGCGATGGCGTCATCGCGCCTCCTGGACTCGACCTCTGATAGGCTGCCTGCCAGCACTAGGCAGGCAGCCTATCAGATGAACAGGGGAGGACAGGACACGCCTCCGGCCCGCCCTCCTCCTGCACGCTCCGCTGCCGCGACTCTGCTCTGGTGCCTGGGGCGGGAGACCGCACGGGTGTCACCCCAGGGACTGGTGTCACCCGGTGCAGTCCGCCCCCTCAGGCAGTGCAACATGATAGCGGGCGGCGCACCGACCGCCCGTTACTACATAAGTTTTTTTTTTTTTTTCCAATAGCAGGGTTCCGGCGCCCCCTGCTAAATTGCGCCCTAGGCAATTGCCTAGGTCGCCTTACAGGTGGCGCCAGCCCTGGTGGTGGCAGAAGGGGCAGTGGTAGCGACAGTTGCAGCCTGGAAAGAAACAGAACAGGGAATTGGGAGGGGGCCAAGGAGCACACAATGACATATCACAATGTGAGAAAAGTGGTGGGGAGGGTGAGGACTCTGATGATAGTGTGTTGAACATGACCTGGGAGCCAGATTGGGGGGCTGAGCATGGGGGAACATCTGAAGAGGAGGACAGTGGCAGTTGCATTAACAAAGAGCAGAGGCGACTTAGGGCCAGAACTTCCCAAAGAACTGCCAGGGACAGATCTGCTTTGGGAACTGGTGATGCTGCTGATACTATGGGTGCAGAAGGCCCAAAACATGCCAGAGCTCAGCCAAGCTCAGCTGCCACTAACTCTGTGCAGTGTGTGCTAATATCTCCAGTCTGGCATTTTTTCTCCACACTCTCGGAAGACAGCAGCATTGCCCTGTGCAAGATCTGCAAGATTAAAATAAGCCGTGGGCAGTCAAACACAAACATAGGTGACACAGCTCTGTTGAACCACATGAAGAAGCATCACCCAATCCAGTGGGAAAACAGAGGTGTCCGACAGCAAGCGCAACAAGAGTTTGCTCCTTCTTCCGGTCTCCTTTGTGACAGCCAGAAAAAAATGAGCCCCTACACTGCACTGTAGACATAACTATATAATAGTTTTGGGGGTCAAAATATGGCAATGAAAAAAAAATCTATTTTTTAAAAGTTTTTATTTTATTTCAGTATTAAAACACAGGAAAAACTATATAAATGAACTAACCCAGAGAATGAAGGGCACAGGACAGTTTTACCGCCGTAGAGACAAAACCTGTAAAATTGTGGCAGAATTGAGTTGTTGTTTTTTCAATTCCACCCCATTTGGAATTATTTTCCCATTTTTCCCACTATATTAAATGCCATGTTAAATGGTGGCATTAATTAGAAAGAACAACTTGCCCCACAAAAAACAAGCCCTCAGACGGCTATGTGAACTGAAAAATAAAAAAGTTATGGCTCTGGGAAGGCATAAAAATGAAAACGCAAAAATAAAAAAGTAGTAGAACCCCAATAGGTGTAACTCCTCCACTTTAGCAGTATATGGACTGCAAATGGACCCAGGTCTGGACATTTTGGTGCTCAAAGCACATAAGACATATAAGGAACCCCCCCTCTACCCACCCCACCCCAACCCAAACACACACACTTCCCCAAAAGCCATAGAATCAATACAAAATGATAATAACAAAAGGTTATTGGAAATATCACTGATGGTCGATGGAAGTGAATAAACTGTCTGGTGCTCCAGTCACCTCCATATGCTGGCAGTATCTGAGTCTGGTGCTCCGGTCACCGGTCCATATGCTGGCAGTATCTGAGAAGGCAGGGATCCTGCAACATGGTCATCCAGTTTTGAATGTCAACTCCAGGTTTAGAGATTATGAGAAGAGGAGTGATAACATATACCTGCCATTTACATAGGCCATGCCCCCAAACATTGCTAGCCCATTGTATTCCAATCACATGTAGTGCATTTAGCCTTCAAACCCCTGAATAAAAGACCCCAAAATAAGCACTGTCCACAAAATAAACTGTAAATACAGGCTTCAGAAGAAATATTTGGGGTCATTTATCAAGACGCAAGTTAGGCCTATAGCACAAGAATGTGTGCGCCCCGTGCCCTTATTGCGGACCGCATTTGTGGATTCACAATACACGGGCACCATTCCGTGGCAATTCCGCATCACGGATATGGACCCATTCATTTCAATGGGTCCGCAAATCCGGAGATGCGGAACGGTGCGGAATGGAATGACGGAACACTACGGAAGCACTACGGAGTGCTTCCGCGGGGTTCCGTTCCGTACTTCCGTCCCGCAAAAAGATAGAACATGTCCTATCTTTTTGCGGAACGGGCAGATCGCGGACCCATTCAAGTGAATGGGTCCGCGATCCGCTGCGGCTGCCCCACGGCCGGTGCCCGAGCATTGCTGCAAGAGTGTGCAAGAGGCCTCATGTAGAGGAGGCGGCCGGCCCAATATCGCCATGAGTATAGCACCTGATGGAGCCTGTATAGCAGCACACAGAGGCTGTATAGCTCCACACTAGAGAGCCTTATGGCCTCCAGGTCCTGCTCTGCAGGCTTTGTGCCCATGGTTCTCCCATGTGTATGAGCCCTTAGTGTTTGTTTAAGATCCTGAATCCATTTTTAGATTCTGAATCAAGTTGTACCTTATATAGTCCAGGTCTGATTCTCCTCTCAATACGTCTTTGCCCGAAGGTCAACAGAAGAACAAACACAAAAGTCATATTAAATGTCATAGGGATTTCATATGAAATAAATATTGAAGCTGGACGCTGTACTCGGGGATGCAATCCAATATGATGCCGCTAAGTAGAGGGAACACAAGATACTTGGAGGTGAAGAGTGAAAGTGGAAAAACCCTTAACATTAGGGCTGAGTTCACACTTCAGTTATTTCCATCAGTTATTGTGAGCCAAAACCAGGTGTGGGTCAAAAACACAGAAGGGTGCAAATCAAATTATTATACCTGATCTATTAGGAGGCTTCACCACTGGTTTTGGCTCACAATAACTCATGGAAATAACTGACCAAATAACTGAAGTGTGAACTCAGCCTTACTGACGTCTAATAGGCTATTTGTAAACCAAACCATAAGAAATCCCTAGTTACCAGAGCCGTTTTAATACATTGGTGGGTGCAGTGCAGAAATTTCATGAGTGGGCCCCCTCTTAGTGCCCCCACACAGTAGAATGCTCCGTTAGTGCCGCTACAGTAGTTATGCCACCATAATGCCCCCTCACAGTGGTTATGCCCCCTTAGTGCCCCTCACAGTAGTTATGCCTCTTTAGTGCCCCTTACAGTAGTTATGCCCCCTTAGTGCCCCCTCACAGTAGTTATGCCCCCTTAGTGCCCCCTCACAGTAGTTATGCCCGCTTAGTGCCCCCTCCTTAGTGCCCCCTCACAGTAATTATGCCTCTTTAGTGCTCCTTTACATTAGCTATGCCTCTTTTGTGCCCCCTCACAGTAGAAGGCCCTTTTAGTGCCCGCTCAAAGTAGGTATGCTCCCATAGTACCCCCTCACATTACCTATGCCCCATTAGTGTCCCCTCACAGCAGTTATGCTCCCCTAAGTGCCCCCAAATAGTAGGTTCAGTATTTTCCTTTAGTGCCTCTTACAGTCGTTATGCCCCCTTAGTGCCCTCTCACAGTAGGTATGGCACCTTAGTGCCCCCTCACAATAGTTATACTCCCTTACTGCCCCCTCATATTAGTTATGTATCCTAAGAGACCATTCACAATATTTCTGTCCCTTTAGCACCCCTCTTATAATAGTTTTCCCCTTAATGCCCCTCACAACAATAACGCCCCCTGAGTACCCCAATAGTGAAGCCCCTATAGTTTTAATAAAATATAAAATCACTACTCACCTAGCTCCACCCCCTATGAAAAGCACTACTCTCTTAGCCCTGCCTTCTATGAAAAGCACTACTAACCTAGTCCTGCCCCCAATGAAAAGCACTACTCACCTAGCTCCACCCCCGATGAAAAGCACTACTCTCTTAGCCCTGCCTTCTATGAAAAGCACTACTAACCTAGTTCTGCCCCCAATGAAAAGCACTACTCACTAGGGATGAGCGGACCCGTGTATGTCCGTGTTCGCCGGGTTCGGACGAACTTTGGGTCAAAGTTCGGGTTGGGGACCCAAACCCTATTGAAGTCAAAGGGAACCTGAACTTTTGTGGACTAAAATGGCTGTAAAGTAGTCATAGTAAGGGCTAGAGGGCTGTAAAAGGAAATGGGGGTAAGAGCCGGACAATTACCCTGCAAACAAATGTAGATAGAGATAGGGCTGGGTGCGCCCGGTATACTTATCTATTTAGCACAAGGGACAGACAAGTCCTATGGGATCCACGCCTGGTTCATTTTAATGAACGTGAACTTGTCCACGTTGGCTGTGGACAGGCGACTGTGCTTGTCTGTGATCAACCTCTTGCCATGCTAAACACACGTTTGGACAATACACTGGCCGCAGGGCAGCACCTCCAAGGTGTAAAGGGCAAGCTCAGGCCATGTGCCCAATTTGGAGACCCAGAAGTTGAATGGGGCAGACCCTTTAGTCAGTACGTGTAGGCGTGTGCACACGTACTGTTCCACCATATTGCTGAAATGCTTCCTCCTGCTAAGACGTTCCGTATCAGCTGGTGGTGCTGGTTGTTGTGGCGTGCTGACAAAGCTTTTCCAGATTTCTGCCATGCTAACCCTCCATTCTGAGGTGCTGGCGGTGCCCCAGCTGAGTTGGCGACTTCTTCCTCCTTGTTTGCCTTGTGCCTCCACTGAGCCCACGCAGGTGGGAATGCCATCAGCAGCATGTCTACCAGCGTGCGCTTGTACTCGCGCATCTTCTGATCACGCTTCAGTGATGGAATTAAGGACAGCACATTGTCCTTGTAGCAGAGAACCAGCAGGGTGGCCACCCAATGCTTAGAATGTGGGCAACTCGGCAGTCGTTGTGCAGGCACTGCAGCATGTAGTCGCTTGTGTGCCAGGCTGCCCAGAGGCAACGACAAGCTGTCCTCTGTGGGAGGTGTATCGTCTGTGTCCTCTGTATCCCCCAGCCACCACGATCCATTGATGCCCATGAGCTGCTTTGGGTGCCACCCTGCTGTGAACATGGTTCCTCTTCCTCATCATCCTCCTCCTCCTCCAGAACTATGTCCTGGATGGATAGTTGTGTACCTGGCCTTTGTTGGTGCAGGACCCAACTCTCCAAGCCACTTGTGAATGACTGTCCTGATAACCATGGAAATGATCCCTCTTCCTCCACCTCTTTCTCCTGTGACACATCCTCTTCCATCATTGCCCGAAGAATTTTTTCAAGGAGACATAGAAGTGGTATAGTAACGCTGAGGACAGCGTCATCGGCACTGGCCATGTTGGTTGAGTACTCGAACATGGTACACATATCTCACATGAAGGCCCACTCGTTGGTGGTGAAGTGGTGCTGTTTTGCGTGCTGCAGCTCAAACTCCACTATCGCCTGCTGTTGCTCACTCAGTCTCTTCAGCATGTGCAAGATGGAGTTCCAACTTCTGGGTATGTCGCATATGAGGCGGTGAGCGGAAAGGCCGAAGTTACGCTGCAGCGCAGACAGGCGAGCAGCAGCAGGATGAGAACGCCGAAAGTATGCACAGACAGCCTGCACTTTCTGCAGCAGCTCTGACATATTGGGGGAATTTTTCTGAAACCTCTGCACCACCAAATTCAGCACATGCGCCAGGCAAGGAATGTGCTTCAAACTGGCTACCCCCAGAGCTGCTATGAGATTTCGCCCGTTATCGCACACCACCAGGTGGGGCTTGAGGCTCAGTGGCACCAACCACTCATTGGTCTGTTGTTCCATGCCCGTCCACAGCTCCTGCGCGGTGTGTTTTTTTTCCCCCAAACAGAGTTTCAAAACAGTCTGTTGTCGTTTCCCCCTGGTTGTGCAGAAGTTGGTGGTGCAGGTGTTACGCTGACCAGATGAAGAGGCAGTAGAGGAAGAAGCGGAGTAAGAGGCAATGAGAAACGTCTTGCAATCCTTGGTGGCGGAAGAACATGCTATCCGCCTCAGGCCCAGCCGCCACTGCATTTAGCCAGTGTGCAGTTAGGGAGATATAACGTCCCTGCCTGTGCTTACTGTTCCACGTATCGGTGGTTATGTGGACCTTGTACAGTATATCAGACCAACAGGGGAAATGTCTCTGTGAGGTCACGGTGTGAGTATAGGTAGGCCGAGGGTAAAAACAACACAGTTCTTGGTTACTCACAGTTTTGTCGTCCCTGGGCAGGCCTGCACAGCTGAAGGAGAGAACAGCACTGGATTCTCAGGGGCACACCCTGTTACAGGGAACACCGGCCAGGTGGTGTTTTGAGGTGCCCTTGATGGTAACTGGGTTTGGTGTGCTTTGGCGGCTGGACCCCTGGATTAAGTAAAGTTGTGACGCCAGTACCATTATGGTACAACAATGATGAGAGTAGTAGTGGAGAAATTGAAGAGTGAGACACAGGTTGAATCCAACTCACAACTTTTACTGTCTGCAGGTTCTTAGTAGAAATGACATCCAAATATAACACAGTCTCTTTTGTACACGGAGGTTGTAAGCTGTAATCCAAGGTAACAGACTTTTCGTGGCCAGGTAGATCACAGGCTTAAGTTCAGTTAAGTTAGTGAGAATACGGCTGACTGGTGTCTAGCTCCTTGCCTTATTCTAATCCCAGTAACGGTCGTTTCTGATCCTTCCTTCTAAATAAGTAATATAACAGCTGGTCTTGCTGTAAAATATATTGTAGGTGATGCTGCTGGAAGCTCAAATCCTTCGCCTGGGTACAAAGGCGGCTAAAAATCCTAGTATAATGGCTATTGTCCTTCCTTTGTCTTTCTGCAGTTAAGAAGCAATCTTTCACTTGTCACCCCGGAAGAGTGGACAGTAGAAGGAGGTCTCACCTCAGCCTTGTTCTTTGGCTTATAACTTGGGACAAGAACACTTGGCTACACTGGACCGTGAAGCCCAAGAGAGAGAGAGCTGAGAGGAAGGGGGCCTCGCTCTTTTACCCTGCTCCTCATTCCACTACAACTCACATCTCTACAACTAACAACTGACTGACTAGGCCTGAACTGAGATATATTTAGAGTGACTGTGGTGCCATCTAGTGGTGGATGTATGTACTGCACCCTACAGGCTGTTACCAGGGATTTCACAGGATAAACCAGATATAAATGTATAAATGGCATGAAATGCAATATGACATAAGATAGAACAGCTTTGCAGTGCGCAAGTATACAAGTGGGACGCTGCACTTGCCACAGATGGCGTTGCGCAGTGCACACCTGATTTTGTCTGCCTCTTAGTTGTGTAAGGCAGGGATGTCTCGCCTGGAAAAGTAGTGGCGGCTGGGAACCACGTACTCTGGGATAGCCACCGCCATAAGGTTTTTAAAAGTCTCTGTCTCCACCAGACGGAATGACAGCATTTCAAAGGCCAGGATTTTGAAATGCTGGCATTCAGGGCCAGCGATCGCGGGTGGGTAGGGGGGGTACTTCCTCTTTCTCTCCAGTGATTGGGGGATGGACAGCTGAATGCTGTCGTGGAACAGTGTGGAGATGCTGGGTGACATCCTCGGTTTGCGGGATAGCAGGTGCCACTGTCACTCCAGAGGGGGATGAAGGGGCCGAGACTGCAGCAGAAGAGGAGAAGAGGGAGCAGGAGGAACCTGAGACCTTTCGTGATTTTTGAGGTGTTTCCTCCACTGCAGCTCGTGTGTGTTGGGCAGTAGCAGGCGTACTGGCTAGGGGACGGCCAATCTGCTTTTACACCCTGCTACCTCTTATGTTGTGCAGCTGTAGCTGTGTGACCATCGCCTCTTCCTCCGAACTGCACATGTCACTCGCATAACCTTGATTCCATGTGGGATCTAGGACCTCATCATCCTCCACATCATCTTCTACCCACTCTTCACCCCTGCCCTCCTTGCCGGTCTGCACACTGCAGAAAGCCGCAGCAGTTGGCACCTGTGCTTCTTTATCATCAAAATTTCACCACAACATAATTCAGTCCATACCGCAAAAAGGACTTTCCCACATATATCTGTGTAACAATGGCAGTTGGCAGCCGCCAGCGTGCAGTGCATCCGACTACGTACCTCAATCGAGCTGCACACGGGGCTCCTCCTCTTCGCTGCAGGCTCCGGACCCGCTTTCCTGCGCTGTCGCAGGCTACGACAGCTTTTGTTGTATCTTGTAGGAGCCGCAGGCGTTCTGGTACCTTAAGGGTTAATGCACGCCCCTGATTCCGCCCTCTCTTCAATCCTGGCCAGGCACCACCTTTATAAGGGTGCTTCCCCCTTCCTGCAATGCCTGAGCAATATTGTACTTCCTACAGCTAAGGCTCCTGTTGTTCCTGCATTCGATATCCTGCTTATGACCTCTGCCTGTATCCAGACCTCGTCTCTGCGTGATCCTCTTGTACCTCGCTGCACTCAAGTTAAAGACCCGGACTGTCGACCACGCCTCTGTCTGCTGTGCAGATCGTTACACCAGCTCCACCTGGACTAACTCAGCTCTGCTGTTCTCACAGCACTAGCTCTGCTATACCGCTTGCTCAGCTCAGCATTATCCTGCGGCTGTCTGCTATATTGCCTGTTTCCCCGTGCTAGCATCGGGCCTTTCTGGCCTGCCCGGCCAGCTGCCACTTAACCGGGACCACTCTTGCGGTAGCGACCTGGTGTCTCCCCTGCAGCTGAGTCCAGCTTCCGCATCCTGGAGCGGGATAAAGGGTGAAAACCAGGGGGACACTTAGACTCCGCTCCCAAGTTTGGCCTAAAGCCAAACCGGTAAGTGGCACAGCAGGTCTACACCCGTTGATCCGTTACAATCTGCAGCCCTGAACGCATAATATATCTTGATTTTTCTACAGAAATACGCCACTGAAGGCTTTACCACATATAACTTTAGCAGTAAACGCTAAATATATTTTTATTTTTCTACTGATATACGTCAATAAAGGTTTTTCAAGATATAGGTGCAGCATCAAATGGCGAATGTATATTTATTTTTCTACTGATTTTCCGTACATAACTAAAGGTTTTTCAAGATATAAATGTAGGAGCGGTGGTCCTTCCATGTCCCATGTCCACATCCTGAAACATAAGTGGTTGGGCATCAGTGCACTCAATTTCTTCCACTTCTGGGGCAGAGCTAGGTGAATGGCCTACGGAAACCCTGCCAGCAGAGTCATCAAAAAGCATAATAGAGTGCTGCATGACTTGGGGCTCAGACTGCTTGCCTGATTTGCAAGGGGGTGAGGTGAAAGACAGAAAGACAGATGCCCATGGGCTGCAGGTGCCAACTCTGCGCTTTTAGCAGTGGACAGGGTGGGAGACAAGGTGAAGGAACTGGAGGCACTGTCAGCCACCCAATCTACTGACGCCACTACTTGTTCTGGCCTCACCATTCGTACACCGGTATTCGGGCCTACAAAATAATGCTGAACGTTCGGTCACCTACGTGCACCTAAAGAAGGTGTTTCATTTGGGCGTGTAGCTGGCGCAGATCGACCACATCCTCCATCAACACCAGCAGCACCACAACCAAGGCCACGTCCCTTATTTGATGCTCTCCTCATTCTTTGAGGTCACCCACTGAACTAACAGACAGATGAACTATATTAATTTCCCTGTCACAGTTGCAGTGCAGGTGTACCTCACACAAAAAATGGGTATACAGTATGTCACCCACTGAACTAACAGACGGAGTAACTATATTAATTTCCCTGTCAAGTATGCAGTACAGGTGTACCTCACACCAAAAATGGGTATATGTCACCCATCGATCTAACAGACGGATTAACTATAATAATTTCCCTGTCACGGATGCAGTGCATGTGTACCTCACACCAAAAATGGGTATATGTCAACCACTGAACTAACAGACGGATGAGCTATAGTAATTTTCCTGTCATAGATGCAGTGCTGGTGTACCTCACACCAAACATGGGTATATGTCACCCACCGAACTAACAGACAGATTAACTATTATATTTTTGTGTCAGGGGTACAAAGATGGTGCATTGCACCCACAAAAAAATGGCTATAGGTCACCCACAGAATTAACAGACAGATTAATTATTATATTTCTGTGTCAGTGGTACATAGATGGTGCATTGCACCCACAAAAGATCCCTATAGGTCACCCACAGAATTAACAGCCAGATTAATTAGATTTCTGTGTCAGGGGTGCATAGCTGGTGTATTGCACACAAAAAAAAATCGCTATAGGTCACCCACAGAATAAATAGCCAGATGAGATTCCTAACACTCTCCCTCACTTCAGCTGCCTGATTCCTGTCCCTGCACTACTCAGAGCTGATGGGCGGTGCTACATGTGATCCAGCTTATATAGAGGCTGGGTCACATGATCCACTGGCCAATCACAGCCATGCCATTACTAGGCATGGCTGTGATGGCTTCTAAGTGCCCACAGCTTAAAAGTTTGTTTATTGGCTGCCCTGCAGCCTTTCAACAAGCTTTATTAAATGCCCGAACACCGAACTCGAACCCAAACTTTTGCTGCAAAGTTTGGGTTCGCTCAACACTACTACTCACCTCTCCCTGCCCCCGATGAAGGCAGCACACTCTCCCCAGGCTTGTGCTTTCTCCCACTTAGCGCAGCAGGCGTGAAAATATCACTTCAATTTGCCTGCTGTGGAGTGCACAGAATAAGGAATGGTGAAAAAGGGAGATTACGGCTCCCTGCTTCATCATTGTATTCAACTGTATCTGCATCCTCAGGCGGCAGATTTAGTTGAAGCGGGACTTGCTGAAACCTCTCAACCATCCCTGGAAGGTAGGAGTCATGTGAGATGCCGCTGGTGAGCCCAATGAAGTTGCACAATTTGCCCAATAATTAAGGACCGGGTCGATTTTTTTTCTTCTCCTCCCCACCTTCCAAGAGCCAGAACTGTTTAAATGTTCCATTTACATAGTCATACGAGGGCTTATTTTTTGGGGGACAAGTTGCATTTTTTAATGGCACCGTTTAATTTACTATGGCTTGTATTAGAAAAGGGAAAAAATCCAAATTGAAACAAACAACACAATTTCACCAAGTTTTTTGGCGTTTTGTATTATGGAATTCACTGTGCGGTAAAACTGACATGACATTACTTATTTTATAAAAATAAAAGCCTTTAAAAATTGACATTTTCTTTGCACCACCTTTTACTGACAGCAATAAGTTTAGTTTTCATATTTCTGTCTACAGACCTGTATAAGAGATTGTTTTTGAAGGGTGAACTGCAGTTTTTATTGGTACCATTTTTGGGTTACATATGACTTTTTGATCACTCTTATTAATTTGACATTTTAGGGGCGGTATACGGTCACCAAAAATGGCGAATAGCTCTTTTTTCCATTACTGCATACACCACGCAGGAAAACTATTTTTATATTTTAGAAAGTTTTTGGACCTAGCAATTATGTTTATTTTTTTATTGCTTATTCCTTTTTATATGTAAAATTGGGAAAGGGGAGTGATTTGCATTTTTACTATTTTGGTGTTTGTTTTTGTACAATTTTCTAAGCTTTTTTTAACTTTTTAAAAATCTTTTACCTATTGACAGCAGCATCGTCTGACTGGTTCTGACAGTGGCATCTGATCTCTGATCCCAATCACTGCCGGTGGGTATGTATGGAGCAAGCTCAGCGAGTAAGCCAGTGGCCCTGGTCAGTACCCTAGTAGCAGGGACATAGCCATGCATAATACAGAGGTAGAGGTCATACCCAGATTCAATGGCACCTGTGCCACATAAGAAAACACCAATATTATAAATGGCCCATGGCAAGTAATGGTGTTACAGATTTTTTAGCCTTAAATTCTACCTCTGCCTAAAGGCAAGTATCAGCTCCACTGAGGTTAACTTCTTCTGGACCACTGGGGACAGCATCAGAGTCTAGGCTCACAGTATAATTCTTTGGTACTTTGGTGGGCCTGCCCAACCCTGTCAACCTACCATTGAGAGTAGTTACAATATATACTGCAGTTCCTTTAATGACCACGAGGTGGCTGTAGAGTTCTTTGACTGGTAACACTAAATGACTGAATGCTTCCTATGTGCTGATCCTTGAAAGCCTTCCCAGGGGTTAGATCCTCACTGATAACCCTGGGGACTGCCAGAGGAAGCAAGAGGAGCAAGGGTGCACAGAGTGGTTTGGGCCCACCCTCAGTTCATTTAGCTGCTCATTTGCGAATAGATTAAAAGTACTTTTTCTCAATGGATCATTAAAGGGGTATTCCATTGTTGCAAGTTAACAGCCATCCTACTTGTGGGTCTCCCATCGATCACAAGAACAGGGATCCTGTACCCCTTGGAGCCCCCTGAAATGAATGGAGTGGCAGGTCGGGGATGCGCATTGCCACTTCATTTATCTCTATGGGAGTTCCGGAGACAGCTAAATGCTGTATTCAGCTATTTCCAGAACTCCCAAACAGATGACTGGATAAATGAGTTTTCTTGCCCGACCTGCCGTTCCATTCATGTCAGGGGGCTCCGAGGGGTACATACAGGGTCCCCATTTTCGTGATCAGTGGGGCTCCCAGTGATAGGACCCCCACTGATTTAATAATTAATAATAACTTGTAACAACCAAAATACTCTTTTAAAGAGGTTATCCAATTTCTCAAACCTCCCCCCCCCCCAGACACATGTGCTAGGTCCTTCCGTGGGAATCTACTTACCCCGCTCCCCCCTCCCGGCGCCGCTCCTGGTCACCGCACTGCCACTACTGCTTCTCCCTGCACACGGATGAAAACATCCGGTGTCGGGGGGGGAAGGAGCCAATGGCAGGTGGGGACAGGGACGAGCCTGCCTAGCTTGACCCCGTCCTCGTCTGCCATTGGCTGCAACGCCCCGACACCAGATGTATTCATCCATGTAAAGGGAGAGGCAGCAGCAGCGATGCGGGGACTAGGAGCAGTGCCGGGAGAGGGAAGCGGGGTAAGTATAATACCAGTGAGGGGCTCGGCACATGGGGGCTGAGTTTAAGAAATTGGAGAACCCCTTTAAGTGAAAGGTATCATTACATTCAGCTGAGCTAGCTCTACAAGGCATTGCATCTGGCTTAACAGGGAATTTCCAGGTGACAAATTCCATTTAAGACCTACTCTAATGATAGGCCATCAATCTTAAGCCCCTTTAAAACCTATTTACAAATCTCTTTTTGGTAAGTTCATTAACTACGACAGATATGGGCAGGATTTCTTACTGGGTATTCAATTTCTCTAACAAAAATCAGGTGAAAGAGGACCGCTATGGGGGCATCTCATACCCCATTTTATGGCAACCATTAAGGGACATTAAAGGGTTGTTTTTAGTGGAAGAGTATGGACCTTTTCAATTTAATATGGATTTGTCCTAATCAGGTTTATAGTTTATTCTGAGTTTAAATGGTAAGAGGCTGTGGGATATACTTAAAGGAAATGTGTCATTAGAAATTTTAGCTGCCAGTTAAAACCAGAACACATCTCCTTTTTTTCTAATCCGTTTTTATTTTCTGATTACAGATTTTTGCATCCTGTTTCCTGAACATTATTATGGGGGTGGCCATCTTGTCTGAGCTACTCTTAGCAACATTTAGAAAAAATAAGATAATTGCTTTATGGCAGCCCCATAGCCTATAGACACAAGGATCAGGAGCTGACCCTATTGACTTCTATGGGAGTGTTTTCTGGGCCTGCTCTGTGACCTGTGCAGAGGTCATTATACAAGGAAAGACTAGATAAGCTTTGACAATCACCTATTATGAATGGTGGAGCCTGTTTTATCTATACACAGAGGTGGTATCATTACAGGTAGGATTAGAATGATAGATGAGTAGATAACTGCAGTAAAGTGATTTGTACAGATCAAGAAGTGGCTTAGTGGCCAGTGCGAAAACTGCAGGATTTTACGTTTTTTGTTTAAATACAGATATTGACATGAAAATTTAAAAATAACATTAAAAAATTCTTTAAAAATATGTCAAATTTAAAAAACGTGTTTTAGACAATAGGTCATTTTCTGACATATTCCCTTTAAGTGGGAATATGTAAGATCCCTATTTTTATTATTGCATTTCTGGGGACAAGAACTATTCATATATGATAAACTTAATAACTTTTTACTAGGAGGTTAGGAGATCACCATCCCAAATCAGTTATGGCGCCTATATACCAGTATATGGGACAGTTTTACGGGCCATCAGCAGACTACCTACTTCCAAAGAAAAACTAAAGATTTCTTAATTCTGCTGATGGTGCAGCTGTGAGGAGTCTGGTTTCTCTGTTGTGGAGCTGCCCTTTTAGGCCTCTTTCACACGACCGTGTTTTTTTTCCGTTTTGCGGGCCGTTTTTAGCGTTCCGTATATGGAACCATTCATTTTAATGGTTCCGCAAAAACAACGGAACCAAAGTGTTTCCGTGTGCATTCCATTTCCGTATTTCCGTTTTTCCGTTCTGTGCAAAGATAGAACATGTCCTATTATTGCCCGCAAATCACGATCCGTGGCTCCATTCAAATCAATGGGTCCGCAAAAAAACGGAACGCATACGGAAATGCATCCGTATGTCTTCCGTATCTGTTCCGTTTTTTGCGGAACCATCTATTGAAAATTTTAAGCCCAGCCCAATTTTTTCTATGTAATAACTGTATAAGCCATACGGAAAAACGGAACCAAAACAGAAACACAGCGGAAACAAAAAACGGATCCAATAAAAACGGCCCGCAAAACACTGAAAAAGCCATACGGTCGTGTGAAAGAGGCTTTATCTGAACCGAGTGTTGGGTAATATGTAGATATTAGGTATTTGTCACTGTGACACTGCATTGCCATGTAGTCTGATGATTGGGTGCTGGCTGAGGACTTCTGTGGGTGGGTGTGTGTGAACTGTTTCCTGTGACTTGTATTACTGTGTAAGGCTGGCTTCACACATCCGTTAAACCCGGACGTGAGCAGTCCGTGGTAATGCGGGCTGGATTTGTTATTTACAGCCGGAGCGCACGGCGTCATTGGTTGCTATGACGCCGTGCGCTCCCTGCCACTGCAGGATAGTAATACACTGGTATAGATCATACCAGTGTATTACTGTAGTGCAGCGGCGGCAGGGAGCACAGGGTATCAATCTGCCACAATACAAAACGGATCTGTCCTCCATTGACTTTTATTGGAGTTCATGACGGATCTCCTTGGCAATGTTAAAGATAATACAACCGGATCCATTCATAACGGATGCTGGTGGTTGTATTATCAGTAACGGAAGCGTTTTTGCTGAACCCTGCCGGATCCAGCAAAAACGCTAGTGTGAAAGTAGCCTTAAAGAGTATAAATGTCTGAAATATCTATCACACCCGTCTCCAGAATGGAGAACTCACCCCCCACCCCATACCCCCTGTCCCTGAATGCAAGGGAATATAGAAATCCCAAAACAGCTGATTGGGCTGAGCTACATTGTTTCTGTAGCTCCCATACAAGTGGATGGAAGTTATGGAAACAGAGTAGCACAGCCAGCTATGGTGTGTCCTCAGTTACAGAAAGAGCGTGACTCAATGTACTGGACGGTTTCCCATTCACTTATATGGGAGCTATGGAAAGAGTGTAGCCCATCCCACTTGGCTGTTTCCATACTCCTGACCACCTCTGGCCACTGCATCCACATAGGAGGAGAACAGCGGAGGGTTTCCAATACCTGCCAACATTTGTCAGCTGGCATTCTGGAGAACGGGGGTGGCGCCATGCAATGGAAATTTCTTATTATTTTACATCATCATGCCCCGTTTTTAAAGACCTCACCCCTTTGTACTTAGCTTTGCCCCATTTGTGCAGCACACCACTTTTTTTGGTGCAACGCCCCGCCCCCTGAGTGCAGCACCCCGCCTTCTGAATGCATGCCCCACCCCGTGATGCAGCATTCCAGTGCCACGTACAGTTAAAATGCACGGCGGTCTGCTTTTCGGGAGAATGCAGCCCTCCATACTGGTCCCAGGAGATATGCCAACTCCTCTGGAAGTACGGGAGGCCTCATTTTTTAATTTTGGGATGTAAAAAATCCTTTTCCACATCGTGCTACGCTGCGGGCCTGTTGTT
This sequence comes from Bufotes viridis, assembly GCA_033119425.1. NCBI lineage: Eukaryota > Metazoa > Chordata > Amphibia > Anura > Bufonidae > Bufotes > Bufotes viridis. The sequence continues at coordinate 32,640,822 of CM065589.1, forward strand.
AATAATTTGCATCCCCTCCTTACGACACAGTGAGCCGTCCTGAGGTTAGTTTGCGACCCGGATCATGCTCGGAGATAGATATCCCATAAATAATTGATAGACCTTTCTTTTTTTTTTTTTTTTTAAACTGTAGATTTTTATTGACGGCACTACAGTGCCCATTTTTGGTTTTTGTATAAACACAGAGCACAGACAAGAGCAGAAATAAGGAGGCCCACCGGCCAAAAGTAACATCTGCAACAAGTACAATGCAATACACATGTGAGTAATACAAGTACAGTGCCTGATTATTCTAGAAAAGAGAAATAAAAAAATAGCATATCCTGCAGACACAGAACAGACACTACATGGAAAACAGAGACGCAGACAGGACATGTAAGGAGGGGGAAAGTTAGACCTTTCTTTTAATGGGTGACTTGACAACGAAGCCTAATGGGCATTTCAAAAACAAAAAAAATAAGGAAACAAAAACAGGCATTTCCCTACTTTTTTACAGATATTACGTAAGACGTTCACACGGTTTCACTTTCACTTGTCTATCACGATGACAGCGTATATATTCATCATTCCCCAGGAGATGGCGCAAGCGAGCTCTTACACTCGAGACGTACAAGCAGGAAGGAGCGACAAGGAAATGCAGCACCTGAGAAGCACGGGCTGCGGAGCAGAGATGTCGGCGGGCTCTCAGCAGCAGTTTTATGCCCTTAATATAAATTCTCTACAGGAGCCCGTCCTTCAGAAAGTGTGCGAACTGCTGGACCAGACCAGCGACAGAGGATGGAGGAAACTGGCCGCCACCATCGCTAAGAACAGTCGCTTCAGACTAAGGTAAAACCTTACAGATCTTTCCTGTCAGATGCAGGACCTGGGGCTCTGATTTCCCTGGCGTAAAGACAGAAATAGTATTTTATCAGCTGGTGCCGATGGGGTTTTTACGGTACGGCGCCGATGTTAGACTATCGCCCCTGGCGCATGCGACTGAAGCATAAATTATGTGTAAATGGACTGTTGAAAATCAGTTTTCTTCCTTGAGACACGTTACTGGTCACTGGATGTTATCGGCCCAGAAATGGGACAGTACGCCCTTCCTGCTTAAGGGTCGATCCTAAAAGGGTACGGCGGCACGGAACAGATTTTTCGCAGTGGAATTCCCTCTGTGGGATTGTTCTGTTCCCCAACAAAATCTTCATCAAAACTGCAGCAAAATCCACGTGAGTTACAAGCCAATCGTCGCAGATTTTGATGCGGGTTAGCCTAGGATTGCTCAATGCAAAGGATGAAATCCGTGCTGGAGATCCGCAGCATAAATTGACGCAATGGGTCAATTTAAGCTGCAGATTTTTTTTTTCCGCAGCATGTGGATGAGAGTTCCTCAGATCTCATCCACTTCACTGGTACTGAAAAATGCATGCAAATCTGCCTCATGTGAACATGCGCAATTGACGTGCTGCGGACGACGCGGGTGAAGTTCCACTTGGAAAAAGTCTGCACCGTGTATAGGAGATTTTTGGAAATCTCATCAACTTAGCTGGTACTGGGAAAATTCACACGTAATATGTACAGTGTACCCTTCGGCTTATTGCACACAACCGTATGATTTTGCGGTCCGTTTTTTGCGGAATGGAACATCTGGCCCCTAATAGAACAGTACTATCCTTGTCCGTGATACGGACAAGAATAGGACAAGTTCTGTCTTTTAACGGAACGGAAAAAACGTGAACACGGAAACGGAATGCACACGGAAACACTTCCGTTTTTTTTGCGGACCCATTGAAATGAATGGGTCCGTATACGGACCGTATACGGAACTCATAAAAACGGCCGTACACCCGCAAATGTGTGCGTGAGGCCTTAAAGGGGTTTTCCTGTTTTATATTAAAAAATGCTTGGACTGGTGGGAAAATGTCTGTATGTGGGTAAGTAACTGGCTCAGTGATAGAAAACAGAGGGTGGTTATTAATGGTACACAGATTGGGTCACTAGTGGGGTACCACAGGGGTCAGTATTGGAGAGGTTACCATCACTAGTGGGGTACCACAGGCGTCAGTATATATACACTACAGAGGACAGTATACTGTGTATATACACTACAGAGGACAATCCAATATATATATATATATATATATATATATATATTACAGAGAACAGTATACTGTAAATATATATATATCACTACAGAGGACAGTATGCTGTATATATACTACAGAGGACACTATACTGTGCATATACTACAGAGGACAGTAAACTGTATATATTTACTAAAGAGGACAGTATACTGTGTGTATATATATATATATATATATATATATATATACTACAGAGGACAGTATACTGTATATACACTACAGAGGACAGTATACTGTATATATACTACAGAGGACACTATACTGTGCATATACTACAGAGGACAGTAAACTGTATATATTTACTAAAGAGGACAGTATACTGTGTGTATATATATATATATATATATATATATATATACTACAGAGGACAGTATACTGTATATACACTACAGAGGACAGTATACTGTATATATACTACAGAGGACAATATACAGTATATATACTACAGAGGACAGTTTTCTGCTACAGATGGATCTGGCTATGTTGGAGTCTTGGGCAGAGAAGTGGCAGATGAGGTTTAACACTGACAAATGTAAGGTTATGCACATGGGAAGGAATAATGCAAGTCACCCGTACATACTAAATGGTAAAACACTGGGTAACACTGACATGAAAAAGAATTTAGGGATTTTAGTGAACAGCAAACTAAGCTGTAAAAACCAGTGTCAGGCAGCTGCCGCCAAGGCCAATAAGATAATGGGTTGCATTAAAAGGGGCATAGATGCCCGTGATGAGAACATAGTCCTACCACTTTACACATCACTGGTCAGACCACACATGGAGGACTGTGTACAGTTCTGGGCTCCTGTGAACAAGGCAGACATAGCAGAGCTGGAGAGGGTTCAGAGGAGGGCAACTAAAGTAATAACTGGAATGGGGCAACTACAGTACCCTGAAAGGTTATCAGCATTAGGGTTATTCACTTTAGAAAAAAGACAACTGAGGGGAGATCTAATAACTATGTATAAATATATCAGGGGTCAGTACAGAGATCTCTCCCATCATCTATTTATCCCCAGGACTGTGACTGTGACAAGGGGACATCCTCCCCTAAAATGAGGAAAATTGGCTTCTACCTCACTGTTTTTTTTTTTTTCCGTCCTCTAGATCTAGTTTCAGGATAACAGGCCGAACTAGATGGACAGATGTCTTTTTTCAGCCTTAAAAACTATTGGGTTCATTTATTATGACCGATGTTTTGGACGCCGGACTTAATACCACTGCGTTGGCACTTGATGCGCCTCTACATAACTTAGGCACATCAGCTGCCGCTCCCTTGCTGTTGAAGATTTAGATCATTTTCTACACCTAAAAAAGGTTTAAAAAATGATAAATGAGACGGGCCGGCCGGCCCACTCCCTTCCTGCCTACGCCATGCCCCCTTTTTTTAGAACTGGCGTACGTGGTGTGGATAGTCACAGATTCACCCGCAAATCCCCTTTGTGACTGAGTTTGCGATAGATATATGCCAAAAATTGGCTTCTATCTATTCATAAATGACCCCCTATGTTACTATGCATATTAAAGAAGCTTAATTGTTATGTAAGGAAAAGCTTTCCAACTTTCTAATGTAGTTTGTGCTGAAATTCTCGCGATACCTGTTTGCTGTCAATGAATGGAAATGTTCGCACAGAGCAGCTGAAAACCCGTTATCTTTATTTAAAAATCCCATAAAGAAGGGATCCTGTTCCGGTCACATTGTAGACAGCACAAGAGCCATTACCTCGCTATAGAGCACAGGAATTAGTACCCCCTTATTCTTGGGACCAGTTGGGGCCCCCATAGACAACACTTTTGATCGTCATGCCTTAAAGGTTATTCCATGGACAATGCCTTTAAATAGTTTAACTGTGTTATTTGCATCAGAAGCAGTGCTGTAATAAAATGGATATGTGATGTAAAAGGAGGAATGTTGTAAGAGCTGGCACGCCGGAGTATTGATTTACTGGGAAGAAAGAAAGCGTCTATGCAAAAACTCCATTAGTCCAGTAATAGTGCTGGATTATCAGACAGTCTTGCTCCTTGGTCCCTAGATGTTATCATCCCAGAAATGTAATTGCACGCTCTACCTGCTCAAGGGTCAATCCTAAATGGGTACGGCCGCAGGGATGGAATTTCCACAGTGGAATTTCTGCCGTGGGCTTGTCCTGTATAGAAACGTATAAAGGAGAATTCTGCTACTGGCTTGTGAAAACCCAGATTATAAAACTTTCTGGATTGTTAGGATTCCGAACTAAGAGCCCATTCACAGGGCCCTATATTTGAGTCCGCATCCGTTCGTTCAAAATTGACCCATTCATTTCAATGGAGTCGCAAAAGATGCGGACACCTGTCTGCATCCGTAATTCTGTTCTGTGGCCCCAGAAAGAGCATAGAACATGTCCTATTCTTAGAACACCAATGGAAGTATAGGGTATGTGGTTCAACAATAAACAACAAGCTAATCACACATCCATCATGATTATAGTATCTAATTTTTATTAAACATGTATTACAGACATGATTGGCATACACAAATAAATTAAAAACAGTTAACAACACCAACACAGTGGATAAACATAATAAAGTGCAAGTGCAAAAAGTATTTTTAGGGAGGTACTATAAAGTGCAGATTCAAGAGTATGGCTATGAAGAATACAGATCAAATAACGTGAGAAAAAAAATAAAAATAAACTATTCACCCCCCTAAAGTCAATACTTTGTAGAGCCACCTTTTGCGGCAATCACAGCTCCAGGTCGCTTTGGATAAGTGTATTGGCTCACCTGGTTGTTGTATATGGAGTAGGGTGCCGCCATCTGATATAGATACATCTATATAGAAAGACAACAACTGATATGTAAAGAGTGGTTGGGCACACCTCATATCGAAGGGTATATAAATGTGTATCGCAATGCGTAACTATATGCAAATGTATTGTAGAACTGGATGAATAATAGTAATAGAAATCAGAAAATATTGAAATACTTTGTCAATAAATGTTTTGTTTAATCTAAAAATAATAATGTTGAATAGGTGATCGATATTGACCTTGGACTGTGATATACCTGGTTAGTTAGGACTGTATATACCAGAAGCTGCCACACTTCATGCAGACAAATATAAGTATAAGTAGTGGCGCCACAATGTATATCACCGTATATTAAAAACATGTTATGAACCATACAAATTTCAAAAAAACATTTCTTTAAAAAATATTTCTAAAATACATGGCTTTTGATGAAAAAGTTGGAATTAAAAATATAGAAAAAGTGTAGAAAAAATGTATACAAAAATGTATACAAAAATATATAAAAATGAAAGTTGAACAGGTGTGAGTCACTTATGATTAAAAGTACGTCAAATCTATGATGAGTCCTTGTGCTTAAAGTTAGCCTTTTATTTTTATTTTCACCAAAGGTCCGCAGAGTTTATAATATCGGGGTCACCATATAACAGCCTCCTTATTGTCTCGTAATGTTCCTATTGCGTTGCACCCTCCGCTACAGCAAGAGATGAGGATGACTCCGCAATATTCCGGCAGTCTAGTGCGGTGTATATGCAGGAAATTAGGCTGTTTATGTTTTTAGTAAGAGGTTTTGTCATTTAACTTACAGTTGGTGGTCCCGGGGTGATGTCACAGATGGTAGTGATATTTACTCTTATGGAAAAATGGGATCCAGCTTCTTATGGAATAAAAAAGTTTCTTTATTGGCTCATCATATAAAATCCATCAAAGTCACAGAAAATGACATCAAAGTGACGCGTTTCGGGCTACAGAATCCAGCCCTTCATCAAGACATAACAAAGTGTATTAAAACCGTTTCTTTTATACAGCTCTTCTAATTAGCAAGATATCCTGCACCTGGAACCTAGAATGTGAACCATTCAGTGATCCAGGGGAGGAGATCCAGCATCACAAGTGGTGCATACATATACATGATGAGGACATCGTTTATTGACACTATCCCTCGGGTATATTGCAGAGGAAGATCATGTTTTCTATTTAGCCCTTTTGGTATACAGGTGTCAAGCGAAAACATCCACAAGGTTTTCCTACTGAGAAGTTTTTGTCTACAGTCCCCTCCTCTCATAGGCAATGTCACCACTTCGATCCCCTGTGCACAAAACGCAGATGCGTCTCCTTTGTGAACAGTGGCGAAGTGGAAAGTTGCCGCGAAACGTTACGAGTCTGAAAATAAGGGATGTCACTTAGATGTTTTCTAATGCATATTTTCAACTCTTTCATAGTGCATCCAACATACTGAAGTTTACAAATTTTACATGTGATAACATACACAACAAATTCCGTATTACAATTAATATATTGTTTCAAAGTGTGTCTGTTATTATTCACTGTGGACGTAACCTCCTTAGTAACGCACATATATCGGCAGCATATACATCTCCTACTTCCACATTTATAATTGCCAGTGGTTTTTGGCCAGGAGCATACCCGAGGGATGGTGTCAGTGTCCCACTGTGGGTGCTTTTTTAGATATACATTTGATGCCTGCAGATACCACATCTCTCCACTCCTCATCATAATTGAGGACAGGGAGATGTTTCCGGATAATCTTGCATATGTGTGGATATTCTCACTGAAATTAGTGATGAAAACAGTCGGCTTTTTATCCTCTTGAGCAGAATTAAATTCTTCACTTGTTTGACGTCTATAGGGTTTTTTCATAGTCTGAGGAAAAATCAAGGACTCTCTATTTTTCAATCTGCCAAATTCAATGCCTTTATTAATATTTTGAAGTGTATAACCTCTACTGAGAAGTCTGTGGGTGATAATCTCTGTTTCTTTTGAGAATAAGCCCTCTGTGGAGCAATTGCTTCTTGCTCTGATCATTTCCCCTTTTGGTATATTATTTATGACATGCGGTGGGCGGCAGGAGGAGGCAAGAAGAATGGTATTCGCAGATGTCTGGATCTCCTCCCCTGGATCACTGAATGGTTCACATTCTAGGTTCCAGGTGCAGGAAATCTTGCTAATTAGAAGAGGTTGGACCCTGTGCTGTATAAAAGGAATGGTTTTAATACACTTTGTTATGTCTTGATGAAGGGCTAGATTCTGTAGCCCGAAACGCGTCACTTTGATGTCATTTTCTGTGACTTTGATGGATTTTATATGATGACGAGCCAATAAAGAAACTTTTTTATTCCATAAGAAGCTGGATCCCATTTTTCCATTGGATACTTCATAAGGCCCAGTTCTGGTCTCTTCTCCGTGCTTCTTGGATTGAAGGTGGAGGTGAGAGCTGCAGCCATTTGAACTATTGCTTGTATGATATTTACTCTTGTATCGAGTGTACATACCGTGCTGTGGATGAATCATACGCCGAGATTTCCGATCGGGGAGATTCTTCTATGTTGGATGGTGAAAACTGTTTGCTGGAGAAGTCCGGGCTTATAGTTGCGGCGTCCCGCATGTTTGAGGAGATAGTGATGCCCGCACTTCCCAGTGACTGTTTTCAGGATGGAAGAGAATGCAGGGTCCAAGTCTGACCACAGATTTTGTATTGGATTGAGATCTGGGCTTTGATTTGGCCATTCCAACACATTTACATGTTTACCCTTAAACCACTCAAGTGTTGCTTTAGCCGTGTGTTTGGGGTCATTGTCCAGCTGGAGAGTGAACATCCGTCCTAGCCTCAGATCACGCACAGAGTGGTACAGGTTCTGCTCAAGAATATCCCTGTATTTAGCACCATCCATCTTTCCCTCAACTCTGATCAGTTTCCCAGTCCCATCCCCCCATGATGCTGCCACCACCAGGTCTCACTGTGGGGATGGTGTTCTTTGGGTGATGTGATGTGTTGGGTTTGCGCCAGACATAGCGTTTTCGTTGATGGCCGAAAAGATCAATTTTAGTCTCCTCAGACCAGAGCCCCTTCCTCCATACATTTTAAGAGTCTCCCAAATGCCTTTTCGCAAACTCACAACGTGCCTTTTTTTTTTAACTGAAAGTAATGGCTTTCTTCTGGCCACTTTGCCATAAAGCCCAACACTATGGAGCGTACGGCTTATTGTCGTCCTATGTACAGATACTCCAGTCTCTGCTGTGGACCTCTGCAAATCCTCCAGGGTTACCTTAGGTCTCTGGTTAATGCCCTCCTTGCCCGATCCGTGAATTTTGGTGGGCGGCCGTCTCTTGGCGGGTTTGCTGTTGTGCCATGTTCTTTCCATTTGGTTATGATAAATTTGATGGTGCTCCTGGGGATCATCAAAGATTTGGATATTTTTTTATAACCTAACCCTGACTTGGACTTCTCAACAACCTTTTCCCTGGGGCCTCTAGGGCCTTTCAAAAAAGGTGTGTATATGTAATGACAGGTCATGTGACCCTTAGATTGCACACAGGTGACATCATTTCACTAACTATGTGACTTCTGAAGGTAATTGGTTGCACCAGAGCTTTTTAGGGGCTTCCTAACAAAGGAGGTGAATACATACGCACAGGCCAACTTTCTGTTTTCTATTTCTAAACAATAGTTTTATTTATATATTTTTCTCATCTCACTTCACCACTCCACTATTGTGTTCTGATCCATTACATAAAATTCTGATTAACAAAACATTGTGTCCCGGGGCACCAAAGGCGCACTCGTTCTGCCATCAGCCGCAGACCTGTTGCTTAGTTTCGGGAGCGAGGATCTGTGTTTGGCCTCGTTTCCAGGGCGGCTGTGCTAGCGGGAGCCTCCCTACTCCTAGGTCTGCCTTGAGCACCGAGCTGATCACTCGGTGCCCGACTAGTCTGTCTGTCGGTCATGTGACGTTGGTCATGTCACATGACCCTCAGACCCCACTATAAATACAGGCAGCCTGCTGACCACAGGTTGCCTGTTAATTCTAGGTTCCTGGCTATTTGCTGGACTTCTGAATGCTCACCTGATCTTGTTCCCTGGCGATCCTTTGCCTGCTCCTCCTGTACTGCGCATCCCTCCTGGTATTGTGACCTCGGCTCCCACCTGACTACTCTTTGCGGACTCCTCTGGTACTTCTCTACTCTCCTGGTATTTGACCCCGGCTTCTCCTGACCATTCTTTGCTTAACCCTTTGTACTGCGTAGCTCTCTTGGTTCTGACCCGGTCAGTTCACATTCCGTATTTTGTCTTGTCTGTCTTCCCTGCACATATCCTAAGTAAGGGACTGTCGTCCAGTTGTCTCCTGTCATCAGGACTCGTGAGGCAAGTAGGCAGGGCCTGGGGTGAGGGTGGAGCGCAGTGTGTGTGTGTGGACGTGACCGTTATACATTGAACTTAAGGCTGTAATGTAACGAAACACGAAAAAAGTCAAGGGGGGTGAATTATTTTGCAAGGCACTGTATATGGTTGGAAAGGATGTGGGTATTCTTGATGCGGGGAGGGCAGCAGCAAGCAGTGTTTTTTTTTTTGGGTTTTTTTTTTTGGGGGGCTGTAGAGCTTATAGAGGACTCAGGAGGTCAGATTGCTTTCCTCCTACTCCTCCCCACACTGTACTCCTGAGTCCTCTATGAGCCTACAGGGCCCTCATCAGTCACCTTGCAGAGGGGGAATATGATTGGTGGCTATGTGCACACTCAGCATCAACAGCAAGGAGTTAAAGGGGTTATCCAACCCCTATACTGGGACCTACACTGAGAATGGAGCAGGGAATCCCAATAGGATTGAATGGGAGCACACCGCGCTTGCGTGGCCACCGCTCCCATTCATTTCTATGGGGCCGACGAAAATGGCCAAGTCAGCGCTTGGCTATTTTAAGTGGAACCATAGAAATTAATGGAGGGTGGCTGCGCATACGGAGTGCACCCTCTACAATCTTCAGGGGTTCCTTCTCAATGTAGGTGCAGGTCCCACATCTATCAGACATCTTAGCGATGTTTAGTCCAATAGTCTGATGGTCCAGCGATCTATTACACAACATGGGAGTACACATAAAACTGCATGTATCTGTGCATGCAGAGGTGAAGTGTAGGGAGTGGGGGAGGCGGTACTGTTGGATGAAAGGATCGATGAGAAATAATGGTGATAAAAGGGCAAGGATGCGTTTTTAGGGCACAATTAAACCCGTGGATGTTGAGAATGAACCTGATTGTCTAGGGTAGTGCATTCCGGAGAACTGGTGCAGCTCGAAATATTTTTAGATGGAAGTCAGAGGTTTGGATTATGGAGCATGTTAGTCACTGGCAGAATGGATAGCATGGGCAGGAGGGTGCATCACTGTGGATGGCTTTATGGAGGAGTATGATATGTGTATATTGTATTCTATGGTGGATGGGCGACCAGTGCAGTGACTGGCACAGGGTGGAAGCATCAGTGCAATCACTGGCACAGGGTAGAAGCATTAGTACAGTGACTGGCACAGAAGAGAAGCATCACTGTAGTGACTGGCACAGAATGGAGGCACCAGTGCAGTGACTGGCTGATAGTAGAGGCACTGGAGCATTGCTATAGGGCAGGCATGTCCAAACTCCGGCCCTCCAGCTGTTGCAAAACTACAACTCCCAGCATGCGTGGATAGCCTACAGCTATTAGGGCATGCTGGGAGTTGTAGTTTTGCAACAGCTGGAGGGCCGCAGTTTGGACATGCCTGCTATAGTGACTGGTAGAGTGGAAGCATCAGTGCAGTAACTGGTAAAGGTTAGAAGCATCAGTGCAGTGGTTGGCAGAGAGTAGAAGCATCAGAATAGTGATTGACCCAGGGTAGAGGCATCTGTGCAGGAGTGGGCACAAAGTAGAAGCATTGCTATAGTGACTAGTAGAGTGGAAGCATCAGTGCAGTGACTGACAGAGGGTAGAAGTATCGGTCCAGTGACTGGCACAGAGAAGAAGCATCAATGTAGTGACTTGTACAGGGTAGAGGCATCAGTGTAGTGACTGGCACAGGGCAGAAGCACTGGTGTAGTGACTTGTACAGGGTAGAGGCATCAATGTAGTGACTTGCACAGGGTAGAGGCATCAGTGTAGTGACAGGCACAGGGTAGAGGCATCAGTGTAGTGACAGGCACAGGGTAGAGGCATCAGTGTAGTGACTGGCACAGGGCAGAAGCACTGGTGTAGTGACTTCTACAGGGTAGAGGCATTGGTGTAGTGACTGGCACAGGGCAGAAGAATAGGTGCAGTGACTGGCAAGAGTAGAGGCATCGGTGCAGTGACTGCACTGATGTTTCCACCTTGTGGTAGTCAGTGACTGGCACAGAGAAGAAGCATTAATGTAGTGACTTGTAGAGGGTGGAATCATCGGTGCAGTGGTGGGCACAGGGAGGAGGCATCAGCCGTTGGATACAATACTAAGCCTCTCTACTACATTCACATGGGGTTTTGTAAGGGCAGAATAATAGTTACAGTAATCAAGATGGGAATGAATCGGGGCTATTTGCTTATTGTTACACGCTACGCTGAATATACCAGATCAGTTTATTCGGGGTGATGATAGATGGAGCGTTCTGAGTGTTAATAATTCATCCTGATGACCCAGCGACTGCTTTCACCTGCACTTCTCTATCTATTTCCTTCACTGTGGGGATTTTGCAGTTTGACAGATTAGGTGTATGACACCAGATAAGCCTGGGAAGACGGAATGCAAATCAGCTCTTAGCAAGCTCTGCCTCTGATGCCACCAGATGTAAGGTAGCTAGATAAGCCTGACGCTCATACCCACGGACCAATAGGATCTCCGTCCTGGTGCCTGCCACATTTTATCTAGGGAAATACGAGCGGCCATATATACTTCTATGAGGAAAATCATGTGCGATGAATTAACACTGTTGGTTCGGGCTTTCATGGCCAAGGAACCTTATGAAAGTCTGTGATCACCGGGTGCAATGCAGAGGGTGGATTGCATGGAGTAATGCCCAGGTTCTCAACCATGGCCTGTGTACCTCTGGGGGTAGTTACCATATCTCAGGAGCAGTGTCGGACTGGGGTACCTAGGGCCCAGCAGTAAAATTTATTTTGGGGGCCCACCGTCACTGGTGGATCCAGAGCCTGGTCTCGGGAGGGGCACTTTGGGCGATTGATACGCCCCAGCTCCCATCACTACAGAAATACAGCCCCACTTACCTCTTCCATCCAGTGACGTCTCCTGTGATGTAGATGTTCTCTTTCCTCATCTTCTCCTTTCAGACCTTCAGACCAGACCGACAGGTTTCGTCTCTGCAGTTTGACAACAAAATAAATCTCAGTTACTACTTTTCCATCATCCTCCCATATTCTGGACAAATTATCCTACTACCCCCATATAAAATACATCAGTAATGTCCCCATAGTGCCCCCCGGAGTCTCCTCTCTCCCCCATCATGTCCCCCCACAATCATGTGCAGGCTCCTTTCCCCACCCATCCCCCTTCCCCCAAAATTATGTGCAGGCTCCTTCCCCCCTCCCCCAAAATCATGTGCAGGCTCCTTCCCCCCAAAATCATGTGCAGGCTCCTTCCCCCCTCCCCCAAAATCATGTGCAGGCTCCTTCCCCCTCCCCCAAAATCACATGCAGGCTCCTTCCCCCTCCCCCAAAATCATGTGCAGGCTCCTTCCCCCTCCCCCAAAATCATGTGCAGGCTCCTTTCCCCCTCCCCCAAAATCATGTGCAGGCTCCTTCCCCCTCCCCCAAAATCATGTGCAGGCTTCTCTCTCCCCCCAAAATCATGTGCAGGCTTCTTTCCCCCTTCCCCCAATATTGTGCAGGCTTCTTTTCTCCCTCCCTACTTACTTACCTCCTTGCAGCGCTGGATGCAGGCCTCTTCTGGCCTGTGTCCCGTTCTGTCCTCTGCTCAGGCGGCGCGATGACGTCATCGCGCCGCCTGAACCGCTTCTGATAGGCTGTCGGCACGAGGCCGGCAGCCTATCAGAGGAGCAGGGGAGGGAGACGCCTCTCCCTCCCCTGCCGCACTGCACAGCGATCTGTATCGCTGTCCAGAGGACGGCGACACAGATCGCTATGGAGATGAACGCTTCCACAGTGGAAGCGTTCATCTCCTGTCACTGCCGCCGGTGCTGCCACAATATCGGGGGCAATTGCCCCGTTGCCCCCCCCCCTGGATCCGCCACTGCCCACCGTACAGATACATTCAAATATAATAAATAATCTAACAAGTTTTTTTATATGAACATAGGCTGGATGAGGTGCAGTACACTGAATATATGTATATAGTGCAGTAAGTCTAATGTGTTATGTGCCATTTGTGCAAGGGGAGGGAGACTAGGGGCCCACCTTGCTCAGGGGCCCACCGGGATTCCCCTGTACCCCTGTGGGCCAGTCCGAGCCTGCTCAGGAGTCACTCACACTAGCTCACTCTGTGCTTTTAATTGGCAGCACAATGTATGATCATATCCCTGGGGGTATTTGATTTAATTGAATTGAGTAGGGGGCATATGGCTTAGGAAACACTGGTGAAAAGGACAATGTTAATAGGGTTGACCAGTGGGATTAATGTTTTCAAATATGGTGCAGTATGCGTTAACAAAATTACCTCACTGATAACCCGCCTCTGCCATTCCAATGCCAACCAGGTCATCACTGGTGTTCATTTCCTGTTCCCGGTTCAACACAGAGGAAGTGACAGGAGATGCCTGCTCAGCTAATTACTGGTTACGGTGAGTCACTGCTGGTCTATACTGTCTTGTCCTGCCTCAACACACAGTAATGATCGCTCAACCAATCATTGGTGATCCACCTTAGTCAGCGATTGGCTGACCAGGGCATCTCCAGGCAGTTCCTGCCCAGTACGTGGTGGAACAGCAGTGGCAGAGGATCTGTAAGGTGAGTAATGCTTCTTATTTAACACAATATGCCCTGGGTGTCAGTGAAGTTAAAAGAGCTCCTGTCAGCAGGGTTGCCCCTATTAAACCAGGCACACTGCCTAGTAGGGATGATCCTGCTGATTAAAATTATACCTGTCTTGTGAAAATTGGTTCTGGCATTCCCAAGAAAAAATACTTTTCGGGGGTCATTTATCATCCAGAACTACGTCTATATTAGACATATTTCTGGTGCAGGTTGCGGCGCAGCAGTTAGTTGTGCCACAATCTGCAATTTTTCCCCGCTCACACTAGGTCTAATAAATTGGGCGTGGCATGGGCAGATTCGTCATTTTCTACACCTGTTTTAGGCATAGAAAATGGTCTAAATGTAAGCCAGCAAGGAAGCCGGACTGGCGCTGGATACTGCAATGTTATGTAGAGGCCGGCACCTCTTCATAACTTCAGCGGATCCACCTCCAGATAAAGGGATTATTAAGACTAAAACGCCCGTCTTAATAAATGGATGGGGCCAAAATTGGAAAGCTGAGGAGCTGAGGTGCACTGAAGGACGCAGCCTAGTCCTTCGGTGCACTGAAGCTTTCACATGCATAAAGAAAAAAGTCTATTTTATCAGGAACGCTGTAACCGATTTTCACAAGACAGGTATCTGTCAGGAGTTCACCTTGCATCACTATGGAGGACTTTACTCCGAGAGTTCCCATGTCAACCAAGCCCCGGCTGCTGGACCTGTCAGTGCAACTGGAACTAATCCAATCAGGTTTCTGACTCTGTGTCCAATCCCCTGCAAGGAAGGGGATTTCTATTACCATTACCTGTGATTGCGTTGGTTTTCAGGGCTCGATGCTGTGTTACTGACTACAGACTTCTCTGGTTATCTGACTTCTGGCTTGTTTTTGGAAAACCCTTGTTGCTGCAGTTTCTGCTTATATCTGCTCTCCTGGTAATCGACTCTGGCTTGTCTCTGGATTAAACCTCTTGTGTACTGCATGTTTGTTTCTCTTGGCTTTTGACCCTGCTTGCAGACGCCTCTTTTAACCTCCCTGGTCCTTCTAGAAGGTCTGATACTAGTGTGCCCGCACCAGTATTCTGTTATGCAGCTCCACAGATGTATCTTGGGTCCTTAGCAGCCAATTCCGTCCTGTCTTGCAGAGGGCTGTGGTGAATCTTAGTTTCATACTACCTGGAGTGGTTACTGAAGGCTGGTGGCAGTTTTGGGGTTCACTAATAGTAGTTCAGACAGTACTCCCTAACAGTATAGTCAGCAGGAACAATCCTACAAGGTAGTATACCTGGTTTATTTGCTGTTTAAGAAATAACTATTATCAGACCAGCCTAGAAGCTAGGTCAAAGAGCCCACCCATCCAGGACTTGTGCAAGGATTTTTGCCACTCTAGGCAAAAGCTAATTTTGTTGCCCCCTTGACTCCGCCCATTGACCACAACCTTTGACCCACCGCTTTTTTGTCGGCCAGATGGAACACACTGCGCCTGGAGCCACGGCTGGGTAGGAGAGGGTGCGCACGCGTGGCCATCTAATCCCATCGGCCACAATCATCAGGAAATTACACCGCGCGTGCGCACTCAGAGGTAGGGAGATCTGATGGAACATTTTGCATTGACAAATCTATCTACCCCTGAGTGCGCAGGCGCAGTGTGTTCCGGCCGGTTTCGCTCATGAGCATAAAAGGGAACCTGTCACCTGGAAAACACATATTAAACCAACCACAGTACTTTAAAGTATCCGCCAGTGTGTTGCTAATCATGATTTTCTTTCCTCATTCTGTCTCCTCATATTTGTTAAAATCGCAATTTTAATGTCTGTTGGCGCCTTCTCCAAGTCGGGCTTGAAGTCAAGGGGGCTGCGGCCTCCTTGCTTCAAGGGCCAATAAGCCTGCCCCTTACTCCTCCTCTCTACATTGTGATGGACATGTTGCCATGATGTTGGAACCATGCTCTTCTCGCGCATGCGCAGTGCACTGCCTGTTACAGCGCGATTCCGGCTCCCTCACTCACCACCTTCATTTTGCAGACTGCGCATGCACCATTCAGTTTCATGCCTCACGCTAAAGACAAGAAGCGTCGGCTGGGCGTGAGCGCGATGGAACTGAACGGCGCATCTGCAGTGTGCAAAATGAAGACGGTGACTGAGTGAGCTGGAGCCGGGATCGTGCTGTAACAGGCAGCGCACAGCGCATGCCGTGATGCAGGGACCGCACTCTTCTCGTGCAAGATGTCCATCACAATGTAGAGAGAAGGGGTAAGGGGCGGGCCTATCGTGCCTTGACTGAGTCAGAGCGGAGATCGCCTGACTTCTATTGCGGCCGGAGCGCTACACAGTGACCTACTTTGCTTATTGGTGGCGCCAGCCCTGCACCCATCCCTCTTTGTCCACCATTTTCAACCTAGGTCCTAGCCACAGCTACAATCACTAGACATTTACACTCAGTTCACACTTTCGCGTAAAACGCCGCTTTTGAACGCACATAAAAACGCACAACAGTAAAGGAACCATGCATTCCAATGAGGGTGGTTCACACTTGCGCGTTTTTATGCGCGTTCGTAGGCGCCTATAAACGTCCGACGCATAAGCAAGTATGTTCGCGTTAATTCGGGCTTTTTTCGAGCGTTTGGTGCTAATAGACTTCAATGGGAAACGCGATAGGTGTGTTGTTCGGGCGTTTGTGCAGCGTAAAACGCGCCTATGGACGCGCGTTTTTCAAAATTCACACCTCAGATTGGCCAAACTATATAGGGAGGGCTGTTTGGTCATTGGCCAACTATGCAGTCAATCACATAAACGCGCGTCAAACGCGCCTACACTATTTACCAAAAAGCTTGAAAAAACGCGCCTACACGCCAGTCTTGAACACACCAAAAACGCTAGGCTTCAAAACGCTCAGGTCTGAACCCAGTGTTAGAGGGGTAAAACCTCTAGTGATGTGTATGGTCAGGCTTATAGTTCCCTGATAGCAGTATGGACCTGGCCCTTGGATTTGGCCCCTGGACTGCATAGTTAATTAGACCAGCCTAGAAAATAGGTCAAAGAGCCCACCCATCCTTCTTTGTCCACCATTTTCAACCTAGGCCCTAGCCACAGCCACAACTGAAAGAGACTAAGCTGCACATGGGCCACATGACCGATGAAGATGAATGTGACGTCACTGGCCTAAGAAAAGCCTGTGGTGCTCACCGGAGTGCACTGGCTCTTTAAATAGGGGTGTCCGGAGTCGAACCCCACTAATCATCAATGTTGTACTCCAGGAAATCTCCTTTAACTCTACATCTTTACAAAGGGTTTGGAGTCCAGTATCAGCGAAAAAGAGCACTGAACTGTATGAAAAGATATCATGAATTTAATCAGCGATAGGCCCAAAACTCTAAAGGCAGGCAATCACTTTAAACCTTCATACGTTTTATAACAAGTTGTTGTAAAAGCTTATACATAGTGTTGAGCAAACCTGAACTGTAAAGTTTGGGTCCGTACTAAACTTTGCGAGTTTGGGGACCCGGATCCAAACCAGAATTTTGCCGGAAAAGTTCGCGTTCGAGTTCGGTGTTCGGGCATTTAATAAAGCTTGTTGAAAAACTGCAGGGCAGCCAATCAACAAGCTTTTAAGCTGTGGGCACTTAGAAGCCATCACAGCCATGCCTAGTAATGGCATGGCTGTGATTGGCCGATGCATCAAGTGACCCAGCCTCTATATAAGCTGGATCACATGTAGCACCGCCCATCAGCTCTGAGTAGTGCAGGGACAGGAAGCAGGCAGCTAAAGCGAGGGAGAGTGTTAGGAATCTGGCTATTTGTTTTGTGGGTGACCTATAATTTTTTGTGGGTGCAATACCCCAGCTTTGTACCCTTGACACAGAAATATAATAACTCTGGCTGTTAAGTCTGTGGGTGACCTATAGTGATTTTTTTTGTGGGTGCAGTGCACCATCTTTGTACCCCTGGCACTGAAATATAATAATTAATCTGGCTGTTAATTCTGTGGGTGACCTATAGTGATTTTTTTTTTGTGGGTGACATATACCCATTTTTTGTGTGAGGTACTCCTGCACTGCATCCGTGACAAGGAAATTAATACAGTTAATCCATCTGTTAGATCAGTGGATGACATATACCCATTTTTGGTGTGAGGTACACCTGCACCGCATATGTGATAGGGAAATTATTATAGTTAATCCGTCTGTTAGTTCGGTGGGTGACATATACCCATTTTTTGTGTGAGGTACTCCAGCACTGCATCCGTGACAGGGAAATTAATATATTTAATCAGTCTGTTAGATCGGTGGGTGACATATACCCATTTTTGGTGTAAGGTACACCTGCACTGCATACAGACAGGGAAATTAATATAGTTAATCTGTCTGTTAGTTCGGTGGGTGACATATACCCATTTTTGTTGTGAGGTACAGCTGCACTGCATATGTGACAACGAAATTAATATAGTTAATCCGTCTGTTAGTTCGGTGGGTGACATATTCCCATTTTTAGTGTGAGATACACATGCACTTTATACATGACAGGAAAATTAATATAGTTAATCTAACTGTTAGTCCGGCCGGTAACATATACCCATTTTTGGTGTGAGATATACGTGCACTGCATATGTGACAGAGAAATTAGTAACATGGTTTATAAGGCCGAAAAAAAACAACTGTCCATCCAGTTCGGCCTGTTATCCTGCAAGTTGATCCAGAGGAAGGCAAAAAATACCAGAGAGGTAGAAACCAATGTTCCCCACTGAAGGGAAAAAAAATTCCTTCCCGACTCCAATCAGAATAACTCCCTGGATCAACGACCCCTCTCTTGTAGCTATAGCCTGTAATATTATTACACTCCGGAAATATATCCAGGCCCCTCTTGAACTCTTTTAGTGAACTCACCATCACCACCTCCTCAGGCAGAGAGCTCCATAGTCTCACTGCTCTTGCCGTAAAGAATCCTCTTCTATGTTTGTATACAAACCTTTTTTCCTCCAGACGCAGAGGATGTCCCCTCGTCACAGTCCTGGGGATAAATAGATGATGGGAGAGATCTCTGTACTGACCCCTGATATATTTATACATAGTTATTAGATCTCCCCTCAGTCGTCTTTATTCTAAAGTGAATAACCCTAATTTTGATAATCTTCCAGGGTACTGTAGTCCCTCATTCCAGTTATTACTTTAGTTGCCCTCCTCTAAAGCCTCTCCAGCTCTGCTATGTCTGTCTTGTTCACAGGAGACCAGAACTCTACACAGTCCTCCATGTGTGGTCTGACTAGTGATTTGTAAAGTAGTAGGACTATGTTCTCATCACGGGCATCTATGCCCCTTTTGATGCAACCCATTATCTTATTGGTCTTGGCAGCAGCTGTCTAACACTGGTTTCTACAGTTAGTTTGCTGTTCACTAAAATTCCTAGGTTCTTTTCCATGTCAGTGTTACCCAGTATTTTACTATTTAGTATGTACGGGTGACTTGCATTATTCCTTCCCATGTGCATAACCTTTGTCAGTGTTAAACCTCATCTGCCACTTATCTGACCAAGCCTTCACTCTATCCAGATCTCTCTGTAGCAGTATACTGTCCTCTGTAGTATATATACTGTATACTGTCCTCTGTAGTGTGTGTGTGTGTGTGTGTATATATATATATATATATATATATATATATATATTTATTTATAGTATACTGCCCTCTTTCGTGATAATTACTTTAAACAGTTTAGTGTCATCTTCAAAAATTGATATTTTACTGTGCAAGCCTTCTACAAAATCATTAATAAATATAATAGAGGATAGGGCCCAATACTGACCCCTGAGGTACCCCACTAGTGACAGTGACCCAATCTGAGTGTGTACCATTAATCACCACCCTCTGTTTTCTATCAGTCAGCCAGTTACTTACCCACATACAGATATTTTCTCCCAGTCCGAGCATCCTCATTTTATATACTAACCTTTTATGAGGTACAGTGTCAAATGCTTTGGAGAAGTCCAGATATACGACATCCATTGATTCACCACTGTCAAGTCTAGAACTTACCTCCTCAATTAAACTGATTAAATTAGTTTGATGTGACTGATCCCTCATGAAGCCATGCTAATATGGCGTTATTTGCTTATTTTCATTGGGGTACTCCAAGATGGCATCTCTTAGAAAACCTTCAAACAGTTTACCCACGACAGATGTTAAACCTATTGGCCTATAATTTCCGGGCTCTGTTTTTGGACCCTTTTTGAATATTGGCACCACATTTGCTATGAGCCAATCCTGTGGAACATTCCCTGTCAGTATAAAGTCCTTAAATATCAGAAATAAGGGTCTGGCTACGGGGGTGTATGCCATCCGGTCCTGGCGATTTGTCTATTTTAATCTTTTTAAGTCACTTTTGTACTTCTTCCTGTGTCAGACAGGGCACTTTTAATGGGGAATTTACTTTTACATTCTGCATTTCATCTGACAGTTTATTTTCCTCAGTTAATACAGTGGAGAAAAAAATATTTAATAGCTTTGCTTTCTCCTCATCGCTCTTTGCAACTCCTCTTCCGGTTTTAATATAGTTAATCCGTCTGTTAGTTCGGTGGGTGACATATTCCCATTTTTGGTGTGAGGTACATCTGCACTGCATATGTGACAGGGAAATTAATATAGATAATCTGTCTGTTAGTTTGGTGGGTGACCTCAAAGAATGAAGAGAGCATCAAATAAGGGACGTGGCCCTGGTCGTGGTGCTGCTGGTGCTGGTGGAGCTTGTTGCAGGGAGAGGACGTGGTCGATCAGTGCCAGCTACACGCCCAAATGAAACACCTTCCTCGGGTGCACGACGTAGGCGACAGGACGTTCAGCGTAATTTTGTAGGCCCGAATACCGGTGTACGAATGGTGAGGCCAGAACAAGTAGAGGCGGTAGTAGATTGGGTGGCTGACAGTGCCTCCAGTTCCTTCACATTGTCTCCCACCTGGTCCCCGGCTGAAACCACAGAGTTAGCACCTGCAGCCCATGGGCATCTGTCTTTCACCTCACCCCCTTGCAAATCAGCCAAGCAGTCTGATCCCCAAGTCATGCAGCAGTCTCTTATGCTTTTTGATGACTCTGCTGGCAGAGTTTCCATCGGCCATCCACCTAGCCCTGCCCCAGAAGTGGAAGAGATTGAGTGCACCGATGCCCAACCACTTATGTTTCAGGATGTGGACATGGGAGGACCACCGCAGCACGTCTCTGATGACGAAACACAGGTGGAGGGCAGGGGTGAAGAGTGGGTGGAAGACGATGTGGGGGATGATGAGGTCCTAGACCCCACATGGAATCAAGGTCATGCGAGTGACGTGTGCAGTTTGAAGGAAGAGGTGGTGGTCAGACAGCGCCAGTCACACAGCAGAAGAGGGAGCAGGGTGCAAAAGCAGAGTGGCCGTCCCCTAGTCAGTATGCCTGCTACTGCCCACCGAACCCATGGACTGAGCACACCAAAGCCAGGTCCAAGGAGTTCCCTGGCGTGGCAGTTCTTCAGACAATGTGCTGACGACAAGACGTGAGTGGTTTGCACGCTGTGCACGCTGTGTAAGACCCTGAAGCGAGGCATAAATGTTCTAAACCTGAGCACAACCTGCATGATCAGGCATCTAAATGCAAAGCACGAGCTGCAGTGGAGTACACACCTGAAAAACCACAAAAGATCTCAGGCTTCTCTTGCTTCATCTTCTGCTGCAGTCTCAGCCTCTTCCTCCCCCTCTGGAGTGACAGTGGCACCTGCCACCCCGCAAACCAAGGATGTGGCAGCAACACCACCGTCGCCCAGCATCTCCACACTGTTCCACGGCAGCATTCAGCTGTCAATCCCCCAATCACTGGAGAGAAAGTGGAAGTACCCCCCTACCTACCCTTGATCCCTGGTCCTGAATGCCAGCATTTCAAAATTCCTTGGCTTTGAAATGCTGTCATTCTGTCTGGTGGAGACGGAGACTTTTAAAAACCTTATGGCGGTGGCTGTCCCACAGTACATGGTTCCCAGCCGCCACAACTTTTCCAGGCGAGCCATCCTTGCCCTGCACAACCAAGTAGCGGACAAAATCAGGTGTGTACTGCGCAACGCCATCTTTGGCAAGGTCCACATAACTACCGATACGTGGACCAGTAAGCACGGAGAGGGATGTTATATCCATAACTGCACACTGGGTAAATGAAGTGGAGGCTGGGCCTGAGGCGGATAGCAGTTTGGCGCATGTCCTTCCGCCACCGAGGATTGCAGGACATTTCTCTTTGCCTCCTGCTCCTACACCGCTTCCTCGTCTACCGCCTTCTCATCTGATCAGCATAGCACCTTTTGCCTTTTTCTGGATCAACTTGCAGGATAACAGGCCAAGCTGGATGGACAATTGTCTATTTTCAGCCTTATATACTATGTTACCTTCACCACCAACTTCAGCACAGCCCGGGGGAAACGACAGCAGGCTGTTTTGAAACTTGTCTGTTTCGGGGAAAAAAAACGCTCCGCACAGGAGCTGTGGACGGGCATGGAACAACAGACCGTTGAGTGGTTGGTGCCACTGAGCCTCAAGCCTGGCCTGGTGGTGTGCGATAACTGGCGACATCTCGTAGCATGTGCTGAATTTGGTGGTGCAGATACCCTGATATGTCAGAGCTGCAGCAGAAAGTGCGGGCCGTCTGTGTGCGCTTTCAGTGTTCTCACCCTGCTGCTGCTCGCCTGTCTGCGCTGCAGGGTAACTTCGGCCTTCCCGCTCACCGCCTCATATGTGACGTACCCACAAGGTGGAACTCCACCTTGCACATGCTGGAGAGACTGTGCGAGCAGCAGCAGGTGATAATGGAGTTTCAGCTTCAGCACGCACGAGTGAGTCGCTTTGAGGAACAGCACCACTTCACCATCGAGTGGGCCTCCATGCGGGACGTGTGTGCCATGTTGCGCTGTTTCGAGTACTCCACCAAGGCCAGTGCCAACGACGCAGTCTTCAGCGTTACTATCCAACTTCTATGTCTCCTTGGAAAAACACTTCGGGTGATGATGGAAGAGGATGTGGCACAGGAGGAAGAATAGGAGGAAGAGGGATCATTATCATAGTTATCAGGCCAGTCATTCACAAGTGGCTCGGAGCATGGGTTCCTGCACCAACAGAGGCCAGGTACACAACTGTCCAGCCAGGGCACAGTTCTGCAGGAGGAGGAGGAACCGTGTTCACAGCAGGGTGGAACCCAACGCAGCTTATGGGCAACAATGGAGGACACAGACGATACACCTCCCACAGAGGACAGCTTATCCTTACCTCTTGGCAGCCTGGCACACATGAGCGACTACATGCTGCAGTGCCTGCGCAACGACCGCCGGGTTGCCCACATTCTAACCAGTGCTGATTACTGGGTGGCCACCCTGCTGGATCCCCGCTACAAGGACAACGTGCTGTTCTTAATTCTGTCACTGGAGCGTGATCGGAAGATGCACCAGTACAAGTGCACGCTGGTAGACACGCTGCTAATGGAATTCACACCTGACAGCGGGAGCTCAGTGGAAGCACAAGGCAAAGTCAGAGGAGGAGGAGGAAGAAGTCGCCAATGCAGCTGAGGCACCGCCAGCACCTCAGAAGGGAAGGTTAGCATGGCTGAAATGTGGAAAAGCTTTGTCAGCACGCCACAACAACAGCACCAATAGCTCATACGGAACGTCTTAGCAGGAGGCAGCATTTCAGCCACATGGTGGAGCAGTATGTGTGCACCCGCCTACACGTACTGACTGATAGGTCTGCCCCATTCAACTTCTGGGTCTCCAAATTGGGCACATGGCCTGAGCTTGCCCTTTACACCTTGGAGGTGCTGGCCTGCCCTGCCCTGCGGCAAGTGTATTGTCCAAATGTGTGTTTAGCATGGCAGGGGGCGGTAATCAGACAAGCGCAGCCGCCTGTCTACAGCCAATGTGGACAAGCTCACGTTCATTAAAATGAACCAGGCATGGATCCCACAGGACTTGTCCGTACCTTGTGCTGAGTAGACAAGTATACCGGCTGTACCCAGCCATTGTTATACTCCAGCGCACTTTCTCTTTGCATTCTTTTTTATATTTCCCAATGTTTTGGGGACTTCCAAAATTTATTAAAAAAAATAAATAAATAAAAAAAGGAAACAAAATAAAAATAAAAAAACAACTAAAACAGTGTTGGCTACCATCTCCTCCTCCACTTCCACCTACACCGTCTGTCTGTTGCACCATAAGAAGAATAAAAATGTCACTGGCGCTTGCACTCAATACTGTAGGCATCTATACATCCTGGAGTAGTAGTTCCTGTGTGGTTCACGGCTGACCATAGGGGTTAGAGACACCGATGCGGAGTATCAAGACATTAGGTGAAACCAGGTGAAATGCCATTGTCTGGGATAGGATGAGGTCAAGGCAGTGCAGGGTCAATATTGTAATCAGGCACAGGTCAGGTCAGGCAGCAGAGGGTCAGAGTCAGGAAACAGTCAGAGATCGGTAGCATGAAGACAAATAGAACACCTTCGCAGGAACTAGCAGACTAGAGGATCTAGATGTCAAGGGCAGGCTGCTGCCTGCAGCGAGAGGCAGGACATTGGATTCTGGTTGCTGGGCCGGAAGGGGAGGGCCAGTGGGTCCAGACTGCTGCAGCTGGGTCAGTGACCTCTGCCTGCCCTGAGTTGCAGAGCACAAGCCACCGATTTAACAGTCATCAATCATCTTGTTAAAAACCCAAAGCGAGTCTCTCCCCAGACAACAACTGTAGCAGTCATATCACTGCATATGCATGTAGCAGCTGAGGGATGGTACTGTGAGGAGAGGGAATAAAGCCTGAAGCTGCCTCTAGGAGTGGCTGCCTACATACAAATGTATCCAGCTACTATTGAGACCAGTGGAAGCCTATATAGATCTGTATGATGTGAGCTCCCTCTAGAGGTGGCTGCGGTTAGACAGAGTTTTAATACATCATACAACATGAGATATGGAGCTGGAAGATATTCCACCATTGTATATAATGTAATTAACCAGCACATAATTATGGCTTTATTTCAGTGCCTTGAAAAAGTGTTAATACCCCCTGAACTTTTCCACATTGTTTCACAGGTATTTTATTGGTATTTTATAGACCAACACAAAGTAGCAAGTACAGTACAGACCAAAAGTTTGGACACACCTTCTAATTCAAAGAGTTTTCTTTATTTTCATGACTATGAAAATTGTAGATTCACACTGAAGGCATCAAAACTATGAATTAACACATGTGGAATTATATACATAACAAAAAAGTGTGAAACAACTGAAAATATGTTATATTCTAGGTTCTTCAAAGTAGCCACCTTTTGCTTTGATTACTGCTTTGCACACTCTTGGCATTCTCTTGATGAGCTTCAGGAGGTAGTCACCTGAAATGGTCTTCCAACAGTCTTGAAGGAGTTCCCAGAGATGCTTAGCACTTGTTGGCCCTTTTGCCTTCACTCTGCGGTCCAGCTCACCCCAAACCATCTCAATTGGGTTCAGGTCTGGTGACTGTAGAGGCCAGGTCATCTGGCGCAGCACCCCATCACTCTCCTTCATGGTCAAATAGCCCTTACACAGCCTGGAGGTGTGTTTGGGGTCATTGTCCTGTTGAAAAATAAATGATGGTCCAACTAAACGCAAACCGAATGGAATAGCACGCCGCTGCAAGATGCTGTGGTAGCCATGCTGGTTCAGTATGCCTTCAATTTTGAATAAATCCCCAACAGTGTCACCAGCAAAGCACCCCCACACCATCACACCTCCTCCTCCATGCTTCACGGTGGGAACCAGGCATGTAGAGCCCATCCGTTCACCTTTTCTGCGTCACACAAAGACACAGTGGTTGGAACCAAAGATCTCAAATTTGGACTCATCAGACCAAAGCACAGATTCCCACTGGTCTAATGTCCATTCCTTGTGTTCTTTAGCCCAAACAAGTCTCTTCTGCTTGTTGCCTGTTCTTAGCAGTGGTTTCCTAGCAGATAGTCTACCATGAACGCCTGATTCACACCGTCTCCTCTTAACAGTTGTTCTAGACATGTGTCTGCTGCTAGAACTCTGTGTGGCATTGACCTGCTCCCTAATCTCAGCTGCTGTTAACCTGCGATTTCTGAGGCTGGTGACTCGGATGAACTTATCCTCCGCAGCAGAGGTGACTCTTGGTCTTCCTTTCCTGGGGCGGTCCGCATGTGAGCCAGTTTCTTTGTAGCGCTTGATGGTTTTTGTGACTGTACTTGGGGACACTATTAAAGTTTTCCCAATTTTTCGGACTGACTGACCTTCATTTCTTAAAGTAATGATGGCTACTAGTTTTCCTTTTACTTAGCTGCTTTTTTTCTTGCCATAATACAAATTCTAACAGTCTATTCATTAGGACTATCAGGTGTGTATCCACCTGACTTCTCCACAACGCAACTGATGGTCCCAACACCATTTATAAGTCAAGAAATCCCACTTATTAAACCTGACAGGACACACCTGTGAAGTGAAGACCATTTCAGGTGACTACCTCTTGAAGCTCATCAAGAGAATGCCAGAGTGTGCAAAGCAGTAATCAAAGCAAAAGGTGGCTACTTTGAAGAACCTAGAATATGACATCTTTTCAGTTGCTTCACACTTTTTTGTTATGTATATACACTTACCTAAAGAATTATTAGGAACACCTGTTCTATTTCTCATTAATGCAATTATCTAGTCAACCAATCACATGGCAGTTGCTTCAATGCATTTCGGGGTGAGGTCCTGGTCAAGACAATCTCCTGAACTCCAAACTGAATGTCAGAATGGGAAAGAAAGGTGATTTAAGCAATTTTGAGCGTGGCATGGTTGTTGGTGCCAGACGTGCCAGTCTGAGTATTTCACAATCTGCTCAGTTACTGGGATTTTCACGCACAACCATTTCTAGGGTTTACAAAGAATGGTGTGAAAAGTGAAAAACTTCCAGTATGCGGCAGTCCTGTGGGCGAAAATGCCTTGTGGATGCTGGAGGTCAGAGGAGAATGGGCCGACTGATTCAAGCTGATAGAAGAGCAACGTTGACTGAAATAACCAATCGTTACAACCGAGGCATGCAGCAAAGCATTTGTGAAGCCACAAGACGCACAACCTTGAGGCGGATGGGCTACAACAGCAGAAGACCCCACCGGGTACCACCCATCTCCATTACAAATAGGAAAAAGAGGCTACAATTTGCACAAGCTCACCAAAATTGGACTGTTGAAGACTGGAAAAGTGTTGCCTGGTCTGATGAGTCTCGATTTCTGTTGAGACAATCAAATGGTAGAGTCCGAATTTGGCGTAAACAGAATGAGAACATGTATCCATCATGCCTTGTTACCACTGTGCAGGCTGGTGGTAGTGGTGTAATGGTGTGGGGGATGTTTTCTGGGCACACTTTAGGCCCCTTAGTGCCAATTGGGCATCATTTAAATGCCACAGCTACCTGAGCATTGTTTCTGACCATGTCCATCCCTTCATGACCACCATGTACCCATCCTCTGATGGCTACTTCCAGCAGGATAATGCACCATGTCACAAAGCTCGAATCATTTCACATTGGTTTCTTGAACATGACAATGAGTTCACTGTACTAAAATGGCCGCCACAGTCACCAGATCTCAACCCAATAGAGCATCTTTGGGATGTGGTGGAACGGGAGCTTCGTGCCCTGGATGTGCATCCCTCAAATCTCCATCAACTGCAAGATGCTATCCTATCAATAAGGGCCAACATTTCTAAAGAATGCTATCAGCACCTTGTGGAATCAATGCCACGTAGAATTAAGGCAGTTCTGAAGGCAAAAGGGGGTCCAACACCATTTTAGTATGGTGTTCCTAATAATTCTTTAGGTAAGTGTAATTCCACATGTGTAAATTCATAGTTTTGATGCCTTCAGTGTGAATCTACAGTTTTCATAGTCATGAAAATAAAGAAAACTCTTTGAATGAGGTGTGTTCAAACTTTTGGTCTGTACTGTATGTGTGAAGTGAAAAGAAAATCATACATGGTTTTCAAAATAAATGATCAAACAGCATCATGAAAACCAAGGAACACACCAGACAGGTCAGGGATAAAGTTGTGGAGAAGTGTAAAGCAGGGTTGGGTTATAAAAAAATCTCAAGCTCTAAACATCTGAAATCCATTATTTGTTAATGTATGGAGTATGACACAACACACAGACCTACCAAATCATGGCTGTTCACCCTGTCTAGTGGGGAAAACCAATTAGAGAAGCAGCAAAGAGGCCCACGGTCACTATGGAGAAGCTGCAGAGATCCACAGCTTAGGGAGAATCTGTCCACAGGAGAACTATTAGTTGTGTACTCCACAAATGTGACCTTTATGGAAGAGTGGCAAGAAAGCCTTTTTTGAAAGCGAGCCATAAGAAGTCCCATTTGCAGTTTGCCACAAGCTATGTAGGGGACACGGTAAACGTGTGGAAGAAGGTGCTCTGGTCATATGAGACAAAAGTTTAACTTTTTGGCCTACATGCAAAATGCTATGTGTGGTGGAAAACTAACACTGCATATCACCCTGAACACACCATCCCCACCGTGAAACATGTTGTAATATGGGAATATCGGGATTACAATGGAGAACAGTAGGCTGGATTGCAAAGTAAGACAGGCTGTAAGATTTGCGCCTCTTTCATGTGTCTATGGTCAGCCGGCTAGTTCGGTTTTGCCCCCAGGACATTTTGTTTTTACTAGAAATGCTATTCAGAGATGTACAGTAGGTTTATCTGTGCCGTACAGCAAAAAGAGGAAGGAAATGACCTGTTACGCACCTACAGGGAGGAAGTCCTGAACATGTTAATTATAATTGTAACTGAAGTGTCTTAGCACGGATATTGGGTCTCCAAGTTCTTCATTTCATATCATTTCACTTTCAGTGCGATTTCACAATTTCCATCTTCATAGAAAGTTTTGTAACTTCACTAAAAACTGAAGGGGAATACATCACGAGGGTTACACCAGTTTTTTAGCTTAAAAAAAAATCACATTTTTTTTTTTTTGCAAAAATTGGCATTTTACGCCACCGTTGCCACTTTTAAAAAGTGGGAGGTATGGTCGGCATGGTTGGCTATGTTAACTAGGTTCACACCAGATTTATAACTGCGACTGGAGTGAGTGTAATATTTTTGAAACTTTGTTAAATCTGACCTATACCTACGTGCCTAGTGAATCATGCTCACTTTTCCACCCACTTTTTAAGAGTGGCATAAAAAAGTTGCTTACTTATGCAGCGGGCCATCACAAAAAATGAATGCCGCATGGTATACGCTTTTTTAAAACGTGGCAGATGTATGCCATTATATGACTATACAGTGACATGTGTTGGAGCCTTACTTTACAGGTATACATTGGAAATACCTTCAATGTACCTAAGACATAAAGACACAGCGTTCTGTGAACAGCCCTGAACTGATATCTGAGCACCCACAATGCACTGCTTTCTCATAACAGGAAACCAACCAATTCCAGAATTTAACTATAGAAATGAATGGATATATGTAGAATAGCAATAAAAATCCACACAATGCAAGTAGATTTTGACTGTGAATACTTGTAAAATTGTTATTCAAAGGTGAACTATCCCTTGAAAAAAATGTAAAGGGGAAGGCTGAATAATGTAATGGAATATTTTTATTTTTAAGGGACTGTCCAGTCATGACTTCAAGAATTGTATGGAAAATCGGTACCTACAAGAGATGATTACCTGCTTTTTATTTTTGTCAGCTTTTTTTGTAGCTTTTTAACAAAGCTCTATTTGGGCAGAGCTGTGATCTGTGACTAGAGTTTAGCTGCAGTGTTTATAGGGAGTCTGATGTAGTCTGAGACACACCCCCCTGTCACATTATTGGTTCAGGCTGCTGCACTCCCCCTGCAGCTCTGCCTCCAAGGATTGGCTGCTATGTATAAACCCACGCCTACCACAAGCTTACCAGGAAGTCAGGGCAGGGAGAGATGACTTCTCTTATAGTAAGGACAGCAGGATTACGAAGTAGGGATTAGAAAACCGGCAGTGTGAACAGGAAAATGATGTATACAAATTAAACAGACGTGGTCAAACAAAATCAACTAACAGAGTCCCCACCAGGTGACGCCAATAGGGTGTGATGTGAGCCCCGATTGTTTCTGTGGTGACCCATTAAAGAAAATCAAGAGTCTGTAGTCTTGAGAGTAATAGAAATTGTGGACTCTAGGATTGCCAGTTTTTCAGAAGATGGTGGTGAGATGTGGAGCGGCTCCACAGAAGTAAAATAAAAAAATTATCCACCTGCAGGAAGGGAACAATTTTGGAAAAAGGAGAAAATAAAGCAGGCAAGGGAGAGATAAAGGGTACAGTAGAAGGGCCAGACCAACACCATGTAAAACGCTTGTAAGGATATTCACTTGAAGACCAAGAATGTGTTGAGATGTATGGAGTAATTGAGACCATGAGATGTGGCTTCACAGGCAGGGGATAAAGTTAGGTTGTTGGATTGTGGTATGTGGGAAAGGACTGGAAATGGAAGGAGGTCCAAATAGTGATGAGCGGCAGGGGCAATATTCGAATTTGTGATATTTTTGTGAATATTTGGGCGAATATTCGCCATATATTCGCGATTTCCTGATCTTCAGGCATTATTTTCTTGATTGTAAAAATTCGCATTAAAAAAATTCGCATAAAACTCGCATACAAATTAGCATAAAAATTCTCATAGACTGGTATTTAGAAAAAAAATGAATATTCGCGATTACGAATATATTTTGAGATATTCTAAATATTTGCGAATTCTCGAAGTGCCGATATTCGCGATTAAAATTTGCAATTTGAATATTCGTGATCAACACTATCCACAGAGACCATAAGGCGATGCATTACAATAGTACCTCAGGGGTCTAGGTAATGAGCTTCTCTGTCATGTATGTTAGAGCAACCTCTACGAGGTCTATTAGCATTCATTGGCAGGGGGTTATGTGGTTTTATATGTGGATTTGTCGTGCCCTAGGAGTAGCACAGCAAAAGATAGGAGTGGTAGTGGCTTTGGCTGCAATAGTTATTCACATTGTGGCAGTCCTCACAGCCAAGGGTAAGGCCGGTCAGTAACAGGAGGGCGCATCCTTTCTTCTCTCGGGGCACACTATGAAGTTGGGGCTCCTGCCTGATGGTAATTGTGTTGCCCTTGGTGTTATGTGTTTGGTACAGGTGCAAAGCTAGAGATGTAGGTGCTATGGCCGGCGAATGGTGCTGGAGTCAGTGACCAGGCCAGTTGTAGAAAATAGACAAGTCTCTCTTTACTAAAGTGCAGAATGCGGGTTGTATCACATCCAACAATATAAAAAGACAGTTCCAATCAGTTCACAGTGCTAATCTTCCCAAACAATGATGTATGGATATAGGCAAAGTTGCAATATTCCTTCCCTCTATCCTTCCAAAATCTGTCTCACTGCAGAATCTAAGGCTTGCAATTAAGTTCTTGATAACTCATCTGTAATTCCTAGTTGTAGGAAACAGGATTAATATACGTCTTGCCATGACCATATCAAAGTCTGAAGGATGTATTAGCAATGTTCCCTTCACTGCAGTAAAGTCTGTATCAGCCTTAAACAACTAATACCTTGAACAATGGACCTTCTAGTTCTTTATTTTCTCCCAGTTGTACTGTAAGGTACAGATGGCTTTCTAGGTGCAGATACCTCAGTGATTTTTCTGGGATTTGGGCCTTCTTCAAGGTCCAAGGTCTGAGCACATGTAGTTCCTATCTCTTCCTCAGTTAACCCTACACTCACACAGTAGAACTAGGAGTGGACCTAAGTCCAACTCCTAGTCTCCTAAAGAGTACAGGCAGAATTGTTAACCCTGACCCATCCTTACAAAATTATGCTAATTGCAATAAATCTGAACATTAAACGTAAACTATTAAACTATTCTGCGGTACTGTGGATTGGGTCATAGGGTACATGAAAATGATGGTGGCTCTGGGAATAGATGTGCTCGTCACTTCATGAATACTTTTAAGCCCTACAGACTAAAACTTAGAGATTGTTTGAGCCTTTAGCTTAGAATTGGATCGGTATCATAGGGGGTTTCCAATGTTACATGAACAATCATTGCAAACATCTCTGTGCAAACGCTGAGATATCTGCAGATTTTGTGGTCTGTGAATGTCAGAAATATTACAGCTTCTCTTTTTTAAAAAAAAAAAAAAGACTGGAAGTGTACATTCACAGAATCACTGTCTGGCACGTTCAGGGCACGGCTACAAATAGCAGCTGTTACCAAATTGTACTAAAATAAAAAAAAGTCAAAGGTGTAGCTATGGGGCGTGCAAAAGTAGGACTCATACCCAGGCACTCGAAAGTGAAGTTCATGTGGCCAAGCTGCAATACCAGATACAACCGTGGCCAAGAGGGACAGCGTTTCTGCAGGCTTGTCCTAATCTTGGAATGATAGTAGTTGTAATTAATAGGGACAAATTTTGTTTTTATATGGGACCGTTTTAAATTTTCTAAAATTTTAGACAATTATAATTTTTTCAATCTTGGATGATTCTCCTTTGAAGTAAAACATACAGAGTAAGGGCTCATGCACACGAATGTGTGCCAGCCGTTGCGTGCATTTTTTGCCGGAGCACGGCCAGAAACACCACGGAAGCACTCTGTAGTGTTTCCATGGGGTTCTGCTCCATCCTTCCGCACTGTATCTCTCAGATCGCGGACCCATTCAAGTGAATTGGTCCGTGATGCAGGATGCACACGGCCGGTGCCCGTGTATTGCAAACCCGCTGTATGCGGGCCACAATACAACCACGGCCGGCACACGTGTGCATGAGTCCTAAGTGACAGCCCGTCATGGTCAACAGCTGCTGCCAATTACTTATTGCTCCTATGCATTTAAATAAAAAATTAAAGCAACTTTACAAATTGTTACCGATTACAAACAAATACCTGTGTAGTGATCCTGCAATCATACTCTTAATATATCTAACCCCCCCCCCCCCCCCAACTACTTGTTACGTACAGTGGGAAGGTTAGTAAGAAGAAGAGAACAAATGGAAGGAAATATAACTACAGGATCAGACTACAGTTTTTTTTGTAGTCTGTTACATGGAGACACCTGTCTGAATAGGAGCCTTATATACAAAACTCTATTTTCAAGACAAATTTCAAGACAAATGCAAATAATTAAAGGGGTTATCTAAGTTCTATAATGCCCCTCACAGAAGTTATACTTACCTCGCTCCCCAGCACCCGTGTCGCTTCTCATACCAGCACGGCTGCGGGTGGTGCTAGGGAGACTCATTCCCGTCACGGCCTACTACTGGCTGTGCCTTCCGATGCTGGATGTTTTCATAAGCGCAATGGGAAGATGCAGCGGCGGCCAGTATGAGAATCGACGCGGGTGCTGGGGAGTGAGGTAAGTACAATCCGTGTGGGGGGGGGGGGCTTTATAGATCTTGGATAATCCCTTTAACTATATGCAAAAGATATAATACACATAGTACTAAAGTATTTCTTGACAATAAGAAAGGAAACAGAAAAACTGGGGGTATGAAAGGGTGTAGCGGATTCCACAGATATTACTGCTATCAACAGATATCGACAATGGTTTATTTCAGGTTCCAAAGGAACTGTATTCATTTAGGAAACATATAGGTATCTACACAAATCTATTTTGATTGTAATTAAAGTCAAGGCATAAAACCAAAAAAGGGAGACGGGGAAAACGATTGAGGGAACACACAAGAAATTATTATCTCAATTCATCTGGAATCCTGTAAAGGTAATCCAGGGACTCTAGATGTGGAAGAGAGTTAAAGAAATTAGGTCTACTTTATCTACAGTATTCATTGATGACTAGTAGGAATCGTCCAAGATCTCCATTTGACTGTAAAGTACGGTTGATGGAGTTAGGTAAGAGTGAGACGAGATAGGTGGACCTACTGGAAGATGCAAGGAACACGCATTACTAATCTGTTCTTTGAAAATAGTCCAGAAATCCTGTACAATTGGGCAGGACCACCGAATGTGGTAAAAGGCACCAGTGTAGTCATTGCATCCCCAGCAGAGGGGAGATGTCACACTATTGAAGTGGGAACACTTACCAGGGATAGAACCCTTTGTTAAGCCATTAGAAAGGCTTAGGGAACTGTATTTAAAGGGACTGAGCAAGTTAATTTGAAAAAAAGTCTATAAAACGTATACTCCTTGCCCTGAACCCAATCCGTTCCAGCACCTGTAGGCTTTATTTTTCTGACTGCAGCAGTTACATGTCCATATATTGTAGTCGATAAATTTGGGACACCCCAGGACAACCTGAATTTGCAAGGAGAGTCCCTGCAAATTCAGGTCTGTTGGCTACTATGTCATTGGCCTCAGCAGTCTTGCGCTGTATACTTTAAAACCAGCACGTATGTCCTTATCTAGATCGCTGAATATGTCACTTGTGCAGCAGGATCCTATATAGGGATTAAAGGAGTTATCCCATAACTAATGGAAAAAAATGAAAATCAGACATCGTATAGTAAATGACAATCTCTTTCTAACAAAGCTAGAATCAGCCCTGCACCTCACATGGATCCAGAGATCTCCTTTCATTGCTCTGCTAGATTTATATCAAGCTGACAGCTGAGGGGAGTGTCTTTTCTGCTGCAGCTCAGGGGGTGTATCCATGCTCTCCCTATCACAGCTCAGGAGGTGTGTCTCAGATCTCCCTATCACAGCTCAGGAGGTGTGTCTCAGATCTCCCTATCACAGCTCAGGAGGTGTGTCTCAGATCTCCCTATCACAGCTCAGGAGGTGTGTCTCAGATCTCCCTATCACAGATCAGGGGGCGTGTCTCAGATCTCCCTATCACAGCACAGGGGGGCGTGTCTCAGCTCTCCCTATCACAGCTCAGGAGGTGTGTCTCAGCTCTCCCTATCACAGCTCATAAGGCAGTTAAAGGATGAAACTGAGCATGTGCGGCGTTCTCAGTGCGCAGGACAAAGAAATAAGAAAAAGAACAAACAGCAGGTGGCGCTATACAGATACATTTTATGGAATAACTCAGTGGCTATGGAACATTTTTAATTACATGCAATTACAAAAGTTTTCAGATCCAGATGCGCTCAGTCTTTGGAATCACCCATCAATTCAGAGATTACTCTTATCCCCTGGCTTCTTCCTTCTGGTGCTTTTACTGTTGGTAACTATTAACACCATCCTTCTCTCTTTCGGAACAAAATTGCATCCGGAAACTCTGATCCTCCGTGCTTTGGTCACACTAAAATAGCAACAGCAATAGTGAAGTACGCCAGCACAAGGTATGCAAAACTGACATTTATTCACTCACAGAATAAAAGGATAAAATCTCATATTTCTCCATACCAACTGACATGGCAGTGGTTGGTGTAGAAAAATATGAGATTTTATCACCAACAGAAAAATCACCAGAAGGAAGAAGCCAGAGATGAGAATAATCTCTGGATTGATGGGTGATTCCAAAGACTGAGCGCGGATCCGATATTGTTTTTATTAGTATTTGCGATGTTTACTGCTAAGGTCAATGACTCGCTGCTACAGCCAAAACATGATGTCATGGCTGCTGTTGTGAGGAGGGAAGGATCATCAGCGCTGGAAAAGAAGGGGTTTGAGTCCAAATTTTTTATTATTTATTATTCATTTTTATTATTTATTTGTTATTCTAATAGCATTCTAATAAAATGATAACTCAGACAATCCCTTTGAGAGAAGGTAGGATACAAGGCATTTTTTCATTTTTTATAAAAAAAATATCAAGACTGTTCTTGCTGGTTCCTCTGGACACGGACGTGTGATTCGGTGGTCAATCACTGACTGGATATGTTCTTGGAAAAAGCATGTCCTATCATTATTATAGACGATCAATATGAAGATCTGACAAAGGAAGAAAGAGATAACAGATGTGTGGACAGAGATTCCTACTACTTTCAATCATGAAACCTTAAATTTGGGGATTGTATAAGAATACTTGAGATCCAACCAGAATTTATGAAGAGCAGAATTTCCCTTAGAGATGAAAGACGGATAAGGGAAAGCCCCCTCAGACACTTTCACATTGAAGGTTTTAACCTAAAAATAATGATTCAGCTGCCACACCGGCCCAACAAAAATAAGGAAGTGGTCCATCGA
The DNA here is from genome assembly GCA_033119425.1 of Bufotes viridis. Classification (NCBI taxonomy): domain Eukaryota; kingdom Metazoa; phylum Chordata; class Amphibia; order Anura; family Bufonidae; genus Bufotes; species Bufotes viridis. Next base: position 32,676,789 of record CM065589.1, read on the forward strand.
TGAATCATTTTCCTGTAGAAGTTATACAATAAAAGTTACTTCTATATAGATTTTATCTCAGATTTTTTTATTTTTTTTTGTATTAGCAGACAATATTTTCAGATGTTATATTACAGAAAGTCTTTAAAACTGTCAAGGTTGGAAGATGCTTGGCAGATATATATAGCCCATGGTACATAGTAACATAGTTTATAAGGCTAAAAAAAGACATCTGTCCATCCAGATCAGCCTGTTATACTGCAAAGTTGATCCAGAGGAAGGCAAAAAATATCATGAGGCAGAAGCCAATTTTCCTGATTTTAGGGAAAAAAATTATTCCCGACTCCAATCAGAATAACTCCCTGGATCAACGACCCCTCTCTAGTAGCTATAGCCTGTAATATTATTACACTCCAGAAATACATCCGGGCCCCTCTTGAATTCCTTTATTGTACTCACCATCACCACCTCCTCAGGCAGAGAGCTCCATAGTCTCACTGCTCTTACCGTGAAGAATCCTCTTCTATGTTTGTGTAGAAACCTTCTTTCCTCCAGACACAGAGGATGTGCCCTCGTCACAATCCGGGGGATAAATAAATGATGGGACAGATCTCTGTACTGACCCCTGATATATTTATACATAGTTATTACATCTCCCCTCAGTTGTCTTTTTTCTAAGGTGAATAACCCTAATTTTGATAATCTTTCAGGGAACTGTAGTTGCCCCATTCCAGTTATTACTTTAGTTGCCCTCCTCTGAACCCTCTCCAGCTCTGCTATGTCTGCCTTGTTCACAGGAGCCCAGAATTGTACTCAGTTTTCCATGTGTGGTCTGACCAGTGATGTGTAAAGTGGTAGGACTATGTTCTCATCACCGGCATCTATGCCCCTTTCTGATGCAACCCATTATATTATTGGCCTTGGCAACTGAAGTCCCCCATCATTACAACCTCATTATGATTTTCCACCTTATCTATTTCCCTTAGTTGAAGATTTTCTGTGCACTTTGGTATATTAGGTGGCTTATAACAAACTCCTATCAGTATTTTATTATTGTTTTTGACCCCATGTATTTCTACCCACAGTGACTCCAAAGTCACAGTGACTCAGTGGGCTTTAGACAGTACTTTACATAAAGGCAAACCCCTCCCCCTCTCAGTTTTTACAATGCAGTATCTTCCCCTTCTATAAGGTAGTCACCCTCCCCCTGGTCCCTCCTCCTCCACCCTTTTAACCATTTTTTTTCTCCCTAAACAGCTGCTCCTTCCCCATTGAGGTGCAGCACATCCCTACGATAGAGCCTGTAGCCGACAGAGAAGTTTGCCCAGTTCTCCAAAAACCCAAATGCCTCCTTCCTAGACCACTTGAGTGACTTGTTTACCTCCCTAATCTCCCCCTTTCTTTCTGGTGTGGCTCGTGGCACCAGTAGTATTTCAGAAAATACGACATTTAAGGTCTTTGCCCTAAGCATGTAACCTAAGTCCCTGAAATTATTTTAAGGACCCTCCACCTACCTCTAACATTGTCATTGGTGCCAGTGTGCACCATGACTGTAGGGTCTTCACCAGTCCCTCCCGTAATCTAATTCAATCCACAATATATACCACTGAGGAAGGAGCGTGCAGGCTCCGAAACACGTCTGGTGACAGATTAAATGCAATCTAGGAAGACCCCTAAAGGATTATATGCCAACATTTACAGCCACGAACAAAACCCAAATCAAAAAAAAGGGGATCGACATTTACTAAAGAAATGAAATGGATTAATAAATTTTAATGGAAATTAATGCCGGATCCGGCAAGCGTGGAAGTGTTCCGGTATTTTGTCCAGTCAAATATCGTAGAAGGGATGGAACGGACATCCTGATGCATACTGAATGGATTGCTTTCCATTCAGAATACATTGGGACAAAACAGAAGCATTTTTGTCCGGTATTGAGACCCCTTACTGGATTTCAATACCAGAAAAGAATAACGCTAGTGTGAAAGTACCCTAACCCAGAGGAAAGGCGAAGTTACTAACACGTGGGACGCCAAAGCTGGAAAGGACACCATTTCAGCTACATTGCTCGGTATATGGGGAGCTATTCCTGTTGAAGACGTCAAGGTGATAAGATAGCTGCTCAGCAGCGATAATGCTCTAACCATACTCTATTGGATATTATGTTCTGAATGAATGCTCTGCTCCAAATAAAATAGGGGGCATTATAGAACTAAGCTAATGATCTATGGGATATTATCACTTTTATTTTATTTTTACACCAAGAGAGACTATATACAAATAGAATATATTAAAGGACACTTGATAAGATAGAATATACTAAATGATATTATATTTTCAACAAATCAAGAAATAACAATTGAAGAAATCACTATGATTAATTGAAACTCCATTTTTATTTTTATTTTTACAATTTTATGTTCTTTCAAGAACTCTTTGCCTCAATCATGAAGATATTTGATTTGGATACAATTATGGAGCACAAAACGAACACTAATTATCAATAATTGATTTGGGAACTGAGTTTTTTTTTTTAAACTATATTTTTTTTCAAATTTTACTGCTGTGTTTTTTATATATGGAATAGTGAAAATATTATATGTATTAGGGTCGATGAAATATTTTGCTAATTGTATCTATATTGCCTATTACTTATAGTATCCAGTCTCTACCAGTTTTATCTATATATTTTTTTTCTTTATATCCAATTAAAGCAGTAGATTTTAATACAGTTCCGAATGACAGAGTGTGTGTTTAATATAATAAAATATAATATAATAAATGTATACCTCTTTTTGAGAGGCTTTTAGGGTAAGCCTTTTTAACAGGGCACCTCACTTAAGAAATCACGACAGGTGAGCCACTATATATAGTTACTCACTATTCCCAGATCCACGACATGTTGAACTCCAGCGCCAGAAAGACAACACACCATTCAATGATCCCAGTCTTTGTGACAGATTGCCCTATTTGTACAGCTAATGATAGTCTCCCTCTACCAGCATCTGTCTGGCCTGGGGCCTGGTCTCCTTTTTGCTGAAGATGACATTCCCCTGACTAGCAGAGGAAATGTCTTGCTGCAGCAGTGCGATCCCTCACCTGCCAACTTGGCAAACTTGTGGGGGTGTGTAAGATTAGGGCTAGCCTCCCCGGAAATCTTCCCTATACCTTGCCTTCTAACTGTTACCTAGCTAGCTACCTCTCTTTTTCCTGCTCTTCCAAACTACCACACTTCATCTACCCCAGCGAGCGTCTTCTCCTTTCCATATTGCCAAGGTAGCTCAGTGTTGAAAGTCCCTCATGTAATTTCCATATAAATATGCCCCCTCAAAGGGTTGTTCAAGGACTGCATACATTGCACAAGATGTGGACTTGACTGCATTGGCAATCATGGAGCACATTTTTGCTAATGGGATTACACCACAACAAAAAAAGGGTAAACCACACAATGCAATGAGAAAGATAATCACTGAATAAATGCAGTTCCTTTCTAATGTCCATTAATCTAAAGTCATTTAATCTTAAATCATACACTTAAGACAAAACACACTTGCAAGGTCCCAAACTCGTTTTTTCACTCTGCTCATATAGCTGCTATTTCGAAATCCAGAAAACCAGTCTGTAGAATATTTTATTTCAGATTCGAAGGACAACTCTGTCCTCAATACTGCCAATTAAAGTCCTCTTGATTAAGTAGCCAAACCCCTACTTGTCACCTGTGCACTAGTGAGCAAACTTATATGTTTTAAATGTAAAAAATGTTCACTTGCAATAGACCCTAGCAGGGTGGGCCCCTAGTCCTCCACCAAGTGGTACATGGCACAGTAGACTGACATATTGATAGGCTGGCTGAGGTGCTATTGTCACATTCAGGGGTTATGGAGAACCACTGAATGTATCACAAGTGACTTCGGACACCACTGCAGGGTACAGAATAAGCAAAACAAACGGTTCATTTAACGATGGTAACAATAAATAAACAAGATCAGCATCAAACCAGACATACGGGTAGGGACAAGTGCAGACCTAAACTCAACCCGACCACTTTCCCTACCTACTTGGATGATCTGTCCTAAACGACAGCCCCCAACTGGTCGACAGTCCCTCTGCTGGCTAGGCGCAGGGACCTGTTCAGGCAGCCGGAACCTGAGAATACTAAGCAAACATGAAACAGGAACACAAGGCCAGACCAAAGACACAGAATCGCGATCAACAGAATCAAAGCATAAACCGGAACCCATGTAGATCACAACACATACAGGAAGCATGACATTCACAGGCAGACCAGGACATAACCAAAGACGAATCGGACATAGCAGACGTATGCGACATCGATCAACAATCAGGCTGACCACATAACTCAGAGCAGAAGTACAAATACTTTGGTCAGGATAGTAAGCACCCAGCTTTCCTGAATACAGACTAATCTCCCACCGCTCACCAATCACAGGTCTAAATAGTAGAGTAATTAAGACACCTGACCACCGGATGTTTAGACACACAGACCAGGAAAACATTAACTCTTAGGCCGAGTTCACACCTGCATTGTGAACTCCGGCACTGTCATCTGGTCACTGTATCCGGCGTACATGTCTGCTTTCAGCCAGACAAAAAAATGATACACGCAACATTTTTTTGTCTGGCCAAAGGTTGGCTTATATGGTGAAAAAGCTGCATGATTTCCGCTGGATCCCATTACGTCGAATGAGGATCTGATGGGGCATGGTGGTATCCGGCTATGCCGGATACGATGAACTCCGGCAGTCTGTCCCTCCAGAGTTCACAACACAGATGTGAACCCAGCCTTATATAACAAAGAATGCAAACCAGTCACTGGGAACTGTTCACACACACCAACAGAAGTCCGCAGCCAGCATATATGGGAGCACGTCAACCGCAGCAAGTACAGAACAGTGCAGGCAGCCAGCTTACATGCCAACGTGGTATTACGATGAACCACGCTGTGAAACTATACAGTACATTGCCTATGTCCATATAAAACTGGGTAGTGTGGATAGGTAGTATATGCACATAGATTTACAAGTGGGCCCCCTGAATCTGAAGTCACACACTTAAGACAAGGCCTTATATTACATGGAAGACAAGTAAGCAAAACAGAACAGGAGAAGGACGGTGAATGGCTTAGGCAGGGTAAACAGCAATACTCAATGCCAAGCAGCAACTGCTAGAGTTAATACAGTCCTAGGTTGCATAAATAAGTGTGATAAATGTGATTTATTTATGATGTTCAGGGCAGGGCCGGTTCTAAGTGCAGTGGGGCCCTGGGGTGAAAAACAATAAGAGCCCCCTCTCTCCATGTCACTTCATCACCCCCTTCGCGTCACATTATTCCACCACCCCCTCCATGGCAGCATACTAACCCCCCCCCCCGATGGCACATTTCTCCCCCTCCATGTCACGTCATCACCCTGTCCTTTTTATATCACCCCCTTCGCGTCACCTTATTTGTCCCCCTCCATTGCAGCATACAGGGTAATCGCCCCATACCTCTTACATCCAGTGACGACCACCATTTTGTCGCCATTTTCCGTCTCTGCAGTTTGACAACAAAAAAATAAATCTTAGTTCACTACTTCTCCATCATCCTCACATCTTCTGGACAAATCATCCTACTACCCCCAATACTACACTGTAGAAACAGATAATACCCCTGATAATACCAGTACCACACAGAGCCCCTTTATAAAATACCCCTTCTTTGTGGCCTCAGTAGAAGTCCCCATAGTTCCCCATAATAATGTGCCAGTAACAAGTGCCTCTCTGCCCCCCCATGTGCCAGTAACAAGTGCCTCATTAACCCCTCACCCCATGTGCCAGTTACCAGTGCCTCTTTAACCCCCCCTCACCCCATGTGCCAGTAACAGATAGTCCGTTATATAAAAAAAAAAAACTTTTACTTGCCTTCATGGCAGCGATGCGATGCAGGCCTCTTTCGGCCTGTGTCCCGCGTTGTATGGCTCAGGCGGCGCGATGATGTCATCGTGCCGCCTGCACCGGCCTCTGATAGGCTGCGGGCCTTGTGCCGGCAGCCAATCAGAGGAACAGGGAAGGTAAATGCCTCTCCCTCTCTTGCCCCACAGCACAGCCATCTGTATCGCTGTCCTGAGGAAGGCGATACAAATGACTATGGACTTGGCCCGGCGCTGGGTGGGTGGTGGGCTTGGGGGCCTCTAAGGACTTGGGGGCCAGGGGACAACTGTCCCTCTTGCCTATATGGTAGCGCCGGCCCTGGTTCAGGGATGGGACTAACTCTTAGTGCCCAACCCCTCGGTCCCCACATCATTATGGCTACTATTTATCCAGGTATCTCATGTTTATGGGCAGCTATAAAGATGGGTCTATTTACATGTATGACTACATCCACAGTCAACATAGAAATTTGGCTACTAAATTCCATTTGCATGTCGACAAAAGGCACTTCCGTTATAAATAATTACTGTGCGGGGTGAACTTTTGTGTTTTTCCTCCATAGCCCATTCAGACTGATTGGACATATGATATGAAGATGTGATCACCTTATGATATTGAATGACTGAACTTATTATATACATTTTTTCCCCAGTTCCTTGGAACTGCATCAGTGTTCCCTGAAGGTGATGGAGCCAGAAGGAAGTCCTGCCCGCAGTCTGCTGAGATTGATGGGCGATCAGGGATGTACAGCAAAAGAACTGGCAGACTTTTTACAAAACATCGGCCAGTCAAATGCTCTCCAGATCCTGAGCCCCCCGGGTGAGTGCTTGGAACTTTACATTTAATTTTTTTTTGTGTTGCTCCTGTATCCCATGAATACACTGATGAGCAAAAGGATAGCAATGTTTTGAACTTTTGACTTTCAGGCTCCATATCTCACCATCCACTACAGCTTCCAACATGAGACTACCATCATCTTATAGACAATCATCTTGGCTATCTTATAAATTGGACTTACAACTATTTAGCATATGATTAGTTATGCAGATTCCAGTCATGTAACTACATTGTTACTGTTTTGCTCCTGGTGGTCGAACAATCTTTTTTCCTTCTATACTACAAACTACAACCTGTTCTCACATTCCCTAATAGCTCAGCGTGTTTTTAGGTTGATTCCCAAGCAAAAGGTCACTGGTTTGAATCCAGGAGCAGCCATGAAGAAAATTTCTCAAGAAAAGAGAAACAGCATCATCCAGTTCACCGATAGCGGTATCTCGGCCAAGAAAATTGTCAAGCTGCATCATGTGAGCGCCATGACAGTTGGAAGAATACGAAATAAAGTCATTCCATTCCAAAGCCAAGAGGTGGACGTCCCAGCAAAATATCAGATCACATCACAAGGCCTATCAGTTCTAGTGCGACAAACACGGGAGATCACAGACGTCCATTACACGAGTCTGGAATGGTGGCCTGAAAAAAGGTGAAGAAGCCTCAACTTTAATATCGTCATAAGAAGCGTCGGCTCAAGTTTGCAAAAAAGTACGAACAGTGGACAGTAGAATATTGGAAACTGGTCAGTTAGTGCATATGGGTCTGGAAGAAACAAATGAAAAGTGGCTAATGGATTCAAATTAAAAGAACTGTCAGCTTCGGTGGAGGAAGCCTGATGATATGGGGTTGGAAACTTGACCAGGATAGATGGTGGTCTCAATGCTGAGCTATATGTGAGTATCCTACAAGATGAGTTACTTTGAACACTCGAGTACTATGGGTATGAAAAGGATGACATAGTGTTCCAGCAGGAAAACGGCCTGAAGCATATGTCGACATTGGTGGAGAAATGGTTCATGACAATGAAGTAGAGGTGCTGGATTGGTCCCCACAGTCCCCAGACCTCAACCAATCCAACACTTGTGGGTAGAGTTAAAGAAAAAGCTGTATTCGTACCCAAGTCAGTCGACCAGTATGCACCAACATTGGGAACGTGTAGAAGAGACCTGGGAACAGATTTCGGTCCAGACATGTTTGAATCTGATCAAGAGCATGCCCAGAAGGGTTAAGGCAGCTTTGAAAGCCAAAGGTAGATTTACAAAATAATAAAAATTTTAATTTAGAATTTTAGGAGCAAAACAATAACAATGCAGTTACATGATAAGAATCTGCAGAACTAATCATATGCTAAATAGCTGCAAGTCCAATTTATGTATGAGATAGCCAAGAATCTGATTGTCTATAAAACGATGGTAGTCTCACGTTCTAGAAACAAAAGACCCAAAATGGCCCAGGATGCATCAAGCTAATCAAGATTAATAGCCAAGTAAATTTTAACTTTTATTAAATCATTTCAAAAGTTACCCTCATATAAATAAAATAAACAAGCCCTCTCAGTCAAATAATAGGGTGATCAAAATATTACATTAGTGCAAATGTTGCAAAGAGTCTCTAAAGGAGTATTATGGCCATACTCCCTTATGCACACTATTGGTATACTTTGTATAGCACTATTGTGGCAATATCTCCATCCTCCTCAAAATAAAGTATCCATGCTATAATTGCCATATATGCACCAGTAAATGCCTTTGTATAGGTAACCAGACTCCTAGACTAGCCAGTCTGTATATCCACCAGACTTCGTATTTTGTAGCAACTCTTTGTCCAAATTCCCCCCTCTTGCCCAACTGTATTTTTTCTATGCCCCAAAACCGCAATGTATTTGGATTATTTCCATGAATATAAATAATGTGTCGAGAGACCAATGTAGTTTCAATAGCGGAAATTCAACGCCTTCTTGTGGTGTTTTGCCTACATAAAGTTTGGGGCAAGAGCAGACAGCAATAGTGAGCTGCTCTCTAGGTTCCGGGCAAGGGGTTAGCCCACTCGCCCCCTAAAGAAAGCTTTTAATAGAGTTAAAAAACGAAAACACGATGAATTACTACAAACATCTCCTAGGGAGGAGAACAGTATGTTCAGATGTGTTGGCACCTATGATGGATACGCACGGGAAATATGCAGTGTCCTTAGGAGGCATTGGCATGTCTTACAATCAAAGACTTAGAATCAGTCCTAAGTCCGTATTCAAATATAACATATCGCAGGGGTGCCAATCTTAAAGATCACCTGGTTCATAGCCTGCTCCAGGAGAACAGCGCTACCCATGGAGCAAGTAAGGACAGAGCCAGAGGTTCTACACCAGGCATGCTCAACCTGCGGCCCTCCAGCTGTTGTAAAACTATAACTCCCACAATGCCCTGCTGTAGGCTGATAGCTGTAGGCTGTTCGGGCATGCTGGGAGTTGTAGTCTTGCAACAGCTGGAGGGCCGCAGGTTGAGCATGCCTGTTCTACACCATGTGGTGATTGCTCCTTTTGCAAGTATATTCGAAGAAATCGAAATTTCATTAATCCTACTGATGAGAACAAATATGAGATTAGACAATTAATAACCCATTTAACCCATTGAGCTGCCTGCTCCTGACCCAAACTTTATGTAGGCAATGCAAGAACTAAGGCGTCTAATTTCTGGACATATAAGTGCTATTGAAACTAATTAAGATACGTGGACTCAACACATTAAATATGATCCAAATACATTGTGGTTTTGGGGCATAGAAAAGATACAGCTGGGCAAGAGGGAGGAAATTTAGACAAAAAGTTGCTACAAAGTGAAGCCCGGTGGATATACAGACTGAATATGATGAGCCCCACTGGCCTTAATGAAGGTTTTTCCTTTTCTGCCTTCATCTAAAATAATTGCAAAAAAAAAATGGGCGAAAAATGAACAAGAAGTAAATAAAAGCCAATAATTACTTCTATTTCGCCCCATCTTTGTAGATAGCCCCAACCTAGTAAGATATGTGTCCCGGATATTACTGCAGTGACAGAAAATTTGAAAGAGAATAAGACCACTGTACATGTACTTATAAATTGGACTGGAACCAGGCCGTCCAGTATCCAGACAGTAAGGGGTTTTTACTCATATACATAATATGCTATACTAAAAATATGCTGTATTAAAAATAGGCTGTATTAAAAATATGCTGTACTATGAATGTGATGTACTAAAATATGCTGTATTGAAAATGTGCTAAAAATATATTGTAAAATATGCTGTACTAAATATATACTATATATATATATATATATATATATATATATATATATATATATATATATATATAATCTCCACCTCTGCGACGTTTCAACCGCTCAATGCGGTATTTATCAAGCAGTGAATACAAGTGTCTGACCAACTTATATATCAAGTTCACATATGTGTCTCCTAATGAGTCATTAATTACAATAAATATTATTCAACAAAAAAATCCCAATAGTGACAAATTTCATCCTTTGTGTAAACAATGTATTATTTCCATTTCATAATGTGATAACAACAAAGTGACAAGTGCAGTGTATTACAGTGTGATCCTTGTGCTCATGTTAATCACTCATAATTAATAAAGTGTCCATAATGCAATTCAGTCAATATACAATAATATACAATAAATAATATACAATAAAGATGAAGACATACACCGGGAAGCCAGGTCTGTAGACTCGCCATGCTTTCATGTTGAGTTAGCGTCTGAGGCGGAGGACTGCGCATGCTCCGGGTCACAAGCAAAACATCCAGGAGCAACTGGTCTACTGCGCCAGTGATAACGGCGCTTACGTCTGGCATGTATTGCCAGCATCGGGGATAACAGGATTTTGCACCCATACTTCTTCCTGAAGTGCTGCTATTGCACTTTCTTTATCCATCTATATATATATATATATATAGGAATATATAATCTATGAGACCTATTGGGTATAAATATGCGGCACAAAAATAAACTGTACTAAAAATATGCTAAAAAGATGCTGTAAAATATGCTGTACTATAAGACCTATTGGGTATAAAAGAGATATAAAAAAAAATATGTAAATCTGAATACAGATGAAGCGATAGTAATATATGTCTCAGATATATGTAATAATATGCGGTACTATGTCCCAGACATATACAATGTGCAGTACTATAAGGTACCAAAAGGTATTCCTGGTATAAGTCCTGCAAAAAGATCAAAGTCCCAATGTATGAGCAGTTTTGACCAGCAGGGATATCCAGTTAAAGTCTGAGCGCACGCGTGTACAGCAGAACTGATCCTCTCACCTTCACTTGGCATACGTTCCTTTTCTCCGATCAGACACACCAGTGATTAAAGGGTAACTGTTATATTTTCATCAAAAAAATCAACTTTAGCATATGTTACTTCTGCAGCAGCATTATGCATAAAGCAATCTTTAGTTTCTTCACATACCACTGTTTACCTTGAGTTTTTCCCCTTAGTTACGGCTGTTTAAACATTTACAATATGGGGACCTTTTCAAGATGGCTCCTCTGCTAGTTCTCTGAGGCCAAAACTGCTTTCCCTCACTTCCCATACACACTTGCTGTAGCCAGCAGCTTCCTGCCAGCCAATCAGATTGGATTACTGAGAGACACGCCTCCTCACTCTGAACCTAATGCAGTGTGAAGGACCGCCCCTTCGTCTTCTGTTTATAGTAAAAGGAAGACAGACAAGCCCTAGCAACAGTCTTTTAAGGGACAGAGGACATTAATGAAAGCTTTTATTATAAGGAAATTACAGATCTTTTGACAATCATTGACAGACTAACTCAGGTATACATGCCTAGCTCTAATAAAGTAGCAAAAAAATATATATATATGACAGTTACCCTTAAACGCTCTTGCTGCCAGTAGCTCCTATACCCTTGAGGACTCCATGTAAGCGGTGAAACATGTTGGGGGTACTCTGTTTTTCTTTGTAAATCCGCAAGCCATCTCAGTTATCAGGACTAGCGGAGCGCACTGCAGGCATTCTGAATATCTGGGCCAGGCAGGGCAAACAATATAATGGTTTCTGACTCCTAGTCAAAGGAAGGATAGGGACACTGTGGTAATTATTGACAGTCGGTGTGACAACCAAGCTGACTTTAATAGCCGCTGTCAACCATACATGTAAAGCCTTGTTCACACGTCAGTAATTTGATCAGTAATTTCCATCAGTTTTCGTGAAGCCTACACAGAGATAAGGTATAATGAAAATATCTGCTCCTGTTCTGTGTTTTTGACCCGCACTTGGTTTTGGCTCACAATAACTGATGGAAATAACTGATCAAAAAATGACGTGTGCACATGGCCTTACTAGGCTAGGAGTCTGGTTACCTATACAAAGGCATTTACTGGTGAGAAATGGCAACTGATCTCATGTAAACAATTATACCATGGATACTTTATTCTGAGGCAGATGGAGATATTGCCACAATAGTATCTGGTGAATACAAAGTATACCCATAGTGTGCATAAGGGAGTACGGCCATAATACTCCTTTAGAGACTCTGCAACATTTGCACTAATGTAATATTTTGATCACCCTATTATTTGACTGAGAGGGCTTGTTTATTTTATTTACATGAGGGCAACTTTTTAAATGATTTAATAAAGGTTATATTTTAAAAGTTGGACCAGAAACAGGATCCATATAGCCCTTGGCTTTTAATCTTTATTTGGCTACTTTCACACTTGCGTTGTTGTTTTCCGGTATTGAGATCCGGCAGAGAATCTCAATACCGGAAAAAAAAAAACGTTTCCGTTTTGTCCCCATGCATTCTGAATGGAAAGAGATCCTTTCAGGATGCATCAGGACGTCTTCTGTTCCGGCAGCATTCCGTTTTGTGATCGGACACAAAACCGCTGCAAGTTGGTCATAGGAATGGAAAAAAAACAGATCCGGCACTGAAAACAATGTAAGTCAACTGTGACTGATCCGGGTTTTTCTCAGGAGCCGTCACCCATTAACTTTCCATGTATTTAGTGACGAATCCATTTTTTTCTGTTTCGTTTTTACACAACCGCATCATAACAGAACGGATGCATCCAGATGTGCAAAATGAAAACAGATCCAATTAATTCCGGTATTGAGATCCTCTGCCGGATCTGAATACCAGAATTAACAACGCAAATGTGAAAGTAGCCTAAGGCCTCTTTAACACGGTCCGCAAATCCAAAGAAACGAAACGGAAGTACGGAACAGAACCCCACGGAAGCACTACGGAGTCCTTCCGCGGGGTTCCGATCCATGTCTCCATTTGGCAAAAAAATAGAACTTGGTCTATCTTTTTGCGGAACGGACGCATCACGGACCCATTCACGTTGAATTGCGGTCCCCAATGCACGGAACGAATACGTTCGTGTGAAAGAGGCCTAAGTCTCACGTTCGAAGCTGTAGTGGATGGTGAGATATGGAACCTGAAAGTCAAAAGTTCAAAACATTGTTACCTTTTTCCTCATCAGTGTATGTTCCAAAGCAGGGAATTTATAGGATATAAGAAAAGGCGCAGCTATAGAGATGTGGAGGGTTAGTTATATCTGGACCCACAGGGCAAAGTATCGCATATTCACTGTGTAATAAAATAATACAATACTTCACTTACTGTTGGGTGGAGGTTCCTGGCGTACATCAGAAGAGATGATTTTGAGAATCAACCTCTATCTATACATACATACGTATGTCCACTATTAATACCATCATCATCTTATGGGTTTTGAAGCTACAAAGTCACCTACAAAGGGGGGCTTGTTTTACTGCTGGACCTCGGAGACCATTATTCTGTCAGCATCTGGGCCCACCAGAGGGTCGTCTGATAGCAGGGTTGGAGATTTATACCCTACGTATAAATCATAGTCATTGTTTACAGCAGCAAGTGACCATTACTGAGGCTTCAACCTACGTTTCGGGAGAAGTAGTATATGAAATCCTCACCTGCTGAAAGAGAAAAAAATGCAAAAACAATGTAAAACAAAAAATATAATCTATACAGTATAAAACATAATTTAACACATACATAATCAAATCCATACAATATAAAACATAATGTAATACATATAAAATATCATCTATACAGTAAAAGGGTACCTTCACACTGGCGTTTTTGTTTTCCGGCATAAAGTTCCGTCGTCGGGGCTCTATGCTGGAAAAAAACGCTTCAGTTATTTCTCTCCATTCAGAATGCATGGGGATAATGCCCCGATGACGGAACTCTATGCCGGAAAAGAAAAAACGCCAGTGTGAAGGTATCCTTAAACATAATTTAACACATATACAATAAAAACCATACAATATAAAACATTATTTAATACATACAAATAAAATCTATACAATATAAAACAATCTATGCAAAACATCATAAAAGTTTTTTAATAGGATCCGGCTAGAGTTGAGCGAACTTCTGTTTTTAGTTCGGCGTCCAAAGTTCGGGTTCGGGTTATCCAAGCATCCCGTTATGGATTCCGCTACCACGGACCATAACGGCATTTGGACCACGGGGTGAAGGACCTGGGGTGATGTCACCGTCATGTGATCAGTGCAGGGGGCGTGGCTCAGTACTGGACTGGATAAGAGGTCGTAGGCTACCACCTCTTATCTAATCCAGTACTGAGCCACGCCCCCTGCACTGATCACATGACGGTGACGTCACCCCAGGTCCTCCGTGTTGTCCAAGGTTCGGGTTCATTGAAGAATCCCCTTATGGATTCCAAATGCCGTTATGGTCCGTGGTAGCGGAATCCATAACGGGATGCTTGGATAACCCGAACCTGAACTTTGGATGCCGAACTTAAAACAGAAGTTCGCTCAACTCTAGATCCGGCACTTGATTTCCACTGCTGAACATATTCTGATGTGTCATAGTGAATCCACGTCCTTGTGTCTGTCTGCTGCTGGCTGTACGTGAGTAATACACGGCCCGGGGCGAGCAGATTTCCTGTGTGACACACTACAAAACATGTTTCTATCTAAGGAAAAACTGCATCTCTCTGTGGGGCTGCAGTGAAAACCGGTCCCTTCCATACTGTTTATGTGTGTTCTGTAACTGACTTTGCGCTTGCTGTTACAGTATGGTTTCTACGCTGTAGCAACATGCGCCGGTTATCTCTATGACACATTTTCCCACATTATCTGTACCATGTTTAGCTTTTCTCTATATTGAAGCAAGTTATCAGGAGCGCTCTACCATGTGACTACAAGTCCCCCCGGGGTCAGAATGATTTAATGGGAGTCTGTGAGCAGACATGCCTATACCAAGCATGCTCCCCGTTAATCAATATGCAAATGAAGTGTTAAATGCAACGAGGGTAGGCTAAGCCCTCATTGCACCAAAGCTCCCCTCCTTTCTCTGCCCAGTGACACAGCCAGGTACTAGGAAACCTGTATTCTGGCGCATGCGCCTATATATTAGAACCTAGCCAAAAAACCCACCCCATTATTAGAACCCCCAATAAAACTCACCCCATTTTAAAAACTGCACCCCAAAGTATTCAAATGACATTTAGGAAGTTTGCTAACCCTTGAGGTGTTTTTTTACAGGAATTAAAGGGGTTTTACTACTAATATAAATCTGTACCGCCCAACAGGTATCACTGTTATATCACTTTCCCAAAACACCACCATTTCTTAAAACTATTGCAGCCTATGGCAAATCTGTTTTGACTTTTAGTTGCTGTTACGTCCTGCATTAGTGCCTTATACTGTAGGAAGCCCCAGTGGTAAGAAGAAGGGGCGTGGTTAGTGTCACATGATCTGCTGATGTCAGGACACATCACATTGCCCTATAGCCTAATGGGACTGAAGTCACATGACAAACCAGGAAGTAGGATTCAAACATGGAGGATAAAAATGAAAAATGACATGTTAACAATAATATGTAGTTTTAGCTCATTTTTTTTTATTTTTACAAGGGTTAACAGGAGAAAAAGCACCCCAAAAATTGTTATGCAATTTCTCCCGAGTGCGACATTACTCCATACGTGGTCATAACCTGCTGTAATGGCGCACAGCAGGGCTCAGAAGGAAAGTAGCGCCATTTGGCATTTGAAACACATATTTTACTGAAATGGGTTTGGGCGCCATGTCGAATTTTCGACACCCATGAGGTATCAGAACAGGAGAGATCCCAGGAAATAACTTAATTTTTCAAACTACGCCCCCAGAAATTCAGCTACTGCTGTAGTGATGGTTTTGACCCCACAGGTGTTTCATAGAATTGATTAACATTAGCCAATAACAATGAAGAATCTAATTGTTTCCAAAAATACATTGCTTTGGCCCCACATTTTTCATTTTCGCAAGTGTTAAAAGGAGAAAAAACACATCATTTTTTAAACAATTTCTCCTTAGTACAGAAATATCCCAAATGTGGTCATAAACTTCTGTGGGATGTTTTTTGTTTGCAGGTGAAACTGTAGTATTTATTGGTACCATTTTGGATACCTTTGGCTTTTTGGTCTCTTTTTATTTCACTTTTTGGGAGGTGAGGTGGGCAAATATTGCAATTCTGTCAGTGTTTTTTAAATGTTTTATCGGGTCCACCATGCGGTATATATGATAACTTTATTCTGTAGGTCTACGACTAGGATACGACTATGGTGAAACAAAATTTGGATAGTTTTTTCATGTTTTGCTACTGAAACGGATCTCACAAGTGGACCCAGAAACGGCAGCGTGAAAGTACCCTTATTGTGGAAGGGCTTGTTTTTTTTCCAGGACGTTCTGTAGTTTTTATTGGAATCATTTTGGCAGTACATATGACATTTTAATCATTTTTTATTTATATTTTAGGAGGTGAGGTGGGCAAAAATTACTATATTCAGTGTTTTTTGGTATTTTAATTTTTTTTATGCAGTTTTCCATATGGTGTATATGATATGATAACGTTATTCTGGGGGTTGATTTTAGGGTACTTTCACACTTGCGGCAGGACGGATCCGGCAGGCTATTCAGCCTGCCGGATCCGTTCTGCCGCAAGTGTCCGTGCAGTGCCAATGCTGCCGCTCCGTCCCTATTGACTATAATGGGGCAGGGGCGGAGCTACGGCGCTGCATGGCAAAGATCGCCGAACTGAAAAGTCAGACATGCAGGACTTTTAGTCCGGCGATCTCTGGCCGTGCAGTGCCATGCTGTGCCGTAGCTCCGCCCCATTATAGTCAATGGGGACGGAGCGGCAGCACAGCAG
Source organism: Bufotes viridis (assembly GCA_033119425.1). NCBI lineage: Eukaryota > Metazoa > Chordata > Amphibia > Anura > Bufonidae > Bufotes > Bufotes viridis. The sequence continues at coordinate 32,693,749 of CM065589.1, forward strand.
TGCATGGCCACTTGCGGCAGGATGGATCCGGCAGGCTGAATAGCCTGCCGGATCCGTCCTGCCGCAAGTGTGAAAGTACCCTTATTATGGCGATACCAAATTTATATATATTTTTTTTCATGTTTGTCTATTTTTGCCTGATTTAGATTCCCACTTCTATCGTGGGTGCAGAACATTAAAAATGACAGCAGTGCCAGATTAGTCACATGATAGACACTAACGATGCCCATGCGCTCCTCTGACTATGATGGGGTCTTTTGAATTTCTGTCAGACAAAATAACAATGCCCTGTTTTTTTCTTTGTAGGGGTGAAAGTTGTCATACAACCAGAGTCGATGGCGGTTCGTTCTGGACAGATGGTCAAGCTGTGCTGTATAGCTGCTGAACATCCTGTTGTTAACTACCAGTGGTTCAAAATGGAAAAGGAGGTGGATTCATTTGTTCTATAATATATATGTTTATAACACACATAACCTCCACCATTAGATAAGACTTAGGGGCCAATTGCATACTGTGTTACTTTTGAGTTCAATGTAAAAACTGTATGCACTAAGCTCCCCCTAGTGGTGATTGCAAAGAGTGAGAATTGTATCGTCCATGCAGAAGATCTGAGTCAAAATGGACAACCATATTAAATCTCTGCCTGTTTTATCCCCCATCACCATAAATACACAGAATATATGCTGATATTGTATAAGGACAGTGTGTGAGGACTGATTGTTTTACTTTATAACCTGAACCACAGGTCCCGTACGGTAATTCCTCAGAACTGACATTTAACCCCGTGCATGTGGACGACGCCGGCTTCTACATTTGCCGAGTCAATGACACTCATACTTGTGATTTTAGTAACTGGGCTCGGCTGGAAGTTATTGAAAGCAATTTGGCGTGTCATGGTAAGTTATATAAGGTATGCAGAGGGGAAGAAGACAAATTTATGTCTCAGTCTGCTGTTTTTTATAACGGCATATTTTCTCTATCGATGCCTGCGAGGGATGTAAAAGCTATGCTGAGCCATTCAGAATTAGCTGCTTCTTCCTCCCTCTCGCAGCATGCAGTCTCACACACACAGAAGGAGAATCTGCAGCTTCATACCACTCAGCCCCAGTCATCCCTGTGCTTTATGTACTTTACTGCTGCAGGTGGTTTTCAGATTCCTATATGTCCAGTGTGAATTCACAAGGGATCTGTGTCATGGGATAGGAGATGATGCAGCTCACCTGCAGTCCTATGTAAACCTTTATAATATAACACATAGGATGAGCTATTGTCTAAAATGATCAATACCAGCAGGATTATTAACTCAGGCTCATTTGTTATGTTTTCATACGACTGACATTTCTGCATTGGATTACCTGAAATCTTTATATTGTGACATCGATATGAATGTGTGAATTGTGGAATATTAGAGTTTGGCATACTTGTATTTGATTGTAACATAAACAGTGAATATATACATTTGTGTTCTTTGAATTGTGCTATTTTTGGACAATCCCAACTCTTTTTTTTATTATTAGTTGTTACTTTTCAAGCCCATTCAACTGTGGTTCAGACAATTTAATAGCATGAATATTATTATGAATTATCTACTGCACAATACAGCTTAAAAACAAGAATATAACTACTATAATACTGCTCCTATATACTAGAATATAACTACTATAATACTGCTCCTATATACTAGAATATAACTACTATAATACTGCCTCCTATGTACAAGAATATAACTACTATTATACTGCCTCCTATGTACAAGGATATAACTACTATAATACTGCTCCTATGTACAAGAATATAACTACTATAATACTGCTCTTATGTACAAGAATATAACTACTATAATACTGCTCCTATGTACAAGAATATAACTACTATAATACTACCTCCTATGTACAAGAATATAACTACTATAATACTGCTCCTATGTACAAGAATATAACTACTATAATAATGCCTCCTAAGTACAGGGATGCAACTGCTATACTATAACACTAACTTGAAAAACTTTTGAACAAAAACTAGGCTTCTTAGGACATGAACTGTATGCCCCCTCCCCCATGGTAGTAATCCAGCAGACACATTGCCCTTTGGGGCCTGTATAAACAGGAGAAGATATACCGCTCTATCATTGTGAAGCCAGCTGTGCAGACATGAGCTGCCTGGGCTTGAGTAGAGTAGGTGATTTGGTGGCTCTGAATGGAATGAAACCTTTTCTTTCTTTCTTAGGAATTTCGATGTTGCCTGACAACAGACTTCAGATATGTAACCAACCTCATTCCCAAACGCTGGCGGCGGGGGCAAAGCTTGTGCTGGAGTGTGCCGCCATAGGAAAACCCTTACCGTGTTATCAGTGGTACAGGAATGATGTGGCACTGGTGGATGCGACAACTAGAGTGTATACGGTAGGTGTGTTACTTTCAGTATGTATTGGAAGGCACTGGTCCTCCTTGTGAAGATCCAGCTGGTGTAAGGCTCATGCACACGAACGTATTTTCTTTCCGTGTCAGTTCCGTTTTGTTTTTTTTTGCGGACAGTATGCGGAACCATTTATTTCAATGGGTCCGCAAAAAAACGGAAGTTACACCGTGTGCATTCCGTTTCTGTACGTCCGTATTTCCGTTCCGCAAAAAATATAGAACATGTCCTATTATTGTCCGCATCACGGACAAGGATAGGACTGTTCTATTAAGGGTCAGCTGTTCCGTTCTGCAAAAAACAGAACTCACACGGACGTCATCCGTATTTTTTGAGTATCTGTTTTTTGCGGACCGCAAAATACATACGGTCGTGTCTATGAGGCCTTACAAGCAATGCTCCATGGGAAGAGTATGCAAACGAGCTCTCCTCCAGAAGGCAGAAAACTGTCTCTCCAGTGCCACCTACAGGTAGCTACACCAGAAGCCTTGAAGCTTGACATCATGGTATGGAAACCATAATTACCTCCCACACAGGTTGCCATCCCCCGAGCCTACTTGATAAAAGGTGACTCAATGATAAACCTCTGTAATGCTCCACACCTTGTTGGCTCGTGGCCATTAAGGAGGTGGCCTTATTGGTGGTCACCCAGCTTCCCCATAACTAGGAAATGCAAGAAAAGAATGTTTAAAGGGAACGTGACAACCAGACTGGCTCCATCTAGTAAGAACATCTATTAGGTGGTCTATAGGATATACATCAGGGGGTCACAACAGACCCCAGCGCCATATTCAGGACCTTCTAATATCATAAAATATCATAAAATAATATATGGACATAAAGTGCACACGATGAGGTCCTGTTTTGAAGGCCTAAGCACCCCAAGGTTCCTTCATCAAGACCAGAATCCAGCTGATTCCGTTCTCAATTTAGCCAGAGGCATCCTCTAGTGCAGTGTTTCCCAACCAGTGTGCCTCCAGCTGTTGCAAAACTACAACTCCCAGCATGCATGCTTGCTCTGCTCATCTCAGAACACTCACAGAAATGAATCGAGCATGTTGGGAATTGTAGTTTCACAACAGCTGGAGTGCCAAAGGTTGCTGGCCCCTGCTCTAGTGATACAAAAGGTCCACAAATACCTGAAATACCTGAAAGCAAATGCTGAGTGCTTTCATAGCATTTATAGGGCTGTTTCACAAGAACAACCCCTCTCCCCATGTCCTATTAGGACACAAGAGCACTTTTAGAGAGGAAGAATCCTCTACTTGGGATCTCCGCTATGAAATACAGCATCTCACTCAGTGGCAGGCTTGAAATTTCCATATAGTACTTGGCCATTCATTTGACTGGTTGCACGCAATACCATATTTCTCCTGCAGTGGCCGCTATAGCCACTATCGCCAGATCAGTGGCGATCAATTGATTACCGCGGTGTCTTAAATCTAAAAAAAGAGGCTGTCTTTGTGAAATAAACCCCTTAAGCTGTAACTCCTCTGCAGTAATGGCACATAGCACACACTTTTGTACAATATATCATTATTTCTTCACATGTAGCTCTCACTATGCTGGTCTTCTACCTTAGTAACCACCGTTTCATTGCATGTTATTTTAATATAATTCAGCATGAAAAACAAGTTACTTTTGTCATTTACTTTCTGTTGCAAAAGTGCTCCTGTTATGAGAACCTCTTATAATGGCGCCCCCTGGTGTTTAATCTGTACAGTAATGTCCATGTCCACCAACTGAGCTGCTTTCTCAGTTTCATTCTTCACCTGCCACCAGCAATATCTACTGTTAGACACTGTGACCGTTACAGGGAGAGAGCTGGAGCAGATGGGACACACACCCTGAGCTATGATAGGTAGAAAGCTGCATCAGAAAGGGCACACCCCTTGATCTGTGATAGAGAGAGAGCTGCAGCAGAAAGGACACATCCCATGAGCTGTCATAGGGAGAGAACTGCAGCAGAAAGGACAGACCCAGTGTCAGCTTGAAATAAATGTAGCAGAGCAATGAATGGGGAGATCTCTGGATCCATGTGAAGTAAAGGACTAGCTCCAGTTAGACAGAGATTGGCATAACCCCGAGACTTTAGCACTGATGACCTAACCTCTGGATGGGTCATCATCAGTATCTGATCGGTGGGAGTCCGACACCCAGGACCTCTGCCAATCATCTGTTTGAGAAGACAGCGGCTCTCCTGTGAGCACCACGGCCTTCTCTCAGCGTTCCCTAGGCCTGTGATGTCACGTTGTCCTGGGCGCAGCTCAGCCACATTGCAGTGGATGCGGCTGAGCTGTAATACCAAACACAGCCACTATACAATGTACGGCGCTGTGCTTGGTGAGCAGAGAGAAGGTCACAGCACTCACATGAGCACCGCTGCCTTCTCAAACAGCTGATTGACGGAGGTCCGGGGTGTCGGACCCCCACCGATCAGATACTGGTGACCTATCCACAGGACAGATCATCAGTATCAATGTCTTGGAAAACCCTTTTAAGTATCTTAAGATTTATTAGTTATACAGTAGACTGCCTCTCTGTTCTGCACAGACTTGTTTCAGGACTCTCTAACAGGAAGTAGAGAACATTGAATGGGAAACTATACAGTTACCTGATAAAAAAAAAAAACATACTAGTATCAAAGGGGTTAATAGAATTTAAAAAGCACGCATGTTGTTTCGCAGAAGCGCAGCACCATTCCTCCAGAAACAACGCCGCTCCTGTCCTCAGGCCATGTCCGGTAGTGCAGCTTTTAAGAAAGTGCCTTTTTTTTTCCACAGGCTGTGAATGGTGTTTCAGCTTAACTCTATTCAAGTGGATAGGGCAAAGCTGTAATACCAGATACAGCCTGTGGACAAGAGTGGTGTCTATTTCTGGATGAACGGGGCTAAGCTGCAGTACCAGACACAGCCTAAAGACAAGAATGGCGCTGTTTCTGGAAGAATGCAGCCCTGTAGTTCTAATGAATGGATTCATGTTGGTCTGAAGTTTTTATTCCGTTCCTCCAATGACCTTAACAAATTCATTTTTGATCCTAAATCCAAAATTGTTTTAAACCCAGATTCCCAGTGTTTCGGCACAAGATCAAGGCGCTTACTATTGCCGCGTGTCTAACGGTAATGAAACGGAGGACAGTAAGAAGGTGGAAGTCGTTGTTGGTAAGTCTTCATGTCGTCCAACATGTCCTAAGGTTTAGGCCTCATGCACACTGCCGTTGCCCGGCCGTGCCCGTATTGCGGCCCGCAAACAGCAGCTCCGCAATATACGGGCACCGGCCGTGTGCACTTCGTATCACGGATGCGGACCCGTTCACTTGAATGGGTCCACAATCCGGAAGGTGCGGATGTGGAACGGATACACGGTTTCTCTCCGTGCCTCAGCACCGCAAATAAGTAGAATATGTTCTATGTTTTTGCGGTGCGGATGGATCACGGACCCATTCACGTTGAATGGGTCTGGATCCATCTGCGGAATCCGCGCGGATGTTGCCCGTACATTGGCGATCGTGTGCATAGAAAATGATAAATGACCTACTCATGCCAAGCCTCCTTTTTTTAGACCTGGCGTGAGCGGCGGAAAAGGGAAAAATCCGGATTGCAGCGCAAGTAACCTTTGCACGGAGATACGACAAAAAGTGGCGTACATCTGTTCATAAATGACCTCCGATCAGTGATCAGTGGGGGTGCAGAGTGTCCGACCTTCACCGATATGATATTGATGACCTAGAAGTCCTGGAAAACCCCTTTAAATGGGGTTGGCCCACAAAAAACATGTATTCCCTATCCTCAGTGGTAGATGTAGGACCACTAGGGACCCCACTGGTTGGACCCCCACCGATCACTAGGATGAAGGCTCGTCCGGAGGCGTTCGAATGGCACAGAGGTCAAGCATGCGCACTGCCTCTCCATTCAAGGTGTATGGGTCTGATTATTTTCGTCCAGACTTTAAATGGAGGACGTGTGGCCACTGCTCCCTGAAATCACCTCTAGCTTGTTGCCCCCATTTTAGTGATTAAAGGGGGACCCAATGGTGGGTCTCCGCGAGATCATACCTGGACCAACCCCTTTAACAAGATATAGCAAATTTATGACTACAGCTATGTCAGTCATGGTTCTGTGCTTCAGGTGGCCCAGTACCCACATCTATCCAACAGATGGCGCTGCTTGTAATAACTGAGCTGGCATACCAAATTTAAAGGGCAACTCCACTTTAAACAATATTTGATATTAAGATAGCAAATGCTTCAGTAACCGCCAGCTGCCATGGAACTACAACTCCCATCATGCTCTATTCATGTATACAGTTCTGAATACAGTCAAGCTAGTATGAATGCTAGGAGTTGTAGTTTCATAACAGCTAAGGCTGCTGTAGGTTGCTGACCCCTGTTTTAGTTGTTACTTTGCATTTGCAATTTTTTATAGCATTCTCTGTTGTGTTAAAATGATTAGGGATGGCCGACCTGTGGCTCTCCAGCTGTTGCAAAACTACAACTCCCAGCATGCCCAGACTGCCTACAGGTATCAGCCTACAGCAGGACATGGTGGGAGTTTTCCACGCGGGTGCAATGCATGACATGAACGCATTGCGTCCGCACTGAATCCAGACCCATTCATTTCAATGGGTCTGTGTACGAGCATTGTTTTTCACACATTACTTGCTGCGATTTTCACGTAACGCAGATGTTCTATATTCTGCATTTTTTCACGCAACACTGGGCCTATAGAAGTGAATTGGGGCTGCGTGAAAATCGCATCGGCAAGCAAGTGCGGATGTGATGCGTTTTTCTCTGATGGTTGCTAAGAGATGTTGTTTGTTAAACGTTCAATTTTTTATCACGTGTGTGAAAAACGCATCAATGCGCATTGAACCCGCGTAGAAAAAACTGAACAACTAAACACAATCGCAGACAAAACTGAATGAACGCGCTTGTGAAATCGCACATTTTTAACTGAACGCATCCTAAACGCATCCGTGACGCTCGTCTGCAAGGGGCCTTAAAGGGCTTCTGTCACCCCCCTTAACCCATTTTTCACTAGCTGACATTAGCTATTTGCTAATGTCAGCTGAGTTGAAATATATCTTTTTTACCTTTTCTGAAGTTGTCAATTCTGTAAAAAAGCCACTTTTATAATATGCTAATCATCTTCGCTACCAGCAAGTTGGGCGTGTACTTGCTGGTAGCCACCGCATCTAGATTAGTTAGGAACGCCCCCTTCCTCGTTTGATAGACAGGGCCAGCGCTTTCTCCTCCTCGCGCTGGCCCTGTCTGAAGATGAAATCCCGCGCCTGCGCCGTACCGCTCAGTAGTCGCGTCCTTCACTCAGAGCGCCTGCGCCGACTACTGAGCGGTACGGCGCAGGCGCGGATTCATCTTCAGACAGGGCCAGCGAGGAGAGAAAGCGCTGGCCCTGTCTATCAAACGAGGAAGGGCGTTCCTAACTAATCTAGATGCGGTGGCTACCAGCAAGTACACGCCCAACTTGCTGGTAGCGAAGATGATTAGCATATTATAAAAGTGGCTTTTTTACAGAATTGACAACTTCAGAAAAGGTAAAAAAGATATATTTCAACTCAGCTGACATTAGCAAATAGCTAATGTCAGCTAGTGAAAAATGGGTTAAGGGGGGTGACAGAAGCCCTTTAAAGTTTAACATTGTGTTAATGTAATAAACTGGGTGCATTTAAAAACATGGAAAGAAAACCAGAGTCAGTGTTTGCTTCCTTTTCAACACTACATGTACATTTTATACAGAGAGAGGTCAAAAGGATATAAATGATGTTAAAGGGGTTGTCACAAGATGTTAACTTAAAGGGGTCTTCTGGACTAAAATCTTCAGAACCTGTTCCTAATTTAAAAAATAAAACAAACACCTGTCTGCAGGCTCACCATTCTCAGCCCCTGTTCCCAGCCGCTAGACCAGAAGCGGCTTTGTCCCATGACTACTGCAGCCAATCACAGGCCTCAGCGGTCACATGTGCTAGAACAGCACATCACTGGGCGGGACAGAGGAAGCAGGAGGAGCACAGGCGCACAGAGTGGCTGGGGCCGCCCTCTGTGCACTTAACTGCTTATTTGCATATGTATTAAACCTAGCCAGCTAGTCCTACAAGACACTGAGGCAGATATATCGAGACTGACGCATCCATACGTCAGTCTTGATCCCCCTGCACTGGAGTGAGAGCCGCTTGATTCATACTTACCAACATTTGGGTTGGTAAAACCGGGCCCCTGGGAACGCCCCGGACTTCGGGGTTTACGTTAGCCCCTCCCATATTCAGCACAGGACAGCGCAAATTTGCCAGGACTGTCTCTGAAAAACAGGGACAGTCCCGGCAAATTCGGGACAGTTGGCAGCTATGACCTAATGTATTAAGAGGCAGAAGCCTCTAAACAAATCAAGCGCACCTCTGCCCTGCTGTGCGCCAGAAACTGCTACAGGCTGGGGTGGACTTCAGCTAGAACTTCCGCCACTTTCTGGTGAAAGTTATAGTAAATGTGGCGGCGGCCCACTCATTTACGCAAAGCCCCCATCCCTTTTCTCGTCACTTAGAAAAAGCGACGAGAAGCCTTAGGCCCCTTTCACACGGGCGAGTTTTCCGCGCGGGTGTAATGCGTGAGGAGGACGCATTGCACCCGCACTGAATCCGGACCCATTCACTTCTATGGGGCTGTGCACATGACAGTTGATTTTCACGCATCACTTTTGCGATGCGTGAAAATCGCAGCATGCTCTATCTCCTGCGTTTATAACGGAACGCAGGCCCCATAGAAGTGAATGGGGATGCGGGAAAATCGCAATCATCCGCAATCATGTGCGGATGCGTTGCGATTTTCCCGCATGGTTGCTATGCAACCATCGGGATGTGTAACCGGTTCAGTATTATTTCACATTATAACATAGTTATAATGTGAAATAATACCCTTGGCCATCTTCCTAATGTTGAACCCGGTGCTGAATGGGTTAAAAATAATAAACTAATCATAACTTACCTGGTCCATTTGATCGCGAAGCCCGGCATCCTCTCCGTTAGCTAGCTACTAGGTAAAGGACCTGTGATGATGTCACATGGTCACATGGCCCAATCACATGCTCCACTAAAGGGGTCCTTTAGTAACAGAAATTTGCCTATTTTTGGCGTGTTTCTGGTGCAAATTGCAGCGTAAAGGTCCTGCAACTTTTCCCAGCTCATGCCAGGTCTAAAAAAGGGGGCATGGTGTGGGCGGGGAAGGGGATGGGCTTAAAACAGACATAGAAAATGGTCTAAATTTAGGCCAGCAAGGAAGGCATAGATTTAGACCGTCCGAATTTATGTAGACGCCGACGACTCTTCATAGATTCAATGGATCCACCGCCAGCGCACAGGGTCTAAAATGCTGGTCTGAATAAATGACCCCCTTAAAGCTTCAATTCCTCAACAGGATATCTGCCATCAGTAAATAGGGACACTCTTGTTTCCATTCAGAGACAGTAATCCTGTCCATAGCTAGTTCTGTATCCAGTCTAGACAATGCTCTGTGAGCTACACAGCCCGGACTCCAGACTGATACATTGTAACAAACTAGCACAGCTGTATCCAGTGTAGACAATGATCTGTGTGCTGCACAGCCCGGACTCCAGACTGATACATTGTAACAAACCAGCACAGTTGTATCCAGTCTAGACAATGCTCTGTGAGCTACACAGCCCGGACTCCAGACTGATACATTGTAACAAACCAGCACAGTTGTATCCAGTCTAGACAATGCTCTGTGAGCTACACAGCCCGGACTCCAGACTGATACATTGTAACAAACTAGCACAGTTGTATCCAGTCTAGACAACGCTCTGTGAGCTACACAACAGGGAGTCCAGACTGATACATTGTAACAAACTAGCACAGTTGTATCCAGTCTAGACAACGCTCTGTGAGCTACACAACAGGGAAACCAGACTGATACATTGTAACAAACCAGCACAGTTGACTCAAGTCTAGACAATGCTCTGTGAGCTACACAGCCCGGACTCCAGACTGATACATTGTAACAAACCAGCACAGTTGTGTCCAGTCTAGACAACACTCTGTGAGCTAAACAGCCGGACTCCAGACTGATACATTGTAACAAACCAGCACAGCTGTATCCAGTGTAGACAATGCTCAGTGAGCTACACAGCCCGGACTCCAGACTGATACATTGTAACAAACCAGCACAGTTGTGTCCAGTCTAGACAACACTCTGTGAGCTAAACAGCCGGACTCCAGACTGATACATTGTAACAAACCAGCAGAGAGATGTGCCTAGACTGGATACAATTGTGTCCACTTCTCAGCAGGACTAGCTATGGCTTGGATTACTGCCTCTGAATGTAGACAAGAGTGTTCTCATTCACTGACAGCAAACCTGAAAATAGTGAGGATTGGAATTGAAGCACAAAGCATATTAGAACTTTTCATTTATAGACTGGAAGGCTATAGACACCTTTAGGGCATTTTTATTGCATTGGCTGTATTATGAGAGAAAATATATTTGCCATTGTATTCTGGAGGCTGCTTGTCTTCTCATGCGCTGCAGGCTGCTCAGAGTGAAATCTGTCAGCTCCTAAGGCCCCGTTCACACGTCCGCAAGTGTTTTGCGGATCCACGGATCCGCAAAACAAGGACATCACCGATGTGCGTTCCGCAATTTGCAGACCGCACTATATAGAAAATGCCTCTTCTTGTCCGCGGACAAGAATAGGATATGTTCTATTTTTTGTGCGGATCCGCAATTCCGGGTCCGTGCGGGACATAGCGTGTCCCTATAGGAATGAATGGGTCCGCAATTCTGTCCCGCAAAATGCGGAACAGAATTGTGGACGTGTGAATGGGGCCTAAAGCCTTCCTTTTTCTCCTGAACTCAAATTCATTATCTTCATCTTTCTAACCAAATAGGATAAACTTTATTTTAAACTGAAGTCAGCTTTATGAATATTCAGGAAGACAGTGAGAGGGGCTGCACACCGAGCCGTCCTAGTTTGACTGATTTCACACTGAATGGGACTGAGCAGCCTGCAATGTATGAGAAATCATGTAGCCTCCAGAACAAAGAAAGATAAGATTTTTTAAAGGGGTTTTCTCAGATTTTCATATCCTCAGAATAGGTCATCAATATGAGATTGTTTGAGGTTTGATTCTCGGGACCCCATATGAGCTGTATGAAGAGGCTCCTGCACCCTGTGAGCACTTAAAGGGGTATTCCCATCTCAGACAATAGGGGCATATCGCTAGGTTAAGCCCCCATTGTCTGATAGGTGCAACTCCCACCGCTGGGACCGGCATCTACAACCAGAACGGAGCGGGGAGAGCTGTGGCTAAAGGACCCCAGATTTCCCAGGGTCCGTTCTCATTGTAGGTGCGGGTCCCAGGACCCGCACCTATCAGACAATGGGGGCATATCCTAGCGATATGCCCCCATTGTCTGAGATGGGAAAACCCCTTTAAGCCTCTTTTTAGGCCATGCAACATCGTGTTCATCAGTCACACGGCCTAGGCGCAGCTCAGTGCCATTCAAGTGAATAGGGCTCAGCTGCAATACCAAGCACAACCACTATCAAATGCATGGCGCTCACCTGAGATTGGCAGAGATACCGGGAGTCAGACCCCCGCTAATCTATTATTGAAGACCTGTCCTGAGGATAGGCCATCAATATGAAAATTGAAAAAACCCTGTAATCAAAAGAAATTGCAAATGTTTTTTTTTAATCTGAAAATGCAGTCAATGCAATAAAAATTAAATAAAAGGAAAATCCACCTTTTCAAAGGTGTCCATAGCCTTTAAGCTTTATTGACAGACCCCTTTATATTTCATTTTCACAGCTCAATGACTTAGGGCTCATGAGCCCGATCGTGTGCTGCCCGTGGCCGTATTGCAACCCACATACGGCGGGTCCGCAATACACGGGGCACCGGCCGTGTGCAGCTGCATCACGGATCACTTTTTTGCAGTGCGGAGGCACGGCCAGAAACACCACGGAAGCACTCCGTAGTGCTTCCGGGGCTTGCAATCTGTGCTTCCACCGCATCTCCCGGATTGTGGACCCATTCAAGTGAATGGGTCCTCAATCCGGGAGATGCGGTGCGGAAGCACGGGTCGCAAGCCCTGGAAGCACTACGGAGTGCTTCCGTGGTGTTCCTGGCCGTGCCTACGGGGCGGTCCGTCGGATGCGGATCACGGACCCCATTTAAGTGAATGGGTCTGCGATCCGCTACGGAGGCCCCACGGTCGGTGCCCCCACGGTCATGTGCATGAGGCTTAGTTCACATTAGGTCAGGTTTAGATGGATCAGAATGTTAATATGATATATACTAAAAAATACAACAAATATTAAATATTGTTTTTCTTTTAAAACAAAAGGAAGTGCGAAGCTTTGGACAAATGTCGCTATGGAGTGCACAGAAGGTAGGGGATGCATGTCTGATTCATGCATGTTCTTGAGGAAGAAGTATTTATACTGCATGAAAAAAATCTAAGGTGGTGGGGGATAATCTGTCACTGCTGCTCTCTCGTGCCCCTGCATGGCGATAACCTGGCCTTTCCTTTTCAGCTGTCACATGATGTAAAATAACAGGACAGGGGCATAAATTAAATGACCAAACCCTACAAGATTGCTGGTCTCAATGCCATCATGAGCCCTTCAGTCATAACTAGAGGGTTCCCTAAAAACTGAATTTGCCCCATCATAATGTGCAAGGGCAGGCCCCTTTAAGAGCTGTTTTTGGCAGCTTGTATTCTGTCTATGGCGCAGGCTGCCCCAAAACTGCCACCTACTTTATCAGATGGTGCATCTCTGACAATTAATGTCAAATTCAGGGGCAAATACAGGATTTTGTCAAAGGGGGATTCGCGTGATCTTGCCCGCTGATCTCACCGACATTTTGCGGAATATTTAGGTGCACGCGGAGTAGCTTCCGTTTTTTTTGTGGACCCATTGAAATGAACGGTTCCGCATGAGGTCCATAAAAAAACAGAGCGGACACCGAAAGAAATTACGTTATGCGTGCATGAGCCCTAAGTGCCTAATAAGTGGGGGTCCGACTGCTGGGGTCATGAGCCCATGTTCCCCGTCCGAATGGAGCAGTAAATACAAATGCGCCGTTCGATTCATCTCAATTCATCCCCATAGACCTGAATGGAATGGCAGCGCACATGCGTGACCACCACTCCATTCAAACCGCCCCCTGGCAGTGCAAAGTAGGTGTGGGGGAGATTTATCATGGGCAAAATTGTGGCAGGGTAGATTCACAGATGTTGACACATGCAAAAATTACGGGGTTTTTTTTGGGGGGGAGGGCTTAGAGGGAGGGACGTGGCTTACACAGCCATCATATTTACTATAATTTATGCTAAAACCTGCCATAAATTATAGGGTAAATGTGCTCCAGCTCATAGTAAATCTGCCTCATTGCCTAGAGAGACTAGACCAGTGGTGGCTAACCTCCGGCACTCCAGCTGTGGTGAAACTACAACTCCCAGCATGCTCCACTCATTTCTATGGAGTTCGGAGAACAGCCAAACAAGTGTGCATCTTGAGAATCATAGTCTGACCACATCTCGAGTGCCGGAGGTTAGCCATCACAGGCCTAGATGGTGCCCTACTGCATCTATTACTTTTATTGTAAACACTAGAACCTGCTTTTCCTGCTTGGGTATTACAAAAAAGTGCAGAGTGCCACAGGAAGACATGCAAAATGATGCCCTCTCCAAAAGGAGAATGAGTATCTGTAAACCTTTGCCCAACTCAGAGCCAGAAGGCCTTGCAAGGGTCAGGGATCCATGACCTCCCTTCACCGAAGCTTACGTAGAACCCATCCTGCTCCTGTATCCACCAGGAGTTGTAGTCAGAAGGCAATGCAGATGCATCGATTAGGAAGGAGCACAAAAGTAATTGATCGACTATGCTTCTATTATACCCCTCTATGGTACTGTGTGAGTGCGCCTAATTTACAGTCCTGGCTGGTACCAGAATTCATTTCCTACCCGGCCGTCCTTCTTTTATTTCTGCTTTCTCTTTGGTCTTGTCTGGTGGTGACGGGTTTAGATGAACGGTGACATTTCTTTTGCGGACCAAGTAGACAGAATCAAGCCCTGACCTATCGGAAATCGTATCAAAGTTCAGATTACACGTCTTTGACAACAGCGCCACACCTAAAGTATAACAAAGAGAATTTGCCCCTAAAACAGAAAAAATAAAAAATAAAAAAAAATTCGCAAATAAAAGTAAGAATCTAGAATAGACCGAATGTATCGGGAAAGCTGGGTGCAGGGAGCCACATTGGTTGAGTTGTTGTATAACCTTGGGTAACTCTGCAAATGTTTTGCGCTTCTTTGGCTTTTATTGTATCGAAAATGAGTTACTTATTGTGTGATCCTCCAATCACACCCAGAGCTGGATTCAGAATGCTGCCAGTTTCCTATAAGGTGTCAGACTGTGGGATTTAAAGGGGTATTCGAGTAAATGCACGTTATCTCCTATCCAGGGGGTATCTGTTAGATTAGCGATGGGGTGACCATTCATGAGAAAGGGGGTCCTGTGTCTCCCTGTATAGATGGATCGGCAGTTGAACATGTGCATTGCAGATCCATTTACCAATATGGGGCATTAGCCAAGTACAGTAGGGCCATGGTAGTCCCACGGAGCTGGATGGAGCGGCATCAAACGGGGACATGAAATACCCAATCTTATAATCGGTGGAGGTCCCAGATCGAGACCCCACTGATCTAATAGGATAAGGCATTACTTGGTGTAATACCCTTTTAAAGGGGGTTTTCGTGGGAGACAAAAACATGGGACATTAGAAGTTAAATCTAAAAAGAATCATTACTCACCTCCACCAATCCCCCACCACTCTTGTGTACTCCCTGGCTCAACACACTAGGAAAGCCCCGCTCAGCCAATCACAGGCCTTTTTTTTCGCATTTATTGATGTTTTGGCTCAGCCCCTTCTCTGTCTCTGTCCAGACACACCCTAAAACAACCAGAAATACCTTCTTTTTTTTTGGGGGGGGGGGGCAAATTAGCATAACCCTCCTCTTTAAGTTCCGTATAGCGGGATCACATTAGGCATTAGTGATGACAGCTATTATTCTGCTGATTTTATATTATTATTTGTATTGTGTTTTTGTAATATTACATTCTTCGTTTTCTTTTAGATGAATTGAGCCACATAATCGACAAAGGTAAGTAGCAGTTTGTGCTCGTGGAGTATTGAGAGAATGGCTCGTAATTGATTTTACATAGTAACATAGTATATAAGACCGTAAAAAGACATTTGTCCATCCAGTTCGGCCTGTTTCCTACAAGTTGATCCAGAGGAAGGCAAAAAACCCCTGTGAGGCAGAAGCCAATTTTCCCCACTTAAGGGGAAAAAAAATTCCTTCCCGACTCCAATCAAATAGATTTTAGTTCTATTAATTACTGGTAGATTGAATTATTTTGGAGGTACACACACGGTATATACATTGCAAAAGGTTGTGTCTGCTTTACGGCAGCTGAAATGATTTATAGTCAAGGTCATCCTTATAGTCCTCAGGATGTGATTGAATACACAGCCTATCTAATTTACTATCTACCTTCCTCTCTCCCTTCCATTCTTTCCTTCCCTTTTCCCCTGCTTCTTTCATTTCCTCCCTTCCTTCCTTCCTTCCTCCTTCATTCCTTCGTTTCTTGTTTCCTTTTTGATTCCTTCCCTTCATTCCCTCTTCATTTCCTTCCTTCCTTTCTTTCCTCCTCCCTTCACACCTTCCTTTCCCTCTTTCCTCCTTCCTTCCCTTCTTTCCCCTTTCCATCCGTTCCTCTTTCCTTCTTTCCTCCTTCCATCCTCTCCCCTTCCCTTCTTTCCTCCTCTTTCATCCCTTCTTATCCCCTTCCTTCCTTACTTCTTTCCTTCCTTCCTCCTTCATTCTTTCCTTTTCTCTAACATTTATCTGTTTGTTGCAGAATCCTCTGATGAGCCTCTGTTTGGTGAGTAACATAAGTACAATTACACACACACATATCATACAGGAAACGAACGGGAAGTATCAATCATGCAAATATGCACTATGGGCGTGCTCTCTGCGTCGCTGTGTACATATTTCTCAGTGATGGGTTATGACATGTCTGAGTATGATGTTTGTTCTATTAATAATTCACAGGAGTCATTGTCTGTAATGCGTACAGATTTCTTTGGGATATTTAAAGAGCCTTTTGTCCTTAAGGGCTCATGCACACGAAGGTTCCGTTTTTTGCATTCCGTATATGGACCCATTCATTTCAATGGATCCGCAAAAATAAACGGAAGGTACTCCGTATGCCTTCCGTTTCCGTTTTTCCGTTCAAAGATAGAACATGTCCTATTATTGTTCTCATAACGGACAAGGATAGTACTGTACTATCAGGGGCCAGATGTTCCGTTCCGCAAAAAATGGAACGCACACGGACATCATCCGTATTTTTTGCGGACCGTAAAATACTGAAAAAGCCATACAGTCGTGTGCATGAGGCCTTAGTCTGGGAAAGCTGGCTTACAAGCCATATCATACTTTCCAACATTTGAATCCCCATAGACTATTACACTAATATAATACCTGCACACCAAGCCAAGCATGCATGTGTATGGTAGGCTATCAGCCTAATGAGCGTTCTGCCAATGGTTATCTAAACTGTATGTCCACCTCTAAGGTGGTCACATACCTTCAATAGCTGCTGGCCAAACTGCCCCAGGGATTATAGGCAGGACCTGTGATATTATACTTGGGATTATATGTAGCATTGTCCCAGGGACATGGATCATTGCATTAATCTGATTATATCTTCTTCCAGCCACGGATAAAGTTGCCTTGTTGATCGGGAACATGTCCTACAAGAACCACTCTCCGCTCAAAGCCCCAATGGTTGACGTATATGAACTCACAAACCTGCTGAGACAGCTGGACTTTAAGGTTGTATCCCTGCTCGACCTCACCGAGGTGGAAATGAGGAACACGGTGAATGAATTCTTACTATTGCTGGACAAGGGAGTGTATGGTAAGTGGTAGGCCTGCACGATATATCGCCAAAGTAATCGTATCGCGATAATCGCACGATGGCGATATGGCGATTTGGTCGACCCAAAAATGCTGCGATATTTACAATAATACACCGCGCCGTAATGCCATGCGGCGGGTGTATCAGCTGAGAGGGAGGAGGGGCTGGGGGCCGGCATCTGGTTTTATAATGACAGCGGGGCCCGTGCAGCGACTGTATTCTACTACACGGGCCCCGCTCACTGTATATAATCTTATCTATAATTGTAGGGATTGTTAATATATAAAAATCCTGGGTAATCAGCGCCTGTATTACGGTACTTACATGCGCTCCGTAGCAGGGAGGAGGCAGGCCGGGAGGACGGGCTGTGGCGGCGTGAGTCACCACGTCATGCGCCTACGCCGCCTGCTTCATTCATAGAGTGGGCGGCGCAGGCGCGTGACTTAGTGAGCCACGCTACCAGCGCCCGTCCTCCCGGCCTGCCACCTCCCTCCTCTCTGCTACGGACCGCTTGTAAGTAATACAGGCGCAGATTACCCAGGATTTTTATATATAAGATGCTATATATGTGTCATCCACAGATCCCCCCCCCCATAACAGTGTCATCCAGAGACCTCCATAACAGAGCCATCCAGAGATCCCCATAACAGTGTCACCCACAGATGCCCCCCCATAACAGTGTTATCCAGAGACCTCTATAACAGAGCCATCCAGAGATCCCCATAACAGTGTCATCCAGAGACCTCCATAACAGAGCCATCCAGAAATCCCCATAACAGTGTCACCCACAGATCCCCCCATAACAGTGTCACCCACAGATCCCCCCATAACAGTGTCACCCACAGATGCCCCCCATAACAGTCTCACCCACAGATGCCCCCCATAACAGTGTCACCCACAGATTCCCAATTGCAGTAATGCAAATATGTTATTTAATTTAGTTCACACTTGCGGCAGGACAGATAGGACAGACTGTTCACCCTGTCGGATCCGTCCTGCCGCAATTTCGCCATGCTGCCGGACTACCGCTCCGTCCCCATTGACTATAATGGGAAATCTGTGGTCCCATCCAGACCCAGTCATTCTCAATAGAGGAGACATCTGTGGATGGAGCTGTTCAGGGGAGCTGCTGGGGACCCTGAAGAGCACGTTGTGTAGAGCAGGCAGTGTGTGACGGTGTTATCTTGTTGGAACATCACATCTCCTGAGTTTAAAAACACAGTAGGACTGGTTCTACAATCTCCTGGACATACTGAAGGCTGGTCAATGTTCTCTCCATAAATACCAGACAGGAACAGGAATGGTAGCTCTTGGTGCTCCCACACCATAACATCTGCACCATAAAACCACTTTGTATGATGGGAGTGGGTGACCTCCAGCCCCCCTGCAAACGCTGATGCGGCCATCAAACAATAGGGTTCAGTGATAAAAGCAGGTTCTGGCTTGGTACTAATGATGGCAAACCCTGACCCTTATGCAAAATCTGTAAAAGAGCACCCACCTTTCATGTGCTATCTATCTATCTATCTATCTATCTATCTATCTATCTATCTGTCTTTCTACAGGGGCATGCAAAAGTTTGGGTACCTCTAGTCAAAATTACTGTTACTGTGAACATTTAAAGGGGTTTTCTGGGTTTAGAACTGAACCCGGACATATCCCTATTTTCACCCAGGCAGCCCCTCTGACACGAGCATTGGAGTATTTCATGCTCCGATGTTCTCCTTTGCCCTGCACTTTTTCTGGAGATTTGGTGACGTACCGGACTCTCAATGGGTAAAGCTAGGTGGAGGCTTCCGCCTAGCAGTGAGCCCAGTGATGTCACCAACACTAATGGGCGAGCTTTAGTGCTGCTCTAGCCTGTAAAATGGCTAGGGCAGCACTAAATTCCACCTATCAGTGCCGGTGACATCACTGGGAACACTCCTACGTGGAAGCCTTTGCCTAGCACTTTAAAAAATATAAACAAACAGCCCTTGCCCTGAACAATCAAGCGCAGGGCAAGGGAGAGCATCGGAGCATGAAATGGTCCGATGCTCATGTCAAAGGGCTTTCCAGGGTGAAAATAGGGATGTGTCCAGGTTCCGGACAACCCCTTTAAGCAAGTTGAAGATGAAATGATCCCCAAAAAGGCATAAAGTTAAAGATGAAACACACTTTTAAACACTTTAAGCAATATCAGGGTATTATTTTGGTTTTGTACAATTTCAGAGTGAAAAAGGAAAGGAGTACCTTGCAAAAGTATGGGAACCCAAGAAGATATGAGCGCTCAGATAACTTTGACCTAGGTCTAAACCTTAAATAGCCTTTTAGGGTTAAGGCTTGTTCACAATCATCATTGGGAAAGTCCAAATGGTGCAAATTTCAAAGCTTTATAAATACCCCGACTCCTCTAATCTTGTCCCAAAAAACAGCAGCTAACGGTTCTACTAAGCAGCTGCCTTACACTCTGAAAATGAAAATTGTTGAGGCCCACAAAGCAGGAGAAGGCTAAAAGAAGATGGCAAAGCGTTTCCAGGTTGCCATTGAAATGTAATTAAGAAATGGCAGTTAACAGGAACAGTGGAGGTCAAGAGAAGGTCTAGAAGACCAAGAAAAATTTCAGAGACAGCTGCTTGTAGGATTGCTTGAAAGGCAAACTTGAACCCCCGTTTGACTGCAAAAGACCTTCAGGAAGATTTAGCAAACTCTGGAGTTGCGGTACGTTGTTCTACTGTTCATCGACACCTGCACAAATATGGCCTTCATGGAATAGTCATCAGAAGGTAATCTCTCCTGCATCCTCACTGCTAAATTCAGGGTCAGAAGTTTGCAAAAGAACATCTAAACAAGCTGGATGCATTTTGGAAACAAGTCCTGTGGATGGATGGGGTTAAAATAGAACTCTTTGGCCAAAATGAGCAAAGGTATGTTTGGAGGAAAAAGGGTCACAGAATTTCATGAAAAGAACACCTCTCAAACTGTTAAGCGTGGGGGTGGATCAATTATGCTTTGGGTTATGTGATAGCCAATGGCATGGGGAATAGTTCACGGATAGAGGGAAGAAAGTATTCAATGAAATTCCAGAAAATTCTGGAAGCAAACATAACACCAATTGTAAAAAAGCTGAAACCAACAAGAGGATTATGTCTACAAATGAATAATGATCCTAAACACACCTCAAAATGCTAAAGCTGAAGGTTTTACTATGGCCTTCACAGTCCCCTGATCTGAATATCATTGAAAATCTGTAGATAAACCTCAAAAGAGCAGTGCATGCAAGAAGGCCCAAGAATCTCACAGAACTGGAAGACGTCTGGAAGGAAGAATGGATGAAAATCCCTCAAGCAAGAATTGAAAGACTCTTGGCTGGCTACAAAAAAAGATTACAATCTGTGATACTTGGCAAAGGGGGTGCAACTAGGTATTAACCATACAGGGTGCCCAAAGTTTTGCTTCGGGACCCTGTCCTTTGTATAAGATGAAAATAACAATAGTTTTTGCTTAAAATACAAAGGGAATGTGTCATCTTTAACTTTAGCCTTTTAGATATCATTTCATCTTCAACTTGCTTAACACTTCACAGTAAAATTAATTGTGACCAGGGATGCCCCAACTTTTTCATCTATCTATCTATTTATCTATCTATCTATCTATCTATCTATCTATCTATCTATCTGTCATTTTTTTTAATCTCTCCTGAATGTTCATGCGGTGCAGTCACAGTGATCTGTCATGTGCACCCCTACTCTCTTTGCCACACTTACTTCCTGTGGCTTTGCATTGCAAGATCCTGTAGACAGATAATGCTCTGCTTCCCTCTTTGCTGGGTTATAAAAAGATTCCTCTGTTCTCGCCTTTTTTTTTTTAAGTATTGATTTTTGTATTGTGTTTGCACACTACAGTGGGAGCTTAATGCAAATGATCTCCCTCCCTCTTTGGGGGCAGATTAAGTTCATGACAGGCCCGGGGTTGTCTACCCAACTCGGGCCCCCCCCCCCCCCCTCTCCCTTTATTTTTCTGTATGAAGAGGCTGCGGTGCTTTGTGAGCGCCACAATCTCTTGCTGGCCATATGACATCACATTCATCGTTCACGTGGCCCAGCTGCAGCTCTGTCCCATCTGAGTGATTGGGGCTGAGCTGCAGTACCAAGCACAGTGCTATCAAATGGACAGTGCTGTCCTTGGTAAGGAGCAAAGAGGCTGCAGCACTCACTAAAACATTGCGGTCTCCCTCAACAGCTGATTGGCGGGGCTGCCAGGAGTCGGCCCCCCCGATCTCATAGCTCTCTGAGTACAGATGTCATAGATGTTACCTGCAGTCCTATGTAACACCCCACATAACACAGTGAACTATACATATAGGGGAATACAGCACCACATACCTCTTACATCCAGTGACATCTTCTCTCATGTAGATCTTCTCATTCCTCTTCTCCTCCGTCTGACCCAGACCGCCATGACAAATTCTTTCAGCCGCATCTCGTCGCTACAGAGTTTGCTACACAGGCACATTAGATTTCTCATAATTGGGGTCATTTATCAAACTGGTGTAAATTAGAACTGGCTTAGTTGCCCATAGCAACCAATCAGATTTCACCTTTCATTTTCCAGAGGAGCTGTCAAAAATGAAAGGTGGAATCTGTTGCTATGGGCAACTAAGCCAGTTCTACTACAACAGTTTTATAAATGACCCCAAAGATCCCTATAGTGTCTACAGCCGTTATAATGTCTTCTAGAGTGCCTCCAGTAATAATAACACCTTATATTGTGCTCCAGGTAATAATGCCTGTATAGTGTCCCCAAAAATAATGTCATCTAATTGCAACATCACCACACTGCCCCCATATAGTAATTTCCCCCACACTGCCCCATATAGTAATTTCCCCCACACTGCCCCATATAGTAATTTCCCCCACACTGCCCCATATAGTAATTTCCCCCACACTGCCCCATATAGTAATTTCCCCCACACTGCCCCATATAGTAATTTCCCCCACACTGCCCCCATATAGTAATTTCCCCCCACACTGCCCCATATAGTAATTTCCCTCACATTGCCCCATATAGTAATTTCCCCCACACTGTCCCCATATAGTAATTTCCCTCACACTGCTCCATATAGTAATTTCCCCACATTGCCCCATATAGTAATTTCCCCACACTGCCCCCATATAGTAATTTCCCCACACTGCCCCATATAGTAATTTCCCCACACTGCCCCATATAGTAATTTCCCCACACTGCCCATATAGTAATTTCCCCACACTGCCCCATATAGTAATTTCCCCACACTGCCCCCATATAGTAATTTCCCCCACCCTGCCCTATATAGTACTTTCCCCACACTGCCCCCATATAGTAATTTCCCCACCCTGCCCTATATAGTACTTTCCCCACACTGCCCCCATATAGTAATTTCACCCACACTGCCCCATATAGTAATTTCCCCACACTGCCCCCATATAGTAATTTCCCCACACTGCCCCATATAGTAATTTCCCCACCCTGCCCTATATAGTGCTTTCCCCACACTGCCCCATATAGTAATTTCCCCACACTGCCTTCATATAGTAATTTCCCCCACACTGCCCCCATATAGTAATTTCGCCCACACTGCCCCATATAGTAATTTCCCACACTGCCCCATATAGTAATTTCCCCACACTGCCCCCATATAGTAATTTCCCCCACCCTGCCCTATATAGTACTTTCCCCACACTGCCCCATATAGTAATTTCCACCACACTGCCCCATATAGTAATTTCCCCACACTGCCCCCATATAGTAATTTCCCCACACTGCCCCATATAGTAATTTCCCCACCCTGCCCTATATAGTACTTTCCCCACACTGCCCCATATAGTAATTTCCCCACACTGCCCCCATATAGTAATTTCCCCACACTGCCCCATATAGTAATTTCCCCACACTGCCCCATATAGTAATTTACCCACACTGCCCCATATAGTAATTTCCCCTATACTGCCCTATAAAGTACTTTCCCCACACTGCCCCCATATAGTAATTTCCCACACTGCCCCCATATAGTAATTTCCCCACTGCCTCTATATAGTAATTTCCCCCACACTGCCCCCATATAGTAATTTCCCCCACACTGCCCCACATCAAAATTTCACGGTGTCAACAAATCCCAAAAAAGTTGGGACAAGTAGCAATAAGAGGCTGGAAAAAGTAAATTTGAGCATAACGAAGAGCTGGAAGACCAATTAACACTAATTAGGTCAATTCTCAACATGATTGGGTATAAAAAGAGCTTCTCAGAGTGGCAGTGTCTCTCAGAAGCCAAGATGGGTAGAGGATCACCAATTCCCACAATGTTGCGCAGAAAGATAGTGGAGCAATATCAGAAGGGTGTTACCCAGCGAAAAATTGCAAAGACTTTGCATCTATCATCATCAACTGTGCATAACATCATCCGAAGATTCAGAGAATATGGAACAATCTCTGTGCATAAGAGTCAAGGCCGTAAAACCATACTGGATGCCCGTGATCTCCGGGCCCTTAAACGACACTGCACCACAAACAGGAATGCTACTGTAAAGGAAATCACAGAATGGGCTCAGGAATACTTCCAGAAACCATTGTCAGTGAACACAATCCACCGTGCCATCCGCCGTTGCCAGCTGAAACTTTACAGTGCAAAGAAGAAGCCATTTCTAAGCAAGATCCACAAGCTCAGGCGTTTTCACTGGGCCAGGGATCATTTAAAATGGAGTGTGGCAAAATGGAAGACTGTTCTGTGGTCAGACGAGTCACGATTCAAAGTTCTTTTTGGAAATCTGGGACGCTATGTCATCCGGACCAAAGAGGACAAGGACAACCCAAGTTGTTATCAACACTCAGTTCAGAAGCCTGCATCTCTGATGGTATGGGAGTGCGTGTGGCATGGGCAGCTTGCATGTCTGGAAAGGCACCATCAATGCAGAAAAATATATTCAGGTTCTAGAACAACATATGCTCCCATCCAGACATCATCTCTTTCAGGGAAGACCCTGCATTTTTCAACAAGATAATGCCAGACCACATTCTGCATCAATCACAACATCATGGCTGCGTAGGAGAAGGATCCGGGTACTGAAATGGCCAGTCTGCAGTCCAGATCTTTCACCTATAGAGAACATTTGGCACATCATAAAGAGGAAGGTGCAACAAAGAAGGCCCAAGACGATTGAACAGTTAGAGGCCTGTATTAGACAAGAATGGGAGACGCATTCCTATTTCTAAACTTGAGAAACTGGTCTCCTCGGTCCCCAGACGTCTGTTGAGTGTTGTAAGAAGTAGGGGAGATGCCACACAGTGCTGAAAATGGCCTTGTCCCAACTTTTGGGGGATTTGTTGACACCATGAAATTCTGAATCAACATATTTTTCCCTTAAAATGGTACATTTTCGCAGTTTAAACTTTTGTTCCCTGATTTATGTTCTATTCTGAATAAAATATTAGAAGTTGGCACCTCCACATCATTGCATTCAGTTTTTATTCACGATTTGTATAGTGTCCAAACTTTTTTGTAATCCGGTTTGTAATTTCCCCTACACTGCCCCCATATAGTAATTTCCCCCACACTGCCCCCATACAGTAATTTCCCTCACACTGCCCCCATATAGTAATTTCCCCTACACTGCCCCCATATAGTAATTTCCCCTACACTGCCCCATATAGTAATTTCCCCCACACTGCCCCATATAGTAATTTCCCCCACACTGCCCCATATAGTAATTTCCCCCACACTGCCCCCATATAGTAATTTCCCCACACTGCCCCATATAGTAATTTCCCCACACTGCCCCATATATAGTAATTTCCCCACATGTCTGCCCCCATATAGTAATTTCACACTGCCCCATATAGTAATTTCCCACACTGCCCATATAGTAATTTCCCCACACTGCCCCATATAGTAATTTCCCCTACACTGCCCCATATAGTAATTTCCCACACTGCCCCATATAGTAATTTCCCCACACTGCCCCATATAGTAATTTCCACACTGCCCCATATAGTAATTTCCCCACACTGCCCCATATAGTAATTTCCCCCACTACTGTCCCCATATAGTAATTTCCCCTACACTGCCCCATATAGTAATTTCCCACACTGCCCCATATAGTAATTTCCCCACACTGCCCCATATAGTAATTTCCCCACACTGCCCCATATAGTAATCTCCCCACACTGCCCCCATATAGTAATTTCCCTACACTGCCCCATATAGTAATTTCCCCACACTGCCCCATATAGTAATTTCCCCACATTGCCCCATATAGTAATTTCCCCACACTGCCCCATATAGTAATTTCCCTACACTGCCCCCATATAGTAATTTCCCTATACTGCTCCATATAGTAATTTCCCCACACTGCCCCATATAGTAATTTCCCCACACTGCCCCATATAGTAATTTCCCTATACTGCTCCATATAGTAATTTCCCCACACTGCCCCATATAGTAATTTCCCCACACTGCCCCATATAGTAATTTCCCCACACTGCCCCATATAGTAATTTCCCCACACTGCCCCCATATAGTAATTTCCCCACACTGCCCCATATAGTAATTTCCCCACATTGCCCCATATAGTAATTTCCCCCACACTGCCCCATATAGTAATCCCCCACACTGCCCCCATATAGTAATTTCCCCTGCACTGCCCCATATATTAATTTCCACCACACTGCCCCATATAGTAATTTCCCTCACATTGCCCCCTATAGTAATTTCCCCACACTGCCCCATATAGTAATTTCCCACACTGCCCCATATAGTAATTTCCCCACACTGCCCCATATAGTAATTTCCCCACACTGCCCCCATATAGTAATTTCCCTATACTGCTCCATATAGTAATTTCCCCACACTGCCCCATATAGTAATTTCCCCACACTGCCCTTATATAGTAATTTCCCCACACTGCCCCATATAGTAATTTCCCCACACTGTCCCCATATAGTAATTTCCCCACACTGCCCCCATATAGTAATTTCCCCACACTGCCCCATATAGTAATTTCCCCACACTGCCCCATATAGTAATTTCCCCACATTGCCCCATATAGTAATTTCCCCACACTGCCCCATATAGTAATTTCCCCACACTGCCCCCATATAGTAATTTCCCTGCACTGCCCCATATATTAATTTCCCCACACTGCCCCATATAGTAATTTCCCTCACATTGCCCCCTATAGTAATTTCCCCACACTGCCCCATATAGTAATTTCCCCACACTGCCCCCATATAGTAATTTCCCTATTCTGCTCCATATAGTAATTTCCCCACACTGCCCCATATAGTAATTTCCCCACACTGCCCCATATAGTAATTTCCCCACACTGCTCCATATAGTAATTTCCCTACACTGCCCCATATAGTAATTTCCCCACACTGCCCCATATAGTAATTTCCCCACACTGCCCCATATAGTAATTTCCCCCACACTGCCCCATATAGTAATTTCCCCACACTGCCCCCATATAGTAATTTCCCCACACTGCCCCATATAGTAATTTCCCCACATTGCCCCATATAGTAATTTCCCCACACTGCCCCATATAGTAATTTCCCCACACTGCCCCCATATAGTAATTTCCCCACACTGCTCCCATATAGTAATTTCCCTCACATTGCCCCCTATAGTAATTTCCCCCACACTGCCCCATATAGGAATTTCCCCCACACTGCCCCATATAGGAATTTCTCCCACTCTGCCCCCATATAGGAATTTCCCCCACACTGCCCCATATAGGAATTTCCCCTATACTGCTCCATATAGTAATTTCCCCCACACTGCCCCATACAGTAATTTCCCCTACAATGCCCCCATATAGTAATTTCCCCCACACTGCCCCATATAATAATTTCCCCCACACTGTCCCATATAGTCATTTCCCCCACACTGTCCCATATAGTCATTTCCCCCACACTGCCCCATATAGTAATTTCCCCCACACTGCCCCATATAGTAATTTCCCCTACACTGTCCCATATAGTAATTTCCCCTACACTGCCTCATATAGTAATTTCCCCTACACTGCCCCATATAGTAATTTCCCCTACACTGTCCCATATAGTAATTTCCCTACACTGCCTCATATAGTAATTTCCCTCACACTGCCCCCATATAGTAATTTCCCACACTGCCCCATATAGTAATTTCCCCCACACTGCCCCATATAGTAATTTCCCTACACTGCCCCATATAGTAATTTCCCACACTGCCCCATATAGTAATTTCCCCACACTGCCCCATATAGTAATTTCCCTACACTGCCCCATATAGTAATTTCCCTACACTGCCCCATATAGTAATTTCCCACACTGCCCCATATAGTAATTTCCCTACACTGCCCCATATAGTAATTTCCCCACACTGCCCCATATAGTAATTTCCCCACACTGCCCCATATAGTAATTTCCCCACACTGCCCCATATAGTAATTTCCCCCACACTGCCCCATATAGTAGTTTCCCCACACTGCCCCATATAGTAATTTCCCTACACTGCCCCATATAGTAATTTCCCTACACTGCCCCATATAGTAATTTCCCTACACTGCCCCATATAGTAATTTCCCCACACTGCCCCATATAGTAATTTCCCACACTGCCCCATATAGTAATTTCCCCACACTGCCCCATATAGTAATTTCCCCACACTGCCCCCATATAGTAATTTCCCCACACTGCCCCATATAGTAATTTCCCCACACTGTCCCATATAGTAATTTCCCCTACACTGCCCCCATATAGTAATTTCCCTACACTGTCCCATATAGTAATTTGCCCTACACTGCCCCATATAGTAATTTCCCCTACACTGCCCCATATAGTAATTTCCCCCACACTGCCCCATATAGTAATTTCCCCCACACTGCCCCATATAGTAATTTCCCCCACACTGCCCCATATAGTAATTTCCCCCACACTGCCCCAAATAGTAATTTCCCCTACACTGTCCCATATAGTAATTTGCCCTACACTGCCCCCATATAGTAATTTCCCCTACACTGCCCCATATAGTAATTTCCCCCACACTGCCCCATATAGTAATTTCCCCTACACTGCCCCATATAGTAATTTCCCCCACACTGCCCCATATAGTAATTTTCCCCACATTGCCCCATATAGTAATTTCCCCCACACTGCCCCCACACAGTAATTTCCCCCACACTGCCCCCACACAGTAATTTCCCCCACACTGTCCCCATATAGTAATTTCCCCTACACTGCCCCATATAGTAATTTCCCCCACACTGCCTCATATAGTAATTTCCCCCACACTGCCTCATATAGTAATTTCCCCCACACTGCCATCCATTAATTAATTTGCCCCCACAGTGTCATCTATTAATTTGCCCCCACACTGCCATTACCATCCATTAATTTGCCCCCACACTGTCATCTATTAATTAATTTTCCCCCACAACTGCCAACACACACAAAAACAAAAAAAAGGGCTAATACTTACCTGTGTGCTGAATGGTGAGGCAGGCACGCGTACATCAAAGCCTGCGCGCGCCACTATACAGGTGCACGATGACGTCATCACGCACGCCGGGCTTCTACCACCACATAGGCCTCAGGCCTACTAGGCCTGAAGCCTATGGCGGTGATAGGCGGCGGGGCAGGGAACTATACACTCACCGCAGTATGTCTGCGCTGGGCCCCCCAGCGATACCGGTCCCGAGGCCACCGACCCAAACGCCCCAATTATAATCCGCCACTGTCCCTCATAATGCAAACATATATAGAACCTGTCCGAAGCCTCAAATGACACTCACATAATGAAATACAGTACTATGGAAATTTCTGCATGTCACTACCGCACGAGTCGGTTTTTTAGGATATAACCAGTTCTTCGTCGTAGGCAAGTCCTGCTCATATTCCAAAGATCCTTCAGACGAAGATCCTATCGAACCTTCCTGGTTTATATCATCTATTTCTAAACCCTAAAGGAAATATACCAAAATCCCATTCCCAAAGCTTAATTTATTAGTGAGAGTGGAGAGCATCTACTAAAAGCATCCCCCGCCCTGGAGGACCCAGACCTTCTGTATATTATACAGACATCCCATTGATTTCAATGAGCAGAGTGCAATACGTCATTTTCCCTGTGATGGCGCTCAACGGAAATTTACTATGTACATTGTAGGCGATCAGTGGGGATCCCATCATTAGGACACCCTGTGCAAACATCAAAACATTTAAAAGCCACGTATCAGGACTATCAGACCACTCAGAAAAGCCAGCAGAGAGGGCTAGAATGCCATCAGAAAAGTCCACTTTAGGGCAAAGCTTGCCTTTTGTGGTCCTATTCGCAGGACAGTCTCAGCAAAATCGGGACTGTTGGCAAGTATGTCAAATACATTTATATCCTGAAATACTCTGTGCTGCTGGACTATTCCCCATTCATCTGCATATGTATTTAAAGGGTTTCTCCCATTTTATAAAGTGATGCCATATGGTTGGTGGGGGTCCAGCCTCTGAGAATAAAGGTGGCACAACACTGATTTAGCACCGTGTCCCCTATGCAGGGAACTGCAACACAGGTCCAGTCAGGTGAATGGGGCGACTGCAGTTCCCGGCACAGACAGGTTTCTGAGGTGACGCTGTACAGTGAAAAATTGGAAGGGGACACAACGCTGAACCAGTGCAGTACCTTCTTTATTTTCAGGATTGGTGGAGGTCCCAGAGGTCTGATCATGAAGTGACATATCATAGTGATGGGCTGACCACGAATGATGATCAATCAGATTCCTGCTTGCTGAAACCGTGTTCCATCAGGGTGGAAGATTGTGACCGTGGCCGGCTGTAAGTACAAGCAAATGGTATGTTTAGCTGATCATTTGCCACTTTTCGGGAGCCGACACGAGTCCATTTTTCCTAACAGACGGTGCTATATTGCAGGTGGAGTCGTTCATATGATCAATTCCACAGGCAATTGATTGTGGCCAATTAAAATCCTATGTATATGGGCTGCTTAACGGGAAAAAAAACTTACATTTTTCAAACCAGTACCTGGATCTGAATATTTTTGTAATTGCACCTAATTTTTCGTGCTCAGTTCCATACTTCAACTGCTACCAGCTGCAGCAGAAAGGACATACCCCCTGAGAAAGTGCACTCCCCCTGAGCTACCAGCCTGAAAAAAATCTAACGGAATGATTGCAGCAATGAATGGGGGACTGTCATGTACTGTATGATGTCTGATTGTTATTTTTTTACATTACTCATGGGAAAACTCTTTTAAGGGTCCATTCAAACATCTGTAAGTGTTTGGCGGTCGTCAAATTGCAGATCCGCAAAACACGGATACTGGCCGTGTGCGTTCCGCATTTTGCAGACCGCACATGGCCAGCCCTATGATAGAAATGCCTATTTTTCTCTGTGATTGCGGGCAGGAATAGGACATGCTCGATCTTTTTGGCGGGGCCCCGGAACGGAACTACGGCGGCAGAATGGAACACTGTGTGCTGTCCGCATCTTTTGCAGCCCTATTGAAATGAATGGGTCCGCATCCGTTCCGCAAAATTGCGGAACAGATGTGGACCCAGAACTACGGACATGTGAATGGACCCTAATGCCTCATGCACACGTCGGTGTCAGTTTTATATCAGTGGTAACACGGACAGTGTTCAATCCGTGTTTCCTCTCGTGACAGATCTATGTTGGGTCCGTTTTTTGCTGACCGTGTGCCATCCGTTTTTCACTGAGCAGCTGAAAATAGTTTTCAAACAATCTCTTTTTAATTATCCGTGAAACACGGATGCAACACGGATGGCATCCGTGATTTTCACATACTCTGTGACTATAATGGGCGTGAGGGATCCGGGAACACAGACAAGATAGGACATGCATCCGTGCTTAAAACACGGAACCACGGACCGTGCTAAAACACTGATGTGTGAATACACACATTCAAATGAATGGGGACGTGTGATGTACGCGGAGAACACGTACAGCACGCGCCCGGGAAACACTGATGTGTGAATGAGGCATAAGAGTGTATAACATACAATGATTTCAATACATGTTATGAATTACATTATTCCAAAAACAGACCCAGGCATCTTCACCCAGCGATGGCAATCTACTGTGGGGGTAGACGGGAACCGAATTTTACCTGGCAGCTTCGTTAGGCACTGTAACGCATGCCTTTGTATAGACGTGAATGGGGATAGTGATGTGGATCCACATAATGTCCCAATGAACAGAACCAGATCACAAACGGCAAGGGTTGTCATCGGGACACCGGTGAAATTACTTGTAGACGTTGAGCTCTGATAATACGGACACTTTTTCACATATTTCATTCGTTTGGCCCCTTTCACACGAGCGTGTCCGGATTAGGTCCGGATGCATTGCGGATCCGTTCAGTGAAAACTGTGCGATTCAACAGGCAAAGCCGTTCAGTTTTGCCTGCGATTGCATTCAGTTGTTCAGTTTTTTCCGCGCGGGTGCAATGCGTTTTTCACGCAGCCCCATTCACTTCTATGGAGCTAGGGCTGCGTGAAAAACGCAGAATATAGAACATGCTGCGATTTTCACACAACGCACAAGTGATGCGTGAAAAAAAACGCTCATGTACACAGCCCCATTGAAATAAATGGGTCAGGATTTAGTGCGGGTGCAATGCGTTCACATCACGCATTGCACCCGCGCAGAAAACTCGCCCGTGTGAAAGGGGCCTTTATCATACTTCTGAGCTCATAGGTTCTCCAACTATATCTATTTTTCGAAAAATCTGCTTAATATTGCAGTCTGGGATGGGGAGTACGGTCAAATACTCCTCCAGTCAGTACTGCACCAAATGGCTGAGATGACTAAGGTCAGCTGTAGGAAGAGAAGACCAGTAATAGGAAGGAAGGATTTACAACCCGCTCTTCTCTCATTCGCCTTATTAATCAGATTTTTCTAATAATACACATTGAAGGAGAAGTTCTGGATTTCTCCTCTAAATTAGTAGAAGGTCTCTTAAATGTATTCAGAGCTTCTTTATTTCAGTTTCTTTATTTCTTTTTTGCGACGTCAGTTTCCTGTTTTTGTAATAATTTTCTGTCTCTTTTGATCTGCTGATCAATGTAGATTTCAGGAAGCGCATGACTAACCGGGTGATGTACAGAATGGATGAAATCGAAATTTTCACTGTGGTGTCTGTGATGGTGGGAAGGAATTACGGTTTTGGGATCTAGATCAGAGTAGCCTCTTGCCTTTCAGTGCAAACATCCAAGTCTGTTACAGCTGAGAATATTTGACATTGGTCTAAAAATTGGTCCTAAAATGTGTTGGGTGATTTATGGCAAAAAATGTGGAAAAACTTAAAATTTTAATCATGTGATGTAATAATAGTGAAACCCGTTGGCCGAACCCTTTCTCTCGAACCCCCAGCCCTCTTCATGCACATGCACAGTTTGGCCAAGCATGCATGTATTTTCAATCAGGAGAGCTGCTGTCAGGCAACGCCTTATCTCTCTTGAGAACAAAAGATCGGACATATTGAAATCCAACATGTCTGACCCTTCTTTTCTCCGGCATCTGCCATCAGGGGAGAGTGGAGAAGCCGCATACACATGTGATGGTTGGTTGGTCTCAGCTTTACTGCGTTAATGTTCTTCGAATTTTCCCTGTAAAAAAAAAAAAGATTTACCGTGAAGCCGAATCTCGTCGTGCTTCATGGTAGCGAATTGATTTAACCTGAAATAGTGTAAAAAAAATAAAAATAGTACCTATCTCCTCCATCTGATCGCGACGGGCCGGCGGCCGCCATCTTAATTAAAGATCTTGGGCAAGATCTTGGGCAAAGCATCTCGGGCCGGGCAAGATTTCGAGCAAGATGGCGGCTACCGGCGCGTCGCAAGTAAATGGAGGAGGAAAGTATGATTTAATTTTTTTTTCTGTTCATTTTACACTGTTTTTACTCTCATGTATGTTCGCGGTATCTGAGGGGTACAATGACGGGGAGCGGCGCTATAGCAGCTCCCTGTCAGTGCACCCGCTGCTTCCAGAGAAATGCGCTTTGTGACCAAGTAATTTATCACAACTCACAAAGCGAATTTTTTTGTAAAATTTTGAAGAAATTCGCTCATCTCTAGTCACCACCAATATCAGGATGAAGTACGGATTTCATATCTTTTTTTTCCTTGCCACCCTTTTTGGGGGGGCACGGAACGGAGCAACGGATGCGGACAGCACCCGGAGTGCTGTCCGCATCTTTTGCGGCCCCATTGAAGTGAATGTGCGGCTCGGACGCGGACCACAACAACGGCCGTGTGCATAAGGCCTAATTCCCCTTTAATCAACAACTATCAGAAGGATCAACCCTATTAATCCAGGCATACTGCCTGGTAGAGTTGATCCTGCTGACTAAAATGAGATTTTGTGAAAATCGGTTGTGGCATTCCCCCCCAAAAAATGTCTTTAATTAATTTTGTAAATGAGAGCTTTAGTGCACCAAGGGGCGTGACCAGCATTATAAAGCTGAGGAGCTGAGGTGCACCGAGGGGTTAGGTCCTGCCCTTTGGTGCACTGAAGCCCTGATTTGCATAAACAAAAAAAGCCTTCTCCGGAAAGCTGCAACCAATCTTCACAAGACAGGTATCATCTTGATCAGCATGATTAACCCCTCCAAGCAAAATGCCTGGTTTAATAGGGTTGATCCTGCTGAGCGGTGCTCTATAAAGAGCACCTGTCGCCTCTCCTAACATGTCTATTTTAGTAAACACTTGTATTGCCCAGGAATTAACAATTCTAAAATGTCCTTAGATCTCTGAGTTGTATTCTTGCTCTGATATTCCTACTAGAAATTTAAGAATAGATTGACACAAGGGTGTTACTACTCCCCTTTGAAAAGGGGTGTGTCCCTGCATAGTCATCATCAAAGTAGCTCCCACGTGTATAGTTATATCGGCCCGATTCATAGTCCCTGCATAGTCAGCACTGATGGGACAGCATCAAAATCTGCAGGGACACACCCCAACTGGTAATTTATTCAGAAATTCTTTGAAGGGATAACAGAGGAATAAATGTTGCAGATGGATTACTCTATATCCTTCCACTCTGCGCACAGTAATACACTAGACCGCTACTGAGACGTGATATGTGACTTTTCATTGCAGGGCTGCTGTACTATGCTGGGCACGGTTATGAAAACTTCGGAAATAGCTTCATGGTTCCTATCGACGCCCCGAAGCCTTACGGATCGACAAACTGCTTGTGTGTCCAAAGAATCCTAAAACTGATGCAGGAGAAGGAAACCGGACTCAATGTGTTTCTACTGGACATGTGCCGCAAAAGGTGAGCAAATACCGCACCCGTCACCCCAAAATGTACGGCACAATCGCCAAAGGGATCTGCAATCCACAACGTGTGCGCAAATACAAGGCCCAGGACAGCATGGCGGACCGCATGTGATCGGACAGCCTGGTCCCACGGTCAGGGAAGAGACAGGCGGCCCTAGTGTAATACGTGCATGGGGCCGGTCTACCAGAGAAGGAGTTTTTCCGGCTCATAGAGGGTGATTACATGGTATGGACACAATAAAGGGGTTCTCCGGGCTACAAATAAGGTCATCAATATCAGATTGGTTGGGGTCTGACACTCGGCATCGCGACCGTTCAGAAGACTCTGTACACTGTGTAGATTCGGGCGCCCGCGTATTGAAACTCAGCTCTCATTCACTTGAAGAGGAGCTGAGCTGCAGTACCCAGCATGACCACTATATAGTATAAGGCGCTGTCTGTCTCCAGATCCATTCACTGTAATATAGTTTCCAGCGCAACAGTTGATCAATGCGGGTGACGGGTATCAGACCCCCGCCGATCTCATACTGATGACCTCTCTGGAAGATAGGTCATCTATATGTGTAGCCTGGAGAACCCTTTTAATGCAAGAGATCGCTATGTCCCCGCTTCATGTTAAAAGGGGTGTCTTATCATGTGTGCACATACCATTGTGTGAGACCATGAGTAGAAGAAAAAAAAAAACATTTCAATTAAAAAATGCCAAAATTGCTGTTTTTTTTTCTCTCCTCCATTTCACCTCGCAATAAAAAGTGATCAAAATGTCATATGAGCCCCCAAAATGGCACGTCCCGCTAAAAGCAAGCCCTCACACAGTTATGTGGATGGTAAAACAAGAATGGTCGGGGACTTTGAAGGCAGAGATACAGAAACAAATGAATGAGCTTAAAGAGGACCTTTCACTGGTCCACAGTTTATTAGGCAAAGCTATGTACATGGGGAGCGGCGCCCAGGGATGTCCCTGCACTTACTTGTATCCCTTGGTCCTCTGTAGCCCCCGGTACCGGCGCTCGTGCTTCTCCAATTTTGCCTGGGGCGGAGACTTCTTCTTTTGCCCCGGACGTCTCCTTCTCCCAGGGCTGGAGCACTGGCCAATCGCAGCGCTCAGCTCATATCCTGAATATGAGCTGAGCGCTGCGATTGGCCAGCGCTCCAGCCCTGGGAGAAGGAGACACCCAGGGCAGAAGAAGATGTCTCCGCCCCAGGCAAAATTGGAGAAGCACGAGCGCCGGTACCGGGGGCTACAGAGGACGAACGGAGCGGCACCCAGGGATACAAGTAAGTGCAGGGACATCCCTGGGTGCCGCTCTCTATGTACATAGCTTTGCCTAATAAACTGTGGACCAGTGAAAGGTCTAAATAAATACATAAATAAATAAATAAATAAAACAATAAGGTAAATTTAAAAAAAGTTTAAAATCTATATAAATTCGGTATTGCAACAAAACAACAGAAAAAATGGTGTGGTGTTAAACAGGCAGGATGTGCTCAAACCCAAATGCAGTTGTGCATCTATATACAGGGGAGCAGATTCTGCACTTGTAGCCCGTTGCTAATGGCGATCCCTAGCAAAAATGCGTACGGTGGAGGATGCCCGCAGCGGACCACAAGTACCACAATAGACGGCAGTTGTGTGGATGTGATAAACAATATAAGAATAACAATGGAAAAGACAGGTGCACACTGCGGTCTTACTAAACCCTCATACTGATGTTTAAATTGAGAGATTAGTCAACATATCCTATTGTGAAGGACATGTCTGAGCCCAAGCACCACGCCAAGGTCTCTCAAGTAGCTCGGAACCTAACACTCACCTACCTGTGCCGTATGGGCAATACCAGGGGCTAGGGGGCGAATTACAGGAGCGTAAAGGTCGACTCGGGCTCAGACATCATTATCGGGCTAATCTCTCATTATTGCAACAACTCACAGAATAATACAGTAAAAAGAAAACCAAAAAACAAGGACGGAATTGCTGTGATTTTTCACCCTGCCCCTCCAAAATATTAATAAAAGTTATAGAGTACATTAGATGTACCTCAAAATTGGGTAAGTTAACAACTTATCCTGCAAAAAAACAAACCCTCCTATAGCTAGGTCGATGGAAAAATAAAAAAGTTAGCCCTTAAAGGGGTATTCCGGTTACATTAAGTTATCCCCTGTCCACAAGATAGGGGATAACTATTAGATCAGTGAGCGTCTTACCACTGGGATCCCCACCGATCGCATATACAGGGGCCCCATACCCCCTGCAGCCCCTGAAATGAACGGAACGGCCAGTCGGGCATGTACGTGGCCACTCCATTCATTTTTATGGGAGTTCCAGAGATGGCCTAGCTGTGGATAGGGGATAAATTAATGTAACCGGAATAAACCTTTAAGGGCTTGTAATGCACAGATGTGTTGAGTTTTCCAGAGGGAGAGACACTCTTTTTGGTGACCTGCCATTCTGGCAAATACATATAGGCTCTAAATTGGAGATTCCCCTCCATTTAGGAACTCCTTAAAGGGGTTGTGCTAGGGATCTTTGAAAATGTATTTCCTAAACCAGGCAAGCATGTGTATGGTTCAAGCTGGATCTATCAGTCCTTCATCTTGATACCCTTCATTACAGGAACCAGTACGATGACACCATCCTAATTCCGGAAAACCTGAAGGTGACAGCGAACATTGTCTTTGGATATGCCACGTAAGTTCTTCCTCCTTGTCCCGAATGTCCAAAACTCTCTGAGGATAGCAGTATATCCATAGAGACATCAGTTTTTCTGCACAACCACCACCAGGGAGAGCTATTACACAGCTAGTATTGAACTCAGTGGGAGCTGCAGCGTCTGTATGCAGTGAGCTCCCCCTAGTGGTGCCTGAAGGAAACCACAATTAGTGTCATAGCAAGTAAGAAAAGTAGTTCAGTGATGGGCCATCTCCTTCTAGGGGCCACATAGAAATCACATGCCATTCCTTCATAGTAAGAAGGCCACTGAGCTGAGTCCATCTCAACGGAGTACACGGTGTCTCCCCCTTAGCTTCTCCTTTGACACATAGCCTATAACATAACTCACAATTTTCCTTGTTCCTGCTCCTTACTCTTTTCTTGGTTGGTTTTATCGTGAATCTGCTCGACTACTTGTTCGGTTCTTTAAGGCTTATGAACTGGATTTTGGAA
Source organism: Bufotes viridis (assembly GCA_033119425.1). NCBI lineage: Eukaryota > Metazoa > Chordata > Amphibia > Anura > Bufonidae > Bufotes > Bufotes viridis. Next base: position 32,731,653 of record CM065589.1, read on the forward strand.
ATAAGTCTATCTACCATAGATGGAACTGGATAGGGATCTTTTTGTGATGACTAAAGGAAGTTACATGTACTCATAGGGTGGTCACCCATGCAGGAAGTCAAGTCATTGCTAGGCAACCAGAAGTATCACAATCACAACATGCTATTGCGCCATGAGATATGAATATAGATTCAATTTGATACCTATTAAAGTAAAGCTCATTAAAAGTGATACGTCCTTCACACGTGTTCTGTAAATGTTCTTGGAAGGATTTACACCTTGCGCTTCTCTAACTCCTATTACCATGTCAATCAATGCACAGGACAAGCCCTTTAAATCCATAAAACAGAACTATTTATTTAAACAGGCTGTCCCATTTTGGACACTGAGGTCTTATCGCTAGGATATGCCCCCAATGTCTGATAGGTGCGGGTCCCCAAGGTGGAACAGAGCCCACAAGTGCAAGAATGCATCGCCACCCTGTATTCGTTTCTATGGGACTGACGAAAATTTCCATAAGCCCCATAGAAGTGAATGGAGTAGTGGATGCGCTTGCGCAGTGCGCTTCCCATGCATCTCAATAGGACTTACGAAAATAGCCGAGCGGCACGTTCCATAGAAATGAATGGAGGGCGGCCAGGCATGCATTTTGCAGGCTCCGTCTCGGAGATGGAACCCGCACTTACCGGACATTGGTAGCATATCCTAGCGGTATGACCCCAAGATGGGACAACGCCTTTAAAGGGGGAGACCTGGATTAGAAAAACGGGTCTGCTTTTTTCTACCTACGGGCTGTGTCTGGTTTTCAAGCCACTGGGACAGATCTGCAGCACCAGACACAACCCGAGGACGAGAGTGGCGCTGTTTTTGGTATGCCTGCAACCTCTTTAAGGGCTCGTTCACACAAACGTTTTTTGCCTTCCGTATACGGGCCGTTTTTTGCCTTCCATATACGGTCCGTATACGGGAACCATTCATTTCAATGGGTCTGCAAAATTAAAAACCAGAATGTACTCCGTATGCATTCCGTTTCGGTATTTTCGTTTTTCTGTTCCGCAACATTTTGAGTCAGGTCCTATTATTGTCCGCAAATCACGTTCAGTGGCTCTATTCAAGTCGATGGGTCCGTATAAAAAACCGAATGCATACGGAACACATGTCAGTATGTCATCCGTTATTTACAGATCCATGCTTTACAGTGCCCAGCCCATTTTGCACATGTGTTTGCAATGATTACAAAGTTCCTGTTTTTGCGGAATAACGGAACGGAAACAGAACGGAAACACAACGGATCCGTGAAAAACGAACCACAAAACCATATTGTCGTGTGAACAAGCCCTAAGGGTGGGTTCACATCAGCATTATGGATTCCGTTATGGCTTTCCATTATAACATGGTTATAACGGAAAATAACGGAATCCATAACGCTGATGTGAACCCTCCCTAAGGTGTGTTTTCAGAGAAGTTCATGGAGTAACTCAGGGCGGAAATGTAACCTACTACAGGAGAAGTTAGCTACTTCCTCCCTCACCAGTAAACTACATTTCCCAGCATTCCCTGTCTTATATAGATACAGTTAAGTGAACTATAACTGGAGAGGAATTACCTATAACGGAGCTAAAATTTCAGACAAAAAATTTTTGGCCAAATTTACTAATTTCTGAAGGAGAAGAATCTGGTCCGACAAGAATTTCTCTGCTTGATGGACGGGAGGGGAAGGGTTCTCTCACAGTGATTGATAGAGACCTGAAAGAGGATCCTCTGAGTGATCAAGTGATAATAAAGCAGCCATTTCCAGGGGTTAGCCATATTTGATGTCAAAAATGAAAATATGAGATCATATAGCACATGACAATCTCTTTCTAGCACAAAGACTGAGCTTAGAAAAGAAAAACTGCACAGTCAAAGGCAAACATAACCTAGAGACTCTCCATACTGCAGCTATGGGGCCCTTGAAAAGAGTGGGCCCAGCTATGGTTGGTCTCATTTCCTTTGCTATTGAGTGGCAACAACCCTCTCCAGAAGGACTACAAGAGGGCAGGGAATGGACCCAAGGGTCATGGAAGTAGGGATGGAGAAATAAACAGCAGGTCCTTCTGGTCTTGGCACCACCATGGGGGCCCATTTGATCTATGCTATGGGGCCCCTTTCATAATGTGGTCTTAGCCACCAAATCTTCTGATTTCTAAAGAGTTGCCATGTTGAAACCTCACCTATCCAGAGGTATCCGTTATGGAGTGATCAGTGGCTTAGTCACTAGCGCGGTGTCCACACTGTAAGACCCCTTTCACACGGGCGAGTTTTCCGCGCGGGTGCAATGCATGTGAACGCATTGCACCCACACTGATTCCTGACCCATTCATTTCAACGGGGCTGTGTACATGAGCAATGTTTTTCACGGATCACTGATCCGTGAAAATCGCATTGCATCCGCAACCAAGTGCGAATGTAATGCAATTTGAACGGATGGTTATAATGAAAATTATAGCATTCTTTAAGTGAAATGTCCACTGATGGTTTAAAAAATAATAAAAAAATTACTCACCCCATCCACTTGATGCCGCAGCCGGCATCGTCTTCTTTCTTTCTTCTTGCAGGACCTGCAAAAGGACCTGTGCTGACGTCATCGCGCTCACCACGTAGTGAGCACAGTGCAGTCAGAGCAGGCCCTGCTGAATGAAGAAAGAATGTTCTTCTATCTTCATTTAGCATGAACCTGCGCTGACGTCACCGCGCTCATGGTGAGCGCGGTGATGTCAGGGCAGGTCCTTTTGCAGGTCCTGCAAGAAGTAGAAAGAAGACGATGCCGGCTGCGCAATTAAGTGGATGAGGTGAGTAATTTGTTTATTCTTTTTTAACCCTCAATGGACATTTTACTTAAAGAATGCTATTATTTTCCATTATAACCATGTTATAATGGAAAATAATAAAATCTACAGAACACCGAACCCTTCAGTAAAGAAGTACGGGTTTGGTCCTGGGTGCCAACATTCAGTTTTTTATCACGCGCGTGCAAAACGAAATAAAATAAACAATGGAAAAAAATGAACAATGCAACGCAATTGCAGACTAATTGAGTGCGAACTGCACAGGTTTCCCTGAACCCGTCCGCAACGCATCCGGTCTGATCCGGCACGCTCGTCTGCAAGGGGCCTAAGGCCTCATGCATACAACCATGCCGTGTTTTGTGGTCCGCAAATTGCAGATCTGTGTGCGTTCCGCATAATAGAAGTACCTATTCTTGTCCGCAAAACAGACAAGAGTAGGACATGCTCTATTTTTATTGAGGGGCCACAGAGTGCTGTCCACATCTTTTGCAGCCCCAAGTGAATGAGTCCACATCCGAGCCGCAAAAAATGCAGCTTGGATGGGGACCAAAACAACGGTTGTGTGCATGAGGCCTAAGGGTGTGTTCACACTGACTATTTTCCATGCAGATTTTAACATGTTTGCCGTGTGAACATACCCTTAGTAGGAGGTTGGAGATTATTGTACTGAGTAGTGAATGAGGTTTTTGATGTATTTTCGTATATATATAGGTGCCAGGGGGCAGAAGCGTTCGAAATTCAACATTCAGATCTAGCAAACGGTATTTTCATGAAGTTTCTCAAGAATCGCCTATTAGAGGATAAGAAGATCACCGTTCTGCTGGACGAGGTTGGAGAAGGTGAGAACATACCGCTAGTATTGGATTTCACACTGATTTAAGCCTCATTCACATGTCAGTGTTCCACATACGTGTTCTCCACGGACAGCACACGTCCACATTCATTTTAATGTGTGTATGCACACATCAGTGTTTTAGCACGGTCCGTGTCCGTGGTTTTTACATGGATGCATGCTCTATTTTGTCTATGGATCCATCACACCCATTATAGTCTATGGGTCCGTAAAAACCATCCATGTTTCATCCGTTTTTCACGGATCATTAGGAAAAGATGCTTTAAAAATTGAAACACGGATGACATACGGACAGCAGAAAACGGACACATGGATGCAACGCGGATCCATCACGGACATCTTAACGGAGGCCTTACTGACCACCTTTTTACGGATTTCAGCATGGACACGGACGTGTGAATGAGGCTTTAGGTGCGGATTTTGTGCCATATGACATGCCTCTGATTAGGGTTTCCTTAACTACATGCATGAGAAAATGTCCATGGTTATTTCCACCAGTGTGGTAAAAAAAAAAATCAAGAGCTTATTTTGACCGAAAATACCAAGGATTAGCCTTGAATTCAGGACTTGAATGCAGCGGAGCTAATCCTCGGCGACTCTGCCGCGGATCAATATTAGATCAAGGGATGTATCACTTTGCAACGCCTTTAGGGTGCACACGAACGTATATTCTTTCGGTGTCCGTTCCGTTTTTTGGCAGGCCGTATGTGGAACCATTCATTTCAATGGTGCTCAAAAAACGGAAGTTACTTTGTGTGCATTCCATATGTCTGTTCCGCAAAAAAATAGAACATGTCCTATTATTGTCCGCGTTACGGACAAGGATAGGACTGTTCTATCAGGGGCCAGCTGTTCCGTTTCGCCAAATACAGAATGCACGCGGACATCATCAGTATTTTTTGCGGGCCGCAAAATACATACGGTCGTGTGCATGAGCCCTTAGACTGGTCGTTTAGGAGTTTATGGAAAGAGGGGTGACAACCACCATTATTCGTGGTTGTCAGCTGTTACCTGCTCCTTTTTCTTTCAGTGCGGGGGAGGGGATGTCATAACTATTCTGGGGGCCAAAAACCGTGGCCCACGGTGATTGCAACCCGTTTACACAGGGTTTTCTTTTGAGCGGAATTTTGGCTCCGATACTGAACTGAAATTACGTTGGCGGCCGTGTCGTTTCTGACTCCCATTCTTTTCTATAGGAAGAAATGCGGAAAATTGCAGAGCGGCCACGACCGCGCCAGGAAGCGACATGTTCCTTCTTGGCGCCATTGCAGTTTTAAACTGCCGCTCTGCAATTCTTGGAAAGAATGGGAGGCAGAAACGAAACGCGGTCCTCTTTAGTTTTTATGGTGCAGTTCTTGTATGGCCTATTGCTTGGATTAGGGTCAAACTAGTGGTAAAACCCCATATGATCCTTACAAAGAAGGTGATATAGCACTAGTTTGTACGCTGCTGCGCCTTTACAGTATTCCCCTGCGCAGTGGTGCTCCCGGCCGCCCGCTGCACGGGAAACTACAACACAGCCCCATTCACTATTTATTCCATGTATTTGGGGACTAACATCTCTTATTCTTTAGATATGGGACGTTGTCAGCTCACCAAAGGAATGCAAGCGCTAGAAATCCGCAGCAGCCTATCCGCCAGGAGGGCGCTGACTGACCGCATACAGCACAAAGCATGTTCTCCGGAGTCCTTGGCGAGGAATCTGCAGTGGGAGAAGGCGAATGGTGAGAGCTCAGATAAAATACCGTATCAGTGCACTGAACTGTAGGAAACTAGATGGCCCAAATTAAAACGTTACATGCATACATGCAGATTTTCAGATTGTTAGGGGTCTCTAAAATAGGGGCATCCTCTGGACGCGAAGCAAATGACAGCTGCCACCAGGAGGCGCATTCTGATTGTGCATACATATTGATCAAATTGAGAAAAGAGTGCTGCATCGACTTGTATGCAGGGAGCTCCCCCTGGTGGCGACTTCAAGTATTAGGTATTATATCATCTCATTCTATGGCTGCTGAATGCTTCCATTCAAGGAACCAAGCAAAGATCTTGACAAAAGGAAGGAAGGAAACGAAACACACAGTATGTTATACAGCTGCGGTTTTCGTATTTTATTGTATAACAATGAAACTTTCATTAGGATTTATATAAAACCTTGTTAAATGCAATATCTTATCAGAAAATGACATTATATTATATTAATGTTCTTATAAATAGTACAAATATATTATTATTAATATAAATATTACAAATATATATATCTATATATCATTATTATTTTTTTATGTGATTATCTATATAAAAACTCCAAATGAGCTGTGAAAAATGAAAGGTGGAATCTGATTGGTTGCTATGGACAACTAGGCCTGTTCTACTTTACACCAGTTTGATAAATGACCCCCTTGGTCCTTAGAAGTGGTGGCAGCCCTCCTGACAGCTCAGCTTCTTCAAAATCCCCCCCCGATGATGTAGCTTGAAAATAGCTGAGTAATGTCTACACAGGGGAAAGGAGGCTGGTTACCACCCTCCCCCATGTCAGATCTATGGGGGAGATTTATCAAACTGGTGTAAAGTAGAACTGACTTAGTTACCCATAGCAACCAATCAGATTCCATCTTTCATTTTTCACAGCTCCTTTGGGAAATGAAAGGTGGAATCTGATTGGTTGCTATGGGTGACTAAGTCAGTTCTACTTTCCACCAGTTTGATAACTCTACCCCTATGTATTCGGTGAGCCTTTATATGGTTTGCCACTTGTTCATAAAGAGACAGTATTAGGCCCCTTTCACACTTGCGTTGTGTGGATCCGGCGTGCACTTCCGTCCCGCCGGATCCGTCACAACGCATAACAACTGAAAGCATTTGTAGACGGATCCGGATTGCGGATCCGTCTACAAATACATTGCAAGTGCAGATCCGTCTCTCCGTTTGCCATGCGGAGAGACGTATCCGTCTTGTATTTTTTTCACTGTTTTAAAGGTCTGCGCATGCGCACACCCGAAGGACGGATCCGTCCTTCAGTCTTTTTAATGCCGGATCCGCATGCTGCGGTTTTATCTCCGTCCTGAAAAGTCAAAAAGACTGAACTGAAGACATCCTGATGCATCCTGAACGGATTTCTCTCCATTCAGAATGCATTGGGATGATCCTGATCAGTATCTTTCCGTCCTAGAGCCCCGAGGACGGAACTCTAGTACAGAAAGTAAAAACGCTAGTGTGAAAGCACCCTTAAAGGGGTTGTCCGATGAAAAATGTTCATCAATTTTCAAACCAGCACCTGGATCTGAATACTTTTGTAATTGCATGTAATTAAAAATTTAGTATAGCCACAGAGTTATTCAATAAAATGTATCTGTATAGCGTCACCAGCTCTTTTTCTAATTTCTTTGTCCACCTCACTGTGGTGGTCGCACATGCTCAGTTCCATCCTTCAACTGCCACAAGCTGTATCTACTGTTAGAAGCTGTTACAGTTACAGGGAGAGAGATGCAGCAGAAAGGAGACACGCCCTGAGGGTGTGATGGGGAGAGAGCTGCAGTAGAAAGGACACGCACACTGAACTGTGATAGGGAAAGAACTGCAGTGGGAAGTATACGCCCCTGAGCCGTGGTAGGGTGAGTTTTAGCAGAAAGGATACGTCCCTGAGCTGTGATAAGGAAATTGCTGTGGCAGAAAGGATACACCCTTAGAGCTGTGATAGAAAGAGAGCTGCAGCAAAAAAAAAAAAATAACATGCCCCTTGAGTTGGTATAAGGCTGCAGCAGAAAGGGCACACTCCCTGAGCTTCCAGCTTGAAATAAACCTAGCAGAGCAATGAATTTGGGGGGGATCTCTGGGTCCATGTGAGGTACAGGGCTGGTTCTAGCTTTGTTAGAAAGAGATTACTATGTCCTATATAATGTCTGATTAATCACGAGATAGCCCTCTTACGTTTCCATGCTTCCATTTGCAGAACTCCCAGAGAGCATGTGCATAGAATTTGACTGTGGTGTAAAAATAAAGTTGGGGTTTGCTGCGGAATTCTCCAATGTCATGATCATCTACTCCCAAATTATTAGCAAACCTGAGGATATCACCCAGTGTACGGCCAACGTCACGGACTTTCCATTAGTGAGTATCTGCTCTCGCTCTTCGTGTTGTTCCTTTAAGTCTAGTGTGATGAAGGATGCTGAGGATTACACAGAGCATCCGGCCTTAGGGCAGCATTCGCACCACCGTATGTATTTTGCGGTCCATACCCGTATGTCTGTTCCGCAAGTGGATGGAACGTGGACCCATTGAAGTCAATGAGTCTGCAAAAATTCTGATGCGACACGGGGCCACATCCGTATTTTGAGGATGCGCGATTTGCGGACCACAAAATGGATACGGTGTCCTCAGAATTGCAAAGTAATGTGTCACCAGACAAGCAAAATAATTTTAAAAAATCTTGACGAATCCTAAACAAATTATGTGTAACATAAAAATGTTTGATTTAAACAATAGGTGATTTTCTGATGACACATTCTGTTTAATGTAAATCTAAAGCCACATCCTAATCTTGTGTTGCTTTGTTACAGTGTATCAGTGTAAACTAAGCAGCATTACAAATCTCTGTGAGCTGCCCTGGACTCCATAGTTCATATCTGATACATTGTACCAAACTGTGAGCTGAGTGAAAGCAAGCCCGGATGTGCCTTCTGTTGAGTTGCAGTAAAGATGCCATTTGGCTTAGGGCTTGTTCACACGACCGTATGGTTTTGCGCTCCGTTTTTCAAGAATCCGTTGTTCCGTTTTTTGGATCCGTTGTGTTTCCGTTCCGTTTTTCCGCAAAAACAGGAACTTTGTAATCATTGCAAACACCAAACACATGTGCAAAATAGGCTGGGCATAGGATTCCTACATATAGATCCGCAAAAAACGGATGACATACAGACACGTGTTCCGTATGCATTCCGTTTTTTATACGGACTCATTGACTTGAATGGAGCCACTAAAAGTGATTTGCAGACAATAATAGGACCTGACTCAAAATGTTGCGGAACGGAACGGAAACGGAATGCATACGGAGTACATTCCGCCGGAAAAGGCTACCGCAAGTGTGAAAGTAGCCTTAGCTCAGTGAAGTACTCTTTTTTAGATTGGATCCCAAGGGCTGGTGTAAGCAGAGGCACAACTTGAAGCTCCTAAACCCTAAAGTTAAATTTGTAAAAGGGCCCCCAACTTCTTCTTATGATACAGAGGGGCTCTTGCACCACGTCACGTTCCAAGGCCAAGATACAACTGCTAACTCTGCATCACCCTAGCCATACATCCGGGCTGGGCTTCATTTGGAGTAGCATCCACCACCAATATATGACATAGAGGTCTGGGCTCCCGAGAAACACATTGTAAAGGTGTCCATACAGACATTCCTTCCCATCCCCCTGTACACATGTACGCAAGGCCAAAATGTATGAGTTTTGGTGATTTCTGTCTATTGTGTGTTGCGAAAAAAAGAAAAAGAAAATGTTTTACTTGTCTTTATACAGGATTTATACATTGACCCTAAAGAAACAAATAAAGACACCCCAGAGGAAACAGGAAGCTTCTTGGTATCTAAGGACCTTCCGAAGCAATGCTTATACACCCGTCTGAGTTCCCTGCAAAAACTAAAGGTAGGTGTGCAAAATGTACTGTGATCCTTCTGATACTCCGGGCATGGAGATGCAAGAAAAGGGAAAGTCTTGTAAAACCTTCACTAATTTGGACAATCCCTATGAAGGATCCACTGTCAATCACTGTGTCCTTCTGCTGGGACTGGCAGCATCTGTAAGGCTACTATCACATTAGCGTTTTTTGCAGATCCGTCATGGATCTGCAAAAACGCTTCTGTTACAATAATACAACCGCATGCATCCGTCATGAATGGATCCAGTTGTATTAGGTCTTCTATCGCCATGACGGATCAGTCTTGAATACCATTGAAAGTTAATGGGGGACAGATCTGTTTTCTATTGTGTCGCCGTTGACTTACATTGTGTGTTAGGACGGATCCGTCTTACTCCGCACCACATTGTGGACAGAAAAAAACGCTGCTTGCAACGTTTTTATGTCTGCGATTGGGACGCCACCAAACGGAACGGAATGCATTCTGGTGCTCTCCGTTTCATTCAGTTCAGTTTTGTCCCCATTGACAATGAATAGGGACAAAACTGAAGCGTTTTCTTCCGCTATTGAAAGTAGCTTAATCTGTAAGGAAACCTGGCAGTAAGTCTTCTGTTTCCCTGCAGCGCCACCACAGGGGAAATGAAGCATTACACAGTGTCCATTCTAGTCAATGAATTGTCTGTGTAATACAGGACAGGACAGGTCCTCCACAGACTGAGACACTCTTTGTAACTGCTCTCCACTCTGGCCAAAAGATAAAGATTCTGAACAGAGGACCGCCCTAATAGGGCGTATGACAATGGGTTTTCTGAACCAGGGGACCTTCTTCTTATTAATTATCCGATCTTTGTATTCCCAAAAAAAGAAGTTTGGTCCAGATATGGAGTGAGCAGGTAGGGGTAGGTTAAAGCTATTATATGAACAGATTTTTTAGGCCATAGAGGAAATAATATCACATCTGCCCATCTTTGAGCCACAACATTGTGAAAACCCAACCAGTGACATTAACTGGGAATTAGCTGACAACTTTCAGACTTAAAGGGGTTCTGCAGTTTGATACAACTGATGATCTATCCTCAGGATAGATCATCAGCATCTGATCGGCCGGGGTCTGACACCCGGGACCCCCGCCGATCAGCTGTTTGAGAAGGCAGCGGTGCTGCAGCAGCACCGCAGCCTTCTCGCTGTTTTCCTTTGCTAGAGCCCCACCCAGTGACAACACGACTTGTATCCAAGTGGCGTGGGCGAGGCTAAGCTCTGTTCACTGAATGGAGCTTAGCCCCGCCCACGCCACTTGATACAAGTCGTGACGTCACTGGGCGGGCTCTAGCAGAGGAAAACAGTGAGAAGGCCGCGGCGCTGCTGCAGCGCTGCTGCCTTCTCAAACAGCTGATCGGCGGGGGTCCCGGGTGTCAGACCCCGGCCGATCAGATGCTGATGATCTATCCTGAGGATAGATCATCAGTTGTATCAAACTGCAGAACCCCTTTAAAACAAAGGTTTCCAATCACTGGAAAGCACTTATCAACTTTACTCTACTGCGTTCTATTAATATTTGGGTTGCAAAATAAGACCTTCTTTGGTCATCTTCAAGGGCATATCTATAGATGGTGGAGAGACAGTCCCAAAGCTTCTCTACTACGTAAGAAGGCACCAGTATTGTAAACAGCACATGCAAGGTAGGGCCCTGGTACAGATTTTGCATTGGGGCCCGGAAGCCAGTTTACCCCTTCTGATCTTCTTTGGGATCATGTGGTCTTTTAATAAAAGTATATATTATTTCTTGACAATTTGGTGGTTGTCACCCACCTAGACCTCCATTATTTTTGATGGTGACTTAATAGGTGTACCTAACTTTGTAAGAATTAAAGTAAATTAAAGAGCATATGTCAGCCGGGTGGAGACTATTAAACCAGGCATACTGCCTGGTAGGGTTTAACCTGCTGATTCAAATGATATTTTATTTATGTTGCAGTATAGCCCCGTTCCAGAGAAAATATAATATTCTTGATATGAAAATTAGGATGTTGGAGCACCCAGGGGCTGGCCTGAGTCCTCGGAGCACCATCCACACCTTCATACACTCCCCCTTTATTGCTAGGGTCAGACATCTCACCCAACACTGTGTTCCTGAGTTGGTCTGAGTATTGGCACACGTACAGAAGATCTGCTGCATCCTAAGCAGCACAGATACCTACTGCGCATGCAGCAGCTTCAGGTGGAGGCTCTTCTCAACTCCTCCATCTGATGCAACCACCTCCACTTTCGGGTGTATGCAGATGTCATTGACAGCAGCAGACCGTCTGCTTATGCACAGAAACTCGTCCAACAGTACAAGCGTGGAAACACAGGACCAGGTGAGATGTCTGGCCCTGTCAATCAAGGATGGGGGGATTGAAGCTGCGGTGTGGTGATGAAATGGTGCTATGAGGGCTCAGGCCAGCCCTTAGGTGCTCCAACAACCACATTTGCGTATCAAGTAGCAGTGAACTTTCTCAAAATGAGGAAATGCTGCAACACAGATAAGTAGGGTTAGCCCTGACTGGTTTAATAGGGTTGACCCTGCTGACAAATGTTTTATAAGCATTTGTTTACCATGTTGAGTAGTCATAGTGGGAAACATTTGTTTTTGTACATCGAGGCTCTTGTCACTGTTCCTAACCCTCTCCTAGGATAGGGAAAGATGGGGTTCTCCTCATATGAGACCTCAGCATGGTATAGCATGGGGCACTACTGTAGGTTACTAATAGGGATGAGCAAATCGACTTCGGATGTTTCATCCTAAGTCGATTCGCTCATCCCTAGTTACTAATAATGGACCAATAGCCCAAACTATTATACTTTATTTCATATTTGTTATGTTTTTACCTTCAGGAGAAGTTGACCTTTACCGTATGCTTGACCTACGTCATTAAAGGTGTTGAAGAGATGTTGGACGAAAGAAAGAAAATCGACGTGGGAAAGCCTCTGGTTGCAAAATTAAATATTCATTCTGGACTCCGAAGTCCCTCAGCCCAGCACAGTCATATACCTCATAGTCCCAGCACACAGCAAATTCATGTACCTCATAGTTCCTGCGCACAACCCAGTCATATGCCTCATGGTCCAGGCCCACAAACCAGTCATGTACTCCACAGTCCAGAGACTGCTGCAGCCTCATCGCCACTCTCCAGACCCTCTCATCTATTCACAAACCCTCGATACTCACAGTCACCGCTCCATGTCTACCCGCAGAACTTAAGAAGCAACATGCAGCCAGAAAACTATTCAGGGTACCCTTCTAATTATGGAAGGAGGTACTTCTCAGAATACAGGTCACCATATAGCAACGTCACAATGCCAAGACATAGCAATGTACCAGAGGAGAGCACAGATGACAATTTTGGTTATTGATATTAAAAGTGATGGATGTGTAAAATCACAGAAATGTAAATGAATATAGTATTGTTTTTATCAGTACTGTGATTGATAACTTTTATTTATCATTGGGTCAACGTTTTTGAAGGCTACGTTCACCATTTTTTATTGCTCCAGTGTATCCAAAATCAGACATATGATTTAAGATGCTTTGCTATGGCTGAAACGCGTCAGATTGATGTGATTTTTCCTGTGATGGTTTTTACTTTGATTTGAATAAAGCTTTCTTTTTTATGGATGCTGGACCCATTTCTACTGATCAGAAATATACTACCGTTTTAGGTGTACAGCTCCTGCGCAGACCAATCTATTTTCATGGTTACAGACTACAGGCAAATCCTAGGTAGTCTTATCCTACAGTCATGTTTTACACCCTTACATTTGACCCCTCCTCTCGCTGACCTATAGACGGTACTAGCCCTAACAGGGGACAGATGGAAAAGAGCAGCGCATTAATCTGCATAGGAACTGTATACATAAAACAACAGGATATGTTTAATCAAGACTAGCTGCAAAGAAGCTTAATTTTTTATTTTTGAGGCACTGGAGCAGTAAAAAATTGGTTTTAATTGTAGGCGACTGCATTATGACATTGCAACTATCTCCCATGTACTATGTGGGACGTCTATTCTTGTTACTCTGTGTTGTGCCATTACTTTATTATTTCTACTAGAAGCAGTGGCGTACCTCCCATAGAGGCAGACTATGCAGCTGCTATGGGGCCCGCAGTGGAGGGTAGGCCCCGGCCCCTAATTACCTTCAATATTGGCTCCTGTCTTTCTTTACTCTAAAATTCCTATTGTCAGTGGAGAAAGCTAAAGGACCTTTGCTGATGTCATCACAGGTCCTGTACATCTAGCAAGGTAACTGCACAGAGAATAGTGTAGTTCCCAAGTTTGAAAGGTGCTTTTGCCAGGACCTGTGATGACATCATCACTCGCAGGTCCTTCAACCCCCTAACAGCAAGGATTAGAAGTGAACAATGAGCTCTGCATTGATCCATAGAGACTGGAATGGAGTGGTAAGAGGAGCTCCTCAGCTTTACTCTTCATTTGCCCGCCCCACCCCCCGGCCTGTTTTTACTCATTGCTCATCCATGTATAATGCTGCAGACAGTTAAATCAGCACTACCTCATGTACCTGACACACACAGTGACCATAATGTATAACTGACTACATATATCTGTACACACTGCGTCTATTATACCTTATATGTCTCACATCAGTACACTGCTATATATATATATGTAACATAGTACATGAGGCCAAAAAAGACATCTGTCCATCCAGTTCGGCCTGTTATCCTGCAAGTTGATCCAGAGGAAGGCAAAAAAAAAAACTGTGAGGTAGAAGCCAATTTTCCCCACTTAAGGGGAAAAAAAATTCCTTCCCGACTCCAATCAGGCATCAGAATAACTCCCTGGATCAACGACCCCTCTCTAGTAGCTATAGCCTGTAATATTATTACACTCCAGAAATAAATCCAGTCCCCTCTTGAATTCCTTTATTGTACTCACCATCACCACCTCCTCAAGCAGAGAGCTCCATAGTCTCACTGCTCTTACCGTAAAGAATCCTCTTCTATGTTTGTGTAGAAACCTTCTTTCCTCCAGACGCAGAGCATGTCCCCTCGTCACAGTCACAGTCCTGGGGATAAATAGATGATGGGAGAGATCTCTGTACTGACCCCTGATATATTTATACATAGTTATTAGATCTCCCCTATACACATATAGGGCCCATGCACACGACCGTAGTTTGTTTTCTTGTCCGTTTTTTATGCTGATAGGATCTGGACCCATTCATTTCAAGGGGTGCCAGGGCTGTTTTGTAATCCCAGTCCGGCCCTGGAACAAAAAACGGATCCAATAAAAACGGACCGCAAAATACTGAAAAAGCCATACGGTCGTGTGCAAGGCCTAACACAGGCATTACTGACTGGATAATGTCAGACTGTGCAGGGACTCACCTCCAATACCCATCTGGACCATCTCACAGACAACTGGTATTCGATAAGAGGGAAAACACCAAAAACATCACTGTATCAGAAAAACCCTCTAAAATATAACTTTTATTACTTCACATTAAAAAATATGTATCCAATTATTCAGGTACAAAAATTAACCGCCAAACAAATATATTAATAGATAACAAAAAAATAATAATTTCTCATGCCCTCATACAAACTGTTTAACCTGAAAATACACTAAAAGATATCCAGAGACCTTCACTCTTCTGATAAACCTAGACATGTACAATAATATGCAGCAAAAAAACGGACGATCGATACCCCATTCGACTCACGGTTCTGTGGAGTAGAATGGGGTATCGATCGTCTGTTTTTTTTCTGCATATTATTGTACATGCTAGCAATTCATTCATAACTTCTAGCAGGAATAATAAAGGAATGGCACATCACAGAGTCATAAGAATAGAAGCTCCAGAATTGTTATTACATGGGGAATGCAAGGAGTTGCTGAAACTGACATGTCAGGAGAGGGGACGGGTCCTCTTTAACATTGCATCCCATCATGGGATGCTAGACATCATGTAGCAGGAATTACATTAGTATTAAACCGGTAGCTCAGCCATTTATATTGATGACCTGTAGTTTGGATAGGTCACCAATATTTGATCAGTGGGGGTCCGACACTTGGGCGCCGATCAACTGGTTGAAGTGGAGGTGGCGATCCATGTGAGCGCCGCTTCCTGTTCATTACACTGCTCAGAAGTGCCGTGTAATACAAGTACCTGCTCCATTCAAGTGAAGTGTAATCACATTACGTCACCTTTCCACAGAAGACAACGTGTAGTGTAATGATGAGGAAGCGGCACTTGCATGGAGCACCGCCTCCTTGTCAAACAGCTGATTGGGGGAGGTTGCCGGATGTCGGACCCCGGGTTGATAAGATATTGATGACCTATTCTAACGATAGGTCATCAATATATATGGCCGGACAACCCCTTTAACAAAGAGGTAGCAGGCCCCTGTGATTTATTACATTTTAGATTGTAAAATTCAATAGTATGAGGAAGCATGCAGACAGTAAGATACTAACACTCATTCCTGTGGGAGGTGATGACTGTTACTAGAGAAGTTTCCAAAGCTTAAGGACTCGTTCACACGATCGTATGGTTTTGCGGTCCGTTTTTAATGAATCAGTTTTTCCGTTTTTGGTTTCAGTAGTGTTTCCATTCCGCTTCCGTATGGTTTCCATTTGTGATCCGTTTTTTGCAGATCGCAAATGGAAACGGAAGCATATAATAATGTTTTAACAGTAAGTACATTGAAAAATTGGGCTGGGCATAACATTTTCAATAGATGCTTCCGCAAAAACGGAACGGATACGAAAGACATACAGATGCCTTCCGGATGCATTGTTTTTTTTACAGCCCTATTGACTTGAATGGAGCCGCGGAATGTAATTTGCGGGCAATAATAGGACATGACTCCAAATGTAGCAGAACGAAAAAACGGTTACGGAATGCATACGGAGTACGTTCCGTTTTTTTGCGGAACCGTTAAAATGAATGGTTCCATATACGGGCCGTTTTTTGTGTTCAGTATATGCAAAAAACGTTTGTGTGAACGAGCCCTAAGAAAAAATGTTTTATTTACATGTCACTAAACATCCAGTATTAACTGATCATACTGAGACTTCCCGCTGTGAGAGAGGCAGAGGGCTGCTTCCTTCAGTGTCAGGAGAGCGGAAGCTGCTTTACATTTCATTCTAAAAAAATGCTAGTGAAATAAAAAGCTTA
Organism: Bufotes viridis; assembly: GCA_033119425.1. Taxonomy (NCBI): domain Eukaryota; kingdom Metazoa; phylum Chordata; class Amphibia; order Anura; family Bufonidae; genus Bufotes; species Bufotes viridis. The sequence goes on from CM065589.1 coordinate 32,748,120, forward strand.
CAGTTGTGTTCAAAATTATTTAACCACCAATGCTGTAAAGGGTTTTAGGAATTTAGTGTACATTTGTAATTGTGTTCAGAATGAAATCTTACAAGGACTTTTTAAATAACCAAATGCAACTAAAATGACATCAATTGTTTTTGTAATACAGTATTAAATGTTTTTTTTCTGATTTCTTCATTGACACAATTATTCAACCCCTTAAAGACGACCGCTCTAAGGGTACGTTCACACGACGACAATGTCGCGCGACAAATAGGGCACAACTTCACTGCAACATTTGTCGCGCGACATTTTGTCGCACTATTGTCGCGCGACAATTTTTATAATGGGAGTCTATGGTGTCGCATTGCGACATGCGACATGCTGCGACTGCGACGCGACAGTCGCAGAAAAACCCATCTTGAATGGATTTTCTCCGACTTTCGTGTCGCAGTCGCAGCATGTCGCATGTCGCACTGCGACACCATAGACTCCCATTATAAAAATTGTCGCGCGACAATAGTGCGACAAAATGTCGCGCGACAATTGTCGTCGTGTGAACGTACCCTTAAGAACAGAGGTTCATTCAAGTGTTTTCGATCAGGTATTGAAAACACCTGTGGATGTCAAGGAGCAGCAATCAAGCAGAATAAGCCCCAATTAGGCACATGTAGAATGACTGTGATACTCGGCTCCTTCTAGACATTTACTGGTGTGTTTACAGACATGGTGAAGTCAAGAGAATGGTCCAGGAAGACAAGAGAAGAGGTGATTTCTCTTCACAGGAAGGGAAATGGCTATTAGAAGATTGCAAAGATGTTAAACATACCAAGAGACACCATAGGAAGCATCATTCGCAAATTCAAGGTAAAGGGCACTGTTGAAGCGCTACCTGGTCGTGGCAGAAAGAAGATGCTGACTTCGACTGCTGTGCGCTACCTGAAGCGCAAAGTGGAGAAAAGTCCCCGTGTGACTGCTGAGGAACTGAGAAAAGATTTGTCAGATGCGGGTACTGAAGTCTCAGCTCAGACAATAAGGCGCACACTGCGTAATGAAGGCCGCCATGCCAGAACTCCCAGGCGCACCCCCTTGCTGTCTCCAAAGAATAAGAAGAGTCGACTGCAGTATGCCAAAAGTCATGTGGACAAACCACAAAAGTTTTGGCATAGTGTTCTGTGGACTGAGGAAACAAAATTAGAACTGTTTGGGCCCATGGATCAACGCTATGTTTGGAGGAGGAAGAACAAGGCCTATGAAGAAAAGAACACCTTGCCTACTGTGAAGCATGGCGGGGGTCAATCGTGCTTTGGGGCTGTTTTGCTTCTACAGGTACAGGGAAGCTTCAGCGTGTGCAAGGTACCATGAATTCTCTTCAGTACCAGGAGATATTGGATGAAAATGTGATGCAGTCCGTCACAAACCTGAGGCTTGGGAGACGTTGGACCTTCCAACAGGACAATGATCCCAAGCATACCCCCAAGTCCACTAGAGCATGGTTGCAGATTAAAGGCTGGAACATTTTGAAGTGGCCATCGCAGTCACCAGACTTAAATCTGATTGAGAACCTCTGGTGGGACTTAAAGAAAGCAGTTGCAGCGCGCAAGCCTAAGAATGTGACTGAACTGGAGGGCGAAGATACCCGTAGATCGCTGCAAGACACTTGTGTCAAGCTATGCTTCACGTTTAAAAGCTGTTATAACTGGAAAAGGATGTTGTACTAAGTACTAAGATTGAATGTCACTTGGGGGTTGAATAAAACTGATAATGATGTGAGCACAGAAAAGACATTTGTGGTTATTTCACTATAAATGTTATGTTATATTTGTCTGACTTACAAGCGCCTCTTTGATTTAATTGTAAACAAGATGACTGAAATGATCAAAATCAATGTCAAACTGGACAAAACACTGAATTTCAGTGGGGGTTGAGTAATTTTGAACACAACTGTGTGTAAGTATACAAATGACAAATACACAAAAAAATTTTTTTTTTCAAGAGAATTAATATATATTTTATAATATATTTTTAAAGAGGGTAAGGCCTATATTTCACTGTATAGTTTTGTTTACTAGCCAAGCATAATGTACAGGATAAAACTGCTGCAATAGCAACCATCATAGATTCAAATCTGCTTCACTTTGCAAGTGATGGTCACAAATATACACTAAACCTGGTTGCCATTAGTAATGAGGTGCCAATTGCCCCCCGTAGTTTCACATTTCAATTGTGTAATTGTATTTTCAGCATTTTAATGTAAATTTGTGAGTTTATATTATACATGATTTGCAACAAAATTGACATATTATGTACTTTGTGATACCGTATTTTATTATTACAAGCGGGCACACGTAATTACATGGCTACATTGGGTCGGGGGCAGATTTATGAAACTGTCCAAAGGGAAACCTGTCTTTGTAGCCCATTGGAACCAATCACAGTGCAGCTCTCATTACTCATAGCTCTGTTGAAATTTGAAAGCTGGGCTGTGATTGGTTGCTTTTAGTTTCATAAATTTGCCCTAAAGTAGCTACAGTGCCTTGAAAAAGGGATCATACCTCTTGACCTCTTCCACATTTTTTTCACACCCACAAATTTAAGAGTATTTTATTGGGATTTTGTGTGATAGACCAACACAAAGCAGCAAGTAAGTGTGAAGTGAAAAGAAAATGATACATGGTTTCAAATGTTCTAATAAATAAAAATCTGGAAAGTGTGGTGTGCATTTGTATTCAGCCCCCCCCCCCCTTTGTAGGATCACCTTTCACTGCAATTACAACTGCAAGTCTTTTGGGGGATGTCTCTACCAGCTTTGTACATCTAGAGGCTGAAATTTGTGCCCATTCTTCTTTGCAGAGGAGCTCAGGCTCAGTCAGATTGGATGGAGAGCGTCTGTGAACAGGAATTTTCAAGTCTTGCCACAGATTCTTAATGCGATTTAGGTCCTGGACTGTGACGTTCTAACACATGGACATACTTTCATCTAAACCTTTCCATTGTAGCTCTGGCTGGATGTTTAGAGTCGTTGTCCTGCTGGAAGTTGAACCTCTGCCCCAGTCTCAAGTCTTTTGCAGCCTCTACCAGGTTTTCCCTGTATTAAGCTCCACCCATCTTCCCATCAACTCTGACCAGCTTCACTGACCCTGCTAAAGAAAAGCCTCCACACAGCATGATGCTGCTATCACCATTTATGGGGGATGATGTGCAGCGTTAGGTTTGCGCCACACATAGCATTTTGTATTTAGGCCAAAAAGTTTTGTCTCATCTGACCAGAGCACCTTCTTCCACGTTTGCTGTGTCCCCTACATGGCTTGTAGCAAACTGCAAACGGGACTTCTTATGGCTCGCTTTCCAAAAATTTTGGACGGAGACAAATTACTACATGCAGGTGAATTCTGAAAGCAATTGGTCACATTGGATTTTATTTAGGGCTCATGCACACGACTGTATGTAGTATGCGGTCCGCAATAAACGGTCAGCAAAAAATTCTGATGATATCCGTGTGCATTCCGTATTTTGCAGAACGGAACAGCTGGCCCCTAATAGAACAGTACTAAACTTGTCTGTAATGTGGACAATATTAGGACAAGTTCTAATTTTTTGCGGAACGGACACACGGAAATACAGAACCGGAATGAACACAGAGTAACTTCCGTTTTTTTTCTTTGCGGACCCATTGAAATGAATGGTTCCACATACGGTCCGCTAAAAAATGGAACGGACATGGAAAGAAAATACGTTCGTGTGCATGAGCCCTTAGGGGTATCAGAGTACAGGGGGCAGAATACAAATGCACGTCACACGTTTTAGATTTTTATTTATTAAAAATTTTTAAAACCATGTATCATTTTCTTTTCACTTCACACATACTTGCTACTTTGTGTTGGTCTATAACATAAAATCCCGGTAAAATACATTTAAGTTTGTGGGTATAACGTGAGAAGAATGTGGAAAAGTTCTAGGGGTATGAATACTTTTTCAAGGCACTGTATGTCTTAAAATATTTTCTTATTAAATCCTTTGGGGTACAAAAATAAAGCTTATCTTCCAGCACTGCTGCTACGTGGCATTACTACTGCTTTTACGAAACAACGGGAGACCAATGGGCAATAAAAAACAAAACCGGAATACGGTTGTACAGCGCAAATAAAACGCAAGTGTCAAAAATGAATAGCTCCTAAATGGGACGAACCCACACACTCAGTAGATACAAAAATATATCTTTATTGAAATCATTAAAACAAATAGACGCATACATTGACAAAGACAACCACATGGAGAGTGAACAAAACACGTCAAGACAACGTAACGTCCCTTAAAGCGGTTCTCCGAGACTGGTAATCCCTCTTCATATTTCCAGGAAGGGTGCCGGAGTTTAAAAAAACAGAAAAGTCTCAGCTGTCACTGACGCTCCAGTTCCAGGGCTCCCTTCTTCTCTGGTCCTTGCTGAACCGGAAGGATGACATGCCGTCTACATGCCCGCATGCCGGCCAATCAATGACGTCAGCGGTGATGTGCCTGCACACGTTACAACTGAGATGACCTATTTGTATGAGTTCAACCTTGTTCTTATGACGGCATCAGTTTTGTGGTCTCAGTTCAAGGGGCTATCCAGCTCTACAAAATGAATGGGACAGGCTGTCAATATAGGGCTACTTTCACACTAGTGTTTTGGATTCCGTTTGAGAGATCCGTTTCAGGGCTCTCGCAAACGGTCCAAAACGGATCAGTTCAGCCCCAATGCATTCTGAATGGATAAGGATCCGTTCAGAATGCATCAGTTCGGCTCCGTTCCGCTTCTATTCTGTTTTGGAGGCGGACACCAAAATGCAGCTTGCAGCTTTGGTGTCCATCTGAAGAGGCGGAGCCTAACGGATCCGTTTTGAATTACAATGTAAGTCAATGGGGACGGATCCGTTTTCAATGACACAATATGGTGCATTTGAGAACGGATCCGTTCCCCATTGACGGATACAAACGTTTGCATTATAGGTGCGGATCCGTCTGTGCAAATAAACAGATGGATCCGCACCAACGCAAGTGTAAAAGTACCCTAAGATTGGCGGAGGTCTGACTTTTACCATGCCTGCCAGTCAGTAGTGTTGAGCGCGAATATTCGAATTGCGAATTTTCATTGCGAATATCGGCACTTCAAGAATTCACGAATATTTCGAATACAGTGCTATATATTCGTAAATACGAATATTTGGGGCTTTTTTTGTTAGTTTTTTTCATCTGAACCCATTACCTAGTCTACCTACCTGCTTCTTGCTTGTGGGCCAATGTGAGAAGGCTGCAATATTGTAGTCTGTAGTGAATTAGAATATTCTTCATTATTTCATTTACTTTCTCTAATGCAAAAAATCGGCAATGTAATATTTGCGTAATGCGAATATTCTAAAACACGAATATATAGTGCTATATATTAGTTTTTTTAGAATATTCGTCATTTTTTTCCATCTGGTCATGATTCCTCCCTGCTTAAGTTGCTTTTGGGCTAATGACTGTTCACATTGAATTGGAAAAAATGACGAATATTCTAAAAAACGACTATATGGCACTATATTCTATAGTACTATATATTTTTGTTTTAGAATATTCGTATTACGCGAATATTACATTGCTAATTTTTCACAATCAATAAAATAACCTCGAATATTCGCGAATATATGACGAATATTCTAAGGAATATTCGCAAAATATCGCAAATTCAAATATTGCCCCTGCCGCTCATCACTACCAGTCAGCTGATAGAAGGGGGCCTCAGCACTGGAGTGCTGTGACCCACTTCCCTCATCGGGAGGCACCATTAAAAGTATGGAACTGTGCCTCGTAAAAAACAAACCGGATGAGGTGCTCCCCCTTCAATGAGCTGATTAGTGGTGGTGCCTAGAGTCAAACTTCCACCAGTCTGATATTTACTGTATGGCCTATTCCAAGGAAGGGGCCATCAATTTTGAAGAGATGGAGGACAAAATTCCCTCTAAGGCCCCTTTCACACGGGCGAGTTTTCCGCGCGGGTGCAATGCGTGAGGAGGACGCATTGCACCCGCACTGAATCCGGACCCATTCATTTCTATGGGGCTGTGCACATGAGCGGTGATTTTCACGCATCACTTCTGCGTTGCGTGAAAATCGCAGCATGTTCTATATTCTGCGTTTTTCACGCAACGCAGGCCCCATAGAAGTGAATGGGGATGCGGGAAAATCGCAAGCATCCGCAACCAAGTGCGGATGCGTTGCGATTTTCCCGCATTGTTGCTAGCAACGGTACTCAATCTCTATTATTTCCCCTTATAACATGGTTATAAGGGAAATAATAGCATTCTTAATAAAGAATGCATTGTTAAATGATGAGGAAGGGGTTAAAAATAATAAAGTTAACTTACCTTAGCCACTTGATCGCGTGAGTCGCGATCTGTCCTCTCTTTCCCTGCAGCATCGATGATCTAAAGGACCTGTGATGACGTCACATCACATGGCCCAATCACCTGCTCCATCACTATGGTGATGGAGCATGTGATTGGTCCATGTGACCATGTGACATCATCCAAGGTCATAATCACTATCCTCAGGCTGTGGATAGTGCTTAAGGACCTTGGATGATGTCACGTGGTCACATGGACCAATCACATGCTCCATCACCATAGTGATGGAGCAGGTGATTGAGCCATGTGATGCTGTGATATCATCACAGGTCCTTCACATCTTTCAAGCTAACGGAGAGGAGGCCGGGCTTCGCGATCAAATGGACCAGGTAAGTTATGATTAGTTTATTATTTTTAACCCATTCTGCACCGGGTTCAACATTAGGGAGATGGCCAAGGGTATTATTTTACATTATAACTATGTTATAATGTGAAATAATACCAGCGGGACAATTTCTGACCCAAACATGCACTTCTGTGAAGAAGTGCAGGTTCGGGTCTGGGTACCAAAAGTGCCGATTTTTCTCCCGCGCGTGCAAAACGCATGACAGCGCTTTGCACTCGCAGGGAAAAATCGCGGCAATTCCCGCAACGCACCCGCACTGTTTGACGGAGTGCACCCGCAACGCCCGTCTGAAAGAGGCCTAAGCCTTGGTGGCTGCTGAGTGGAGCTGTCCATACAGTTTAGAGGGAACACTGACAGAGAACCCACTTAATTAAAAATATGTAGCATTTTGAGTTTACAAATAAACTTAGAATTTAGGAAGAATTGCCTCCAGGTTTCTTAGAATCAAATTATGCAACTTTTTAATTACTTTGTAAATTTTTGTTCACAGCTTTCAAGATCTCTGCTTGTGGCCAATGATTACAAGCAACTGTGTCTCATTGGAATAGAGAAAAACTGGACCGGTACAAGTCTAGACAATCTCCTGTGAGTTAAATGGTCACTAACATTTCACATAGCTACTGTATGCAGGAATCACTAGCACAAGCGACCATAAGAAACTTTGTAATATGTCTTATCAGTGAGAAATCTCTAGTTCTCATGTTATCAGCTGTTCACCTCCCCCCATCCTTGCTAATTGCTTTTCACTTTGAAAAATGCCTTAGGGCTCTTTTACACAAGCGGATGCCGTGCGAGTAATCCGCTGCGTGAAAGAGAGCCAAGCCCCGCTCTGGACAGCAGAGACACGGAGCATTAACACGGTGACAACTTTATATCACTGTGATTTTGTCGCCGGAACTGGATCCGTTTTGCCGGAACACTTGGTGCCGGATCTGGCATTAATACATTTCAATGGAAAATAATGCCGGGCCCGGGACCAAGTGTTCTGGAATTTTGGACAGAGAAAATACTGCAGCATGCTGCGGTATTTTCCCCAGCCAAATACCGTACAGTGACTGAACTGAAGACATCCTTATGCATCCTGAACGGATTTCTCTCCATTCAGAATGCATTAGGATAATACTGATCAGTTTTTTTCCGGTATTGAGGCCCTAGGGCGGAACTCAATACCGGAAAATTTTAACGCAAGTGTGAAAGTACCCTTATCAATGCTGTTACAGCAGGGCAAGGTGGGAGTTGTAGTTTTACAACAGCTGGAGAGACGCAGGTTGGCCATGCATGTACTATAGTATCGGTACTCAGAGATGTATCACCGTGTTAGGCTACATGCACACGACCGCTGTGTGTTTTGCGGTCCGCAAATTGTGGATCCGCAAAACACAGATGGCGTCCGTATGCATTCCGCAATTTGCGAAATGGACCGGGCGGCCCATTATAGAGATGCCTATTCTTGTCCGTAAAAACGGACAAGAATTGGACAGGTTATATTTTTTTTGCGGGGCCACGGAATGGAGCAACGGATGCGGACAGCACACGGAGTGCCGTCCGCATCTTTTGCGGCCCCATTGCAGTGAATGGGTCCTCACCCGAGCCGCAAAAAAAGCGGCTCGGATGTGGACCAGAACAACGGTCGTGTGCATGAGGTCTTACCTGTGGTGTTACATAGGACTGCAGGTGATATCAACAACATCATCTGTACTTGTACCGCCCCAGGTCTGGCATGATAGTCTCGGAGTTCGGTGGTCACTTGGCTTTCATATTATTTTTTTTAATGAGAGGGGGCGCCATTTCAATTTTTGACTCTAGAGCTAGAATCGGCCCTGTCCACCCACCATGTCTGGGCGAACTGCAAACAAGACATTCACCATGCACAGAGGAAAACTGCCAGACACAAATGATAAAACGGGCAGAAATAGTGTTATTCCTCATGTACACACACTGTAATATTGATTAATGTAAAGTTTGTTGAAAGGTTAGTGATATATTGCTACAATGTATCAGTGCAGCTAAAATGTATCCGTCTGCAGCCCAGACTGTTTAAGGTACTTTCACACTTGCGTTATTCTTTTCCGGCATAGAGTTCCGTCAAAAGGGCTCCATGTCGGAAAAGAACTGATCAGGCATACCCCCATGCATTCGGAATGGATAGAAATCCGTTCAGTCTGCATCAGTATGCCTTCCGTTCAGTCACTGTCAGGCGTTTTGGCCGGACATAATACCGCAGCATGCTACGGTATTATGTCCGTCCAAAATGCCTGATCAGTCGCCGGAATGCCGGATTAATTTACATTGACTTACATTAGTGCCGGATCCGCATGCGCAGACCGGGAAAACTGTGAAATAGACTGCAAGACGGATCCGTCCATCCGCATGACAAGCGGAGAGACGGATCCGTTCTTGCATTGCATTTGTAGACGGAGCTGCACCCGGATCCGTCTACAAATGCTGTCAGTTGTCACGCTAAACGGTGGATCCGGCAGGCAGCTCCGACGACGGAACTGCCTGCTGGATCACACTAATGTGAAAGTACCTCTAGCTCAGAGGATTGTCTAGACTGGATACCACTGCAGCAAACCCTATGAGATGTATTGGGTCTGTGCAATCTTTCAGCCTCCGGACTTTCCTATTCACAGACAGCAAGCAGAGATCTTGAAAATGGTGACACATTTAAAATAGTGCATGTTAGAAAGCTGCAGAATTTTGTATGGTCAAAGTAGCCTTTTGGGAATTTGCTAATTGTTGGGTTTGTTTATCTGGAACACCCTTATAAAATATAATTCCGTAACACAATATGGGGGGGGGGGGGTAATATAAAGCAATAATGACTCCTTCTTTTTTGTTGCATACACTTGATTGCTGCCTCCAACAGCCCCCCATCCACTGACCTAGTGGAGTTAAGCAGGCTATGCCAGGCAGCACCCAAAGTCCTGGTAGATGATGGGTGTTATCCATTTATACGGTTTTAAAGCACTTGCACAATTTACAGGTTTATCCTCCTGACAAGCTTCAGGTTATTCTTAAACTCTTTTTTTTTTTAAAAATTCCAGCTCTACAAATAGCTTCTTACGGGAACCTGATCATATTCATTTCCCATAACTAGAAGCACTGGTTTAACAGCACTGATCGGTTGGAACTGGCCTCGATTCATAGGAGTTTACGTCAACCCACAAGTGACGACACACGAGTTATGAGACGCAAAGCAACACATCTTAAAGGGATTGTAGCTGCCCTATTTTAAACCTATTTTTTCATACCAATAGGTGCAGGGGACAGACTGTGAATGTAGGCATGGAAACATATCTTTAAAGGGGTCACAACATTTGGCACTTATGCACAGAATGTATAATTGCTGGGGGTCTGACTGCCGGGTCCCCCATGAATCATGAGAAATGGGGTCCCTGTGCGAGTGGAGTGGTGTTGTGCATGTGCGACCACCGCTCCAGTCACATACTTGCCAAAACTGTAGTTGGTAATTTGGGAGGGATGTATGCCGACCCTAGGAATGACCCAACCCCTCCTGGGATTGCCCACCTGCCCTATCGTCCTGGAACAGCCTTAGGCCTCTTGCACACGAACGTAGCCGTCTCGAGAGACTTTGCATAATAACTTCATAAATTTGTACTGTAAAAAAACATTTACCCAACTTGGGCAGTGCGCATGCCCGGGCTGAGGACATGTGAGCGCAGGCGCGGGATCTCGGCAAGGGGGAGAGAGAGAAAAAAAGGGTGGGCAGAGGCAGACGCTGGGCGGGGAGATGAGCCGGAGAGGCAGAGCTGCCTGGGCTCCAACGCTGTAGACTCCGCCCCTGGGCACTTGCGCGCCCTCATTTACATATTCTTCAAAGTTCGTTTTTTGCTGTTACAAGACTGCAGTAGAGGCAACAAAGGTACCGCTTTAAACTTCTGGGTGTCGCCTATAACACTATTTGAACACTTTAATAGGTATAAATGTGCTGACAGACTCCCTTTAATTAGGGTCTGGTCTGGCGTCAGATTAAATAAGGTGGTCTGATCTATGTTCTGGTCTGGGGTCTGATTCATTTTGTGGTCTATTTAATTTGGTGTCTGGTCTGGGGTCTGAAGTTTGGACTGAGCCTTAATTTATTCTGTAGTTTGATTAAGGACTCATGCATATGACCCTACTTTGTATCCGTGTCTGATCTGCAGAGGGGGGTCTGTTTGGGGTTTAAATTCACTTTGGACCTGTTTTGGGATCTGGATTAAGTTAGGAGTCCGATCTGCTGTCTTAGTCTAAATAAATTTAAGGGTCTTGACTGGGGTTTGGTTCATTTTGAGGTTACATGTCTGAATTAATTTAGGAGCCTACTGTGGGGTCTGAATTTATTTAGGGGTGAGGTCAGTCGTTTAAGTCTAAGGTTCATTTTGATGTGAGGTCTGAAGATGTTCCTCTGGTCTTAGGTGTAGTCTGGAGTCATTCAAGAGTCTGGCCTAGGGTTTAATCATTTAATAAGTAATTATTTTAGGTCTGCGTTTTATTCTAAAAAATCCAATTTATTTAGCAGTCTGGTTTGGGTTTTGAATTAATTTTAGGATCCGGAATCTAAAATATTGATAGCCCATCTTCTGCCAATGCAGCTACTCTTCAGCTGCAGAGCTGAATGTTGAAGTTGGAGCTACACAGTTCTATCCATTTCTGTTGTGTATGGAGCTGGTTACTGCAGCGCTGCTCCCAATGAGGCGCGTACTGCAGGAACCAGCTCCGTCCACAACAGAAATGGACTTAAGAGTACTCGTGTCCTAACAGGAGATACTAGACTGCGCAGTAGAGCGGTCTAGTATTGAAAAAACAAACATCCCGATACCGAATCGATACTGGCATAAAAGTATCGATTGGGTATCGAAAGTTTGATACCCGAAACAACCTTAGGGCCGCATAACAAAACTTGGAATGGGCACCAATCAACCATGACCACTTTCTGCAGCAAGTCTACAAAAGCTTATGATTGGTTTCACTAATGCACTGACCTATGCATACAGTAATGTCACAGTACAAGGAGAATGCACACAGTGATGCAATAATAGGATAGCGTGCACAGTGATGTAATAATAGTGGGAAAGAGCACACCGTGATGTCACAGTACAGAGATAATGCAAACAGTAATGTCACAGTACAGGGATAATAAACACAGTGATGTCACAGTACAGAGATAATGCACACAGTGATGTCACAGTACAGGGATAATAAACACAGTGATGTCACAGTACAGAGATAATAAACACAGTGATGTCACAGTACAGGGATAATAAACACAGTGATGTCACAGTACAGGGATAATAAACACAGTGATGTCACAGTACAGAGATAATAAACACTGTGATGTCACAGTACAGGGATAATAAACACAGTGATGTCACAGTACAGGGATAATAAACACAGTGATGTCACAGTACAGAGATAATAAACACAGTGATGTCACAGTACAGGGATAATAAACACAGTGATGTCACAGTACAGGGATAATAAACACAGTGATGTCACAGTACAGGGATAATAAACACTGTGATGTCACAGTACAGGAATAATAAACACAGTGATGTCACAGTACAGGGATAATAAACACAGAGATGTCACAGTACAGGGATAATAAACACAGTGATGTCACAGTACAGGGATAATAAACACAGTGATGTCACAGTACAGGGATAATAAACACAGTGATGTCACAGTACAGGGATAATAAACACAGTGATGTCACAGTACAGGGATAATAAACACAGTGATGTCACAGTACAGGGATAATAAACACAGTGATGTCACAGTACAGAGATAATAACCACAGTGATGTCACAGTGCAGTGATAATAAACACAGTGATGTCACAGTACAGGGATAATAAACACAGTGATGTCACAGTACAGGGATAATAAACACAGTGGTGTCACAGTACAGGGATAATAAACACAGTGATGTCACAGTGCAGGGATAATAAACACAGTGATGTCACAGTACAGAGATAATAAACACAGTGATGTCACAGTACAGGGATAATAAACACAGTGATGCCACAGTACAGAGATAATAAACACAGTAATGTCACAGTACAGAGATAATAAACACAGCGATGTCACAGTACAGAGATAATAAACACAGCGATGTCACAGTACAGAGATAATAAACACAGTGATGTCACAGTACAGAGATAATAAACACAGTGATGTCACAGTACAGAGATAATAAACACAGTGATGTCACAGTACAGAGATAATAAACACAGTGATGTCACAGTACAGAGATAATAACCACAGTGATGTCACAGTGCAGTGATAATAAACACAGTGATGTCACAGTACAGGGATAATAAACACAGTGATGTCACAGTGCAGGGATAATAAACACAGTGATGTCACAGTACAGGGATAATAAACACAGTGATGTCACAGTACAGAGATAAACACAGTGGTGTCACAGTACAGGGATAATAAACACAGTGATGTCACAGTGCAGGGATAATAAACACAGTGATGTCACAGTACAGAGATAATAAACACAGTGATGTCACAGTACAGGGATAATAAACACAGTGATGCCACAGTACAGAGATAATAAACACAGTACTGTCACAGTACAGAGATAATAAACACAGCGATGTCACAGTACAGAGATAATAAACACAGTGATGTCACAGTACAGAGATAATAAACACAGTGATGTCACAGTACAGAGATAATAAACACAGTGATGTCACAGTACAGGGATAATAAACACAGTGATGTCACAGTACAGAGATAATAAACACAGTGATGTCACAGTACAGAGATAATAAACACAGTGATGTCACAGTACAGGGATAATAAACACAGTAATGTCACAGTACAGGGATAATAAACACAGTGATGTCACAGTACAGGGATAATAAACACAGTGATGTCACAGTACAGAGATAATAAACACAGTGATATCACACTACAGAGATAATAAACACAGTGATGTCACAGTACAGAGATAATAAACACCGTGATGTCACAGTACAGGGATAATAAACACAGTGATGTCACAGTACAGGGATAATAAACACAGTGATGTCACAGTACAGAGATAATAAACACAGTGATGTCACAGTACAGGGATAATAAACACAGTGATGTCACAGTACAGGGATAATAAACACAGTGATGTCACAGTACAGAGATAGTAAACACAGTGATGTCACATACAGGGATAATACACACAGTGATGTCACAGTACAGGGACAATAAACACAGTGATGTCACACTACAGGGATAATAAACACAGTGATGTCACAGTACAGAGATAATAACACAGTGATGTCACAGTACAGAGATAATAAACACAGTAATGTCACAGTACAGGGATAATAAACACAGTGATGTCACAGTACAGGGATAATAAACACAGTAATGTCACAGTACAGGGATAATAAACACAGCGATGTCACAGGACAGAGATAATAAACACAGTGATGTCACAGTACAGGGATAATAAATACAGTGATGTCACAGTACAGGGATAATGCACACAGTGATGTCACAGTACAGAGATAATAAACACAGTAATGTCACAGTACAGGGATAATAAACACAGTGATGTCACAGTACAGGGATAATAAACACAGTAATGTCACAGTACAGGGATAATAAACACAGCGATGTCACAGTACAGAGATAATAAACACAGTGATGTCACAGTACAGGGATAATAAATACAGTGATGTCACAGTACAGGGATAATGCACACAGTGATGTCACAGTACAGAGATAATAAACACAGTGATGTCACAGTACAGGGATAATAAACACAGTGATGCCACAGTACAGAGATAATAAACACAGTGATGTCACAGTACAGAGATAATAAACACAGTGATGTCACAGTACAGGGATAATAAACACAGTGATGTCACAGTACAGAGATAATAAACACAGTGATGTCACAGTACAGAGATAATAAACACAGTGATGTCACAGTACAGGGATAATAAACACAGTGATGTCACAGTACAGGGATAATAAACACAGTGATGTCACAGTACAGGGATAATAAACACAGTGATGTCACAGTACAGAGATAATAAACACAGTGATGTCACAGTACAGAGATAATAAACACAGTGATGTCACAGTACAGAGATAATAAACACAGTGATGTCACAGTACAGGGATAATAAACACAGTGATGTCACAGTACAGAGATAATAAACACAGTGATGTCACAGTACAGGGATAATAAACACAGTGATGTCACAGTACAGAGATAATAAACACAGTGATGTCACAGTACAGGGATAATAAACACAGTGATGTCACAGTACAGAGATAATAAACACAGTGATGTCACAGTACAGGGATAATAAACACAGTGATGTCACAGTACAGGGATAATAAACACAGTGATGTCACAGTACAGAGATAATAAACACAGTGATGTCACAGTACAGGGATAATAAACACAGTGATGTCACAGTACAGGGATAATAAACACAGTGATGTCACAGTACAGGGATAATAAACACAGTGATGTCACAGTACAGGGATAATAAACACAGTGATGTCACAGTACAGGGATAATAAACACAGTGATGTCACAGTACAGGGATAATAAACACAGTGATGTCACAGTACAGAGATAATAACACAGTGATGTCACAGTACAGAGATAATAAACACAGTAATGTCACAGTACAGGGATAATAAACACAGCGATGTCACAGTACAGAGATAATAAACACAGTGATGTCACAGTACAGGGATAATAAATACAGTGATGTCACAGTACAGGGATAATGCACACAGTGATGTCACAGTACAGAGATAATAAACACTGTGATGTCACTGTACAGAGATAATATACACAGTGATGTCACAGTACAGAGATAATAAACACAGTGATGTCACAGTACAGGGATAATAAACACAGTAATGTCACAGTACAGAGATAATAAACACAGTGATGTCACAGTACAGGGATAATAAACACAGTGATGTCACAGTACAGAGATAATAAACACAGTGATGTCACAGTACAGGAAAATAAACACAGTGATGTCACAGTACAGAGATAATAAACACCGTGATGTCACAGTACAGGTATAATAAACACAGTGATGTCACAGTACAGGGATAATAAACACAGTGATGTCACAGTACAGGGATAATAAACACAGTGATGTCACAGTACAGGGATAATAAACACAGTGATGTCACAGTACAGGGATAATAAACACAGTGATGTCACAGTACAGAGATAGTAAACACAGTGATGTCACAGTACAGGGATAATACACACAGTGATGTCACAGTACAGGGACAATAAACACAGTGATGTCACACTACAGGGATAATAAACACAGTGATGTCACATACAGGGATAATACACACAGTGATGTCACAGTACAGGGACAATAAACACAGTGATGTCACACTACAGGGATAATAAACACAGTGATGTCACAGTACAGAGATAATAACACAGTGATGTCACAGTACAGAGATAATAAACACAGTAATGTCACAGTACAGGGATAATAAACACAGCGATGTCACAGTACAGAGATAATAAACACAGTGATGTCACAGTACAGGGATAATAAATACAGTGATGTCACAGTACAGAGATAATGCACACAGTGATGTCACAGTACAGAGATAATAAACACTGTGATGTCACTGTACAGAGATAATATACACAGTGATGTCACAGTACAGAGATAATAAACACAGTGATGTCACAGTACAGGGATAATAAACACAGTAATGTCACAGTACAGAGATAATAAACACAGTGATGTCACAGTACAGGGATAATAAACACAGTGATGTCACAGTACAGAGATAATAAACACAGTGATGTCACAGTACAGGGAAAATAAACACAGTGATGTCACAGTACAGAGATAATAAACACCGTGATGTCACAGTACAGGTATAATAAACACAGTGATGTCACAGTACAGGGATAATAAACACAGTGATGTCACAGTACAGAGATAATAAACACAGTGATGTCACAGTACAGGGATAATAAACACAGTGATGTCACAGTACAGGAATAATAAACACAGTGATGTCACAGTACAGAGATAGTAAACACAGTGATGTCACAGTACAGGGATAATACACACAGTGATGTCATAGTACAGGGACAATAAACACAGTGATGTCACACTACAGGGATAATAAACACAGTGATGTCACAGTACAGAGATAATAACACAGTGATGTCACAGTACAGAGATAATAAACACAGTAATGTCACAGTGCAGGAATAATAAACACAGTGATGTCACAGTACAGGGATAATAAACACAGTAATGTCACAGTACAGGGATAATAAACACAGCAATGTCACAGTACAGAGATAATAAACACAGTGATGTCACAGTACAGGGATAATAAACACAGTGATGTCACAGTACAGGGATAATAAATACAGTGATGTCACAGTACAGGGATAATAAATACAGTAATGTCACAGTACAGGGATAATAAACACAGTGATGTCACAGTACAGAGATAATAAACACAGTGATGTCACAGTACAGGGATAATAAACACAGCGATGTCACAGTACAGAGATAATAAACACAGTGATATCACACTACAGAGATAATAAACACAGTGATGTCACAGTACAGAGATAAAAAACACAGTGATGTCACAGTACAGGGATAATAAACACAGTAATGTCACAGTACAGAGATAATAAACACAGTGATGTCACAGTACAGGGATAATAAACACAGCGATGTCACAGTACAGGGATAATAAACACAGTGATGTCACAGTACAGGGATAATAAACACAGTGATGTCACAGTACAGAGATAATAAACACCGTGATGTCACAGTACAGGGATAATAAACACAGTGATGTCACAGTACAGGGATAATAAACACAGTGATGTCACAGTACAGAGATAATAAACACAGTGATGTCACAGTACAGGGATAATAAACACAGTGATGTCACAGTACAGGGACAATAAACACAGTGATGTCACACTACAGGGATAATAAACA
Source organism: Bufotes viridis (assembly GCA_033119425.1). NCBI lineage: Eukaryota > Metazoa > Chordata > Amphibia > Anura > Bufonidae > Bufotes > Bufotes viridis. The sequence goes on from CM065589.1 coordinate 32,765,868, forward strand.
CAGTGATGTCACAGTACAGAGATAATAAACACAGTAATGTCACAGTACAGAGATAATAAACACAGTAATGTCACAGTACAGAGATAATACACACAGTGATGTCACAGTATAGGAACAATGCACACAGTGATGTCACAGTACAGAGATAATAAACACAGTGATGTCACAGTACAGGGATAATAAACACAGTAATGTCACAGTACAGGGATAATAAACACAGCGATGTCACAGTACAGAGATAATAAACACAGTGATGTCACAGTACAAGGATAATAAATACAGTGATGTCACAGTACAGGGATAATGCACACAGTGATGTCACAGTACAGAGATAATAAACACTGTGATGTCACAGTACAGAGATAATATACACAGTGATGTCACAGTGCAGGGATAATAAACACAGTGATGTCACAGTACAGGGATAATAAAGACAGTGATGTCACAGTACAGGGATAATAAACACAGTGATGTCACAGTACAGAGATAATAAACACAGTGATGTCACAGTACAGGGGTAATAAACACAGTGATGTCACAGTACAGAGATAATAAACACAGTGATGTCACAGTACAGGGATAATAAACACAGTAATGTCACAGTACAGAGATAATAAACACAGTGATGTCACAGTACAGGGATAATAAACACAGTGATGTCACAGTACAGAGATAATAAACACAGTGATGTCACAGTACAGGGATAATAAACACAGTGATGTCACAGTACAGAGATAATAAACACCGTGATGTCACAGTACAGGTATAATAAACACAGTGATGTCACAGTACAGGGATAATAAACACAGTGATGTCACAGTACAGAGATAATAAACACAGTGATGTCACAGTACAGGGATAATAAACACAGTGATGTCACAGTACTGAGATAGTAAACACAGTGATGTCACAGTACAGGGATAATACACACAGTGATGTCACAGTATAGGGAAAATAAACACAGTGATGTCACACTACAGGGATAATAAACACAGTGATGTCACAGTACAGAGATAATAACACAGTGATGTCACAGTACAGAGATAATAAACACAGTAATGTCACAGTACAGAGATAATAAACACAGTGATGTCACAGTACAGGAATAATAAACACAGTGATGTCACAGTACAGGGATAATAAACACAGTAATGTCACAGTACAGGGATAATAAACACAGCGATGTCACAGTACAGAGATAATAAACACAGTGATGTCACAGTACAGGGATCATAAACACAGTGATGTCACAGTACAGGGATAATAAACACAGTGATGTCACAGTACAGGGATAATAACCACAGTGATGTCACAGTACAGGGATAATAAATACAGTGATGTCACAGTACAGGGATAATAAATACAGTGATGTCACAGTACAGGGATAATAAACACAGTGATGTCACAGTACAGAGATAATAAACACAGTGATGTCACAGTACAGGGATAATAAACACAGTGATGTCACAGTATAGGAATAATACACACAGTAATTTCATCTGTGATGTGGAGTGCACGCGGGCCGGTGCCCGTGTACTGCGGACCCAACGTTTGTGTGCAAGAGGCCTGCTTGTTTACAGGGAACACAGCCATCAGTAAAATGGTAGGTGGTCTGATGCAAATCACCAAGACAAGCCTTGTGCAGTGAAAAAATCAGCAAGGAATTCTGGATGATTTCAGCTATGAGGCAAGCAGAATAGTGGAGTTCTGAAGTATAATAAAGGATTTAACTCAGGATCATTATGTACACAGTGACTGTACTAGCAGAATAGTGAGTGCTGCTCTGGAGTATAATACAGGATGTAACTCAGGATCAGTACAGGATAAGTAATGTAATGTATGTACACATACACTCCACCAGCAGAATAGTGAGTGCAGCTTTGGAGTATAATACAGGATGTAACTCATGAACAGTATAGGATAAGTAATGTAAAGTATGTATACAGTGACTGGACCAGTAGAATAGTGAGTACAGCTCTGGAGTATAATACAGGATGTAACTCAGGATTAGTACAGGATAAGTAATGTAATGTATGTACACAGTGACTCCACCAGCAGAATAGTGAGTGCAGCTCTGGAGTATAATACAGGATGTAACTCAGGATCAGTACAGGATAAATAATGTATGTACACAGTGACTCTGCCAGCAGAATAGTGAGTACAGCTCTGGAGTATAATACAGGATGTAGCTGAGGATCAGTACAGGATAAGTAATGTAATGTATGTACACAGTGACTCCACCAGCAGAATAGTGAGTGCAGCTCTGGAGTATAATACAGGATGTAACTCAGTATCAGTACAGGATAAGTAATGTAGTGTATGTACACAGTGACTCCACCAGCAGAATAGTGAGTGCACCTCTGAAGTATAATACAGGATGTAACTCAGGATCAGTACAGGATAAGTAATGTAATGTATGTACGTACGTACGTACGTACGTACGCAGTGACTCCACCAGCAGAATAGTGAGTGCAGCTCTGGAGTATAATACAGGAGGTAACTCAGGATCAGTACAGGATAAGTAATGTATGTACACAGTGACTGCACTAGCAGAATAGTGAGTGCAGCTCTGGAGTATAATACAGGATGTAACTCAGGATCAGTACAGGATAAGTAATGTAATGTATGTACACAGTGACTGCACCAGCAGAATAGTGAGTGCAGCTCTGTGAGTATAATACAGGATGTAACTCAGGATCAGTACAGGATAAGTAATGTATGTGCACAGTGACTGCACTAGCAGAATAGTGAGTGCAGCTCTGGAGTATAATACAGGATGTAACTCAGGATCAGTACAGGATAAGTAATGTAATGTATGTACACAGTGACTGCACCAGCAGAATAGTGAGTGCAGCTCTGTGAGTATAATACAGGATGTAACTCAGGATCAGTACAGGATAAGTAATGTAATGTACACAGTGACTCCACCAGCAGAATAGTGAGTGCAGCTCTGGAGTATAATACAGGATGTAACTCAGGATCAGTACAGGATAAAGGTACATTCACCTGACCGTATGTTTCATTCCGCAATTTTGCAGGTCAGATGCGGACCCATTCATTTAAAAAAAAAGATAGACCATGTCCTATTCTTGGCTGCAATTGCGAACAAGGATAGGCATTTCTATCTTAGGGCTGGCCGTTCCATTCTGCAAAATGTGGAACACACACCGCCGGTACCTGTGTTTTGCGGATCCGTAATATGTGAACTGCGAAACACCTACGGTCATGTGAATGTACCCTAAATAACATTTGTACACAGCGACATAAAAAGTTATGTCTGCTGAAATGCAGAGAGACAAAAAACGTTGCTGGTCATTAAAGGGGTTTGCCGAGACTTTTGAATTGATGACCTATCCTCCGTATAAGTCATCAGTATCTGATCAGTGGGGGGTCCGACACCCGGGACCCCCCCCCCCGATCAGCTGGTTTAGAATGCACCGGTGCTCGCAGTAGGGACGCAGCCTTGCGCCTAGGCCACGTGACCGATGAATGCGACGTCACTGGCCTAGGGAACGCTGAGAGAACTGCGAGCACCACTGCCTTCTCAAAAAGCTGATCAGCGGGGGTCCCGGGTGTCAGATCCCCACCGATCAGATACTGATGACCTATGCAGAGGATAGGTCATCAGTTCAAAAATCTAGGAAAACCATTTTAAGGCATTTTGAGGCCTGGTCAATAAGGGGTTAAGGTTTTTTGTTGTTGTTTTTTTATTCCAGGTGATCATTTTTGGTTGAGCATAGCTTTATTCCTGTATTTTTATGTCATTACGTTACAGTACATTACATTATTATTTCTTTGGCAGTCCTCGCCCTCCCATTTCCCGCGCTGAGACGGTAATAGAAAAGCGCTGAGTCTGTTATAACCCGTCATAAACTATAATTGCTGTTCATGGGGCAGACGAGAACATTTGAGTCAGTGGAGGGTGGAACACACGTTAGGAGACGTAATAATAATCATAAGGAAATATGAACAGGGAAAAATCAGAGGGATTCCCCAGAGAGATAACCTATGTGACGTGGAGCGCTGCTGGGGCGGTTCTGTAACGTCACACAGGGAGTTCAGCGGAGTCCATCAGACCATAGAAAAGTAAGAACGTGATAAAACCGGAACAAAGGAAAAACCCACAACACGTAGCTACTCTATTATAGCGGCCCCGGCTCAAAATTCAGGACAAGCCGTCCTTTAGACCAGGGATGCTCAACCTGTGGCCCTCCAGCTGTTGTAAAACTACAACTCCCACCATGCCCTGCTGCAGGCTGATAGCCGTAGACTGTCTGGGAATGCTGGGAGTTGTAGTTTTGCAACAGCTGGAGGGCCGCAGGTTGAGCATGCCTGCCCCGAATGGCCACAGCAAGCCTCACCCCTTCTGCAGCACGGGCTTGCCGGCTTACATGCCGCCATATATCCTGTATGCTGAGAAATCTCTCCTATAATTCCATATATAATGCACTAGTCCATTATAATTATTTCTATTGGCTCCGGTCCACCAGGACAGTCCCAGATTTCGGTGGCTGTCCCGTGGTCCCAGGACGGCTGAGGTACGTCTCGATTTTAACTATCGAGCGTGGTTAAGATGGCCACGGCGGCCTCTTCACGCCTAAGTGGATGTGGTAAGTATGTTTTGGTTTTTTAACGCCATTTCAGGAAAAACTGATTTGCTACCATGAAGCACAAGGAGATTCGGTTTTGTGGCTAGTCGAATTTTCCCTGAAATTCGGATCGAAGTCCACTTCGGATTCTTCAATTCGCTCATCGCTACGTGTCGGAATCTAAAGGAATTAGAGTCTGCCTTGCATACACATAGGAGGAGGGAGAACAATTCTAATACTTGAATTTTTCTGTAAAAAAACATAAGTGACACGGCCAGGACATGAGAAAGTGTCGCCCTAAGGCACCAGTATTGGTTCTGCTATATGTGACTGCCCTCTAATGGTCATATGGAAAACTGCAACTAACGTAAAACTACAGATGTGAAACCTCAGGATATCTAGGGTGTAGCTACAGGGGGTGCAGAGGTGGCAATCGTACCCATGCCCTGGTGCCTCGGGGGCTCAAAGCCCCTCTGTCACATGAGATGACACCAGCAGCATAGAGAATATAAGGCATTACATCACTAAATCAATAAAATGAGTTCATCAGAGCAAGAGGAGCTTTGTGTAATGACAAAGGGAAGCCGAGATTAGAGGAATCACCATTTTAATTAACTCTGTATATCCTAATGAGGCATATGGAAAGAAATTGCTGAAAGTGGACAACCTCTTAAAGGGGATGTCCAGGATTAGAGAACCATGGCTGCTTTCTTTCAAAAACAGTGCCACTCCTGTCCACAGGTTGTGTGTGGTATTACAGTTCAGCCCCATTCACAAGCTGCAGTACCCAAGACACAGCAGGTGTGGCGCTGTTTTTGAAAGAAAATAGCCTTGTTTTACCAATAAAGGACGACCAATTTAAAGGGGTTGTGTCATATCAGACAATGGGGGCATATCGCTAGGATATACCCCCATTGTCTGATAGGTGCAGGTCCCAGAGGTGGGACCTGCACCTATCTCGTAAAAGGAGCCGGCAAAGTCCCGGAGGGTGCACCACGCATGCGCAGCCGCCCTCCATTCATTTCTATGGGGTCGCCGAAAATAGATGAGCACTGACTCGGCTATTTCTGTCAGCCCCATCGAAATGAATAGGAGCCGTGGCCGGAATCTATAGGGATTCTGAAAATAGCCGAGCGGCGGACTGATAGGAAGGCTTGGTGGTGGCTAGACCCGGCACCGCCGGCCACCATTTTGCCGGCCTTGTGTTCGGCTTCATTTTAGACAACCCCTATTGTCTGAAATGGGAATACCCCTTTAAGGTACCCACAGACATAAGACAAATGATGCAGGGGTGGACACAGACAGCAGAGGGCCCCTGTGCAAAGAGTGTACCTGGGCCCCCTGTCCCCAACCACACATACAAACATAAACATATACATGCAAATAAAAAACATCTTGTTAACCCTTTCAACCCTGGGCCAGTTTTAAACCTCCTGCCCAGGCCATCTTTTGCAAATCGGACATGTGTCACTTTATGTGGTAATAACTTTGGAACACTTTTACTTATCCAAGCCATTCTGGGAGTGTTTTCTCGTGACACATTGTACTTCATGATAGTCATAAATTTGAGTCAATATATTTCACCTTCATTTATGAAAAAATCCCAAATATACCAAAAATTTAGAAAAATTTGCAATTTTCAAAATTTCAGTTTCTCTGCTTTTAACCCCTTAAGGACCGGGGGTTTTGGGATTTTTGCGTTTTTGTTTTGCGCTCCCTGCCTTCCAAAAGCCATAACATTTTTATATTTCCGCTCACATAGCCATATGACGGCTTGTTTTTTGCGGGACAAGTTGTACTTTTTAACGCTACCATTTATTTTTGCATGTGATGTAGTGGGAAACGGGAAAAAAATTCCAAATGGGGTGAAATTGCAAAAAAAAAGCAATTTCACCACAGTTTTACGGGTTTTTAAATTACAACGTTCGATTTGCGATAAAACTGACTGGTTAATTTTATTCTTCAGGTCAGTACGAATCCGGCAATACCTAATATGTATAGTTTTTCTTGCGTTTTGATAGTGAAAAAAATTAAAAGTGGGAATTTTTTTATTTTATTTTTTTGTCGCCATGTTTTGACCCCTATAACTTTTTGTAATTATGCGTACGGAGCAGTGTAGGGGCTCATTTTTGCGGGGCAATCTGAACTTTTAATTGATACCATTATGGGGTGCGTATGATGTTTTGATCACTTTTTATTCATTTTTTTAGGAAATGAAGCGTCCAAAAATGGCGAATTAGCCATTTGGACGCTTTCTTTCCGTTTTTATGTTTACCGTATGGTGAATATTTTTTAATATTATTATAGTATGGGCGTTTTCGCACATTGCGACACCCATTATGTGTAATTTTTTTATTTTTTTATTTATTTTATTTTCATTTTGGGGAAAGGGGGGGTGATTTGAATTTTTTAGGGATGTCCCGATACCATTTTTTTAAGACCGAGTACGAGTACCGATACTTTTATTTAAGTACTCGCCGATACCAATTACCGATACCTCGTATAAACAGCCCCGCAGTTACTGATAGCAATGAAAAAAATTAAAGCTGGAATTTGGTTGCTATGAATAACTGCTTTTCTTTTCCTTTGTACAAGTGTTAATAAATTAATAAATGGGAATATAATAGTGTTTTCAAACCAATGTGCCTCCAGGGGGATCTGTTTTTGGGGATCTGTGGAGGACACAGTGTTATGGGGGATCTGTGGATGACGCACTGTTATGGGGGATCTGTGGATAACACAGTGTTATGGGGGATCTGTGGATGACGCACTGTTATGGGGGATCTGTGGATGACGCACTGTTATGGGGGGATCTGTGGATAACACACTGTTATGGGGGACCTGTGGACGCCACCGTTATGGGGGGACCTGTGGACGCCACCGTTATGGGGGAGGGGGGACCTGTGGACGCCACCGTTATGGGGGGAGGGGGGACCTGTGGACATTACTGTTATGGGGGAACCTGTGGACATTACTGTTATGGGGGGAACCTGCAGGACATTACTGTTATGGGGGGAACCTGTGGACATTACTGTTATGGGGGAACCTGTGGACATCACTGTTATGGGGGAACCTGTGGACATCACTGTTATGGGGGGAACCTGTGGACATCACTGTTATGGGGGGACCTGGACATCACTGTTATGGGGGAACCTGGAATCACTGTTATGGGGGACCTGTGGACATCACTGTTATGGGGGGGATCTGTGGATGAGGCTGTAATGGGGGGGATCTGTGGATGAGGCTGTAATGGGGGATCTGTGGATGACACTGTTAGGTTATGTGGATGACACATATATAGCATCTTATGCTATATACATGTCATCCACAGATCCCCCATTAGTGTCGGGCCGGTGCAGCTTGGACTCATACACCGATCCAAGAGCGGCTATATTGTCTTCATTAACCCTAACTTACTGTGCCCGTGATTACTAACTATTACGCGCAGTCCCTCCATGCTCCTGCCCCGCGCCTCTGTAATCATAAAGTGGGCGGAGCGGGCAGGCGGGACATGAGGCGATGGAGGAACTGAGAGCTCAAGCTGCCCGATTCCTCCATGCGCTCATGTCATGCCTGCCCGCTCCGCCCACTTTATGATTACAGAAGGCGCGCGGCAGGAGCATGGAGGGACTGCGAATAGTTAGTAATCACGGGCACAGTAAGTTAGGGTTAATGAAAGACATAGACCGCTGCCGAACCGGAACTTCCGGTATCGGCAGTGGTATCGGGCGGCATTTTTACGAGTACGAGTACTGTGAAAATGCGATTGTCCCGATACCGATACTAGTATCGGTATCGGGACATCCCTAGAATTTTTATATATTTTTTATTTTATTTTTATTTTTTAAACTTTTTTTTTTTTTTTTACCACTTTCTTATAGTTCCCATAGGGAACTATAAGATGCAATCATCAGATTGCTATTCTCATATATTCCAATGCAATAGCATTGGAATATATGAGAAAATCGCATATTTCCTATGGAGCCTATTACAGTCATAGGCTCCATAGGAATACTGTGTAGTAACCTAGGCAGGGGCGTAGCTATAGGGGGTGCAGAGGTAGCAGTCGCTACCGGGCCCAGGTGCCTGAAGGGGCCCAAAGACACTTGTGCCGCATAAGAAGACACACAAAGCACTGAGGGAAGGGGGCCCAAGCTGAACTCTTGCATCAGGGCCCATGAGCCTTTAGCTACGCCTCTGAACCTAGGTTTCATTCACAGAAACCTAGGCTACTAAATGCATGCTCCGGCTCCCCCTTGTGGCCATCAGGGGAGCCGGAGCAAAAACCGAAAGTGAAACTTTCGGTTTTTGTGCGATCAGATGCCGTGGTCAGGATTGACCACGGCATCTGAGGGGTTAAATGTCCGCGATCGGCATCGCTGCCGGTCGCGGACATGAGCTGCGGGTGTCAGCTTGATGAATCAAGCGTTTACCCGCAGCTCATGCGCCCGCTCCGTGCGGGAGCGGGCGCCATCTTTAAAGTCCAGACGAAGGGCGTACATGTACGCCCTTCGTCCTTAAGGGGTTAAAACAGAAAGTGATACCCCATAAAATATTTACTACTTAACATTCCCCATATGTCTACGTTATGTTGGCATCATTTTTTAAATGTCATTTTATTTTTTTAGGACGTTAGAAGGCTTAGAAGTTTAGAAGCAATTCTTAAAAATTTTCAGAAAATTTCCAAATCCCACTTTTTAATGACCCGTTCAGATCTGAAGTCACTTTGTGAGAATTACATAGTAGAAACCCCCATAAATTACCCTATTGTAGAAACTACACCCCTCAAGTTACTCAAAACTGATTTTACTAACTTTGTTAACCCTTTAGGTGTTCCACAAGAATTAAAGGAAAATGGAGATAAAATTTCTACATTTTACTTTTTTGGTAGATTTGGTACATTTTAATCGTTTTTTTTCTTTAACACATCGAGGGTTAACAGCCAAACAAAACTCAATATTCATTACCCTGATTCTGCGGTTTACAGGAACACCCCACATGTGGTCGTAAACTGATGTAAGGGCACACAGCAGGGCGCAGAAGAAAAGGAGCGCCAGATAGTTTATGGAAGGCAGATTTTGCCGGACTGGTTTTTAGATGCCATATCCCGTTTGAAGCTCCCCTGATGCACCCTTACTGTAGGAACTCTTAAAAAGTGACCCCATTTTGGAAACTAGGGGATAAAGGTGCCAGTTTTATTGGTACTATTTTGGGGTACATATGATTTTTAATTGCTCTATACTACGTTTATTATGAGGCAAGGTAACCAAAAAATGTCTGTTTTGGCACCGTTTTTATTTTTTACTTATTTATCTGACAGGGTCATGTGCCATTTTTATAGAGTGGATTGTTACGGACTCAATTCTATCAAATATGTCTACTTTCTTTGTTTGTTTGTTTCAGTTTTACATAATAAAGCATTTTTGAAAAAAAATTATGTTTTTGTGTCTCTATTTTCTGAACGCCTTATTTTTTTTATTTTTCTGCCGATCGTCTTGTGCAGGGGCTCGTTTTTTGCAGGAAGAGTTGACAATTTTATTTGTACCATTTTTGGGTACATAAGATTTTTTGATTATTCATTATTACACTTTATGGGGCAAGGAGACCAAAAATTTTTAGGCACAGTTTTACACAATAATAGCATTTATGAAATAAAAAATGTAGTTTTAGTGTCTCCATAGTCTGAGAGCCATAGCTTTTTTATTTTTTGACCGATTGTCTTAGGTAGGGTATCATTTTTTGTGGAATGAGGTGACGGTTTGATTGGTACAGCATGAGGCTTTTTGATCGCTTGGTATTGCAATTTTTGTGATGTAAGGTGACAAAAAATAGCTTTTTTGGCACAGTTTCTATTATTTTTTTCCACGGGGTTCAGCTGAGGGGTTAGGTCATGTGATATTTTTATAGCGCAGGTTATTACGGACGCGGCAATACCTAATATGTCTACTTTTTTAAATTAATTGGACTTTAGCACAATTATAGCAGTTTAGAAGCAAAAGAAAATCATATTTTAGTGTCTCCATTGTCTGAGAACCATAGCTTTTTCATTTTTCGACCGATTGTCTTACGTAGTGTCTCATTGTGGGATGAGGTGACGGTTTGATTGGTACTATTTTGAGGGGCATATGCCTTTTTGATCGCTTGGTGTTCCAATTTTTGTGATGTAGGGTGGCAAAAATTGCTTTTTTTTATACAGTTTTTATTTTTTACGGTGTTCACCTGAGGGGTTTGGTCATGTGATATTGTTATAGAGCTGTCCAGAGATAGCAAAAAAACATTCAGCTCCTTTTCCTTAAGAACCAATGCTTTATTCTTTCACATATTCATTTAAAATCCATGTGTACAAACGGAGAAGCTATAGTAGAATGTGGCGGGTTTCAGGCCACTTGCATATGGGCCCTTCATCCATGTCTGGATGAAGGGCCCAGGGCCGGCGCTACCCATAAGCAGAGTAGGCCACAGCGTAGAGCGCACTTTTGCTGGGGGTGCCGGCTCTGCTCTGGCCTTAGTAGCATTAGGGCCTCAGTGTTCCCTGATTTCCATATATGGTGACCCACGCACTGGTGCGCGGCCATTCTGCCGCGCATCAATTATTGTGCCCCTGCTTTCTAATGTTTGCTGACCTGTCCGCTGCTCAGCGCCACCCACATGATATATTCAGTGTGCGGCTCAGCAGGGCGCCGCCTCTATTCCCAATTGCCGCGCTTGCTACCTCCTCCTCTTTCTAGTTCTGACCGGAAGAGGAGAGGAGGAGGCAGGCGGGGCTCCACGGTTCTACGAGGATTCCGTAAATAGTAAACAAGATGGAGGGGGACAAGTTGCGTCCAGTTCTGGAAAATTATAAGATAGTTCGAGGTGTGGGCAAGGGGAGCTATGGGGAGGTCAGCCTGGCCCCACACCGAGCAGAGGGGAAGCAGGTAATACGGGGTAACGGGTCATGCTGTATCATGTATGTGCCATGTAATGTTACACAGCTGTACAGCCTGTATCACTGGAAGGAAGCAATGTGTAATCCTATTCTATAGAATCTACACTATTTGTATACCCTCAGTGAGTGTGTGTGTACTGCTACATTGCTCATGATATGAACTTACCAAGTGAGAAGGACCACAGTAAAGGGCATGCTGGGAAATGTAGTTCTCATCAGCTAGAGATCCACAGATTGGAGACCTCTGCAGTGTCATAGTATACTGTTTATTAAAGTTTGATCTCTGAGCGGGGCTGTGCTTGCGGCTCCATGGAGAGGATGCATTGTGTATAAGCATGTCTCCCATTGAATGTGTATGTGCAGGTCAGGCGCTGTTCACATTTGTGTTAACCTGTTCTGTTGATTGATGTAAAAAAGTAGATAAATATTTCTGTTCTTACTAAGTGTGGGGGTCAACAATCATTAAATAGGTGGCCGACAAAAAGGGGTGGGTCAATGGGCGTGGTCAGTGGACAGAGTCAAGGGGCGGCAAAATTAGCTTTTGCCTAGGGTGGCAAAAATTCTTGCACCAGCCCTGGAAGGGCCCATATGCAAGTGGCCCGAAATTTGCGGAACGGACAGCCCTTTATAGAAATGCCTATTCTTGTACGCAAATCAGACCAGAATAGGACATGACTCATAACTTTTGCGGGCCCACGGAACGGAGCAACGGATGCGGACAGCACACGGAGTGCTGTCCGCATCTTTTGCGGCCCCAAAAAAGTGAATAGGTCCGCCCCTAGCCGCAAAAAGTGCAGCTCGGATGCGGACCAAAACCACAGTCGTGTGAACGAGCCCAAAGGCTGTGGGAATGATCCAGCATCCAAGTAAATAGAAAGTAAATTCCACGCTGCTCCCAAAAGTTGTTCAATGCTACGTTTCAGTCCTTTTACCAGGACTTTTCTCACACAGTATTTTTATAATGCTTGAGAAAAGGCCTGATAAGAGGTCTGATACGTCACACATTGAACAACTTTTGGGAGCAGCGTGGAATTTACTTTTCAAGATAGATAGATAGATATGAGATATATATGAGATAGATAGATAGATAGATAGATAGATAGATAGATATGAGATAGATAGATAGGATAGATAGATAGATAGATAGATATGAGATAGATAGATAGGATAGATAGATAGATAGATAGATATGAGATAGATAGATAGGAGATAGATAGATAGATAGATATGAGATAGATAGATTAGATAGATAGATAGATAGATAGATAGATAGATAGATAGATAGATGAGATAGATAGATAGGAGATAGATAGATGATGAGATAGATAGGAGATAGATAGGAGATAGATAGATATGATAGATAGATAGATAGATATGAGATAGATAGAGATAGATAGGAGATAGATAGATATGATAGATAGATAGAGATAGATAGATATGAGATAGATAGATAGATAGATAGATAGATAGATAGATACGAGATAGATAGATAGATACGAGATAGATAGATAGATAGATATGAGATATATATGAGATAGATAGATATGAGATAGATAGATAGATAGATAGATAGATATGAGATAGATAGATAGGATAGATAGATAGATAGATAGATAGATAGATAGGAGATAGATAGATAGATAGATAGATAGATATGAGATAGATAGATAGAGATAGATAGGAGATAGATAGGAGATAGATAGATAGATAGATAGATAGGAGATAGATAGGAGATAAATAGGAGATAGATAGATATATACATAGATAGATAGATAGAGATAGATAGGAGATAGATATGAGATAGATAGATAGAGATAGATAGGAGATAGATAGATAGATAGATAGATAGATAGAAGATAGATAGATATGAGACAGATAGATAGATATGAGAGAGATAGATAGATAGATAGATAGATAGATATGAGAGAGAGAGATAGATAGATAGATAGATAGATAGATAGATAGATAGATAACATGAAAAATGAAAAATTCCACAGCACCTCCTTGTAAGTGAAAAAAATTCTTACTTTATTTTCCGGGTAAAAAGCGACGTTTCAGTGCACCCAATGGCACCTTTTTCAATCACTGCTTGAAAAAGGTGCCATTGGGTGCACTGAAACGTCGCTTTTTACCCGGAAAATAAAGTAAGAATTTTTTTCACCTAGAAGGAAGTGCTGTGGAATTTTTCATGTTATATTTTTGTGGACTTAGGGGATTGTCCTCTCAGCCACTGGCACTCCATTTTTAGTATTGTGGAACTTGCTGTGCGATCCAGTGCATTTTTTATTTTTTTTTAGATAGATAGATAGATAGATAGATATGAGATAGATAGATAGATAGATAGATAGATAGAAAGAAAGAAAGAAAGAAAGAAAGATATGAGATAGATAATAGATAGATAGATGATAGATATTAGATAGATAGATGATAGATGATAGATAAATAGATAGATAGATATTAGATAGATAGATAATAGATAGATAGAATAGACAGATATCGAGATAGATTACATTATAATTACAAAACTGTGTTCCAGGCAGCAAATAGTGAAAAAAAAACAGCTACAAGGAAGGGGGTGGGGGTTGGGTGGGCAGAGGACAGGTCCTGTATATTCTCGGCAGGCTCGGCCTCCTGTTAGTCTGGGGTCTGGACTGTCCAGCTGCACCCGGGGGCGGACTAAGTGCATGATATAGTAATTTGCCCCCACATAGTAATTTGGCCCAATATAGTAATTTCCCCCGATGTCTCTTAATATGTCCTCCTGTGTGTCCCCCCCACCATGTCCCCCAAAGTAGGCACATGAAATAAATAAAAAGATAATAAATAGCTAAATACTCACCTATGTCCAGGGCCAGGCGCTTGCTTGCAGAGGAAGGCGGAATGACGCAGGCGAGCAAACATCACAGTGTCCTGGCACAGGCGCGCGATGACGTCCTCACGCCCGCCTGCGCCGGGATCTCACTACCGTATAGGCCTGAAGCCTAAGGTGGTAATCGGCGGCGGGGCAGGGAACTATGCGCTCCCATGCCCCACCGCAGTATGTGGGCGTTTGGATCGGCGTTGGGCCCCCCAGTGATGCTGGCCCCAGGGCGGCCAACTGGAACTTCCCTATTGTAATCCGCCACTGGCTGCACCTATCAGGTTATGTCTGCAGCCCGTGTCATTTATTGCAGCATCGAGAGGAGAGAGGGGCCGGCAGCACATACGTCAGGTCATTAGAGGGTGACATTCTGAAGTCACCAGTAACCCTCAGGAGCAGAGGCGGCCATTACATTCACAGTGCAGGGCCCCGGTGAGCGAGAGAGGACAGGGCGGGGCCAAGATCCACCTGACCGCTGTGCATGCAGCACCCCCCTCCTCACTACAGCATAAGGACCCTGCGGGCTACAGTGGGCGGGAGACCAGGGACCAGCGCTCCTTCCTGCGCTGTCTGTGCTCTTCTCAGGTGCGGCCACCAGATCTCTTCCACATCTGTCTGGGCAGCTCAGCAGGGGGCCCCATTTAGGGATGGGGGCCCTGGGCAATTGCTCTGTTTGCCCCACCCAATGCCGGCCCTGCCTCTAGGGCACCCCTTATAATCTATATATAATAGAAGGCACTGCCGTAGAGCCCTCAGTAGTAATAGTAATGCCCGCCACCACTGCCCACAGTATTTATAATGTTCCCTGCGGTGCCCCCTGTAATTATAATACCTCCTGCCGTACCCCCTGGAGTTATAATCTTCTCTGTAGTGCCCCCATACATTATAATGCCTGTCCTCTCCCACAGTCTTCTATAAAATACAGTCCCATGTAAATAACGTCACGTCTCTCCCTCGAGTCTTTTATACCCTGCAGTCCCATGTAAATAACACCAGTCCTCTACCACCAGTCTTCTATACAATACAGTCCCATGTAAATAGTTTCACTCCTCTACCTCCAGTCTTCTATACCATGAAGTCCCATGTAAATAACACCAGTCCTCTCCCTCCAGATCCATGTAAATAAGCTCTCTTCATTACAGTCTTCTATAACATACAGTCCCATGTAAATAACTTAAATCTCCTCCTTCAGCCCCTCCTACACATAGTCCCATGTAAATAACATCACTCCTTACCCTCCAGTCTTCTATAATATCCAGTCCCATGTAAATAACACCAGTCATCTCCCCCCCCCCCCAATCTTTTATAACATACAGTCCCATGTATCTAACATCCCCTCCCCTCCCTTCAGCCGCTCTAACATACAGTCCCAGTTAAATAACATCTTTCCCTCCCACTAAGCAGGGAGGAGGTATAATGGGGAGAACCACATCTCCCAGCATGTCTCTGGCACTTACATTCCTTCCATGGCCTCACAGGTCTCCACTGCTCAGCGCTGCCTCCTTCTGCACTGGTCACATGACGGTGACCTCATCACAGGTCCTACCACCACTGCCAGTGTTGAAAAGATCACATGACTATGATGTCATCGCAGGTCCTTCAGCTATGGAGTTTAGGCACAACTGGCAGCAGATTCACAGTAAGTCCTAATCAGGGGCCCCCCAAACGTCCTCCCCCTTCCCCCGACCTAAACCCCAGGTTACCCTCTTCCCAGAGGAAGGGAGTGAAAAAAATAATATAATAAATAAAATAAAAAACACTGGGCACGGACCCATTCATTTCAATGGGGTGGCAAAAGATGCGGACAGCACACCGTATGCTGTCCGCATCCGTGGTTCTGTTCCTTTGCTCTGTGGAAAAGATAGAACATGTCCTATTCTTGTCCGCAATCGCAGTTTTCTATTATGGCTGTGGCCATGTGCAAATCGCGCATCCGCAAAGCACTACGGCCGTCTGAACGGGCCCTTTCTCTGTAATCTGTCTATATATAATCGGAGGTGCGCATTAACCCCTTCAGAACTCACCTACTTTTGGCATATAGGACGAAGCAATTTTTTTTACGCATCATCGTACTCCAAGAGCTGTGAAGCTTTGATATTTCCGTCGATATAGCCATAGGAAGGCTTTTACGTTACCTTTATTCTGCTGGTCAGCCGATTACCGCAAGACCAAATTGAGGCCTCTTTCACACTAGCGTTTTAGCTTTCCGTCCTAGAGTTCCGTCCTCGGGTCTCTAGGACGGAAAGCTACTGATCAGGATTATCCCCATGCATCCTGAATGGAGAGAAATCCGTTCAGGATGCATCAGGATGTCTTCCGTTCAGTATGTGAACGTTTTTTGGACGTTGACAAAAGCGCAGCATGCTGCGGATTTGTCTCCGTCCAAAAATCCGGAAGACATGCCGTAACGCCGGATCCGGAATTAATGCCCATTGAAGGGCATTAGTCCGGATCAGGCCTTTAGCTAAACGTCGTTTCCGCGCATCGCTGGATCCGACGTTTAGCTTTTTGTCAATGGTTACTATGGCAGCCAGGGCGCTAAAGTCCTGGTTGCCATAGTAAAAGAGGAGCGGGAGCGGCATGCCTACATTCCGTGCGGCTCCCGGGACGCTCAGGGTGACGTCAGGGCGCCCCAGTGCATAGATCACGTGATCGCATGGATCACGTGATCCATGCGCGGGCGCTCTGGCGTCATTCAGAGCGCCCGGAGCCGCGCGGAATGTAGTATGCCGCCCTCCCACTGCTACTATGGCAACCAGGACGCTAGTAGCGTCCTGGCTGCCATAGTAACACTGAAAGCATTTTGAAGACTGATCAGTCTTCAAATGCTTTCAGTTTACTAACGTTGTGCCGGATCCAGCGTGCATTCCGGCGACGGAAGTGCACGCCGGATCTTCACAACGCAAGTGTGAAAGAGGCCTGATATATATTTTTTTTATTGTTTTGATACTTTTGCACAATAAATAGACTTTAAAAAAAATCATTTGTTTTTGTGTCGCCATATTCTGAATACTATAACTTCTTTTTTTCCGTCAACGGAGCTGTGTGCAGGCTTGTTTTTAGCGTAACAACTTGCAGTTTTTAATGGCACCATCTTACTTTTATTCCGTTTTTTTTTTTCAGGGGAAGAGAAATGACTAAAACCAGGATTTTTTTTTTTACAGCGTTCACTGTGCAGTATAATTGACATGCTTATTTTATTTTGCGGTTCCATTTGATTATAGAGATGCAAAATGTATTCAGTTTTTTTTTTGTTTGATCACTTTCGTACCAAAGAAAAATCGCTTTTTAAAACAGAGATAATATTTTTATGTCTCTATATTCTAAAAGTTTTAATTTTTTTGATTGACAGAGTTGGGTGAGGGCTTCTGTTTAGCAGAACAATCTGTAGTTTTTTTATGCCCCATTTCTGGGCTACATACAACTTTTTGTTTGCTTTGTTCTGTGAAGTGGATTGAACAAAAACAAGTAATTTTTATTTTATTTTATTTTTTAAGTGAGATAAATCACATGATAACTTTATAGGACGGATCCAGAGTCTGTTGTTTAGTATCCCCGTCCCAACGTCTTCTTCTGGTCACTTGTGCAGTCTGGCAGAGTCTCTTTCTAAGGCTACATGCACACGACAGTTGTTTTTTGCTGTCCGCAAATCGGGATCAGCAAAAAAAACTGATGGTCCATCAGTTTTTTTTGGAGGATTCCTTTGTTTTCACAGATCCCCTGTAATAAATGCCTATCCTCGTCCGCAAATGAGAAAAAAGTAGGACATGCACTACTTTTTTTGCTGAAGGGAAACACAGACAACGGACGCGGAACACACACGGATGAACGGTCAGCATTTTTTTGCTGACCCATTGAAATGAATGGGTTCCTGTCCTATCCGCAAAAAAAACTGAAACGGAAGCCGAGAAAAACAACTGTCGTGTGCATTTAGCCTAAGGCCTAGTTCACACTTCAGTGTTTGGTCAGTGATTTCCATCAGTGATTTTCAGCCAAAACAAGGTGCGAGTCCAAATCACAGAACAGGTGCCGATCTTTCCATTCTACCTTATCAATGGAGGCTCCATTCCTGGTTTTGGTTTAAAGATCACTGATGGAAATCACTTGAAGTGTGGACTAGGCCTAGGGGTTCTGACTGATCTCCTTATATGTAGTGTTTAGCTGAACTAGAGCCTTCTAGTGGGAGGGGTGGAGTGGAGAAACTCAGCACAAACAGATACAATGTTACAATTCTCATCTGTCATAGACTTGCATTAGAGCTTTAATAATACTCAATGGGAATGACAGCAGTTTTTCCAGACAAAAACAAGTTCAGACATAACAACATAGCTAAACCAGAGATTTAAAAGGTCGGTCTGTATAGGTTTTGTTCTCAGAATATTGAAGGAAATGCTGTTTGTTTTTAACTTTTTTTTAACTTAAAAGCACTTACTTTACTATATTTCTTAGTCCCACAAGGGAACATGAACAAGCGATCCTTTGATCCCTTATATAATAGTGTATTTGTATAATGTCTGCCTGTGAGTATGCTACCAACATGCAGCCTATTAAGCCCTGCCTTAGGCAGAGCCTAATAGAATTTCATACATGGCAGACCCAGAGGTTTTTGTTAGGCCTGTGGCTGCCGTAGAAAATGCATCATAGTGGGGTGATAAGGAGACAGATTGCGCCACTTCCATCTGTCTAACCGCTTAGATTAGGGCTGAAACGATGCATCGAGGATTCATTTAAGGTTACATGCACACAAATGTAACGGAAAACGGACAAGAATAGGACATGTTATATTTTTTTTGTGGGGCTACGGAACGGCCCCATTGAAGTAAATGGGTCCACACCCGAGCCGCAAAAACTGCGGCTCGGATGCGGACCAGAACAACAGTCGTGTGCATGAGGCCTTAATCATGTGACCACGGAGCGTGAGTGAAGTGAAGCTTCTCACTCACCGCTCCGTGGCCTCTCGACTCGGCACTGCGCTGCACTGGCCAGGGCCTTGCGTGCACACATTGTCAGCGCGCTGGCTGATGCTGTGTGTGACGTCAGGTCCCTCCCAGTGCATGCTGGGATGAAGACGCGTCTCCTGCGGACTCCATGTGTCAGCGGACGCACTGCCAGGAAAGGTAAGTATATGGTTAGCGGTGGGGGCGGGGGGAACCTGTGATGAGGGGGGCACTGGGGAAAGGGGACATCCTGGCAATCTGGATGGCTGGCATGGAGGGGCTGATGGCAGTGCCATTATGGGGGCACTGGGGGACATGGCATGGAGGGGCTGATCTGATGGCACTGGGGGAGTGGGAGCCATGGGAATGGATGGCATGGGGGTCTGGCTCTGATTGCAGCAAGGGAGGGTCTGATGGTGGCAGCCTGGGGGTCTGATCATGGTGGCATGGGGGTCTAATTGTGGGCTTGTGGCATGGGGGGACTGATTTGAGGGCAAGGCTGACTGATCAAAATGCTATGTCACTGTGCAGCATTTTTTATCCGGATCCCCATTACAGTCAATGGGCATCCAGCTATGACAGATACAGCCAGTGAACTCCGGCAGTCTGATCCTCCACCAGTACAGACTGCCGGAGTACACAACATAACCTTAGATACAGCCTGACGGAGTTTACCGTATTGGGTATAGCCAGATACAACCAGCTATATGCTCTCATTGACTATAATGTGGTCCAAGGCCATCTGGCCATCGGCATACATGCAGGGTATCGTCCAAAGCGGTCTTTTTTTTTTTGTCCGGCCAAAACCCAGCTTAAATGCTGTAACAAGGCCGGACCCCATTACAGTGACTCGCTGCAGCAGTCGGCAGATAATCCAGCTATACCCGATACGGTACATTCTGGCTGTTCTTCTGACAATGCATATTGCAGCTGTGCAAGAAGCCTTACGTGTGTGCAATTATTTGCGTTACCACTGTAAGAAATTAAAATATTGTTTTTATAAAGAAATACGTTATTTTAGCCTCTTAGGGACACAGGGCATACAGGTACACCCTGATGTCCCGGTAGTTAAGGACACAGGGCGTACATGTACGCCCTGTGTAGTTCCGGTCACCGCCATGCGGTGCGGGGTGATCGGAAGAGAGTGCCTGCCGGGCACTCTGTCACAATGCCTAGGGGGGTCCTGCCCCCCCCCCTCACAGGACATCACCTCACTGGATCGTTTCCTATTGGTTGCACAGGCGGTCGGGGGTTAAAGTCCCCCTGCTCTCCTCTCCTCCTCCATTCTGTGTCCGGAGCGAGGAGAGAGAGCACCTTGCATCTTCTGTGCCCAGCAGCCCAGACCCCTCCTGTGACCCTCCAAAGTGCCATCTGGCACTAGCAGGTAGGTTAGGGAAAGCTTGGGGAAAGGTTTAGGTCAGGCAGGGAGACTTTAGGGAGAGTTAGAGTTTATTTTATTTTTTTAGCTGTTGCATCACCCTTTGGGTGTCTGGGGTCTGTGTGACCCTAGACCCCCCTGGCGGGGAGCTGCTTGCCCCCCCCTCCCCTTGCCTCCTCCACCCCTTTTTTTGGGGGGCGCAAGCATTTTTTATTTTATTTTGCGTACGCTGACAGTGGCCGGCAATCTTTAGTGTCTGTCCACTGTTATCGCATCACCCACCCCTCCGCTGATCAGCTTCGGATGGCTGATCAGCGAGTTTGAATTTTTTTTTCTTTTTCACATATTTTTGTCTCTCTTTTTTTTTAGTCCTTTTTTTTTTTCCTGTTAGGTTTAGGGAAAAGTACGCGCACACCGTGCACCCACACACATGCACATTGAATAAAGGTTTGCACGCACGCACATACATACGAACACACACACTGCCCTATGGCCCGCCTGCATTATCAGGCCGGTCATCGATCACTTCGGGGCCAAAGTTTTGGAGGCCGATGTACCTGGAAGGGAGGTTGCTGTTGATGAGTCTCTCATTGCTTTTAAGGGGAGACTCATTTTCCGCCAATATGTTCCCTCAAAGCGGGCAAGGTATGGCGTGAAGCTGTACAAACTTTGTGAGAGTACCTCAGGGTACACTTACAAGTTTTGTGTGTACGAGGGGCGAGATTCCCGTATTCAACCCCCAGAATGTCCCCCCATTCTGGATGTTAGCGGGAAACTTGTGTGAGACCTTATGCACCCACTGCTAGATAAGGGTTACCACCTGTACGTGGATAACTTTTATACTAATATCCCCTTGTTCCAGTCCCTCGCCGCCAGATCCATGCCAGCTTGTGGGACCGTGCGGAGAAATCAACGCAGCCTCCCTACCTACCCCCTCCAGGTACCTATCCCCAGGGATGAGACTCGTGCCTTTACCTGTGGAAACCTGTTGCTGGTCAGATATAAGGACAAGAGGGATGTCCTTGTACTGTCCACAATTCACAGTAACGGCATCACCCCTGTCCCTGTGCGAGGTACGACGGCAACGGTTCTCATGCCCGATTGTATCGTCGACTACAATCGGTATATGGGAGGAGTTGATCTCTCTGACTAAGTCCTCAAGCCATATAACGCCATGCGCAAAACCCGGGCATGGTACAAAAAAGTTGCGGTCTACTTGGTACAGGTTGCCTTGTACAACTCTTTTGTACTGTTCCAGAGCGCTGGCAACAGTTCTATGAGGCAGTCCTCAAGGACCTGATCTTTTCTGACCGAGAAAGAGCAGGGGGGAGTACCTCGGGAACTGGAGGCGCCCGGATCGTCCCTGGCCAACACTTTCCGGGTGTGGTCCCCCATACTAGAAAGAAGGGACGGTCCTCAAAAAAATGCAGAGTGTGTAACAGGAGGGGGATACAGAAGGACACCATCACTCAGTGTGACACGTGCCCGATTATCCGGGCCTCTGCATTGACTTTTGCTTCAGGGAGTACTACACTTCCATGGAGTACTAAATGTATTATCCCCTTTTCCATTTAGCCACTGATAATCGGATAAAAAACTATGATTCTCAGACTTGAGACACCCCAAAAAAAAAATTCTAAAATTATAGTTTGTAAATCTAAAATAATTAAAAAAATAATTAAAAAAGTAGACAAATTATGTATCGCCGCATCCGTAATAATCTGCTCTATAAAAATACCCCATGACCTAACCCCTTAGATTAACACAGTAAAAAAAAATGGTGCAAAAAAAATGAATTTTTTTGTCACCTTACATAACAAAAAGTGTAATAGCAAGCGATCAAAAAGTCATATGGCCCCAAAATAGTGCCAATAAAACCGTCCTTTCAACCCAGCAAAAAATGAGCCCCTACCTAAGACAAAAAAACGGACTCTTAGACTGTGTAGATGCAAAAAAAAAATTATTTTGTTTCAAACAGGATAATATAGTGTTAAACCTAAATAAATTAATAAAAAGTAGACAAATTATGTATCGCCACGTCCGTAATAATCTGCTCTAAAAAAATACCCCATGACTTAAGCCCTCAGATTAATATGGTCAAAAAAATAAAATAAAACGGTGCCAAAACCATTTTAATCCATTTTTTCCAGTAACAAAGCAAGGGTTAACAGCCAAATAAAACTTAAAATGTATTGCCCTGATTCTGCAGTTTACAGAAACACCCCATATGTGGTGGTAAATTGCTGTACGGGCACACGGCAGGGCGCAGAAGGAAAGGAACGTCATATGGTTCCTGGAAGGCAGATCTTGATGGCCTTTTTTTGTGAAACCATGTCCCATTTAAAGAACCCCTGATGCACCCCTAGAGTAGAAACTCCATAAAAGTGACCCCATCTAATAAACTACACCCCTCAAGGTATTCAAAACTTATTTTACAAACTTTGTTAACCCTTTAGGGGTTCCTCAAGTTTATGGCAAATGGAGATGAAATTTCAGAATTTCTATTTTTGGTAACCTTGCCTCATAAAAAATGTAATATAGAGCAACCAAAAATCATATGTACCCTAAAAATAGTCCCAACAAAACTGCCACCTTATCCCGTAGTTTCCAAAATGGGGTCACTTTTATGGAGTTTCTACCCCAGGCGAGCATCAGGGGGGGCTTCAAATGAGACATGGTGTAGATAAACCAGTCCAGCAAAATCTGCCTTCCAAAAACCACACGGCACTCCTTTCCCTCTACGCCCCGCCGTGTGGCCATACAGTAGTTTACGACCACATTTGGAAAAAATGGATTAAAATGGAAAATTTGCCAAAAAATTGAAATTTAGAAATTTCATCTCCATTTGCCAATAACTCTTGGGAAACACCCAAAGGGTTAACGATGTTTGTAAAATTAGTTTTGAATACCTTGAGGTGTGTAGTTTCTAGAATGGGGTCATTTTTGGGTGGTTTCTATTATGTAAGCCTCTCAAACCTGAACTGGTACCTAATAAGTGGATTTTTAAAAATTTCTGAAAGTTTTCAAGATTTGCTTCTAAGCTTCTAAGCCTTGTAATGTCTCCAAAAAATAAAATGGCATTCCCAAAATGATCCAAACATGAAGAAGACATATGGGGAATGTAAAGTAATAACTATTTTTGGAGGTATTACTATGTATTATAGAAGCAGAGAAATTGAAACTTGGAAATTTGCAAATTTTTCCATTTTTCCGTGTCAAGAACCCAAAAATGTATGGCACTGCACATCCCAATCTCCTGGGAACACAAGCAAGAAAGTCGATTTAAGAGGGTTAACTGACCAGGATCGGACTAGCCGTTACAACAGGAGTCCCTGCCGTATATTACAGATAGTGACATGAAAAATTAAAAAAATTTTAATGACAATTTTTCCAGTTTACATGTGCAATGTCACCTCTATCATTACATCATACATTACAAAGCATTATAAAACTAGACTGCAATTCTACAGTTGTCCACCAGAGGGCAGTGTCTGAGCACTATATTGTGAAGCTACTGTATATTGGCCTCCAGTTTAAACATTCTCCTGCGCTGGGTGTCTCAGGATGGACAAGGAGGAACGTGCATCCCATCTAGAGGGGTTATGGGATTGAATGTACTTCTAGGTAGAAAATATGCAGGATAATGTGTTTTATAACAATCCCGGTATTATATTCATGAACTGGGAGGCTGAGGATGAATAGCGTTACAGGAGTGTGAGGCTATAGAGCAGGAGAAGCTGAGCAGATTGATAAATCATTTTATGGGGAAAAAAATTAGCAAAACTTGTAATTTATTAATTTATATTCCTGCTCATTCAGGGTTTAGGAGTCCAGTGGGCGGTCCTATCAGTGATTGACAGCTGTATATGCACACTACATTATCTGTCATGTATGAAGTACAATGTATGCAACACGCCACAGAACGAGGCCATAACAGGGATCTCCTCATTTTAAAAAAAATTCTTCTTTGCATAGAATAGGGTTGCAGGACATCATGGAGCTTAGGGCTAAGATTTAAAGGGGTCCTCCAGGACTAGAAAAATATGGCTTTTTTTTCTTTTCTTCCAAAAACAGCGCCACACCTGTCCACAGGTTGTGTATGGTATTGCACGTCTGCACCATTCACTTCAGTGGAGCTGAGCCGCAACACCAGCCACAACCCACGGACAGGAGTGGAATAAAGAAGCCATGGTTTTCTAATCCTGGACAACCCCTTTAATTATTCTTTGGTGCCCCTCCATATGTCCAGTAGGTAAAGCAATGGGTCAGGTAGATTGAAGGTGGCATCCAAACCTCTGCTTCCGACTACACAGGAGCACTCCGTTACCCACTAATCAATGCTTAAATCTGAATGTGGCCCCCGAGGGGAGCAGAGAGACCATTCCCCCCGATGAGTCCTTGATTATTTTAGATTTGTTTTCTTATCTCCCCAGAGGGGGAAATCCAATTTGGAATGAGCGGTTACATTGATTTCCCCCTTATAATTGCCGGCGCACATATCTGCACTGAGGGCAGCGACTGCCTAATACTGATCCGAATACTACATCTATCATGTTCCTATTAAAAGGTCCTTCCACCGAGTGATAATATGTGCAATGAGGAGAGCAGATATATGGCGGATGTTCAGGACTAGACTGATAGCTGGACGGCCCACGCGTATACCTAAAACTCCAGCATTATATTGCAATTATCCAGCCTATTCTTATATATATGGGCAGGATTATACTAGTTGTATTCTTGTACATAGGAGCAGTATTATAGTAGTTATATTCCTGTACATAGGAGCAGTATTATAGTAGTTATATTCTTGTACATAGTAGGCAGTATTATAGTAGTTATATTCTTGTACATAGGAGGCAGTATTATAGTAGTTATATTCCTGTACATAGGAGCAGTATTATAGAAGTTATATTCTTGTACATAGGAGGCAGTATTATAGTAGTTATATTCCTGTACATAGGAGCAGTATTATAGTAGTTATATTCTTGTACATAGGAGCAGTATTATAGTAGTTATATTCTTGTATATAGGAGGCAGTATTATAGTAGTTATATTCTTGTACATAGGAGGCAGTATTATAGTAGTTATATTCTTGTACATAGCAGTATTATAGTAGTTATATTCTTGTACATAGGAGCAGTATTATAGTAGTTATATTCTTGTACATAGGAGGCAGTATTATAGTAGTTTATATACTTGTACATAGGAGCAGTATTATAGTAGTTATATTCTTGTATATAGGAGGCAGTATTATAGTAGTTATATTCTTGTATATAGGAGGCAGTATTATAGTAGTTATATTCTTGTATATAGGAGGCAGTCTTGTAGTAGTTATATTCTTGTATATAGGAGGCAGTCTTGTAGTAGTTATATTCTTGTATATAGGAGGCAGTATTGTAATAGTTATATTCTATGTAGAAGGAACACTTCTGAAGCCGGCCACACACCAGATAACTGGACGGAAACCAGCCATACATGAATACACAGTAGCTGCATTGTATATGCTAATAGTTCTGTTACCATATAAACAGCTTGTTTAAGCAGACAATGACAGTCTTGTCAGTCTTATCTAATCTGCTCTGATTTCCTCCTGACCATATTCAAAGATAAGATTTCCTTTATATTACCAAATACTGCAGATAAGAAGAATGTATTATAGCAACAGCAGCATTTAGTGCAACATCACTAAGGGTTAAATGCTATCCTAGGGCTTTTCATATCATTTCCCTCAATATTTTCATAGGGAGCAGGTTGTTAGGGGCCACACAATAGAAGACTTTGGGAACAATAACAACCATTCTCCCTAAGGATTACTACTCTAGTTGATCAAAATGCTTACAGATATACCAAGAGTCCTAATTTTCGTGGGACTAGCTGCACAAATCACGCTCCCATGGCTCTGATACCAGAGTAGTGGGAAGTCAGTACAGGCCTGTACAAAATCCTGTGCATGCGTCGGCCCTCTGACTGGTGCATACGCAGTACACCTCTGAAACCGGTTCAAGTTGAAGAGTAATGCCGCACAACAGCGCATGCACGACATTTTGTACAGGCTTGAATGGACGTTTCCATTGCTCTAAGACCTTGGTCAAGAGAGAAAACTGAGCAGAAGGCTGACTTGTCCAACCCAGGGGTGCACCACCAATGAGGCCAGGTAAGGCGATCGCCTCAGACAGCCCTAGGAAGGGGCAAGAGGGGGGCAGCGGGAGGGCCATGGGAAAAGGAGCGCTTTCATTGTGGCAAAGGGGTTAGGTTAATAAATTGGGGGGGGGGGGGATTGCGCTGTTTTCAGTTTTCGCCTCAGGCTGCAGAAAGGCTAGGTGCACCCCTGGTCCAACCATTTAATTTGAATAAGCTAATTTACATATACATTATTGCAGGGCTTGACAAATTTCCTTGGAATCTAGGAGCCAGCTAAAAAAGTTAGGAGCCAGGTGGAGCCGCGTCATAAAGCCCCCAATAGATGCCCCCATAGTGCTCCCCCACTTCTCCATAGAGCCCCCCAATAATGCATGCCAGTACATAGGGCCCCCAGTAGATGCCACCATAGTGTTCCTTCCCCTGTTCTCCATAGTGCCCCCCATAGTGTGCGAGTATATAGGGCCCCCCATAATGCTTCCCCTCTTCAATAGGTTATATGACACGTCAGATGCTGCCAGCGTCTAAGTGATCGCCACTTGCGGCCGCCATGACATGTGGAAACCCTTACAAGGATTACAGGGTCCGGAGGGGAGGGCAGAGGGGTCCGGAGGAGAGGGCAGAGGGGTCCGGAGGGGAGGGCAGAGGGGTCCGGAGGAGAGGGCAGAGGGGTCCGGAGGAGAGGGCAGAGGGGTCCGGAGGAGAGGGCAGAGGGGTCCGGAGGGGAGGGCAGAGGGGTCCGGAGGAGAGGGCAGAGGGGTCCGGAGGAGAGGGCAGAGGGGTCCCGAGGCGAGGGCAGAGGGGTCCCGAGGTGAGGGCAGAGGGGTCCGGAGGGGAGGGCAGAGGGGTCCGGAGGGCACAAACACAGCGGGCACCATGACATTTTACTGAGCACTACAACCCCCAGCTGGTGCTCAGTCCCCGCATCACTACAACGCCCAGCTCTTTCCCCCTCTTGTCACTCACTTTCCCCCCTTGTCATTCTCTTTCCCCCTCGTCTTGTCATTCACTTCCCCCCCTTGTCATTCTCTTTCCCCCCTCGTCATTCTCCCCCCCCCCTATTATTCTCTCCCCCCCTTGTCATTCTCTTTCCCCCTCGTCTTGTTAATCTCTTTCCCCCTCTTGTCATTCACTTTCCCCCCGTCATTATCTTTCCCCCCTTGTCATTCAAATTCTCCCCCTTGTCATTCACTTTCTCCCCCTTGTCATTCACTTTCTCCCCCTCCCCTGTCATTCACTTACCCCCTTGTCATTCACTCCCCCTGTAATTCACTCCCCCTTGTAATTCAATCCCCCTTGTCATTATCTTTCCCCCTTGTCATTTTCTCCCCTCCCTCCCCCGCCTGTAATGTAGCGTGGCCGAGCTTTGTATGGTCCCACGAGTACAGGAGCTTTAGTTTCCTGTACCCGGGCGGACTGACAGGAAGTACACACTGTGTGCGCACTTCATGTCAGTCCGGCCGGGTACAGGAGACGGATGCTCCCTGTACCCGCGGACCATACAGGACTCGGCCACACTACAATGAGGGACTGACAGGAGGGAGCACTGAGCGCTTCCCTCCTGTCAGTCCCTCTCTTCATGCTGCGCCCGGGAGGTGCGCCCTCATGGACGCGCCAGCCCGGGCAGTGCTGCAGCCGCCTGAGGCTCTATATAGAGCGCTCGGGCGGCTGCAGCATGTGGGGGGCCGGCGCTCCTAGTCCGCGTGTAGGACGCGCCGACCCTGCGCCCTGGCAGCTGAGAGAACGGGCTGAGCCCTGCATTATTGGGCCGGTTGGAAGGTAAAGAAAAATGCGACAAGTTTCCTTTAAAGGCAGCTTAAAGGGAATGTGTCATAAGAAAAGGACCTCATGTTTAAAGGGGTTCTGCAGCTTTTTCTTTTCCTCTGGATAGATCATCAGCATCTGATCGGTGGGGGTCCGACACCTGGGACTCCCAACACTGAGCTGCTTGAGAAGGCCCAATGACATCATGACTAGAATCACTGGCCTAGGGGCGGCTAAGCCCTGTTCAACTGAATGAGGCTTAGCCGCGCCCAGGCCAGTGATACTCGTCGTGACATCACTGGGACTGTGGGAAACAGCGGAAAGGCCATGGCGTTACTGCCAGCGCCACTGCCTTCTCAAACTGCTCAGTGGTGGGGTCCCGGCTGTTGGACCCCCACCGATAAGATGCTGATGATCTATCTAGAAGATAGATCATCAGTAAAAAAAAAGAAGCTGCAGAACCCCTTTAGGGCTCATGCACACGACTGTATGTATTTTGTGGTCTGCAAAAAACGGATCCGCAAAAAACACGGATGACATGTGCATTCTGTATTTTGCGGAACGGAACAGCTGGCCCCTAATAGAAGAGTAATCGGACATGTTCTATTTTTTGTGGAACAGAAATACGGAAATGGAGTAACTTCTGTTTTTTTTGCAGACCTATTGAAGTGAATGGTTCCGTATACGTTCCACAAGAAAAAAAAACAGGACACGGAAAGAAAATACGTTCGTGGGCATGAGCCCTTAAGCAAATTTTTTGTTAAACACATTTTTTTAGTATTTCGATGATTTTTGAAAAATATATTTTGTATCAATGTCTATATTTAAAGTGTAACTGTCATTCTTTTTTTTATTTGTGTTAGACCTCATGCACACGACTGTTGTTTGTTTACGCGTCCGTTCCGTTCGCAAATTTTGCGTCCGCCCAAAAAAACGGATGACGGACAGTTTTTTTGGGCAGATCCGTTTTTATGGCGGATCCATTGTAATAATGCCTATCCTTGTCCACAAACGTGAAAAAAATAGGACATGTTCTATTTTTTTGACGGAATGAAAACACGGACCACGGATGCGGAACAATAACGGTTGACCATCCGCATTTTTTGACTGACCCATTGAAATGAATGGGGCAGCATCCTATCCGTGAAAAAAAAACTGAACGGACGCGGAAACAAACAACGGTCGTGTGCATGAGGCCTAATGTGTAGGGGCAGTGATACTGAGCATTTTTGTTAGGCCTTTTTCACACGTCCGTAGTGTTTATGGATCCGCAAATTGTGGATCCATAAACACACCCGGCCGGCAGCCCCATAGAAATGTCTATTCTTGTCCGCAATTGCGGGCAAGAATAGGACATGCTCTACTTTTTTGCGGAGCTGCGGCCGTAAGATCGGCTGCGCGCTCCGCAAAAACTGATGCGGAGAGCACAGTGTGTGCTCTCCGCATGTTCCGTGCCCCATTTACAGTCAATGGGTCCGCATGTATTCTGCAGAATTGCGGAATACATGCGGATGACATTGCGGACGTGTGAATAGGGCCTTATACTGTAGAGGGAACCTCCAACAAACTTAGTTTGTCCCAGGTTGGGGGTCTGGATCTGGTCTGGGTTTGGTATTTGTTTATTATTAAGGGAGTCTAGTCTGGGTTATTTATTTAGGGGTCTGGTGTTTACATTAGTTTAGGGGGTATGGTCTGGAGTGTATACAAGTACAGGGGGTCTGTATTAGTTTAGGGGGTCTGGTTTGGAGACTTATTTTTGGGTCTAGGGTTTATGTTAGTTCAGGGGTCTTGTGTCTGTAATTTTTATGGATTTCGGACTTTATTTAGTGGGGTCTGATCTGGGGACTATAGTATGTGTGTTTACTCACATGTTGTAGTCATGTCGCATTTTTTTGATGTGATTTCCCCAAAATTGTAGATGTCAGGATATCTGATCATTGCTGCAAAAATGTGCCATGGGAATAAACCCTTTAAGGGCCATGTGTTTTGTTTTTTTTGCTGCTGTCTTTGTGCTGTTTTTTGCACACTGTGAGGGTAACGTATTTGCAACTTTTTGAATGCCATTTGTGCAAACATTTTTGCACAAATGGTGTTTTCATGCTGCCCTCGCCACTTTCCAGAAATGTAGTGTGCTGTGGGTGGCGCCATCGGTCCCGACGGATTTATCATCGTTTTTGCCAGTCTTCTTGAGTAAGTGGCAATAGCAACTACAAGCTGGTGTAGATTTTATTCTAGGCACACGGGCTACCGGAGGATGCGCTTAATGTATGATGAGGCGTGTACTTTCTCATAAATAAAAGGGTTAAGGCGGGTTTACACCTGCCGAGGAGCAGCCGATCGTCGGGGAGAAGGCGTTCCTTCCTGACAGTCGGCCTCTCATTCAGTGAAGGAGACTACTAGATTTACATGCAGTGATGTCCTCCAAAGTATGAGGATGAGGGGTCGCTATTGCAATCCATTGTCCCAATACAGAATCATTGTTTCTGGGCAGCGGATCACTGTTGAGACAGCACGCTCTGCTGCCTAGAAATGATAATGCCTGCGCGA
This sequence comes from Bufotes viridis, assembly GCA_033119425.1. Lineage (NCBI taxonomy): Eukaryota > Metazoa > Chordata > Amphibia > Anura > Bufonidae > Bufotes > Bufotes viridis. Next base: position 32,797,009 of record CM065589.1, read on the forward strand.
TTCGTTTCGCTCCTTCATCGGGTGACCGGCGACACATTTACACAGGCAGATTGTCAGGAACGAGCGTTCGCAGCTACGTTCGTTCCCAATAATCTGCTCGACAATCAGGCTGTGCAAATCCACCTTTATACCCTTTTCCGTCATTGATAGGTAGGTGCCAGCCCCACCTCCGGGACCCGCTTCTATCTCCAGAATGGAGCCCCCAAAGTATAGGAGAGTACACTGCGCATGCGCGGCATCCTCTATATGTACTGCTTTGGGAGTTCCGAAAATAGCCAAGTGAGCGCGCTCTGCTATTTTTGGAGGTCCCATAACAGTCAATGGAGAGTGGATCGCGCAAGTGCCAACCATCTCTCCATTCACCGCTATGCAGGGGTGCACCACCAGGCAGCACCAGGTAGGGGCAAGAGGGGCCAGCGGAAGGGCCTGGGCAATGAGCTCTTTCATTGTGGAAAAGGGCTAAAGTTAAGAAATTGGGGAAGGGGGGGGGGGCGCTGTTTCAGTTTTCACCTCAGGCAGCAGGAAGGCTAGGTGCACCCCTGCCGCTATGGGACTGCCGGAAGTAGCCCAGCCAGTGCCCGGCTATTTTCAAACTCCCACAGTGGTGAATGGAAGGTACCCACTCTAGCGCAATGCATTCTCCTTTAGACCCATTCACTTCAATGGGGCCGCAAAAGATGCGGACAGCACTCCATGTGCTGTCCGCGTCCTTTGCTCCGTTCCGTGGCCCCGCAAAAAAAATATAGCATGTCCTATTCTTGCCCGTTTTGCGGACAAGAATAGTCATTTCTACAATGGGCCGCATTCTGTTCCGCAAATTACGGAACGCGGAACAGCTTCTGTGTTTTGCAGATTGCGGACCGCAAAACACCTACAGTCGTGTGCATGAGGCCTTACTCTGAGAGGTCCATTCTGGAGATAGGAGTGGGTCCTCGAGGTGGGACTTGCACCGATCTGACATCTATTCATATTGCATCAATGTCTGGGATGAGACCACCCTTTAAGTGCATCCCCTGGCGGTGCAGGGAATACCAAGAATGGCGTAAAAAATGTTAGTCATGATAAATGACCTACAGCGTGTCTTACCACTAGTGTTTCCTTATGAGATTTTTCCTCTATAGAGAAGGTGAAGTGAAAATGCCTGAAAAAAACCAAACCAAAAATCTCTAGCATGTTGTGTTTTTTTAAAAGGCGTGTATCCCGCCTTTCACATTTCCCTTACCCTCAGTTCACACTTTAGCGTTTTTACGCGCGTTCGAACGCACATAAAAACGCACAACTGTACAGTACCCATGCATTCCTATGGGCCTGGTTCACACTTGCGCGTTTTTATGCGCGTTCGAACGCGCGTAAAAACGGCCGACGCAAAAGCAAGTATGTTTGCGTTTTTTGGCCCGTTTAACACGCGTCCCCATAAACAGAGTTTAATAGGGACACACGTTAAACGCGCGATTCCTATTTTGTGCAGCGCGATTTAATACCCAGTGTTAGACCTCCAGCTACCCTCCAGGGCTGGAGTTTTAACTGCAAAAAAATGAACCAAAAAACGATGTTTGAAAGCAGCCTAAGGGCTCATTCACACGACCGTGGTTTGGTTCCACATCCGAGCCGCATTTTTTGCGGCTCGGGCGCGGACCCATTCACTTCAACGGGGCCGCAAAAGGTGCGGACAGCACTCCGTGTGATGTCCGCGTCCGTTGCTCCGTTCCGTGGCCCCGCAAAAATTATAAGTCATGTCCTATTCTTGTCCGTTTTGCGGACAAGAACAGGCATTTCTATAAAGGGCAATTTGCAGAACGGCAAAACACGGAACAAGCCCTAAATCCCATAAAAAAAATGGGTGAGGACTAAAACCGTTTTTTAAAATAACCAAGAACACCTTGGTGCCCGAGGCCTAATCTCTGCAAATTGCAAAGCCTTTTGTGTGGAAACCTGAGTCGCCCTGACAGATCATGTTTCCCGGTCATGGCTGCGGAGGTAAAACCTCATTGTTCCAGAGATGGCCTGCAGGCAGCCGCAGCTCCTTTGTGTCAGCCCAGGCCTGAGCTTCCTTCCTTCACAGGCACTGGGCTCCCTCCCATGACTGCCTCAACCAGCAGAGTATATAAGCCTTTCTCCTGGAGGGATCCGCAGGTAGGTGGTTGGAATGTGGACAATTTGTCGCCATGAATCTCGCATATTGTTATCTTAAAATGGACATTGCACCAACATTGCTTACTGGAGAGGGGGGGGGGGGAGGATGTCTGCAGATTTCAATGCAGATGTTTTATTGCCATGACCGCCAGGCTCCCTAAATGTCGGCTAAGTGAAAATTCGGTGTTGCTAAGTAACAGGCTGTAACTGTTTGTGCGCCATTTCTCTTCTTCTTATTTTCGTCGATCAGAATTGTCGTACTTTTACCCTTATTTCTGCAGTTTTTGACCTTGCGCCAATGTATCGGCAGATCCCGTCTATCTACCCATGCACCCCATTGTGATATAGCTTGTCAATGGGTGCAAATACAGGTAAGGCTACTTTCACACTAGCGTTTTTGCGGATCCGTCACGGATCTGCAAAAATGCTTCCTTTACTGCAGTACAACCGCCTGCATCCGTCATGAACGGATCCGGTTGTATTGTGTCTTCTATTGCCATGACGGATCCGTCTTGATCACTATTGAAAGTCAATGGGGGACGGGTCAGTTTTCTATTGTCAGAAAAAACGGATCTGTCCCCATTGACTTACATTGTGTGACAGTTTGGCTCCTCTTCGTCAGGCGGACAGCAAAACGCTGCAGAGCGTAATGGTGACTAAATGGAGGCAAACTGATGCATTCTGAGCGGATGCTTTTCCATTCAGAATGCATTAGGGCAAAACGGATCTGTTTTGGACCGCTTCTGAGAGCCCGGAATGGATCTCACAAACGGAAAGCCAAAACGCGAGTGTGAAAGTAGCCTAAAAAAAAAAATGTTTCCCTCCCCTTCCCTGTTTCTTGCAGGAACATTCTGCCCTACCCCCCTCCTTAGAGGTTTGCTTCATGCAAATGGTGAGCACAGAGAAAATGGAGCTGATGGCCCCGTACTTTGCAGTAAATGGCACTAGGCCGGATTGTTCTCAGGGTTTGTTGGCTCCACTATTTCACCTTAGGCCCAGGGTCGTGGGCGGTATATAAAAAAACACGCATTGCATGTGATATCACTGTTCATTTTGTGCACACACACTTTATAAAATAGCGCCACGGAGCCCCGGCCTAAATCCGTTCCGAGTGGAAGCCGTGACGCTTCAGTGGGTCCCAGAGGTGCGCAGTGCACCCTATTGACTGCTAATGGGTTTCTATGGCAAAAATAGCAGCGCCCGTCAGACGTGACATAGGATGGGAATGCTGAGCGCTGCTTTTTTATGGCTTCCTAGTGCAAATAGTGGCCCTCCTGAGCTAACAAAAAGATTATGGGGGAGGGGCGCTGACTACACAGGCCTTTGTCTCAGTCCGTCTTTGAAGAGGAGCGCGGTAGGCTGCATGGTCCTGATGGGAAAATAATAACCTGTACCATTGACGCCGGATTAAAGGAATTTTACCATCACCATTCGGCCTCGTTCATATTTCCGTTTTTCACAGACGTGTGCTCTCCGCATATTCCACAGACAGCCCACGTACCGACTTGACTGTAATGCGTCTGTTCACACATCAGTATCATTTTACGGACTGTGTTTCTTTACATATATTACTTTGGTCCGCAATGCAGAACAAAGAAGCCTGTTGAAGTCTATGGGGCATATTTACTAAGACCGGCTTTTTACGGCGGTCTTAGTTTCCCCCTCTGCGATGCCGTTAGATTCGTCTAATTTATGACGAGGTGCATTTATTGCAGTCCTTGCGCCCTGGCATGACCCCCGCCCCACCCTCTTCCCGTCCAACTGGCGAACACAACATAAAACTGGCTGTGCGACTAAATATTGTCACACAGCCAGTTAAAAAAGGGTGGCATCCGTGTTGCATCCATTTTTCACTGCTTTGGAAATTCATTTTCAGTTGAGCAGTGTCTGTGGAATACGGATGACATACGGAGGGCAAAAACCGGACACACGGAGCAAACACAGATCCTTTATGGACAACTTCACGGATGAAACATGGACAGATTTTTTAACAGACGTGAAATGGACACAGGAATGTGAACGAGGCCTGACTGCAGTAATAGCCCGCCATCACAGGATGAGACATCTGTGATATTATTAATGAAAATTCTGAATTATCAGATAGAAAAGCAGAATATATTAATACAGGGAGAAACAAGACTATAATAAAAAATCATACAGATGCCGCTCCTTTCCCCGATAATAGTCTTATAATTAAAAATCTAATAATTATCTCTGATGTAATGATTAATGAACTGGGATCTAATAATTGTCTCGGATCTAATAACTTTCAGCCTTCCACTTTTTGTCCTGTGAGATTCCTCTTTATATTACAGCTGTAGGCTCGAAACTAGCAGATTTTATGGACTATCAGATGCTGGATTAACAGAATTTTTTTGCCCAGCGACATGACCCCTCCTTCCATGAACACATGAGCCAAATACTGTGTAAAAAGTAATAGAACATATCAGGCAAAAATATCACAGGCAAGTGTGTCGGTGATATGGATAACAAGGTGATATGGATAACAAGGCTTTTATTTGATAAAGGCCTTGTTATCCATGGCAACCAATCAGAGCTCAGCTTTCATTTCTTCAACTGCCCTGGAAAAATAAAAGCTGCTCTGTGATTGGTTGCTATGGGCAATAAGGCCTGTGCTTCTCTTAGGTTGTCTGTTAGGGGGAATGGGTTCTGGTTTTGCATTTAGGCGGTTCTGTATCTATTAAGAGGGGACAGAGTTGGTATTTAGGGGTCTGGTGTAGGGTTTATATTAGTTTAGGGGGTCTGGCATCTGTATTTAAGAGGATTTACCAGGAGTAGAACATTGACTTATCCTCCATCAATATCTGATCGTGGGCGTCCGAGTCCCAACACCCCGGGCCAATCAGCTGTTTGAAGAGACTGCGGTGTTTTGGTGAGCGCCGCAGCGTTCTCCCAGCTTACCAAGCACAGTGCCATCCCTTGTATAGTAGCTTTGTGTGGTATTGTTGCTGGGACCCCCACCGATCACGAGAACAGGGGCCCTGTACCTCCATGTAGTGACTGAACCGGCTGGTCACGCTTGGGGGCGGCCGCTCCATTCATTTGTATGGGAGATCTGGATATAGCTGAGTACAGCTCTCCCCTGTCTCCAGAATTCCCATCGAAATGAATGGAGTGGCGGTGCAGATGTGCGACCAGAGCGCCAGTCATTTCAGGGGGGCTGCAGGGGGTATGGCTGATTGGTGGGGGTCCAAGTGGTAGGACCCCCACCGATCTAACAGTTATCTTCTATCCAACTTTACCAACTGGAATACCCCTTTAAAGGGTTGTATGTCTATTTAGGGTATTGGTTTGAGGTCTGTATTTATTTTGGGTGTCTAATCTGGGGTACATATGTGTTCAGGGGTCTGGTTCGGAGACTATATTCATATTTGGGGTGTTATAAGCGATTCATATGCAATACTTATGATTCAAAAGGCCCAGGTTGGGAGGTGCGCTCTATATAAGGGCTTATTCACACATCATGCACTACTTTGATTGATAATATGGACCAGACATGCCGATTGAAGTCCACCAGTCAGTGAAAACCGCCATTATAACCATGTAGCCAAGATCCGCTCTGCAAAAGCTGCATATGGTTCTCTTGCGGATTGCAGGAGTTTCGCAGTTTGGATGAGCTTCGCCCGTGCTAGCCGCAGAACAGCGCCAATTCATGATGAAATCTCCTGCATTTATTTTTTTTTTTTGGGCAGCCCAGCAAAAACTACTCCACAACTGCACCCTCTGAACATGCCCTTAGGGCTCATTCATATGGCGGAATTAGCCGTTGGAATTTTAGTGGGGATTTCGAACCAGAATTCTGACAGCGGGCGTGTGGTGTTCGCCTCCCATTGTCTGGGAGCCGTGACCGGGTCAAGAAGGGACACGTCCCTCCTTGGCCTGGTGTCCCTCCGTCTTGTGGCAGGTTCTGACGCAGAATATGTGCCGGATTTTGACAGCATCAAAATCCGCCATCTACAAATACCCTTAGTATCTGACAGCCGCCTCCTGGCTCCTTAGCTGCTGTAATAAAATGGTGGCTGTCAGGGTCTACTGAGAGTTGTAGTTCCTGCAAGGAGTATTCTGCTTGTAGACATCATGGATCACTCTGAATTATTACAAATCCAGTATCCTGCATTTCAACAATTAACGTAAATATAAGCGCCATCCCCTGTCCTTATAATAACCCCTTTTAAATTTCCTCCTAGCTGTAAAAGGAGCCGTAGTTACTGCAGCACGATCCGGAGGGGGCCTGCTCCGCGCTGCTGCGTCCTTCCCTGCAAAAGCCTCTTATTACCAATGCAGGTTAAATGGTTAATCCTGTGGGGGGGGGGGGGGCCTAATGCAGAAATATTGCCAGCATTTGATGAGCAGAGGCCTATGATTTTGGGACTAATTGCTTGTATCCTAGGGATGCCATAGCCCCTTTTATGTAGGGTGTCCAGATCCGGCTGGAACTGGTTTGAGGCAGATCATGAACAATGCAGTGCCTGAGCTGCGTTGGGATACGATGCTACAAGGCAGGGAGAAGAGATTGCAACAAGGTAACTCTTCCACTCAGTATGCACTTAACTGTAAGACACACCGCACTAGTACGTGACATTTGCAATAATAAAAACACGGTATTGGGCGTGCCAACACGGGGCGGGGAGGGCGTCATTTTTCTAATCTGCTACAATAAAGCTCGGCTTTCTAGGATTTTTCTAGATGCACTAAGGGGATAACAAAACAGAATGAAAAAAATAATAATAATATCGCAAAGAGCAGAAAATTGCGCAGGCGAAAAGCGAGCCGGGAAAAGGGCGGACGGACCCGGGGCGTAAAATTTCGAATTGCATGTACTGTCGATACGATGCATGTTGTGTCTGTGCTGCTTAATACTGCAATGCACATGTATGACTCCATTTATCAAAGGTGTAATATGCTGGCACCTAGGAATTTATATATATTTTTTTAACCCCATATTAAAAAGGTCAGAGATTAAAGGGCGTGAATGGGCGAGAGGGCGATTGTTCTTTTCACGTAGGAATTCGCATACATTGACTGTATAGAGCATGGAGCATAAAAATGTATATATAAAGATAGCAGAGCTGAATTTGTCATGGGCAGCTACATGGGAAGGACACGCAGTCCTATGCAAAACCACAGATTGGAATATATATTGTTATGGGGTCAGGTGACCTACTCTGCCGTGCTACATCTGATTGTATATCATACAGTAGATATCACGCGCCACATATGCAGATCATATTATGTTACATTATGATGTTCCGTGTTGCATAGTATCAGTATCATATTGCATGTTCCTTTATATCCTATGATATATTAGATTACATATCGCTCTCTACATTCTGTCATGTAACATATCGCATTCCGTTCTATCATTTGTTACATTGTATCATATCGTATATAACATACGGCATTATATTACATTATATGCTGCGTCCGTCACTTCAATGAAAACTGGTAAATCTTGATTTCTTACGATTTATCTTTAATATTTATTTTTGGTCCCCGACAACGTCTAGATTTTGATCTCATGAACACACACTGTAACAATTGCCCCATTTTAATTCTATTTCTCCCCCCTCCCCCTCCATCTCTATCAGGTCCCCGTCGTTTCCCTTTTTCGGAAAACGCCAGGAATGAGTCCGAATTCCGTCCAATTTCCGAGCTGCAAATGAAAAAAGAAAAACCTGTCTTGTAAAAAAAAAAAAAAAAAAAGTGTGCATGCATTCATGTGAGCTGGCTTGTGCATCTTGTCTATAAGCTGGAGGCCGAGGAGAGAGCGTGGCAGACGAGGGACACACAAGAGGCAGCTGTAATGAATGAGGAGAAGACAGGGACAAAGGCTTGCACGGCTCTGGACCTCTAAACGTATTCCGCCTTGGAGAGACATCTCTTGTTACTTCCTAGAACAGGAAATCAGCAGCCCCCCGCGCTTGACGCCTTAGTCTATTGGCCAGCCCCAGCCTGTCTCTAATAGCTTCAATCAAGAAAAATGGAGAACAGTAGTGAAAATGTCTCCACAATGTGAAACTAGGCTCCTCACCATAAGGCAACCCATAGAGCCTTGGGGATATTTGCATTGGGTAAGTGGTGTGTGATGATACCAGGGTGGCCTCCTTGTCTTGGGATGGGACTCAGTTTGCAATTTTCCATGATTTAGAGTAGGACATTCCTTGCATTCCTCTGTGTTTTGTTTCCCAGATGGGATTGTCTTTCGTGGTCTTGTTTTTTTTCTTTTTTTTCCTTCTTGTCTTTTAGGAAAACCTAGAGGAATCATCAAGGCTTAGGCTTTTTCATGGAGTCTTGATATTCTGGGGGGGGGTTAGGAATGATGTGACATGTCTCTTGTGTGTGATTTTTCTTGTCGTCGGGTTTGTCTATGTTGCCTAAGCTGATTTCATACACTCAGGATTGACTAGAAGGCCTCAGCTCTTTGTCAGACGTCTGCATTGCCCTTACATTCGTGTGCCTGATGTGTTGTGGAGCAGGCTTTTCATGAATTACTGAGGATGGTTCCCTATTAAACCTACCCCCCTACGTCCAACCCACCCCCACCACCACCACCACCTTAGCATCTGCCAAGGTTCCACGGGGAACCGTGTAGCTATAATTGGAGACACATGCATCTAGGTGGCTTGACTAAAAGGACACTGGATTGATATTTGAGGGCCTCCTGTTTACTGCTGGCTTTGCAGAGACAGGCCCTGCCTGGGATTTGTGTCCCCCCCCCCTCCTCCTCTCCTCTTCTTCACTGTGATTTCCTACAGCTGTATTCGAGCAGGAACCAACATCGGCCTACATGATATCTGTGTGGGTTTGGCTGGAAGAGGTGACCAGAATGACCCGAATAATTAAAAAGAAAATGTAAGTGCTGCCATCCAAAGCAATCACATTTTTTCAATGTTTCTTTCCTTGAAGGGTTAAATGCGAGGATCAGGGACCGGATGCTCCTTGTGTCGTGCACGGCCTGGTGGGGAGTAGGCCTTGTGTGGAAAATCCAGGCCTTCTGAAGCTGAGGAGGTCTTTGTTATTTGTCAGAAAGGCCCTTGCTATGTTTCATGGTGAGATCCCACGGTCATAGGGAGGTTGCTCTGTGTTCTACATGGGTTTTGCATGGAGAGCAGACGGGCATGGGTTAAATTATGGCAGGTCGTGGATTGGTGACAGATAGGCAGCTTTACCGCAATGCATTTACATTCGAATGCCTGGATGATTGTGTATTCTGTCTCTACGGGTGTAGAGACTGAGGGTTGTGATTGTCTACGCGCTTGCAAATCCATAGCAAACAAGCCGTTGTGATGCTCAGGAACGTCCATGTATCCTACAGTCTCTTTTTAATGTTGACTTTAAATGTAATTCAGGATTGTCACAATCTAGAGGCCGTGTTCATACACCGCCTGACGCCAGCCATTTTAAATGGGCCGACGATCGTTCTACCGCTGTGTAAATATGTCCTGCAATCGGCCGCCAAAGGAGCAAACGCTTGTTGGTCGGCTGTCCATCTCTTTTCTGCAGGAACAGAAATCATTGCTTTTCGCCAGCACATCTTCCCGTATAAACAGGGCTGTGCTGCCGACACATGCACACTTTATGGGGATGAATGATCGTATTAACGATCATTTGGCCCCATGCAGTATAAGTATGTTGCAGGTAATTAGCGCCAATCAATCTGCCCCTCATTCATAAGGACGTATCGAGGATGCATCCTAAAAAAAGAGGAGAATCATTAATCTTTCATACTTCTCTGTATAGGATCCGCTCCTGGTATTTGCGAGAGAAAAAAAAGTGCATGGCGGAAACATGCTCCTACACTAGGGATCAACAACCTCCGGCACTCCAGCTATGGTGAAACTGAAGGCTGTGTTACACAGCCCAATGTGGCAGATGATTGTCGGGAGGGAAGCGTTCCATCCCGGCAATCGCCTGCTCGCTAGAGGAGGAGACCGCTGCTATAACATGGGGAGGAGCGATCGCTATGGCATCGCTCGTCCCCATGCTGTATAGTGGTTTGCTGGCGGCGCATTGCTATTAAACCCACAATCTGCCGCCTGCAAACAATAATTTTATTACGTGTCAAAAGATTTGGATTGTCGGCAGTATTACACTGCCAGATGATCGCTAACGAGCGTTCATGTGAATGCTCGTTGGCAATTATCTGCCAAAAAATCAGGCGGTGTAATACAGGTTTAAAGGGGTATTCTCATCTCAGACAATGGGGCATATCGCTAGGATAGGCCCCCATTGTCTTATAGGTGTGGAACCCACCGCTGGGACCCGCACCTATATCGAGAATGGATCCGGCAAAGTGGTGACTGAAGGACTCAGGTCCAGCCACCACCAAGCGCTCTCCCCATAGAAGTGAATGGGAGCACACGGCGCATGACCGGCCACTACACCCTTTTACTTCTATGTTTTCAACGGAAATAGCCAAGCCAGCACTCAGCTATTCTCGGCGGCCCCATAGAAATGAATGGAGGGCGCATGCGCAGTGCACCTTCCATCACTTTCGGGGCTCTGTCTAGGTGATGGGTGCAGGTCCCATTGTCTCGGATCAGAAAACCCCTTTAAGACTCCTTAGCATGCACACTTGCTTAGCTGTTCTTGGAAGATCGCATAGAAGTGAATAGTGCATGCCAGGAGTTGCAGTTTCACCATAGTTGGACTGCCTGAGGTCGCTGACCCTGGGGCGGATTGGCCAAAAAGCCTACAATGAAATTTCCAGGTGGGTCAATGCCCAGGGGGCCAACTAAGCCCCCTTCACGGCCGCTGGCCAGGTACATAATGATCTGATGCTCTCAGCATTAATTAATGCTAAGAGCACCAGACCAACTACTGCACGAACCCTCCTGAACTCAACTGTATCACCGTCCTCAGGATGGTGATATGGTTGAATACTGTGGCGAAAGCAGCATTATTTTGTACTGCGCCGTGGCATTTGCTTCTGCTGAGGCAGTATTTTGTGCTGCATCGTGCTATTTAGTTCTGCTGGGGTGGGTTTTTTATGCTGCACTACAATATTTCAGGCCCCGCCTACTTCTGTTATCCCTGCCTACTTGTATTTCTCCACCTTTGGTCAGTTTGAACCCACCTACAACATCGGGCCACATTTAGGTTTTTTCTAGGGCCACTTTAAGGTTCCCAGTCCGCCCATGCCTGCACCATAGATCAGGGGTCAACAAGCTTCCACGCTCCAGATGTGGTGAAATTACTACTCCCAGCATGCTCTCTTCATTTCTATGGGAGTTCCGAGTACAGGCAATTAAGCGTGCATGCTGGGAGTCATAGTTTCACCAAAACTGGAGCACTGGAGTTCGCCGATCACTGCCTTCGATACACTGATAGCTATTACTCCTGGCTCCCGTATACTGGCACAATGATTGTCAATGGTGTTGCAACGCGAAGTGCTGCGACAGTCGCAAAAAAAATCATGATGGATTTTTTTTGTCGCAGGTCGCAAGTCACGCGCAACTTTTACACCAGCTCTAAAACAGTGTGTAGGGGTTATCAAGGGTCTTGCAACTACTTTAGATCGATAGTCTGTAAGTCCTCTTTTCGACCAGCCATGCAACAATATTAAGTCACCCGGCCGTTGTTGAAAAGATAGAGGCGGATCGGGGGCGTGTCAAGGGCTATGCAAATTTAGTAACATGTATGCCTGGAAACAGGCGTACATGTTGGCTGCCTTAGTAAATGTGCCCCTGTGACTTGCAGTTGCACCGTGTAGCCCCTGCTTTAGGGCTCGTGCACACCAATTTTCTTTCCGTGTCCGTTCTGTTTTTTTTTTGCGTATGCAGAACCATTCATTTCAATGGGTTCACAAAAAAAAACGGAAGTTGCTCAGTGTGCATTCCATTTCCATATGTCCGTTCCACAAAAAAAATAGAACATGTCCTAGTATTGACAGCATTACGGACAAGGATGAGGACTGTTCTATTAGGGGCCATCTGTTCCGTTCCGCAAAATACGGAATGCACACGGACGCCATCAAACATGATGTGAACCCACCCTTACATGTAACGTTCAACTTGAAGGGATTGTCTGGAACAGCTCCACACATGTCCATAGGTTGGGTTGGTGTACGGTATTGCATGTGAGCTCCTTCTAAATGAACTTTACATTTAAAAGTGTAGTAAATATAGCGGTAACGTAGCTTACAAATGTGTTTCTACTCAGTGTTTGCGTATATCATAGAGGTCGTGGTATGCGGTTGCATTGCATTGAAAAAGTAGTTGTCCCTTATTTAAAATAATAATGATCTCTGCCATTTCCAGCACTGCCACTACCGTCCTCACCCCTAGTTTGTGTTACAGGCTACATCGGTGACGTCGAGGTATATGGCTTGTGACCACTGCAGCCAGTCACTGGCCTCAGAGGTATACAGCTACAGCATGAAACCACTGAGTTCAGTGATTGGCTGCAGCAGTGACATGCCATATACAGCTAAGTCACTGCTGCAGCCTGTAAACACAGACCAGAAGTAGTAACAGGATTGTCAGCGCTGGAAGCAGCGTGGGATTAAAGGGTTGTCCATTCCTTTTGTATTGATAAGCCATCAATATCTGATTGGTGGAGGTCCGACACCCCACCAATTAGTTGCTCAGCAGTAGCTCCATCCATTGCGTCATGGACAGAGCTGGTTAGCGCAGCGCTGCTCCTATTGAAGTGCATACTGCAGTAACCAGCTCTATCCACTACACAATGGGCAGTGCTGTGTACTTCCTGTGCCAGAGATACTTCTGAACATCTGATCAGTCTGGATGCAGGGTGTTGGGGCCCCCCACCCATCAGCTCTTTATTGCCTATGTTGAGGATCGGACTTCAATATAAAAGGACCAGAGAACCCCGTTAAGTGATGAGTATAATTTATTTTATTATTAGCAGGCAGGGAAGAGCAGTGTGAAACAGCATCATCTAGGATACACTGGAGATCCTGCACACAGCGCCCACAGATACTATACACAGGCAGTGAGTGGCAGAGCTGAACCCCGACATATCCCCATTTTCACCCAGGCATCCCCCCGACATGAGCTTCGGAGGATTTCATGTTCCGATGCTCTGCTTTGCCCTGCTCTGAATCGCGCAGGGCAAAGGCTTTTTCTGGAGATCTGGTATCGTACCGGGCTCTCCATGGATAAAGCTAGGCAGAGGCTTCCACCTAGCAGTGTTCTCGGTGTCGTCACCGGCAGTGATGGGCGGGCTTAACAGGTTCTAGTTGCTCTTGTTAGGTAGGTTCACATCTGCGGTAAAGGTGATCTGGTAGTCTAGTCCGGCAGAGGCATAGCCCAATACCACTGGATCCCCATTGACTATAATGGGATACAGCGGCTTTCTGGCATAAATACCGGCAAGCAGCGGTATTTGTCCATCCGAAAGTTGGCGTTTATGCGGGAAAGATGCCGAATCCCATTATGGTCAATGAGGATCTGGCGCCGTGCGGAGTTATCCGACTGTGCTGGATACAGTAACTATGATAATCTGTTTCTCCACCGGAATTGACCACCTGATTACCTTTACCGCAGATGTGAACGTACCCTTAGGTAGGATATCCATAGCATCCAGTCCGTCTCATATGGATTTGTTCAAAGGTGAACGAAGGGTAAAGTTGGCAACGTCATGACCAGCGCTGACCGTGCAGCCCCCTGCTCCTCCGTCTGTGTACTGTACCATGCAGCGGGCAGAGCAGAGCTTTCCTGTCTGTGTAGTGAGATATATTCGATTTTTTATTTTTTCCTATGTTTTTACAATCCTGACAACTGTGTCCCCCGCCAATAGAATAAGAGCCCTCATCTCTAATTAAAGGGATGAGAGCATCAGCACAGTCTACCTCCGTTAAACCAACTATTCACTGAACAGCCGTTCTTGGGCCTCCATTTATAAAGTAAACTGTTTTACATCTTAAAAAAAATATATATATATTGCTTAACTATTCTAAAAAGCAGATTCCAGTGAATGACGCCACTAGCCTCTGTGTCTACAGTACCATCCCCGAATAATACCGTACACAGTCCTGCAGAGCAGAGAGGTTTGTGGACTGTATTGAGGATTGTGTAGATAGAAGATCGTGTGCCTAAAGCCTCGTGCACACGACCGTATCCGTTTTTCAGTCTGCAAATCCTGGATCTGCAAAATACCGGAGCAGTTCCGCGGACCCTTTATCTTCAATGGGTCCGTGGTCCGCATTTTGGAGACAAATCTTTTTGTGAAACGGACATACGGTTGCTTGTCCTTTACTTGGCCGCAGAATGCAGACCCACTGCAGACTCATTGAACCCAACGGGCCTGCAAAAAATGCAGACGGCCCACGGATTACTTCCATATTTTGCGGTCGTGTGCATGAGGCCGTAGGGTGAGTTCACACATGGCATGCTTGCTGCAGATTTAAGGTGCTGGTTCTGCACCTCTGTACGGGATGGGGTTTTGAGAGCATAGCAGAGAAATTCCAGGTGAAAAAATGAGCATGCTATGTATTTTAATGGGACCTTTGCAGATTTGCGCCAAGATTCTTTCCATCACGTGTGGACTAGTGTTGAGCGCGAATATTTGAATTTTAATCGCAAATATCGCCACGAATATTTAGAATATAGTGCTATGTATTCGTACTCGCGAATAGTGTTGATCGCGAATATTCTAATCGCGACTATCGGCACTTAGCAACATCCCTAGCAAACAATAGGAAAGTTGCATACCCCTTAGTGTTGATTGCGAATAATCTAATCGCAAATTTTTATCGCGAATATATTACATTGCTGATTTTCGCAATCAAGTAAATAATGACTGGAGATCACAAATTCTCGAATTTGCTAATTTATGGCGAATATTCGGCCAAAAATTAGCGAAATATCGTGAATTCGAATATTGCCTGTGCCGCTCATCACTAGTGTGGACCCGGCTTTCCATACTTTTAAACATAAACATTTAAATTCCCAAAATCAGGACATTTAAGTTCCGCCTCAGGAATAGCCAAGAAGGCCCCCTAAAATTTGCATAAATCTCATCTCCTTTGTGTTCGAATTTGCAGTACTGTCCTGCCAAAATTGTGACTGTTGGTAATGTATGCCTTACACCAGCGGCCCTCCAACTCCCAGCATGCTCTGATAAATGATTGCAAGGTGGGAGGTGTAGTTTCTTAACAGCTGGCCGGCCGCAGGCTTCACATGAGTGAACTGTGCACCACCGCTCTGCATTGCAGCTGCATTCCTGACAGCTCAGCACAAGTCATTTCCTGCCGCCCCTTCATCCAGCGTCTTGGAATGTGTCTTCACTCTCTGCTGACCTACATGGTTTGCTGTGCAGGTTATAAATTGCTGAATTTAGTTTCAATTTTCTGAATAAAGCAGGTGTCTAAACTGCTCCGCCTCCATTACTAAAGCTTGTTGAATTCATTAAATACAGTATTTTGCAGCTGCAGTGTAAAGCATGGAGGACAGAACAACAGTCTGAGCTTCTGGAGAGACATGGGGTGGGCTTTAAACTACCCAAGACATCTATATGGGGTGGGGTCACAATTTTTGCTATTTTTTGATGGAGAAGGCTCAATAACTACAGTGCCTTGCAAAAGTATTCGCCCCCCCCCCCTCCCCCTTGACTTTTTTAGTGTTCTTGTGCTTCAGCCTGGAATTAACATGGATTGTTTGAGGATTTGCATCATTTAATTTACATGCCCACAACTTAAAAAACAATTTTTTTTTATTGTAAAGCAAACAACAAATAGGACAAAATAACAGAGAAAGTCAATGTGCAAAACTATTCACCCCCTAAGTCAATACTTTGTCGCGCCAACTTTTGCGGCAATCACAGCTCCAGGTCGCTTTGGATAAGTCTCTATGAGCTCGCCACATCTTACCACTGGGATTTTTGCCCATTACTCCTTGCTGCTCCAGCTCCTTCACGTTGGATGCCCTTGTAAACAGCAATCTTTAAAGGGGTTCTGCAGTTTGTTACAACTGATGATCTATCCTCAGGATAGATCATCAGCATCTGATCGGCCGGGGTCTGACACCCGGGACCCCCGCCGATCAGCTGTTTGAGAAGGCAGCGGCGCTGCAGCAGCGCCGCGGCCTTCTCACTGTTTACCGCTGCTAGCCCCCGCCCAGTGACGTCACGATTGTATCCAAGTGGCGTGGGCGAGGCTAAGTTCCATTCAGTGAACAGAGCTTAGCCTCGCCCCCGCACTGCACCCTATTAAGTAATTTGCCCCCCAAACTGCCCCACATTAAGTTATTTGCCCTCACACTGCCCCCATGAAGTAATGTGCCCCTATGTAATCATTTGTCCCCACTGTCCCTGCAGTAATATGCTCCCCAAAGTTGGCGCGCACACACACTTACCTGTGTCTGGCAGGTGTGTACAGCAAAGCCCTGCTCCCCGGCACAGGCACATAATGTTATGGAGCGTGATGACGTCATCACGCACGCCTGCGCCGGGCGTGCCTGATGACGTCATCGCGCATGCCTGCGCCAGGCTTTTACTACCACATAGGCCTCAGGCCTACTAGGCCTGAAGCCTATGGCGGTGACAGGCAGCAGGGCAGGGATCTATGTGTCCCGATGCCTCGCCGCCATAGAGCGGAGTGGGGGCACCACAATTGCTGCTGCTGGTTCGGGGCAGTGGCAGTTTGATTCAGGGCCCATGCTCTGGATAAAAAGGCCTATCGATGCCCCTGGTTTGGGGTCATTGTCCTGCTGGAAGGTGAACCTCCATCCTAGCCTCAAATCATGCACAGAGTGGTACAGGTTTTGCTCCCACATACCTTTTCGCAAACTCACAACGTGCCTTTTTTTTCTTTTTTGCTGAAAGTAATGGCTTTCTTCTGGCCACTCTGCCATAAAGCCCAACTCTATGGAGCGTACGGCTTCTTGTCGTCCTATGTACAGATCCTCCAGTCTCTGCTGTGGAACTCTGCAGCTCCTTCTGAAGGTAATTGGTTGCACCAGAGCTTTTTAGGGGCTTCCTAACAAAGGGGGTGAATACATACGCACAGGCCAACTTTCTGTTTTCTATTTCTAAACAATAGTTTTATTTATATATTTTTCACTTCACCAACTTAGACTATTGTGTTCTGATCCATCACATAAAATTCAGATTAACAAAACATTGAACTTAATGTAAGTAATTTTTTGATTCTCTTCTGGTTTTGGCTTCCAAGACTGCATGAAGAAACCTGACTATTGCTGCACCCTAACACCTAACAGTCCCACCCCTCCTAGTTCTGACTGTAGGGAAATTGCAATTAAAGTTACACTTGGTTCACCTTGTGATAGTCCTGTCTGAGCGTTAGATTAGTACCAGCTGCTGTTTTCAGAGGGATCCTCACAAATAGGAGGGTCAGCCCGTAGCATCATATATTGGCTGCATGCCACTAGACATGAGCTGCTATGATGTCTCCCATGCACTGTAGATGAACAAGACAGAATAATCAGTTAAAGCTCTGCTTTCCGGCATAAATGTTCTCTGCAGGAACAGCCTGCTGAATTTGTTAAATGCAGGTGTGAACCTACACTAAGGCCCCATTCACACGTCTGCAATTCTGTTCCGCATTTTGCGGAATGGAATTGCGGACCCATTCATTCCTATGGGGACAGACGATGTCCCTCCCAGGTCTGCAATTGCATATCCGTACTTCTGGGTCCGCAATCGCGTTCCCGAAAAATATAGAACATGTCCTATTCTTGTCCGCAATTGCGGACGAGAAAAGGTATTTTCTATGAGAGTGCCGGCGATGTGCGGTCCGCAAAATGCAGAAGGCACATTGTCGGTGTCCGTGTTTTGCGGACCTGCCGATCCGTAGATCCGCAAAACGCACACGGACGTGTGAATGTAGCCCTATTCAGTTTTACTATATAGGACATATGGTCAAAACTTATAAAAACTGAGCAGTATTGAAGTAAATAAAGCGCTTGGTGAGACAGAAAACACACACACTGTAAGGCTGAATTTACAATTCAGTGTTATTCGGTCAGTTATTTCCGTCAGTTATTGTGAGCGAAAACTAGGATGCATATCAAAAACACAGAACCGGAGCATACATTTCCACTATACCGGATCTCTGAGTAGGCTTTTCTACTGGTTTTGGCTCACAATACCTGATAGAAATAACAAATCAAATAACTGAAGTGTGAACAAGCCTTAGATGCAGCAATCTCCATGTCTCTTTGCTTCCCTGACTCCCCCTACCTATCTATACTATGTGTGAGTGCTGTGTGCAGAATGTCCTGTGTATTTTGATAAGCAGCTTCACACTGCTCCCCCTGCCACATGCTTGTAAGCGCTAACAGGAAAACATCACAAGGAGGAGTCAGGAGACACAGGCTGAAGATCCTTCACTTACAGTTTCTCACAAAAGTGAGTACACCCCTCACATTTTTGAAAATGTTTCATTATATCTTTTAATGGGACATCACTCAAGATCTGACCCTTTGATACAATGTAAAGTAGTCAGTGTACAGCTTGTATAACAGTGTAAATTTGGTGTGCCCTCAAAATAACTCCACACACAGCCATTAATGTCTAAACCACTGTCAACAAAAGTGAGTAGTGAGTACACCCCTAAGTGAAAATGGCAAAATTGTGTCAAATTGTCAATATTTTGTGTGGCCAGCATCATTTCCACCGCTTCCTTAACTCTGTTGGGCATGGAGGTCACTAGAGCTTCACAGGTTACCACTGGAATCCTCTTCCCTCCTCCATGATGACATCACGGAGCTGGTGGATGTTAGAGACCTTGCGCTCCTCCACCTTCTGTTTGAGGACGCCCCACAGATGCTCAATAGGGTTTAGGTCTGGAGACATGCTTGGCCAGTCCAGTTCCTTTAGGGTCCATTCACACCCCGCATTTTGCGGAACGGAATTGCGGACCCATTAATTTCAATAGGGACAGACGATGTCCCGGCCGGGTCCGCAATTGCGGATCCGCACTTCCGGGTCCACAATCGCGTTCCCGAAAAAAATAGAACACGTCCTATTCTTGTCCGCAATTGCGGACAAAAAGAGGCATTTTCTATGTAGTGCCAGCGATGTGCGGTCCGCAAATTGCGTAACGCACATCGCCGATGTCTGTGTTTTGCGGATCCACGGATTCGTGGATCTGCAAAACACACACGGACGTGTGAATGGACCCTTAGACCGTTGTTTGTTTCCGCGACCGTTCCGGTTTTTTTTCACGGATAGGATGCTTCCCCATTTATGTCAATGGGTCTGTCAAAAAATGTGGATGGTCAACCGTTTTTTTTCCGCATCCGTGTTTACATTCCGTCAAAAAAATAGAGCATGTCCTATTTTTTTCACGTTTGCTGACACAGATAGGCATTATTACAATGGATTTGCCATAAAAACGGATCCGCCCAAAAAAAAGGTCCGTCATCCGTTTTTTTGGGCGGATGCAAAATTTGCGGACGGAACGGACGTGGAAACAAACAACGGTCGTGTGCATGAGGCCTTACCCTCAGTTTCCATTACAAGGCAGTGGTCATCTGGGAGGTGTGTTTGGGGCCATTATCATGTTGGAATACTGCCCTGCGGCCCAGTTTCCAAAGGGAGGGGACCCTGCCCTGCTTCAGTATGTCACAGTACATGTTGGCATTCATGGTTCCCCCATTGAACTGTAGCTCCCCACAGCCGGCAGCACTCATCAGGCCCAAACCATGACGCTCCCACCACCATGCTTGACTGTAGGCAGGACACACTTGTCTTTGTGCTCCTCACCTGGTTGCCGCCACAAACATTTGACACCATCTGAACCAAATAAGTTTATCTTGGTCTCATCGGACCACAGGACGGTTCCAGTAATCCATGGCCTTAGTCTGCTTGTCTTCAGCAAACTGTTTCAGGGCCGGGCCGACACAGAGGCTGAGGAGGCTCCAGCCTCAGGGCGCTCAAGCCTCAGGGCGCAGGCCACTCTCACCAAGTCCCTGCTGCTGCCGTGTAGCTATATTAGCAGCAGAGCATCCATTTCTGCGCTCTGCTGCTGTAACAGCCGGTCCTGCGCCCCCTAGTGGTGTTCTTCCTCCCTCCCTCAGTCTAGTGCAGTGTGCTGCAGCTCCATACCTTCCCCAGCCCCTGACTTCCTGCCTGTGTGTGCACCAGAGATTCACAACCCCCTCCCCCAGCACAGAGAGAAGAGCAGCGTCGGGACAGAGAAGGAGGAGGAGGAGGAATACTCTGCATCCTGCCTCTCCCTCCAAGTCACCAGAGACTGTATGTGCAGAAAATGTAAGGGGTTAAAGGGAATGGAATGGCAGTAATGTAATGTGCATATTGTGTGTTTTTATGTATGTGTGTCATATGTATGTCTGTATATATGTATGTGTGTCATATGTATGTCAGTATGTGTGTGTCATATGTATGTCTGTATATATGTGTGTGTCGTATGTCTGTATATATGTGTGTGTCATATGTATGTCTGTATATATGTGTGTGTCATATGTATGTCTGTATGTATGTCAGTATATATGTGTGTGTCATATGTATGTCAATATATATGTGTGTGTCATATGTATGTCAGTATATATGTGTGTGTCATATGTATGTCAGTATATATGTGTGTGTCATATGTATGTCAGTATATATGTGTGTGTCATATGTATGTCAGTATATATGTGTGTGTCATATGTATGTCAGTATATATGTGTGTGTCATATGTATGTCAGTATATATGTGTGTGTCATATGTATGTCAGTATATATGTGTGTGTCATATGTATGTCAGTATATATGTGTGTGTCATATGTATGTCAGTATATATGTGTGTGTCATATGTATGTCTGTATATATGTGTGTGTCATATGTATGTCTGTATATATGTGTGTGTCATATGTATGTCTGTATATATGTGTGTGTCATATGTATGTCTGTATGTATGTCAGTATATATGTGTGTGTCATATGTATGTCAGTATATATGTGTGCGTCATATGTATGTCAGTATAGATTATCTAACCCAGTCCCCTTTCCCCATCAGCCCTTGTCCTACCCCCATCTACCCCACCAGACATTTAGATGTTATTTATTCCTGCTATTCTAATGCTCTGATCAGTAGATGCTCAAGTCAAGCCCTCACCCCCAGCCATTTAGATATGTATGTTATCAATCATCCCCCACCCCCGCCTTCCTTGTAATTTGCTGGCCCCCAATATCCATTGTGAGTCACAATCCATAACACTGCCATCCACAGATCCCCCATAACAGTGTGTCATCCACAGATCCCCATAACAGTGCCATCCACAGATCCCCCATAACAATGTCATCCACAGATCCCCCATAACAGTGTGTCATCCACAGATCCCCCATAACAGTGCCATCCACAGATCCCCCATAACAATGTCATCCACAGATCCCCATAACAGTGTGTCATCCACAGATCCCCATAACAGTGCTCATCCACAGATCCCCCATAACAATGCGTCATCCACAGATCCCCTATAACAGTGTGTCATCCACAGATCCTCTATAACAGTGTCATCCACAGATCCCCCATAACAGTGCCATCCACAGATCCCCCATAACAATGTCATCCACAGATCCCCCATAACAGTGTGTCATCCACAGATCCCCATAACAGTGCCATCCACAGATCCTCCATAACAATGTCATCCACAGATCCCCATAACAGTGTGTCATCCACAGATCCTCCATAACAGTGCCATCCACAGATCCCCCATAACAATGCGTCATCCACAGATCCCCCATAACAGTGTGTCATCCACAGATCCCCATAACAGTGTCATCCACAGATCCCCATAACAGTGTCATCCACAGATCTCCCATAACAGTGTGTCATCCACAGATCCCCATAACAGTGTCCTCCACAGATCCCCCATAACAGTGTCATCCATAGATCTCCCATAACAGTGTTGTCCACAGATCCCCATAAGTGTGTCATCCACAGATCCCCATAGCATTGTCATCCACAGATCCTTCATAACAGTGTGTCATCCACAGATCCCCATAACAGTGTCATCCACAGATTACTCCCATAACAGTGTCATCCATAGATCCCCCCATAACAGTTTCATCCATAGATCCGCCCCATAACAGTGTCATCCACAGATCCCCTTCATAACAATGTCATCCACAGATCCCCCATAACAGTGTCATCCACAGATCCCCCCCATAACAATGTCATCCACAAATCCTCCATAACAGTGCGTCATTAATTGATACATTAAACTGTGCATATTTATGTGTGATTACAACAGTATTTAGTAAAGACTCCACAAGTTGGGGGGGGGGGGGGGGCGCACTTGGGCAGCTCAGCCTCTGTTGGTGGTGGACCTTGTCCCAGCCCTGAACTGTTTGCAGGCTTTCTTAAACATCATCTTTAGAAGAGGCTTCCTTCTGGTGACGACAGCCATGCAGACCAATTTGATGCAGTGTGCGGTGTATGGTCTGAGCACTGACAGGCTGACCCCCACCCCTGTAACCTCTGCAGCAATGCTGGCAGCACTCATACATCCTCTGGATATGCTGCTGAGCACGTGCACCTAACTTCTTTGGTCGACCATGATGAGGCCGGTTCTGAGTGGAACCTGTCTTGTTAAACCGCTGTATGGTCTTGGCCACCGCTCTGCAGCTCAGTGTCAGGGTGTTGGCATTCTTCCTATAGCAGAGGCCATCTTTACGTAGAGCAACAATTCCTTTTTTTTTAGATCCTCAGAGTTCTTTGCCATGAGGTGCCATGTTTTACTTCCAGTGACCAGTATGAGAGTGTGAGAGAGTGTGAAATTTAACACATCTGCTCCCCATTCACACCTGAGACCTTGTAACACTAACAAGTCACATGACACCGGGGAGGGAAAATGGCTAATTGGGCACAATTTGGCCATTTTCCCTTAGGGGTGTACTCACTTGTTGCCATCAGTTTAGACATTAATGGCTGTGTTTTAACTTATTTTGAGGACACACCAAATTTACACCGTTATACAAGCTGTACATGGACTACTTTACATTGTATCAAAGTGTCAGATCTTCAGTGTTGTCCCAGGAAAAGATAGGAGAAAATATTTACAAAAATGTGAGGGGTGTACTCTCTTTTGTGAGATACTGTAGGATACACCTGAGACTCTGCAGTGAATTAGGAGTTAACAGTCCTATGTCTCATATCTAGCATTTTCTGCCCTTAGATATGATTGAGAACAGAAAAACTGCAGTGTGATGTGACATGCAAAAAATGTCATTATTAACTGTTGATCTTGCATTATATACACGGGTCAGTAAACTCTGAATAAACAGTGTTATATCTTACCCCAGGGAGTGGGATTCTGCAGTGTATGGATTTATGGGAAAATGAAGAAAAAAAAAAAAAGGAAAATAAATAAATAAACAGTTGTCACTGCTGGTGGTTTGTTACATTTGTATCCAGTCTGGATTCCAGATGAATGTATTTTATCTGCACTGATACATTGTAACAAAGTTTTGTACTGCTGATGCGGTTAGCTCACGGAGGATTGTCTTAACTGGATTCAATTGTAGCAAATCTTCAGCTGTGAGAAGTGCTAGGGCATGTATTTTACCGGGAACACATGGCGAAAAACTGGGAAAACTGCATGTTTCCTGCCTCCCAGTAGAATTTCGTAGCTCATACAACGGGCAGCTTCGCCCCATTGAGCGGTATGAAATCTGCAGGCGGGTCCGCAGTATGTGCAGACTGGAAATCCACATCTCCAGCCTCAGATATGGAGATATGCGCCAAAAAATGCACCATTTTCTGTCCTTTAATTTGTCTTTTGTGAACATAATGATCACTCACTTTTCCACCTTATTTTCAACTCTTGATGAGTGTGGCATAAAAAGTGGAATTTGTGTACAATTTTTGTGCATGTGATAATTTGTGTAAATTTATGGCGCTGGACATTTTACTGTATGTTTCACCCTATTGATTGCGAGTTCCACTGCGCTCCTTATGTATGGAAGTATAAGGCCCCATTCACACGTCCGCTTTTTAGTCCGCATGTATTCCGTAATTCTGCGGAATAGATGCAGACCCATTCATTGTGAATGGGGCCGACATGATGCGAGAGCACACTATGTGCTCTCCGCTTCCACATTTGCGGAGCCGCGGCCCCGAACTTCCAGGTTTCGGCTCCGCAACAGATAGAGCATGTCCTATTCTTGTCCGCAGCCTGCGGACAAGAATAGGCATCTCTATGGGGAGTGCCGCCATGGTGTGTTGCGGATCCGCAACACACTGCGGACGTCTGAATGGGGCCTAAGGCCTCTTGCACACCACCATTTTTTTTCCGTTTACGTTCCGTTTTTTTTGCGTTCCATAAACTGAACCATTCATTTCAATGGATCCACAAAAAAACGGAAGGTACTCCTTATGCCTTCCGTTTCTGCATTTTCTTTTTTCCATTCTGTTCAAAGATAGAACATGTCATATTATTGTCCACATAACGGACAAGGATAGCACTGTTCTATCAGGGGCAAGCTGTTCCGTTCAGCAAAAAACGGAATGCACATGGACATTATCCGTATTTTTGGCGGATCCGTTTGATTGCAGTTGATAAACCCTGTGCACCTAATTAACATAATGTAAAAATGGAATGATAAATTACAGTCTGTACTGATTTCGTGTTCGTGAGCATGAGTCCTTAAAGGGATTGTTGTGGTGCCCCCTGATGTTACATACTTGTTATGGAGCCCCCTGGGGTTACATACTTGTTGTGGCGACCCCTGATGTTACATACTTGTTATGGCGTCCCCTGGTGTTACATACTTGTTGTGGCGACCCCTGATGTTACATACTTGTTGTGGCGACCCCTGATGTTACATACTTGTTATGGCGCCCCCTGGTGTTACATACTTGTTGTGGCCACCCCTGAAGTTACATACTTGTTGTGGCCACTCCTGATGTTACATACTTGTTGTGGCGACTCGTGATGTGACGTACTTGTTATGGCGCCCCCTGATGTTACATACTTGTTATGGCGCCCCCTGATGTTACATACTTGTTATGGCGCCCCCTGATGTTACATACTTGTTATGGCGCCCCCTGATGTTACATACTTGTTATGGCGCCCCCTGATGTTACATACTTCTTATGGCGCCCCCTGGTGTTACAGACTTCTTATGGCGCCCCCTGGTGTTACATACTTCTTATGGCACTTCCAGCTGTTTTTTCTCTCTCAGAACGCCCACTTCATGTGTCCAGTGCCGGTGAGAAGAAGTCACTTGTAGCTCTGATTCCTATTGGCTGGCTGTACAGTAGCAGCAATCACTGCTCCGCTCGTATACAGGAGGAAACGGGTGATTGAGCTGAGCTGTGACAACTGGCACTGGGTTTTGAGAGGGAATAAAAAAAATGCTGGGGGTGCCATAACAACCATATATCAGTAGGGGGCGCCTCAACAAAAATGTAACTTTTAAATATGGTAATAAAACAGGCAAATAACTAGCCAGGTTAGCGAACGGACAAAGACCCCAGCAGGTAATGCCCAAACTTAAACCGGCTGATGGTACTATACTAGAAGATCCTAGACAAACCCTGATGGTCTTTAGGCAATATTTTGAGGGTCTCTACACCCAAGGGCGATATGATGCAAAGATGGGGTATGATTTTTTTGGCCCAGCTGGACCTTCCGAGTATGGTAGAGGAAGATTTGGCTAATTTAAATGCCCCGATCAATGATAAAGAGGTGAGCTCGGTCATTAAATAATGGAAAGGCCCCAGGACCAGATGGATATCCAGCCGAGTTCTATAAAGGATTGGGTAAGGACATCATACCCACCTTGGTGTTACTACAGGGTAAAGCTATCGTGCAGTCAGGAAATGAGGCCTTTACTAAGGTTCTGCCCAAACCCAATAAAGACCCCACACACCCGAACTCTTACAGGCCATCAAGACCTAAAGATCTTGTCTAAAATTATGACCAACTGTCTGGCAAATTATTTTACGAAGATCATTGGTCACCAATATACGAACACTCCTAGCAGTACAGGACTGGGTGGCCAGTGGGGGTCATGTGAGAGGTGGGGGCCCGGCTTTGTTGGCATTGGATGCGGAGAAGGCATTCGATAATGTTAATTGAGAGTGGCTGGGGATGGTCCTGGACCGGATGGGTATTCAGGGATGCCTCCAGACTTTTCTTCGAGCAATATATGCAAACCCAAAAGCCAGGATTGGCCTCCCTGGGTTCCTGTCCGCTCCGATCCATCTCCAGAAGGGGACTAGGCAGGGTTGCCCATTATCGCCCCTCCTGTTCGATATAGCACTTGAACCGTTAGCAATTTATTTGGTGAAATCTAGTATATATCAAGGTATAAAGGTAGGTTCCCGGGAAATAAAGTTGACCTGCTTTGCAGATGATGGGCTACTGTTCCTAGATACCCCAGCATATCACTTGGATAAGATCGTAAGTGAATTGGAAAATATAGGATCATTCACGGGATATAAAATAAATGTAACTAAATGTCAGCTACTACCCTTAATGGGCAGGAACTTTGAGCTGGAGTATCGGACTTTATTACATACTTGGGGATTAAGATCAGTAGGTTTCTGACATCCCTTTATAAATTGAATTATACCCCTTTAATAAATAAAATAGTCCAAGAGTTAGGGTACTTTCACACTAGCGTTATTCTTTTCCGGCATTAAGTTCCGTCCTAGGGGCTCAATACCGGAAAAGAACTGATCAGTTTTATCCTAATGCATTCTGAATGGAGAGAAATCCGTTCAGGATGCATCCGGATGTCTTCAGTTCAGTCACTGCACGTTTTTTGAACGCGGTATTATCTCCGTCCAAAATTCCGGAACACTTGCCGGAATGCCAGATCTGGCATTAATTTACATTGAAATGTATTTAGACCTCTAAAAATGTAAAAAAATAAATAACAACCGGAGAGACGGATCCGTTATTGCAATGCATTTGTGAGACGGATCCGCATCCAGATCCGTCTACAAATGCTCTCCGTTTGCATACAGATTGCCAGATCCTCAAACCGCAAGTGTGAAAGTGCCCTTAGATAGGTGGAATGATTTGCCACTATCGCTTCTGGGAAGGGCTCATTTGATAAAGATGACTAGTTTTGCAAGGCTACTGTATCCACTACAAACCAAACCACTCTTATTGAAGCATAGCGACATCTGTAAAATACAAACAGCTTTCATAAACTTTCTGTGGAAGAAAAAAACGTCCTCGTATTGCATACAATAAACTATACTTGTTGAAATGGGAGGGGGGATTGCAAAGTCCCAACATTAGGGGATATAACTTAGCATCACTACTCCGGCATGTCAGGGACTGGATTTGGAATACCTCCAGGGCTTCAGACTAAAAAAAATAACCAGGAGCCATTGGCTCCTAAACTGAAAAATTTAGGAGCCAAATTACATTTTTTAGTCGCCAAATTTAAAATGCATAAATTATAAGGAGAAGATGAGACTCAGGTTACAGTAGTGAGCCAGCTCTACATATAGGAGAATACAGCACCACATACCTGTTACCAGGGCCGGTGCAAGGATTTTTGCCAACACAAGCGAAGCTACATATTGGCCCCCCCCATCATCACATTATGACCCTCTCCCCCCCCCCCCATGGCTCATCATCCCGCCCCCCCCCCCCATGTCACATTTCTCCCCCTCCATGGCACAGACTACAGACATTTGATTTGTCCCCCCTCCCATCATGTCACCCATGACCCCCCCCCCATTAATGTTGTGTAATAATTATAAACAATATGCGCTCATCACCTACAGCCTACCTTACGGCAGTCCACAGTCCGTCTGGGCTGGCTGTGTGAGTCACAGTCACCAACAGCTGCTCCAGTCCCTGCTGCTGCCCTCCGCGGAGCCACTCGCCAGTCACACACCCACTGAGTGCGCCCGTGACCGTGTTGCTGTGCTGCCGCTCTGTGAGTGAGGATCGGGGCCGCATGGCACATGCAGGCTAGGGTGGGTGGCCGGGGGCCCTGCGGTGCAACTTGCCGCAAGTGATTTAAAAAAAAAAAAGTTAATTTTTCTGCCCCCCCCCCTTCTCTGCGCCCTAAGGCAGCCGCTTGGTCTGCCTTATTATAGAATCGGCCCTGCCTGTTACATCCAGTGACATCTGAGGGACAAGGTGACTAAAAATGGCGAATTGCGTTTTTTTTTTTTTCTGTTTACGTCGTTCACCGCAGCGGAAATAGTTTTTTAGATTTTAATAGCTCACACTTTTTCGGACGTGGTGATATGTAATATGTTTATTTTTTATTGTTTGTAAATTTTTAATGTAAAATTGGGAAAGGGGGTGGCCCGGCGACTTTTAGTATTTTGGTGTTTTTTTAACTTTTTTTTTTTTCTTTATACCTTTTATTTACGAACTATTAGCCCCCTTAGGGGTAGAACCTGGGATCTTTTAATCCCTTGTCCTATTCACCCTAATAGAGCTCGAACCTGGGATCTTTTAATCCCTTGTCCTATTCACCCTAATAGAGCTCTATCAGGGTGAATAGGATCTTACACTCTCCCTGCTGCCCTGTGCATAGTGCACACAGCAGCAGGGAGCTGACCATGGCAGCCAGGGCTTCAGTAGCATCCTGGTTGCCATGGTAACCGATCGGAGCCCCAGCATTACACTGCTGGGGCTCCAATCAGAAGAGAAGAGGTAAGGGGACTCCGTGGCCACTGCCACCAATGATACCAATACAAGGGGAAGAGGGGAGGGGACTTGGGAGGGCACAATGCTCCACCAATGATACTAACACTATGGGGGGGTCGCCACCACCAATGGTTTATATAATTTATAATACTAGGGGGCGGCGGCGCCCTGCGCCACGAATGGATATAATTAACTCATTAATTAAAGTGTAGGCAGCGGGCGCCGGCAGCGGTATCACAGACCCAGCAGCCGGCCTCAATAACAGGGCATGCGATCCGCGGCAATTAACCCTCAGCTGTTGCACCTGAGAGGTTAATTTCCACGGATCCCATGCCTATTATTGAGGCCGGGTGCCGGGTCTGTGATACCGCTGCCGGCACCCGCTGCCTACACTTGAATTAATTAGTTAATTACATTCATTGGTAGCGCAGCGGGCACAGCTCCTCCCCCTCCTCTTCCCTGCTATCTCCCCATTGGTCAGCAGCAGCCGCGTCACAGTCGGGAGGGAGGG
This sequence comes from Bufotes viridis, assembly GCA_033119425.1. Lineage (NCBI taxonomy): Eukaryota > Metazoa > Chordata > Amphibia > Anura > Bufonidae > Bufotes > Bufotes viridis. Next base: position 32,826,230 of record CM065589.1, read on the forward strand.
ACTAGCACACTGTGCTAGTGAAGACAACATAGCATACTAGGCTGCGCAGCGATACACTGTGCAACCCTACAGCGCGGCCATCCAGTCAAATTCGGAGATGTGGTGCGGAACGGAAGCATTGAACAGAACCACGAAACGGAATCACTACGGAGTGCTTCCTGGGGTTCCGTTCTGTGCCTCTGCACCACAAAAAGATAGAACTTGCTCTGTTTTTGCGGAATAGACGGATCGCAGTCCCCATTCAAGTAAATGGGTCCCCAATCTGCATGCGGCTGGCCCACGTTCAATTTGCGGTCCACAGCACGGGCACGGAGCCCTTACGTTCGTGTGAACAAGTCCTTACTGAACAGAGGTCTGTGGTTATGTCACTAAGGTCTGGAAGGTGGGAGTTGGGCAAACCCCTCAACGATGTATTTTTCATTACTTACCCCTTAACCAGGAGGCAGAAACCCAGGGTATTATAACGACCAAGGGCCCACACATTGCCCTATTGGCGGAAAAAAAACGCATTCTAAGAAAATGGTTACAACCTCAAATTCCAACAATAGAGGAGGTGATGGGGACACCGAAGAGAGTGATGTATATGGATAGGTTGGAAACTGAAAGAAAAAAGGAAAAGGCCACGATAAAGTTCTTTAAAAAATGGCGATCATTTATTGAAACATCTCTCACTGAGTATGAGATTCAGGAAGTATTACAACCCTTTACGGAAACAACGTGGTTCCTCAAAGAACAACAGGCCTATCTTTTGGGCAAACTACTGGCGTGACTGGGGGGCGGAATCCACAGTGTGGGAATTGGGTTTTAAGGGGGAGGGAATTATATTTGTGTTCTTTTCCGCAAAATAAAAAGAGGGGGAAAAAATGGATCAGGACACCAGATTGGTCCGCATTATCTATATTGGAAACGAAGAAGGGTGGGTTCACACTAGCGTTAGGGATTCCGTTATGGCTTTCTGTTATAACATGGTTATAATGTAAAATAACGGAATGCCCAGACAGAATGCAAAACGGAAGCCATTTAAAAGGCATAACGGATCCGTCTGGGTCCCGTTATGCAAGACAGAAAACAAAGTCCTGTCAGGACTTTGTTTTCCGTCTTGCATAACGGGAACCAGACGGATCCGTTTTGATTTCCACAGACTTCTATTAGGACGGAAAGCAAACGGAATGCCTTTTAATGGCTTCCATTTTGCATTCCATCATAATAAAAGTCTATGGGCAGAAGAACGTATCCGTCCTTCCGTCTTATGGACTCTGTTATTTTCCGTTATAACCATGGTATAACGGAAAGCCATAACGGAATCCCTAACGCTAGTGTGAACCCACCCTAATGTGCATAGTTCATTTGTGACTTCAGATATAGTATTAGCCTAAGATGATATCTGATGATGTTTTGTATCAATGTGTTTTCCTTTCTGAAAAAGGAGTTTGTACAGTCGTGCCCAAAAGTTTTGAGAATTACATAAATATTGGAAATTGGAAAAGTTGCTGCTTAAGTTTTTATAATAGCAAATTGCATATACTCCAGAATGTTATGAAGAGTGATCAGATGAATTGCATAGTCCTTCTTTGTCATGAAAATTAACTTATTCCCAAAAAAAGGACCCGCTGAGATCATTTCAGTAATCGTCTTGTTAACTCAGGTGAGAATGTTGACGAGCACAAGGCTGGAGATCATTATGTCAGGCTGATTGGGTTAAAATGGCAGACTTGACATGTTAAAAGGAGGGTGATGCTTGAAATCATTGTTCTTCCATTGTTAACCATGGTGACCTGCAAAGAAACGCATGCAGACATCATTGCATTGCATAAAAATGGCTTCACAGGCAAGGATATTGTGGCTACTAAGATTGCACCTCAATCAACAATTTATAGGATCATCAAGAACTTCAAGGAAAGAGGTTCAATTCTTGTTAAGAAGGCTTCAGGGCGTCCAAGAAAGTCCAGCAAGTGCCAGGATCGTTTCCTAAAGAGGATTCAGCTGCGGGACAAGAGTGCCACCAGTGCAGAGTTTGCTCAGGAATGGCAGCAGGCAGGTGTGAGCGCATCTGCACGCACAGTGAGGCGTAGACTTTTGGAAGATGGCCTGGTGTCAAGAAGGGCAGCAAAGAAGGCACTTCTCTCCAAAAAAAACACCAGGGACAGATTGATCTTCTGCAGAAAGTATCATGAATGGACTGCTGAGGACCGGGGCAAAGTCATATTCTCCGATGAAGCCTCTTTCCGATTGTTTGGGGCATCAGGAAAAAGGCTTGTGCGGAGAAGAAAAGGTGAGCGCTACCATCAGTCCTGTGTCATGCCAACAGTAAAGCATCCTGAGACCATTCATGTGTGGGGTTGCTTCTCATCCAAGGGAGTGGGCTCACTCACAATTTTGCCCCAAAACACAGCCATGAATAAAGAATGGAACCAAAACCCCCTCCAACAGCAACTTCTTCCAACAATCCAACAACAGTTTGGTGAAGAACAATGCATTTTCCAGCACGATGGAGCACCCTGCCATAAGGCAAAAGTGATAACTAAGTGGCTCGGGGACCAAAACGTTGACATTTTGGATCTATGTTCTGGAGACTCCCCAGATCCTAATCCCATTGAGAACTTGTGGTCAATCCTCAAGAGGCGGGTGGACAAACAAAAACCCACTAATTCTGGCGAACTCCAGGAAGTGATTATGAAAGAATGGATTGCTATCAGTCAGGAATTGGCCCAGAAGTTGATTGAGAGCATGCCTAGTCGAATTGTAGAGGTCCTGAAAAAGAAGGGCCAACACTGCAAATACTGACTCTTTGCATAAATGTCATGTAATTGTCGATAAAAGCCTTTGAAACGTATGAAGTGCGTGTAATTATATTTCACTACATCACAGAAACAACTGAAACAAAGATCTAAAAGTAGTTTAGCAGCAAACTTTGTGAAAACTAATATTTGTGTCATTCTCAAAACTTTTGGCCACGACTGTACATTTATCCTGGTCTGAATAAAAGTTTGAATTAATAAAAAAGAAAAAAATGTAACCGGAGCATTATTTTTTTTAAATGATTCCAATTGAAACTTCTGTTGAACTGATCTAACAGTGAAAATTAATACTTACTTGTGGTAAAACCAAAGATCTCATTGAAGTAATTCTTACAGGTAAAGAATATTTTTCTTTTGTTTGCAGTGCAAAATGAAGGGTGTGCAATGCAGCGGGTCATCAGTCATCCTGCAGGCTGGAGGACCCCACTGATAGAGGCCCATGCTGTCCATCAGGCAGGATGCATTAAATCTACCAAGGTGTGCAGGAGGACAGCAATAAGTAAACTCCAGTAAGTAGCCAGAGCTCTTTACACGTCATGTTACCGTCACATTAAACGGGTTCTATACCTCTTACTTCCCCACCGATCAGATACTGACGACCTATCCAAATAATCAGGGCCAGGAAGAGGTAGTTCGGCGCACGAGGCAGAGCAGGCAAATTGCATCGCCCCCACATCCCCCCCCCCCCCAGAATCAATTCAAAGGGACCCTACTTACTAATAAAAAGACTAAAACACATCAGGAGGCAGATCCAGTGACTTACTAGTGATGTCTCCATGGATTTTAGTTGTTCATCACTTCCCTTTTCTTCTCCACTGGATCCAGATCATCACAGGCAAAGTCTTTGGTCAGTTGTTTGCAGCCCCTAATACTCCCAGATTGTCCTGATAGACCCCCAATAGTGATACCAATACTCCTCAAAGTGCCCCATTATTGCCAGTATATAATGCCCCTCATTAGTGCCAGTACATAATGCTCCCCCGAGTTCCGCTACATAATGCTCTCCCCCATTAGTGCCAGTACATAATGCCCCCCCCCCCCCCCCGAGTCCCATTCGTGCCAGTACATAATGCTCTCCCCCGAGGGCCGCTACATAATGCTCTCCCCCATTAGTGCCAGTACATAATGCCCCTCATTAGTGCCAGTACATAATGCTCCCCCTCCCCTGAGTGCCGCTACATAATGCTTTCCCCCATTAGTGCCAGTACATAATGCTCCCCCTCCCCTGAGTGCCGCTACATAATGCTCTCCCCCATTAGCGCCAGTACATAATGCTCTGCCCCAAGTGCCGCTACATAATGCTCTCCCCCATTAGTGCTAGTAAATAATGCCCCCCCCCTGATGCCGCTCCATAATGCTCTCCCCCATTAGTGCTACTATATAATTATTTTTTGTTCCACCCCCCTAGTATCAGTATCTAATGCTCTTCTGTCTCTTTTCCCCTTTTAGTGCCAGTATGCCAAAAACACTTACTTCACTCCGTACCCCCGCTGCCGTCTGCGCTGCAGGCCACAGACCACCTCCGATCTGTGGCCTGTGTTGCCACGTCCTGGCGCACATGGTCCACATGACATCCCTGCTCCCCTGCAGTGACCTCTTGCGCTGCTGTACTCCCTTATAGGCTTCAGGCCTAGCGGTCTGAAACCTATGATGCTGAACGGCCGCAATAGCAGCCATGATGGCGCCCCTATCATGGGAAGCAAGGTGGCGCCCTAGGATATTTGATCAGTAAGAAAAAGGTATAGAACCCTTTTAAACCTAATAATATGTATTCTCATCTCTGAAATCATTGTCTTATTGCTTCTGTGCATCAGATAGAAAACAATGGGCAACTTTTGCAAACAGCCTTGCTTAAAAATCTAGTTTTATATCTAGAGCTCCCATCCAGACCTCTCTGTTTCTATGGTTACAGACTACAAACAAACCCTGTGTAGTCTGATCCTCTGTCACTCCATGTGACACTTCTTCTACTGTCTGTAGCTGAGCAGGAAGTGGGAATGGATGACCGGGTAATATATGGATGGCCTGGCCTGCCGGAGGACAACTGGCTCATGCTTAGCTACATACAGAAAAGCTGGGTTAAAGTAAAAGGGGTGTTCCAGCCAAATAAAAAAAAGGGTTTCCATGGATACAAAGGTTGTACAGGAGCGCCATCTTGTTTTTCCAGATTCCTAAAAGAGAAATCATTTATGTAGTGATATCCTTAGCGGCACAGATTTGCCATTCAGGAGTCTGGGAAAGCTAAGTGATAATTCCTACCGGATGCCATATTCACAGTCACCCAGTAACCAGCACAGGAAAGTGCCTTCAGACGCAGGAGGAAATATCACATAGTAAACACTTTATGCAAAAAGAAAAAGAAATAAATCAAAAGTCTTCACTCTGCATCTGCACAAGAATGCACTTGCACTACCCCAGGGGGGAGGGGGGGATACAGATGTGTAATCAGTTTGGTATTTTGGAGAAGTAGAGCGGATCCTGGCAGACTGTCTGGCCTCCTTCCTGTGCAGGAGGGGTGGAGGATGGCGCTCTACCTTGCAGAGAGAACAGTGAGGATGTGAGTGTCTGCATATTCAAAATCAATTCCACCTTAAACATGAGGAAATACAAAAAATTTTACTATGCTGGTTGCATCTCTTTCTCGGAAAGCTAGATGAAAAGCGGTATGGCTGTTAGTACAGTCCCCTGCTGGCTTTTCCAGACTCCTGAAAGGCAGGTCCGAAAAAGGACCAAAAAAACCTGACACATCTTTATATTATAATCGCCTAGCTAAATGGTTAAATAAGCAGACGGTTCTTCATGTGCAGCCAAACTAAACAAGCAGAGCTGAGTAAAGCATGGTGGAGAAAACACTTCAACTGTGAATATTTTTCAGGATGCCCCTAAGCTCCCTCTAGTGGCAGCCTGCTGGCTGCCAGAATTTTGATGTGTAATTGTCCTTCCATGTCAGAGAAGCTGGGTTTGGTAATGCAGGCAGCCATCAAGTGAATAGGGTGGAGTTGCAGAATTGGACATAGATGAGTGCTATGCCTTGTCTCGTATAGGGCTGCAGCTATCGACTATTTTTGTAATCGATTAATCAAGTACTCTAATAACAAAAAACGAATTAAAAGAATGTTTTTTTTAATAAAAATGTATAAGTTCTCCCCTAGTGCCATCAGCTCCCCCCCTAGTGCCATCAGCTCCCCCCCCCCTAGTGCCATCAACTGCCCCTCCCTCAGTGCCATCAGCTGCCCCTCCCTCAGTGCCATCAGCTGCCCCCCCTAGTGCTATTAGCTGCCCCCCCTAGTGCTATCAGCCCCCCCCCCCCCCCCAGTGCCGTCAGCTTGCACTAGGAGCTTGTCCCCCTGGTGCCATCAACTTTCCCCTCAGTGCCACCAGCTTGTTCCCCAGTGCCACCATCTCCCCCTCCTAGCCATGTCCCTGCTGTTCGGTGGGGGGAAGGAACCCCAATCAATCATGCATTAATGGCTTATCTTAGAGATAAGCCTTCATACGTTGTTTGCATAGTTAAAGGGGTTTTCCAGGTGTTTTAAGCCTTAGGACAGATCATCAATATCTAATCAGTGGGGGTCCGACACCACTGCCTTTCATCTGTTAGAGTAGGCTGAGTGCTGTAGGCCTCCTCACAGCTTACTAAGCACAGCGCCATTCATTGGATGTGCTTGGTATTGCAGCTCAGCCCATTCACTTGAATGGGACTGAGCTTGTACATACGGTATGTTGATGATGAATGTGACATCACAGGCCTAGGAAGGGTCTGCAGCACTCACTGGAGCTCCACAGCCTCTTCACAGAGCTGATTGGAGGGGGTACCGATCTGATATTGATGACCATCAATAATAAGTTTGTGGTATGGGTTGGGATCTTGGAGATCAGACTCCTACAATCATGAAGAGATGTTGTGTCCCAGTTATAGTCCATCACTATATAAGATAGAAACCAGATAGGAATACCTCTTTAAGATCAATGATGGTTTTGATTACGTGTAAAAGGACCTTTCCAGTATTCCTCTTGCTTTCAGCAAATATAAATGGTCATTTTATTACAACCATACGCTGGGACCCTGCCCAGTTAATTGTTTTCATTGACTTCCTCTTCATTTTGTATGACAGGATTGAATGAACACAAACGTGTGATCATGGGAGATATGAAGACCCCGGACTTTGATGACCTTCTTGCAGCCTTTGACATTCCTGACATGGTAGATCCGAAAGCAGCTATTGAGTCTGGACACGACGAGCACGATAATCATATTAAGCAAAGTGCCCAAGGAGATGACGAAGCTCATGTCCCATCCTCTTCTGACGTTGGCGTAAGTGTTATAGTTAAGAACGTAAGGACCATTGAATCTTCAGAAGCTTCCGAGAAGGACTCTCATCACTCCACAGGTAATGGCCTGCACAATGGCTTTCTTACAATCTCAAATCTTGAACGTTTCAACAAGGAAGGCCTGAAATCCCTCAAAGACAAAACAATGGTGTCTGGACATGTTCAAAAAGACTCAGTTTTCAACCAGTTTAGTCCTATTTCCAGCGCTGAAGAATTTGATGACGATGAAAAAATTGAAGTCGACGACCCCCCCGATCGTATTGACCTAACCAAGGGTTTTGGCTCTAACATTTTAAGCGCATCTGTTTCTCAGCACCCTTATGAGCGAGATAAGACAATGGAACACTTGATAAAATCTGGAAATGCAGTTCCCAGCAACGGTAGCAAAAGCAAAGAATGCCAAAAAGACTTTGAGATGGCTGCTCTAAATGCCTATGACCTGAAAGTGAAAAAGGATGAAAAACTGAAAGAGTGTGTCCAGAGGGTGCTGGATGGAAAAGTGCAACTGGAGAAAGGGGAAGTCAATGGGGAAAGCCTATCACAATTGAAGTTAAAGTCTTCTGCAAAACTTTCTTCATGCATTGCTGCGATCGCTGCCCTCAGCGCTAAGAAGACAGCCTATGATCCGAAGGATATGCAGTTCAATGCTGAAGAATCGTCTCAGGTGCCAAAAGAAATGAGTGATAGTCCATCGGCAAATGTCAAGTGTCCCGATGCTCAGTTGACTGTCCAAAGCCTCATTGATGGTGCAAAGAAGACCCCTGTGAAGCCAAACGATAGCCCGAGGAGTGTCTCCAGTGAGAACAGTAGCAAAGATTCACCATCCTCTGGTGGGTCAACTCCAGCTATCCCTAAAGTAAGAATAAAGACCATTAAGACATCATCTGGTGAAATCAAGAGGACTGTTACTAGGGTGCTGCCAGACTTTGAACCAGAAGGGACCAAACAGCCTTCTGATCGGTCGCCTTCAATGGTAGCTTCACCAGTCTTGTCATCCCCTACGTCTGCCGCCGCTGTGCTTTCTTCTCCATCAAGAGCGTCCGTCCAAACAAGTCCTGCCACCAACCCTGCTTCTTCTACGGATGCTCCTTCCAAACAGGTCACGATCAAACCTGTGGCCACAGCCTTCCTGCCGGTATCTGCGGTAAAAACGGCAGGCTCTCAAGTAATAAACTTGAAATTTGGTAACAATACTACAGTGAAAGCAACAGTCATCTCCGCTGCATCTGTCCAAAGTGCAAGCAATGCTATAATTAAGGCCGCCAATGCCATTCAACAGCAGACGGTGGTGGTTCCAGCTTCCAGTCTTGCCAATGCCAAATTTGTGCCAAAGACGGTACATTTTGCCAACCTTAACCTCTTGCCTCAAGGTTCCCAATCTACTACAGAGCTTCGCCAAGTGTTGACTAAGCCTCAGCAGCAAATCAAGCAAACACTTGTGCCCACCACGGTGGTGACCCCAACCAAAAAGGTTTCCAGAGTCCAAGTGGTGGCTTCCTCGCAAAGTTCTGTGGTGGAAGCCTTTAATAAAGTATTGAGCAGTGTTAACCCGATTCCTGTATATGTTCCCAATCTCAGTCCACCAACCAATGCGGGAATTAGCCTGCCGACACGTGGATATAAGTGTTTAGAATGTGGAGATGCCTTTGCCTTGGAAAAGAGCCTTCTACAACATTATGACCGTCGGAGTGTACGCATCGAAGTCACCTGCAACCATTGCACAAAAACTTTAGTTTTTTATAATAAATGCAGTCTTCTCTCACATGCACGTGGACATAAAGAAAAAGGAGTGGTTATGCAGTGTTCACACCTTATCCTAAAGCCGGTCCCAGTCGATCAGATGATCTCCTCGCCCCAGAATAGTGTTTCCACTCCAACGACGCCAGCTCCTCGACAAAGCCCCGCTACAGTGGTGGCACATACAGTAGCAAAGGTGTCGGCTGGAGCTTCTAGCCCAGTGATATCGGCTCCCGTCAGTGCCCAGGTCAGGACCGCTATGCCTTTAGATGAAGATTCATTCAAGTTGTGCCGGCATAGTCTGAAGTGTTTGGAATGTAATGAAGCTTTCCCAGATGAAACTTCCCTAGCAACGCACTTTCAGCAAATGGTGGACTCAAGTGGGCAAGTACGTACCATGTATACTAATGTATACTTCTGTCGTTATTTCATTTTACATTGCTTTCCATAAACACCAGTGATGAGGCCGGTTTGACCATTGTAGAATGGAAATGTATTTGAGCGTCAGATGATGCTTTATTTTCGGCTGCCATTTTTTATTGGGAGGAGCTTAGTTGTCACTTTGACATGGAAGGCATCATCTGAGGTTGACATGTAGGAGAGCAACATCTAAGGCAGATGCTTAGGAGGACATCATTTTAGGAAGATGCTTAGGAGGGCATCATCTGAACCAGAAAGTGGGTAAACCCTTTAAGTATTTTATGCTCCAGAAAAAAAAATCGGGATTATTAATCAGGAAGATTATTATTATATGACGCGTGACCTCTGTTTCTGAGGTTAGCCCAGCTGTCATCGTTATGTCCAGAAGTATTTCTCAGAAGCATAAACTGAGGACTTTACCCTGGGTTCAGACCTGAGCGTTCTAAAAAGTGTTTTTGTCGCGCGTATTTCAGCGCGTTTTTGCAAATAGGAAACGCGCGTAAAACGCGCGTTCTTGTGATTGACTACTGTGGTGTCAATCACAAAACGCGCGTCAAACGCCCCAAAAGAAGCTCAAGTACTTGTTTATGCGTTGGGCGTTTTACAGCGCGTTCAAACGCGCTGTAAAACGCTCAAGTGTGAACCACTCCCATAGGGATGCATTGGTTTTAATCTGTTGAGCGTTTTACAGCGCGTTTGAACGCGCTGTAAAACGCTCAGGTGTGAACCCAGGGTTATACATGAACAGTACTGCATGCCTGCCGTCTGATAACGACTTAAAGGGGTGGTCTCATCTCAGAAAATCTGGGCATATCGCTGGGACCTGCACCTATATCGGGAACAGAGCCCCGCAAGGTGGTGGCTGGAGGACTCCGGCCCGGCCACCACCAAGCGCTTTCCCCATAGTACCGAGTGGGAGCGCACCACGCGCGACCGGCCCCTGCTCCCTTTCACTTCTATGGGCCCGACGGAAATAGCTGAGCCAGCGCTTGGCTATTTTCGACAGCCCCATAGAAAATGAATGGGCTCCGTTCTCGATATAGGTGCGGACCCACACCTATAAGACAATGGGGGCAAATCCTAGCGATATGCCCCCATCGTCTGTGACGAGACAACCCCTTAAAATCTATAGCAGCCGCCTCTTTCCTTGTTGGTGCAGCATGTAATAAAATTATTAATGCATCTCCACAAACAAATATATAGAGTATCAGAGAACCGACTCTGGGGTTATGTAATCCTAGAAAGTAATAAATTATTCAGTAACACACATTCAATAGCTATGAGGAAGCTACATCCCTGCAATATTAAAATAGATGAGAATGGGAATTGCACCACCTGCTGGCCACAAGCGATAGTACAGTTACATTCATGGGCAGTGCACCTGTATCAGACATTATCAGGACAGCATATTGGCCTCTAGAAAGATGCAAGTGAGAATGCTTCTATTCACTGACAGCAAAAAAGATCTAAAAAATGGCAATCTTAAAAAAATGCTGAACTTTTCACGTTACAATGATTTTAACAATTAAGCCGGATGACAAGGACACCAGGGCTAGCAACCAGCCCCCGCCTCGCCGCAAGCCAACCCAACCCAAGAAATCAACACAGTACTGCCATCTTGTTGGGTGGTGATCGGCCACAGCTTTATTTTTTTTTTTCTCATAACACAGAAAACCTGAGCCTTGAACTGCTCGAACCATCCACACTGGGCTCTGACCACCACCCAACATGAACATAGCCTGCCCAACCCCATCCTGTAAACCGGATAGGAAAATCTCAAGGCCGATGTCGGATAAATGGACACCGTCCGGGTGCATCAAAGCCCGGTTATCCCCCTCCAACTGATGGTGGGGCACCACTATACCCGACCGAGATTGAATAAAGCGGGATATCTGGGCATTCACTGTTCTACGGCATTTCTCTATAGCCTCAGAATGCCTCGCGCCATGCCAAACAATGTGGGGAACAATCTCCGACAACACACAAGGACCATGTCCGAAAAAAAGGAAGCGAAGCGCTCCATGCCTGCCCGCATAAGGGTCATGAGCTCCGCAAGCCGTAAGGTGCAGAGATCATTCCCCCCGGCATGGATAACCAGAATAACAGGCCCGGCTGAGGACCTACTAATTTCTACCACCTCTGGAAGGACTTGGGACCAGCGGAGACCACAGATGCCACACCAGAACACATCCACCTCCCGAAAACCTAAAGTGTGACCACCCGTTCTGCAGTCTGCTCTTTGGCCCACCCAAAAAACATAAGAATGGCTGATAATCCAGACTGCCGGACGGCGAGCACCTATAAGAAACATATAAGGACTCTTGCAGACGAGCAGATCTCCTGCGTGTTACCCGCAGCGAGAATGAGAGCCAAGCTGCGCGGTGGACATCAGAGGCACGGAGCAGTAACATGATAGATACTGCTCCGTGCCTCTCTTTGACCCTTTCACTAGAAAATCACTGTGACAACTATATCTCACAGTGATTCTGTAGTGAAAGGGTTACAGAGAGGCACGGAGCGGTATCTAACATGTTACAGCTTCGTGCCTCTGATGTCCACCGCGCAGCTTTGCTTTCAATCTCTCTGCGGATAACACGCAGGAGATCTGCTCGTCTGCAAGAGCCCTAAGAAATGGGGGAAGGGGACGAGAGAAGAAAAGTGAACCAGATGTGAATAAATACATTCTTTTTTTCATATTTTTTTATAGCAAGTTGGGGTGGATATAAGTAGCAAAACAAGACGAGCGCCATCTGCCAATCCGCATCACCTCAGCCTCCGGGAGGCCGGCCCTGGCAGCCTCCGTAGCTGCACCGATTCGGAAGGAATGAGTCCCGAAAAAACGAGGGTTGTAGCCCATCTTTTAAAGAGGAAATTAAATTGGAACTTGGTGAGGGGGGAGAGATCCTGGAGTACCAAGAAATTATAGCCGCCTGGGCGCACGCTTCGGTAACCAAGGGAACCTGGCACGCTGGGCCCAGTTCCTGTTGCAGGGGGATCCATGCACCTCTGCCAAAGATCTCCGTTTTCGAGCGACGGCTACGGACCCGTACTGATCCATTGCCCAGTACTATATCATCAGGGAGGAGGCTATCTGGCTTGTTGCGGGAAGTGGGCAACATTTCACCGACCCGGAGGACGCCAAAAAAGGAAAGGCTGAAGCCGGTTGATAACAGAGCAGCCTCGAATGGGGAACTGCAAACTGCCAGGCAGGCAGCAATTAACCGACAAAGCAGATGGTAGGAGGCCGTTCGGACATATTCCTTGCGCCAACCTCGAAGGGCCTGGGTAATCGTAAAGGATTTAGTCACGTCAGCCCAACCAAGAATACGTGAGTGGATGGCAACCCCTGCCAGTCTGCGCTGGGCAACTGAAGCGGAAAAACTGAGAGAAGGCAGGTGCAATAAAAATTCGATAGTGACCTACAATCGGACCTCCTTACTACACAGGTCTCTTACCGTGAGCTCTCCAAGTCGCCGGAGTCACAGAAGAGGAAATCAGGGACATCAGCCGTTCTCCACCAACCGCCATAGGTGTTGCTGACACGCCACACCATCCGGATGCGCTCCTGGGAGGAGGGCTCTGAATTCCTGCCAAGGAAACTGAGAAAGCGCACCAGCGGTAAGTTAGAGGTGCCAGGGGCAGGGACATGACGAGCCCTGAAGTATATGTTATGCTCCAGATAACGTAACACTAAAAGAGGGTGAGAACAGGCAAAGAAGAGAACGACAAACCATTAGCACTATGAACAACGTTCAAGTTATCTGTCCAAAAGCAAACATGATGATTAGCCAACCTAGGATCCCAAAGCTCAACCACTAAGATAATAGGAAAAAGTTCTAACAGCGTCAGGTTTTTGCAAAACCCCAAATAGGACTAAGACTCGGGCCAAGGTGAAGCGCACCAGTCGTTGCTGAAAATGGCTCCAAAACCATAGGAGCCCGAGGAATCTGTAAACAAGGAAAGTTCCAAATTGGTGCATTCACTAGCCATGAAGCAAGTATGGCCATTGTAGGAGGAAAGGAAAACCTGCCGTACCCGTAAATCCGCTTTTAAGGAGCTAGTAATGCGAATGTGATGACTTGGGGGGGGGGGGGAAGTGACCCCACGGGTGGCGAGGGAAAGGCGTCGTGAAAATACCCTGCCCATGGGCATGACCCTGCAAGCAAAAACCAGCAAACCAAGGAGGGATTGGACCTGGAGGAGTGTGGCCTTCCGGACTGATAAAAAAAACCTGGATTATCTGTAGCAGTTTGTGAAGTTTGTCGTCAGGAAGGCGGAAAAAAAACATTTCAACGGAATCAATCTAAGAACGATAGGCATGTGGCCGGACCTTCAGTTTTATAGGGTGCTATCAGGACCCCAAAACGGTTCATAAAATATAGGAAAGTGTTCAATAAGAATCGGCAACCCTCCCCCTCCCCTGGGGTGATGAACGAAAAATCATCTAAATAATTGATAATAGAACGGGAACCAATTTCTTATCGAACAACCCACTCAAGAAAGGAACTGAACATTTCAAAGTAATGGCAAGATATGGAGCAGCCCATCGGAAGGCAAGTATCATAATAATACAGACTGTCCATACAACATCCCAACAGATGGTAGCAATCCGGGTGAAAGCCGGGAGAAGGCGGAAAGCCGATTCGATATCTGATTTCGCTAGAAGGGCACCACGGCCCGGTTCCCTGCCCATAGTGACAGCTCTATCAAAAGACCCATATGAGACCGAGGCGTCTTCCGGCGGGATAGCATAATTAACCGAAGAGCCCTTTGGGTGTGAAAGGTGATGTATAAGACGGAACTTGCCCGGTTCCGGGGGGAGATCCGTAGGTTAGTGAATGGCAAGGAAACAAAAGGGCCCTCCATCCTACCCTTGGTCACTTCTTTAAACACCTTATCCCGAAGAACCTCGGGGTGGTCTATGGCAGACTTGAGGTTGTCAGCAAAAACGGGATCCCTACTAAGAAGAAAAAGAATGAAAAACCCGAACGTAAAGCCAAAACACAGCGGAAGCATGGGGGACTCCGCAAGAGGAACATTCGTGTTAATACTTGCAGAGTCCCGCGAGTCTGCAATGGCCTTCGTTGAACAACCAACACGCCCCCGGTCGACGCACAACCACCGGGTGCCATTTCAGTTTTCGCCTCAGGCAGCAGAAAGGGTAGGTGCACCCCTGTCCAGGAATCCCAGTCATGTTAGACTTTTCTTCTGAAGGTCCAGCTTCCACAGACGACACGTCCTTTACCAGGTTTCCACCCTGGGCTATTGACGAAACGTCACTTCCACTGTGAACGGGGTCAGAACTAAAACTCTCCCTGGTGCATGTCCAAATTTCTGAATCCACCCTATCTGTGCCAGAGAGAAAAATAGTTCTGGCCCCGTCCACATCAGAAGTGGCGCCCCACTTGGAGCCTAGGTCGAAAACCTGGTAGAGGATGCGACGTTTTTGAAACTAAGCATACTACAAACTTTCTCATACTATGTGTAATTAAGTTAGGTTTGCGAGACATGCTGGGTCCCAAAAAACCCCTTTAAGGGTGTTTGCTCATGAAGACCACCCCTGTTAAAAGCCCCTATGAGGGAATGTGGACATCATAATTTGGGGGTGATCCTCTACCCCACTATGAGCCAGTACAGAGCAGCTCCCATTCGGGCAGACTTAACTTGTCTTGAATGGTCACCATGTAATGCCACATTTCGCCTGCAGGGGCTGCTGCAGGAGAATCGCATGGCTGGCCACAGCTTACTCTGGCAAAATCAGTTGTTTGCTGGAGTTGCTCAGAGCAGGACCCAAGGTAATGAACTGATTACCCCCAAGACCACTCTGGTGAGGCAACCCCTTTACGTAACTCTCATATTTGAGTCAAGCATCTTTTCCTATAAATCTTCACTGCGCCATTCCTCTGTTACTCCAACTAGATATATATGAATAAATTGACCACTGGGTTTTTAAATTCCTCCTGTCAAGGGGGTGTTTCCCTACATGGCCTGACACTGTCATCTCTGATTGGACAGTTTGAGTATGCAAGGACACTCCCTCTAGTGGTAACACCCATTGCAGTTTATTTATAAATTTCCAGGAAGAAAAACGGAGGAACGGCACAGCGTCAAGGTGTAAGAAAAAGATGCTCCAGGATTGTTATTTCATGAAGATTGCAAGTGTTTTCTAAAACAGACACGTCAGGACGGAGAACTGACCGGTCCTGAATATAAGCATGTGATGACCCCTAGTATACACAGCACAAGCTGTACAGTGACAGGAAGTGTTATATTATGAGAGTTCAGTGTCCAAAATGCAAACATTTAGGATTCTGTTAATAAAAACACAAAATATATGAGAAATAAAATCTGAGTAAAGCCTCATTCACACGTCCGTGTCCGTGCTCAAATCCGTGAGCAGGTGGTCAGTGATGCATCCTTGAAGCTGTCCGTGACGGATCCGTGTTGGTTCCTTGTGTCCGTTTTTTGCTGTCTGTGTTTCACTGACACTGAATAGCTGAAAAATTCTTAATGATCCGTGAAACACGGATGCGACACGGATGGCATCCGAGTTGCACTTGTGGTTTTCACGAACCCATAGACCAGTGTTTCCCAACCAGTGTGCCTCCAGCTGTTGCAAAACTACAACTCCCAGCATGCCCACACAGCAAAAGGCTGTCCGGGCATGCTGGGAGTTGTAGTTTTGCAACAGCTGGAGGCACACTGGTTGGGAAACACTGCCATAGACTATATTGTGCGTGAGTGATCCGCGAACACGGACCAAGATAGGACCTTCATCGGTGCTGAAAACACGGAACCACTGACCGTGCTAAAACAATGATGTGTGAATACACACATTCAAATGAATGGGGACGTGTGCTGTTCACGGAGAACTGACATGTGAATGAGGCTTAACAGGTCAGTTTCTGGTGGTAGATTCCCCATAATGGCGATTCCTTGGGGTTTTGTTTTGCAGAAGATGTGTAGCGTCTGTATGATGCTGCTACCGAACCAGTGCAGCTTTGCATGTCATCAGCGCGTCCATCAACACAAGTCCCCCTTCACCTGCCCCGAGTGTGGCGCCATCTGTAGGTCGGCACATTTCCAGAGTCACATCACCAAGAACTGCCTGCACTACACCCGCAGGATCGGCTTCCGGTAAGTCTACCGTTGTTTCTAGAAAATGTAGCAGGAGAACATCTTTCCATTGTAGATAATGGGGGTGCTTCTATGATGTCCTTATTTTTCTACAGATTACCTTGTCCTCTGGATAGATCATCAGTATCCGATCAGTGGGGGTCCGATACCAAGGACCCCCACTAATCACATGACATATCCAGAGGATAGGTCATCAGTAGAAAAGTCTTAGAAAACCCTTTTAATAAAAAAAAACATACATAGAGATTTTATACCCTTTTTTTTTATTTTTTTATTTATTTTTTACTTTTCAGGTGCATTCATTGCAATGTGGTGTATTCAGAAATCGCTGCTCTGAAGTGTCACATTCAAGGCTCCCATTGTGAAGTGTTCTACAAATGTCCTATCTGTCCGATGGCCTTTAAATCTGCCCCCAGCACCCACTCTCACGCGTACACCCAGCACCCGGGGGTGAAGATTGGAGAACCCAAGTATGTATTGTGCATCTTTTATCTTTTTTTTTTTTTTTTTTTCTCTGACGTATTCATGGGTATTGATGTAGCAGAGCTCAACTTGGCGTGCAACTTGTTCTTTTGGTTACTCGGGTTCACCTACACAGGTACATTTTTATATGCCCATGAGTCGGGACCCGCCATGTACATTATGAGCCAAATTGGAGGGTCGCCGACGAAGGGGGCTTTTGTGGTAGTATGGCAGGTGTGTGGCCAGCAGCGTGCCTCTGAAGATGAGCCAAAACGATCAGTGACCCCCCTGGGCTGATTTCAGTTGACAAGTCGAGTCAACCAGTGAACGGTTATATGATGGGAAACGGTGCGATGCCCCCAGTTTTTCCTACTGCCCCCTGCTCTTTATACTATAGCATCTACAGATCCCAGTTCTTTTTTTATCTTTTTAAATCCGAGTCATTTTTTTATTGCAATAAAGATTGGCATAGCATATCAAGGAGACAGTCAGATTATACAACAATGTTCAGAAAACATATTGGCATCACCCGATCATCAAGACAAAAGTCATGTATACACAATCGAAGTACATTGATAGCACCTGATTACATATAGACATTTACGTAAATGAAAAGTAACTCTAAAATATTCGAAAAACCCTCCAGTCGAAAGATTTCCAGCAGTTGGGGGTTGCGCCACAACGCCGCTTTATCATAAAACCCTGTCAGATTTGCAGATTTCCTAAATTCGGCCCATATTCTGGTTATAAGGGAGATTGTGGGGAGTGTCCTACCAAGTGGCTGCACCTTGCCTATTTCAACCGAGGCAATGGGTGATCTTTGTTTTATCACAGAGGAAACGATAGCAGCCGAGGAGTCTAAGTTAGTGGTCCGTGACCACCCTGTAATATGTTGCAATTGTGCAGCCACAGAGTACAACCACGGGTTCGGAAGGGACAGGCCGTCCTCATCTTTACCCCTTTGGAGTGTCTCTATGCGAATCCTCGGTTGCTTCTTTTTCCAGAGCAATGATCTAAAAAAAAACTAAATTTTGTAAAATATTCTGAGGGACCCATATCGGCGAATTATGTAACAGGTATGTTCATTTTTATCTATTCGGTCGGTAAAGGGGTTATCACTACTCCCAGATATCTGAAGCTGTAGAGGTATATGACCAGGGTCCAGTTGCTGTGGGGCGGGATCCAGTGGGAGAATTGTGGACTTATCCCAATTAATTTTGAAGCCAGAGTAATTGCCAAAATCGACAATCTCCTGCATTACGGGAGCTATTGACTTCCGCAGATCACCCACATATAACAGCAAGTCATCAGCATAAAGCCAGACTCCGGAAATCCCTGCCAGTGCGGAGAAGATCGCAGCAAACAGGCTAAGGGCTCAACCGCTATTGCGAACAATAGAGGGGATAAGGGGCAGCCCTGGCGCGTACCCCTATACAGAGGGAACTGATCAGAAAGCATGCCATTCGCCTTGATCCGAGCTAGCGGCGCATTATACAGTAGTTGTACCCAGGAGATAAAACCCGGACCGAATCCCATAGCTGCCAAGACTTCCCACAAGTAGTCCCGTCCCACTCCACACTGTCAAAAGCCTTGGCAGCGTCCAGGGATATTATAGCGCAACAACCCCCAGTATGGAGATTTAGGAACAGTCTGCGGAGATTATTGGCCGTACTCCTATCCGACATGAAGCCAGCCTGAGCCTCGTAATTAGTGGGGAAATAACCTTATTAAGCCGATTGGCCAGTAGTTTCGCCAGCAGTTTCACATCATTTGGTAGAAGAGAGATCGGTCTATAGGAATCAGGTCTGGTCGGATCCTTGTTCGGCTTTACAGATCCCAGTTCTAAGGTTCTAGATAGTTATTGGCTTAATGCTGATTCAGTCAACAGCTATTTCCCCCCCATACACATGCATGCTCAGTTCGGCTGAGCATGCACATGTCCTGAACAGATTGAGGGACAAAAGCTGCTGCCAACCCTATTGATGGCATTTTATATCCCTGAGCACAAAAGGATCAGGCAATAGATGTATATTGGCCAAACCGATCCACTTATCCTCCAGTGCAATAGCTTACTTCACTCTTACCATTCTCAACACATGCATGCTCAACCAAGCTAAACATGCGTGTGTATGGGGGGGGGGGAGATAGTCTGGTATCTCGTGAGTATAGCCAGCTTAACAGAGATAACTTAGGGGGGCTCATTTAGTGAAACCATGACATTTAGTTTGATATTCAGATCACAGAAAATGTCATCATAGGAAAAGTTTTTTTGTAAGTTTCATTATTTGTCCGCCGAGCGTCAGCGAGTTTTTGGTATTCTCAAGGTGAAATCTAGTGAGACCCCGCCTATTTAGAATACCCCGTGGCGTTTACCGAGGCTGCAGACATCGGGAGGACTTTGTAGACGTTCCCGCTGCTTGATCATTGTGTTCCCAAAGCCAGGTTATATGAGGGGCTGCGAGGAGGGCCTCACCCGTCATTAATTATTTCTCTCTCCTTTATAAAAAATGCAAAACTCTGAAGAAAATGGGAAGGAACACAAGTGAATTTAATAAGAAAAAGCATATTGCTTACCGTAGGAGGTGAAAACACTGTTCTGCTTTTAACAGGCATGTAAAATAGGTTTCGCTGTAATTACAACATTTTTACAACCTCCGTCACACTTGAGTTCACCGGGAAATGGAGGAACTTTGCAGCTTTACTAGGCAAACTATTTTTAAAGGGGTCTTCTAGTTTAAAGAGGTTGTAAAGGGATACATATTACGGTCGTGACAAGTTGTCCCTTATTCACAGGATAAGGGATCACTATTAGATCTGCAGGGGTCCTACCACTGGGACCCCCACTGGTTACAAGAATGGAGACCCTGTACCCATTGGGGACCCTTGAACGAATTGAGCAGCAGGTCGGGGATGCGCATTGCTGCTCCATTCATCTCTATCCCTAAGTTCACACCTGAGCGTTTTACAGCGCGTTCAAACGCGCTGTAAAACACTCAACACATGAAAACCAATGCTTTCCTATGGCCCTGGTTCTCACTTGAGCGTTTTACAGCGCGTTTGAACGCGCTGTAAAACGCCTGACGCATAAACAAGTACTTGAGTTTTTTTGGGGCGTTTGTCGCACGTTTTGTGATTGACACCACAGTAGTCAATCACAAGAACGCGCGTACGAACGCGCGTTTCCTATTTGCAAAAACGCGCTGAAATACGCACGACAAAAACGCGCGTCAAACACGCGTTTTTAGAACGCTCAGGTCTGAACCCAGGGTATAGGAGTCCCGGAAATAGCTGAGTGCTGTACTTGACTGTCTCCGGAAATCCAGTAGAAATTAATGTAGCAGCAGTATGGATGCTCAACCTCCGTTCATTTCAGGGGGCCCAGAGGGGGTCTCCATTCTCATGAGAGGCCGAACCTGCACCGATCTAATAGTTATGCCCTGTCTTGCGGATAGGACATAACTTTTCACAAGGGGCTTTTAATATTTAATTGGGGGGGGTCCAAACTACAGCACCTCTGTTGATCAGTTGAAATAAGCTGGAGCAACAAAGCTACTTCATTTATCTGACTGGGGGAATGGGTGTGGAGTAACCAAACCTCAGACGCCCACAGATTAAAAATCGATGGCTTATTTTAACAATTTTCAAAAATCTGATTAATATGGCAGTCAGGGATAGAGAAAGAACTGGCTTAAGTATTGCTAATAGGCTTTGGCTTTTTCTCAAACCTTGATTTTTCTGCACTCTATACTAGGCTCCATAACATGCATGACATCCAGCCTCCATTCCTCAGACCTTTTACCGACCCATGTATTCCCAATATGGCAAAAATCTGATTAATATGGCAGTCAGGGATAGAGAAAGAACTGGCTTAAGTATTGCTAATAGGCTTTGGCTTTTTCTCAAACCTTGATTTTTCTGCACTCTATACTAGGCCCCATAACAGCTGCATGACATCCAGCCTCCATTCCTCAGGCCTTTTACTGACCCATGTATTCCCAGTATGGCAAAAATCTGATTGATAAGGCTGTGAGGGATAGAGAAAGACCTAGCTTGAGAATTGCTAGCTGTAGAGGATGTCTGTACTGATTTAGAAATTTCTTTCTGTTTTTTTCCAGAATTATTTACAAATGTTCCATGTGTGACACCGTATTCACGATGCAGCCGCTGCTCTATCGTCACTTTGACCAGCATCTCGAGCACCAGAAAGTGTCCGTATTTAAGTGTCCGGACTGCTCCCTCCTGTATGCACAGAAGCAGCTTATGATGGATCACATCAAGGTATGAAAATAGCCAAAGAACTACATATTAATTTAGGGTATAAGATGCTGACGCAAAGATGTCAGCCATTAAGCTGCCCATACAGAACACTGTCACCCAACTTTCCATTAATCCCAAATGGTATAATATTCTGTAGTGGAATTAATATTCTACTTCTACTGCTTGGCCTTTGTCGGTTCTTACTGCACTTCTGGCATTCTGTTTATGATAAGAAAGTTCTGATGTATATGTATCAATGCCACCACATGCAATGACTATGGATTATATTGATAGATCTCTGTGCTTTTGACAAGGTCTGGCTGTCACCTGCAGCCCACGGTTGACATTACTGTGGTCTGGTCCAAACACATCGGCTGCTTAGCAAATGATGGGGTGAAATAATGATTAATTAGGAAATCTGATGAAAACCTGAATTAAAATGATTACGATGAATACTGTTCAGACACATGTAGGTAGGCCATAAATGTCTATGGTGGAAAAACTCTTTTACACTTCACCCAAATTTAGAAAAATCTGATTAATAAAGCAGCCTGAAATAGAAAAGGGCAGGACTTGACTACTTCCAAAGTGTTGTTCCTTTCCTTTGCTGTCGGAACAGTTCAAGTCCAGGTTTCTCTGACAGTCTGGTTGGATACACTCCATACCAGGTCTTTTCGATGGGGATGTCACCAGTGCATTTCTAGCAACCAGTCTGCCCATAGGTGGAGGATTCCCACTGTTATATGAATCAATAGCTTGTTGGCTTCACTCCTGAACTTCTAAACCTGGTTTCATTCTCCTTGTAGTCCATGCATGGGACGTTGAAGAGTGTAGAGGGTCCTCCAAAACTCGGTTCCAATTTACCTCTGAGCACCAAGCCTACCACCCAGAACTCCAACAGCCCCAGCAAGGAAGAAACCAAGCCTGTCAATGGAACCGAGAAACCCGAAAAAAAAGCCGTCATCCCGGAGAAGAAGACAAACCAGTTGGTCAAGAAGAGTGGAAACCCAGGCTGGACCTGCTGGGAGTGTGAGCAGCTATTCAACCAGAGAGACGTCTATATATCACACATGAGGAAGGAGCATGGGAAGGTAAGATCGTCCTCACCCGCTAATAGCATGAGCTGCTGATGTAATGCCCACATATCCTGAGCACTGGAGATGTATGTGATATAGTAGTGCTTATAGACATGTCTATGGCAGTTGTAGTGACACAACTGGAAGTTGATGACACCTGATCTCTCCAGGGATATCCCGGACACTCTCCAGGCTCTCCTCATTGCTGTACAAATCTCCTCAGGATAAAAGGATGTATCCTGCACTCTCAGGAAGAGCCAACACATTTCCAAGGTGCCCCACTTACTCACCTCTTCCTTTTCCTGCACTTCCCTCCACTCCTGGGTACCCTCACAAATTACTTGCCAAATTACTTTTAACAGAACCCTGTATACATTGTGTTAGGACCGACAATACGTCCAACACACATACCTATAATCGCCAAGTCCTAAATAGGGACACATTTAAGCCGCCAAATAAGTACAAAATTATGCAATAAATATGACATCAAATACTTATCAAATGTAGAAATAGGCAGGCATGGTGTAAAGGTATAACGTATACGTATTGCCGGATCAACCAGATTCCTTAGGGGTCTCTGAGAAAGCTTATAGGTGTCCTTATTTGGCGGCTTGTATGTGTCCCTATTTAGGACTTGGTAATTATAGGTATGTGTGTTGGACGTATTGTCGGTCCTAACACAATGTATACAGGGGTCTGTTAACAGTGCCGTCTGGCCTGGGTAATGTAACAGTTGGTTCTGATCTGGGGTCTGTATATAGGGGTCTTTTAACTGTGTAATCTGGCCTGGGTAATGTAATGAGGGGTTCTTGTCTGAGGTCTGTATACAAGGTCTGTTAACAGTTCGGTCTTGTCTGGAGTATGTAAGGGGTGGTTCTGGTCTGAGATTAGTTTACAGGGGGTCTGTTAACAGTGCATTCTAGTCTGGGGTATGTAACTGGGGGTTCTGGTCTGAGGTCTGTTTACAGGCGGTCTGGTCCGGTATGTAATGGGGGGTTCTGGTCTCAGGTCTGGGATCTATTACCAGTGGCATCTGGTCGAATGTCTGTAGAAATGACTGGTAAGGGGTCTATATATAGGGGTTCTGGTCTGGGATCTTTATACAGGGTGTCTATGAAACGTTGGTTCTGGTCTGGGGTCTGCATACAGGAAGTCTATTACCAGCGGTGTCTGTATAAATGGCTGGTCTGGGGTATGTATTTGGGGATCCTGTTAGCAGTGGGTCTGGTGTAATGTCATCGCACCCTGTGACTTCACGTAATTTCAGGAGTGACAGGGAGAGCAAGGGATGGTGTGAAGGAAATCTCCGGCCAGTAGCAGTGGACTGGAGATGCAGAACAGAACACAGTGGACAGTATGGATTGTCCTTGCTTCTGGCACTCAATCATTTCCTAACCTGTCATTACGTATGGGAGGGAAGAGTTCCACTTTAATCCGTCTCTTTAGTAGATTATAATGAATAGTTGTATTGTATGGCTTTGATCTGTGCCCTAGATGGAGAAGAATACAGAGCAACCTGGCAAAGCCGTATTCCTGAATGTGACAGACGACACCCCCTCCCCTATAGTGTTCTTTCTGGGTGTTATTGACTTATTAATCTTTTAAGGAGAATAAAGAAAAAACCGCCGCACTTTAAGTTCTGTAATGTCCTCAGATGTCACGGTGCATAGTATTCTCCTTTGTGTAAAAACATGTAATAACTTGGGCCCTATCACCAAAATCGTCTCCTTGTAGAACAAACTTTTCTGTGTATTCCCTATTAAGACACATGAAGTTAAATACAGGAGAGCCTTCTGTTAGACAGAAAGCAGTGCTGCTGCAAACAACGACAGAGAGGAGAACGCTGGGGCTATGCATTTCTATCAAGCCTGGGTGACTCTGTGACTGTGCTGCTCCACCGGATGGGTGATAACTGTTGGATCATTCTTAAGAATTAAACAGTCTCCGAGTCCCCTTTCTGAACAGAGCGGTAGTGTGCATGTCAGGCCACCGATCCATTCACTTATATGGGACTGACATTGACCGCACTCTTAAATAACAGAAAAGAAAAAAGAGAGAAAAATGTCTGCATGCTTCTCGTGGTAGGAAGGTCCATGGGACAAGATAGAGTGTATAGAAGTTCTTTTATTAGGATGTCGGATAACGCGTTTCGGAGCCGGACATGGTCCTTCTTCAGATCAAATCCAAAATTTTGGATTTTGGATGTGATCTGGAGGAGCCTGTTAGGCTCCGAAATGCGTTATCCGACATCCTAATAAAAGAACTTATGTACACTCTATCTTGTCCCACGAACCTTCCTACCACGAGAAGCACACTAACCTTTTTCTCTCTTTTTGTTCTTCTCCGTTACTCAAGTTTCATGTCGGCCTACACCAGTGACTGGATGCGCAGCAAGCCCATGGCATTATCATCTTCCTTCTGCTCTTCAAAGTGGTGTGCCTTCTGCACAACCTGTTGATGTGAGCCGCTCTGCACCAACTCCGCACCTCCTGCATTACGAAGCGCTTTCCCTCCTCTTTTTTCATCGACAGCCGAAAAGTGATGGAATATCCTAGCGACCTAGCATTATTTTTTAAGATCGGATTACCTCCTTAGAGAGGTCGTCCAACTGTTTGCATTTAAAAAAATTTTAAACCCCAGTCTATAGTATCAGTTTGCAAAAATGACACACTCACCTGCTACCCGCTGCTCCATTACAGCTCCCTGGTTCTCTTCAGTGGTCTTCTGGTCCCTGTTCTGTAAACTTCTTGCGCGAAAGGGGGTCACATCTGCTGCTGCAGCCAACGACTGAAGTGACCCTAGACAGCATGTGCCCTAGGGCTGACGTGCAGCTTGGGGACACTGAGGCCAGTTATTGGCTACATCGGTGCACGTGACCCAATCCGTGCAGGAAGTTTACAAGATGGGAACCGGAAGACAAGTGAAGCGAGCCAAAGAGCCAGAATGGAGAAGGTGAGTATGATTTTGGATTTCACAGTAAAAAAAAAAAGTCCCAAAAGCGACCCCTTTAAGGAATTGATTTTTTATTTTTTTTGCAAGTCCTTGATGTAATCCAATAGATTTGCCAAAAGTAAATGTTAACGTTAAAACTAATTAAATTAAATGTTATAGTTAAAAGTAATTTCATTTAAAAATGTTACTTTTTTTTGGAAAGGTTAGCTGCATTTAATTTGGAATTGGTGGTGTTAATGAGCAAACAAGCAGAAATAAATTTGCCTTGAAAAAAAAAACTTAAAGGATTTCCATGTTGCCCCGCGAGTTTCGAGCCTTCACGCGGGATTGAACAGCTGCATCGCTAAAGTGCTTCTTAATCTTTTATGAAACACCTTATTCCCTCTCTAAAAGCTGAGAGAAAGTCAATGTAGATCTAACCAGCGGCAGGGAAGAGAGAGGAGTGAGATGAGCTACAAAGCAGAGTCTCCGATTGCGTTTTCTAAGTCTCTGGTTGTACAGGGTAACTTCAATCGGAGGCTCGCAGCTTGCAAGGAAAGTACAGCCATGATTCTGTTTCTAGTCCTGAACACAGAAAAGCAGCGTGATACTCAGAGGGGGGCGGCTGGTTTATAGGCTATAAAGGAGCCTGCGGGAAGACGGTAGAGTCTGACCTACATCTTACCAGGTCAGACAGGAACAGAATTAATGAGACGCATCAAGTATCATCTAAAGTCACCAATTCTCCATTGCAGAACCCCCTACCAGGGCTTAAACATGGACGGGGGCTAGGTAGGAAAAAAATCAGACAGTTCAGCAGAGGACAGAAGCCATTAAGTAAAGAAAAGTAGAACCATGTTTGTAAAATTTCCACATTCTCTTCTTTCTTGTGTCCGTTTTGCATTCAGTGTCGATATATTCTGGTTCGGGGAAGCTTGAACGCCCCAAAGAAAAAACTGTCCCCGCGTCTTCCAATGATTAGACATGAACTTGTCTAATTGACACGGAGTATGGAAACTATACACCAGAACAGGAGTCAACAACCTCCAACACTTCAGCACTTGTGAACCTATAACTCCCGGCATGCTTTATTCACACTTGCGTGGGTTCTAAGAACAGCCAAGCAAGTGTGCATGCTGGGAGTTGTAGGTTCACAACAGCTGGAGTGCCAGAGGTTGCTGTCTCCTGCTTTAGAGCTTATAGATACCCTCCAAAATTCAAAAATAGTCAATGTAAAGTGGTACTGTGCCTCAGATGACCCAATTTAGTGCCTAAATGCCTGCATATAGTGCCTACAGATGCCCCGATCCAGTGTGTGTCACCAATATCCACATACATTGTCTGCCACAGATGCCCCCATATGGCTCCTGCCACTGTATGACACAAATGCACTCCATAGAAGGGCAGATTTGGCACTTCTGGGGCTCTAAGAACAGTTTTGTCTGGGGGTCCCTATCGCACCACTAAAGCTCCACCATGTCTCTAAGATTAGTCTGGGCACTTTTGCTACTGCCCCGCGGGCCCCTGTACAGCTGAACCATACTTAAAGAAAGTATGCACTGACCTCTGGGGCCCAAGCATTTGCTTGGTTTGCAAAGTGGTAAAGTAGACCCCTGCTCCGATAGGGTGACGGTCACCGATGGCCCCCTCTTGTGGCATCTTTTTAGCTTTTGCTTTTACGGTTCTGACCAGTCTCTCTTGGTGTCTTTCTCTTCCACAGCACATGAAGAAACACCCGTGTCGGCAGTGTGACAAGTCCTTTAGTTCATCCCACAGTCTGTGTCGACACAACCGCATCAAACACAAGGGTATTCGCAAAGTTTACACCTGCCCGTGAGTATCGTGCCACTGGCTTCCAAGTGACTCATCTAATTGTGGTGACCTCATGGAGATTATATAAGCCTTTTAGGATATTACTTGTATATGTGATATCTCTCTGTACAGTATTTAAGCCACATGGAAAATTTGCCATAATAGGTTGACTGCATGTGACAGGGGCATAACAAGTAATCATCGGGCCCCATACAGAATTTGTATGGAACACTACTCCCATCAGCTGTGGCTTAATGCATAAATACAGAAACTCTCATGTATATCCATGCGCCTGCACATATACATAGATAGAAATCCCCTGCTGTCCTTGACCTGATCATAGAGCTACATGATACAATTCTTGCTGCTTGCAGCCACCACTAGGGGGAGCTCACTGCAGACTTGTACAACTCCAATTAGAGTCAATAACTATCATTAACATTAAAATGATGAATAAGCACAGTCCTACATATAAACGGACATGTCTTATTGCTGGGTGACCTAAGTTCATATTTCTCCACATAGGCACTGTCCAGATTCCAAGCGAGCTTTCACTAAACGCCTAATGCTAGAAAAACATATCCAGCTGATGCATGGAATGCAAGAACCTGAAGGGAAAGCTGGAGGAGAAGTAAAGACTGAGGAGATGTCGGAAGTCAAAGAAGACCCACAGGTAGGATTAATAAAAGCATACTTGATATTGCACAGCAATGATCTGCACAGCCGCTGGATCAGCAGGGGATGCGCAGCATTTGTAGAAGGCTTCTGTTCACAGCTACAAAAGCATTACATTCTTCTGTTAGAAACGGAGAAACAGGGTGCAAGCTAAAGATGAGTCTGTGACATGTGGACATCCACGGAGCCTGACGGATCTCAATGACTATAATGGGGTCCATCAGGTTTCCAACATGGTGTCCATTATATTACTGGACAAAATAGTGCAGCGTGTTGTATTATTTAGTCTGGTA
The DNA here is from genome assembly GCA_033119425.1 of Bufotes viridis. NCBI lineage: Eukaryota > Metazoa > Chordata > Amphibia > Anura > Bufonidae > Bufotes > Bufotes viridis. Next base: position 32,854,160 of record CM065589.1, read on the forward strand.
TTTTTAACAGAATCTGTGACTCATGTGTGAACAAAGCCTTAGACACCTGGAAAACTGGAGGTAACCCTATTAATATATGCATGGTACATGCGAAATCCAATATGGAAACACTTCCACCTTCCTTCTTCTTTCCCTTCCTTTTAATTTATCTCGCTCCTATCTTTTACATACTTTTTTTCTGTTCTTCTTCCTTCCTTTCTTTATTCCTTTTCTACTTTTTTTTCCATTCCTTTCTTCCTCCTCTCTCCCCCATACATCATTCCTTTTCTTTCTTTCCCTTTTCCCTTCTTTCCGCTTATTTTCCTTCTCACCCTTCTTTTCTTTCCATTTTTCCATTTCTTCCTTCCACTTATGTTCCTCTGCTTATTTCTCTTCTTTCCTTCCATTTCCTTGATTGCTTTGATATATTTCCAGTTGTTCCTTTTTTCCCTTTCTTCCATTTATTTTTCGTAACATCTTTCTTCCTTTGAGATATTTTCAGTCACTCCTTTCTTTTACTTTCTTCCATTTTTCGTCACTACTTTTTTATTTTTTATTCCCGTTTTCCTTCACTCCTTTTATTCGTTTCCCTCCCTTCCTTTCCTTTTTTTTTCCTGTACTCCTCCTTCTTTTCATTCCTTCCTTTTCCCCTTTCTTCCCCTTCTTGCTTTCCTTTCCCTCACATCCTTTTCCTGTCTTGCCTTTCCTTTCTTTCCTCCCCTCCTTTTGCTCTTTTCCTCCATGTTTGATGTGAGTGATTATAATCTGTCTACTGCACTGCAGAATATTTTGTCACCATATTCAATGGGAAACCTTTAAGCTCATATTGGTTGTTCCTTTCACTAGGAGCCTACACCAAAAAGGAAGTTGGAAGAACCAGTTTTGAAGTTCCGATCCTCAAGAGGCGCCATTACTCAACCCCTGAAGAAACTCAAGATCAACGTCTTCAAGGTCCACAAGTGTGCAGTCTGTGGCTTCACCACTGAAAACCTCCTCCAGTTCCATGAACACATCCCACAACACAAGTCCGACGGCTCCTCTTACCAGTGCCAAGAATGCGGCCTGTGCTACACCTCCCACGTCTCCCTTTCGAGACACCTCTTTATCGTTCATAAGCTCAAGGAACCTCAAGCACCCTCCAAGCAGAATGGTTCAGGAGAGGACAGTCAACAGGAGAACAAACCAAGCATCGGGAACGAGGCAGCAGATAACATGTCGTCAGACAAGACATGTAAAGTCTGCTCGAAGACCTTTGAAACCGAAGCTGCATTAAACACCCACATGAGGACTCACGGGATGGCTTTCATCAAGTCTAAAAGGATGACCTTTACCGAGAAGTGACAGGACCACCACTCCATGCTGACCATGGTGAACTTTCGGTGATCCAGGCTACAAGTTTTTAGGGTGTGACTTTGGGAAAAAAGAAAAAAAATAAGGACCGAAAGACAGGAAAAAAAATTGTTGTGGCAATATTTAGTTGTATCTTACCGGCCTTTATACCGTCACACCCCACTACTAAGCAGTATTCCTGTAAAGCAGATGTAAATATCTAAGAGTTTTTGATACTCTGTGACTGTATCGATGTAGAGTTTTTTTTGTTTTTTTTTTAATATATGTGATATCTCCTAGACGAGAAGGATATTTAACCCCTGCCAGTCTGCTTTCCATGATAGATGAATATTGGCAGTGTAATGGTAGTACAGGTATGTGCTGCCAAGGCTATTTCTGAATGCTTCAGAAAGAATATAGAACGGACGTATAGATATATACCAGGACTAGAGATACAAGGGAAAGTATATGGATAATGGCATCATAGGAAGACATGGCTGTCACCCATAGTCAGACGGAGCTGTCACTTTTCCAGTGCAGCTTTGGACCAGTATAAATATCTCATCCAGTTAATGTGCTGCTCTTTGGTGCTTCTGGGTCATATTCCTCAAATTTTAATACCATTCTGGATGTAGAATTTTGTTAGAAAAATCTTGTTGAATTTAGTGAACGGCATAATGCCAGCTGCAAATATCTTGGCACTTTCCAAAATCTTGCCGTATCCCCCCCCCCCCCCCCCCAAAGTAATGTATGAAAATAGTCCCAAAAATCTTGGCACCTGTCTTAAAAAAAAAAAAAAGGTAAACGTATTTTCACCCCACCTCCCAAAAAATGTATGAAAGTTGTTTCTAAAAATGTTGGCGCCCCTAAAAAAAAATGTATGAAAGCAGTTGCAAAAATCTTGGCATTGCCTTAAAAAAATGGCAAAGTAAAAATCTTACCATTTCCCAAAAAATGTTTGAAAGTAGTTCCAAAAATCTTGGTACCTGTCTTAAAAAAAAAAGTGAACATATTTGCAAAAATCTAGGCGACCCCACCCCACCTCCCAAAAAATTTATGAAAGCAGTTGGTGTCCCCTAAAAAAGATATCAAAGTACTGCAGATGCAAAAATTTTGGTGCCCCCTAAAAATTATATGGAAGTAGTTGCAGGAATCTTTCCTCGCCCCAAGGATTGCTTCTCTGTTATTCATTAGGGGCGGACAACCATTCCAGAAGAGACGTCCTCAATGAGTCAGCCATTGACCCCCAGGAGGTTATGTCAGGTGCACCACAACTCTTCATATGGGGCACATCCATTATGAGCGTAGCTGTGGCCGGTTAAGAGGTAGCACTTGTACCCTGGGGCCCTCTACCCATGTTATACAGCGCATGGAGGGCAGTGGCCCCGGGGGTTGTCCACTATTGTCCAGGAGATAGATTGGAACAAAAAGAAAACTGCAGTCATAGAACAAAAAAATAAAAAATCCCCTAGCCATGTGTCATATAGCAATGTTTTCCAAACTGTGGCTGTCTGGCAGTTGCAGAACTACAGCTCCCATTAGGTCGTCAGGGCATGCTGAGAGTTATATCCTTGCAATAGACAAAGAGCCACCGGTTGGACATCACCAGTATAAAGAGTGATTGGTTTGCGAGTATACGATCACCACAGAATCGGGGTGGATGGGTCGCCCATAGCCAGCAATCAGATTGCTTCTTTCCTTTGCATACAGACCTCTATGAAATAAGATCTGACCTCTGCTTGCTTTTGGTAAAATGGCTCAGTTAAAGGGGTAATTCCATAATTAGTGTAAAAAATGAAAATCAGACATCACATAGTACATGACAATCTCGGCGAGAACCAGCCCCGTACCGTACCTCACATGGATCCAGAGATCTCCCCCTTCATTGCTTTAACTGCTCTGCTAGATTTATCTCACTTTCTCGGGGGGGGTGTCCTTCATGCTGCAGTTGGTGACAGTTGAACTGAGCATGAACTATGAGCAGTGGCTATAATACATTTTAAATTACATGCAATTATAAAAGTATTCAGATCCAGGTGCTGGTTTTAAAAAATGTAGAATATTTTTCGTGAGACAGGCCCTTCAAAAGTAGGAGTTGCCAACAGCAGCCAATCCGATTACTGCTGTTTCTTTAACTTTATTATGACATGTAATCTGATTGGTTGCTTTTGGAAACGGCAAGATTTTCCCTTTTTTTTTTGGGGGGGGGAGGACAGAGAGGGCAGTATTTGCTTTAACAAGCCCCTCTCCTTTCCATTACATGCGGTTTCAGTAATACTGAATGGCGTATTCTATCATTTCCACCCAATTTCCTCCTAATAATCAATCCCTAGTAAATATATCTCCAGGAGCCGCCTTACCCTGTCAAGTCACTAAAACTCTTATTGGTATTATCTTTTCTTACAACAGCTCGGTGACAACCCAGCTTTCTCACAGCTCTGAACAGCAATCTTTGAAAGCAAGTGTGGGAGATGTTATATAGCCCTATTGGTGGCCACCCAAAATTTCCGAGACTACCGAATGGCAGTTTTATTTTCCACTTATGGACCAGGTCAGGGGCTGGGCACCTAGAACTACATAACTAGCTGCTGTTCAGGACTCTGGCAAAGCTGGATGATAAAAATCCCAACAGGTGACCATTTTTGTGGCCGCAAAGCCAAGAATTGGTTGTATGGGATTTTTTAATGATATTGTTTTTTATACTTTAAATTTTTTATATTGATCCCATTTTAGTCCATCGATCAGTCCTGACCAGCGTATCTCAGCCTTGTTTAAAAGGGAAATTGTAGCTAAAGCTGTCCTTTAAGGGTATGTCCACTTTTGCATCCACCATTTGTCTCTCCAATGCATCTAAAGCAACTTTGCAAGTTGTCTTGATCTTCTACCATTCTGCAACCTAGGTGTCTCCATGGTAACAGACTACAAACAAACCCTGTGTAGTCTGATCCTGCAGTCATACTCTGTTCCATGCTGCCTCTTTCATATTTCCTTACAAGGGGCAGTCAGAAAGAAGTATGACTCCAGGATCAGACCACACACAGGGTTTGTTTGTAGTCTGTAACCATGGAGACACATAGGTCAGCATAAACAGTAGATTATAATCAAGACTAGTAACTCCCTTCTTTTATTGTAGATGCATTGGTGCAAATAAAAGTTTGCAAAATTATTCACACCCTTTAACGTCCGATATGCATCGTTTGATGTCCATGTTGAATGTTCACACAGTGAAATACCTCATAAATCTGTGATGTTTGCCGATCTGCCTTTTTTTCTTTTACTTTAGTTGTCGGGATATGGGCTCCAGAGTGCGGGATGAGTGCGAATAATGACACATGGGAACCGTAGAATAGCCCCTTATGTACATAGTCTGGAGGACTGTTTTATAACCTTTTCTGTATTTTTATTATGTAAAAAAAAAAAAAGTTTTCCGAAATTTTAAAGGGGTATTCCGAAAAAATTGAAAGGGCACATCCTTATCTCTAAAAGGTCCCATGGACGATCCTTACGACCAACGTGGGTCTGTCATTTGATCAGTATCAGCCATTCTTGTCGTGGAGGAGACTACACAACGCCCCTGCAGCGTCCTCTGCTGGAGATATGTGGTATTGCAATGCAGTGCTTTCCCTTCTGGCTAATGGAAGTGCCCCCCCAACCCTGGTATTCATCTCTTAGACCCAGATACTTCCAATCTTTAAACATTTCTTGTAAAGCTTTTTATTTTTTTAAACTACTACAAAATTTTCTAACTTTTTATTTCCAGATGAATGAATGGAAACTGTAAGAGGAATAGTGTGCATTTGTAGACCGAGGTTGCATGTGGGCTGTCATGTGCATGTTCCCATTGTACCGTATGATGGGTCCTGTAAGAAAAGGGGCCAAGGAAAAATAATATAAAATTGTGAGAGAAGGGTCGAGCATGTTCAATTATTAATATGCCTGATCCTTTTTTTCCTCAAGGGAGATAAGCTGCCACCAGAGACGTCTGGCAGCGGCCCACCCCCCTCTGAGAACACATGCAAGCCCGGCCACCAGAGACGTCTGGCAGCGGCCCACCCCCCTCTGAAAACACATGCACCCCCCTCTCAAAACACAACACCCCCCTCTGAAAACACATCTGGCAGCGGCCCACCCCCCTCTGAGAACACATGCAAGCCCAGCCACCAGAGACGTCTGGCAGCGGCCTACCCCCCTCTGAGAACACATGCAGGCCAGGCCACCAGAGACGTCTGGCAGCAGCCCACCCCCCTCTGAGAACACATGCAGAACCGGCCAGCAGAGATGTCTGGCAGCGGCCCACCCCCCTCTTAGAACACATGCATGCTTGGCCACCAGAGACGACCTGGTAGCGGCATCCCCCCTCGGAACACATGCAGGCCCGGCCCCAGAAACGTCTGGCAGCAGGCCACCCCCATCCCCTTTGAGAACACATACAGGCTCAACCAAGCGCAGCGTGCTTATTTATGGGGGGTCGGAAGTAATAGCTGTCAGTCAACAGAGGGTTCAGCTTGCAGCCATAGAAGATGGACATACCAGCAGAAAGCAGTGTTGCGTATATGTGACCAGAGGACTCAAACCCACAACTCCAAAATGGCTGACCAAGTATTAAGAAGAGAAGCTCTAAAGTCCAAACTACTGCTCTAACTAGTAAGATACTATTACTATGTAGAGCAGGAGAACCGGAATATTCACGAATGATCCTTTCATCATTAAGGGGCACTTTAAGTCTTTTCGGAATAACCCTTTAAATCCCCAGTTCATCATCTCTGTAGCCAGCATTGCAAAACGATCTGCCTTTTTCAATAAGACCTCGTTGTGACGATGCACAGGGACCGCGTCGCCAGCAAAGAGAGCACCGCAGCGGCGTCCCACCCCAAGCAGGTCCTTTTTCTCATTTGCACAGTTACTTGTGAAGTTGCTCTAAATTATTTTAAAGTGTCATTATCAGAGTGGGGGGGGGGGCACTAATATTTGCAGTATAGTCCTTTTCAGAACCGTTCCAGGGACTCTTCCTTTCCATTATTCGTATTATTTTTCTACCTGTTTCTGTATCTCTGTATTATTTTGTATTCATTTTCTATCTCTGTATTTTGTGTATATATTGAAGGTGCACGAGTCCGTTCCGTGGTCGTCCAGTCTTGCTGCTGTCCTCCGCCTAATACACTCGGTGTCTTTATAAATGTATTGAAAAGACTTCACCTGTAAATAAACATGGAGTATTTGACGCGGTGATGTCGTATTTTTATTGGGGGGGAGGGCGGGCGGTGACCTAGTGAAGGAGGTTTTTATGTGCTTTATATCGTAACCCTTTGTACGTTGCTGAATTTGCGTCATAAGGATGGTCCGGCCAGCTCAGACTCCATAGGGGACGGGAAACACGAGACGCTGCCTATTCACAGGTAAAGCTGGGGTGGTAATTGATTTTTTTATGCATAATGATTTTAGCTTACGCTCCACAGCTGTGAATGTTCCTGTGATTTGTCGATGTCCTGTATAAAAGCCGGATTCTGGTGATTTGCCGCACTCTGCGCCATGTGGACGGACGGGATACTTGCATTTCTTTTCAGCCTGGTTGCCGTCTCCTCGGCTCCAGCGAATCTGTCGGCCAAATGTTTACAAGACACCATGGACTACTTGTCAGACCTGAACTCTAAGGAGCCCAAAACTTACGCCATGCTCAGTAAGTACCACTGCTTGCTTTCTCCGTGTTCACACAGATGTTAACCCATTTAGAACGAGGCTAGCTTTGGAAACAACGGTTTAAAAAAAAAAATGTTGCCACCCTCTATGGGTCCATACTCATGTCCGCAAAATGGGTCCGCATCCGTTCCGCAATTTTGCAAGGAGACCACATCAGAGGTGCGGACAGCACACTGTATTCCGATCCTCTCAATAGGAGGCACTGAAAATAGACATGTCCTATTCACAGACACAGACAAGAAAAGGCATTTCTATTATAGTGCCGACCTGTTTTTTGCAGGTCCAGTTGTGCTTTCTAATGGGACCATTTAGCCTTCCACATAATGTATTGCGAGACTGTAAAAATAAAAAATAAAATGTGTTCCGGCATTGTGGATTGGGTTTTGTTTTTACGGCATTCACTATGCGGCAAAGATGAGATGATGACCTTATTCTGCGGGTCGGTATGATTACGTAGATACCAAATTTATATGCTTTTTATTATGTTTTTTACTACTTAAAAAAAATAAAAAACATTTTTTTTCATTTACTTATTTTTCTAAAGTGCTTTGTGTGTCCATAACTTTGACATTTTTCCATGGAGCAGTATCCTCAGATTTTCCATGTGGATTTCAGTATGTATTCCACACCTAAATCCGCAGAAAACCATGCGTATTTATAGCAGACCAGATAGGAGGCATGAGGGGGGAGGACAGGAGTGGTAGTAGTGTAAGGAGGATGGTGGTGTTACAGTGGCAGCTGTCCTGCTCCAGCGCTCCCTTGGGTTGTGCATAGTGAAAATGGGGCACATCTTATTCCCCCGGGACACAGTCAGGCAGAACTGACCTGCATGACGTCAGCAGTCAGCCCCCAAGGCTGCCTTACTGTGCAGGCGCGATCGGGCTGATTAGGGAGCCGGATATTCTATGCTCTACAGTGCTAATGAAAGATTCATTCTCACGCATGCGCTGTGGTTATGAAGCCATGAATGTGTCATCAGTGACGACTGACATGTTCGTTGTGTGTTGTAACCAGGCTAGGATCACATGCACAATGTACAGGAGCATATCATTTGACCTAGAACACAGAGCTGGTAGGCAACTTTTAATAATAAATAGTAATTTTAATAATTAGAGCAAAAAATGTTAGTATCAACAAAGGGGGGTAACATGAAATTAAAAATAAATATATCTTGGAATACCTCTTACAATCTGTCCCAATGATATGACTTGAAGCCAGACGGCATTTAAACCCAGCGAAGAGCTGTGGAGTCCATTAGCCATAAACGTGCATTACCTCCACAGTCTGCTTCCATGCACAACCTCTCTTCTCTTGGCTGCTCAACCTTCTTAGGAGTGGTGACCTTCTCTCACTCTGGGGAACATGTCTGGTCCCCTTTCCCCCTCAGATCCCTTATATGCTGACTGTAGCTGCCGCAGGACAGACTCTTTTTGCTGCTCACACCTCAGCCACTATCTCTACACTCACTAACTGCTCACAGGGAAGAGACATGCTCAGGTTTAGGCCTCATGCACACGACCGTATGTGTTTTGCGGTCCGCAAAACACGGAAGCTGCTCCGCAATTTGCGGAACTGAATGCGGCCCATCGTAGAAATGCCTATTCTTGTCCCCAAAACGGACAAGAATAGGACATGCTCTATTTTTTTTGCGGGGCCACGGAACGGAGCAACGGATGCGGACAGCACATGGAGTGCTGTCCACATCTTTTGCGGCCCCATTGAAGTGAATAGGTCCACGCCCGAGCCGCAAAAAATGCGGCTCGGACACGGACCAAAACAACGGTCGTGTGCATGAGGCCTTAGGGACTGCCCCTTCCTGGATGCTGTTGCCAAGGGGTGAGAATTACCCCTGTAAATCAGCCTTCAGGTACACACAATCAACAGAAAATAAGACCACAAAACATTATAACATGGTCTTTACCCCTTTAGCACTAGTGTTGAGCGCGAATATTCGAAAAGCTAATTTTTTTAGCGAATATCGGCACTTCGCTAATTCGCGAATATTTCGAATATAGCGCTATAAATTCGCTATTTCGAATATTCGTTTTTTTTTTGTTTTTTTTTAAGTTATATTTTTTTCTTTCCTACTTCCCAAAAGTAGTTCTTACCTGTCCTGAGGATTCCTGGCTTCCTGGCTGCTCTAGTCAGTGCCCGTTGCCGCTTCTGCTGACTTCCGTGCTCATGTGGAGCGTCCCCATCCATGGGAGAATCTCCATATACTAAAATGTACTGTCGGATTTGAGGAATTACGTTGAAGTCGCAATGCGATTAATTCAAGTTATATTAATCGCATTGCGATTACAACTTAGCACTGCTATCTTACATAGGCTAGAATTAACGAATATGGAATATATAGCTATGCACTAGCAGTGCTAAGTTGAAATCGCAATGCGAATACTTTAAGTTAAATTAATCGCATTGCGATTTCAACTTAGCACTGCTGCTATATTCCATATTCGTTAACTTCGTTAATTCTAGCAAGCTGACCCATTATAAACCCAGCTCTAAGTTGAAATCGCAATGCGATTAATATAACTTGAATTAATCGCATTGCGATTTCAACGTAATTCCTCAAATCCGACAGTACATTTTAGTATATGGAGACGTTCCCATGGTGATGGGGACGCTCCATGAGCACAGAAGTTATGGTTGGCTTGGTAGAATTAGCGAATAGCGAATATGACGAATGTATTCGTCATATTCCTCAAAACGAAGATAACGAAGTATTCTACATCTTCGCTTTAGCTACCTATTCGTCTCGTCATCGTCAACTTCGCTATTCGCTAATTCTAGCAATCAAATAGGAAGGTTGACTTACAGACAGCTGTGTTAAATTCGCTATGCGATTTTTTTTTTTTTAATACAATAATTATATTCTATTTATTAAAAAAAAAAAAATCGCATAGCGAATTTAACACAGCTGTCTCTATAGTCAACCTTCCTATTTGATTGCTAGAATTAGCGAAGTTGACGAATAGGTAGCTAAAACGAAGATGTAGAATACTTCGTTATCTTCGTTTTGAGGAATAGACGAATACATTCGTCATATTCGTCATCCTCGCTAATTCTAGATATGAAACCAATAGGAAAGTAGCCTTAAGTACAAATCGCAATATGCGATTATTTAAATCGCATGTTAATCGCGATAACTAGAAAAAATGACGAATATTCGATTTCGACGAATATGAAACGAATATTCATTCGAATATTCGCGAATTTCGTCGAAATCGAATATGGCACCTGCCGCTCATCACTATTTAGCACTGACACAATGGGTCACTGCACATTCTGTGTGCCTGCATAGATTTGAGATCTGCTTTGCAGAAAAATAAGAGAATGAGGGCTGATCGGTGGCGTGCAAACTGAAAATCAACGACGAATACATGTTGGTTTTTTGGCTTCGTGTATTTTGGTCGTGTGAACATAGCCCAATTTTTCTCACAGCTGAGGGTCAGAGTGTCTCAAAAATGTGACTTGTAGGGTGTACTTGGTATACAGTGGTTAGGACGGTACCTACTAGGGCTGCAGCTATTGACTATTTTTGTAATCGAGTATTCTATCGGTTAATCCAACGATTGAGTACTCTAATAACAAAAAACGAATTATAAGAACGCTTTTCTTTATAAAAACTCATTAGCCCCCTGTGCCACCAGCTGCCCCCCCGGTGCCACCAGCTTGCATCGAGGATTTTTTTGTGTTGAATTACTCGATTCAATCGCGTAATCGTTTCAGCCCTACTACCTACCTAAGGTGATCCAAGGAAAAACAACCGGTGATAGGATTATGGCACTGATGTGTGTGTGAGGTGAAGGCTAGATGGCCTGATCTGATTCCACAGGAGAGACACTGTAGAGCAAATTGCTGACAAAGTATCACTCTCTTATCTTCACTCTACATTTTTTACAAGACCTTCTGACATAAAAAAAGGAAAAACACTTATTGAAGTAGAATATTTAGACAATGGTGAAGGCATCTCTTGCCCTCGAAGGGCTCCTCATACCATATACAGCTCATTTTGTGTTAATCCTGGCAGATTACGAGCTATCGGTAATTTCCATCATCTATCATAGACCGAGCCGAAGCCATAGTTTCCCTCTTGGAGATAACGGACAGCCATCTTTTTAGCATCTCTTTTACAATGTTGTGAAAGAAGAGAAGGATCAGTCAGAGGAACCGTACGAGTCTCATTGGGATTCTCGGCCGCGGGCAGACAGTTTTACACCAAGATATTCTCCTGTAAAAAAAAAAAAATCATGTTTCAGTCAATTTGTTTTAGTACATGACATTGTGGAGAAATGTTCTTCAATTTTTCTCAGGGAATTGGTGTAGGAAATGGAGGAGACCTATATATATTTTATTTAGTTTACTCTCTGGGATGCACCCTACGAGTCAATGTTATGTTTAGTGTCACACCATATATCAAGGCAGGAACATAAAAACCTCAGTTCATTCAGTCGTTTTATTTAACGAAAACGGCCCTACTTGTTTTAGCTACAATGGTGTTTTTTTTCCTGTACTGAGCTCCAAAGCTGCTGCATAGCCCTAGACTTAAATGGGTAATCTCATCTCTTATAAACTGATCCTGTGCTACCTGATGTTCAAAGTGTGTATTGATGTGCGTGTCCACCTATTGACAAGAGTGCTGGTGGTCACACATGCTCAGTCACTCCCCTCTCAGCCAGGTCTCTGCATATTGATGATCTGTTTACAGTAGGTCAACCAATTGAAATAGCTTTCTGCCCTGCATGTCGGGGAAGGAGCAGAGGTTCTGCAGTAGGCTGGCAGTCTGGCTGTAAAGACTCCTTCTACAGGGGAAGTAAGAAGGCACTATATTGTCAACTGCCAGAAGGGGGAGGAGACTGATTCTGTCCAAAGCCTTTTGTATGTTAGGGGCGCATTGCGATTTCAACTTAGCACTGCTGCTATATTCCATATTCGTTAACTCGTTAATTCTAGCAAGCTGACCCATTATAAACCCAGCTCTAAGTTGAAATCGCAAATGCGATTAATATAACTGAATTAATCGCATTGCGATTTCAACGTAATTCCTCAAATCCGACAGTACATTTTAGTATATGGAGGCGTTCCCACGGTGATGGGGACGCTCCATGAGCACAGAGTTATGGTTGGCTTGGTAGAATTAGCGAATAGCGAATATGACGAATGTATTCGTCATATTCCTCAAAGCGAAGATAGCGAGTATTCTACATCTTCGTTTTAGCTACCTATTCGTCTCGTCATCGTCAACTTCGCTATTCGCTAATTCTAGCAATCAAATAGGAAGGTTGACTTGCAGACAGCTGTGTTAAATTAGCTATGCGATTTTTTTTTTTTTAATACAATAATTATATTCTATTTATTAAAAAAAAAAAAAAAATCGCATAGCAATTTAACTACAGCTGTCTCTATAGTCAACCTTCCTGTTTGATTGCTAGAATTAGCGAGTTGGCGAATAGGTAGCTAAAGCGAAGATGTAGAATACTTCGTTATCTTCGTTTTGAGGAATGAGACGAATACATTCGTCATATTCGTCATCCTCGCTAATTCTAGATATGAAACCAATAGGAAAGTAGCCTTAAGTACAAATCGCAATATGCGATTATTTAAATCGCATGTTAATCGCGATAACTAGAAAAAATGACGAATCATTCGATTTCGAGCGAATATGAAACGAATATTCATTCGAATATTCGCGAATTTCGTCGAAATCGAATATGCACCTACAGCTCATCACTATTTAGCACTGACACAATGGGTCACTGCACATTCTGTGTGCCTGCATAGATTTGAGATCTGCTTTGCAGAAAAATAAGAGAATGAGGGCTGATCGGTGGCGTGCAAACTGAAAATCAGCGACAGAATACATGTTGGTTTTTGGCTTCGTGTATTTTGGTCGTGTGAACATAGCCCAATTTTTCTCACAGCTGAGGTCAGAGTGTCTCAAAAATGTGACTTGTAGGGTGTACTTGGTATACAGTGGTTAGGGACGGTACCTACTAGGGCTGCAGCTATTGACTATTTTGTAGTCGAGTATTCTATCGGTTAATCCAACGATTGAGTACTCTAATAACAAAAACGAATTATAAGAGCAGCTTTTCTTTATAAAAACTCATTAGCCCCCTGTGCCACCAGCTGCCCCCGGTGCCACCAGCTTGCATCGAGGATTTTTTGTGTTGAATTACTCGATTCAATCGCGTAATCGTTTCAGCCCTACTACCTACCTAAGGTGATCCAAGGAAAAACAACCGGTGATAGGATTATGGCACTGATGTGTGTGTGAGGTGAAGGCTAGATGGCCTGATCTGATTCCACAGGAGAGACACTGTAGAGCAAATTGCTGACAAAGTATCACTCTCTTATCTTCACTCTACATTTTTACAAGACCTTCTGACATAAAAAAGGAAAAACACTTATTGAAGTAGAATATTTAGACAATGGTGAAGGCATCTCTTGCCCTCGAAGGGCTCCTCATACCATATACAGCTCATTTTGTGTTAATCCTGGCAGATTACGAGCTATCGGTAATTTCCATCATCTATCATAGACCGAGCTGAGCCATAGTTTCCCTCTTGGAGATAACGGACAGCCATCTTTTAGCATCTCTTTTACAATGTTGTGAAAGAAGAGAAGGATCAGTCAGAGGAACCGTACGAGTCTCATTGGGATTCTCGACCGTGGCAGACAGTTTTACACCAAGATATTCTCCTGTAAAAAAAAAAAAATCATGTTTCAGTCAATTTGTTTTAGTACATGACATTGTGGAGAAATGTTCTTCAATTTTCTCAGGGAATTGGTGTAGGAAATGGAGAGACCTATATATATTTTATTTAGTTTACTCTCTGGGATGCACCCTACGAGTCAATGTTATGTTTAGTGTCACACCATATATCAAGGCAGGAACATAAAAACCTCAGTTCATTCAGTCGTTTTATTTAGCAACGGCCCTACTTGTTTTAGCTACAATGGTGTTTTTCCTGTACTGAGCTCCAAAGCTGCTGCATAGCCCTAGACTTAAATGGGTAATCTCATCTCTTATAAACTGATCCTGTGCTACCTGATGTTCAAAGTGTGTATTGATGTGCGTGTCCACCTATTGACAAGAGTGCTGGTGGTCACACATGCTCAGTCACTCCCCTCTCAGCCAGGTCTCTGCATATTGATGATCTGTTTACAGTAGGTCAACCAATTGAAATAGCTTTCTGCCCTGCATGTCGGGGAAGGAGCAGAGGTTCTGCAGTAGGCTGGCAGTCTGGCTGTAAAGACTCCTTCTACAGGGGAAGTAAGAAGGCACTATATTGTCAACTGCCAGAAGGGGGAGGAGACTGATTCTGTCCAAAGCCTTTTGTATGTTAGGGGCACTGAAAATTACTTTAAAACTACTATTAACAGCATTTCATGACTTTTGGTATAAAATTGTTTTCGGGATAACCCTTTTAACACTATCATAATTTGGTATTTCCCTTTCCAAGGAGGCTTCCATTCATCAGTGAGTTCTCTAGAAGTCTCCACCATGGCGTGGTGGAGCAACATTTTCTCTTAAGTAATCTATGGGCTTATGAGTAGCCAAATCATGCCAGATCAAAGCCCCATGTAAACAAGGCATAAATCAGATGACATGCAGGCAAAGACTCAGTAGAAAAAAGAAGATCCCTTGCTGGAGGCACATGCTGCAATCCCCGGAGTAATGGGAGCGGAGTGGTAGTACCAGTGGCGTTGCGGGAGGTACCACTGATGGGGTGACACCAGTGCCGGCTGCCAGCACAAGATAATTTATTCTCCCGGTCTGAGCTCTGACTCCATATATGGTTGTGTCCATATATGGAGTCAGTGCTATGAACATGAAGGGGGTATCCCCAAGCATTGTCAGTATGCTTGGGGACACCCAATGTATTTTAATCTAATAAACTGTATTAGAAAAACCTCATAGTAGTTTATCAAGTATTAGATATTCCTATACAGCAGAGTGATACATGATACACTATACAGCCGAAGTATAAATTACATATTTCTTTTTCAGTAATTGTAAAAGAAATGTATGACACAAAATACAGTAATAATAAATGTGTAATTACTACATTTATATATAGTAATTACACATTTATTTTTTTATTTAGTTATACTTTTGCTATATAGGAATACCTAATACATGATACACTACTAAGAGTTTTTTCCAACATAACTTATCATGGAGCTTCATAGCTCAGTGGTTAGAGTTTTTGCCTCTGATGTGAAGGGTTGTGAGTTCTAGTCCTGGTGGCAACATTTTAGAAATAAAGGCTAAATTATGCATTCATGTACATCAGAAGTATGATAATATATATTTATGCTTCTGATATAAATATTTTTATATATGTGTATATATATATATATATATATATATATATATATAAATGTATTATATATGGGAAACTATTACTGAGGTTTTTAGCCATAATAGTAGTATAGCAGGTTAATATGAAGCTCTGATGGGGATGTATGGTTGCCACTGATGGGGAGGATGTGTGGAGGACACTGATGGGGGTATGTGTGGAGGACACTGATGGGGGTATGTGTGGAGGACACTGATGGGGGTATGTGTGGAGGACACTGATGGGGGTATGTGTGGAGGACACTGATGGGGGGTATGTGTGGAGGACACTGATGGGGGGTTGTGTGGATGACACTGATGAGGTATGTGTGCAGACACTGATGGGGGTGTGTGGAGGACACTAATGGGGGATGTGTGGATGACACTTAGGGGGATATGTGGAGGACACTGATGGGGGATGTATGGAGGACACTGATGGGGGATGTGTGGATGACACTGATGGGGGGATCTAGGGAGGGGTGTGGGGATGTTGGGATGGGAGGTCCTGGAGGGGTGTTTGGGTGGAAGCTCTGAAAGGGGTGGGAGGTCCGATAGGTATGTGGGGGTGGGGGGCCCATAAAAAAATTTAGCTATGGGGGGGGGGCATAACATTTTTTGCTGTGAGAGATGAGCACTTGCATTATGGAAGCACTCACCTCTCTACATTCATCTGTATCGCGATACAGATGAACACTGCAGCAGGGGAGGGAGAGGCATCTCTCTTCCCTGTTCCTCTGATAGGCTGCCGGCACAAGGCCAGCAGCCTATCAGAGGCCGGTGCAGGCGGCGCGATTACGTCATCGCTCCGCCTGAGCTGTACTGCTCGGGACAGGCCTGCATCGCATCACTGCCATGGAGGTAAGTATGTGTTTTGTTTTGTTTTTCTGTGAGGCGCTGGGCTGCGCTGGGGGGTCATTGCTGGCATAAAGGGACACTTTGGGGCAATGGCTGGCACATGGGGAACACTATGGGGGCATTGCTGGCATATGGTGGACAATATAGGGGCATTGCCGGCACATGGGGGACACTATGGGGGAATTGCTGGCACATGGGGGACACTATGGGGGCATTGCTGGCACATGGGGGACACTATGGGGGCATTGATGGCACATGGGGGACACTATGGGGGCATTGCTGGCACATAGGGGACACTATGGGGGCATTGCTGGCACATGGGGGACACTATGGGGCATTGCTGGCACATGGAGGACACTATGGGGGCATTGCTGGCACATGGGGGACACTATGGGGGAATTGCTGGCACATGGGGAACACTATGGGGGCATTGCTGGCACATGGGGGACACTATGGGGGCATTGCTGGCACATGGGGGACATTATGGGGGCATTGCTGGCACATGGGGGACTCTATGGGGGCATTACTGGCACATGGGAGACACTATGGGGGCATGGGACACTATGGGGGCATGGCTGGCACATGGGAGACACTATGGGGGCATTGCTGGCACATTATGGGGACACTATGGTGTTGAATGGGAGAAGAATACTATCTAGCACATTATGGGGGCACTAAGAAGGGGCATTTAATACTGGCACATTCTGGGGGACACTATGGGGGAATCTTATACTGCCACATTCTGGGGGCACTATGGGGAAGAGGAGAGGAGCACTATGTGGGCATTTACTAGGGGCATTATATAGGGGTATTTTATACTTGCACACATTATGGGGACATTAGCTCAACTGGCGGCACTGAGGGAGTTTTTTTTGCACTGGCACACAGAACGGGAGCACTTTTGAATTAGTGCACATTATTATTATTACTAAAGGTGGCAGGTGAGTTGTTAATAAGGTAGGAGGATGATGGAAAAGTAGGAACCTAAGATGTCTTTTGTCAAACTACAGAGACGAGAGATGGGTGAAAAATCATCATGGCGGTCTCATCTGAAAGGAGAAGATGAGGAAAGAAGTGGTCTGCATCAGAGAAGTTACTGGATGTAAGGTATGTGGTGCTGTATTCTGGATATATTCTGGATACAGAATATAATATGTATGCAAATATGTGTGTGTGTGTGTGGGGGGTTTTAAGCAGACAGAAGACAGATCGCCAGGGGTTGGGGGCCTGTTGGGGGTGCTAGAATTTGAACCCAAGCGATAACATGGATGGGGGTTTAGATAGTAAACAGACAGCTGACGTGGGGGCGGGGCTAAGCAGAGAGATCGCCGCCGATGGGAGGGGGTGTTGTGCTGGGGGGTGACACCATTTTCTACCGCACCAGGTGACACCAGCCCTAGCAACGCCACTGGGTAGTACCTCTGACCCCTGTAATAATCATTCACAGTGCAATCCTCATACTGATCCTCCATAGGGTGCATGGCAGTGAAAGGAAGATGCACCAGTTCTTCCCTTGGGGCACACCCTGATGTTGGGGCTCCTGCCTAATGGTAGTTGGGGTGCCCTTGGTGGTATGAGTGTTGTACTGGTGCAAGACAGGAGATGTGGGTGCTGTGGCCAGTGCATGAGACGTGTTGTAGAAAATGAACAACTCTCTCTTTACTAAAGGGCAATATGGGAATTGTAGTCAGGGGCGGACTGGGAACTTAAAGTGGCCCTGGAAAAAATACTAAAAATGGCCCCACTTTGTAGTTGGGTCCAAACTGATGGAAGATAGAGCCAGCAATACTATGTTGGGGCACCTTATACTACCCCAACAGAGCTAAATACCACAGTCCATCACGAAATACTGCCAGCAGCACAAAATACATCCCCAAAAACTTCTACAGGCTGGCTGTGAGGAGGGCCCAGGCGGCCCCATGGCCAGCAGCCCACCGGGAAATTTCACTATAAGGTCTATGGCCAATCCGTCCCTGATTGTAGTACATCCAATGGTATGAAAACACACTTTCAAACAATTCTCAGTGAAAATCTTCCCAGGTAGCAATGTATGGATATAGGCCAGGATGTGGAGTGTAGTACTCCTTCCCTCTATCTCTACAAAGTGTATACTGCAACATTTAAGGCTGGCAATATTAATCTTGCAATGGTGGCTGTAATCCTAGCTGACGGCTACAGGATAAAGATATGGCTGGCCATACTGTGTCCAAGTGTGATGGGTGTCTTAGCAATGTCCCTCTCACTGAAATAAAGTCTCCATCAGCCTTAAACAGTGTATACCTTACTGGCTGACTCCAGTTCTTGGCCATGCAGATTCTTTCTTTGGAGTAATGTAAAGTACAGATGGTTTTCTCTCTGTCGATCTCTTCAGGCCTAGTAGTTTGAGAAGTGAGCACATGTAGCTTCCTCAGCTAGACAAACTGAGTGACTGAGCTAGGGGCAGACCTAAGTCCATCATCTAGCCTCCTACAAGGTCAGTTTCAGGATTATTAACCCCCACTAATCCATACACAACTATTCTGGTGCATTACAGTACATTAGAACATTAAATAATATTATGCAACAATAAACAATTTGCATGTACCTTATTCTGGGGTACGGCACGAGGGATGTGCTGCCAATAGAATGTACAGTGTGTATCAGTAATGAAATTAGAAGTAACGACAAGCTCCAATAAACGTGTATATTGTCGATTGTCTCTCGTTATGGGCAGTAAATCTAGACGTATAAAAGGACTCTTGCTCTGATTTTAGGTGCCTAAGTATCTAGTTTTTATTTCCTTCCATTAGTTTCTGGGGCTTCCCACTTTCAGTAAGCCAAACCTTGATCCAGTATATCCACTATCAATATTTTCCCATGATTTTACAACCTCTAATCTAGGCCTAACTTATTCTGGAGGCCCAGACCCATGCCTTTTCTTGATTCTGAATCTGTGTCCTGTCTATCGATGATTTTACTTCAAGTGGTGGACAGCAGCCCTTCTTCTATGAATTTGGTGCATGTACTGTAAAGCCCCTGTTGGGGCAATTACCCTGTCCTCTATGATTATCGGGGTCCAAATCCAGTGAGGTTTTATGTGCACACAGAGAAAACTAACAGTCAAAATGGCTGAATCGAGTAGTGTGTTTATTGTTTCAAATACACTTCTAATAGCAAGTTTATTGGCTGTCATCCAAAGGCACAAGACATCTTGCGTACGTTTCAAAAAAAGGTTTGAATGGTCGGCACTGCTTCAGAGTCGCGGCGGTGCACGTGTCAGCGGGCGGGCGGACGTCCCAGGCTGCTACAGGAAATAGAAAAGACTGGCACTCGCTTGTACAAGCGAGTGCCGGTCTTTTCTATTTTCTCCCCCATCTTGCGTACGTTGTCAGCAAAACCAAACTGAAGAAAAGTTATTATACAAGGTCATAAAACTGAAACAAAATGTTATTTTGCTGCTACCTATCTCTCCTCACAGGCCACGAGAGAAGCTACTATTGATCTTAGGGGTGGCTACAGCCCCTGTATTATTTTTACAATCTTCACTATCCTTTATTGATTGTTTAAACTTATCATTATGTCCCCATGATGCGTTATGAAGGGTCCCCTGTACCCTTGTTATGATAGGAACTTCAGTTTGGTCATATCCTGTAGCGAGTACAAAAGAGACTAACACTGGGAAGTCAAAGTCTCCCAAATGAAGCCTCAGCACTTTCTTTCTGAACCAGTTTTGCCCATCAAAGTCCCATACTCGAACAGTTTTGTCTTTCAGGGCGGTAACATTGGCTTGCTACCAAGGGGCCTCTACCCACCCTGCAATAGGGAGGGGGACTGCTGTAGAATTAAAGTTGAGGCTATCACTTTCTGGCCTCCTGATCGATATTCAGTTCATATCGGCTAGCTCTGACCACGGTACTGGAATGGCCAGATAAGGAATAGTCTTTGAACTCACAGGACTGTGAGTGCAGATCCAATATTTATCCTCACCTGTCATGTTCTTCAACATGACCTGATGATGCTTGATAAGGGCATTTTTCAGGTTCACATGCAGAGCTTGGATGCTCAGTCACAGGACTACCAGTACAAGGATCCTCATCATCAGGACTCGGCACCTTCTTGCAGTGTGAGGCATGAATCCAGTTGGGTTTTCCCTCTACTTTCACCGCTGTGTGTGTAGTCAGCAGAACTTGGAAAGGACCATCAAATCTGGGATCCAGGCCTTTTCTGATGTGCTTCTTTGCAACCAGGTGACTGGGTGGTGATAGACTGTGAGTTCTTTCTACTACTGAGTCAGGATCTGGAAGTGAAGCAAACACTTGTTTATGAGTGTGTTCCAACCTTTTTGTGAGGGCCCGCATGTAACTGTTTTAACTATCATTATTCATCTGCAACTGCTGGGGAAAGTACAGCCCTAGCCTAGGGGCACTTCCAAACAGGATCTCAAATGGGGATAACCCTGTCTTTCTGTTTGGGGTAATCCTTACTGAGTATAGAGCCAACGTCAAACACTCTATCCAAGGCCTCTGGGTCTCCTGCATGGCTTTCTGTATTTTCAGTTTCAGTGTGCCATTTAGGCGCTCAACTCGGCCGCTGCTTTGGGGATGGTAAGCCGTATGGAAAGCTTGGGTCACCCCTAATGCCTGCATAACTTCCCTCATCACTTCACCCGTGAAATGAGAACCTCTATCTGACTCTATCTGCATATTAGTTCACTGACCAGTTTCTTAGCAGTGTTCTTGGCACTGGCTTTGGCTAATGGGAAGGCTTCCGGCCAACCTTAAAAGAGATCAACACACACGAGAACAAATTCATACACTTCTACCTTTGGTAGTTTTATGCAGTCTATCTGAAGTTTCTGAAACGGGTAAAGTGGCCTAGGGGTCTGCTTGCTTGGAGTCTTCACCACTGGTTTAATGTACAGACCATACAACTTTGTACAAATAGAGCTGCTACTGTAGAAAATCCCGGAGCAATCCACCCTGCATTAACCACACTTACCATTGCACCTTTCAACAGATGTGTAGACCCATGGGCCTCCTGAGCCATAGCAGGGTATAGAGGGCGTGGTAGACAAATTCTGTGTTTGTTTCTCCATATTCCCTGGTCATCTGGCCAGGCCCCTTATTTAGTCCATAGTTCTTTTTCTTCAGATGGGGCTTGTTCAAACAATTTAATCAGAGTGTCTTTGGATATATCCACAGGTTTTAAGGCTCTTACCGGGTTGGCATCAGCACTCAGTGGCCGGAGCGCAGCTTGCTTGGCTGCCTTGTCAGCTCTATCGTTGCTTTTTGCCTCTGCCATGGTACACCTTGTGTGAGCCTTGACTTTCCCAGTAGCAACTTCTTCTGGCAACAGTAAAGAGTTCATCAGTTCAAGCACAGAGTCTTTGTTTTTAATAGGCTGACCTGCAGAAGTTAAAAAGTCTCTAGCCCGCCATATGGTTCCATAGTCATGTGCAATACCAAAAGCACACCTGGATTCCGTGTAGATGTTCACCTTCTTTCCCTCGGCCATTTTACACGACTCAGTGAGTGCCTTCAGCTCTGCCTCCTGCGCAGACATGTGCGGAGGGAGTGGTTCAGCAACGGCTACCTCATGCTGTGTGACCACTGCATATCCAGTGTAAAACCGGCTATCCTCTCCCATAAACCTGCTTCCATCTATAAAATACTCAAAATTTGGGTTATCAAGAGGTTTTTCATGCACATGAGAAAATCCAGAAGTTTCTTGTTGCATCAACTGTATACAATCATGAGGATAATTTTTAGCTAAATCAGATAAAAGGCTACTTGTGCTACCCTCCCCCATTTCTGAATCTGTGATTGGTAACGAAGTAACAGGATTCAGAGTAGTACATTTTTGAAAGAAATATTGTCTGGCATGAGGAGTGCACATTGGAGTCTGAGTTGTCTAGCCATAGAAATATGTTTTGGTTGCACCTGTGTGAGAATGCCCTGTATGTCATGGGGGGTTTGCACAATCACTGGGTAGTCAACACTATCTCTAAGGCTTTTTCAATCATTGCCTGCACTGCCGCTACTGCCCTGACACAGGAGGGGGTGCCTCGAGTGACAGGATCCAGTCTGGCTGAAAAATATGCCACTGGGCGTTGACGTTTCTGAGTAAGCACAGCAGTACTGTGACCCTGCATTTCAGAACAGAATAAGTTAAATTCCTCATCATACTTTGGAATGCCTAATGCAGGGGCTGACAGGATACAGAGTTTGAGTGTATGAAAATTGTTCACAGCTTCTTCTGTAAGATGGAATGGTTGGGCATGTCTGATCCATGGGCAGCAATATGACACAAGACCCAAAAAACACAAGCAAAGACTCCCCTAGGTACCTGTATCCTTTCTACTGCCTCCTTTCTTTCTGGTGTTAAATGCCGGGCACCATGTGAGAGGCAGTGCCATGAGAAAGACAACCTTGTCCTTGCAAAATTGTAGTTTGTCTTTTGAGGCTTTGCAACCATTCAGATAAAGGAAAATCAACAGTGACAGTGAAGCCTCCTTACAGATATTTAGATTCTCCGCACATAAAAGCAGATCATCTACATACTGAAGGAGTACTACTGATCCAGGAGGTGTCCAGTTAGTGAGAACAGATTGCAAAGCCTACGTATACATGGTAGGGGAATTCTGTGCACCTTGAGGTAAAACAGTCTCGGTATATTGGTTGCCTTTAAATGTGAATGCGAACAAATACTGGCAGTCAGGATGTAAAGGAGCACTGAAGAAGGCATTTGCAAGATCCACAACAGTAAAACAGGTAGCAGTGGAAGGGACCTGTGACAGCAAAGTGTGTGGATTTGGGACTACAGGTGTCTGCAAGACTGTTACCTTGTTCTATTTTACCTTCAGTTTCCCTACAGTTTCCTCACTATGTCTACCTAGTGTACTCTTCTAGACTGAAATAAATTTTATAATCAAGATTCCACACCATCACATGGGGTTCCAAGGTTCTTGATTACCCTCCAATTGTCATGAACGTCCATATTGTCCTTACCCAATAATCATAGGAAATATATATATATATATATATATATAGGATTCTTTACCAAATCTGGAATGACTGTAAACAGGCCTTTAGACTTCAAAGATGTTCAGATTCAGACAGACAACGAGTGAGGCACAGAGTGGAAGTAAGATAATACCTCTTACCTTGCAGCACTGTCTTTGAAAGTCTGTATGTCCTCTTAGTATCTGTCTGGGTTTATTGGGACATCGATGAAGGATCTATTAGTCGAGCCCCACGTTGGCGCCAAGATTTGTTGGGGCAATTACCCCTTCCTCTATGGTTATCAAGGTCCAAATCCAGTGAGGTTTTATGTGAGCACAGAGAAAACTGACACAGTCAAAATGGCTGAATCAAGTAGTCTGTTTATTGTTTCAAAACATACTCTTCTTATAGCAAGTTGATTGGCTGTCATCCAAACCAAACTGAAGAAAAGTTATTATACAAGGTCATAAAACTGAAACAAAATGTTATTTTCAGGGAACAGGACACAGATAATGGGGGCATGTGAGTCCCATGTCAGCATTCTGTAATTCTCCACCAAGACCCTTTGTACTGAGAGACAAAATGGATTCCCATCTCTCACAGCCCCCAAAAATGGATCTCCACAAATATTATTTATTGTTTACTCTTTGAACAAAAATATGTGTCCATCCTCCGAGGGAAGGACCAAAAATAAGAATATCTTTTTACCTTTGTAGAGACTGCCGAG
Source organism: Bufotes viridis (assembly GCA_033119425.1). NCBI lineage: Eukaryota > Metazoa > Chordata > Amphibia > Anura > Bufonidae > Bufotes > Bufotes viridis. Next base: position 32,878,074 of record CM065589.1, read on the forward strand.
GTGACATCTCAGATGCTGATTTGCTTCAGGCAGGGATGGACTGGTCCATCAGAGTAGTAGAGTATCCTCTAGTGGCTCCAGACACAGGCACAATAATGAACCCAAAGTGAACTCCAATAATGGGACTTTGGAGCCAATCACCACTAGGGTCTCTTTCTAATGTGATAATAATATGTCCTGTGTGTACAATGGTAACAACAAAGGTTAGAAATAATTACAATTGGACATGTCTCTGTTCTGTATAGATAATGGGTTGTCCTCAGAATCTTCAGCTCCAGTGGTCCTCAGTCCGGCCCTGGGCTGATGTCCAGAAGGTCATTCTTCTATTATTCACAGGATACATGTTCATATTCAATATAACACCATGTCAAGAAGCCTGTGATGTGTTCTCTTTACAGTGTATGATGCTTTGGGAAAGCAGGGAAGTGGTATCGTGAATGGGAATGTTGACCGACTTGGATCTTATAGTGAATGCCTTTCAGTTCAAGTTCCTGGGAGGAGGTTTGAAGGAGAATACTGCAAGATGCACGTGGAACAGGTATGACATCTTTAAGAATTGTATTACTTTAGTTCCAGTTAAAGGGATTGTCAATTTGGTCGAATACCCTATTAGTACATAGCTAATAGAGGGACTGTCACATTCAGAACCTCAGGTACATGGATCATAGAATGACTACAAAAAGTCTCTCTCTGGCGGAGGAACCATCATGTCTGTACATTGCATGGACAGCCCATTAATTTTAATAGACACCATGTAATGCTTCATTTATGTCTGACCACCAATACCACCACTGCTACTATGACTCTTTTAGCTTGACTTTCCATAATTTCCACCATTTAATAACTGCTCTCAATCTCAATACCTCCCTACTACATTCTTTTTTTTCATATAAATGTTAATCTTAAAGGTAGAGATGAGCGAAGTATTCATAAATTCGATTCGGCTGCTTCGTCGAATTTTTCAAAAAATTACTTCATCACAAAGCGAATTTATTTGTAAGTAGTGGGTGCAATGACGGGGAGATGCGATTGCGCTGTTCCCCGTCATTGTATTCCTCAGAAGCCGCGTGTAAAATAAAAAAAATGAAATCGTACTTATTCTATCCATTTGCTCGCGACAAGCCGGCTGACGCCACCATCTTGATTGAAGGTCTGGGGCGAAATCTCTCACGGCCCATGACGTCATATGTCGCCACACATGGACTTTCGTTTGAGATCTTCAATCAAGATGGCGGTGGCCGGCCCATTGCGAGCAAATGGATGAGGTAAGTATGATTTTTTTAAAAATCTTTTACACTATTTCAGGGAAAATCAATTTGCTACCACGAGGAATTTCGGCTTTGTGACAAATCTGATTTTCTATGAAATTTGGATCCACAAAGTGGACTTCGATTCGTTGAACACTTTTTAAAGGGTTAGATATTGCTTGCCTATTCTCAGAATAGCTAATCAATATCAGATCAGTAATGTTCGACACCCCGACCGATCAGCTGTTTCAGGCAGCTGTCAGCGCCGGAAACTATGCAGTAGACAGAACCAGAAGCAGAAGGTTCCATCCACCCTGTAGTGGCCGTACCAGGGTGATGCAGATCAGATCTCATTCAAGTAAGTGGGAGCTAAGTGGCAGTACAGTGGTGTCAGAAACTAGACAGAGCCTTCCATCCACTGTGTAGTTTCTGACACTGGTGGCTGTCTGAAACAGCTGATTGGTGGAAGTGCTGGGAGTTGGACCTATCCTGAGGAGAGGCTATCAATATCCAAGTCCCGGAAGACCCCTTTAAGCTAACTATACATTTTAGACAGCGGTCTCTCTCAACCCCCAGTTAACACATGCACACTGTGTTCTAGATAAGGAGAGGGGGATAACCCACCTCTATAGACACTGGATAAGGCATATTGTAATCCAAAAGCCTTCTCATATGTCTTCTCCAACATCTGTCATCAACGGAGAGTTGGTAGGCCACCAAAACACAAGACGGAAGACTGGTCCAGCTTAAAGAGGATGTTTCATGGATCCAGACATTATGAAATAACTAGGAGGTTATGTAGGGCACTGTGCATGGATATAATATTACTTACTAGTTTGTCTGGCCGCCGCTCTGTTCGCCCGCTGTGCACTCCTGCAGTTTTCCCGCCTGGTATTCTAAGGAATAGGGAGGAGGGGACTGTCCTGTTTCTCAATGGGCGTCTCCTTCTCCTTGGCTGTAGTGCGGTCCAATCACAGCAGAAAGCGTCACAGGTAGAAGGTGAGTTTTTTTCTTCTCCCTGGCTGTGACGCTCTCCGCTGTGATTGGGCCGCGCTACAGCCAGGGAGAAGGAGACGCCCATTGAGAAACAGGACAGTCCCCTCCTCCCTATTTCTTAGCATACCAGGCGGGAAAACTGCAGGGGGGCACAGCGGGCGAACAGAGCGGCACCCAGACAAACTAGTAAGCAATATTATATCCATGCACAATGCCCTACATAACCTGCTAGTTATTTCATAATGTCTGGACCCATGAAAGGTCCTCTTTAAATCAGTAGTGTATGGCCAGAATATGGTTTAGGAAACCCATTTTCAGAAACCCTAGTAAGACATTCTAAGTTTATAGAGGTGTTCCTCATTATGGATCTTCATCAATAATTCACATCGAAGACCATTTACAAAGTAGACTATCCTCTTAATTCCCTTTTATCCAGCACAGCAATTTACTGATTTGCCCAATCGGCCAACCCTAAAAATGCAACAAATAAACAGATTTACTGGTTTTCCTGCTCAATCAAATCAATATGGCCAATGGCAAGTAAATGGTGCACAAAACCACAAATCTACAAAACTGGAATTGTGTGTGTGTATATATATATATATATATATATATATATATATCTGGTTTCGGTCTTGTTGATCCAACTGCCCCGACAATTTTTGCCAATCTCTTCTTGTTTACTACTGCTGTTACTTTTAAAGGGGTTCTTGATTAGTCAAATGTTTATGGTCAAAAAGGATAGGACATCAATATCTTATTAGTGGGGGTTTGAACTCCAGGTCCCTACCAATCAGCAGAATGAAGGGCCCACCCTTGTGAATGAAGCTGGCCTGTAATACCAAGATGTGCTACTGTGCTTATGTAACCATTCAGTTTATTGGAGGGGGTCCCATTGGTTTGACCCTCACATATCCTAAGGATAGGTTATCTCTCAAAAACCAATTTAATCTCTGCTTTCTCAGGACTACCATACAGTATAATCCTAATGTCTCAATGTTCTCTTGTATTGTTTCCTTCTTTCTATTACTATTCTCTGTGGCTTTCCTCCTAATAATATTACTTTCACTTCAGAACTTTATTTCCCATCTATATAAAATAAAACCATAGAAATGATAAAACAGAATGCATGTCTGCTCCATCTGTACCTCTCCCTCTTGGTTTTAGAAGATCTAACCCTACATTTTTCCTTTGTAATTATTTTAAAGGAAGGAGTAAAATTTGTCATTGGGATATGTGTTCCAGATTCTTGCGGCAGCAGAGATATTACAGCAATGGCTTCTATGGGTAAGCTAAAGGATAAGGTTATCTGTTTATCACATGTTAATTGAAGGGGTTGTTTCATAATGACAAGCTCTTGACCTAGAGACATTGTTGAAGGGGGAGGTGGGGGGGAGTGTTGCGCATTTTTTGTGGATCCATTGTAATAATGCCTATCCTTGTCCGCAAAATGGAAAAAAATAGGATCTGCACTATTTTTTTTTTGTGTGGCTACGGAACGGACATACTGATGCGGACAGCCCACGGCTATGGACAACTTTGCAGCTCTGTTTCTGGCTGTGTCATCTCTTTCTGCTCTCCCCGTCCTTTCTCCTAGTGTTACCAATAGCAGCAGGGAGAGGGAGGAGATTTAACACGACAGATCAGAGGATGGAGAGAAGGGAAAGAATCCAAGTTATTAGGAAGGGTAGATAACTGTAGATGGGGAAGAAAGCACATACAAGACAGTCTGTAGTGGTAAGGAGGCAGAATCCACGCACTCCTCAGCATCAGTAACTGGCAGTACAAGACAGAGGAAATCCTTTTTTTATTTTTTAAAAAAAGAGGTTTTGTGCAGCTTTATAATGTTTATGTCTACCTTCCATTGACAGTATCATTATGTGTAAATATTTTATAGCCAATTAACATAATTTTACCAATTTTTATTTGTTTACTAAATGCAAAGTTGTCTTCATTAAAAGGTCTAACCATTTTGAGTCTGCACAGTGTGTGTAAACCCTTCATCTAGGTGATGGTGCTGGACGACAATTGAACATGATAAATCAGGGGATAGAGAAGAGGGAAAGAATCCAAGTTATTAGGGAGGGCAGATCACACAGCTGTAGATAGGGTAGAAAGCACATATGAGGCAATCCGCATACTCTTCAGCATCAATGACTGTAAGTACAAGGGAGAAGAAATCCCTTATGGACTGCAGAGTGGGAAATCTGTCCAATGGAGCTGTGCTGATATATGAGAGCTAGTGAAGACAGTAGCATCCTAGAGACACAGACCTGACATCCGGCATCTATGACTGAATATGAGGGGATTTAAATTGAATGACTGAATGAAGGAAAGGTATCCATAGCCTTTAAGTCTGCTGCCATTTTGAACAAACTCAACTACATCTGCTCATCAAGTCTCTTATAGGTATTTTAGTGGTTCTAGAGTTTTGACTCGCTCTATAATATGTATTTCAACAGATCTTCTTAAATATAAGGGGAGATCGTTTCTGGAACCTCTGCCTAGTTTTGTAATTCAGAATGAAACCATTCCTGTTGTGGCAGAAACATTCTGCTCCCGGGGCCTATTTCCCACTGATACATTTGCCATCATTTGCCTGTAAGTATGATCCTGGTGTCCATCTTGAGTGGTGTTCTGTAAACTCCAGCTCAGTGACCATAACTCTGTCCTAATAACCTTTTGCTTTTGGCAGGTGTCTCAGCGGCTTCTTCATCATCTGGCCTATAATTGCGTCCATTTACACCGCTGTTCTCCACTTCAAAGCCTTACCATCATTAGAGCAGTGCAAGACTATCATTTTGCATCGGAATCAAAGGGCGTCGGAGCACGATAAGCCTGCAGGAAAATCCAATTTCCCATTGGAGGAGAAAAACCATAATGTCAAAGATGACTATAGCTGTGGGTCTCTATATCTTTTGAAATTGCGCAGTTTACTTTGCAGATTGAGTCGTAGTTACAGAACAAAATCTTTACTTTCTGTTGCCTAAAGCAGAAGAGCTGGTACTGGCCAACTAGGGAGAAGAAGTTGGCTTTAGATTGCTCAGGGAATTTATATGGTTCTGTTCTACATAGGGACTACATACTCTACTGCAGTAATGCACTTTATTATGGAGATGCCTTCAGCCAAAGCTACCTGTGGAGTGTGAGTAGCAGCTCAAGTGCAGAAGCTCTGTTACTCCTAATTGAGGCAGGTGTCCCCAGACATGGTCCCAGGTGTCTCCAAAAGTGAATGGCTAAAGCACAGTCAGTATCAGAGCCTCAGTGCTTGCACCCCTACTTGAAGCAACAGTGCAGGTGCAAGATTGACAGGGCCAAGTGAGATGTCTGACCTTGTCAATCACTAGTAGGCACTATACATTCCAGTAGGTAGTGTTCTCTGGGCATCCACCGAACCCAGATTCACACATCAGGCTACACGTTTCCACCAGGGTCCGGTGACAACGTGCTTTAAATCACTCCACTTGGCATTGTGCTTACTGATCTTAGGCTTCTGCGCAGCCTCCATGGAAACCTATGCCATGAAGCTCCTTAGGCCCAGTTCTTGTGCTGATGTCACTTCCAGGGGTGAACTCTGATGCAACAGAGGATAGGCGAATTTTACACACCATGCACTTTGGCACCTGGTAGCCCCGCTTTGTCAGCTCATGTGGTCTACTGAGCTTCTAGTGTTGCTCTTAGACAATTTCCTTTCACAATAATTGAACTTATAGTTGACCAGGCCAGACCTAGCATAACCCATACTACTACCAATGTTTGTCTATGGAGATTGCATGGCTGTGTGCTAGATTTTACGCTCCTGTTTGCAATGGTTGTGGCTGAAACATTCAATAATTGGGGGGGAATCCAAATACTTTTGGTCATAGGATGGATAGAGCTATGTGAGCCTGGCATCAACAGTTACTGGCGATGCCGTACACAGTGTCTTCCAGGAAGAGGTTGTGCCGTTTCCATTGAAAATGTTGGGGGGGGGGGGGGGTATAAGGGCAATCAGGAATGGAGGCAAAAAGCAGCGGCATTCTACCATTTTGTATAGGACTAATAGCCCTACATGCATGGGGTTCGTCAGTCGGACGCTGTATAAACGGAAGCCACAATGCGGGAGTGATTAAGCCTATGTGAGGTCCAGTATTTGACGCTTCCTTCTCTTTTACCCAAGGGACGCTTCGGCTTTGTCATTTTTTTTATATTGTAGCCCCCCACAAATCACAGACTGTTGGGACGCAAAGGGTTAAATAAGTTTTTTTTTTTTTCTTAAGAACTCCCCTACAGACAGACGCAGGCAGTTCAAAGAGATCTCGATAAAGAGTAAGATGAATGGTAAGAAGCAGGCGATTCCTTTGAGGAGCTGCGTAACCCCCCCCCACCCTCCGGTCGGTGTAACGCGGCGAATAGAAGAACACGATGTAGAATTAGCAGGTTAATGACAGTAACTAATGTACCGATGAGCATCTCCGGGGCCGGGATATGAATTAATATCAGGCTGATTCATTGGGGACTGCGCGGGTGTTAAAGTGCAAACGATCAATAATTCATTAAATCAATTAGGAGCAAGTCATGTATTATGCAGCAGCCGTTATATACAGTAATAGGGCAGGGGGCACACAGGGTAAAGGGCAGAGGGTGGCAACACGAGCTCCAGTAATATACAGAAATGAATCCGGTGGAGATGGGCCCTCAGGTAATAAAGGTCATAGGGCCCCTGATGACCACTAGGGTTATGACAGACTTCAGCTGGGATAACGCATTACATTTGGACTGGTCTCCTGCATCCTTCTGCATTTCCTTCTACAAGGGGGCGCTTGACAATATTCCGATGCAGCAATTTATCAGTTTCATAGTCATGTCTAGCTCCAGGGCCACAATTTAAAGGGATTTCTCATCATATAAAGTAGTTGGTAAGATATGCCATCCCTTCAGGAAGCCCACTCTTCCTGAACATGAAGGGACTGCACCACTGTTGCAGCCCCTTCACTGCGTTTCCCTGCAGAGCAGCGCTCCCGGCCACCAGCTCTACAGTGAATGGGGCCATATTGCAGTTCCCTGACCATGGAAATCTGCAACTCTACACCTTTATTCTCCAGTAGTCAGACCCCCGTCGATCATAAAGAGATGGCATATGGGAGTGCAACTTTAAAATGCATCATCTACAATAGGATGATCCTTGGATCTACCCAATCATTCTTTATGGGCCTCTTCCACTCCAGGTCTGGGTTGACTTTGCACCCACTGAATCTAGGCCACTAATCAATGTGAGAGATTTATCAAAACTGGTGTAAAGGAAAACTGGCTTAGTTGCCTATAGCAACCAATCAGATTCCACCTTTCATTTTTCAAAGCAGCTCTGACAAATGAAAGGCAGAATCTGATTGGTTGCTATGGGCAATTAAGACAGTTTTGATAAATCTCCCTCAATATGTCTACTGATGCACCAATGGGTGCACTAATTTCACCAGCGCAGCATAGGTCGGTGCATTGTGCTATGAGATAGCAGGCGCGGTGTTATATTTGTAGTGTCTATCTCTCGCAGATAGATTTGTGTCCCACAAAGTAGCCTTACACCTTTTGCACGACACTACAGTTGGGCCCTTTCACCGCATACAGTACCTCTGCTCTTGGGACCCAGTGTAGTACGTGGGCCTGCTACTTGGGTGTGGACACTCCTGTCCATTTATGTGGCACATTTATGGCCACCGTCTTATACCCAGGTACCTGAGCAAGAATAAGAAATAAGCTGCTTGCCCCCGAAAACCCATGGTAGTCTGCTGAAAGTGAGGTGCACCTTCCTCATAGCAGAGACAACCTAAAGCTCCAGGGGCCCAAGGTTAAAGGGGTTGTGTCATCTCAGACATTAGTGGCATATCGCTAGGATAGGCCACCAATGTCAGATAGGTGCGGGTCTAGGGGTGGATTGGGAACTTAAAGTGGCCCTGGAAAAACAAAAGTGGCCCCATTTTGTAGTCAGGTCCAAACTGATGGAAGGCTGGGCCAGCAGTGGCATACTGTGGCACATTATACTACCCCACCAGAGCCAAATACCACGGTCCATTACAAAATACATCCCAAAAAACTTCCACTGGCCGGCTGTGAGACGGGCTCAGGTGGCCTCCTGGGCACCAGCCCACCAGGAAATTTCCCTGTAAGGTCTTTGGCCAATCCGCCCCTGTACGGGTCCCAATTCTGGGATCCCCTCCCATTTCCAGAACTGCCCCCCCTCCAAGAGAAAACGCAGGCGAGCCAGCGCTCAGCTATTTTCTGAACACCCATAGAAGTGGATAAAGGGTTGGCTCGCTTTGCGTCACTTTGAGGAGGCCCGTTCTGGAGATAAGAGCGGGTCCCAGAGGTGGGACCTGCACCTATCTGAAATTGGTGGCCTACCCAGAGGAGACAACCCCTTTAAATCTATAATGGGGCCCCACCTGCCATGTGCAATTTGTAATACTGGCGTCTTCTTATGCGGCAGAGGGGCTTTTGGGTGCCGTCTGGCAGCAGGGTTCAGGTGTGACTGCTACTTCTGCACCCCTATAGCTATACCCCCTAGACTTATAATTGGGGTCCTCCTTGGCTAATAGATGGGGAACCTCCTTGTACTACATTGATACTGAATACTGGTGGTCTATGGCAGATGATCCCTTTAAAGGGCTAACACAATGGATTCAACTAGTGTCCAATACAGAAGAGTTGATTGTGTGGGATTTTCTCAAGAACAACATCCATGCTTGCCATAGCTCTCACTAATAATGGGGGTCCAGTGGCAGGACCCACCCCCCATCTAACAGGACATAGGGCTGAGTGTCCACTCTGATTCAGCATTGTCCATCATTGTTCTAGGGCAGAGATTTGCAAACTGTGACCATCCGACTACTGTGATACTACAACGCCCAGCATGCTAGGAATTGTCATTTCTCAACACCTGGAAAGTCGTAGGTTGCAGATCACTTTTCTAAAGGTGCTGACACACTTCAGGTTTTTTGATGCAGTTTTTGAAGCCAAAACCGGGAGTGGGATGAAAAAAAGTGGAGAAGTTGTATCTGTCCTTTATAACTTCTCTCCTCGTATCATCTACTCCTAAATTTTGGCTTCAAAAACTGCATCAAAAAGCCTGAATGTGCATCAGCACCTTCAGACAGGGATTTTCAGTGGCATAATGATGGGTTCATACAACCTGTGAATCTCGTCTGCAGCTTGTGCCGATCGAGTTCTGAAAAGTTTTTCGATACAAGAGAATTTCCCAGCTGTGATGACGGTGAACCCCCAGAATCAGGAGTACCCCACCTTGAACGGAATCCGAGTCCTCAGCCTGTTGTGGATCATTTCAGGACACACCAGTCAGCTGGCCAGCGTCTTCAACATCGGTGAGTCTGTAACCTGGAATATTCTGCACCAAATCCACACCAAAAACTTTTTGTTCCAGATTTGCTGCAGATCTCGCTCTTGCATTGCAAAGGGTTAAATCTGCACCAAAAATTGTACTCACAATAGACATGCTGCAGATTTCAAAAATCCGTATGGCAGCTCAATTTCTGCACAGATTGAAAATGCAAAGTATACATGAGATTTGTCTAATTTCTGCTGGTACTCTATTAGGGCTCATGAACACAAACGTATTTTTATTTCCGTATCCGTTCCGTTTATTTTGCAGGAAGTATGCAGAACCATTCACTTCAATGGGTCCGCAAAAAAAAAAAAAAAGTGCATTCCGTTTCTGTATGTCCACAAATACATTCCGCAAAAAAATAGAACGTGTCCTATTCTTGTCTGTTTTGCGGACAAGGACAGGCATTGTTACAATGGATCCACAAAAAAAAAAAAAGTGATGCAACACGGATGTCATCCGTTTTTTTGGGGGGCGGATCCTTGTTTTGCAAAATGCATACGGTTATGTGCATGAGCCCTTAGGCCTCATGCACATGAACGTATTTTCTTTCCGTGTCCGTTGCGGACCATATGCGGAACCATTCATTTTAATGGGTCTGCAAAAAAAACGGAAGGTACTCCGTGTGCAGTCCGTTTCCGTATGTCCGTTTTTTCGTTCCGCATAAAAATAGAGCATGTCCTATTTTTTCTAGTTTGCGGACAAGGATAGGCATTATTACAACGGATCCGCAAAAAAAACGGATGCCATAAGGAACGTCATACTTTTTTTGCGGATCCGCAATTTTCGGACCGCAAAACACATACGGTTGTGTGCATGAGGCCTAAGGCCCCATTCACACGTCCGCAATTTTGTCCACATCCATCCTGCAATTCTGCGGAATGGATGTGGACCCATTCATTGTGAATAGAGTCGAACGTGGTGCGGAGAGCACACTATGTGCTCTCCGCTTCCGCATTTGCGGAGCCGCGGCCCCAAACTTCCGGGTTTCGGCCCCGAAACATCCGGCCACGGCTCCGCAAAAGATAGAGCATGTCCTATTCTTGTCCGCAACCTGCGGACAAGAATGGGCATCTCTATGGGGAGTGTCGGCATGGTGTGTTGCGGATCCGCAACACACTCCGGACGTCTGAATGGGGCCTTACTCTGTGTTTTTTCCACGCGAAAATCTGAGGGGCAAAACCGTTTTACAGGTCAAGCAGCTGTCAGCAGCAGGATCGAGTTCGTTACACCAAGCGTAGTGTCTGGTAGGGTTGATCCTGCTGACCACAGTTCCGAAGCCAGTCCTTTGTGAATAGGATTTACAGGCCTGTTCATCCTGAGTCTCGTGTTTCATGAAAAGGATAATGGACCTGTAGTGAAGCCTGACTAATGAGCAGGGGGGGGGGATGCAACCCTGCATAACAACTGGGACCATTCGTGGTCTGTAGAAAGTTTGGTGGCAATGCTATGGGCTTTACTGGTAATGGTTGTCATCCAGGTTCTGTTAACATATGGGAGTTACACAGAATATTAGGAAGACATCTCAGGCTCTTACTTCAGATGGCAATGTACTTTGATGTCTCACTACAGACAACTCCTTCGAATGGAAATCAAGAGTGCTAGAGAAGCCGCTGTACTTCTACACGCTGAGCGGCCCGGTGTACTTGGGTGTGGACTCATTCTTCTTTTTAAGGTAAGAAAGTTGAATCCTCCAAGACATCTTTTCCACTGGCCTGAAGTGCGGAGCCGAATGACATAACTGACAATATTTAACATCCTTTATGCAGTTGGACCCTCAGAGACTACAACCAGGTAAGGGGTGGCTTTCGAGACCCCCTAAGGGTACTTTCAGACTTGCGGCGGAGTGATCCGGCAAGCAGTTTCGTCGCCGGTACTGCCTGCCGGATCCGTCAATCTACATGCAAACGGAAAGCATTTGAAGACGGATCCGGCTATAACGGATCCGTCTTTCAAATGCATTCCAAGAACGGATCCGTCTCTCCTCTTGTCATACGGAGAGACGGATCCGTTATATATTTCTTTCACATTTTTACAGGATGGATCAGGCATTGTGGTATTTTGAATGCTGGATCCGCCACTAATACATTCCAATGGGGAAAAAATGCTGGATCCGGCAAGTGTTCCGGAATTTTGGACGGAGATAATACCGCAGCATGCTGCGGTATTATCTCCGTCCTGAAATTTTAAAAAGACTGAACCCGAGACATCCTGATGCATCCTGAACGGATTTCTCTCCATTCAGAATGCATGGGGATAAAACTGATCAGTTCTTTTCCGGTATTGAGCCCCTAGGACGGAACTCTATGCCGGAAAAGAATAACGCTAGTGTGAAAGTACCCTAAAAGTTTAATCTTTTTGGCCAGTGAGTGGTATGCATGGATCCCCAATCAAAAATGGTGGACGGGAACAGATGGATATAGCTGCAACAGGAACAATGGGGTCATAAAAAAAAGGCTTTTTACATTGATCTTTGTTTCCACTTTGCGCTGGTGGACGAAACGCCTGGTTTATGACGAGGCGTAGACCTCATCACAAATTAGGCGCACCCTCTTGCTACATGCGCCTGTAGTGAAAAACGCCGCCACTCCGAGTGTAGTCGTTTTTCGACTACTTTTATGCCTAAAACTGGCAACAATGTAAGTAAAAATGACAAGGACAACATAAAAACTCCCGTGAGACAAAACATGGTCTTGCAACTTTTTTAACGCCAAAGAGTGGTGTTGCACGCTCTGTAAAAAATGACCCCCACTTTTTCAGCTCACCCCTGAGGGGAGAAGCTTGGTGGTTACGATAGTCTTAAAAGAAGTAATGACGTGATTGATGTAAAAAATGAAAATCAGACGTCATATAGTACATGACAATCTCTTTCTAACAAAGCCAGAACCAGCCCTGTACGTCACATGGGTCCAGAGATCTCCCCGTTCATGGCTCCTCAGCTGACAGCTGAGGAGGTGTATCCTTTCTGCTACCGCTCTTTCCCTATCACAGTTCAGGGGGCACATCCTCTCTCCCTATCATAGCTCTGGAGGCATGTCCTTTCTGCTGCAGCTCTCTCCCTTTCACAGTTCAGGGGAGGTGTCCTTTCTGCTGCAGCTCTTTCCCTGTAACTGCCACAGCTTTTAACAGGAAATATGACTGGTGACGGTTGAAGATTTAAACTGAGTGCGGACAAGAAATGAGGAAAAAAACAAACAGCAGGTGGCGCTATACAAAAACATTTTATTGAATAACTCAGCGGCTATATTGAATTTTTAATTACATGCAATTACAAAAGTATTCAGATCCAGGGGCTGGTTTGAAAATGTAGAATGTGTTTTGTGGCACAGTCCCTTTAAAGAGTAACTAAACTTTTGAATACATTTTAACATGTCCCTAATAAAACTTTTTGTAATATACTTTATTAATGTATTTTTTTTTAATATACTCCCGTAGCCCCCCTTCCCCCCTAAAGCGCACCTTTTCCTGTGCGCCTAAAATTGACTTTTCAGCACACTGCTGACTTCTTATTTCATCAATGGGGCCGCAGCGCACGGAGTACGGGCAGGAGCGCACGTTGCTGCTCCTGCCCGTGCCCCCCAGAGGTTTACTAAATGCTGGCATAGTCCATGGATATCCTGTAACTATGTACTACGCCAGGAGTAGCGGAGCGTAGCGGGCTCCTGCCTGTGCCTGCGTCGCTAAGCTAAGAGTCCCGGGACCCCCACCGATCAGCTGTTTGAGAAGCAGCGGCGCTGCTGTGAGCACCGCGGCCTTCTCTTAGCTTTTCCTAGGCCTTTCCTAGTCTGGGTGTAGGACCCCACTGATCCGATACTGATAGTTTCTTGTGCTGGCGGCTTCCCGAAACAACTGATAGGTGAGGGTGCCGGGCTTAAGATCTGATATTGATGAGAGATCCCACTGTAAACGTTTACCTATGGTGCTCTTTAGTCCTCACCGCATTTTCATTGCCTCTCTTAAAATGAACCATAAAAGCCGCCCTAACCATAGCATTTAAGAAGGTAGAGTTTAATTTCTTCTCTGTCTCGGTCTTCTCCGTGGAGACGCGACGCCCCGTTTGATCTCACAGTTGTTGAAATTTGCAGGTGAACCCTTCACCGCTCCGGCGTCTCGTTAGAAAGACTCTAATTACGAAGGTTAAACTGAGGCCGGACTCCTTTCCTTCCTCGATAAGGAGATGAAAAGAGAATGCGATGTGTCCTGCTGTTCTAGAGGGGGAAATGACGACGTGTAATATGATAATATCTAACCTAAAATGTCAGCAAGCCGTCGGCTTAATAGGGTCACGGTGGCTGCAGGGAAAAGCAAATGTAACTGGGCGACTGCTGTCGAGAAGAAGGACTTAATTACCTCCTTCTCCCAGGTGGCAACACTTGTGAGATTCAAGATGGCATTTTGATAAATGTAGTAGAGCAGCTGGGAAGTTAATGGAGTTTTAGAGGCCACTAATTGCGATATATGAAAATATTCACTATCCGGAATAAATCTCACCCCATCGCCGGTGTCTCACGTACTTGAGCATCCTGATTCATAGATTCAGCCATTTAAAGGGTATGTTCACTTATAAACCCTCAGCTGACGTACAAGTCTAATCTGACGAAAAAGTTCAGCAATATTAAAAATACTTTACTAAGCCAGTATCCCCTGCTTGTTCAGTGTACACAGTTTGCTCTAGTGCTCAGGGCTGGCCTCAGGGGACGAAGCTGCTACTAATGACCTGAACACCTGAAGCTTAAGGGATCACTGGGGAAAGCACAATGGATACAGTGGAAACCAGCCCTGTAGTTTAAAAGACACTAATCAGGTTGCAGCTCAGCCGAGCATGCATGTGTTTTCAATGGGATGAGCAGAATAAACTGATGTAAGCTGATAAGCTCAGGTGGCGGCTTATCTCCCTTAAGAACTAAAGGATTGGCATGCTGAAATCCAACAGGGACGATCCTTCTTTATCTCCACATCTGACACATGGGTGGCAGAATCAGGACACCTCCATACACATTACATGGTTGGCCGGTCCACCTGAATCTGTGGGCTTATACTAGGTCAGGGCAAAGAAGGACTGGGCATGTTGTGTTCTCAAGGAAGATAGTGTGGAAGAATACCTTTCGAATGAACATGGAAGGTGAATTGGTTATCTATAAGATTTATATCTATAGGATATCCCCTTTAACCCTTTCACTACTAAGCATGTATTCAACATCATGACTTTAAATTGTGGTCATAGTGTAAGAACTAAGTTTAGATATTAGGTATCATAATAAACCTCAGAATCTTTCAAATGGAAGCTTTCTTCATGCTATCACCTCCTTTTACCAATCACAGTCTGCTACAGTCATCTCTCCCTCTGTACACCCTGGGGGCTGGGGGTGCAGGAACCTTTCTTCATGTTATTACCCCCTTACCAATCACAGTCTGCTACAGTCATCTCTACCTCTGTACACCCTGGGGGCCGGAGGTGCAGGAACCTTTCTTCATGTTATCACCCCCTTACCAATCCCAGCCTGTTACTGTCATCTCTCCTTCTGTACAGCCTTTATTGACCCCTAGGGGAAGGTTGTATGTACTGTAGGAACCTTTTTTCATTTCATCAACCCCCTTACCAATAAAGAAGTATACATGCCCACCTAATTAGGCCTCGTGTGACTCAACTATGTACCGGAATCTGTATTGTAGAGATTTTTGGTCTATTTAATGCTGGTGATTATGTGTAGATATGTGCATGTAGACACAGACATACGTGGCATTTGAACCTTTATATTTTGTCCATCTCAGGTTCTGCTTGGTCAGATTTTTAGCCACAAACATGATTTGTTAGGTCTCTTGCAGACGAGTGTGAGCGGATTAGGTCCGGATGCGTTCAGTGAAAACTGCGAGATTTTGCAAGCAAGTCCATTCGGTTTTGCCTGCGATTGCGTTCAGTTGTTCAGTTTTTATCATGCGGGTGCAATGCGATTTAATGCGTTTTGCACGCGCGTGATATAAAGCTGAATGTTTCCAAACAACATCTCTTAGCAACCACCTATGAAAATCGCATCGCATCCACACTTGCTTGTGGATGTGATGTGATTTTCACGCAGCCCCATTCACTTCTATGGGGCCAGCGTTACGTGAAAATCGCAGAATATGGAACATGCTGCGATTTTCACGCAGCGCAAAAGTGATGCGTGAAAAACATCACTCATATATACAGCCCCATTGAAATATATGGGTCCGGATTCCGTGGGGAGCAATGCGTTCTTATCATGCATTGCACCCGCACTGAATACTCGCTCGTCTGCAAGGGGCCTTATGCATTTTTTTTAAACAAGCGTTACATTTAGATGCAAAATTGCATGAAGGTGCCCATCAAAGGCTGGGTTGCAGTTTCACAGTGTACTTGGTGTCTACCCTATATGGTGGTGACGGCTAACCTCCGGCACTCCAGCTGTGGTAAAACCAGGGCTTTTTTTCCTCAGAGAAAAGGTCGTGGAACTCACCCCCCTCCCCTGGCCACGCCCCTACCCACCCCTAGGACCGCCCCCTAAAACCGCCCCTTTAGAGAACAGGGCTGCAAGTAAAATTTGGGGGGGGGGGGGTATAAAAGTCCAGCCCAGCAAAGAAACCCCCCAGATGGGGATGGCACTGTTAATGGGGGATCTGGGGATGGCACTGTTAATGGGGGATCTGGGGATGGCACTGTTAATAGGTCCACAGATCCCCCATCCTATAACAGTGTCATCCACAGACCAACACCCCCTCCCCATAACAGTGTCATCCATTGCCGCTCCAGTACAGTTATAAAATGTGTAATTCAATTAATAATGATTCATGCTGCCCCCTCTGTAGTATAACATTCAATATATCCTACTCACAGGGCTACTGTTATATTGTAATGCAGGCCGGCCATGACGTCACATGCCTGCCCGGCCTACTTTATGAATTAGGATTGTAGGATATATTGAATGTTATACTACAGAGGGGGCAGCATGAATTATTATTAATTGAATTACACATTTTATAACTGTACTGGAGCGGCGGGGCCGGAGCACAGTAAACGCACCGGCCCCGCTGCAGTTGCCGGCCCCCAGCTCCTCCTCCCAGTCCCTCCCCGCTGATACATCGCGACCTGCGATGCTGGAGCATTGCAGGCTGCGATGTCAAAATGTCAGCATGGTAGGTGGTTAAACGCCGTTCCGGTGCGTTCCGCCAGAAAAAAAGCCCTGGGTAAAACTACGACTCCCGAATGGAGCATGCTGGGAGTCGTAGTTTCACCAGAGCTGGAGGTTAGCCATCACTGCTGGGTATGGGGGTCTATTCTCATTCTGATTTAATTTTATAATTTACATTTTAATTGTGTTTCTCAAGCTTAAAAATTGTCTTTGCATCGAAGGGATGAAACTTGGGATACAAGGAGACCATGCTCAACCACGTCACAGTAAATGCTCAATGTTGTGGCATGATAGTAATATCCAAACATATTTACTACAAAAATATTTTTTTAAATAGCAGCATTTTGCAGAAAAGCGCTGAGGTTCATGTTGATAAAATGGCTTCCTTCACTGGGTGCACTTGCATTTAACATTGTAACTTTAATTTTTTGTTTTTGCAGTGGATTTCTGGGAGCGAAATCGTTGCTAATTTTAACAGAAAATTCTGAGCAGGAAGTAACTTTGACCATGATCATGAGCTATATCTGCAAAAGGTTAAGGAGGTAAGTGCCTCTCTCACACTTACCCAATGTCATTACAAAAATTTGATTTGTATATTATTTTTTCAATGCCAGATCTCTCCTTAGTACCCTACAGCCCTCATTGTGGGACTTACATTTGAACTAAAAATTACAAATTAAATCTCATTTCGTACATAAATTAAATGGAACCTGTCATCACTTTTTTATTTATCTAGCCGAAGTTGCTGTCGTCCATCAGGCCTCCTTTCTTTAATCTCCATACCCTTTATAATCGTTGTAAAGTTTTCCCACCAGTATGCAAATTATTTTTGACACGTGCTATTCTCCACCTCTTTCTTGCCCACGTCTTTGATTGACAGGCCACCTTTTCCCTTGAAATCATGCGCACGCCCCTGGTGTTCGGTGTGATCCAGAAGTCCGACCTCACTGCCCTGTGTATTCCTGACATCAGCATCACACCTGAAAATAACAGCGCAGGCGCAGCATTTCGAATCATGACTAGTGAGATTTGAATGAGGCAGGAGAATGGGGTGGGCGTTTCGAGGGTTGGGTTTTCATGGGCACCTCAAAAGAAGAATGACTCTTCTCCAGGTGGCATAGTAAGACAGGACTCTCTTCTTACAATCTGCATACAGCATGGGAAAATTTAAAAAAACAAGCAAAATATCAAGAAAACGGGCTGTTTAGCAGTATTGGAACACAATACACATTATAAAGTTTTCAGTTAAACTGTTACAAATGTTGATGACAGATTCCCTTTAAGGAACGTGGGGCCAATAAGAAGGTGTCGGCACAGGCGCCCTACAGACAGACATCTATTAACCCCTAAGTGGAGGATTTGGAGTCATCTTCTATTCAAAGGATTGTCTCATCACAAGCAATGGCTTTCAGGCTGGATCTTTAATGACAATTAAGGGCCCTGTACCGGGGGCGACAATCCGCCAGGAACGCCGAGTACCCGATGAATGAGCGAAATGCTCATTGTCGCATCTGTTTCTGGCAAATAATGAGTCTGTACGGCCACTAATCATTAACTGTCTGTAATCCCAGGGGCCCACCGAGGATTTCCCCAGCTCCCCGGTGGGCCAGTCCGAGCCTGTGTACCAGGACGAGCGATGGCATTAGCGCTCGCTCTTCCCCATACTGAGGAGGAGATCACTACATGTAAATGCTGTGGTCTCCTCCGCTGATGAGCAGGCAATTGCCACGAAAAAACGCTTCCTTCCTGACAATCACCTGCTGTATCGTCCCATCTAAAGGGACCTTAGCTGGTCACTACCAGTTTGTTACCCAGCGAGAAGCTAATTTTGCCAAAGGAAGCTGCGGCCAGACAGAGTATATGAATTATTAAAAATTACATTATATTAATAGGGAGCCCCACTGTACACCATCCATACACCCCAAAGTGATGAGACACCGCTTTAAAGGGATTGTCCGAGCGTTTAATATGGATGACCTATCCTCAGGAATAGGGATGAGGGAATCGACTTCGGATGAAACATCCGAAGTCGATTCACATAAAATTTAGTTCTTATACTGTGCAGAGCAGGAGCTCCGTACAGTATTAGAATGTATTGGCTCCGATGAGCCGAAGTTATTGTCTTGCTAGACTTCGGGTAATAACTTTATAAATTAATTTGTACTGTAAAAAAAACATTTCCCGAACTCTGGTTCGGGGCCAAGGTACCACTTAGACCCAAACCCGAGTTCGGGAAATGTTTGTTTACAGTACAAATTAATTTATAAAGTTATTACCCGAAGTCTAGCAAGACAATAACTTCGGCTCATCGGAGCCAATACATTCTAATACTGTACGGAGCTCCTGCTCTGCACAGTATTAGAACTAAGTTTTATGTGAATCGACTTCAGATGTTTCATCCGAAGTCGATTCGCTCATCCCTACTCAGGAAAGGTCATCAGTATGTGATCGGTGGCGGTCCGACTCCTGGCATCCATGCCGATCAGCTGTTTGGAGAGGCTCAGCACTCCGGTGTGAGCTCTGGCCTCCTTGCAGCTTACCAAGCACAGCACCGTCCATTAGATAGAGGCTGTGTTTGGTATTGCAGCTCAGCCCCTTTCACTTGAAGAAGCTGCAGTGCTACCCAGACTGCCATGGTGTTGTCAAACAGCTGATTGGCAAGGATGCTGGGAGTCGGACTCCAACGATCATATGCTGATGACCTATCCACTTTGATCGATATGTTGAGTCATTGATTTTCATTCTCACTCTAGGATACAGCCTCTCCACCTGGCTTCCATCCCTATATCTATCGGGCTGATCTCATTGGTAAAATGGGGCGCCTTTTGGGAGTTGCCCAAGCATCAGTGGGACAGATGCAGACAGGTGTGGTGGGCGAACATCCTTCTCATCACCAACTTTGTCTCAGTTTCAGATTCTGTGAGTCTCTATACAATATTTATTTTTTTCCATATTCTCTTAAACATTTAAAAAATATTGTAGAATAATATCCCATGCAGAACTTTTTGTTTCCATGGTTACAGACTACAACCCAGCCCAGTGTAGTCTGATCCTGCTGCCAAGTTAATGTCATTCACATCTCCATCAAGAAGATCCGGCTGCCTGATCGGGGACAAATGCTGGCTGCCGTCCGGTCCTAAAACCATCGCATGCAATGCTTATTTGTCCTTCTAGAAAGCTTCCGAATCTTATTTCAGTCGATGAAATAAGAGAAGCAGTGAAGCAGAGAATCTGGCAATGCCGGATACTGCAAGATCCGGTAAGCTGCTCTGTGCCGGAACAGCCTGCTGGATCTCCTTGACGGAGATGTGATCTCAGCCGAAGGGCCCTTGCATACGACCGTATGCCCTCCGAGACATACGGTCCGTGAGCGGCATTGATCGTGCGCCCAGGAGCACACAGCACCATAGATTACAATGATGCCATGCACGTCGGACCGCCCGCGGGGCTATTGCCCCGCACTCATACGATCTTTTGAGTGCTGGACAATAGCCCCGGGGGCGGCCGGACATGCATGGCATCATTGTAATCTATGATGCTGTGCACTCCCGGGCGCACGATCAATGCCGCTCCGGGACACATGGCCCGCTCACGGACCGTATGTCTCGGAGGGATACGATCGTGTGCAGGGGCCCTTAGTCCTTCCATTATATTTCCAAGTTCCTTTGAATCCACTTCTGGCTTTGGCTGAGAAAGCTGCAGGAAAATCTGCCTCAAAACATCCTCCAAAAACGTCGGTGTGAACCTACCCGAAGAGTATTATAGCTTCGAAAGTGGTCCAACTGCATATTAACGCCCATGGTTTAGGAATGGGAAGTCCAACAAGCTGGTATAGGAGTGAGGGTCCGGGGTCCACATACTTTAGGCCACATACGTAGTGTTATAGCAGAATTTTTCTGAAGACTAAGAATAATAAGCTGTCATCTATTGCAGTGCACCGGATGGGCCTGGTATCTCTCCACTGATTTCCAGTTCCACCTCACCGCCCCTCTTGTAATCTTCCTCTACGTCAGGTAAGTGTGTCTTCAGGCACATGTAATTATCCGGACATCGCTGTGTCTTAGGGTTTGGCGGCCCCCGGTGATAGGCGATATTAATAACATAGATCATTGAGGGCGGCGAGCAGCAGAGCGGTGTCAGCTCAGCTTTACCACCACGTCTAGTGATTTACGCCCTCCATCATTGATGGCGGTCTATTTATACCAGGCAGCCGAGACTATTAGCTGCAATAACTACTTCACTGTGGATATATTACCACTTACCTATATATTACTCAGCCCATTAATAACCCTCATCGACCAATGGTATCCCATTAGATATGCTTCAATATATAGATTTTATGTCTGCAGATTTATCTTCATTAATTTAATAATTAAAGGGGATGCTGGAATTTTTTTTTCTGATATTGAAGTGTTAAAACTTTAATGGTGATAAAGATAATGGGGATAATTCCTTTATACCTCACATGGATCCAGAGATCTCCCCATCCATTGCTCCATTTGCCAAGCTAGATTTAGATTTATTTCAGGCTGGAAGTTCAAAGGGTCTGTCCTTTCTGCTGCAGCTCTCACCCTATCACAGTTCAGAGGGTCTGTCCTTTCTGCTGCAGCTCTCACCCTATCACAGTTCAGTGGGCGTGTCACCCTATCACAGCTCAGAGGCTGCGTCCTATCTTCTTCAGCTCCCTTCCTATCTAAGCTCAGTGGCTGTCTCCTTTCTGCTGCAGCCCTCTCCCTTTCACAGCTCAGGCAGTGTATCCTTTCTGCTGCAGCTCTCTCCCTATCACAGCTCAGGGGATCTGTCCTTTCTGCTGCAGCTCTCCCCCCATCACAGTTCAGGGGGCATATCCTTTCAGCCGCAGCTCTCACCCTATCACAGCTCAGGGACTGTGTCCTTTCTCCTTTAGTGCCCTCCCTATCACAGCTTAGTGGGCATGTCTTTTCTGCCGCAGCTCTCTTCCTATCACAGCTCAGGGTGTGTCCTTTATGCTGCCACTCTCTTCCCTTTCAGAGCTCAGAGGCGTGTCCTTTCTGCTGCAGCTCTCTTACTGTAACTGTCAAAGCTTCTAACAGTAAATACAGCTGGTGGCTGTTGAGGGATGGAACTGAGCATACAGCACTAGGCTATATGGATACATTTTTTTGGCTATACAAGTTTTTTTATTACAAGCAATTGCAAAAGTATTCAGATCTGGGTGCTGGTTTGAAAAATATGAAATATATTTCTAGTGGACAACCCCTTTAAGAGATTAGTATATAGATATAGGGCCCGTGGTGCTTAACAAACATCAACAAAATGTAACCGTCTTCGTTGTCCTCCTGCAGGGCGAGACGTGTGATGTTTGCTGTGGTGACCATCACCTTCGCCGCCTGCATCATCACCTCAACTTTGCTTTCCTACTTTCTAAAACTTTCAATCCGTTACCCAAGAGGCGAAAGGTAAACGTAATTATTGCTATTATAACCCTGTCTATGAGATAGACAGACAGACAGTCACATATGAACGTTCTTCTTTTTCACAGCCAGTCTCGGATGAATTATTGGGTGGAATATTACACTAAACCCTACTGCCGCTATGGACCTTTTTTAGTTGGAATGATTCTTGCAATTATATTTTCCAAAAAGCAACATCCTTACATTAAAAACAGGGTGAGTGATTGCAAATGTATTCCTCTTATTCTAGAACTTTGTATGTAGCGCTGACATGTTCTGAACGCTGATCTAGAGAAGCGGCTGCTTTCAGATTAGGCCTACACAGTGATCTGCAGCACCCGCCGTGTAACTGTAGATTGCACTTCCACTATATATACTAATATACATCACCGCATATTGAAAGTGAATGGAGCCATGCTGAGGTCCTTGCTTATTATATGCAAAATGTGAAAAATACTCAAATAAAAAAACGGAATATGCAGCTGGGTCTGGTAAATAATGAGTGGGAGGCAACACTTGCTGGATTATGGGGGTGCCTAGAGCTGGACCCCACCAGTTTGATATTGATGACCCATCCTAAGGATGAAATATGTCTCTTTCTTTCTACAGGCGCAGGCCGTCTTGGGATGGATCGCTGCCCTGGCCATCATGCTCACAGTCATAACTCTGGCTTTTGTGTTGGATGACAGTCCCAGTTCTTACTCCATCATGGCTGCGCTTTACCAAGGACTTCACCGCACTTTCTGGGCTGTGGCTCTTGGTCTGATCCTTATTTTATGCCATGAAGGATATGGAGGTAAAATGGTGTTATTAGTGTCAGCCATAAGAAGGCACCCTTCAATAGCCTTGCATTGCTATTTGACTATTAGGGCTCATGCACAACAATGTATTTTCTTTCCGTGTCCATTCCGTCTTGTTTTTTTTGCGAACCGTATGCGGAACCATTCATTTCAATGGGCCCGCAAAAAAAAACCCTCAGAAGTTACTCCATGTGCATTCAGTTTCCGTATGTCTGTATTTCCATTCCGCAAAAAAATAGAACGCGTCCTATTATTGTCCTCATTACGGACAAGGATAGTACTGTTCTATGAGGGGCAGCTGTTCAGTTCCGCAAAATACTGAATGCACACGGACGTCATCCGTATTTTTTGCAGATCTGTTTTTTGTGGGCAGCAAAATACATACGGGCGTGTGCATGAGCCCTTATATAGTGCTTTTATTTTGGCACTTTACTGTTGGCGCTATTATATAACTGCTCTATAGCGGTATTGAGAGGTCACTATATGGTACTCTGTGGTTAATTCCAAATCTCATTTCTTGCACATTTGGTGTGTTTGCCAGAAAAGCTCCCCACTGTAAATTTGGCCATAGGTCGCCCCATGTACTCCCTGTATGCGGAGTGTCCTATTCTGCCACATACTGACTTCTGAATACCATCACTAGAGAGCCCCTGCTTTCTCTCTACAGGTCACTTGAACACGATGCTGTCTTGTGGAGCATGGAGTTTCCTATCTAAGATAAGCTATGCTTGTTACCTGACCCATCCGATCATTATCATCCTGTACTGCGGCCTGCAGGAGGCGCTCTTCCACTATCAGGATATTAACATGGTGAGTGGTCATCCGGGGATAGCGGAGATGTAGCTATGGGTGGTGCAGAGATGGCAGGTGGCACCAAACATGAACATAAACTACCGGGGTAGCAATCACAGCAGTGACAATGGGGCTCATCTCAGTGCAGTCAGTGAAGACAATGGAGGGGACGTTACTTGTGTTGTATGTACATTGTACTGAGACATCTTTAAATTTTTCTTTTACGTCCTGTGATGTCACACTCTACACAGTAGCCATTTTGTGTGACTAATTCCTGGGCTATGACTTTATAAGGACTAGTGTTGAGCGTGAATATTCGAATTGCGAATTTTTATCGCGAATATCGGCATTTTAAATATAGTGATATATATTCGTAAAAACAAATATTCCTTTTTTTTTTTCATCTGTACCCATTACGTAGTATACCTACCTGCTTCTTGCTTGTCAGTAGTGAATTAGAATATTCTTCATTATTTAATTTATTTTCTCTTATGCGAAAAATCGGCGATGTAATATCCGCGTAATGCGAATATTATAAAACACGAATATATAGTACTATAAAATATAGTGCTATATATTCGTTTTATAGAATATTCATCATTTTTTCCATCTGAAGTCATGATTCCTCCCTGCTTAAGTTGCTTTTGGGAAAATGACTGTTCACATTAAATTGGAAAAAATGAGGAATATTCTAAAAAACAAATATATATCACTATATTTTTTTTTAGAACTATATATTCGTGTTTTAGAATATTCGCATTATGTGGATATTACATTGCCGATTTTTCGCAATCAATAGAATAATCTTGAATACGAATATTCGCAAAATATGACAAATATTCTAACGAATATTCGTGAAATATCGCAAATTCAAATATTGCCCCTGCCGCTCATCACTAATAAGGACAAGGTGTTATAGTGTGCATTACCCCTGTACTGTGACATCATGTTTCTATAATTCCTACACTGTGACATCACTGTGTTCATTATCCCATTACTGTGACATCGCTGTGTGCATTATCACATTTTTGTGACATCGCTGTGTGCATTATCCCATTATTGTGACATCACTGTGTGCATTATCCTATTATCGTGACATCACTGTGTGTATTATTCCACATGGTGACATCACTGTGTGCATTATCCCATTATTGTGACATCACTATGTGCATAATTTCACTACTGTCACATCACTGTGAGCATTATCCCACTATTGTGACATTATTTTGTGTACAATCTCACTAATGTGACATCATCACGTGTCTTACCCCACCATTGTGACATCACTGTGTACATCATCCCACTACTGTGACATCAATGCATGCATCATCCCTCCATTGTGACATCACTGTAAAAAAAGAGCCAGAAAAGGTTAAGAATTAAGCATTATTGACCTAATCGGCCGCTACTGCCATTCCAACACTGCTCCCATCCCCACTGCTACCCACTTCCTGATCCCGGCTCGATACAAGAAACACCTAAAAATGACCACTCAGCTAAGCGTAGGCCAGGTCACCACCCCTGCAGCCAGGACTGGTTGAGCAGCATTTCCACAAATATTCTGTTTGTCCAACCAGGACCAGCAAGTGGAGAGCAGTGGGGGCCATTCGCTATCAACGTCTAGGCCTGAAAATAACAACTCTAACCCAAGGATCTATCATCTTTTCCTTCCCGTAGCTCTACCTGTTCATTGGACACTCCATATTGACATTCATTGTTGGTCTACTGTTGACAGTTCTGGTTGAAAGACCATTCCAAAGGTTGATGCAAGTTTAGCTCAATGCTACAAGAAAGAAGGAAAGTTTCACACCACACCGTACAGGAGGTTTATCATTCATGGACCATACCATCTTGGAATACAACATTTCAGAAAAGAGAAATGACTTGAAATCCCAACAAATACCACACAAGTGGCACTTGAATAAACCTAAAAAATGGGGTCAAGGATATAATTGGTCCAGAAATTGGTGGACCATAAAGTTTTATCTGCTCTAAAATGCCTAGGCTTCTCAGGTCCTCTTCAAGGTTAGTAGAACTTCTTTAGAAAAATCAGTCAAAGGTTTCATAAAAGAAGACGTCTCCATAATGGATTTACGCACCGGTTCGTCAAGATTATGAATTTTCTAGATCTCCAGTAAAGAACATCAAAGGACTCAATGTACTCACACCCAGGGGCATAGCTAAAGGCTCATGGGCCCTGGTGCAAGAGTTCAGCTTGGGCCCCCCTTCCCTTACTGCTTTGTGTGTCTTCTTATGCGGCACAAGCGTCTTTGGGCCCCTTCAGGCTCCTGGGC
This sequence comes from Bufotes viridis, assembly GCA_033119425.1. Classification (NCBI taxonomy): domain Eukaryota; kingdom Metazoa; phylum Chordata; class Amphibia; order Anura; family Bufonidae; genus Bufotes; species Bufotes viridis. The sequence goes on from CM065589.1 coordinate 32,904,158, forward strand.
CCGGTAGCGACTGCTACCTCTGCACCCCCTATAGCTACGCCCCTGGTCACACCTATTATATCAGATGACGTTTTGTATGCCAATTTCCAACATCACGCTCTTAGTAATTATCTCATGACATCCTGAAAATGACTCTAGAAATGACAAATTGCCACTATTCCATCCAAAGTCAAGGGTTGGATACTTGCAATTATACCGAGACTGCTGTTATATGGGGCGCTCCAGACTACACATCCAGACTGCTGTTATAGGGGGCGCTCCAGACTACACATCCAGACTGCTGTTATAGGGGGCGGTCCAGACTACACATCCAGACTGCTGTTATACGGGGCGCTCCGGCCTACACATCCAGACTGCTGTTATAGGGGGCGCTCCAGACTACACATCCAGACTGCTGTTATACGGGGCGCTCCGGCCTACACATCCAGACTGCTGTTATAGGAGGCGCTCCGGCCTACACATCCAGACTGCTGTTATAGGGGTACTCCGGACTACACATCCAGACTGCTGTTATAGGAGGCGCTCCAGACTATACATCCAGACTGCTGTTATAGGGGGCGCTCCGGACTACACATCCAGACTGCTGTTATAGGAGGCGCTCCAGACTACACTGCCAGACAGCTGTTATAGGGGGCGCTCCGGACTACACATCCAGACTGCTGTTATAGGGGGCGCTCCAGACTACACATCCAGACTGCTGTTATAGGGGGAAGTCTAGACTACACATCCAGACTGCTGTTATAGGGGGCGCTCCAGACTATACATCCAGACTGCTGTTATACGGGGCGCTCCGGACTACACATCCAGACTGCTGTTATAGGGGGCGCTCCAGACTACACATCCAGACTGCTGTTATAGGGGGCGGTCCAGACTACACATCCAGACTGCTGTTATACGGGGCGCTCCGGCCTACACATCCAGACTGCTGTTATAGCAGGCGCTCCAGACTACACATCCAGACTGCTGTTATAGGGGGCGCTCCGGACTACACATCCAGACTGCTGTTATAGGGGACGCTCCAGACTACACATCCAGACTGCTGTTATAGGGGGCGCTCCAGACTACACATCCAGACTGCTGTTATAGGAGGCGCTCCAGACTACACATCCAGACTGCTGTTATAGGGGGCGCTCCAGACTACACATCCAGACTGCTGTTATAGGGGGCGCTCCAGACAACACATCTAGACTGCTGTTATAGGGGGCGCTCCAGACTACACATCCAGACTGCTGTTATAGGAGGCGCTCCAGACTACACATCCAGACTGCTGTTATAGAGGGAGGTCCAGACTACACATCCAGACTGCTGTTATAGGGGGCACTCCGGGCTACATCCAGACTGCTGTTATAGGGGGCGCTCCAGACTACACATCCAGACTGCTGTTATAGGAGGCGCTCCAGACTACACATCCAGACTGCTGTTATAGAGGGAGGTCCAGACTACACATCCAGACTGCTGTTATAGGGGGCGCTCCAGACTACACATCCAGACTGCTGTTATAGGGGGCGCTCCAGACTGCACATCCAGACTGCTGTTATGCTCGGTTGGGATTCGACTCTTGGGACCACTGATCAATAGATTATGGGTTCATTTTTCTCTGTTGTATACCTCAGAGCTTACAAAAGGATTATAGAGCTTCTTCTATATGGACTACGAGACATACGGAAACAGATAAGCTAGTTTATTTAGCTGTGGAACCGATTCTAATGATCAATGGGGTTCTTAGTAGTCAGACCCCACCCAATGAAAAACGTACGGCACACTAATTGTTTGTGCTTGGAATATCCCTTTAAATGATGTACTTTGATATGTCTAGCAACTTTAACTCACATATACAAAGGATTATGTATACAGTAAATTTTAACTTGACCCTGGTGATCGCAATCCTTTTTTTCTTGCTTCCTATTGATCATGTTTTCAGTCGACTGTTCTCACTCCTGTGGATGCATGTGATACATGGGAGCAAAATGGAAAGGTCAGCTCTTTAAACAAACATATCCCTTTAACAGGACAGTTTAGTGAGTGCAAAAGATTGGGAATGAGATGCAGTAGCAGACATGGCTCACGGACAGCAGTGGTGGTGTTTTTGAAAAAAAATCAAGACCCTTTATTCTAATCCAAAGCAACAAGCTTTATCATTCTGATATACAGCTCTAAATCCACTGCATAGAGAGAGCAAGTGATATTAATTGTGTGCTGCAGCCACCACAAGGGGGAGCTACATTGTCTTCGATAACAAAACCACAGACATTAAGCTCCTAAGCACCCTCTAGTGGTGGCTGCAGGCATACATTTAACTGTATGGGTATGGATGGGATTTGGTGCTTTTTATCAGAAAAACAGGGCTCCAAATTTTCAAACGATATAATATGAATTAATGAGTGCAGGATGTTGGACAGAAAAAAGGATGAAGATTCATTTAACCCCTTCTGAGCCACCTCCAAACATGTACGGCAGAAGTCCAGTATTTAAACATAATGCTGTTTCAGAAGCTGAGCAGGTGTGATAGGTGCCGGGTGCTGTGATAACGTGGATCACAGACGTTTAACCATGGTTAATTGTGACCCCTGTACAGATTGTATAACTGTGTAAATTGTGGTGTGCCCTCAAAATAACTCAACACAGCCACTAATGTCTAAACCGCTGGCAACAAAAGTGAGTACACCCCTAAGTGAAAATGGCCAAATTGTGCCCAATTAGCCATTTTCCCTCCCCGGTGTTATGTGACTTGTTAGGGTACTTTCACACTTGCAGCAGGATGGATCTGGAAGGCTGTTCACACTGTCGGATCTATTTCGCCGTGCCGCCGGACTGCAGCTCCATCCCCATTGACAGCATTGCAGTGCCTCTCGCCGTGCTGCGCCGTAACTCTGCCCCCGCCCCTATTATAGTTAATGGAGATGAAGCAGCAGTCCGGCGGCATGACGAAATAACGGCAGGACGAATCCGACAGGGTGCCGGATCCGTCCTGCCGCAAGTGTGAAAGTACCCTTAGTGTTACAAGGTCTCAGGTGTGAATGGGGAGAAGGTGTGCTAAATTTGGTGTTATCGCTCTCACACTCTCTAATATTGGTCACTGTAAGTTCAACATGGCTTCCTTATAGTAAAGAACTCTCTGAGGATCTGAAAAAAGGAATTGTTGCTCTACATAAAGATGGCCTCGGCTATAAGAAGAATGCCAACACCCTGACACTGAGCTGCAAGATGGTGACCAAGACCATACAGCGGTTTAACAAGACAGGTTACACTCAGAACAGACCTCGCCGTGGTCGACCAAAGAAGTTAGGTGCACGTGCTCAGCGTCATATCCAGAGGATGTATGAGTGCTGCCAGCTTGTCAGTACTCAGACCATACACCGCACACTGCATCAAATTGGTCTGCATGGCTGTCATCCCAGACAGAAGCCTCTTCTAAAGATGATGCACAAGAAAGCCTGCAAACAGTTTGCTGAAGACAAGCAGACTAAGGACATGGACTACTGGAACAATGTTCTGTGGTCCGATGAGACCAAGATAAACTTATTTGGTTCAGATGGTATCAAACGTGTTTGGTGGCAACCAGGTGAGCAGCACAAAGACAAGTGTGTCCTGCCTACAGTCAGGCATGGTGGTGGGGCTGTATGAGTGCTGCCAGCTGTGGGGAACTACAGCTCATTGAGGGAACCATGAATCCCCCCAATATGTACTGTGACATACTGAAGCAGGGCATGATCCACTCCCTTCGGAAACTGGGCCGCAGGGCAATATTCCAACATGATAACGACCCCAAACACACCTCCCAGACGACCATTGCATTGCTAAAGAACTGAGGGTAAAGGTGCTGGGCTGGCCAAGCATGTCTCCAGACCTAAACCCTATTGAGCATCCCCCTATTGAGGGGCATCCTCAAACGGAAGGTGGAGGAGCGCAAGGTCTCTAACATCCACCAGCTCCGTGATGTCATCATGGAGGAGGGAAGAGGATTCCAGTGGTAACCTGTGAAGCTCTAGTGAACTCCATGCCCAAGAGAGTTAAGGCAGAGATGGAAAATAATGGTGGTAACACAAAACATTGACACTTTGGGCACATTTTGGCCATTTTCACTTAGGGGTGTACTCACTTTTGTTGCCAGAGGTTTAGACATTATAATGGCTGTGTGTGGAGTTATTTTGAGGACACACCAAATTGACACCATTATACAAGCTGTACACTGACTGCTATGTATTGTATCAAAGGGTCAAATCATGAAAATATAAAAATATTTACGAAAATGTGAGGGGTGTACTCACTTTTGTGAGATACTGCAGATGGAGAGACAGATAGATAGATATGAGATAGATAATATTACGAAATATTGTTGTGTCAGTCCCGTTATTCCTGATAGAAGTTTATGATTGAATTGCCAGCAGTCTGCAATAAAGATACAGCTGGGTGTTACCAGTGGGAAGGGTGGGGGGCGGTGTCCCTGCACAGTCTGACACTAGCAGCACCGATTGGATAATGACAAACTGTACAGGGACACCCCAAACTGATAACATCCAGCTGGACCTTTATTGCACACTGTTGGCAAGTCAGTCAGACACTTCTAGTCGGAATAATAGAGAAATAGTTCAACATAGTGTTATATGAGAAGATGCCCCAGAATTGTTATTACATGGGGAATGCCAGTAGTTACTACAACAGACATGTCAGGAGAGGGACGGGTCCTCTTAAATTCCACCCTCAGTCTGTCCCTACCAAGAGATGGAGTGGAGCAGGAGGAGACTGATGTCTGATTCCTAAAACAGCTTGTCGCTGTTTTCCAGCTCATCAAATCTGCATTTTTCTCGGTCATTTAGAGGTATGATGTGCTTCTAATGCCACATCTTTCAGAATTACTGGTAAATGTATATCCAGGGTCTGCTTTACTGTAACTGTAGCAAAACTCCAGCCCTTCCAAGCCCGTCTCAAGGCAGCACTTTCATTTACTCGACAGCAATAAAGTGCTGCGGTCAAAACACTTTGCTTGCCAAAAGTTTGCGATAAGAGTGTGACTGTACATTGTAGGCAAGGAAAAGCGTTTATAGCAGCTTCATGAATATTAAAAACGAATAAACTAGGAGATGATGGCGTACCAGGCCAGTCAAGGTAAGCAGAAGTAAAATGGTAACAATAGTAATACCATCATAGGTCAAAATTAAATATAAAGAGTTACTATGAGGCCTTATCTGCATACTGCTTAGATAAAAGGTAGCTACCATCAGAAAGGGGCATTTCTTTTAAAGGGAGTCTGTCAGCAGTCTTAGCATGCAAACCTGCTGACAGCGCTCGACAGGGGCTGGAGAGAGCAGTACAAACATACCTTTTTTTATTATCAGGAGTAGTGTCAATATGAAGTTTTATTCTGCCAGATTCTGATCCTAAAAGTTCCCAGGAGATGGGGCTTCACTATGCAGTGCTCTCTGCATTGAACCCCTCCCCTCTGCTCTCAGTGACAGCTGTAGCATAGCAAGCAGGAGATCGCTACAGCTGTCAGTCAGAGGGAGGAGTAGGAAGCAGCTGATTCACAGTGAAGCTCCACCTCCTGGACATTTGCAAGAGAAGAATCTGGCAGAATAAAACTTCATATTCACATTAACCCTGATAATAAAAGCTACACAAATAAATACAATTTTCAAGCTCAAAATTGGAAATTTGCTTTAATAAAACATTAGATCCACCAGCACTGGACATTAAAATATCAATTCAACTGTTAACCCCTTAACGCATCAGGCCATATATGTACATCCCGGTGAGTGCACATGGTCAGAAGCTGTGACCTATGTGATCACAGTGGGAGCCTGGCAGTAATTAGTCTAAATTTGTAAAGATAGTCTAAATTTGCTTACTGAAATGTATCTTTCCTTGAGTCCAAAGGCAGCACAACACAAAGGGTTAATGTCTTCCTCCTCCCATCTAGGACAGAAGATAAATCATTAGTAAATCAGACTAATTAACCTCCCTATAAAGGAGGGCACACCCACTAGGCAGACTTTTTTTTTCCAAGTAATGTCTTTTTCAGGGAGGGATATTTGTGCTGCCTTTGGACTCAAGCAAAGATAAATTTCGGTAAGCAAATTTAGACTTTCCTTACCGTCCTACAGGCAGCACAACACAAAGGGATCTGAAAAGCACAAGGGGGGGGGGGGGGGGGTCGAAATCGTAGCCTTGATAATCACTTGTCTGTCAAAGGCAGAATCGCAAGTACCAGATACATCCAACTTATATTGTTTGGAAAGATGCATGGAGAAGACCATATAGCAGCTCTGCATATATGATCCAATGCCTTTTTTTTTTTCTTTTTTCCCCCTTTCTCTGCCCAATCGACTAAGTGGACCGAGTTGAGTGTGCTATAACTCCATCTGGTAACTGGAGTATTTGAAATCTAGAAGCAGATTCGAATAGTATTCTTAATCCAAGCAGTGGATGGCTTTTATACTTAAACTTACATTCATGTCAGCTGAGACCTTTGGTAGGATATAGGGCATAAACCTTAAAATCAAGACTTCTTGATGTACTTTCAGATATGGCGCTTTACACCTTCTTGGCTGATACAATTGCCAACAGAAATAAAACCTTCCAAGCAGTGGTGTACATAGAGACATAAGGGCCCCATAGCAAGGACCAAACCAGGCCCCCCACACAGAAGGGTTTCCGCCTAGACCCTTTTCAATGACCCTTGGGCCATTTTTCCACTGCCTCAATTGCTAAAATTTGTTCCTTTAGATGGTAGAGTCCTGACCAAGTTTTCACCTCCAGTAGAAGAGCGGATAATCCCAACTAAGACTGGGCCGCCTCTTGTCCTGGGCCCCATAGCTGTCACATGGTCTGCCGCTATGGTAGTTACGCCCCTGCTTCCGAGATACAAACCTTAGTGGTGCTTCTGTAAAAGGCTCAAATAGAGATTCAACCAGGGTCTTGAGGAGAACAGCCCGATCCCAGGCTGGAAAAGGAGGCTTTCCCAATTAAATTAAATAACGTAAAAAAATGCATGAATGCTGAAGGCTCCATCTATGCAAGCAGTGGCAGCCGTGAAATGCACTCTTACAGTGTTAGGTTTTAACCCAAACTGGAAACCGTCCTGTATAAAAATTTAAGACTTCATACAGATCAGGATTCTGCGATATTTCCACCACCATATCTTAAAAGTCCTTCTTCAGTCCTGAGCCGTCAGATTCCAGGCTGTTAGCTGAAACCTCTCCGGTGTGGATGCTGTAGGCCTGCTTGAACCAGAAGATTCGGCTGGACTGTATGTCCAATAATTTACTCTGCAAGTTACAGCCAGTGAGGGATCATGCCCTACTGGCCAGATGAGCACTATGGCTATGGCTGAGACTCTCTTCTCATTTTCCTGAGCACTCAGGATATGAGAGAAAATGGAGGAAAATTTGGATGAAAAATTCCTTCCCAACTGAAAGACAGGCCATCTATTCTTTCTGGTGGATCCGCTGGATTCAGGGAGCAGAACTTCTTGGGCTTTGTATTGGAGGCTGTCCTCATTACATCTAAATGGGGGTACCTCAACTGCACACAATCTGTTAAAAATACAGTCGCTGAGACTTCAACTGTGACCTACTTAACAGATCCGCCTGAACATTCAGAACACCCTGAATGTGGATGGCTGACCTACGGTTTGACATTCCGCTGCCCAAGTCATAATTTGACTGTGTTGACTGTTCCATGTATCAGAGCGAGTCCTGTGCCAATTGTTGATGTAGCACATGGTGGAAATATTACCTGTTTGCTCCACCACTGACTGATTCTTCAGCCTGCCCTACATGAAGAAGTAGATATATGGCGCACAGGTCTCTGATATTGGATCACAGATACATCTCTTGAGGAGACAATCTCCCCTGAACTCATAGAATGTGGAAGTGTACTTCCTGACCAGAGATAATGGAATGGCCAGTATAATCGGGCCTGTTCAGTATTTCTTAGACGAAACCATCAAGATGGGTCTTCCCGAGTTTCTGGCTTGATCACCACAAGACGAACCAGACCTGATAAACACTGGTTTCTTCCTGAAACAATGCTGGTTTGCAATGTACACTAATGCCCATGTTACGGCTTCTATCGAATAGGTCAGGAAAGGATATGTTTGTATTCAGAGCGGCTGCATGGCCTGATCTGATAGAGACGGAAGTGGCGGTTGCACGGGACGGGACAGTTGCACAGAAGTTGCTGGGGGGAGCCCTATTCCAATATTTGCTGTGGGGCCCAGTTATTTCTAGTTACTCCACTGGGTCCTGACTAGCACTTGGTGATGGGACCTTAGATCTCACATAAACCTCGATTTCTGGATCCGCTCCTGTTAGAGCTTAAGCAACCAGTTTCTGAAGCCTAACTGCATGCTAAGGGCTTGAATTAGCGCCACAACTAACTTAGTAAAAACACCAGGCGATGATGATAAACCCAAGGCCAGTGAATTGAAGATGAGAAACCCTGGTGAGTGAAGGCCATAAAATAGTTATGCTGGCGAATGTTGATAACATCATGAATTTCTTCCGAGAAAGTATTTGTTTAGACACGTCAGATCCAGCCTCCATCTTACCTGTGGCTTTGGCACTGCATACACTCTTGAAAAGAACCCAGACATTTCCAGGGAAAGAAGTCAAGATTTTCCTGTGAAGTCCTGAAAAACCACCATATGAGACTTTGTGAAGAGGTGACTTATTTGCCTTGGGGGCAATTTCTTTAACCTAAGGGAGTAACCTGGGTACAAGATTCTATCCAGGTGTCTGATGTAATCTTTGCACAATTTGAGAAAAGGTTTTGTCATTTTGCTCCCACTGGATTCCGTGTCCCAAATTTCTACTTTCTAGTGCTTGGACAGCCTGAACACTTAGAACTTACCCTTCTCAGCCAGTCTCAGGTGGTCTTTGGAATGAAAATGACAATGAAACTATGAAAATAGACCTAGATGTATATTGTGGAAAGGAGACCCCTCTGTAACAACGATGGATTCTAAATAGAATATATTTGGTGAGGAACAAAATGGCGCTAACAGAATGTCCCTCTGCAGAGTATCTATGGGGAACACACAAACTCAGAGACACATTCAGGGCCCATTCACACAAAATTATTTTTTCTTTCCGACACGTTCCCCCAATTTGCAGATCTCATGCAGACCCATTATTACATATGGGACTGAGACACTGACAGCACACAGTGTGCCGTCCACATCTGCACATCCATTACGCGGCCCCGGAAAGAGAGAGAGAAAATGTCCCACCTTTGTCCGTATTAAGGACAAGAATGGGCATTACAATCCTAGGGCAGGGTTCTGAACTGCAAATGCAGAAAGCACATGGCGGCATCTGTGTCCTATGGATCCGCAACTTGTGGTCCTCAAAATCGGGTATGGTTCTGTGAATGGACTCCCAATCCTAGTTGACTAAGCAAGACTTAATGGGGAAGCAATCTGTATGTCACTAGGAGACTGAAGCCAAAGACGCTTTGTACACTGACATAGACAAGGAATTACTATGTTTCAGCAGGAAACAACCTTTCTGACTAGAAGTTCCTTGACAGGGAATAACCGACTGCCAGACAAAAAGACTTCCCAGCCAGACTGGACCCTGGGATATTACCTTGGGGAGGGGGGGGGGGGGGGGTTACCCGCTGACTGAGACTGCAGGATCTGTAACACACTGCTATAATCTAGCTCCCACATAATGTTACCTGTCCGGCTGGGACCACACCTCTGCCATACATCCCTTTATATAGGATCATCAGGAAATACCAGAGTTTATTTTTTCCATCCATTTTGTGCTTATCGCCTCTAGGTGCAACCATTTTAAGGTGAGCTAGCACAACTTTTATTATGAAAAGGTAAATTAGGTAAATGAAGGTACGCCACCAAGAAAACAAAGATCTTCAGACAGAGTCCACATCCAGATGAGATGAGGCAGGAGATAAGGTAAAAGGAGTTGTAGATAAGCAAAGTTATATATATATATATATATATATATACAGAAAGGACCTGACTGAAAGCTTCAGAAGTAAACCATTCCACAACCTATGCGCTATGTCTACACAGGAGACCTTAACATATGGTGCAGACATCTCCTACATTGTCCACAGTTGGTGCAGACATCTCCTACATGGTCCACAGTCGGTGCAGACATCTCCTACATTGTCCACAGTTGGTGCAGACATCTCCTACATGGTGCACAGTCGGTGCAGACATCTCCTACATTGTCCACAGTCGGTGCAAACAACTCCTACTTTGTCCACAGTTGGGACAGACATCTTCTACTTTGTCCACAGTTGGTGCAGACATCTCCTACATTGTCCACAGTCGGTGCAGACATCTCCTACATTGTCCACAGTTGGTGCAGACATCTCCTACATTGTCCACAGTTGAGTGCAGACATCTCCTACATTGTCCACAGTTGGTGCAGACATCTCCTACATTGTCCACAGGCGGTGCAGACATCTTCTACATTGTCCACAGTTGGTGCAGACATCTCCTACATTGTCCACAGTTGGTGCAGACATCTCCTACATTGTCCACAGTTGGTGCAGACATCTCCTACATTGTCCACAGTCGGTGCAGACATCTCCTACATTGTCCACAGTCGGTGCAGACATCTCCTACATTGTGCACAGTCGGTGCAGACATCTCCTACATTGTGCACAGTCGGTGCAGACATCTCCTACCTTGTCCACAGTTGGTGCAGGCATCTTCTACATTGTCCACAGTTGGTGCAGACATCTCCTACATTGTCCACAGTTGGTGCAGACATCTTCTACATTGTCCACAGTCGGTGCAGACATCTTCTACATTGTCCACAGTTGGTGCAGACATCTCCTACATTGTCCACAGTCGGTGCAGACATCTCCTACATTGTCCACAGTCGGTGCAGACATCTCCTACATTGTCCACAGTCGGTGCAGACATCTCCTACATTGTCCACAGTCTGTGCAGACATCTCCTACATTGTCCACAGTCTGTGCAGACATCTCCTACATTGTCCACAGTCGGTGCAGACATCTCCTACATTGTGCACAGTCGGTGCAGACATCTCCTACATTGTCCACAGTCGGTGCAGACATCTCCTACATTGTCCACAGTCGGTGCAGACATCTCCTACATTGTCCACAGTCGGTGCAGACATCTCCTATATTGTCCACAGTTGGTGCAGACATCTCCTACATTGTCCACAGTCGTTGCAGACATCTCCTACTTTGTCCACAGTTGGTGCACATACTAACATGTATGGCTTTATGGGATTCTTTGCAGAGTTCTATAATTGTAAATATTAGTTGGCTCACACATACATACAAGCTACATATGAGCCATTCTAAGACCCAGGATCCTTAGATCTGCTGTGATTCCGCTGCTGCAGCAAGATCTCACACTGTGCGGAGCCACACATGTAGCTGAGCTAAAAACGCCTCTGATAACACATGGCAGAGTTATTTTGTACCATTTTGCGAGAAACTATTAAAATACATTGAAAGACTCAGTTAACCTCTTGTGCCATTTTTTACTTAACATGTTAGCCATCAAGATCAGCTCAGCTGCACCTGTATACGTCTACTCCAAAATGGCTCCTGAGATGGAGACACTGCTGCAGGCCTGAAGGTAATAACAGTGCTTGTAACAGCCAAACCAGCACTTCTCATAGGGACTCACCCTGAAACATACATTAATAGTTTGCAGGCAACACCCACTGCGTATGAGAAACTCCCCAGGAACCTCCAGGATAAATCTCAGCTCAATCATCCCATGGAACACCCGATGGGGAAGATAAACTCTGGAACACACCTCCAGTTCAGCCATGTCATGCAGCTAATTCTGGAGCTCACCTCCAGCTCTATAACATGCATATAATTCTGGAAACCACTTCCAGCACCTCATACGATACATGATACTCTGGAAACCACTTCCAGCTCTATAATATCAGGCTTAGCAGCCATACTGGCCGTCACAGCAGCAGGAGCCTCTGTCCTAGACAGAAGAAAAAAGCAAGTCTGCCCAGTGGGTGTGCCCTCCTTTATAGGGGGGTGAATTAGTCTGATTTACTAATGATTTATCTTCTGTCCTAGACGGGAGGAGCAAGACATTAACCCTTTGTGTGTGCTGCCTGAGGGACGATAAAGAAAGATATAGCAGAAGATAGATATTAGATAGACAGATAGATAGAGATGTAGATGGATGGATAGGAGATAGATAGATAATAGATAGATAGATATGAGAGAGATAGATAGATATGAGATAGATATTAGATAGACAGATAGAGATGTAGATAGATGGATAGGAGATAGATAGATAGATAGATAGATAGATAGATAGATAGATAGATATTAGATAGATAGATAGATGCGATAGATAGATAGATAGATAGATAGATAGATAGATAGATAGTAGATAGATATTAGATAGATAGATAGATAGATAGATAGATAGAAGATAGATATGAGATAGATATTAGATAGTTATGAGATAGAGATGTTAGATGGATAGGAGATAATAGATAGATAGATATGAGATAGATAGATAGATAGATAGATAAGATAAATAGATAATGACCCAAACTATAAGATAAAGATAAATATGAGATAGATATTAGATAGTTATGAGATACATAGATGTGAGATGGATAGATAATAGATAGATAGATATGAGAGAGATAGATAGATAGATATGAGATGGATGATAGATATTAGATAGATAGATAATGAGATAAATAGATAATGACCCAAACTATAAGATGTCATGTTATTTAACTTGCTGGGGAATAGCATAAAAAAGAAATACCGGACTGCTGTTTTTTGTTTAGATAGATATATAATTAGACAGATAGGTAGATAATGAGAAAGATAGAGAGATAGATAAAACAAAAAACTGCAAAACTTTAATAAAAGTCAATTTACTAAATAATAATAAAAACCTGAAAGGTCATTCCTTCTTCTGTATTTTTAGACTGAAACCACTTGGCCGTCACTATCAGCCTGCAATCACCAGACCGACCAAATATCACTGCCCCCCCTCTGCAGGGAATTGTGGATGTCAGACATACTTAACCACAATAACACTGATATTACACTGACCTTTAAGCTTTTCTTTTTTCCTATAGGAAAAGAGCCGGAACAGATTTCATGGCAGTAATTATAGTTTAGCGCTAGAATCTTCTCAAATACCCGCGAAATTGTACGAAACGTACACTTAATATTGGACACATTATAACCTTTCTATGAATCAACAGAACATTACTCATTCTTCTTCCTGATCGTGTCAGGTGTAATATCGCATCCACCATTGGTTATTAAGTTTTAGTTCGTTTTTATTCCCCTTTTTCTTTTCTTTTACGTCAAGGCTTGAAGGTGATTTATTTCCTTGTCTAGGTCGTATGTTCCCTCATTTTTAATCTATTCATTAATAACGCATGGGTTACACACCGAACGGCCATAATAATAAAACCACCTGCCTGATATTGTGCATCACGAGGCTCTATATGCGGCAAAAAAAATCTACACAGAAATTGGCCTGTGGGAAAGATTTTAAATCCCCAACCTGTCAAATGTTTTGCAGCAGATTTCCAACACGGAGCTCGTCCTTTAAATTGCAGAAAGATAAAAATCTGCAACAAATTCACATTGAGGAGGTTGTTAAATGTTATTTTAATATACCCTATTTTTCGCCCTATAAGGTTTTAGGAGGACAATAAGAAAAAAATATTTTTCATTAGACCTCAGATCAGACTTCCAATGTTAATAAGACCTCAGATAAGACCCACAATCAGACCTTGGCTCAGACCCCAATGTGAATGACCCCCAATAAGACCTCAGATAAGACCCCCCCATTCAGACCTCAGATCAGACCCCCAATGTTAATCAGACCTCAGCTCACAGCCCCCAAATGTTAAAGGGGTTGTCCAATCTCAGACAATGGGGGCATATTGCCATTGTCTGATAGGTGCGGGTCCCACCGCTGGGACCTGCACCTGTATCGAGATCGGAGCCCCGAAAGTGAAGGAGGGCGCACTGCGCATGCGCAGCCGCCCTTCATTCATTTTCTATGGTGCCAGCGAATATAGCCGAGGTACGCTCCCATTCACTTCTATGGGGAGCAGCGCTTGGTAGTAAAATCTGGGGTCTTCCAGCCACAGCTCTCTCCGCTCCGTTCTCAATATAGGTGCGGGTCCCAGCGGTGGGACCCACACCTATCAGACAATCTGAGATGGGACAACCCCTTTAATAAGACCACATTAAGACTTCAGATCAGACCCCAATGGGAATGACCCCCAATGAGACTTCAGATTAGAGCCCCAATATAAATAAGACCTCAGATCAAACCCCCATACCTCAGCCTCAGAGCATAAAAAAAATAAAAAATCAACTTATTTCTCCTGGTCCGAATGGTGCGGGCTCCCAGGATCGAGCTCTCTTTTCTTCTTCTCGCGCACTCTGCTGTGACCCAACGTGCACAGCGTGAGGTTACAGAGCGCTGACGTCTTCGCGTTGTGAGCAGTCACAGCACAGCCGATGGCAGATGACCAGGAAGCGGTGAGTACAGAGCCCAGGGAATGCTGCATTCACTGCTTTCCGCTCCTCCGGTGCTAATGAGCGCTTCCATAATGGAAGCGCTCATTAGCTTTCGCCCCATAAAACGCAGTGACATTTTTTCCTCATTTTTTGGGGGGGGGCGTCTTATGGGCAAAAAATACGGTAATTCAGCATGAAAAGCTAGATAGTTTTTTTCTTTTGTTATTTATTTTATTACAAAATTGCTCCAGTTTTGAGAAATTCTCTTTGCTTCATTATTGCGGTATTTAATCTGTATAGCAACGTGCACATTGGGCTGCTGAGGTGGTTGCACTGAAAATGGAAAATGTCACTTTTCTTTATTGTAGATTTTTAATGCGTCTGAAGTAAATATTGTTGGTGTCAGGGGACACAATTACATTTTTAACCCCTTAGTAGGGGTCGACCGATTATCGGTTTGGCCGATATTATCGGCCAATATTCATGATTTGCACAGTTATCGGTATCGGCACCTAACCAGGCCGATATGCCGATAACTGTGCTATCACAGAACATGAGCGCGCCGGTCTCAGCGCGGCCATGTTCCCTCAGCAGTGTCTCTCCCTCCCCTTGTGCCGCGCTGTCAGTGGAGAGAAGAGGAGGAGGGGCTGAGGGCGCACTGACCACCAATGGAGAGAAGAGGAGGAGGGGCTGAGGGCGCACTGGCCACCAATAGAGAGAAGAGGAGGAGGAGGGGCTAAAGGCGCACTGGCCACCAATAGAGAGAAGAGGAGGAGGAGGGGCTGAGGGCGCACTGGCCACCAATGGAGAGAAGAGGAGGAGGGGCTGAGGGCGCACTGGCCACCAATGGAGAGAAGAGGAGGAGGAGGGGCTGAGGGTGCACTGGCCACCAATTAGAGAAGAGGAGGAGGGGCTGAGCGCGCACTGGCCACCAATGATAATAACGTTTAAGATATTACAAACGCAGGCATTAGAAATACATTGCCCAGACCCTGCCTCTGACAGAGCGGTGCCGCACCTGAGGGGTTAATTGCCGCGGATCGCACCGCTCTATCAGAGGCAGGGTCTGGGCAATGTGTTTCTAATGCCTGCGTTTGTAATATCTTAAACGTTATGATCATTGGTGGCCAGTGCGCGCTCAGCCCCTCCTCCTCCTCTTCTCTCTATTGGTGGCCAGTGCGCCCTCAGCCCCCCCTGTCCACAGTATAAAAAACATTGGTGGCCAGTGCGCCCTCCCCCATCCCCCCCATCCCTTCAGTATTAATATCATTGGTGTCAGTGGCCACAGGGCCCCCCACCTCCTCTCTTCTGATCGGAGCCCCAGCAGTGTAATGCTGGGGCTTCGATCGGTTACCATGGCAACGAGGACGCTACTGAAGCCCTGGCTGCCATGGTCGGTTCCTGCTGCTGTGTGCACTGTGCACAGGGCAGCAGGGACAGTGTAAGATCCTATTCACCCTGATAGATCTCTATTACGTGTAGAACCTGGGCTCTTTACATCCCTTGTCCTATTCACCCTAAGGGGGAAATGGTAATAAAATAAAAAGTAAAAAAAATTAAAATAGTAAAAAAAACACCAAAATATTAAGTATAAATGAACCCTTTTCCAATTTTACATATAAAATATATAAACAATAAATAAAAAAACATATCGCCGTGCCCAAAAAGTCCAAACTATTAAAATATTTTTTTTTAAAAGCGTTGAACGCTGTAACAGAAAAAAAAAAATCAAAAAATTAAAATGCGCAGAATATCGGTATAAAATATCGGCTATCGGCCTGAAAGTTCACAGAATATCGGTATCGGCTCTAAAAAATCAATATTGGTCGATCCCTACCCCTTAGAGTCCGATCACACGTCCATGTGTGTTTTGTGGACCGCAGATCGCCGGCACTATAATAGAAAATGCCTTTTCTTGTCTGCAATTGCGGACAAGAATAGGACATGTTCTATTTTTTTCGGGAACGAAACTGTGGACCCAGAAGTGAGGATCCGCAGTTGCAGATGCGGGCAGGACATAGTGTCCGCAATTCTATTCCGCAACTTGTGGAACAGAATTGCAGACGTGTGAATGGACCCTTAGATGCCCGCATAAGAGGCGGGTGCGTCGCGGGGAAAATGCGAGTTTTTCCGCGCATGTGCAAACTATTGTAATGCGTTTTGCACGCGCGCGAGAAAAAACGGCATGTTTGGTACCCAGACCCAAACTTCATCACTGAAGTCCGGTTTCCGGTTGAGTATTCTGTATATTTTCCCTTATAACATAGTTATAAAGAAAAATAATAGCATTCTAGATACAGAATCCTAAGTAAAGAGAGCAATTCAGGGTTAAAAATAATAAAATAAATTAACTCACCTCCTCCAATTGATCGCATAGCTGCCAGCCTCCTGTTCTGTCTTCAGCTGGGGGGGGTAAAGGACCTTCTGTGTCGTCACTGGGTCACATGGTCCAATCATGGAAGCAGGTGATTGGACCATGTGACCCAGTGACATCTCCCCCAGCTGAAGAGAGAACAGGAGACCGGCAGCTACGCGATCAATTGGAGGAGGTGAGTTAATTATTATATTTTTTTTAACCCTCTATTGCCCTTTCTACTTAGCATTCTGTATTTAGAATGCTATTATTTTCCTTTATAACTATGTTATAAGGGAAAATAATAAAGATCGGGGCCCCACCCCGATCGTCTCCTAGCAACCTTGCGGGAAAATCGCGCCGCATCCGCACTGCTTGCGGATGCTTGCGATTTTCATTCACTTCTATGGGGCCTGCGTTGCGTGAAAAACGCAGAAAGTAGAGCATGCTGCGATTTTCACACAACACTAAAGTGATGCGAGAAAATAGAAATAAGAAAAAAGAAATTAAAATGGCCATTTTCAGTTTTTTTGGTAGCTTCCCCCCACCCCAAAAAAATAATAAAAAGTGGTCAAAAAGTCATACACAACCCAAAATGGATGCATGCTCTATTTTGTCCGTGTTCACAGATCTATCACGCCTCTTATAGTCTATGGGTCTGTGAAAACCAAGGATGCCATCCGTGTTGCACGGATCATTAAGAAGAAATTCTTTGAAAATTATTTTTCAGCTGTTCAGTGTCAGCGAAACACAGATGCAACACGGACAGCAAAAAACGGACACCCGGACCCAACACGGAGGCATCACTGTCCACCGTCAACAGCATCACTGTTCCCCATAGTCCCCCAGTAATAATAATTCTCCTTATAATGTATGCCAGTACAAAAAATACCCCTTATAATGTGCACCACAGTAAATACCGCCTTAGAATGTGTGCCAGTATAAAAATGTCCCCTCTTAATCTGAGCCACGCCCCCTGCACTGATCACATGACGGTGACGTCACCCCAGTTCCTTCGGCTTTTCCAAAGTTCGGGTTCATGGAAGCCGCCCCTTATGGATAACGGGATGCGGCGATTACCCCAACCTGAACGCCAAACTAATTTTTGAAGTTCGCTCATCTCTAGCCTTCAGTAGAGCCAGAGTCCCCATAGTGCCCCCCACAATGTGTGTCAGAAGCCTATGTGAGGGAAAGGCAGACATCGCTCCCATGCTCAGTCACAGTAGCAATGTCCTGAGGATGGCGATACGTAATTGGCGATGCGCCACTGGCTTAGGGGTCCAGTTTCAACCCCTATAGCTATACCCCTGCCCAGAAGGGGCTCAGGTACAGCCTCATTCTCACAGAACATCAGATATTACACGCCATACTACTAGGGGGCGGCAGACTTTCTGCTACGGTTTTTCCCCCCATTCACCTATGTATTGCAGAAGGTGAAATCCGCAGCATAACTTTTTTGCAGAATGGACTTGCGGACATACGGATATAGAATGCTCACCGAGTCATTTCCGGGTTTTATGCAGCCTCATTGAAAAGAATGGTTCCGCATACAGACCACAGAAAGGCTGGCGGTCACCCAGCTTTCCCAGATTCCTGACCTGCAATTCTGCCTTGTTACAGTGAGTGCATGGCCTCAGCCACATTTCTGGAGACTGGGAAAGCCGAGTGACTACTCCTGGAGCACTTGTATTTGAGTCCATGGCGGTTGTCACACAAGTTTCCCAGAATGCACTCGGTGCTAGAGGCAGAGATGCTGCCGTCCCCTCTGTGACTGGATTGCAGCCCGCACACAACTGTCCGGAGCACCTGCCGCGCTCCCCTCCTCCCCTCTCTGGCTTCCCTTTATGTAGGGTAGTGTCTAAACTCCAGACACGAAACGGACCTCCTGACGTCACTGGGTCACGTGACATTCTCTTGTCACGTGACTCTGAATCGGCAGCGCAGCGGCAGTCAGGGTCGGAAGCCAGAGAGCTCAGGCTGTTTGCAGAGCAGGTCACAGATGGCTGCTCTTAACTCATAGAGGGGAGAGAGAGTCTGTCAGTGCTGGAGGTAGATGTGTGTGCTGTGGACGTGCTGAGGAGGGGGCCGAGAACTGTATGGTGAAGGATTCTGTGTGAGACTGTATGCAGAGGTGGGGATGCCTTTAATATTGTATACGGGTGGGGGTCGTGCTGTGTAATATTTGTAGGGGGCATTGTAATATTGTGCAAGGGGGGATGTATTATTGTCTGCAGAAGGGGGCCCCATATAATATTGTCTGCAGGGGGTCGGTGTAATGTTCTATACAGAGGGCGGAGGTGTAATGTACGCGGGCAAGGGTCATGTAATATTTATAGAGGGTGGTGTGAAATAATTGAATACATATGGGGAAGGTTTAATATTCTTTGCAGGGGGCGTGTAATATTGCATGCAGGGGGTCGTGTAATATTGCATGCAGTGAGTGCCGTGCAATATTGCATGCAGGGTGCGTGTAATATTGCATGCAGGGGGTGCCGTGTAATATTGCATGCAGGGGGTGCCGTGTAATATTGCATGCAGGGAGTGCCGTGTAATATTGCATGCAGGGGGTGCCGTGTAATATTGCATGCAGGGGGTGCCGTGTAATATTGCATGCGGGGGGTGCCGTGTAATATTGCATGCAGGGGTGCCGTGTAATATTGCATGCAGGGGGTGCCGTGTAATATTGCATGCGGGGGTGCCGTGTAATATTGCATGCGGGGTGCCTTGTAATATTGTATGCGGGGGCGTGTAATATTGCATGCGGGGGTGCCGTGTAATATTGCATGCGGGGGTGCGTGTAATATTGCATGCAGGGGGTGCAGTGTAATATTGCATGCGGGGGCGTGTAATATCTTGTATACGGGAGGTGCCTGTAATCTTGTATGCGGGGGTGCGTGTAATCTTGTATGCAGGGGTGCCTGTAGTATTGTATGCGGGGGCGTGTAGTATTGTATGCAGGGGGTGCAGTGTAATTTTGCATGCAGGGGATGCCGTGTAGTATTTGCATGCAGGGGGTGCTGTGTAGTTTTGCATGCAGGGGTGCCGTGCAGATATTGCATGCAGGGGTTCGTGCGTGTAGTTTTGTATGCAGGGGGTGCCGTGTAGTTTTGTATGCAGGGGTGCGTGTAATATTGCATGCAGGGGTGTCGTGTAATATTGCATGCAGGGGTGCCGTGTAATATTGCATGCAGGGGTGCCGTGTAATATTGCATGCAGGGGGTGCCGTGTAATATTGCATGCAGGGGGTGCCGTGCAATATTGCATGCAGGGGTGCCGTGCAATATTGCATGCAGGGGTGCCGTGTAATATTGCATGCGGGGTGCGTGTAATATTGCATGCAGGGGTGCCGTGTAATATTGCATGCAGGGGGTGCAGTGTAATATTGCATGCAGGGGTGCAGTGCAATATTGCATGCGGGAGGCGTGTAATATTGCATGCAGGGGTGCCGTGTAGTATTGTATGCAGGGGGTGCCGTGTAGTTTTGTATGCAGGGAGGGCGTGTAGTTTGTATGCGGGGCGTGTAGCTTTGTATGCAGGGGGCGTGTAGTTTTGTATGCAGGGGTGCCGTGTAGTTTTGTATGCAGGGGGGCTGTAGCTTTGTATGCAGGGGGCGCTGTAGTCTTGTATGCAGGGCGCAGTAGTTTTGTATGCAGGGGCGTGTAGTTTGTATGCAGGGGCGGTAGTTTTATGCAGAGGGGCGTGTAGTTTTGTATGGGGGGTGTAGTTTTGTCTGCAGGGCGCGTAGTTTTTCTGCAGGGGCGTGTAGTTTTGTATGCAGGGGTGCCATGTAGTTATGTATGCAGGGGGGCGTGTAGTCTTGTATGCGGGGTGCCATGTCATTGTATGCGGGTGCCATGTAGTTTTGTATGCGGGGTGCCATGTAGTTATGTATGCAGGGGGTGCGTGTAGTTTTGTATGCGGGGGTGCCATGTAGTGTATGTATGCAGGGGGGCGTGTAGTTTTGTATGCGGGGGTGCCATGTAGTTATGTATGCAGGGGGCGTGTAGTTTTGTATGGGGGTGCCATGTAGTTATGTATGCAGGGGGCGTGTAGTTTTGTATGCCGGCTGCTATCTGGGGAGTCCACATTGTATGTTGTTTTACTGAACAGGTTTCCAGTATGTTCTCCGTTCCTGATATTTATTCATATATATTTTCTACTGTGAAAGCTAATAAAACTTATTGTTGAACCAAAAAAAGTTTTTATGTATTTTTGTTCATTTATTTTTGTTAATTTTTTTAAAATTTCATTACCTTTTGGCGTTCTTCTGTATTTCTAGGCTGAAACCACTTGTAGCCGTCAGTGTCAGAGCCACCAGGCGCAGACCGTATATCACTGCCCCGTCTGCAGGGAATTGTGGATGTCAGACGTATAGCCACAATAACACTGACATTACACTGACCTTTAAGCTTCTCTTCTTTCCCTATAGGAAAAACTTCGGAACCGCCTCATGGCCACGAGTATGAGTTAGCGCTAGAATCTTCGCAGAGATACCATGAGAATTGTGCAAACGTACTTGGTATTGGACACATCATAGCCTTTGGCTGTGGTTTCAACTGAACATTACTCATGCGTCGTCCTGATTCGTGTCAGGTGGAATATCGCATCCACTGGTTATTAAGCTTGTAGCTCGTTTTACTCCGCTTTTCGTTCTTTACGTCAAGGCTTGCAGGCGATTGATTTCCTTGTCTAGGTCGTATGTTCCCTCATTTCTAATCTACTCATTAATAGCATGGGTTACACACGAGCAGTCCACAGTATTAGAATGTATGGGCTCCGGAGAGACGAAGTCAGTTATGTATTCACGAAGTCGGCTGACTTTCATTGAATAACTTAGGTGTTGATTTGAAGTGGAAAAACACTTTAAAAACTTGGAAGCTGAACTCGCTTCAGTTCTGACCTCGGTTCAGACCCCATTAGATCAGACCTCAGCTCACAGCCCCAAATGTTAAAGGGTTGTCCAATCTCAGACAATGGGGGCATATTGCCATTGTCTGATAGGTGCTGGGTCCACCGCTGGGACCTGCACCGTGTCGAATCGGAGCCCGAAAGTGAGGAGGCGCACTGCGCATGCGCAGCCGCCCTTCATTCATTTTCTATGGTGCCAGCGAATATAGCCGAGTGCGCTCCCATTCACTTCTATGGGGAGCAGCGGCTTGGTAGTAAAATCTGGGGTCTTCCAGCCACAGCTCTCTCGCTCCGTTCTCAATATAGGTGCGGGTCCCAGCGGTGGGACCCACACCTATCAGACAATCTGAGATGGGACAACCTTTAATAAGACTACATTAAGACTTCAGATCAGACCCCAATGGGAATGACCCCAATGAGACTTCAGATTAGAGCCCCAATATAAATAAGACCTCCAGATCAAACCCCATACCTCAGCCTCAGGCATAAAAATAAAAAATCAACTTAGCTTCTCCTGGTCCGAATGGTGCGGGCTCCCAGGATCCAGCTCTCTTTTCTTCTTCTCGCGCACTCTGCTGTGACCCAACGTGCACAGCGTGAGGTTACAGGGCGCTGACGTCTTGGCGTTGTGAGCAGTCACAGCACAGCCGATGGCAGATGACCAGGAAGCGGTGAGCCAGCAGGAAAGTCACTGCTTTCCGCTCCTCCGATATGCTAGTGAGCGCTTCCATAATGGAGCGCTCATTAGCTTTAAACCCCATAAAGCGCAAGTGACATTTTCCTCATTTTTTGGGGCGTCTTATGGGCAAAAATACGGTAATTCAGCATGAAAAGCTAGATAGTTTTTCTTTTGTTATTTATTTTATTACAAAATTGCTCCAGTTTTGAGAAATTCTCTTTGCTTCATTATTGCGGTATTTAATCTGTATAGCAACGTGCACATTGGGCTGCTGAGGTGATTTGACTGAAAATGGAAAATGTCACTTTTCTTATTGTAGATTTTTAATGCGTCTGAAGTAAATATTGTTGGTGTCTATATGACGTATAGACAAAGGTCGACCGGTCTCGGGTTTGCCAATTATTATCGGCCAATATTCATGATTTAGCACAGTCTATCGGTATCGGCACTAACCAGGCCGATATGCCGATAACTGTGCCATCACAGAACACTGTGAGCAGGCTCAGCGCGCCATGTCCCTGAGGAGGACTCCCTCCCATGTGCCGGAGGAGGACCTCACAGCAGAAAGCCTCTCATGTAATGCATAGAAAAGGTCCGTCTGGAGTACGTGAAATAGAATACATGTGCCCAGACCCTGCCTCATGACTGAGCGGTGCCGCACCTGAGCGGTTAATGCCGCGATCGACCGCTCTATCAGAGGCCTCGTATAGGCTGTGGTTCATCAGCGTCAGGCATATTGCAGTCAGGGCGACCCATTCACTTCAATGGGCTGCAAAGATGCAGACAACACTCCGTGTGCTGTCCGCATCCGTTGTCCGCCCGTGCCCCGCAAAAAAAAATAGAGGATGTCCTATTCTTGTCCGCTTTACGGACAAGAATAGGCATTTCTATAATGGGCCGCTGTTGCAGAACGGAACGCGGAGCAGCTTCCGTGTTTTGCGGATCCGCAGTTTGCAGACCGCAAAACACCAACGGTCGTGTGCATGAGGCCTAACACATAGAAACGGTCCGTCTAGGGTATGGGAAATAGACATTAAACTGTGAGCAGGCTCAACCCCATGTCTGAAGAGGACCTCACCAGCAGGAAACCTCTCTGTATATAACACATAGAAAAGGTCCGTCTGGGGTATGGGAAATAGACAGTACACTGTGAGCAGGATCAACCCCATGTCTAAAGAGGACCTCACCAGCAGGAAACCTCTCTGTATATAACACATAGAAAAGGTCCGTCTGGGGTATGGGAAATAGACAGTACACTGTGAGCAGGATCAACCCCATGTCTAAAGAGGACCTCACCAGCAGGAAACCTCTCTGTATATAACACATAGAAAAGGTCCGTCTGGGGTATGGGAAATAGACAGTACACTGTGAGCAGGATCAACCCCATGTCTAAAGAGGACCTCACCAGCAGGAAACCTCTCTGTATATAACACATAGAAAAGGTCCGTCTGGGGTATGGGAAATAGACATTAAACTGTGAGCAGGCTCAACCCCATGTCTGAGGAGGACCTCACCAGCAGGAAAACCTCTCTATAAGGCCTCATGCACACGATCGTATGTTTGGTTCAGCGTCCGAGCCGCATATTTTGCGGCTCAGGTGCGAACCCATTCACTTCATTGGGGCCGCAAAGATTTCCGCATCCGTTGCTCCGATCCGTGGCCCCGCAAAAAAATAGAGCATGTCCTATTCTTGTCCATTTTGCGAACAAGAATAGGCATTTCTACAATGGGCCGCGTTCCAGTCCGCAAATTGCGGAACGCGGAGCAGCTTTCGTGTTTTGCGGATCCGCGATTTGTGGACCGCAAAACACCAACGGTCGTGTTGTTTTGGCATGCGTCCGAGCCGCATATTTTGCGGCTAGGGCGCGGACCCATTCACTTCAATGGGGCTGCAAAGATGCAGACAACACTCCGTGTGCTGTCCGCATCCGTTGCTCTGTTCAGTGGCCCCGCAAAAAAAATAGAGCATGTCCTATTCTTGTCTGTTTTGCGGACAAGAATAGGCATTTCTACAATGGGCCGTGTTCCGTTCCGCAAATTGCGGAACAGAACGCAGAGCAGCTTTCGTGTTTTGCGGATCTGCGGTTTGCTGACCGCAAAACACATACGGTTGTGTGCATGAGGCCTAACAGATAGAAAAGGTCCGTCTGGTGTATGGGAAATAGACAGTACACTGTGAGCAGACTAAACTCCATGTCTGAGGAGGACCTCACCAGCAGGAAAACTGATGGGGAAACATGCTGAGCTTTCCTTTAACAATGCTGACGGTGAAATCACAGGTTTCCGCCAAAGTCTTGCAATCTGAATGTATTTGGTGGGAACAATTCACGGATAACTCTTGATAAATAGAAAATTTGAGCTGATACGTTATTTTTCTCGTACACTGCAAGGCAGAAATCTCTCAGTGATCGGAGGCTCATCGTCATCTCCAGTATCATCTGAGCCTAAACCCTGTTCTCACAGGACTCGGGGAAGTGCGTCCATGATACGGATTCATGTCTTATGGTGATATTAAACAGTTATAGGGATTAAAAATAAAATACAGATAAAAACCTGATTTTCTACCACTCATCTGTTCCACTTTAATGGGCAAATAAAATTGTAATTGATCCCATATCACAAAGGGTTAAGAAGGTCCTTATGGAGTATGGAGTTTAGCCAATTCACTTTGAATCAGCTAAATCCCATCATAGTTCCGGACCTGACCACCAGGGGGCTGAGAGGTCCGTACCAGGTATGGGAAATAGACAGCTCCTATAGAGTCGGCTATTCCCCATACTTAGTAAGGACCGGGTCCGTATGGTGTCTGGAGTTTAGCCAAATCAATGTGAGCTGCCTAAACACTAGCTCTGTTCCGGACCTGTCCACTAGGGGGCCGAGAGGTCCGTACCGTGTATGGAGTTTAGACAGCTCATATAGAGCTGGCTATTTCCCATACTTGAAGAGGACCAGGTCCGTTTCGTGTCTGGAGTTTAGACACAACCCTTTATGTAGTGAAACCCGCGAAATGCATCATGGGTCGTGTAGTTCCTCACAGGCTCCAGGGACCTCGCGAGCGACCCGTCACAAACTACGCTTCCCGTGATCCCTTGCGAGCGGCCTATGAACGACTACCACATGGAACAGGGGAAGCCGGGGAGGGGATGTTGGCTGTGCCGGTGCGCCTCCTCTCCTCCTGCCAGCTTCTGGATAGTGGCAGCAGCTGCCACCTAAGCCCCCCTACCCCCTCCGGGCTGTCTGCGACCCCATGAAGGCTGTGGACATGGATCTCTTCGGGGATCTACGGAGAATGAACAAGAGGCAGGTGAGTGACAGCAGCCAGGACTGCCCAGGGGCCACACTGCCTGCTGCTGGGGGCCACACTCATTAGCTCCACACAGCAGTAACTTTTATCATTGTCCATGGTGACTAGTGTGATAGAGCTGACCTCACTATGGGGAAAAATTGTGATTTTTATTGGTATTTATCCAATATATTTCATTATTTTATATTAATACCATGGATTATATTATATTATATGTGACACCTATCCACACTGTACAATATATATATATATATATTAAAAGGGATTTTTTTTTATAGGAATTTCATGGACTAAAATAAAAATGCAGGGACATTAAATAAATAAATAAATAATAAATAAAAAACAATAATTAAAAAAATAAATAAATATAACTTTTGTTGTTTTTAAGCCTCACAATGCAACCATATTTACCATGGACATCCAATTTTCTGGGTCCTGTTCACATTACTGTCTTTTCCGTTCCAATAATGAAATGTATGTTATAGGCTGTCATTCTTGCTGTCAAAAACCCCGTCAGGTTTGGAGAGCCGATGTGTTACAGCTGTTGTGGCTTCTCTTAAGGGGTTTTCCGTGGGTTTTATATTGATGGCCTAACCTCAGGATAGGTCATCAATAGCTGATCGGTGGGCAGGGGCAGACTGGGAACCTAAAGGGGCAACACAAGTAGGGCAGGGTCAGCAATAGTATAAAGCAAAATACCGCCCCATCAGAACCCTATAGCACGGTGCAGCGCCATATGTTGCCCCAATAGCTGGCAATCAATAGCTGCCCTCTTCTGTCCTCCTCCTCCAGTTGTCTAAGGACAGGGGGCTTAGCAGGTGAGGTGGGGGCCACAGCAGTTGTATGGAGGAGGACATGTGTGGTCGCTGGCCGGGTACATGAGTACCTGATTCCGCCAAGAGCTCATTATGTACCCAGTCAGCAGCAGAGAGGAGGGCTTGGGCATGAGCCCACCAGGAAATTTCCCTGTAGGGTCTATGGCCAATCCGCCTCTGTCGGTGGGGTTCCGACTCCTGCAGACCAGCTGTTTGGGGAGGCCGCTGGTGAGCGCTTCCGCTTCTTCCTAGGCCAGTGCCGTCGTGTTTATTGGATACATGGCCTAGGGCAGTGGTGGCGAACCTATGGCACACGTGTCAGAGGGGGCACTCAGAGCCCGCTCTGTGTGCCGAGCATAGGGTTACTGTCTGTGTGCTATTACTGATGAGCGCTCCCATGGTGGAGCGCTCATTAGTACAGCCTTTGCCCCTCCCCCTCTTCTGCTTGTGTTAAAAAATAAAAATCCATTTGCTCGCACCGTAGGGAACACTCGCTGCTGACTGAATGTACCGGACAGGACCTGCGCTCCAGCGTGATGACAAACGGAGCGGTAATGCACATGTGGGACCACCAATCCATTCTATGGGATGTGCGCCACCACTTCTCTCAAACAGGGGACTTGCGGACCCCCATTCTCATTGTCGGTGGGGGTCCCAGCTGTCAGACATGCATGATAAGTGTTTATGGGAGAACCCATTTGAGAACAGAAGCCATGATGCTGGGGTAAATGGAGCCCAAGAAAACCCATGTGCTTGGTAGGTAGTGGGGATGCCCTGGAACCCACCGGAGACCTGCTGATGTGAGGTGTCCGACCCCCCACCGATCAGACGTTCATCCTGAGGATAGTTCAATATGTAGAACCTTATGGACACCTTATAGATCTAGAATGCTGTGAATATTATGAGTCCTTAAAGGGCTTGTCCACCTTTTAGATATTGATTGCCTATCCTCTGGGGTTCTGACACCCAGTACCCCTGCTAGGAGCGGATTGGAAATTTAAAGCGGCCCTGGAAAAAAAAAGGGGAATCTAGGAACCTATCATTTGAGCAATTATGTCAGAAGTTTTGACCGGTGCAGGGACCCCCCCCCCCCCCAACTATTTTCTAAAACAAAGGGGTACAAGTACTCGGCAAAGCCCTGTAGCCCCCAGTAAGTGAGAGGCCTGAGCAGAAACCCCATTCCTCCAGGAGTTAGTAAAAATGAAAGGTATATTCCGATTAGAACAAGTTATCCCCCTATCAGCCATATTATATTGATGGTGTCTGCATGCTAGGACCCCCACCGATCACAAGAACAGGGGTCCTGTGACTGAGCTATCTCCGGCAGTCCCATAGAGATGAATGGAGAGGCTGTTCCGTTCATTGTGGCCTCGTAATCAGTGGTGGTCCCAGGGGTCAACGCTTCCTGTCCATGTGGATAGGGGATATACTGTTCTAACCGGAATACCCCTTTAAGGGAGCCCTGCGCGGCTCACTTATACACAGTAAATTACGTCCCGTGAGATACAGATTATTAATAGGAAGCCTTCCGCCTCCGTCTTCTGAATTATACCGGTGTCTGGGCGCATAAAATTTCACAAGCATCAGAGCGGCTTCTGATTCCTCGTGTCGGAGACCTCATCCGAAGCGTTTTCCCAATATGCCGCGCTATAAAAACCATCACAGTTTATAGCGTATAGCGGCTTTACAATGCATCCATAACTTATGTAGGCTGCCTTCCTTATTCTTAAAGGGACCTGCTCCCATTATTTACTGCAGCTTATGGCCCGCTTGGGGTCTTCACACTCTGATTCCGGAGCGTCCGCCTACATCCCAAAATGCCTCTGCTGGAACGTTTTGAATCCGCCGCCTCCCTGATGTCATCTGAGCCCATTTTCCCTATTAATTAGTAGGCACGGATGTCCGTGGGAGGGTGGATCAGGGGACAGTGAAGAAAAAAAACGGACGTTGAAAACAGTTAAGGCTCGTACACACGACCGTATGTATTTTGTGGTCCGCAAAATATGGATCCGCGAAAAAGAAACGGATGACATCCATGTTGCATGTTTTTTTCTTGTTTTTTTTTCGCAGATCCATTGTAATAATGCCTGTCCTTGTCCGAAAAATGGATAAGAATAGGAAATGTTCTATTTTTTTACTTATTATTTTGCTGAACAGACATATGGACATACAGAAACGGAATGCACAGGGAATAATTTCCATTTTTTTCCCCAGCCCCATTCATATGAATGGTTCCGCATACGGACCTGTAAGAAAACGGAATGTAAACGGAAGAAAAATACGGTCCTGTGCATGAGGCCTTAAACTGAGTTTTTCTGAGAACAGCCGTTAAAAACGACTCCCTTGAGTTGTATGGAGGCTTTTGGGCCCCAAAAACGGACAAAATAGGATGTTGTCGTATTTTTTGACGGCCAGTATTTACAGTCCGCTAAAAAAACCCCGTCATGTGAATAGAACTAGAGACTGTTATTGTTCTGAAAACAGCTGTGTGACGCCCGTTTTTCACGTGAACGGGGCCTACGTTTTCTGAGGTGTGTCCTTCAGTTTCCCTGTTCCTATACACACAGCTGTACATACAGGCATCTGTTTACACTTTACTTGAGGTCTGTGCCGTTGCTTTTAGAACTTAGATTTGCATAGCTAAAATGTACGGAAGGAGATGTGAATGCACTGGCTGCTGATTGGTCAGGGCTTTAAAGGGGTTGTTCCACGAAAAATATCCCACAGTTTTCAAACCAGCCCCTGGTTCTGAATACTTTTGCAATTGCATGTAATTAAAAATTTATTATAGCCACTGAGTTATCCAATGAAACCCATCTGTGTAGCGCCACCTGCTGTTTGCCCTTTTTATATATATATATATATATATATATATATATATATATATATTTCATTTGTCTGTCCACCTCACTGAGATGGACGCACATGCTCAGTTCTTACCTTTTAACTGGCTGCAGCAAGAGGACTCGTCCCTTGATCTTCCAGCTTGAAATAAATCTATCAGGGCAATTGGACCAATGAATGGGGGGTTCTGCGGATCCATGTGAGGTACAGGGTTAGTCCTGGCTTTGTGTGGTCCCACGTAAACGACCGTGTCCGTTTTACAGTCTTCAAATCGTGGATCCTCTAAACTCGTAAACCGGCCGTGTGCGTCCGGCATTTTCCCCTTCCACACATCTCACCCTGGGGTAAAAATGCATATTCTTGTCTGTAAAAAGGATCTATTCTATGTTCTAATATATATATTTATTTATTTTTTTGCCCGTGGGACGGACATGCGAATGCAGAAATGAATGGGCCTGCAAAAAATCGGAATCAGATGCGGACCAAAATCGGATGCGGACCATGTGCATGAAGCCTTAGAGGTTGTCATTTACTATATGATGCCTGATTCTTATTCCTGACACTATTCATGGGATGACTCCTTTAAGTAGCTCGACACACATATGATAGGGTCATGGCTAGGGGGTGCAGCTGGCCACATGGTGCCAAGCCACGGCTACCCACAGCGGCCACTAGCTACATAATTTTACTGCAAAATCGTGTGGCTATTGCCGCCGGGCCATCTCTTCTCACCCGTAGGGCTCATGCACACGCACATATTTTTTTTTTTTCCGTGTCTGTTCGTTTTTTTTTTAGGAGCCGTTTGTGGAACTATTCAGGTCAATGGGTCCGCAGAAAAACTGAAATGACGCGGTGTGCATTCCTTTTCCGTATGGCAAAATAGAACATGTCCTATTCATGTCCGTTTTGCGGACAAAGATAGGCATTGTTAAATATCGCGGATGCAATATGGACGTCTCAATCCGTATATTTTGCAAATCCATGTTTTGTGGACCGCAGAATACATACGGTCCTTAGGCTACATTGGTACAACTTATTTTGCTGTCTGCAGATCTGCAAACTATGGTTACTGGCACTTTCGTCAGTCCCTACTGCCAGGTGCCCTGCTCTGGATATAGGTGCCGGTCCCACCTATGGGTCCAGCACCTATCAGACATTTATGGCATTTTGGGCAGTGCTCTGGTATAGTGGTAAGTGGCAGTCCCACCAAGGGCGACATACCCATGTAGTTTGTATGTTCTTCCTGTGTTTGCACGTGTTTTCTCCCTTGCGCAAAAAAACATACTGACGGATTAATTTGGATTACTGAGAGGGATGCCCACCTGTGTACAGCGCTGCGGAATATGTTGGCGCTATAGAAATGAATAAGATAAATGTATGACAATAAATACTGGGAATGGGAATACCCCTTTAAAGCTACAGCCTATTGTACGTGGTGGCAGCAGCGTGGGCCCTGATCAAATCCCCTGGTGACTCGCCGAGCACTAAGCCATCTGTCACCGCTTTCTTAGCTGTTCGTTACGTTTCGGCATGCCGCCATTCATGTCCTGATGTATTTAGCCGCATTACTGTGCAGGCAGCGGTGGAGTGTTTTGTGTTGTTTTCGGGGCCTTTTTAACTCCTCTCCCTGTGGTGCCCCTCTAAACAGCCTTTTACACAAATGATTCCTGCCAGATGAAGAAAGGAGACCGCCACAGTGTAACAGAACAGATGCGAGTCACTGCAACACTTTATATCATCTGAATAGGAAGCATTCTTCCTTTGCAGTGTACGAGGCCACGTTCATGTAGAGAAATACGCCAATCGCTACTTTCTACCACGTATTTATACAGAAACAAGATCTCTGCTTACTGTCAGTGAGTGGGAAGTTTATAACCGGCAGTGCCCCGGCCCGCGCCCTGCCGTTCCTGCCCCGGCCAGGGCCCCGCCGCTGCTGCCCCGGGCCCCGACCCGAGCATTGCCGCTCCTGGGAGTGCAAGTTGGCTCAACCCGACATTTGCAAAATATCCAAATCTTCTTGCCACTGTACAATGTACAGCGCTGTGCTTGGAAAGCTGCGGTGAGCCCACGTCACTCACCAGAACTCCGATGAGCGCGGTGACTCACTAAAACAGCTGATCGGTGGGGGTGCCGGGACCCCCTGCTGATTTGATAATGATGACCTACCCTGAGGATAAGTCATCACTATCTTTCCAATATAAACCCCACCCTGGACATGCTTCAAACCTGTCTGGGACTGCCCACTTATGGGCAGATCTTCAATAAGCCCCACCCATTTTTGTCGTGGGACAGCCTGAATTTGCAGGGTTCCTTCCCTGAAAATTTGGGACTGTTGGCTGCTATGCCAGTAGCCCGGTCAAGGTTTAGGGAGACTGTACTGTATGTTATTATGATCATTCATCCCCCACACGTCCCATTGTCAGCAGCGTGTCACTGTTGTTCACACAGGGCGATCTGCTGCCGACAAACGAGGATATTTGGTGCTACATAAAAGATCGATCACCCTTGTTTGTCGTGTGATTGGCGGCACCTTTATGTTCTCGGTCCCCGTGTAGAGGGCTCCTCAGGAATATACATTTTCAAGCAGATCTAATCCATCATTTTATACACAGCCGCTGCCTTTCCCGCTGCGCTCAAGGCCTGGCGACTGCAGGACAGCCAGCACTGCCAGTTATAAATGTCTCCTGCCGCTGGACCTGACATATAAAGGCCAGAGATCCCTTATAACACATCTTCCCAAATGCGACCGTATGACAATCAGCCGGCTTCATTTCTAAAAAGAGGTCTTTATTGCCCATAGCAACCAATCACAGCGCAGTTTTCACTTTCCAGGAGCAGAATATTAAATGAAAGCTCCGCTATGATTGGTTGGAATGGGCAACAAGGACTGGTCATAAATATGCCAAATCGTTGTGAATGAAAAACTGTCTTTGTCACCCATAGCAACCAATCACAGCGCACCTTTCATTTTGTATTCTGCTCTTGAAAAGCGAAAGCTGTGATTGGTTGCTACGGGCAACCAATCCATTTTTTCGTTCAGACCAGTTTGGAAGATTTATCACCAGTCTCTTAAAAGAAAACTGTCTTTGTTGCCCAGAGCAACCAATCACAACACAGCTTTCATTTTTCAACTGCAGAATACAAAATGGAAGCTGCGCTGTGATTGGTTGCTATGGGCAACAAACAGTCTTTCTTTTATTCATTTTTATAATAGGGCCTAATAATAATAAAAAAAAAATTGGCACTAACCTTCTTTGCGACTCTTGCCCGTTTTCTGCTGATCATGCCGCTTTCCCGGAAAGTGGGTGGGGCTTAACAGGAAGGGGCCTGGCAAATTTGCTGTAATTTACACCAGAAAATGGCATAAATAATAGAACTAATCTACGCCAGCTCATAGTAATTTACCAGCCGGACCCATCCCCTATGTAGGCCTGATCTACAGACCTATTTTTACCCAGAAACCTTATTTTAGAGCGCGGGGTTAAATTTGTACGCCCCACATTGACTCTCGCTCTCAGACAGTCCTGAGTATCTGGTAAGACGGAGGTGTAAACGGGGGTGGCACAGAGGGGCTGCCATGAGGCCGGTCTCCCGGGTAACTCTGAGGCTGGCAGAGTTGGGGAGGCTTTTCCGGCTTCGCTGCTTCGTGTTCTCCCTGAAGAAATGTCAGTGTACGCGGCAGACATCTTACACACGGCCTGTCCTGCACACTGGGCTCATTCATCACATTCACCCGCAGCTCATGCCAGCATTCAGGGATTAATTCAGGGGGAGTCAGGGGCATCTGGCCACCTGCATGGAGTATATAGTGCCATTCACAGCCGCGGCCGTGGAGTATATATTGCCATTCACGGTGGTGCCCAAGCTGTATATAGTGCCATTCACAGCCGTACCCATGATGTATATAGTGCTATTCACAGCCGTACCCATGCTGTATATAATGCCATTCACGGCCGTACCCATGCTGTATATAGTGCCATTCAGTCGTGCCCATGTTGTATATAGTGCCATTCACAGCCGTACCCATGCTGTATATAGTGCCATTTACAGTCGTGCCCACGCTGTATATAGTGCCATCCACAGCCGTACCCATGCTGTATATAGTGCTATTCACAGCCGTACCCATGCTGTATATAGTGCTATTCACAGCCATACCCATGCTGTATATAATGCCATTCACGGCCGTACCCATGCTGTATATAGTGCCATTCACGGCCGTACCCATGCTGTATATAGTGCCATTCACAGTCGTGCCCACGCTGTATATAGTGCCATTCACAGCCGTACCCACGCTGTATATAGTGCCATTCACAGCCGTACCCATGCTGTATATAATGCCATTCACGGCCGTGCCCACGCTGTATATAGTGACATCCACAGCCGTACCCATGCTGTATATAGTGCTATTCACAGCCGTACCCATGCTGTATATAGTGCTATTCACGGCCGTGCCCATGCTGTATATAGTGCCATTCACGGCCGTACCCATGCTGTATATAGTGCTGTTCACAGCCGTACCCATGCTGTATATAGTGCCATTCACAGCCGTACCCACGATGTATATAGTGCTATTCACAGCTGTACCCATGCTGTATATAGTGGCATTCATGGCCGTGCCCATGCTGTATACAATGCCATTCACGGCCGTGCCCACGCTGTATATAGTGCCATTCACGGCCGTGCCCACGCTGTATATAGTGCCATTCACGGCCGTGCCCACGCTGTATATAGTGCCATACACGGCCGTGCCCACGCTGTATATAGTGCCATTCACGGCCGTGCTCACGCTGTATATAGTGCCATTCACGGCCGTGCCCACGCTGTATATAGTGCTATTCAGAGCCGTACCCACGCTGTATGTAGTGCCATTCCCGGCCGTGCCCACGCTGTATATAGTGCCATTCCCGGCCGTGCCCACGCTGTATATAGTGCCATTCACGGCCGTGCCCACGCTGTATATAGTGCCATTCGACGTGCCGTATATAGTGCCATTCACGGCCGTGCCCACGCTGTATATAGTGCCATTCACGGCCATGCCCACGCTGTATATAGTGCCATTCACGCCCGTGCCTACGCTGTATATAGTGCCATTCACGGCCGTGCCCACGCTGTATATAGTGGCATTCACGGCCGTGCCCACGCTGTATATAGTGGCATTCACGGCCGTGCCCACGCTGTATATAGTGGCATTCACGGCCCTGCCCACGCTGTATATAGTGGCATTCACGGCCGTGCCCACGCTGTATATAGTGGCATTCACGGCCGTGCCCACGCTGTATATATTGCGGTATATAGCTAAGCCTAGCAGACGTAGCAGGGGAGGAGGAGGGCTCCTGCTGCGGACAGCTACCTTACAGCTAGATTTTATGGGACACACAGAAAGGGATTCTAGGAATAGTTCTAAAAAAAAGTACCGTAATTGGTACCAGAGGAACGAAGGTAAAAGGGTGGAGTTGTCATAACTTTTTTTTGTGGATGTGTTACTGCTTTTTGGCCTTTTAGAGACAATCACAAGAACTTTATTTTTTTAATATGACATCTGCTTTATCTTTTTTTCACTTCTGTAGCTTTACTATCAAGTTCTAAACTTTGCCATGATTGTGTCGTCTGCCCTTATGATATGGAAAGGCCTCATCGTGGTCACAGGGAGCGAGAGCCCCATTGTCGTCGTACTGAGGTAGGTCCGGGACGGTTCTTGGGAGATGGGATACATAGGTATGGGATGTGAGGAGATACACTAACCTCAGATTGCTGCTTACAGGCACGTATAGAGAAACATTACTGTGTGCAGTACGTGAACTAGTGAGTATAGCAATACAGTCATATAGTGCAAATGTAAAACCACCACATAGTGACCAGTTAATAGAACCGTAACATACCTTAATATGTCCATACAGTCCTCAAATTATACCACCATATAGTAGTGCTAACTATGCAGCTCTGCACAATGGCTAGAAATGCATCATAAATGCACGGTATTTACCTGGTAATAGGGGACCAAAGAGTTAAAGGGGTTGTTTGCTCTTCGGGAAGACACCCCCCCACACCCGCTACATTTACTAGTTCTTGTTCCTTTTGTGTATTGTCGGTAACCTCTCTGGTCCTTCCACAGCGGCAGCATGGAGCCAGCCTTTCATCGAGGAGACCTGCTGTTCCTCACAAACTTCCAAGAAGACCCCATCCGGGCAGGAGAGATTGTTGTTTTCAAAGTGGAAGGCAGAGACATCCCGATAGTCCACAGAGTCATCAAAGTCCACGAAAAGTAATGTATTAGAGCTGGGCTATGTGGTTATTCAAAGGCTTCTTCATGTTAAAATGCTGTCTGCCTGCAGCCACCACTAGGGGGTGCTTACTACATACTGATTTATTACCGAGTCCACGTTATATGCATGAAGCTCCCCCTAGTGGTGGCTGCAGGCAGCTGGAATTTTATTTTTTCACTCTGTCTATGCAGAGGATGTGGAGCTCTGTATCAGAAAAAATCAAGCACTGACGCTATACAGAAAGAATGGTTACTGAAGCTTGGACCTCTAGTTATGTTCATGGGTGGATGTTATCTCATTGGTGAGGTCTCGCCCACCAACCCCATGATGGGTCAGACACATCCCCTGCTCCTGTGGGGAGAACTTTCAGAACCCCTTTAAATGACGCTTTTTTGGCATCAGTTGATGTCCTGTTGTCACAAGCGTTGTATTTATAATCCTCTTCAGACCATTATAATTTTTAATAGCTGAATAAATATCAACAAATACCCCCCGCCCCCAATCATGGGGCAGAAGACCTCTGTCTATCCGTGCCTTCTGTGTTATACTCCAGAGCTGCATTTGCAATTCTGCAGATTTCAAAGCTAAAATAGCCTAGCATTTCCCACTAACACTGTGTCTGCACAAAACATGCACTGGTGAGCTGCATTTTGAAAAGAGTTATCTTTTCACAAGTCATTATACAGCAGTCTGATGTAGAGAAATGTAACTGCCCTTCTGCATGGCAGGAGTTCTGATTAGCTGTTGTGTCTGTCAGCAAGCAGAATAGTGAGTGCTGCTCTGGAGTATAATACAGGATGTAACTCAGAATCAGTACAGGATAAGTAATGTATGTACACAGTGACTCCACCAGAAGTATAGTGAGTGCAGCTCTGGAGTATAATACGGGATGTAACTCAGGATCAGTACAGGATAAGTAATGTATGTACACAGTGACTCCAGCAGCAGAATAGTGAGTGCAGCTCTGGAGTATAATACAGCATGTAACTCAGGATCAGTAATGTAATGTATGTACACAGTGACTCCAGCAGAATAGTGATTACAGCTCTGGAGTATAATACAGGATGTAACTCAGAATCAGTACAGGATAAGTAATGTATGTACACAGTGACTACACCAGCAGAATAGTGAGTGCAGCTCTGGAGTATAATACAGGATGTAACTCAGGATCAGTACAGGATAAGTAATGTATGTACACAGTGACTGCACCAGCAGAATAGTGAGTGCAGCTCTGGAGTATAATACAGGATGTAACTCAGGATCAGTACAGGATAAGTAATGTATGTACACAGTGACTGCACCAGCAGAATAGTGAGTGCAGCTCTGGAGTATAATACAGGATGTAACCTCAGGATCAGTACAGGATAAGTAATGTATGTACACAGTGACTGCACCAGCAGAATAGTGAGTGCAGCTCTGAGTATAATACAGGATGTAACCCAGGATCAGTACAGGATAAGTAATGTATGTACACAGTGACTCCACCAGCAGAATAGTGAGTGCAGCTCTGGAGTATAATACAGGATGTAACTCAGGATCAGTACAGGATAAGTAATGTATGTACACAGTGACTCCACCAGCAGAATAGTGAGTGCAGCTCTGGAGTATAATACAGGATGTAACTCAGGATCAGTACAGGATAAGTAATGTATGTACACAGTGACTCCACCAGCAGAATAGTGAGTGCAGCTCTGGAGTATAATACAGGATGTAACTCAGGATCAGTACAGGATAAGTAATGTAATGTATGTACACAGTGACTGCACCAGCAGAATAGTGAGTGCAGCTCTGGGGTATAATACAGGATGTAACTCAGAATTAGTACAGGATAAGTAATGTATGTACACTAGTGACTGCACCTCATATTACAGAAATGGTGTTAGAGTGTGGACATGTGTTAATTCTTCATATTTTATTTTCAGAGAGAATGGAGATATTAAGTTCCTGACTAAGGGAGATAATAATGAAGTTGATGACCGAGGTCTCTATAAGGAAGGACAGAACTGGCTGGAAAAGAAGGACGTTGTGGGCAGAGCGCGAGGGTAAGTATTGGACTTTGGGGCTTATCTATGTAAGGCACTACGTTTTGGTTGTGTTGAAATCGCAGTTTACCACCACCTCGTACATCCTCAGTGTTCTCTATGGGCTTCTTGTGACTTTTTTTTGCTCCACTTGTTCCTCCATAGCAGGGCT
Organism: Bufotes viridis; assembly: GCA_033119425.1. Taxonomy (NCBI): domain Eukaryota; kingdom Metazoa; phylum Chordata; class Amphibia; order Anura; family Bufonidae; genus Bufotes; species Bufotes viridis. The sequence goes on from CM065589.1 coordinate 32,942,007, forward strand.
GGCCAACCCGCGGCTCTCCAGCTGTTGCAAAACTACAACTCCCAGCATGCCCAGTCTTCCTACAGCTATCAGCTTACAGCAGGGAATGGTGGGAGTTGTAGTTTTACAACAGCTGTAGAGCTGCAGGTTGGTCTACCCTGCTCTATAGGGAAACGTTAAGGTCGGCATGACCATCGGGCAACCAAAAGCCGCCATGTCGAGACTAGTGCCAAGGAAACACGGAACATTTTCCCATGGCAACCAATCATTTTCCAGTTCTTATTCTACAGAGGACTTCTGGAAGATGAAAGCCACAACCTGATTCATTGCTGAGGAAGGTCCTTGTATGGACCTCCTGCTGAACTTGTAGTTCTTCACACCAGCCACTATAACCAAGCAGTGCAGCAGTGTAATGCAGCAGTCTGAGCATCTGGCGAGACCACCGCAGTCTCCAGTATCCTCCTAAATATATGATATGGGCATTTAAAGGGGTTGTCTAAGACCAATTCCTTTAAAGGGGTTTGCAAGAATGGGGGAGGAATGGTTTGGCAAACCTACTTACTTTACTGCATCTGTAAAGGGAAGATTACTTTCCTGCTTCCCTGCTCCTTCTCCTCCAGAGCGGGGAAGCAAGTAAAGTTGGCAACTCCTCCCCGTTTTGCACAGTCCCTTTTAGGGAATCCTGCCGGGGAGCCGCAGCGGCTCTGTTGGCACCTACCTGTATCATAGTCATCTCCTCATTTTCACCCAGTTTGGCGCAGTCAGTGTAATAGAGGTCCTCGCAGCTCCTTTAACATTCATTATGGCCTCCATAAAGGTAATTGCGTTTTTATGTTATTCAGCCTTGCGTGCAGGCATTATGTAAGCGGAGAAATCCTTCTGAGCCTGAATAGAATAAAACATCATTTCGGCTTTAGTGGCTCCTTCATCGCCGAGCAATTCACAGTGTCGGCCCCTCATTCTTAAGGCGACTTCACTTTTATTGCTCTGTAAGCGCCACTTGTTTCCTTTATAAGGAGAAATTGGCTATTCTCTGTGATGGTGCACTTACAGTTTGCTCATTTTCAGTATTTTGAATGCCATCTGTCATCAGATTTGTCCCTATGCCACTGGCTGACCTGTTACATGTGCGCTTGGCAGCTGAAGACATCTGTGTCGGTCCCATGTTCCTATGTGTCCGCATTACTGAGAAAAATGATGTTTTATTACATGCAAATGAGCCTCTGGGAGCAACGGGGCGTTACCATTACACCTAGAGGCTCTGCTCTCTCTGCACTTTGATTTGACAGTATAAATATGAACTGCCAGCGAGCTTCTTTCTTGTATTGCGCCTGTGCCAGATACTGAAGCGCACGCCGCAGCGCAGGGACAAGTGTGATGACTTTGTCACTGCCTGGTCCTGTCAATCAAAGTGCAGAGAGCACAGCAGTTGCAGAGAGAGCAGAGCCTCTAAGTGTAACGGTAACGCCCCAGTTGCTCCTAGAGGCTTATTTGCATATATTAAAGCATCCTTTTTCTCAGCAGTGCAGGCACATATAAACATGGGACCAACACAGATGCCTTCAGCTGCCAAGAGCACATGGAACAGGTCATCCAGTGTCATAGATACAAATCTGCTGACAGGTTCCCTTTAAAGGGGTTATCCAACCCCATAAAATGCCTCCTCATACCCCCGGCCCCTCACAGAGATTGTACTTACCTGGCTCCCCGGCACCTGCGTCGCTTCTGACGCCCGCACGGCCACCGCATCGTGCGGATGAAAACATCAAGTACAACCTCTGTAAAGGGCCCGGGCATATGGGGAGGCATTTTAGGGGTTGGATAACCGCTTTAAGGATGAAAAACCTACTGACGGGGTTTCTTAGAGCCCCCTCGTTTCTGGTATCCTATTGTGTGGATATCTGGACCAGTCTCCGCTTCATTAAGTAGAGCTGCTGCCAAGGTAAGAGTTTACAAATCCTGTGTCTTTAATGGAGCCTGGCCTCCAGTGACTATAAATCACGGCTCGGCAAACAACTTTAAGAGCTTCTGAAGGACCATTTTGCACGGTGTGTAAGACGTAAAGAATCCAGAGTGAATTACCGAGTAGACGGCATGAAGGACCCAAGAGGAAACACGAAAAGCTCCTCTCTCAAACTTGTGAAGCTCTTTACGTGTTACACCCGGAGCGCTGGAGCTGAGCAGCCATATGATCTAAACAGACAGAGATGCCCTCGTTCATCACCTCCCAATCTGGCTGGAATAGCCCGGTGCCGATCCTACCAGTTAATGCAAAACCGTGATGTCTGAGGAGTTCCTTTAGGACGTAAATAATTTACAGCAGTTTATGTCTAGAACCTGAAAGGGGACGATGAGCATGCTCTATCGAGGTTCAGATTGTCAGTTGGACAGTAGGATGCACCACAATAGATCAAAGCATGCCCTAAATCCCTGTGAATGTCAAGACTTGAATATCTTTTTTTTTTTTTTTTTTTATCTAAATAAAAATTCAGTGCATTTAATTTCTTAATATATCTTTACAGCGGTTGGCGACCAAAATCATCTGTGTAATCTTAGAGAACATGCTGTTGCTAATAGTCACCACTAGAGGGAGCTTACTACATAATACTTCTGCATTCAAATAATAGCCCAGTATGCAGTAAGCTCCTAAGCTCCCTCTAGTGGCCATTACTGGCAACCAGAATGTTAGGATTTCACTCTGTCTATGCAGGTGATTTGGAGCTCTTTATCAGGAAAATGGAGCTCCGGCTGCTGTTTTAAGAAGTTGACATGATACAAAAAAAAAAAACATGAGGCAGACAGGCACTTTAATCTGTGAACTTGTCTACAGTGTCAAGAAACGCTTAAAGAGGTTATGCCATGATTGATGTAAAATTCATATAGTACATGACAATACCTTCCTAGCAAAGCTAGAACCAACCCTGTAGCACACATGGGTCCAGAGATCTCCACATTCACTGCTCCAATTGCTCTGGTAGATTATCTTCAGCCTGGCAGCTCAGGGGGTGTGTCCTTTCTGCTGCCTGTTATTCTCTTAGCCACAGCTTCTAACAGAATACATGACTAGCGGCAGTTGAAGGTTTAAACTGAGCATGTGCGGCCATCTCAGTGAGAAGATCAAAGTCAATAGTAGCCGGCACTCGATAGCGCACCCGCACGTGGATGAATAGATACTGGTATAAAGATAAAGGATCCCAGCGAGTGCTATTCAATTCTTCAGGCTTTATTGCATGTCAAATATAATAAATGGACGCGTTTCGGCCCGTCCAGCCTTCATCAGCATATTTGACATGCAATAAAGCCTGAAGAATTGAATAGCACTTGCTGGGATCCTTTATCTTTATACCAATCTCAGTGAGAAGGACAAAAAATAAAGAAAAGAACAACCAGTAGATGGCGCTATACTGATGCATTTTATTGAACAGCTCACTGGCCGTACAAAATGTTTAATTACTTGCAATTACAAAAGTATTCAGGTCCAGGTGCTGGTTTGAAAAATGTAGAATATGTTTCGTGACACAACCCCTTTGTATGACCTGCCACAGTGACCATTGGGGGGTATGCAAATACTTGTATCATCCCATTATCAGTGTGAGAAGATACGTGACATCTGGTTGTCACTTTCGAGCATTCTTTTGAGAAGATGAGGAATTTGTTGACTCGGCAGACGTAACTGGCATATTGACCTCTGCATGTACTGGGCTTATATTTTTGAGGAAGAGTTTTACATCCCTGGCTCAGACCTTTTAGCGATAAATGGTAATCTTTAATGCAAAATTGCATGAAGGTTCCCAGAAGTGTGGCAACGTGGCAGTTTTACAATGTGCCAGGTGTGTACTCTCAGAAAATTTATGGGGGGGTCATGATTATTTTATTTGATAATTTAGTCTTTATGTGTGAACCAAACACCTCCGTCCTTATTCTTCTGTATGCCCCCCACCCCAATGAATAGAGTACTTCTTGAAGTATAATTTCTGCCCTTTTAAAGGGGGCAAGAGTGCAGTGATATAATAGGCGAGTCCATGAAATGATTAGCGTGAAGAGCCTTCAGTGTACTTTGTAAGATGCAGCTTCACACTGCCCTCCCCTGCCTCCTGCTTGTGATAGCTAACAAAGAGAAGCCTATCACAAGCAGGAGGCAGGGGAAACAGGCTGAAAAGCCTTCACATAGGAATACAATGAGACTCTGCAGTAGAGTTGTTTCGATACCAAAATTTTGATTCGGTATCGATACCATAAAAAAGTATTGCGATATTCGATACCACGCGAAAAAAAATAAAACTCCAGAGAATGTCACGTCCGTTCCACATTTTATAGAACGGCCGGGCCATAATACAACAGTCCTATCCTATTTTTGGGGGGGGACAAGGCGACTAAAAAAAAATGGCGAATAGTGTAGTTTTTATTTAAATTTTTTTTTTTTCTTTAACGGTATCGGCGTTCACCACATAAAAGGATTGTTTTGATAGTTTGGACTTTTCAGACACGGCGATATGTAATATTTTATTTATTTATATGTAAAATTGGGAAAGGCGGTGATTTATACTTAATATTTTGGTGTACTTTTTTTTACAGTTTATTTATTACCATTTCGCCCCTTACGGGCTAGAACCTGGGATCTTTTCATCCTATTCACCCTAATAGAGATCTATCAGGGTGAATAGTACACACAGCAGCAGGGAGCTGATCATGGCAGCCAGGACTGCCATTACACTGCTGGGGCTCCGATCACTACCACTGCCAACAATTAGGAGGAGGTGAGGGGACCCTGTGGCCACTGCCACCAATGACTTCAATACTGTGGGGGAGGGGGAGAAAGGTGGGGATGGGGCACTGGCAACTCTTATCTTTAATACTGGGGGCGGGAGGGCACACTAGCCACCAATGTCTTTAATAGCTGGGTGCGTTGTCGCATTGACATAGGCAGCAGGAATGACACTGCCGGCACCTGCTCAGATCGAAGCGCTGCGATCCGTGGCACTCAACCCCTCAGGTGCGGCACCTGAGGGGTTAACGGCCGCGGATCGCAGCGCTCAGTGACAGGCAGGTGCCGGCAGTGTATTCCTGCTGCCTGCGTTTGTATATGAATGGTTACTTCTCATTGGTGGCCAGTGCTCCCGCCCCCCTCTTACTCTATTGGTTGCAGTGGCAGCACAGGGGGAGGGAGAGACCGCCTCCTTCTCCCCGTGCTGCCGAGAACATGGCCGCGCTGAGAGCGGCGCAGCCACGTTCTCTGATACTGGGCTGTGCAGTAGCGCAGCCCAGTATCGATAAAATACTAATCCTGGTATCGAGCTCGATACCAAAGTATCGATTGGGTATCGAAAGTTCGATACCGGCAACAACTCCACTCTGCAGTATGACTTGGGGGACAAGGGCATCTGCAATATTCTTAAATATGCTGCATTATATAAGCAAAAAAAGCAAAAATTAAAGAAAAATGTATCTTGTTTTCTTTAAAACATTTTTATTGAAACTCATTATTTTGCTGGTGACTCTCCTTAATACTTTTGCCTTTTTATTTCAGGTTTTTACCATATGTCGGAATGGTAACTATTGTGATGAATGATTATCCCAAATTTAAGGTAATTAAATACCACACACCTAGTGGACTATTCTTCATAGGGACAGTGCCCCATTGTGTCCATGCCAATATTTATAGAAAAAAATAGCTAAACACTGAAGAGAGGATTGGTCTTGCTGCTGATCACACTGACAGTCATTTGTAGCAGGGGCACCTCGATACTGAAGGACATTGCTAAACTCCTTTGTAGTAAGCTGTTATTCTGACGATAGTGTATGCAGGGAGGCAATAGGGAACACAGTTGCTCTTGTATTAAGAGCAACTGTCATACCTTTGCGTTACGGACTTGCTCGTAATAATGTCATCCGGGCTGCTTTCTGTTTCTTGTAGATGATGTAAGGCATCTCTGCCCCCCTACTTCAATGGGCTGGAGTTTTGTAGACTGCATGTGCCATGCATCCTGCTGCACAGGGCACAGTCTGTCTCCTCCCCCAGCCTTTCTTTCTCTAAGGCTGGGTTCAGACTTGCAGCTTTAGCAGCGCGTCAAACGCCTGCAAAACGCCAACACACTGAAAACCAATGCCTCCCTATGGCCCTGGTTCTCACTTTGAGCGCTTTACAGCGCTTGAACGAAGAGCCTTCAGTGTACTTTGTAAGATGCAGCTTCACACTGCCCTCCCCTGCCTCCTGCTTGTGATAGCTAACAAAGAGAAGCCTATCACAAGCAGGAGGCAGGGGAAACAGGCTGAAAAGCCTTCACATAGGAATACAATGAGACTCTGCAGTAGAGTTGTTTCGATACCAAAATTTTGATTCGGTATCGATACCATAAAAAAGTATTGCGATACTCAATACCATTCGATACCACGCGAAAAAAAATAAAACTCCAGAGAATGTCACGTCCGTTCCACATTTTATAGAACGGCCGGGCCATAATACAACAGTCCTATCCTATTTTTGGGGGGGGACAAGGCGACTAAAAAAAAATGGCGAATAGTGTAGTTTTTATTTAAATTTTTTTTTTTTCTTTAACGGTATCGGCGTTCACCACATAAAAGGATTGTTTTGATAGTTTGGACTTTTCAGACACGGCGATATGTAATATTTTATTTATTTATATGTAAAATTGGGAAAGGCGGTGATTTATACTTAATATTTTGGTGTACTTTTTTACAGTTTATTTATTAACTTTCCCCTTACGGGCTAGAACCTGGGATCTTTTCATCCTATTCACCCTAATAGAGCTCTATCAGGGTGAATAGGATCTCACCCTCTCCCTGCTGCCCTCTGCACAGTACACACAGCAGCAGGGAGCTGATCATGGCAGCCAGGACTGCCATTACACTGCTGGGGCTCCGATCACTACCACTGCCAACAATTAGGAGGAGGTGAGGGGACCCTGTGGCCACTGCCACCAATGACTTCAATACTGTGGGGGAGGGGGAGAAAGGTGGGGATGGGGCACTGGCAACTCTTATCTTTAATACTGGGAGCAGGAGGGCACACTAGCCACCAATGTCTTTAATACTGGGGGGGGTCGCACTGACATAGGCAGCAGGAATGACACTGTCGGCACCTGCTAGATCGAGGCGCTGCGATCCGTGGCACTCAACCCCTCAGGTGCGGCACCTGAGGGGTTAACGGCCGCGGATCGCAGCGCTCAGTGACAGGCAGATGCTAGCAGTGTATTTCTGCTGCCTGCGTTTGTATATGAATGGTTACTTCTCATTGGTGGCCAGTGCTCCCGCCCCTCTCCCTCTATTGGTTGCAACAGCAGCACAGGGAGAGGGAGAGACCCGCAGCCGAGGAGAACATGGCTGCGCTGAGAGCGGCGCAGCCACGTTCTCTGATACTGGGCTGTGCGGCAGCGCAGCCCAGTATCGATAAAAGACTAATCCTGGCATCGAGCTCGATACCAAAGTATCGATTGGGTATCGAAAGTTCGATACCGCCAACAACTCTACTCTGCAGTATGACTTAGGGGACAAGGGCATCTGCAATATTCTTAAATATGCTGCACTATATAAGCAAAAAAAGGAAAAATGAAAGAAAAATGTATCTTGTATTCTTTAAAACATTTTTATTGAAACTCACTATTTTGCTGGTGACTCTCCTTAATACTTTTGCCTTTTTATTTCAGGTTTTTACCATATGTCGGAATGGTAACTATTGTGATGAATGATTATCCTAAATTTAAGGTAATTAAATACCACACACCAAGTGGACTATTCTTCATAGGGACAGTGCCCCATAGTGTCCATGCCAATATTTATAGAAAAAAATAGCTAAACACTGAAGAGAGGATTGGTCTTGCTGCTGATCACACTGACAGCCATTTGTAGCAGGGGCACCTCGATACTGAAGGACATTGCTAAACTCCTTTGTAGTAAGCTGTTATTCTGACGATAGTGTATGCAGGGAGGCAATAGGGAACACAGTTGCTCTTGTATTAAGAGCAACTGTCATACCTTTGCGTTACGGACTTGCTCGTAATAATGTCATCCAGGCTGCTTTCTGTTTCTTGTAGATGATGTAAGGCATCTCTGCCCCCCTACTTCAATGGGCTGGAGTTTTGTAGACTGCATGTGCCATGCATCCTGCTGCACAGGGCACAGTCTGTCTCCTCCCCTGTGCCTTTCTTTCTCTCTCTAAGGCTGGGTTCAGACTTGCGCGTTTTACAGCGCGTTCAAACGCTCTGTAAAACGCTCAACACATGAAAACCAATGCCTCCCTATGGCCCTGGTTCTCACTTGAGCGTTTTACAGCGCGTTTGAACGCCCTGAAAAACTCCCTATGCTCAAAAAAGTTCTTGAGCTTCTTTGGGGCGTTTGTCGCCAGACAGATTGACACCACAGTAGTCAATCACACGAACGCGCGTACGACACGTGTTTCCTATTTGCAAAAACGCGCTGTAATACGCGCGACAGAAACTAGCTTACGCGCGTATCAAATACGCGCAAGTCTGAACCCAGCCTAAGGGCTCATTCACATAACCGTATGAATGGGTCCGCATCCGTTCCACAGTTTAGCTGAACGGGTGCAGACCCATTTGTTTCAATGGGGCCGCAAAAGATGCGGACAGCACATCGTGTGCTGTCCGCAGCCGTAGTTCCGTTCTGAGGCCCCCAAAAAAAACTCCACGAACATAGTGCCAGTTTCCGTCTTTTGCGGATCCTCAATTTGCTGACCGCAAAACACTTACGGCCTTGTGAATGTCTAAGTAATAACCTATGATCTCTTTTATCAGACACATATTAGAGTGATGATTTCTTGTTTCTTATGTGAAGATGATTGGTTTTGTAGTTTTTCTTTGAATATGTTCACATGACATTGATACATTTTCTCTTTTTTATTTCCAGTACGCTGTTCTTGCCATCATGGGAGCTTTTGTACTTTTAAAACGTGAATCTTGAGCAGAGTAAAAGATTCTGCGGAGAAGGAGGGGAGACACAAAATCTTAATATATTCCATAGTTTCTGTCACAGAGCAAAGCAAACCAGCGAACAGTCATCGACCGGTGCAAATAAATATCTTCAGACAAACCCACCCGTCCTGCTTCGTATTTATTTTATTTGTAGGGTTCATCAAGCCATTTGGCAAATTTTATGATGCAATTGCTTTTTTTCTAAAAATGTGACCCAATAAAATGGACAAAAAAATGGATGTCTGGTTATTTGTTTGACATTGTTTCGCACCTCAACTCCAAGTAACATGGCCCCTGGTCCTGTAAGAATGGGGCATTTTCCCCATAAAGAAAACAACAAAGAAAACCACAGTACTATAGAAATGCATGGACTCTGGAAAAGCAGGAGCTTAAAGGGAAGGTCTTATGAAGATAACCCCTATGGATGTCATAGAGGGGACTCCTCAGTTCAGTATCCCATCACAACTGAGCAGATCCTTGATGAGATATGATTTATGAGCTGTGAATAAAATGTTGATTGCTTGTTGACTTTTGCAACAAAGTTTCATTCTCCAATGCACAGTAATAAAAAAAATGAATCCACAAAAAGTCTCAATGACCAGCTTAGTGACAACCAATATGTCTTTTTAATGGCGGTCACTGAAGGGCCTTATTGACCACCAATACTCCTTTTTAAGCCGGCCTAATCAAAGCTCTTCCCTGGTGTCCCATGCAGCAGAGAGTGGGGGGCTTAGGTCTTACATGAGAGCTGGGCTCCTGCTCTGCCGGCCCGGACTTGCAGAAGCACAGGGCCATTTAACCCCTTAGATGCCATGGTCAATAGCAACCATGGCATCTAAGAGATCACAGAGGGAGCGTAGTCTTGGGGTGCCGATGTCTGTGCACGGCAGCCTGGGAGCAAATAAAAGTTGACCCCCATGTTGACTGTCAGTATAACACTGACAGTATAATGCATTGTATTGCATTAGCAGCACAATGCATTACAGAAGTGATCAAAAGATCACCTTTTGCAATCCCATTATGGGACTGGGAAATGGTTAAAAGAAAAATTTTTATTAAATTAAAAAATGTTTGTTAAAAGAAAACCCGTTTTCCATTGAAAAAAAAATGCAAAAATAAAATCTCCACATATTTGGTATTACTGCCTCTGTAACAATCTGCACTACACAATTATATCATTTTTCGCATACGGTGAACGGAGTAAAAAAAATGCAAGAATTGATGTTTTTTGCTTATTCACCACCAAAAAAACTAAATAAAAAGTTTTATGTACCCCAAAATGATACCAATAAAAAGTACAAGTTGTCCCACAAAAATGTAGTCCTCACACAGCTCAGTTGAATGAAAAATAAAAAAAAGTTATCGGCTTTGGGATACGGCGATACAAAAACATTTACTTTTTCCAAAATGGTGATATTAAGAACTACAACTTGTCCCTCCCCCAAAAAAAAAGCCCTCATACAACTACATCCGTGGAAAAATAAAAGTTATAGGTCTTGGAAGGCGATGATGAAAAAAATGTAAACAAAAAAAATTGCTTGATCAATAAGGCCCAAGACAGGCTGGTCACAAGCAATATTTTGGTTGTGAGAAGTTATCCCCCAATCTATACGATAGTGATATTAGATCAGTGAATCACCTACCACTGGTACCCCACAGCTCATGGGAACAGGGGTTCCGTACCTTCCGGGGCCTGGCGAAATGGCAGGTCGGGCATTCAAACTGCTGCTTCATTCCTCTATATGGGACTTCCAAAAAATAGGCAAGCGCTGTACTCGGCTGTCTCTGAAATTCCCATAGAAATGAATGGGACGGCAGTGTACGTTCCTGATTTGGACATCTTTTCATTTTGGTGGGGTCTACACGCGATCCTTGGGGACCCAGTGGTAGGACCCCCACAGATCTAATAGTTATTCCATATCCTGTAGATAAGCGATAACTTTTCACCATGGGAATAGACTTTTATAGATCTTAGTGTTTGCAGCTCCTATGCAGACCTATGTGTCTCCATCATTCCAGACTGCAAACATTGAAGGATAATAACCACTGGCTGTACATGTAAATGCACGACACGGATTTAAAGCTTCTGCTCCTGCCACCTAGCAGAAATAGGTTGTGTCCCGTCTGTCAGAGGCAGCCAGGAATTCAGAGGAGAAGACATAAACAGGTTATTAAAATGTCTGCCTTCTATTTTCCAGCATATATAGCGCTCAATGAGCGATATCTAGCAATTAGAGGAAGTAACTATGTTGCTGCTCATATTGCACCTGACGATCATATGATCACCGGGTGTCTCCAGGCATAGCAGGGCTATTCAGCTCGGCCAGTGATTGATGTTGGGGCAAAATAAAATGCAAAATTAAATTGAAAAGAGAAAGTAAGGCTACTTTCACACTAGCGGCAGGACGGATCCGACAGGCTGTTCACCCGATGGAACAGCCTGTCAGATCCATCCTGCCGCTAGTGAATGTGTGTCCCCGGACTACCGCTCCAGCCCCATTGACTTTAATGGGGGCGGGACGGAGTTTCGGCAGAGTCACGGCGAGAGGCTGCCAGAATAAAAGTACGACATGTCCGACATTTATTCCGGCAGTCTCTCGCCGTGCCTCTGCCGGAACTCTGTCCCGCTCCCATTATAGTCAATGGGGCTTATAGAGGTAGTCCGGGGGCACACGTTTACTAGTGGCATGACGGATCCGACAGGCTGTTTCGTCGGGTGAACAGCATGTCGGATTCGACCTGCCGCTAGTGTGAAAGTAGCCTAAATGTCCTCCAGAGATCTTTTACAATCAAAATTGTGCGATAGTTGCTCAGTTCATGGAGCTGTATATTAAAGCTACAAGTCCCCCCCCCCCCCCCACCAACAAAGCTACAACATCTATTCATGAACAGCCCTATGTTAAAAAAAAAAAACAACATCGAAAAAATTGTTAGCCTTAAAATAAATGAATAAAAAAAAAGGCCTTAGTATAGGGCAGGGATCAGCAACCTTCCGCACTCCAGCTTTTGTGAAACTCTGTTCCATTCATTTCTATGAGAGTTCTTAGAAGGACAGAGGAAGTACGCATGCTGGGAGTTGTAGTTTCACAACAGCTGGAGTGCCAGAGGTTGTCTACCCTTGGTATAGGATGTTAATATCAAATAGGCGTCCCCCATGATCGGCAGTTGCCAGGTGGAACCTTTTCAGGCCTGATCTTGCTAGCTGAAGCTTAGACCGTCAGAGTAATTCTCTTTGGTGGTCCCAATGAAAGCTCAGTCTTTGCTGCCTTGCTTTATGATCCATATAGCTTTGCCCAGTTCCTCTCTGTACTATGTTTTCCGCTGAAAAGACTAATGTACGTTCATTTCCGACTTCTCAGTAAGATGTCAACAATTTCCAGTGTGCATTGTGACTGATGAAAAAAAAATATTTGTGTGTAACCATGGGCGCTCAATAAACGGGTCTTTAATGGAGGTTTGCGGCACAATCTTTCAGTGGTGTAATTCAGCTGTTGAATTCTGACCTTGTTACAATCATAAAGCTTTCATCCCCATGCCCAATACATTCCGCTCCTTCTCTTTGTCATGAATGGGACACATAGATACTGCAGGCAGGTGTCAAAACAAGAGCGGACATTAACAATTTGTTACACTGTAGCTAATTAGGTCTGCCTGTTAATCATCTACCAATCTTGTGTTAAATATCAGTGAAAGTTATTGTGTGGTTCTAGGTGTGACAGATGTTATCGTAGCTGGGTATAGGGTCATGCTGTGTAGAAGTTGTAGTGTTTATCCAAGTATATGATATTTCCAGGTGGACAGGGCAAGGTCAGTTGTGATTATTCAGTAAAGTTTAGACACATGTCTATAAGGTAGGTAGAGCAGAGAGGAGGAAGAGTAGCATACAATAAAATAATACTGCACATAACTGTCCTGCGAATCTTTGAAAATATAACTGCTATAATACTGGCCCATGATGGAAAAGAATATAACTACTAAAATACTGCTCTATGTAGAAGAATATACTACATACAAGAATATAACTGCTACAATACTACATCCTATGTACAAGAATATAACTAGCATAATTCTGCCTCGTATGTACAAGAATATAACTACTATAAAACTGCTCCTTATGTGCAAGAATATAACTACTATAATACTGCCTCCTATGTACAGGAATATAACTACTATAATACTGCTCCTATGTACAAGGATATAACTACTGTAATCCTGCTCTAATATACAAGAATATAATTACTATAATACCGCTCCTATGTACAAGAATATTACTACTATAATACTGCTCCTATGTACAAGAATATAACTACTATAATACTGCTCCTTATGTGCAAGAATATAACTACTATAATACTGCTGACTATAAACAAGAATATAACTACTGTAATACCACTCCTATGTACAAGGATATAACTACTGTAATCCTGCTCTAATATACAAGATTATTACTACTATAATACCGCTCCTATGTACAAGAATATTACTACTATAATACTGCCTCCTATATACAAGAATATAACTACTATAATACTGCTTCCTATGTACAAGAATATAACTACTATAATACTGCCTCCTATGTACAAGAATATAATTACCATAATACTGCTCCTATGTATGAGAATATAACTACTATACTACTGCTCATTTGTACAGGAATATAACTGCTATAATACTGCCTCCTATATACAAGAATATAACTATTATAATACTGCCTCCTATATACAAGAATATAACTCCTATAATACTGCTCCTATGTACAAGAATATAACTCCTATAGGGGACGGAGCTTGGCTGCCTAGCTGAATGGCTGCCTGTTGCTGAGCTCCTACAACTTGCTGGTGATTAACCCCATCAACAGCACTTTTTAGAGGCACAAATGGGCAAAGTGGGGAGAGACCGCACCAAGGACCCTGCAGAACCCACCCAGGTCCGCTCTAAACAGCCAGATATGGAGCAATACCTGAAGAAACAGCCCAAGACCCGTGTGGCTGAAACTCCCAAGATGGCACCAGCATCTCAACACTCTGAGGGAGAAGAATATTCAGAAGCAGGAAGCGCATCTGACATCTCGGATTACAGAGCCCGAAAACAGAGTGGAACTCTTTCAAAGAAGGCTCTTCGGGAGGTCCTGGACTCTGCTCTGGCTCCCCTGCGACAAGACCTAGCCGAGATCAAGGTAGATCTGCGCAGCATGGGACAGCGGGTTGCAGCATTAGAAAATTCACATGACGCGATTATTCGCCACGAGGGAGAAATATGTGCGCCACTTAAATCGCATAATGACCTGCTCAATGATGCTTTGCTGCGCATCGAAGACCAAGAAAATCGCAGCCGCAGACGGAACATTCGGATTCGTGGTCTCCCGAAACATTCGCATCTGAAGCTCTGGAAAAATCGCGTGCGAAATTTTCGCGAATCTTCTGGGACCTGACAGAGCTGCGAAAATAACAATTGAAAGGATCCACCGAGCTTTGAGACCCAGGCCTAAAGGCTCTGACCCGCCAAGAGACGTCATCTGTGGCCTTCTTAGCTATGTGGACACTGCGGCTCTGCTGAAAGCAGGTAGAGAGGCAGACCGCCTTGAATTTGAAGACACACCAATCTTGTTCTTTCAGGATCTAGCTCCTTCTACGCTGGCGAAACGCCGAATTCTCCGCCCGCTACTAGAAGCTCTCAAGGCCTCTGCCATCCAGTTCAGATGGCTTTACCCGCTCGGCCTGGCCGTTATGAAAAACGGGAGACAGATTACTATACGCTCCCCTCAGGATCTACATGCTGCATGGGAACATATAGGTATTTCACCTATGGAGATACCGTCCTGGATGCCTGCCGACCAGGGAAAACCTATACCTCGCCTCCAAGCACGGATCAGTGGAACACTGTCACCTCGGGTAAAGCACCCAGACCCAACCGGGAACGCTAGCTTCCCGCTAATTCCGATATTCCTCCGCATCGCTGAGAGGATATGTCACTTATGGGACACTAACTGACTTTACAGCCCTCTACAAGGGCACATCTTTCCGCGGTCACCCCGCCTGTGACCTCGGATGACACCCTGATGACGTCCCTCGTTACAGCATGAGAGAGACTTTACCTCTACGTTCTATCTGGGACCTTGTTATTACTAAGTTTTATAGTTAATACTACCTCTCCCTACTTCCCCCTCAGAAGCTGGGGTTTAGCCAGCATCAAACCTGGTTCACGACCCTACCCCCTGATGGCCTCTTTCTGGCCCTCAAGTGCTCTACGAGACCCCCGCCCGATGGATCCCGGCCGACCGCCGTCATGAGAAAGGATCACTCATCATCTGGCGCTCTGTGGAGCTTTCATTTCTATATGTTTTGCTTTGGCTGCTGCATTTAACTTTCTGTTTCTTTAATTGCAGATGTTTTTTCCTTTTTGTCTTTGTCCTCCCTCCTCCTGATGTGTCCCCCCTTCTTCCACGCTCGACTGGTTTGTAACTGTTGACATGCGACGTACCCCACTACTGCCTTGTGATGGCTGAAGTCATAGTTTCTTCCTTCAACGTCAGAGGTCTGAACGAGCCATGTAAGAGATCGCAAATCCTATCTCTACTGCAGAAAGACAAAGTCTCCATCGCATTCTTCCAAGAGACCCACTTCCGGTCGGGTAAGATACCTAACCTCCCGCCCAAAAATTTTTCGCAATGGTACCACAGTACGCATGGCTCGGCTAGCAGAGGCGTTAGCATAGCCATTCACAAACAACTCCCCTTTGTAGTCTCGGCTTCTTCTTCAGACCCCGAGGGTCGGTACTTGTTTGTGAAGGGCAAAATTGCTGACACCCAGATCACGCTAGCTAATGTGTACGCTCCGAACAGGGGACAGGTCCAATGGCTGATTCAGACCCTCTCACACCTATCCTCCTTCAAAGAAGGTATTGTCATTTTAGGAGGAGACTTTAATGTATCCCTAGACCCTAGCTTAGACTCCTCCTCTGGGAAATCGGCTATTACACACATACGCCTAAGGCGTTTGAAACTAGCCTTGAGAAAATTGGGTGTGTTTGACACATGGCGCACTCTGAACCCCGCAGGTAAAGATTACACCTTCTTTTCCCATGCCAAGTCCTCATACCATAGATTGGACCACTTCTTTCTATCCTCAAAACACGCCCAATTACTTCTACAAGCCAAGATAGGTAATATTACTCTGTCAGACCACTCCCCAATTTTTCTACATTTTTCATTGACTACCCTCCCGAAAAGGGAATGGAACTGGCGCCTCAACGATACCCTAATTTTAGACCAGACCAACTCCCAGAAACTAGCCTCTTCACTGACCGAGTTCTTCCAGCGGAACAATGCTGGACACACTCCTCCCTCACCACCCATTGTCTGGGAAACCCATAAAGCGGTGATCCGGGGTGAACTTATTGCCCTTGGCTCCCACATTAAAAACAGCGCTCCCACGCTATTGCCACCCTTTTGACCCAAATTGAGTCGCTCGAGCTGGTACACAAACAATCACAGGCGCTTAGTTGTGCAGCTGAACTTATTGATGCCAGAACAAAACTTAAGAACTTACTCAATGTAACTTCGGCCAAACTTCTCCTACGATCCAGGTTTAAATCATATGCCCATGGCGATAAAGGGAACAAACTTATGGCAGCACTAGTTAAAAACAATATTCAGACTCCTTTATCTCCGCTATCAAAGATGCTAAAGGAACCCACCTTAAGTCCACCTCTGACATTGCGAAAGCCTTTAGCACCTTCTATACGGAGCTCTACAATCTCCCACTCCCCTCAGATCAGTCACTTAACACCCTCACAGACGCCACAGAAAAATTTCTCTCCTCCTTGCATCTCCCCAACATCACACCGGCCCAGGCTACTCACCTAATAGCCCCAATCACAGACACGGAGGCGCGGAAGTACTGGCCTCTATCCCCTCAGGGAAGAGCCCTGGACCTGACGGCTTCTCCATTACCTACTATAAAAACTTTCAAGATATCCTAGTGCCACACTTCCGCTCCATGTGTAATCACCTTCTAAACGGAGGCCAACTCCCTCCCCAATCACTATCGGCCCACATTGCGATTATTCATAAAGAGAACAAAGACCCCTGAACTGCGGTAGCTATCGCCCAATTTCACTCCTCAATACAGATGTAAAATGGTGGGCTAAGATCTTGGCACAGCGGATCCAGCAGATCCTCCCTGACATCATCCATAGGGAGCAAGTTGGGTTTGTCGCTGGCAGACAGGGGAACGAAAATACCGTCCGCCTCCTCCACCTCATGAATTGGGCTCAGAGTACTTCTACTCCTCTAGCTTTACTCAGCACCGATGCGGAGAAGGCCTTCGACAGGGTCAGCTGGCAGTACATGTCTGCGGCCCTGTCGAAATTTGGCTTCCCTGATCAGTTTATCGCAGCTATTTTCTCCTTGTATTCGTCCCCTCTGCCAGGGTCAAGGTCAACGGCACTCTTTCACCTGCCTTTGCCATATCCAATGGCACTAGACAGGATGCCCCCTCTCCCCGTCCCTTTTTGTCATAGTGATGGAGACCCTACTATGCAAGATCAGACAAGATCCAGATATTGAAGGTATCAAGATGGGTTCTTGTACCCATATCACCGCAGCATTTGCCGATGATCTGCTAATTATGACCACCAACCCCACGATTTCCTTCCCACGGCTCCACTCTCTGTTCGAAGAGTTCGGATGGATTTCTAATTTTAAGATTAATTATAGCAAATCTCTGGCCTTGAATGTATCTTGCAAATCCTATGTAGTCAAGAACCTTAAATGCACCACCTCCTTTGCTTGGGCCCCCATGATATCACGCTCCTAGGCATACGGATCTCAGCCAACCATGACGACCTATTTAGTCTCAACTACGCCCTCTACTCAAAGATATTAGAACACGCCTGCAGTCCCTCAAACTCCCCTTTATCTCCTGGATAGGCAGGAAGAACTTCCTTAAAGCCTTCATAGTACCCAAACTCCTGTATTTAATACAAACACTGCCAATTTGGCTACCCCGCTCCTTTTTCATGGAGATACGCCGTATGTTCTCATTGTTCATGTGGGCGGGCAAATCCTCTAGGATAGCCTACTCAACATTGACAAAGGAAAAAGATTTGGGGGCTTCGGTATGCCCGACATCCAAACCTATTATACAGCGTCGCTCCTAAACAGGTGCTTTTCTCTCCTTTCACGCCAACCCCGAATCTTTGCGTACAATTGGAACATGCCCTTATCACCTATAAAGAAGGTCTTATCCTGTGGGGAATCCGCACATGCACCCCAAACAACTCATATGCCTCCCCATTTGGAAAGGCATGTTGGTGGAATGGGCTAAACTATATAAATCCCAAGACCTTAGGTTCCCCAACATTCACCTTCCTCTACACCTGCTACAGAATTATATTCACCCCGACATTCTCAGACCTTCCGGAGTCTGGAGCCTACTGTCGGACCTCACCTTAAAAGACATCACTTCCACAACTGGGGACTTGGCATGGGATAAGATCCACACTCTGCCGAGAGTCAAAGCCCTCTCCTTTCTCTCAACCGGGCATTTAATCGAGATATTAAAGCTCTTAAGCTACCTCTTCTTGCTACTGATACACCTACTTGGCTGGAGAAAAAGCTTTGTGTTTCCGAGATACCGAAAAACCCTCTCGACACTTTACAAGGAGTTGCTTTCTTCTGCCCCTCCGGCGCTGCACTTTATGTCCGCCTGGGAAAAGGAGCTCGCAATCCACTTAACCGAACCGGAGAAAGCCTTCATCTTATCTAATTCGCATGGCTTCAACCGGTGCATCAAAATCCAAGAGAATTCGCACAAATTACTGACTCGCTGGTACAAAACACCAGAATTCCTACATAGGCTCAATCCAGCTTTACCAGAGCAGTGCTGGAGGTGTGGAACAGAAGTCGGCTCCTTGTCACATCTTTGGTGGTCCTGCAGTAAGATTCGCCCTTCTGGTCTCAAATAGAGACCACAATTAACCAGATATGCGCCTCTAAGGTACGTCTAGATGCAAAACTGGTTCTCCTCTGGTGCCCCAATGACTCCCTTACCCCTGCCAAGACTAACCTTCCGACCATGCTTCTTACTGCGGCCCGTCTGCTGATACCCCTCCTCTGGAAGAATGACTCACCGCCTTTTATGTTGATGTGGACTGAGAAAACAGACCAACTGTTTAGATTTGAGGAATTGGCCCACTGGGAAACTCGCACATGCCCCAAATTCCTCAAATTATGGCGCTCTTGGGAGACGTACCGCAACCCCGAGTGATTTGGAAGTACCCCCTCCTCCCCTCTCCCCACCCTACTCCTCACCCCCTTGTTCCCCACCTGTGTCTTTGTCTTTTTCTTTAATTATTTGTTAACTAAATATGTTCATACTCACTATGTTAATGAATACGATAAGGTCTGTAAGATTATATGTACCTACCCAATCATTGCCATTTGCACATGGCTCTATGTTGACATGTATCTTTGACCAGACCTTCTGCACTCTCAATAAAAAGAGTTTTGGTTAAGAATATAACTCCTATAATACTGCCTCCTATGTACAAGAATATAACTACTATACTACTGTCACCTATGTACAAGAATATAACTACTATAATACTGCCTCCTATATACAAGAATATAACTACTATAATACAGCCTCTTATGTACAAGAATATAATTACCATAATACTGCTCCTATGTACAAGAATATAACTACTATAATACTGCTCCTATGTACAAGAATATAACTACTATAATACTGCTCCTATGTACAAGAATATAACTACTATAATACTGCCTCCTATGTATAAGAATATAACTACTATACTACTGTCACCTATGTACAAGAATATAACTACTATAATACTGCCTCCTATATACAAGAATATAACTACTATAATACTGCTTCCTATGTACAAGAATATAACTACTATAATACAGCCTCCTATGTACAAGAATATAACTACTATGATACTGCCTCCTATGTACAAGAATATAACTACTATAATACTGCCTCCTATGTACAAGAATATAACTACTATAATACAGCCTCCTATGTACAAGAATATTATTACCATGGAGCTGCTGAATGGCCGCGTTTGTCTGAGCTCCTCCAACTCATCGGCAACTAACCCTCCTAATCGCTTCCTAACTGCACCAGCATGGGGAAAACTGGCAAGGAGAAGTCCAAGGACACACTGGGTCTCTCCCAAAGTCGCACCAAACAACCAGAAATGGAGAAATTCCTGAAAAGGACCCCAAGGCCTACTGCTTCAGCTAAGCTCAAAATGGTGGAGAGCCAAGATCCTGACTCAGATACAGGGGACTTGTCAGATGCCGGCAGCTGCTCGGACCTCTCCGAATCCAGGCACAGTGACCCTACCATCTCCTCCTCAGTGTTCAGGGAAATCCTGGATGTAGCCCTGACTCCGCTAAAGAAGGATCTGTCCGACATCAAGGAGGACCTCCGGAGCATGGGCCACAGAGTAATGGCGCTGGAGAATGCACAAGAGGACGTTCTCAGATTCCAGGAACAATCCAGCGGCATCCTCACCGCACATAAAGATCTCCTGAATGAGGCGCTCATGAAGATAGAAGATCAGGAGAACCGGAGCCGCTCGGAAAATGTCAGAATCCGGGGCCTACCCGAGTCAGTAGCAGCAGAGGCACTACCTACCATGGCGCGGGAACTGTTCTCCTCCCTCCTAGGCCCAGACAGAGCAGCGCAGGTAGTGGTGGAGAGAATCCACAGAGCCCTGCGCCCCAGGCCCAAACCCACAGACCCCCCGCGCGATGTAATATGCGGGCTCCTCAGCTACCTGGACACGGCTGAAATATTGAAAAAGAACAGGGAAGCTGACTCCCTAATGTACGAGGGCGCCGCCATCCAGCTGTTCCAGGACCTGGCCCCTACCACACTGGCCAAGCGGCGCTTGCTGAAGCCGTTACTGGAGGTCCTGAGAGCCTCATCCACACCCTTCAGGTGGCTCTTCCCCTTCGGCCTTGCCATTACCAAGAACGGCCGACAGATTACAATCAGGACCCCCCAAGATCTTAAAACCGCGTGGGACCAACTAGGCATCCCCCCCTTGGACTTGCCGTCTTGGCTGCCTGCAGATCTGGGCGTGCCCCCGCTGCTTCCCCCCACAAGACCCCAGTGGCAGAAAGTGGCATACAGAAAATCGGACCACAGGGGAAGAAACAACACTCCCCCACTCCTCACCTGATCCAGTGCACCGATTCCTGGTTGCAGACATGTCCCTCCTTCTCCTACTGGCGACCATCCACAGGCTCCCTCACTGAAGAAAACCGGCAGACCAGGGGAACACCGACAACTGGAGGCTCGTTTGTTTTTACAGCAGCCACACCACAGGCAGGGGAAACCTGACACCTAGTGGACGCTCTGCATATCCCTCATCAGCCACATCAACGGCAGAGAAAGACTGACACCTAGTGGCTACTCTGCGTTTCCCATAACAGCCACATCGCAGATAGAGAAAGTCTGACACCTAGTGGACAATCTGCCTTCTTCACAACAGCCACATCACCGGCAGAGAAAGACTGACACCTAGTGGTCGTTCTGCGTATTGTACAAAAGCAGAAGTCGTCGGACCCCTTCATAGAGGACACTTCGGCCATGTGGATCCGTGATCGCCGACACAGTATTGTCTCTTTTTTCCCCTCTCCTCTCCTTCCCCCCCCCCTTTTTTTTTTTTTTTCCACCCCCTCCCCTCTCCTCCCCTCTCCCTCTCATCCTGCAAGGCTTTAACAATAATGCTCGATTGTTGCATTTTACCGTTATTTACTCACCATCGACCCCGCTTTGACCCGGGGAGTCTGAACAGACCCTTCCATACCCCCCTCCCTTTCCCATCCCCATTCTGTGAAGAATTCTGTTTGAATAACTCAAGTTGAATTTTGCTTGAACAATTCTGTTTGAACAATGTTTTTGCAGTGTATTTGCACCCGCTTTATCTAGGGTAGTTGCCGACCCTACCTCATCTCGGGTACCTCTATAACCCACTCCAGCCAATTACAGGCTGGTCTCAGTCCTACATAGCCCCCCGCCTGGGGATATCGTAAACCATACCCCCCCCTCACGACAGGGGTTGCGATACCTCAGACGAGTTGTAGGACGCGTTTACTTTGCCTACTCAGTTTTGAATATGTTTCTATATGTTATTTGTTTGTGCGTCACTGTCACGTCGTGTCCCCCCTCTTGTGTCCTTTCTCCTGGTGGTTATGTGTCAACCGTATCTAAACCCCAACAAGGGTTGCGAACCATTAGCCGAGGTCGAATGTTTCTGTTGCTTTGTACATTTCCTAATCCTATAACATGAATTCTGTTGTAGTAGCCTCATACAATGTGAAAGGACTGAATGAGCCCTGCAACGCGCCCAGATCCTGTCGCTTCTCCAAAAGGAAAAAGCCTCCATTATCTACTTCCAGGAAACGCACTTCAAGTCCGGTAAGGTCCCTAAATTGTCCTCCACACGATTCTCACACTGGTTCCACAGTACACACACTGCGGCCAGCAGAGGAGTCAGTATTGCTGTCCACAAGCAGCTCCCTTTTAAACTTCTATCTGCGGTCACTGACCCTGATGGACGTTTCCTATTCGTTAAAGGCCTTCTAGCAGACCAAAAGATAACCCTTGCCAACTTATATGCCCCTAACAGAGGCCAGATTCCATGGCTCATTCAGTCCTTAATCCTGCTATCCTCATTCCAAGAAGGTGTGACAATCCTAGGGGGTGACTTTAACGCAACCTTGGAACCGGAGCTGGACTCCTCTTCCAAGCGCTCGGCCCACTCCCATAGAGCTTTGAGACGGCTCAAAATCCACCTGAAAAAGCTGAAGGTCATAGACGTCTGGCGCTCCCTCCACCCTCTAGACAAAGATTTTTCATTTTACTCACATGCTAAGTCCTCTTACCAAAGGTTAGATTATCTCTTTCTATCCATGTCCCACATTCAAAAAGTTTCTAGAGCAACCATAGGGAACATCACCCTCTCAGACCACGCCCCAATATTCCTCCATATCTCCATGACTGACTCCCTCACAGAGAGCGAACCTGGCGCCTCAATGAGTCGCTTATAGCAGATAGCTCCCACAAAGCCAGAATAGCAGACACGCTCACTGAGTTCTTTGCCATCAACAGTTCAGGTCCCTCTCCCCCCTCTCCCTCCATAATTTGGGAAACCCACAAAGCTAAAATTAGAGGGGATCTGATAGCCTTAGGCGCACACGTCAAAAAGCAACGCTCCCTCGCGGTTAATACGCTCCTTTCACAGATCTCTGACCTAGAATTGGCACACAAAAGGAACCAATCCCAAAGCACATTTACAGCCTTAGCTGAAGCGCGCTCCAATCTCAAAAACCTACTGAATATTACCTCGGCCAAATTACTGTTCCGCTCCAGATTTCGGACATATGCCCACGGCAATAGAGGAAACAGACTAATGTCCGCTCTAGCTAAACAACAAAGAGACATATCTCACATCTCAGCCATCAAAGACACTTCTGGTACACCTCTCAAAACCACGCCAGTCATAGCTCGGGCATTCTGCGACTTTTATGCCCAATTATACAACCTCCCCCCCCCAGACCAGAGATCCCCATCAGATATAATGGAAAAGACAAAAGAATTCCTAGATGGATTGTCCCTTCCGGCTATTGCAGGAGATAAATCCTTGAAATTAATAGCACCAGTCACCGACGCTGAGGTGATAAAAGTCCTATCCTCAATCCCCTCAGGTAAAGTCTCGGCCCGGATGGGTTCCCCATCCTTTATTATAAGACATTCAAAGACACCTTAGTCCCACACTTCAGAACCCTGTGTAACCACCTCCTTTCAGGCGGCACCCTCCCACCACAAGCTCTAGAAGCACACATTACCATTATCCCCAAACCGAATAAAGACCCCACTCTATGCGGGAACTACCGCCCGATATCTCTCCTAAATACCGATATCAAATGGTGGGCGAAGATATTAGCTCAGCGCCTCCAGGATGTCCTACCGGACATTATAAATAAGGAGCAGGTTGGCTTTGTCACGGGCAGACAGGGAATGAGAACACGCTGCGCTTGCTACACCTAATCAACTGGGCCAAATCCAAATCAGTCCCTCTGACGCTTTTAAGCACAGATGCAGAGAAGGCGTTCGACAGGGTGAGCTGGAGTTACATGACTCTTACCATGTCGAAATTCGGCATCCCGTCACAGCTTATCTCGGCGATCCTAACGCTTTATTCGGCCCCGTCTGCCCGGGTCAAAGTCAATGGCACCCTCTCCCCACCCTTTACCATTACAAATGGCACCAGGCAGGGCTGCCCCTTGTCTCCGGCATTGTTCATCATGGTGATGGAGTCTCTCCTATGCCGGATTCGTCAAGACCCCGACATTCATGGCCTCACTATCGGTAACCAGACCCACCTCACCGCAGCTTTTGCAGATGACTTGCTGATCATGACTTCAAACCCATCAACGTCCTTCCCCAAATTGCTCACACTTTTCAATGAATTTGGATCCCTGTCAAACTTTAAAATAAACTATAATAAATCCCAAGCCCTCAACATAACCTGCCCTCTCTCCACGATCGACACACTTAAACGGACTACCCCGCTTGCCTGGGCCCCCAATTCGATCCAGTACCTGGGAATACATATATCGGCCAAACTACCTGAGCTATCCGCTCTAAACTACCTTCCGCTCCTCAAAGATGTTAGGCTCCATCTACAAACACTGAAATTGCCGTTTATATCCTGGATGGGGAGAAAGAACTACCTAAAGACATTCATTGTGCCCAAATTCACATATCTTTTACAAACGCTCCCAATCTGGTTACCCAACTCCTACTTCACGGAGGTGAACAGAGTGTTCTCATCCTTTATTTGGAGAGGTAAGAGGGCCAGAATAGCCTACTTAACCCTTACCAGAGAAAAGAGATTCGGTGGCTTTGGACTCCCGATATCCGCCAATACTACAAAGCCTTTCAGATTAATAGAGGACTTGAATTACTGGCGGATCGGCCAACATCATTATGTGCACACTTAGAATCCACTATTCTCACCTATAGAGAGAAACTGACCCTATGGGGTATACGCCCGTGTCTGTTCAACACAGTCAACGTGTCCCCAATATGGAAGGCAGCGCTGACGGAGTGGTCCAAGCTATATTCCACTAAGGAAGTGAGGTTCCCACACGCATGCCTCCCCTTACCTTTGTTGCAAGCATCTCTCCATACTGATAAATTAGCACCCTCGGGCGTCTGGGCGACCTTACAGGGACACACCCTAGAGAAAATATGTGGACCAGATGGCAACTGTGACTGGAAACCCATCCTTGACCTGCCACGTACGAAAGAGGCCTCCTTCCTCCACCTCATAGGCTTCAGGAGCGATATTAAGAAGCTCCGTCTACCTCCCCTTCCTCACGACTCCCTACCTGGCTCGAAGGAAAAATAGGCAAAACCCCTGCTCGCAAAGCGCTATCCCTCATGTACAAGACGCTGCTCTCCTCCACACCTTCGGCCCTTCCCCACATAGCTGCCTGGGAACGTGAGCTTTCTATTACGCTAACTGCTCCTGAGAAAGCGTCAATACTAGCTAATGCCCACGGTTTCTCACGCTGCATCACTATCCAAGAAAATTCATTCAAACTTACAACGCGGTGGTACAAAACCCCGGTCTTCCTGCACAATTTGAACCCAGATATACCGGAGGTGTGCTGGAGGTGTGGAGTAGAGCCAGGCTCATTGTCGCATATTTGGTGGGATTGCCACAAAATACGCCCTTTTGGACCCAAATCGAACATCTCATTAACCAGATTTGTAGCGCTCATACTCCGATACAGTTGGACTCAAAGCTAGTCCTGCTCTGGTGCCCAAACCCTTCTCTCACCCCATCCAGACGCAGCCTTCCCACAATGCTTATAACTTCAGCTAGACTTCTAATCCCCTGCTCTGGAAATGTGAGTCTGCCCCCTCATCGCCTCTTGGACAGAGAAGACGGACCAAATATATAGGTTTGAAGAACTTGCGCCTTATGAACAAAACACCAGACAGAAATTCTTGAACACCTGGCTCCCATGGAAACGATACCGAAATTTCTCCTGATTCACTCAGGTTCACATACCCCACATCACCTGGTACTACCCCCCTTCCCCTTCTCGTCTGTCTTGTCTCGTTAACTGTCAGTCCTTAGCACTAGGGTAGCTATGAAGTATATAGCTCTGTTTTTGGAAAATGCTTATGCTTCTCCACTGTGTGCTACCGATGCCATGTTATGATTACTGCATTTGTGGAGTATATGTAACACCTTGTATCAGACTTATGCATCGGGTATCTGGTGTCTGCGACTCCAGTTGCCATATTACCATGGAATTGTTTGCTACCTATGTCATATGTTCACTGTTTTTACTAATAAAAAGACAATTTGGAAAGAATATTATTACCATAATACTGCTCCTATGTACAAGAATATAACTACTATAATACTGCTCCTATGTACAAGAATATAACTACTATTATACTGCTCCTATGTACAAGAATATGACTACTATAATACTGCTCCTATGTACAAGAATATAACTACTATAATACTGCTCCTATGTACAAGAATATTACTACTATAATACTTTCTCCTATACACAAGAATATAACTACTATAATACTGCCTCCTATGTACAAGAATATAACTACTATAATACCGCCTCCTATGTTAAAGAATATAACTACTATAATACTGCTCATATGTACAAGAATATAACTACTATTATACTGCTCCTATGTACAAGAATATGACTACTATAATACTGCTCCTATGTACAAGAATATAACTACTATAATACTGCTCCTATGTACAAGAATATTACTACTATAATACTGCCTCCTGTGTACAAGAATATAACTACTATAATACTGCCTCCTATGTACAAGAATATAACTACTATAATACTGCTCCTATGTACAAGAATATAACTACTATAATACTTTCTCCTATATACAAGAATATAACTACTATAATACTGCCTCCTATGTACAAAAATATAACTACTATAATACCGCCTCCTATGTTAAAGAATATAACTACTATAATACTGCTCCTATGTACAAGAATAATATTAATATTATTAAAGCGCCATTCATTCCATAGCGCTGTACATATAAGGGGTGCACATACATAATACAGACAATTGCAATAAGCATGAACAAGACGAGTTACAAACTTGTACAGAAGAAGAGGGGACACCCTTACAATCTACAAGCGAGGGCTAACTGTAATACTGCCCCTATGTACAGGAATATAACGACTTTAATACTGCCCACTCATGTGGTCACCATTGTACTGTTCTTCCAGTATTCTTCTGATAAATGTATATTCTAGCCATCCAGTAAGGTTTTTTGTGCTGGTCCTGACTCACAGATCTTGCTCACCAATGCCAAAAGTATTCCGAAAATCACCAGGATGAACTGAAATGCCTGGAACCTCCCCAAACCTCATTAATTTTTATATGGTGTTATAAAGTCATATTTTCTTATATGCCTATAATATATAATAGTCTAGAATCTGTTTAGATCCAAGTTCAGCGGCACATTTCTTTATAAAAACCGGGTTTAGTTTTCCTCCTTTCAGCAGGTAGTGATTTATTGGGGCGGATTATTGTGTCTTCTCACGAGACCTCCACAAGGCTTCTGTCTGTCCGGATAGAACATTAAAGGGGTGAGATAGCATTGAGGAGCGCTCCTAAGGGGCTGGAGCAGTTAATGGCTTGATAAAAAATGTCATTTAATTAGATTCATAAAAAAAAAACGCAACTATGGAAACAATGGGGACTATTAAACCAGGCATACTGCCAGGTAAGGGTCAGTAAGGGTCATGCTGATTAAAACTATACCTTTCTTATGTCTGTATACTAAAGAGCTGAGTTTTTATTCATATGTAAATGAGTAATTGGAGCACTAAGAGGCAGGGCTGAATCATCTGAGCACTGCTTTGTAACACCCCCTGTGCTCTGCACACGCCCCCCTCCCCTTGATTGACAGGAATAGCCATCTGGCTGAGGGCAGAGCTGTGTCTTAGCATCTACATATCATATACTCTATGTACTATAGCTTCACCAGACTGAGATTTGCTCAGAAAGCTAATCTACAGATTACTGCTTTATTCATAGTGTTGAGCCCCAATATTAGAATCGCGAATTTTAATCATGAATATCGCCACTTTGAGAATTTGCGAATATTTAGAATATAGTGCTATATATTCGTATTCGCGAATAGTGTTGATCGCGAATATTCTAATCACAAATTTATCGCGAATATCAACACTTAGCAACATCCCTAGTAACCAATAGGAAAGTTGCCTACCCCTTAGTGTTGATCGCGAATATTCTATTCGCGAATTTTTATCCCGAATATATTACATTGCCGATTTTTGCAATCAAGTAAATAATGACTGGAGATCGCGAATTGTCAAATTTATGGCAAATATTTGGAAAATATTGCGAATTCGAATATTGCCTATGCCGCTCATCACTATTTATTCACGGGCACAATATATGATTATACAAACACCAGTAATCTATGCTATAGATCAAGCTATAAGTATAGAAACAACAGGCATCTCTTTGTGGTAGTGTATATACACATTCTTGTTTTAAGTCCAAGGAGAGATACATAGCTTCTTTCAATTATTATTTTTTAAAACCATATTAAAAGGCTATACTATAATAAATAATACATAATGATTTAATAATAATAAGGCCTTACTGTATTGAGAATAGTGTTTTTATTTTATATTGTGTTTATTCATCGACACAATATATGATTATATAGAAGCCAGTAATATTTATTAGCTTTCTAAACAACATTACTCTCAATATGATAAGGACATAGATTTTTCTTATGGGATAAATGTGAAAGAAAAAAAACTTCAAAGTCTTTCCTAAGATTCAAACCAGGGATCTCTATATACAAAGCCAATAGCTTAACCACTAAACTATTACATACCACATAGAGAAACATGCTTTTTCTATACTTATGAGCTAACACTTATTACTGGTGTCTGTATAATCATATATCGTGCCTGTAAATAAAGCTGTAATATGTAGATACGCTTTCTGAGCAGTTCTCAGTGTGGTGAAGCTATAGTACATAGTGATATGATATTTCCACGCTAGCACACAGCTCTAGGACACAGCTCTGCCCTAAGCCAGAGAGGAGGGGACGTGTGCAGAGCACAGGGGGTGTTACATAGCAGTGCTCAGATGATTCAGCCCTGCCTCTTAGTGCTCGAATTGCTCATTTGCATATGAATAAAACCATAGATTTCTCTTTAGCTGTATAACATACAGACAAAAAAAGGTATTGTTTTAATCAGCATGATAAGCACTACCAGCCAGTATGTCTGGTTTAACAGGGTTGATCCTGGTGACAGAGCCGCTTTAATCAGCTAATGAATGCATGCAGCCTGATTTGCTTATAAAACTTTTGAGGTGACTGTAGCCTGTTCAGATATATAAATCACTGCAAAAAGGTGCACCATAATAACATGCAACTGGCCGAACCCTCACGCTGATGTTAGAAGCTGAGACTTTCGCCAATATATTCCGGTCAGGAACATATCGAAGCCCGTTCGCACCACGTCAAGGTATCTCAGTGTAGCATGGGACCCTAGTGCTGACCTACCTGTAGTGTGCGAACACAGTCCGATAGGTTCTAAGGTCCAACTCACAGCCATGCTCCAACTTACCTTCATAGTAAGATCACTAATACAATGGGAGGGAGGAGGAGACTGCGAGCTCCACCTATAACGGGCCATGTGACACAGGCTACCAGGTGCCCCAGAATTCTACCAATGATAAGCATTGGCACATTCCATCCATATGAGGAAAAAATCACAGAATGAAGTGGCCTAGAACCAACCAAGGATCAAGAAATGTTGAATCTGAGCCAGACCCTGGACAGTATAACATATTAAAGGGTCATTCTCAGGCGAACGGTCCTATTTGGCCCTATTGATGTTATAGAGGCGGATGGTCATCTGATGCCGCCCCTTCCCATTAGCCATAGTTGAGAACCACAGCAAGCATCAGTACCTTTTCTGGAGATTTGGCTCAGCCATTAAACTGTGGCCCATTCATTTGTATATGCAGCAACTATTCTCCTGATCATATTTTTTAGAGTGCTGATCTTATTGGATAACCACTTTAAATTTTTGAGGTCTTCCAATAGGATTCTGTTGTTACAACCTGAGGCCAAGGATAGCTATCCCTGCCTGGCTATAGCCAGCTCTCAAAGGCCCCATCCTCTTGTCCAAGATCCCAGTGTCTCAAAGGTTCAGTCTCTCTATAACCATTGCTTGAATCTCAAAGTTTAGGTATCTTACATGTTCTTCATCAGTTACGTCCCAGAGGTGATCTCACTATGGGACATTCAGAGTACTCCTCAAGTCTGCACTTATTCTGGAAGTAGATTAGTGTCACACCGGGCTCCCTTTCCCTATCTCAAGAATCCAGACACACTCCCCATTCACAGTTTACTTCTTCCAGTCTAGTCTAGTCCAAAGGGCAACCAGTTCCCACTGTAGATATCTGACCTGCCCTATAGACAGAGATCCTCGCAAATCCCAACAGAATTGAGTTATGGTCTTCCTCAGGTTTGAGCATAGTACTGCTCACCCCCAAGACTAGTTCCCATTTTATGCTGGCTGTCTCTTCAGTCCCAGTAGATTCCTGAGAGCTAATCACACATGATGATGTACCTCAACCATTACATCTGAGTTGTGGCCCATATGGAACACACAAAGGCTCACTTCCTAT
Organism: Bufotes viridis; assembly: GCA_033119425.1. Taxonomy (NCBI): domain Eukaryota; kingdom Metazoa; phylum Chordata; class Amphibia; order Anura; family Bufonidae; genus Bufotes; species Bufotes viridis. The sequence goes on from CM065589.1 coordinate 32,972,742, forward strand.
ATGGCACCTCTCCACCATCTACCAGATCACTAAGAGTCACTTGTTAGCACAAGGTCAACTCCATGAACCGTAGTCCAGACTGTTTTTTGGTAAAGAAGCCATATTACCCCCTACTGAGAACTCACGTGTTTAGTCCACACCATGGGCGCAGCTATAGAGGGTTCAGAGGTAGCAGTCGCTACCGGGCCCAGGAGCCTGAAGGGGCCCAAAGACACTTGTGTTGCATAAGAAGACACACAAAGCACTGAGGGAAGGGGGGCCCAAGCTGAACTCTTGCACCAGGGCCCATGAGCCGTTAGCTACGCCCCTGGTCCACACTATGCTAAGTAGAGTGAAAGCTTCTTTTCTCCTCTTCCCTTCTGGTTGATATGGTGGCAGGGCATAGCAGTATCACCACGCTATGTTCTTGGCCAGTGACTGTCACTCAGAAGACTCTCATTTATTTTGAACAGTCACAATATTACACTCACACAGTGATACCACAGCACACTATTGACACTACTATTTTGGTCACCATATGTGACATCGATAACTAGCCATTCTTGTGGCCAGCTTTTCCTCTTTTTTTGACATTTTCTTACTGAACCCCTGAACCCCCATTAAAACTTATTTAGGAGAAACCTCAAGAGTGTGAGTGTAGGGTTCAACCGGTTGAATGGCATGAGGTTTTTGTAGGGATTTCAATATCCATTTTGGTTCATCCCTGGAATTGAAAGAATCAACACCCAATGGACGGAATTTACATCATACTGGGACACCTAGGAGAGTGGTTCCATACATTGCACACATATGTCAGTTCTTCCATCATCACCTTTGACACAATGTATATGGCTAATGAGCTTGAACGTTATGTTAAGACTATTGTGTTATAAGATACTTTTTTAAAACTTTATGGAGGGATTTTTTAGAAACTAAAAATTGCCCTCCTGTTTGCAACCCCTTCTGGGTTCATCAAAATCCTCCTCTGTAGATTGTGGTGTTAGCATGACGGCCATGTTTTGGTAGCCCACAGGTCAGGAGAAACACCAATGAACCCTACGTATCACAAGTCTGCAGAATCTTGCCAACCCTCCCTCCATGTCTCAACCTCCTCACTCCACTTTCATCCAGGTTATATTACATTGTGGAGATATTGACATGTTTGACATTTTCTACAGACAAAACCCAGAATGAAGAATGTGCATCCAGAGATAAAGCCTGGGCTTCATCTATAGGGTTCCATTGACTCAGCTAAGCTAACTCAATTAAAAAATGCCATCTATCTATGTGGTGTCATCCGGGAGGTACTACTTTATACCAATCCATTCATGAGTCCTGCAACCGTTTTTTTTTATATGTAATGAACATTTGGTGAAAGGTGTCAAGACTTAGATTACAACCAGTAACGGACACAGAGTAGGAACATGAAGATTTATTATTGGAAACAAATAGTAATTAGATTTGAGTGACACGGAGCACAGGTGGTATTGGCATAGATGACTCACTTACACCGGGTCAGTTTTTGGTTGGGGTCAGTGGGGAGTTAGTGTGGAGGAGGTGCTAGGCTGATAAATCCTGACACCAGACCTTCCTTCTTCACTTATAAATGCTGCTCTGTGATACTAGAAGAGGCAGGATTCCAGGGGAGACAGGAGAGTTGACAGTGCAGCACCACAAATAGGGACAGCTCGCTGCTTCAGCACCTTGGACAGCTCCATTTTCAGCTCCAGCACCTTAGACAGCTCCAGACTCAGCTTCAGCACCCAGGACAGCTTCAATCTCAGCTTCAGCACCATAAACAGGTTTAGATCTCAGTTTCAGCACCCAGGACATCTCCTTTATTATAGAAAACAATGGAAGGAGCCTTGATCTTCTGGAGATACCGCACCCTCTTCTCCCTCATTCTCTGCACTTTGGTCCTATTCAAAGTTCATTCCCAGGCAGCTCCATCCCAGCAGCACCAGGACACAGCTCCTCTCTCCAAAATATACACCCGGGGCAGCCACTGGGCTGTAGGTAAGTACATTAATGAGCTTAAACGTAATGTATACGAAACCTGAGCATATTTAGCCTACTCAAACTCACACAAGAAATATTGTCTGAGACGTGGCTACCTTCACATGCACTAAGGCAATTCAGATTTACCAACAGGTACTATAGTAGATGATGTAGGGTTGTGATATCAAACTTTGTGACTCTTCAGGTGCTCTGTAAGTGCAATGCTCAGCATCCCCTGCCAGACCTGGAGACAGGTTTAATAAAAGGCTACATAGTATAAAAGGCTGCAAAGTATACAGTGCTACATAGTATAAAAGGCTACAAAGTATAATAGACTACATAGTAAAATAGGCTACATAGTATAAAAGGCAACATATTATAAAAGGCTAGATAGTGTGAAGACTACAAAGTAAAAAAGCTACACAGTATATGCGGCTACATAGTATGAAAGACTGCATAGTATATAAGGCTACATAGTATAAAAAGCTAGATAGTATAAAGGCTACAAAGTCAAAAGGGTACATAGTATAAAATGTATATGAGGCTACATAGTATAAGAGGTTACATAGTATAAAGGCTACAATGTACAAAGGCTACATAGTTTAAAATGCTACATAGTATAAAATGCTACATAGTATAAAATGCTACATAGTATATGAGGCTACATGGTATAAAAATAACATAGTATAAATGCTACATGGTATAAAAGCAATATAGTATAAAGGCACCATAGTATAAAGGCTACATGGTATAAAGGCTACATAGTATATGAGGATCCATAGTATATAGATAGTATAAATCCATCTATAGAATGATTGATATATAGATACATTTAGGGTAGATAGATGAGGCTACATAGTATATGAGGCTATATAGTATATAGAAAGTATAAATCTATCTCTCGAAAGATAGATCTATAGATACATTTAAGGTAGATAGATCCATATTAGTTAGATAGATATAGATAGATAGATAGATAGATAGATAATAAAATAGATATAGATAGATGTAGATACATTCATACAAGATAGATATAACAAAAATAACATTGGTAAATTATCAACTAGTTTTAGGACTCTAATAAATGTAATGCAGAAAAATCTTCACATGGAAATAACTTCAAGTAGCTTTGCAGTATTTACCATGTGTCTATTAAGAGCACAATCTCACCAATTGCAAACAAATTAGTCCTTATGTTTGAAGTTAATCGCTCCAATGACTGTCATCTGTATTTTATAGCCTCTGTGTGAGGAATTGTCATAATACAAAGCTTCACATATAATATTACCTGCTGAAAAATGAAGATAATACACTCTGCAACCACAACAATTTTTGAGCAAATTGTGGGCAAAGTTTGAGCAAATCCAATTTGTTGCAGATTTACAGAATTTAAATACTCGCTGGATAACAAAGGAACAATTACATAGATATGTAGATAGATAGATATGAGATAAGATAGACATTAGAGATTACCCTAAACTTTTTTATTTCTTTTGTGTACGATTCGTCAATTTTTTTTATTGGTTTGTGGCAGAATCAATTCTACACGAATCAAATGTGCTCTAAATGGCCTGAAAATTCTTGTATTACACTCTAAGGTCTCCTAGGACTTGTCGTTCTCTCTTTTTACATTTATTTTAGTTTTTTTTCCCCTTCCCCCTCCCCAAGGTCTTGAATGCAATGACAGCAAAAGTAAATGATGTCTGAGTGACACTGACATACATAGCTATGGGTAAACGCATGTTTGACTGCGTTATTGAACAGCGTGTTTAAAAACATACTGAGCCGGCACATCTCTCCTGCTTTTTCATATTCCAAAGCTTCCAAAAATTGCCCCTTATTGGGGGCGCATGATGTGCGGTGTTTTGGGAAAAAACAGCGTACAAAAATGATGCCTTAATGGGGGAAGATACCTGCCCCTATTTATACACACACACGTTAATGTCAGAAGAAACATGAAAAACTACTCCACCAAGTTGACGATACTGAACTGGCTGCTGCGGCTTCTGCTGCTTGTGGTAGCGGAGATGGCGAGAGGTGAGTGACTCATTCCGGTCACACAGGTGTCAGGCGTCTGCTCGATGAAAACCACAGCAAGCTGCGTCCACAGTTTATCCTCATAATACAACAGTTTGGCCTTCCTTTCGGCAACCGGAAATATTCCCCCAATTTTGCTTTGATAGCTAGTGTCTAAAAGCACAGCTTTCCAGTAATCATCAAATTGCTTCATGTAAATGATACGCCTGTCAGTGCATAAGCAAGCAAGCACAAAGTTTGCCATGCTCCCTATCATGCTGACTTTGACCCCACTGAAATGATTGGTCGTCATAGCCAGTGTCATCATTATCATCATCAACCTCCTGCTCCTCCACCACCAAATGTTATTTCCACCCAAATGCAGTGCAGCTATGATGTTCCTGCCATTGTCTCTGACCACTTTGCCCAGTTGGAGTTGGCAGGAGACAGTCAGTGGGATATTTGCTGCTTCATGCACTTCAGCAAGTGATCGGCTGTGTGGCTACTCTCGCCCAGGCTGATCAGCTCTAAGACGGCATGGCAAGTCTTCACTTTACACATGTGATGGTAGGGAGGTGGGAGCAACACTGCCCTGCTGATCTTGGGGATGGGAGGATTTCCACTGTGGAGGATGTGGAGGAGGCGAATAAGCACCTGGTGTAGGAATCAGATGGATACAAACGTGGAGATGTCAATAGGATGTGGCCTTGTTGCTGTGGTGCTGCATCACCACTGCCATGAAAAACATTGACTCGGTCGGCCATGAAAGACATTTACTGTTATTTACCAATAACAGCTGCACCAGATGTCCATAGACGCATGCATCTTGTAGCACAGTGAAATTTGCAAGGAGCAGATCATGTTTAAGTTGACAGTACAAGGCAGGGATGCCTTTTTTTGGAGAAATAATGGCGGCTATTTATTTTCTAGCAAAACTGAACGCACACCATCAGCTTCCTAAAGGAAGCAGTATTCACTAAGTGGTGTGGCAGCGACTGCACAGCCAGCAACATGGCCAGGTGGGAGTTAAGCTTGCACACTATTGGCTTGCTGGGTGCGTATAGTTGTTTCCTGGCCACACATTCCATTATTGGTGGCTGATGATGGAAGAGGAGGAGACTGAACAGGAGAAGAAGTAGCTGATGATGATGATGACAAGAACACTGTACTGCACCTGGATGTTGTCTGGCTTCCAGCAATAAACCAGGAGGAGGACAGGGCCAGTTTTAGACAAAATGTGGCCCTGGGCGAAATCAAAAGTGGGGCCCCAAATCTTATAATAATGTACTAACAACACAGTTACATTCTGTCGATCCCGGCCCTCCCTCACAGATTTACATCCCATAGAGCTCCTCACACAGATCTGCACCCTCATGGCCCCAGAATACGCTACATTCCCCCTCACAGCAATGAGTTCTCCTCACTCACAGCATCTGAGAGTGTTAAAAACTGGAAGCATGGAATTCCTCTTCAAGGGGGCTTTCGCCCAGCGGAGAGTTCTGTTCTATAAATAAGCCGCAGCGTGTACTAGGCTTCCAGGCTTATTCTTAGTATATCCCAGTTCAGGCCACTAGATGGCAGCACTGAACTGTGATATAGTGATTTCTATACAGAATAATGGAGCAATTTAAATCTGATGATTGTAGAGTTGTGGATCACTTGGGAGACAAAAAGTAAAAAAAATTTTTAAAAGTTTTGAAAATGTAAAAAAACGGAAAAATTTAAATCACCCCATTCCCCAAAATAAAAAGAAACAAAATAATTAGCATTATGGACCTCGCCGTATGCGAAAACGCCCATCCTATTAAAATATTTTAAAAATTTAGCCCATATGGTGAATGGTGTAACTGAATGGCCGATTCGCTTTCTTTCATCACCTTATCTCCCAAAAAAATTGAATGAAAAGTGATCAAGCTATACACACACCAAAATGGTATTGTCAAAAACGAAAGATCGTCCCGCAAAAAATTAGACCCCACCCATCTCTGTAGACATAACTATAAAAAATGTTATGAGGGTCAGAATATCGCGATGAAAAGAAAAAAAAATCATTTTTTACAAAGTGAGTCCTGATGAGGCTTAGCTTGTTGCAGGGAGCAGACCTATAGACGTCTTGAGCGGGGGTGCTGTTAGGGTTGCCACCTTTCCCAACAAAAAATACTGGTTACACAAGTTAAAAAGGTTGGTGTGGGTTAATACGGGTGTTATTTGATCATATTTTACATTTTGCTCATTTTTTTTCTCAATAAAATCTGACTTTTCACTGTTGGGGGCCTTAACCACTGGTCTATAGAGCTCCATGCTAAGTCATTGCTGAAAAACCTAATAGAAGTTTCTTTTGTGTTAAAAACCTCATCGAATTTTCTCTTGTATTATACAGATGACTTAGCATTGAGCTCTATAGCCCAGTCCTTAAGGTTCTTAACTTTAATGTCAATGGTTGTGAGTTCAAATCCCCACAGAAACATTTCAAAAATAGAGTCTAAATTAGATACAGGGTGTCCCCAGGCATAATGACCATGCTTGGGAGTACCCCTTTCATGTTCATAACACTGACTCCATATATGGACACATCAATATATGGAGTCAGAGCTGGGTCTCCTAAGCAGGGGGAGTCCCCACTGTTCAAACATCTGCAAGACTAAAGCAGGGTGCCCAGTTTGCCGGCCCTGGAGGAGGATGCTTTTGTTCTGCTTTTCACACAGGATATAGTAATGCTGCAATTGAGCTGTGATGCCTACATTTGTGTTTAAATGCCTACGACTTATTTTAATCCTGCAGATCTTGCACATGGCAATGCTTTTGTCTTCTGACACTGGGGTGAAAAACTGCCACTGAGCCTTTGCCCACAGTATTAGCGGCATGATCAGTTCCCGAGATTACCATAATACATATAGAACTGGCCCTAGCAGTTTTTTGGGAGGTTCTGGCTGAACGTTGCCTTTGCTCCTTATTGATGCAGCGGCCACCACTCTCCTTCTCTGAAGTCACCTCCTCCTCAGAACTCTGATCTGGCTCCCAGGTCCTGTCTAACACACAATCATTGTCATAGTCCTCACCCTCCTTGCCACTTTTATCAGACTGTGATATGTAATTGTGGACTCCTTGGTCCCCTTCCGATTTCCTGCTCTGTATTTGTCCCAAGTGTCACTGCCCCTACAGCCACCACCACAAAGGTTATAAGTGCCACTACTACCACCGCCAACTGAGCTATGCATGGGTTCCCCCACCTACCCCGAACTTCCTCCTCATGGCAGTCCAAACTCTGTTCTTACACAGCTCATCAACAAGAAGACTATCTTGATTATCTTCCATAGTGTGTGGAGTTTTGTTGCCTCTTAGGAAAAAAAGAAGGTGCCCCATTAGGAGGGGGCAGTGAAGAGAAGATGCGGTGAAAAGACTTCTCGGGAGCTGCAAGGAGAATGAGGAGCAGGAGGATGCTCAAAGACAAGGTGTCAGACTAAGGCTACTTTCGGATCTGTCATGGATCTGCACAAACGCATCCGTTCAGATAATACAACTGCATGCATCTGTTCAGAACGGATCTGTTTGTATTATCTGTAACATAGCCAAAACAGATCCGTCTTGAACACCATTGAAAGTCAATGGGGGACGGATCCGTTTTCTATTATGTCATATTGTGTCAGTGAAAACTGATCCGTCCCCATTGACTTACAATAGTGTGCCAGGATGGATCCGTTTGGCTCAGTTTCGTCAGACGGACTGGAGGCGGAACGGAGCCAAACTGATGCATTCTGAGCGGATCCTTATCCATTCAGAATGCATTAAGGGCAAAACTGATCCGTTTTGGACCGCTTGTGAGAAACCAAAACGCCAGTGTGAAAGTAACCTAAGAAGTGATATTCAGATCCTGCTGTGACTGAGAGGAGGAGCGAGCCTTTCAGTCCTCAATCTCATCCTTTATCTTCTCAATTATAATGTGGCGGCTATTGGAAGCCAGGGAGAACTGTGGCCTATTATTACTACTAATACTGGCTGGATGGCTGGTGCTTCTACTGCTGTTTTCACTACTACTCACACTCTAACTCTCAGAAGATGAGGCATGGTTCTTTTGTTTTCCACTCTTCCATTTACCAGACATTTTAAATTTAAATTAAAAATTAAATTTTTAAATTAAAAATCAAGGGTTTGTTTTACAGATTACTAAATAGTACTAGCAAAATTGCAGGTGTTTTCTCTTTCATTTAAAAACAGAGACAAAATTAAATGCACCTCCCTTTATACAAACACACTGCACACTGGTATTGACAATCTAAAATGGTAATGCAATGAATGGAATGAAACTGCTGTATTAATGTAGTTGTTACAGTACAATGTATTTCAGTAATAATACAGGTATCCTGATGCAATATAATACATTAACGGTTAACTGGTATATGAATACTATTATTGCAGCAAAACATGTTCAGTAATACTGCATGGTAATCTTGACTCAATACAATTCATTAACGGTTAACTGGTATATAAATGCTGTTAATTGCAGCATGGTATGCATTCACTAATAATGAACTGTATGATTTTTAGTAAAAAGGGCAATTGCTCAGCAATTACAACAATAGGGAAGAATATATGCGGTTAGGGTGCTGGCAATAAGCTTATGAACAAAAAAAAAAGCTGGTTGTTCATACAGAAAAAAATCTGAGTTTCTTGCAGGATTGTGTGATCCAGAACTTGCCAGCCAGTTGTATAAAGCAACTGACCAGTCCCTCACTCTCTATACTAAGCTTTCAATGATAAAACTCTGAAATCTAACCAGCTATATCTCCAGTTTTCTATCTAAAAAGCCCTTAGTAACTAGCTTGTGTCTGTAATATTTTTTTGTCATACACAGTCACAACCGCAGCTGAGTAGCGAATGGCGTCTTAGCCAATCAGAGCAAGCCTCCTCCCTCTCCTCCTTCCCAGGGTCATGTGATCCTCAATCTTCTTCCTTCCTGTTGTTTACCCCGCCAATTTTCATGATCTGTCTGAAAACTTCGAATTCGTTTGAAGGATTTATTTTTGTGAAATTCTTAACAGATCCAATTTGTTTAGCATTGATTGGCTCATGTCTAATACACACACATTAATATATCAATTCCTTTTGCACTTGAAGCGTAACTTACACTTGGAATCACTATTCAAAAAATCTTTGCATATATTTAGATTGATAATCGTCTACTGGGTGATCTACAAAGAAGGTAGTCAGTACTGATCTATGACTGACTATCTATCGATCTATCTATCTATCTATCTATCTATCTATCTATCTATCTATCTATCTTTCTATCTATCCTCTTAAAAACAGATGTATCATACTTTAGCCCAGACTGTTTAGCTCACAAAAATGGTCTATCTGGAAACAGTTGTATCAAACCCTCAGCTGTGGGATCTGTATAGGTTTCGGCCTTTGGTCTAAACAAGAGTATGTTAATTCACTGACTACAAGTAGAGAAAATGTTGAGGAACTGAAACACACAAAAAAATTAGACACTTACTGGTCTTCACTACATTATTGGGATAAGCAATTTTAGGGTCATCTACTGTAGGTACAGTTCTGTCAGCTGATGTCACTGTAGATAAAACCATGTGTGGTCAGCCCTTCATTAAAATCGGGACTGGACTCAGTTAGTCCTAGATAATAGCTGTGGCCTCTGTTTGTGGGGTTTTACCACAGTGCCCTTATAAGTTCTGTAGAATTCAAAGTTGAAGAGCAATCTTGTACTGCATGATCAGGTCAGTGGTTCCCACTGATTAGGGTGACTTTATGCTGCTGTTGGTCATTGTGTTTAACTGTCTTCTGATCTTCTTTTTCCTCAAGGCCATTTAATGGGTAAAAAGAGTATAGAGGAATATCCTTATATGTATGATGGAGGAGACAGGACCTCCATTGCTGGGTATATGGATGGCGATAAGTCCGTGGAAGGATCTCAACAGTGGAAAGATGCTCTTCTTAGCTTGTTAAAGATGTTAGAGACCAGTGACGTCAGAAATTCCCAGTCCATGAGAGATACAAAGTTATATAACAGGAAATACTGGGACTCTGAGGACAACAACAACAACAACAACTATAAAGACGTGAGTGCTTGTCTAATGCCACCTTCTTATGATGGTGTCACACAGTAAGGTAGATGTTGGTCCTTTAACCCATTCCCACCATAGTCATTTTTAGTTTATTTGTATTTTTTTTCCATCCCTGCCATTCAAGATCATGATTTCCATCAACATAGCCACATAAAGGCTTGTTTTATGCAAGACAAGCTGTATTTTTTTATGACTATTTAATGTTCTATATAATGTTTTGAAAACATCATTTGTAGGGTGTAACTAAAGAAACCCCACAATTCTGTCATTGTTTCTTGGGTTTGGTTTGTATGGCGATCGCTATGTTGTAAGTTAACCGATATGTTAACTTTAATCTGTGGGTCAGTAGAATTTTGGCAATACCAAATTTATATAGTTTCGTGTTTTGTTTTAGTAGTTTTATTTAATATTCTTAAAAAAAAAATTGGGTGACATATTCTGACATCCATAATGTTTTTATTCTTCCATTTTTTGAATGGTTAGCTGTAGGTTTTTGTACCACTTTGGGATACATACAACTTTATGATAGATTTGTATATAATTTTGACTTTCAGTTTTTTTTATGGTGTTCACTGTCTGAGGTAAATAACATGATATTGTAACAGTTCAAAAATTTCCATTTTATATGTTTTTTTTAAATTGTGAATTCAAAGATTTCAGAATAAAATAGGCTAACAATGCTAAGTGAATAAAATTTTTTACTAAGCGTGATAAAATATATTAAGGACATTAAAGGGGTTGTCTCACTTCAGCATGTGGAATTTTTTTTGCAGAGAAAGTTAATATAAGCCACTTACTAATGTATTGTTATTATCCATATTGCTTACTTTGTTGGCTGGATTAATTTTTTCATCACAATATACACTGCTCATATCCATGGTTCCGACGACCCTCCAATCCAACAGTGGTGGCTATGCTTGCACACTATAGGAAAAAGTGCCATCCTCTCTGGTGGCTGAGACCATGGCAGGTCTCATATGCTTTTTCTTATAGTGTGCAAATACGACCACCACTGATAGGTTGCAGAGTGGTTATAACCATGGATATGAGCAGTGTATAATGTGATGGAAAAATGACTCCAGCCAACGAAGTAAGCAAAAGAGTTAATAACGATAAATTAGTTAGTGGCTTGTATTAACTTTCTCTGCATAATACATTCCACTTACTGAAGTGAGACAACCCCTTTACTGTCTTTAATGCTGTTTGATGAAGTGACACAACCCCTTTAACACCACAAAAGTTATAAACAAATCACATACACAGTAAATGTAGGTAACAATCAATCACCTGGAATGTATCAACAATAGGGTAAGCTCCACTGATCGCATCAAGTGGGTAAGATAGTGTCTTCTGACTATCTTTCTCCCTGTATTACCATGGGGTGTTGGTCATTTACTATTTTGTTAGTGTGATGACAGGAGCTAACCCCATTGTTGTTATAGGCCAGGTGATTAATTGTTACCTGCTTTTACTCTGTATGTGATTTGTTTGTAATTTTTGTAACTTTAATGTCTTTAATACATTTTATCACACTAAATATTTTTAATCACTTAGCCTTGTAAAGCCTATTTTATTCTCCAATCTTTGAATTAAAACAATATGATAAATGGGAAAAGGAGGGTTTTGAACTTTTAATATTTTTATTAATACTTTATTAAACATGTTTACCTTTTCCTTAGTCCTACTAGGAGACTGGAACATGTAATTTTTATTACAGTTTATCATGCTTCTACAACTTAAAAGGGTTGTATCATGTCGCCATTACTAAGGTGAGATGAGACACAGTCCCGACCACCTACCAACCAGGAAACAGCACGGTGCTCCATTGCTCTGTTGTTTCAGTAGCTATGGAAACAGTGTAGCACAAGCTTTGCTGTTTCTGAGTTTCTAAGCACAGCAATGAGAGCTACTGAAACAGCAGAGTGCTGGAGCACTCTACTCTTTCCCGGCCGGGAGGTGGTCGGGACTGTGTTTCATCTCGTCTTAGTAATAGCGAGATGCGAAAACCTGTTGAAGTATGACTTATTTACACTGACAGATTAACAAGCTGCTGTGAATTCATGAGGACCACACACTTTATATGACAGCAGTTGTTTTTAACTAGTGGTTCTTCAGCTGTAGGAAAAAACTACAAGATCCAGCATGCCACACAAGCTGTGCATTGTCATAATATGCCTGAACTATTGTAGCAAAAGTATAGACTCCCACTGGTAACTAAACACCAAAACAAATTGTGACACACTGGTCACTACCTGCGCGAATAACATCACACACCTATCATTAAAGCACAACGCAGGTAATATAAACAAGTACCTTTATTAATTCAACAATTACTTAAAAACATGATCCACAATATCAACTGCAATGAAAAGTTCATAGGCACAAACAGAGATGGGGAGGAAAAAAGCTCCCTAAAAATGTATGGTCAGTAATATCATAATAGTGTTATACAGGCCAAGGAGGCAAAATGAACCATAGTAGTATACAAGTAAAGTGCAAAGTGCAATCACTACAATGATAACAACAGCATGTGCCCCCCTCCCTATGAGTAACCATGTATACAGATCACAAATTGCCCGACGATTGTTTCGCCAGCTGCTTCTTCAAGGGCGTCTGACTTACATGTGTTTCCTGCACATATCCCACTGGTAACTCTAGACCTTTGAAGCAAGCTTTCATTCAAATCTATGCAGCTCTATCGTTAAAGGAGATTATACAAAAAATCATTAAGACATTGCTGGAGATCTGACTGCTGGGACCCATTGATCCTTAGAACAGGGGTCTTCAGTCCTCTCCTCATCCCTCTAACATGGTCAACTAGTAATAGGAAAAGATATGTGAGGTTTTTGAAGAGATTGCTCCAAGGAAATCAAAGGCAGCTATTGAAACCAGACCCCCACTAATCTCACATGCATTGTCTTTCTAATGGATAGATGATAAATATTTATGAGGAAAACCCCTTTAAATTCATAATATCAGAAGGCACATACTGAAATGAATGAAAAAAAAAAAAGTAGGGCTATGGCCAGATTTACTTCATATAACTGCCCATTTTGTTTCAATTGAAAAGGTGTTTGCAGATCCCCACCACTAAAAGTGGGAAAACAAGGCAAAGAACAAATGTATGAGAATGACTTCTTTCATGCCATGGTAAAATTAAGTGATAAAAATCTGCTCCCAGCAGCTACCACTAGGGGGAGCTCTTAACGCTTGCATTTAGACAGCTAGTACTGTACTTAGTGGTAGCTGTATTTGGTGATCTTCCCCTGGGTAGTCAGGAAAGCAGTTCAGTACCAGGCTCTCACTCACCACAGGGTCCACCTCTTTGGTTGGTGCACCACTGCTCATAGCTGTTCATATCGTTCCAGGTGTTGGATTACCTCTACCAGATGATGAAGGAGAACGCACAGAGCTGAGAGTCCAGAGGAGAGGAGCAGTTTTGTCCCACATTTGATTGTACCAGATGCCTGATATATTATTTCTGTAAACGATATTTTGTGTACATGATGTGTTTCCTAGTCATAAACTTACGACTCCATTTTTCCAGAGCACGGACATACTTGCCTGATATGTAAATACCGGTCCAGGAAGGGTCTTCCAGTGACATAATTATATTTTAGCACCACTGATAAATTCATCTCTTTAGTTTGTAGATGCAGAATATTTTGACATTCACAATAAAAACTTCAAAAAAAGATGTTGGGATGAGATTTCTATTATATATGTTTTCTATTATATGTTGTGTTTTCTATTTTCTGTTGTAGGTGCGGTTAACAGAGGTGACCTGCACCTATCAGACAATGGGGGCATATCCCTGCGAGGAGGGAGGGCCACGAAATGGGGCATAACTATGAGGGAGCATTACTGTGTGCGGGTGTAATCCATGAGGTCATCACCTCTGCATGGGCCACTAAAGGGGACATCATACTATGTGGGAGCACTTAAGGGGGCATCATACTGTGTGGGGGTTACTTAATGGAATATCATACTATGTGGGGGGCTTAAAGATGTGGCTTATTGTAAAAATAAAATTGCTGCAGCGTTACATACCACTGGTGCTGTCCCTCCTTCAATTTTTTTTGTGGCTCATGCCTTCACCCAACAGCAGACCCAGGTATGTGGAGAAGTACCCCTGCTCTATACTATATGGTGTGTTTTGTGTTGTATGCTGTGTTTTACATTATTTTGCATGTTTTATATTATATGTTGTGTTTTGTATTATATGTTTTGTATTATGAAGCATTCTGGATTATCGAAGGTCAACCACTAATACTAGAAAAGGGATTTTTAGTTTAGTAGTAACTGTCTGACTGTGCATAAGAGTGCTAACTGCAATGCCCCATAACAGTTACATACACTTTGCATCCGTGATGGTGACAGCCACAGTGCCCCTATAACAATGACATCCTATGCCCTGCATAAATGTGCTATCTACAAGGCCCCCATAACAATTACATCCATAGTGCCTCCATAATAGTGACAACCACATAGCCTCATAACAATTAAAAGCATAGTGCCTCCATAACTGTGACATCAAAAGTACGCCCATTACACTGAAATCCAAAGACCCCGCAACAATGTCATCCACAATGTCCCATAAGAGTGCTACCTGTAGTTTCCCAATCACAGGTCCCACATAACAACGCCATCCATCATTCCTCTATAGTGGTGGCAGCCTCAATGTCGCAGAACAAGTTAAGCCTCAGTACATCGACAGTACCCTCATAATAGTGACATCGAAAATCCCCATAACAATGACTTCCACTGTGCCTATAAAGAGTGCCCAAAGCCGCTATGACATTGCTATCCATGTTGTCCTCATATCAGTAACACCCACAGCACCCAGAACAAGGTCATCCACAGAGCCCCATGACAGTTACATAATATCCACAGTGCCTCCATAATAGTGCCAACAGTGGCGTAACTAGAGTTCTATGGGCCCCAGGGCAAACTTTAAATTGCCCCCCCCTGGGCCTGACCCCCAAATACATTCGTGCCCCCATAGATGCCCCCATAGTGCCCCCCAATAATGTGCCAGTAAGAAGTGACCCCATAGATGCTCCCCAATAATGTTTTAGTAAGTGCCCCCAAAGATGCACCCCAATAGTGTGCCAATAAGATGTCCCGCCCCACAGATGCTCCCCAATCGTGTGCCAGTAACAAGTGCCTCTCCATGGCCCCCCCATCATCTGCCAGTAACAAGTGCCTCTCCATGCCCCCCCAAATCATGTGCCAGTAACAAGTGCCTCTTCATGCCCCCCATCATGTGCTGTCCCTTATAAAAAATTAAGTTAAAAATCAACTTGTGTCAGCAGCAGAGGTGGCAGGGATGGTGACTTTCTCTCTGCAGCTCACTCTCAGACAGGACAGTGACGCTAGTGTGAAAGTACCCTTAGGGTAAGCTGTTAATAAGGCCATGCCCCTGTATAATTAGGCCACTCCCACTCTTCAGCCGACAGGAAATGAAAAAATGAAGTTAAAAATCAACTTCTAGGTCCCGCTAAGCCACAACCCTGACCTGGTTAGGCCAAGCCCCCTCCCGCTACACAGCCGACAGAAGTTAAAAATCAACTTCTGTCAGCTGCAGGGGTGGGAGTGAAGGTGACTTTCTCCTTGCAGCTCACACACAGTGCTGCTGTCTGAGAGTGAGCTGTTCAAAAGGACATCACTGTGTCCGTCCAGGCCCTGTGCCAGACAGAGGATATGGAGTTTGAAAGCCGGACTCTCCGGCCTAAAACTGGACCTCTGGCCACCCTAGGGGTAGGCTGCTGTGGAGGTCACAGTTAAGGGAATGGTCCGCTATGTAGGTCAGTGTTTATGGGCAGATTGGTATAAAGGCCACTGTTAAGGGGGAGGGCCCCTGTAGAGGTCACTGTCAAGGGGTGGTGTGCTGTGAAACTCACTGTTAAAGGGGAAGGCTGCTGTAAAGGTCAAAGTTAAGGGGGTGGGCTGCAGTGGAGGTCCCATTTTAAGGGACAGGGCACTGTAGGGGGGTCAGTGTTAAGGGGTGGGGGGCTGTGGAGGTCACTGTTAAGGGGCGGGGTGCTGTAGATGTCACTGTTGTAGTGGATACTGTCGATATCTTTTAATGACACACAAACATTAAATGAAATAGATTAAATATACCCGGGCAAAGCCAGGTCCTTCAGCTAGTATACCATATAAGGCAGATAACTGATCACAATTCACTGGCTCATCCCTAGCTGACAACCCCTTTATTGAAAGAATGTTCATAGATCTTTACTTTGGATGTAAATGGAGAAGAAAACAACATTGCTATTTATGCAAGGAGTGATTTCAGCACTAATCATTACATAATTATGAATACAGCTCTAGAGTGTAATACAGGATGTAACTCAGGATCAGTACAGGATAAGTAATGTAATGTATGTACACAGGGACTCCACCAGCAGAATAGTGAGTGCAGCTCTGGAGTATAATACAGGATGTAATGCAGAATCAATACAGCATATGTGATGTATTTATACAGTGATTCCAATAGCTGGATAGTGAGTGCAGCTCTGGAGTATAATGCAGGATGTAACTCAGGATCCATACAGGACATGTAATGTAATAGATGTATTCAGTGATTCCACCAGCTGAATAGTGAGTGCAACTCTGGAGTATAATACAGAATGTAACTCAGGATCAGTACAGGATAAGTAATGTAATGTATGTACACAGTGACTCCACCAGCAGAATAGGGAGTGCAGCTCTGGGGTATAATACAGGATGTAACTCAGGATCAGTAGAGGATAAGTAATGTAACGTATGTACACAGTGACTCCATCAGCAGAATAGTGAGTGCAGCTCTGGAGTATAATACATAATGTAAATCAGGATCAGTACAGGATAAGTAATGTATGTACACAGTGACTCCACCAGCAGAATAGGGAGTGCAGCTCTGGGGTATAATACAGGATGTAACTCAGGATCAGTAGAGGATAAGTAATGTAACGTATGTACACAGTGACTCCATCAGCAGAATAGTGAGTGCAGCTCTGGAGTATAATACATAATGTAACTCAGGATCAGTACAGGATATGTAATGTATATACAAAGTGACTCCACCAGCAGAATAGGGAGTGCAGCTCTGGGGTATAATACAGGATGTAACTCAAGATCAGTAGAGGATAAGGAATGTAATGTATGTACACAGTGACTCCACCAGCAGAATAGTGAGTGCAGCTCTGGAGTATAATACATAATGTAAATCAGGATCAGTACAGGATAAGTAATTTAATGTATGTACAAAGTGACTCCATAAATCACAGAAAAAAAATGCACCAAACGGATATGCCACTGATATGGGTGTGGCTTGCAGTCTTGCTTTATTCACATTGCATTAGTTGTCCTGCTATGCGGTTGTGTGGAAGCTTGGCTGTGAGCAGTATTCCATCACCTTCAGACCGTGTTCACACCATAGTTAGCGTAGTGGTAGAACCCCATGCCATGCTGAGAGACCGTGACGTGGTGCATGAGGGGCTCCGATGTGTTCCTGACAGGAATATATTGGCAAAAGTCTCAGCTTTTAATATCTGCTTGTTTGACTAGCTAGTATAGTCAGTGGCATATCCATTTGGTGCAATTTTTTTCTTCTGTGATTTATATATTTATATATTTTCATCCGCACAATGCTCCGTTTTGTGTAGGATGCCTTTGTGGTGCATGTGGTCCGTGCCGGCATCCTCCATTGTATGCATTTTTTGCTGGGGATGGCCGTTTGCTGCGGTCCACATGCGGATGGGACTGCTCCCCCAATGAGAGACACGCTACAGTGTTTGGGGTCTGAGCAGTTCCCCCATATTGGCCACTATATTTCTGTGATCTTGTTCCATATACAAAGTGACTCCACCAGCAGAATAGGGAATACAGCTCTGGAGTATAATAGATTATGTAAATCGGAATCCAGGTCATTTCTCCCTACTTTGCACAGAAGAGGTCACACATACAGCTACTCTCCGTTTCCATATGGGAGATACAGTCTCATTAATATGACCAAATTGTATTTGATGAGAAATTCAGTTTTATTCTTTAGTAACTATGTAACTATTACTATTGAATCCTATTCTATGCAACAAAGCTGCAGTATGATTCCTTCACCACAAGACGGAGCTCTCTATTGTTAAATGTAATATTACAGACTCCTGTTCTTTGTTCCATAGCTGCTTTGTCAAAATCAAACCACAAGAGGGAGCTATCTGCCCAGAAAAGAAATTTCAAACCCTGGCTGTCCCATACTAAGGAGCCCTCCAAGGCTTGTGTAGTTTATAACTTGCTTTATGTATCTGTCACCCTCAAAGCTTTGGTTATTAAAAAAAAGTATTATTACAGAATATTTTTTATCTCTAAACAATACTCAGTTTAACATTCACCCAATACAACAGAACTAGATCAGGGAGCACAACAACATAAATATGGCCTGGAGCCAGTGGCTGCTTACCATGGAGGCAGAACACATGGTTGGTATGGGGCTATAACTCAGGATCATGTAATGTAATAGATGTATTCAGTGATTCCACCAGCTGAATAGTGAGTGCAGCTCTGGGGTACAATACAGGATGTAACTCAGGATCAGTAGAGGATAAGTAATGTAACGTATGTACACAGTGACTCCATCAGCAGAATAGTGAGTGCAGCTCTGGAGTATAATACATAATGTAAATCAGGATCAGTACAGGATAAGTAATGTAATATATGTAGACAGTGACTCCAACAGCAGAATAGTGAGTGTAGCTCTGGGGTATAATACAGGATATAACTCAGAATGAGTAATGTATGTACACCGTGACTCCACAGCAGACTAGTGAGTGAAGCTCTGGAGTATAATACAGGATGTAATTTAGGATCAGTAAAGGATAAGTAATGTATGTACACAGTGACTCCACCAGCAGAATAGGGAGTGCAGCTCTGGTGTATAATACAGGATATAACTCAGGATCAGTACAGGATAAGTAATGTAATGTCTGTACACAGTGACTGCACCAGCAGAATAGTGAGTGCAGCTCTGGAGTATAATACAGGATGTAACTCAGGATCAGTACAGGATAAGTAATATAATGTCTCTACACAGTGACTGAACCAGCAGAATAGTGAGTGCAGCTCTGAAGTATAATATAGGATGTAACTCAGGATCAGTAATGTATGTCCACAGTGACTCCAGCAGCAGAATAGTGAGTGCAGCTCTGGTGTATAATACAGGATATAACTCAGGATCAGTACAGGATAAGTAATGTAATGTATGTACACAGTGACTGCACCAGCAGAATAGTGAGTGCAGCTCTGGAGTATAATATAGGATGTAACTCAGGATCAGTAATGTATGTCCACAGTGACTCCACCAACAGAATAGTGAGTGCAGCTCTGCAGTATAATATAGACTATAACCGCAAATCAGTTCAGAATAACTAATGAATATGCACAATGAATCATTCTTGAGGATATTATTTAATTCCTAGAAATCCCTGTTGAGATATCCTCGTAGTTGTCAGAGCTTCTTTTTTGTATACAGAGTTCCAAATCCCCTCCCAGCAGTCACCACTTGAGGGACCTGTATATCCCTCGGTCATCACTGCCTCTTTTATGCTTATGTCTAGAGAAGGCATCTCGCCTAGTAAGGAAGAAAAAGACCGTCACTCACTGATAGCTATCTGGAGCCCTTTGGGGACACATAGGCACATCATAGTGGTTTTGCCAAGGCCTGTAGAACGTTACCCTAGAGTACTCAGTGAGATGATTCACCTTCAGTAATATTAAGGGACAGTTCAGGGGTCTGTAAGGGCTGTTGTTAAGACAATGTGGGCTATACTTGTCAATTCTGGGAGGTCCAGGAGGTTCCCCGAAAACATCAGAGAGTAGAAGAGTTCCCACAGAAGCCTCCCGATGCCTCTCAGAAGCAGTTCTGTGTATAGTGCCAGACTCAGACTCATTAGACTCAGACTGGTGTCCAAACACACATGGAAAGGGGCATGGCCTAGTATAAAGTAGCATGGTCTGAGAAAAAGGGCATTTTAATGAACACAAACATTTTCGGTTCAATGTTTTAGGCATCACACTCACACAAAGACTGGTGACCAGTACACACTAAGAGGGCAGGGCAGCAACAGTTAAAGGGGTGGGGTCCATGGTAAAAGGGGTCATGACTGGGGGTCGCATCAGTAAAAGGGTGGGATCTAGTGTTAAAGGGGCAGGATATGTGTAAAGGGGCATGACTTTGACCTAAAAAGACTCCAGTGGCTCGCTGGACGCACCACAACCTCAGTCTTCTTGGGTCTTGGTCTGAAAAGTTGCCAAGTTAGCATGGGCATGACTGAGGTTTGAAGGGTAATTTTCATGACAGATACTTATGGCAATTTCTATATTATTCTCAAAACTTCTATTGAAGGAAATGGAGATCGGTAGCCACCTCTCCAGGCATCAGCAGAGCAGTCGGGGGACCTGTGCTCTGGAGAAAAGGGATTCATATCTATCAGACATTTATGGCATATCCACAGGAAATGATGAGAGTACCCCTTTAAGTGTTTATCTGTAAAAGATATTAAATTAAAGGGGTATTCTTGGATAACTATTAGATCACCACTAGGACCCCAACAATCATAAGAACAGGTGCCCTGTATCCTTCGAAACCCCAGAAACGAAGGGAAGGGCAGGTTGGGCATGAGAACTGCAGCTCTTGCCGCTCCATTTATATCTATAGGAGTTCTGTACTAGACTGCCTTCAGAACTCCCATAGAGATGAACGGAGGAACAGGAGCGACAACGAGCATGCTCAACCTGCCTCTACATTCATTTTTGGAAGGGCTCCAAGGAGTACAGGGTTCCCGTTCTCATGATTGGCGTGGGGTCCCCTACCAATCTAATAGTTATCCACTATCTTGTTAACAGGGGATAACTTTTAACAACAGGAATACCCCTTTAAGTAAAGTTCTAGACTCTCCAAGTGTTCAGTGCCACCAACAAGCGGCACCTAGAACACTAACTGTGAAGTGCCAACACCCCACATGGCATGCCTTATTTAAAGGAGGACCCTCCACCTTTTTTTTACAAGCTGACAACTTACGAGTTTACAAGCTGACAGCTGTGACTGGGACTTGTAGTTCCACAGCAGCCAGCACCTTTGTACCAAAACCCGTCTCTAAAACTGCAGTGTCCAGAAAATGATTTCATGGGAAGATGAGGTTAGTAGAGGTGACGGCCATTGGTTCTGGGGTCATTACTGCTCTCCGCTCGTTATCTTTAAATCCCTTGGTAAGCCTTGTAACAGCGAGTAAGTGGTTAAGGATCAAGATGATTTAATCCAGTTTTTTTTTTAAGTTTTACCCTGAGCAATTAGATGCTGGTTAAGGAATTAATCACTAATGGGTCATTAACTCCGGCTGCCATTGTACCGTTAACAAGCTGAGGCAGGATTATTAGACTCAACACCCAATTAAGGAGGGTAAGTATTTTACAACAATTCTACCAAACAGCCTCTTAAAGGTGAACCTGCCGGGAGGAGACGAATTTTACCCAAACTGTACTTAAAACTTCACTTGAAATTGCTGCAGTTAAAGGCCAGTCCCCCTACAGAGACCCCGACACTGCAGCCCCAGAGCCAGCACCATCGTCACAGCAAAATGCAATGTGCAGTATTGGAAACCAGCAGTGAACTAGTTTTCCTTTTACAGCTGAGAGTTTGTTACAGCGCATCAGTGTAGGTAAAAACAGGCATTCCAACAGGAGACTGAGTCTGCTGTATTAGGATTGCTAAGGCTGTATTCACATGTGCTGGATTTGTAACGTTTTTTTTCCGCTGCTGTCTCACACAACACAGTACTTTTGCACAACTGCCACTTTTGCCACGGTCAACTGTCTCATACACGTGGCAAAATTGTGTGCAAGAGGTTGTATGGTGGCAAACAAAGACCCCCGCTGCTCTCATACAGTGCCAGAGATGCCAAATTCTCCCATACAGTGCCAGAGATGTCACATACCCCTATACAGTGCCAGAGATGCCAGATACTCCCTTACAATGCCAGAGATGCCAAATGCTCCTATACAGTGACAGAAATGACATATACTCCCATACAGTGCAAGAGATGCCATATATACCCATACAGTGCCATAGATGCCAGATACTCCCATACAGTGCCATAGATGCCAGATACTCCCATACAGTGCCAGAGATGACAGATATTCCACCGAGTGCAGGAGATGCCAGATACCTCCATACACTGCCAGAGATGCCAGATACTCCCATACAGTGCAAGAGATGCCAGATACTCCCATACAATGCAAGAGATACCAGATACTCCCATACAGTGCAAGAGATGCCAGATATTCCACCCAGTGCAGGAGATGCCAGATACCTCCATACACTGCCAGAGATGCCAGATACTCCCATACAATGCAAGAGATGCCAGATACTCCCATACAATGCTATTGATGCCAGATACTCCCATACAGTGCCAGAGATGCCAGATATTCCACCCAGTGCAGGAGATGCCAGATACCTCCATACACTGCAAG
The DNA here is from genome assembly GCA_033119425.1 of Bufotes viridis. NCBI lineage: Eukaryota > Metazoa > Chordata > Amphibia > Anura > Bufonidae > Bufotes > Bufotes viridis. The sequence continues at coordinate 32,995,325 of CM065589.1, forward strand.
AGATGCCAGATACTCCCATACAATGCTATTGATGCCAGATACTCCCATACAGTGCCAGAGATGATAGAGACTCGCATACAGTGCAAGAGATACAAGATACTCCCATACAGTACACGAGATGCCAAATGCTCCCATACAATGACATATACTCCCATACAGTGCCATAGATGCCAGATACTCCCATACAGTGCCATAGATGCCAGATACTCCCATACAGTGCCAGAGATGATAGAGACTCGCATACAGTGCAAGAGATGCCAGATACTCCCATACAGTGCAATGAATGATAGATACTCCCGTACAGTACTAGAGATGAGAGATACCTCCATACAGTGCCAGATACCAGATACTCCCATATAGCGCCAGAGATACCTGATACTCCCATGCAGTGCCAGAGATACCTGATACACCCATGCAGTGCCAGAGATTCCAAATTCTCCCATACAGTGCCAGAAATGACAAATTCTCCCATACAGTGCCAGAGATACCAGCTACTCCCAACAGTGCCATAGATGCGACATACTCTCATGCAGTTGCATAGATGTAAGCTACTCCCATATAGTGCCAGAGATGTCAGATACTTCCTTACAATGCCAGAGAGGCCCAATGCTCCCATACAGTGCCAGAGGTGCCAGATACTCTCATACAGTGCTAGAGATGCCAGAATCTACCATACAGTGAAAACGATTACATATACTCCCATACAGTGCCAGAGATGCCCCCAAGAATTGCATAAGATGTCAGCATACAATGTCAGATATGCGCTATGCGGCAACATAGATCCCTTCCTATAATTTCAGATAGACTCATATATGGCGCCCATTCCATTTCTAAGACAAATGTTACCCATACTCCGGTCCACATGTACCTCCTGTCCTGGGCTTGTCTCTGCAGTATCTATCAAGCACCACTTGTGGCCATATGACACTATTAGTTACATTAAAGGCTTCAGCAAGTAAATTTCTGCATTTGCTTCCCTTCATCATTATTGGAAGTAATATACACCATCTCTATGTAAATGTAGAAAAGCTTCCAGATCAAGCATTATATATTAGGACAGGGCCTCATGTGGCCCAAACTCACTTGTGGGATGCCCCCCATTACCCACCAGTTGCAATTGGATCATTGAAGTTTCAATTATGAAATTAAGGGATCCTGTTTATTGGCTACTGATGGGCAAACTTGGTTCCCAATAAGGTGCCCTTCACTTTTCAAGAGTGTGAATACATATGCCTCACTTAGCATTCTGCTCCCCCCTTTCTGCATGGACCCCATTATTCTCCATCATTTAACAATCAGTGGGCCACTGCCCTCTAGAATAGGTTTAACAGCCTTCTAAAGATGCCCAAAGGTGCTGAAGGTCATAAGGTGCTTTTGATGGAGTGCAGGGACCCTGCCAATTTGCCTGTTTGGGGTCCAGATACGTCAGATAGGGGTCGGCTCTCCTGTGCGGTGTAGTATAGAGGATCTGTTGGCTCTCCTGTGTGGTGTAGTATAGAGGATCTTTCAGCTCTCCTGTGTGGTATAGTATAGAGGATCTGTCAGCTCTCCTGTGTGGTGTAGTATAGAGGATCTGTCGGCTCCCCTGTGTGGTGTAGCATAGAGGATCTGTCGGCTCTCCTGTGCGGTGTAGTATAGAGGATCTGTCAGCTCTCCTGTGTGGTATAGTATAGAGGATCTGTCAGCTCTCTTGTGTGGTGTAGTATAGAGGATCTGTCGGCTCCCCTGTGTGGTGTAGTATAGAGGATCTGTCAGCTCTCCTGTGTGGTGTAGTATAGAGGATCTGTCAGCTCTCCTGTGTGGTGTAGTATAGAGGATCTGCTGTCAGCTCTCCTGTGTGGTGTAGTATAGAGGATCTGTCAGCTCTCCAGTGTGGTGTAGTATAGAGGATCTGTCAGCTCTCCTGTGTGGTGTAGTATAGAGGATCTGTCAGCTCTCCTGTGTGGTGTAGTATAGAGGATCTGTCAGCTCTCCTGTGTGGTGTAGTATAGAGGATCTGTCAGTTCTCATGTGTGGTGTAGTATAGAGGATTTGTCAGCTCTCCTGTGTGGTGTGGTATAGAGGATCTGTCGGCTCTCATGTGTGGTGTAGTATAGAGGATCTGTCGGCTTTCCTGTGTGGTGTAGTATAGAGGATCTGTCGGCTCTCCTGTGCGGTGCTGTATAGAGGTTCTGTCGGCTCTCCTGTGCGGAGTAGTATAGAGGATCTGTTAGCTCTCCTGAGCGATGTATAGAGGATATGTCAGCTCTCTTGTGTAGTGTAGTATAGAGGATCAGTCAGCTCTCCTGTGTGGTGTAGTATAGAGGATCTGTCAGCTCTCCTGTGTGGTGTAGTATAGAGGATCTGTCGGCTCTCCTTCGTGGTGTAGTATAGAGGATCTGTCGGCTCTTCTGTGTGGTGTAGTATAGAGGATCTGTCAGCTCTCCTGTGTGGTGTAGTATAGAGGATATGTCAGCCCTCCGGTGCGGTGTAGTATAGAAGATCTGTCAGCTCTCCTATGTGGTGTAGTATAGAGGACCTGTCAGCTCTCCTGTGTGGTGTAGTATAGAGGATCTGTCGGCTCTCCTGTGCGGTGTAGTATAGAGGATCTGTCGGCTCTCCTGTGTGGTGTAGTATAGAGGATCTGTCAGCTCTCCTGTGTGGTGTAGTATAGAGGATATGTCAGCCCTCCGGTGCGGTGTAGTATAGAAGATCTGTCAGCTCTCCTATGTGGTGTAGTATAGAGGACCTGTCAGCTCTCCTGTGTGGTGTAGTATAGAGGATCTGTCGGCTCTCCCGTGCGGTGTAGTATAGAGGATCTGTCGGCTCTCCTGTGTGGTGTAGTATAGAGGATCTGTCAGCTCTCCTGTGTGGTGTAGTATAGAGGATCTGTCGGCTCTCCTGTATGGTGTAGTATAGAGGATCTGTCAGTTCTCCTGTGTGGTGTAGTATAGAGGATCTGTCGGCTCTCCTGTGCGGTGTAGTATAGAGGATCTGTCGGCTCTCCTGTGTGGTGTAGTATAGAGGATCTGTCAGCTCTCCTGTGTGGTGTAGTATAGAGGATATGTCAGCCCTCCGGTGCGGTGTAGTATAGAGGATCTGTCAGCTCTCCTGTGTGGTGTAGTATAGAGGATCTTTCAGCTCTCCTGTGTGGTGTAGTATAGAGGATCTGTTAGCTCTCCTGTGTGGTGTAGTATAGAGGATCTGTTAGCTCTCCTGTGTCGTGTAGTATAGAGGATCTGTCAGCTCTGCTGTGTGGTGTAGTATAGAGGATCTGTCAGCTCTCCTGTGTGGTGTAGTATAGAGGATCTGTCAGCTCTCCTGTGTGGTGTAGTATAGAGGATTTGTCAGCTCTCCTGTGTGGTGTAGTATAGAGGATCTGTCGGCTCTCCTGTGTGGTGTAGTATAGAGGATTTGTCAGCTCTCCTGTGTGGTGTAGTACAGAGGATCTGTCAGCTCTCCTGTGTGGTGTAGTATAGAGGATCTGTCAGCTCTCCTGTGTGGTGTAGTATAGAGCAGCGGTCCCCAACCGCCCGGCTGCGGCCCAGGACCGGACCCTGGAAGATTGTTTGCTGGGCCGCAGCAATCAGGGCCGTCTTTAACGCGGTACTAATGAAGCGCTTCCATTATGGAAGCACTTCATTAGTACCAGAGGACCTGGAAGCGGTGAAGGATCTGTACTCACCGCTTCCTGGTCCTCGGCTCGGCTGTCGGCTGTGCAGGGCTGCACACTGCGTGAGGGCACACTGTGACCTCCTACTGTGCGCCACGCCTGCAATACACAGCCAGCCGACAGCATGATGAAGAGGATTGCGATGGTGAGCAGCGGTGGCGTCCAGGAGCAGGAGAGGTAAGTGCTTTTATTATTTTAGTTGCGCTGATGGCTGGCTGACATGGGGGCTGATGGCTGACATGGGGGCTTATGGCTGGCTGACATGGAGGGCTAATGGCTGACATGGGGGGCTAATGGCTGGCTGACATGGGGGCTGATGGCTGGCTGACATGGGGGCTGATGTCTGACATGGGGGCTGATATCTGACATGGGGGCTGATGACTGACATGGGGGCTGATGGCTGACATGGGGGCTTATAACTGGCTGACATGGGGGCTGATGGCTGGCTGACATGGGGGCTGATGGCTGACATGGGGGGCTGATGGCTGACATGGGGGCTTATGGCTGGCTGACATGGAGGGCTAATGGCTGACATGGGGGGCTAATGGCTGGCTGACATGGGGGGCTGATGTCTGACATGTGGGGCTGATGGCTGACATGGGGGCTGATGGCTGACATGGGGGCTTATGACTGGCTGACATGGGGGCTGATGGCTGGCTGACATGGGGGCTGATGGCTGACATGGGGGCTGATGGCTGGCTGACATGGTGGGCTGATGGCTGACATGGGAGGGCAGATGGCTGACATGGGGGCTGATGGCTGACATGGGGGCTGATGGCTGACATGGGGGCTGATGGCTGGCTGACATGGTGGGCTGATGGCTGACATGGGAGGCTGATGGCTGACATGGGGGCTGATGGCTGACATGGGGGCTGATGGCTGACATGGGGGCTGATGGCTGACATGGGGGCTGATGGCTGGCTGACATGGGGGCTGATGGCTGACATGGGGGCTGATGGCTGACATGGGGGGCTCATGGCTGACATGCGGGGGCTGATGGCTGGCTGACATGGGGGGCTGATGGCTGGCTGACATGTGGGGCTGATGGCTGGCTGACATATGGGGGGTGATAGATGGCTGAAGGTTGGGGGGTTGATCTGAGGCATTGGGGGAAATATAGTGTTATATATTTGAATATGCACCTTGTGTTTTGTTATGCGCGTGAATCAGTCAGCGCCGACCAGCATCCCCTAAGCCCCGCCCACCACTAAGCCCCCCGCCCCAGAACCCCCCACCCGGGCCCTGGGAAAATTGTCTTGCGTGAAACTGGTCCTTGGTGCAAAAAAGGTTGGGGACCACTGGTATAGTGGATCTGTCAGCTCTCCTGTGTGGTGTAGTATAGAGGATCTGTCAGCTCTCCTGTGTGGTGTAGTATAGAGGATCTGTCAGCTCTCCTGTGTGGTGTAGTATAGAGGATATGTCAGCTCTTCTGAGTGGTGTAGTATAGAGGATCTGTCAGCTCTCCTGTGTGGTGTAGTATAGAGGATCTGTCGGCTCTCCTGTGTGGTATAATATAGAGAATCTGTCAGCTCTCCTATGTGGTGTAGTATAGAGAATCTGTCGGCTCTCTTGTGCGGTGTAGTATAAAAGATCTGTCTGCTCTCCTGTGTGGTGTAGTATAAAGGTTCTGTCGGCTCTCCTGTGTGGTGTAGTATAGAGGATCTGTCGGCTCTCCTGTGTGGTGTAATATAGAGGATCAGTCAGCTCTCCTGTGTGGTGTAGAATAGAGGATCTGTCAGCTCTCCTGTGTGGTGTAGTATAGAGGATCTGTCGGCTCTCCTGTGTGGTGTAGTATAGAGGATCTGTCAGCTCTCCTGTGTGGTGTAGTATAGAGGATCTGTCAGCTCTCCTATGTGGTGTAGTATAGAGGATCTGTCAGTTCTCATGTGTGGTGTAGTATAGAGGATCTGTCGGCTCTCCTGTGTGGTGTACTATAGAGGATCTGTCAGCTCTCCTATGCGGTGTAGTATAGAGGATCTGTCAGCTCTCCTGTGTGGTGTAGTATAGAGGATCTGTCGGCTCTCCTGTGCGGTGTAGTATAGAGGATCTGTCAGCTCTCCTGTGTGGTGTAGTATAGAGGATCTTTCAGCTCTCCTGTGTGGTGTAGTATAGAGGATCTGTCAGCTCTCCTGTGTGTTGTAGTATAGAGGATCTGTCGGCTCTCCTGTGTGGTGTAGTATAGAGGATCTGCTGTCGGCTCTCCTGTGCGGTGTAGTATAGAGGATCTGTTGGCTCTCCTGTGTGGTGTAGTATAGAGGATCTTTCAGCTCTCCTGTGTGGTGTAGTATAGAGGATCTGTCAGCTCTCCTGTGTGGTGTAGTATAGAGGATCTGTCAGCTCTCCTGTGTGGTGTAGTATAGAGGATCTGTCGGCTCTTCTGTGTGGTGTAGTATAGAGGATCTGTCGGCTCTCCTGTGTGGTGTAGTATAGAGGATCTGTCGGCTCTGCTGTGTGGTGTAGTATAGAGGATCTGTCAGCTCTACTGTGTGGTGTAGTATAGAGGATCTGTCAGCTCTCCTGTGTGGTGTAGTTTTGAGGATCTGTCAGCTCTTCTGTGTGGTGTAGTATAGAGGATCTGTCGGCTCTTCTGTGTGGTGTAGTATAGAGGATCTGTCGGCTCTCCTGTGTGGTGTAGTATAGAGGATCTGTCGGCTCTGCTGTGTGGTGTAGTATAGAGGATCTGTCGGCTCTCCTGTGTGGTGTAGTATAGAGGATCTGTCGGCTCTCCTGTGTGGTGTACTTTCAGCTCTGTGGACATTCCTGTTTTATTAATTACTTTTATTTCCCATTAATTAATTTTTCTGGAGCATCTTACACTAGAACTCTTTCTTTTGCCTATCCTCTGCTTTTCCTCCTGGAAATTGTTAAATAAATTGCAGGCAGTGTTACTGTTGTACTTTACGTTTTTCTTTATATCTTATATGTAATAACCATGGCATTACACAGACACAGAACACCCTGGTCTGGAGAGAACGCCAGCCGTGGACGCTTCCAACTTGTCTTACAAGTGAAAAACTTCTTGAAGTGAAGCTGAACAAAGTTGACATGTCTGCTTCAGACAGGGCTTTTTAAGCTAAGCACAGATTGTGAAAATATAATTAGAGGCTGGCCTTTGTTTCCACACAATGAGTGGGAAACACTGAAAGGAAAGGTCTCCCAGGATCCATTGAGCCGTCCCTGGTCATAATGGTCTTGCCTCTGAGTCCTTCTCCTCTCTCTAATGAGAAACACTAATTGCCATAATTTCCAGATTGTCCTAAGCGGCGTCCTGCTTGCAAGAAAAAAAAGGGGTGTTTTATTTCAATGGTTCTTAAACTTCTCATCCTCATTAAATGTGGTAACAGAGTTAATGGAAAATAAAATGTTTCCATTTTTTTTAGCGTCTCCCAGCAGCTCATTATCAGTCACGATAAAAAGTGAATATTCAGCATTATGTTAGGAAATGCAAACATCTCCTGGTCGTTGTGTCATGAAAGTTTCAAAACTTTCAAAAATATTTTGTGTTTCTGTTTGATAACCTTTGCAATATCCCTGCTTGCTGTCAGTCAGTGGGAACATTTTTGTTCACGTCCTGCACCGACCTAATACGCCTCAAAGCTCTTTGCTACAGTTGTATCCAGTCTAGAAAATCCTCTGTGGACTCCAGACTGATAAATTTTACCTGCACTGATATATTGTAGCAACTTCTCGAGACACAGAAAGTTTTGTGTTCATTGTACCTGAAAGATGGTCCCCCATAGTAATAGTGCTTCCAAAAGTCTCACCAATTATAATTCTCTCCCAGAGTGTCCACATTATTAATAGTGCCCCCTACAGTGATAATGCTTTGTAAGATTCCCCAAATTATCAGAGTGCCTTCCATATTTTACCCAATAATAATAATAATGCTCCCCCCATAGTACCACCAGTTTTAATAATTCCCCATAGTGCCATAAGTAGTAATAAAGCTCCCCAAAGTGGCACTAGTAGTAATAATGCCCTAAGTGCCCCTCAGTAGTAATAAAACCCTCTAAAGTGGCCCCAGTAGTAGTAAGGTCCCCCTAAAGTGACCCCAGTAGTAATAAGGTCCACCTGTAGAGTCCTCAATGGTAATAAGACCTCCTATAGTTTTCCCCTAGTTATAATGCCCTCTACAGTACCTACCTAGTTATAATGCATCCTTGTAGTTCCCCCATTAGTTATAATGCCCCTGTATTGCCACGGTAGTTGTAATGTTCCCTGCTTAGCCCACAGTAGTTATAATCCCCTCTGTATTGTCCCAGTAGTTATAATGTCCCCTGTAGAGCCCCCAGTATTTATAATGTCCCCTATTGAGCCCCCAGTAGTTATAATGTCCCCTGTTAAGCCCCCAGTATTATAATGTCTCCTGTAGAGCCCCCAGTATTTATAATGTCCCCATGTAGAGCCCCCAGTATTTATAATGTCTCCATGTAGAGTCCCCAGTATTTATAATGTCCTCTGTTCAGCCCCCAGTAGTTATAATGTCTCCTGTAGAGCCCCCAGTATTTATAATGTCCTCTGTTCAGCCCCCAGTAGTTATAATGTCTCTGTAGAGCCCTCAGTATTTATATTGTCTCCTGTAGAGCCCCCAGTATTTATAATGTCTTCTGTTCAGCCTCCAGTATTTATAATGTCTCCTGTAGAGCCCCCAGTATTTATAATGTCTCCTGTAGAGCCCCCAGTATTTATAATGCCCCCATGTAGAGCCCCCAGTATTTATAATGTCTCCTGTAGAGCCCCCAGTATTTATAATGTCCTCTGTTCAGCCCCCAGTAGTTATAATGTCCTCTGTTCAGCCCCCAGTAGTTATAATGTCTCCTGTAGAGCCCCCAGTATTTATAATGTCCTCTGTTCAGCCCCCAGTAGTTATAATGTCTCTGTAGAGCCCTCAGTATTTATATTGTCTCCTGTAGAGCCCCCAGTATTTATAATGTCCTCTGTTCAGCCTCCAGTATTTATAATGTCTCCTGTAGAGCCCCCAGTATTTATAATGTCTCCTGTAGAGCCCCCGTATTTATAATGTCCCCATGTAGAGCCCCCAGTATTTATAATGTTCTCTGTTCAGCCCCCAGTAGTTATAATGTCCTCTGTTCAGCCCCCAGTAGTTATAATGTCCTCTGTTCATCCCCCGGTAGTTATAATGTCCTCTGTTCAGCTCCTAGTAGTTATAATGTCTCTGTAGAGCCCTCAGTATTTATAATGTCCTATGTTCAGCCCCCAGTATTTATAATGTCTCCTGTGGAGCCCCTAGTATTTTTAATGTCCCCTGTTCAGCCCCCAGTAGTTATAATGTCTCCTGTAGAGTCCCTAGTAGTTATAATGCCCCCCATAGTATCCCCAGTAACTATACTGCCCAATGCTTCAAACACGAAGCAGGCTACAAGCCTTTTCCTGATTTTCCCGCATCCAGACGCAGTTGGTTGCTATGAATCATCACACCGCCTCTGTCTTGAGACCACCTGAGACCCTGTGCAGGACGTCACGATGATATCATTACTTCACGATTTTCTGGCTTCATAGTCTTCAGGCCTTTTGGCTATGAGAGTGAACGGTGGCGCCAAGAACCATTGGATTGTTGTTCTAATGATGGTGACATTGCATGTATAGTGGTTACTACTTTCTGGGCCCTAGGCCGCCTGGGGCTGACCACTTTAGTGCCGGCTCATCTGGATCAGATTGATGTCAGTGTTCTTGAAACTGGTATGATTTTTATCACAGCTGAAGGTTTGTTACAATGTATCCAGTCCTGTGGCCACATCTGTTGCATGACTTCTTGTCGCAGAAAAGTCGCGCAACATTTTTAGTAGTGATAGTTAATGGGGTCGCATGCGACTTTGATGGATTTATTGCGACTCTCATGTTGTGTCGCATTCGCAACATGACGCAGTGCGACACCATTGACTATCATTATAAAAAATGTTGCGTGACTTTTCTGCGACAAGAAGTTGTGCGACTCATGTAGTCCCAAGACTGGATACATTGTAACAAACCTTCAGCTATGATCAGAATCATACCAGTTTCAAGAACACTGACAGCAATCTAATATATTGAAAATAATAAGGAATTAATAGAGAAAGCATTAGGTGTGGCTGGCCATATGCAACCAAGCCACGCCTCCACCGGCGGCAACTAATGACCACACCACCCGCACCATGGGGTCACCTTTAGAGAGTTGCGAAACTTTTTTATCCATATAATTCATAAACCGATCCATTTTAGGGTAGTCAGCCCCATAATACTATACCGTACCATAATATTATAGCCGTTTGTAGGAACGACCGGCAAGGTGCGACGTACCATTATGTGACAGGACAAGAACAGGTTAAACTTTATTTACTGTACACTGACACGAATCCTCCCCATTTTTAAGGGGGACTGTGACTGGATAGCAGTGCTGTGATATTATATGACATCTATGGATGACGTCCTTGTGCACTCTGTATTATGTATTATGCGGAACAGAACGTCCGGCCCCTAATAGAACAGACTTATCCTTGTCTGTAATGTGGACAATAATAGGATAATAGGACATGTTCTTTTTCATTTCCGTTTTTTTTGTGTGGCCCCATTGAAGTGAATAGTTCTGCATACGGGCCGCAAAAAAACGGAACGGATATGGAAAAAAAAAATACATTCGTGTGCATGAGCCCTTTCTCAGTGTCCTTCTTTTTATACCCTCCCCTTCCTATTTCCTTTTTTCCTTTCACATTTTTCTTCTATTTTATAATCATTTCGTAATAAAATTCTTCCGCTTCCTTTTTTACACACTGTAATACCTAAAATACAATCACAATTCATAAAATTATAGCTTTGCACATCTATGTCATACACTGTATGGGAGTTTCAGAGGCTCGATTCTATTCCCTCCATGCTACATTTTTGGGGGTCATTGGGGGGGGGAGTCTAACATCGTATTTGCCTTCCTACTTTAATTTTATTATATTAGGCATGGTTTTAGGTCAAACTCTATGTTTAGACCCTTTGTTTGCATAGTATCCAGCATACAGAACCATTCTACTTCTCTGCCATTGATTTTCCTGATTGGATCTCCTTCCCTCCATTTATTTTTTACTAATTCCAAAGCTACAACTTTTTTTTTAGCATGCTGGGCTTTAAAGTGGGCTGATCACAATCGTGACTTTCTGGGCCCCTAGGCCGCTTGAGGCTGGCCACTTTAGTGCCGGCTCATCTGGATCAGATTGATGTCAGTGTTCTTGAAACTGGTATGATTTTTATCACAGCTGAAGGTTTGTTACAATGTATCCAGTCCTGTGGCCACATGTGTTGCATGACTTCTTGTCGCAGAAAAGTCGCGCAACATTTTTAGTAGTGATAGTTAATGGGGTCGCATGCGACTTTGATGGATTTATTGCGACTCTCATGTTGTGTCGCATTCGCAACATGACGCAGTGCGACACCATTGACTATCATTATAAAAAATGTTGCGTGACTTTTCTAGCATAAGAAGTTGTGCGACTCATGTAGCCCCAAGACTGGATACATTGTAACAAACCTTCAGCTATGATCAGAATCATACCAGTTTCAAGAACACTGACAGCAATCTAATATATTGAAAATAATAAGGAATTAATAGAGAAAGCATTAGGTGTGGCTGGCCATATGCAACAAGCCACACCTCCACCGGCGGCAACTAATGACCACACCACCCGCATCCATGGGGTCACCTTTAGAGAGTTGCGAAACTTTTTTATCCATATAATTCATAAACCGATCCATTTTAGGGTAGTCAGCCCCATAATACTATACCGTACCGTAATATTATAGCCGTTTGTAGGAACGACCGGCAAGGTGCGACGTACCATTATGTGACAGGACAAGAACAGGTTAAACTTTATTTACTGTACACTGACACGAATCCTCCCCATTTTTAAGGGGGACTGTGACTGGATAGCAGTGCTGTGATATTATATGACATCTATGTATGAGGTCCTTGTGCACTCTGTATTATGCGGAACAGAACGTCCGGCCCCTAATAGAACAGACTTATCCTTGTCTGTAATGCGGACAATAATAGGATAATAGGACATGTTCTTTTTCATTTCCGTTTTTTTTGTGTGGCCCCATTGAAGTGAATAGTTCTGCATACGGGCTGCAAAAAAACGGAACGGATATGAAAAAAAAATACATTCGTGTGCATGAGCCCTTTCTCAGTGTCCTTCTTTTTATACCCTCCCCTTCCTATTTCCTTTTTTCCTTTCACATTTTTCTTCTATTTCATATTCATTTCGTAATAAAATTCTTCCGCTTTCTTTTTTACACACTGTAATACCTAAAATACAATCACAATTCATAAAATTATATCTTTGCACATCTATGTCATACACTGTATGGGAGTTTCAGAGGCTCGATTCTATTCCCTCCATGCTACATTTTTGGGGGTCATTGGGGGGGAGTCTAACATCGTCTTTGCCTTCCTACTTTAATTTTATTATATTAGGCATGGTTTTAGGTCAAACTCTATGTTTAGACCCTTTGTTTGCATAGTATCCAGCATATAGAACCATTCTACTTCCATGCCATTGATTTTCCTGATTGGATCTCCTTCCCTCCATTTATTTTTTACTAATTCCAAAGCTACAACTTTTTTTTAGCATGCTGGGCTTTAAAGTGGGCTGACACACCGTGACAGGCCTTTTTTTGTATTTCTGATATGTTCCTGTATTCTTGTTTTTCATTTTCTAAGGGTACGCCCTACATACTGAAGACCACAAGGGCCCTCCAGCAGATAACCCCAATATGTTCTCACGTCACTTTTCCTTTTATTTTATATACCAGTTCTTTACTTGGCGATTTCACCTCTTCTGTTTTCTGACTCGTGTCTTCACTGTGCGGTTTCTACAACCCGTGCAGAAACCGCACCATGTGAACAGGTTTCCAGTACTAGGAGTGCTGTTTTTATTCAAGCAACTGTGACCTATTTTATCTTTGATACTAGCAGAAGGACCCGGCTTCGCACGGGTATATTTAATCTACTTCATTTAATGTTTGTGTGTGTCGTTACAAGATATCGACAGTATCCCCCATTACAGTGACCTCTACAGCACCCCGCCCCTTTAACAGTGAACTCCACAGTCCCCCACCCCTTAACACTGACCCATCCACAGTGACCCACCACTTTAAAATGGGACCTCCACAGCAGCCCATCCCCTTAACTTTGACCTTCACAGCAGCCCGCCCCTTTAACAGTGAGTTTCACAACACCCCACTTCCTTGACAATGACCTCCTCAGGGGCCTGCTGCCTTAACAGTGACCTCCACAGCAGTTTCCCCTTTGATAGTGGCCCCTGCCCCTTAACAGTGACCTCCACAGTGTCCACCCCTTTAACAGTGACCTCCACAGCGGCCTGCCCCCTTAACAGTAAGATCCACAGTGAACCCTAGCCTAAAGCTGACCTACAGCAGTGAAGAAAAATGGCTGGGTTGTTTATGGAGTAAAACTGTGTGTATGTGGAGACTAAGGGCCTGTGAGCTTCTATTGGCTGATAAGGAACATGTGACCGTGTGTATGGCAGTTGGGATATGAAGAGAAGACTTGCAGGCTTGTATTGGCTAATGCAGGTCATTTTTTGGGAATATGTCAGAAACAGTACGTCCTAGAGAGCTGAGCCCCCACAAGATTTATTTCCAGGTAGCAAGGGATGTGTATACCAAGTTTTGTTGAAATCGAAGGTTCCATTTCTGAGTAATCCCTACGTCCTTCTTTATATATACCGGTATATAGATTAAGGGCTCTAAGGACAGCGCCGATGAGGCGAAAAAGTATACAGTCGTTTTAGCTTTGCATGGAACTACTGTATAATCTGGCCACTATACGGCTTTGGTTTTTGGGTAGTTTTATCTGGGCACTCTGTACTATCAATTTGGCACTCTATAGTGGTATTAGTCTAACTGGTATATGATACGGCAGTATTTTAGGTATTAATGAATTATTAAGAAGTGCGCAAGGAAAAAGATATTTGGAGGGGCATCAGAACATCGTAAAAACTAACTTCACTGCCATAGGTGTTCACACCGTATACAGTGTACAGTATGTAGTGGTATACACCTTCATATTATATGTGTGTTTCACTTTTTCAACCCAATGATGTATGCAGGACATATTACACCAGCTTCCCTAGCAATCTATCACTATCACTAGCCAAATGTCCATCACAAAGGTCTGTCTGCTGTACAAGGGACTGCCTCTCCGTCCTGCACAGACTTGCAGCAAAAACTATGCGACTGAATAAAAAATGGTTCATGTCAGGATACAAAACAAGACAATAGGATCAAGTTAGGAAGATGTTGGATGAGATTTCTTCACTTCCTTGTGGATTGTGTGAACTTTTGTAGGGAATCACAACAGGTGATGGCCAGAGGGTTCAACCATGCTCTCCCTTCTCTCATGCCTAGAACATCCAGGTCCCCACCAGCAGTAATTCACACTTTGCAACTCTCCCAGAATGTCTAGGAGATTTTTTTGTGGTGCAGTTGGGTGCAGCAGGACTTACTGAGTATATACTATCTACTGCATGAGGGCAGTATATAATCTATGTATTAAATAGTAAAACACCAGCTAAAACTGCCACTAAGTACAGACAGAAATCCGTGTGCAAACTGAATGCGGATCCGAATGCGGATCCGTCTAACAAATGCATTGAAACACCAAAGCCGTCTCTCCAGCTGTCATCCGGAAAAAGGATCCGGTATTTATTTATTTTTTGCATTTTTAACCCCTTAAGGACACAGGGTTTTTACATTTTTGCGTTTTCGTTTTGCGCTCCCCGCCTTCCAAGAGCCATAACTTTTTTATTTTTCCGTTCACATGGCCATATGAGGGCTTATTTTTTGCAGGACAAGTTGTACTTTCCAACGCCATCATTTAATAATGCATACGGTGTAGTGGGAAGCGGGAAAAAAATTCCAAATGGGGTGAAATTGCAAAAAAAAACAATTTCACCACAGTTTTACGGGTTTCTAAATTACGACGTGATTTGATTTGCGATAAAACTGACCATTTAGTTTTATTCTACAGGTCAGTACGAATCCGGCGATACCCAATATGTATAACTTTTCTTGCGTTTTGATAGTGAAAAAAAATTCAAAAGTGGGAAAAATTTATTTATTTATTTTTTGTCGCCATGTTTTGACCGCTATAACGTATTTGTATATAAGTGTATGGCGTTGTATGGGGGCTTATTTTTGCGGGCGATCTTAACTTTTAGTTGATACCATTATGGGGTATGTAGGACTTTTGATCGCTTTTATTTAATTTTTTTGAGGAAATGAAGCGTCCAAAACGGCAAATCGGCCATTTGGGCGCTTTTTCCGTTTTTCTGTTTACCGTATGGGAAATATATTTTTATATTTTTATACTATGGGCGTTTTCACACATTGCGACACCCATGATGTGTATTTTTTTATTTTTTTATTATTTTATTTTAATTTTGGGGAAAGGGGGTGATTTAAATTTTTAGGTTTTTTTATTTTTTTTTTATTTTTTTATTTTTTTATTTTTTTACACTTTTCTATAGATCCCATAGGGACCTATATAAATCAGTTACCTGATTGCTTCTATCATAAACTCCAATACACTTATATTGGAGTTTATGAGCATTTTACTACTTTCCTATGAAGCCCTATTGCTAACAAGGGCTCCATAGGAAATAGTAAGTGATAGCCTCAAGCTGAATGAAAGGCTTGAGGCTATCCCTTACAGCGCTCCGATTCTCCCGATCACCACTAGGGGGAGCCGGAGCGCTGCCGAAAGTTTTACTTTCGGTTTTAGCGCGTGCAGATGCCATGATCAGAATTGATCACGGCATCTGCGGGGTTAATGATCGCGGTCGGCAGCGCTGCCGACCGCGATCATCAGCTGCGGGGGTCAGCTACAGGAATCAGCCGGACCCCCGCAGCGATGGTGCCCGCAGCGGCCAGGAGCGGGCGCCATCTTTAGGGACTGGACACATGACGTACCCATACGTCATGTGTCCTTAAGGAGTTAAAGGTCTGCGCATGCGCAGACCGGAAAAGTGGATCACTTGGTGCTGGATCCGGCATTAATGCATTTCAATAGAAAATAATGCAGAATCCGGCATTCCGGCAAGTGTTCCGTAATTTTGGACGGAGAAAATAGTGCAGCATGCTGCGGTATTTTCTCCGTCCAAAACGCCGTACAGTGACTGAACTGAAGACATCCTGATGCATCCTGAACGGATTTCTCTCCATTCAGAATGCATTAGGACAAAACTGATCAGTTCTTTTCCGGTATTGAGCCCCGAACGATGGAACTTAATACCGGAAAACTTTAACGCAAGTGTGAAAGTACCCTAAGGCCTCTTGCACAAGAACGTGTGCGCCCTGTGCCCGTATTGCGGACCGCATTTGCGGATCCGCAATACACGGGCACCATTCCATGGCCATTCTGCATCACGGATGCGGACCCATTCATTTCAATGGGTCCGAAAATCCGGAGATGCGGAATAGTGGGGAACGGAATGACAGAACGGAACACTACGGAAGCACTACGGAGTGCTTCCATGGTGATCCATTCCGTACTTTCGTCCCGCAAAAAGATAGAACATGTCCTATCCTTTTGCGGAACGGGTAGATCGCAGATCCATTCAAGTAAATAGGTCCGCGACCCGCTACGGCTGCCCCACGGTCGGTGCCCGTGCATTGCGGGCTGCAATTTGCGGCCCGCACGTTTGTGTGAAAGAGGCCTAAGAAGGACATAGCTGAACTGGAGCGGGTGCAGAGGGCGACCATTGTGGGAATGGGTGGTGCAAGGCTTGGGGTTATTCAGTTTGGGAAAAAAAAGTTTTGGAGAGACCTACTTATCTAGAAATACATGAATAGACAGGAGAGAGATCTTTCCAAATATCTTTTTATATCTAGGACTCTAACCATGACGACAGGATGTCCTCTACATCTACAAGAAGAAGGTTTCATACCCATAGATGGGATTCTTTACTGTAAGAGCAGTGAGATTATGAAGCTCTCAGACAGAGGAGGTTGTGATGGTGAAATCATTGTACACATTCAAGACAAGACTGGATGTCTTTCTTTTATGTACAAATATCAGAAGTTACGGGTGTGAGATTTCTGGAGACGGGTTATTGATCCAGAGATTTAGGTTAATTGTACCTCAGGATCAGTACAGGATAAGTAAAGTATGTACACAGTGACTCCATCAGCAGAATAGTGAGTGCAGCTCCGGAGTATAATACAGGATGTAACTCAGGATCAGTACAGGATAAGTAATGTAATGTATGTACACAGTGACTCCATCAGCAGAATAGTGAGTGCTGCTCTGGAGTATAATACAGGATGTAACTCAGGATCAGTACAGGAAAAGTAATGTATGTACACAGTAACTCCACCAGCAAAATAGTGAGTGCAGCTCTGGAGTATAATACAGGATGTAACTCAGGATCAGTACAGGATCATTTAATGTATGTACACAGTGACTCCACCAGCAGAATAGTGAGTGCAGCTCTGGAGTATAATACAGGATGTAACTCAGGATCAGTACAGGAAAAGTAATGTATGTACACAGTGACTCCACCAGCAGAATAGTGAGTGCAGCTCTAAAATATAATACAGCATGTTACTCAGGAGGAGTACCAGATAGATAATGTAATGCAGGCATGCTCAACGTGCGGCCCTCCAGCTGTTGCTAAACTACAACTCCCATCATTCCCTGACAGCCTACAGCTATCATCTTACAGAATGGCATCGTGGGAGTTGTAGTTTTACAACAGCTGGAGGGCCGCAGGTTGAGCATGCCTGATGTAATGTATGCACACAGTGACTTCACTAGCAGAATAGTAAGTGCAGCTCTGGAGTATAATACAGGATGTAACTCAGGATCAGTACAGGATAAGTAATGTAATGTATGTACACCATGACTGCACCAGCAGAATAGTGAGTGCAGCTCTGGAGTATAAGATAGGATGTAAATCAGGACCAGTGCAGGATAAGTAATGTAATGTATGTACAAAGTTATTGCACCAGCAGAATAGTGAGTGCAGCTCTGGAGTATAATATGGGATATACCTCAGGATAAGTACAGGATAATGTAATGTATGTACACAGTGACTCCACAAGCAGAATAGTGAGTGCAGCTCTGGAGTATAATACAGCATGTTTCTCAGGATCAGTACAGGATAAGTAATGTAATGTATGTACACAGTGACTCCACCAGCAGAATAGTGAGTGCAGCTCTGGGGTATAATACAGGATGTAACTCAGGAACAGTACAGGATAAGTAATGTAATGTATGTACACAGTGACTCCACCAGCAGAATAGTAAGTGCAGCTCTGGAGTATAATACAGGATGTAACTCAGGAACAGTACATGATTAGTAATGCAATGTATGTACACAGTGACTGCACCAGCAGAATAGTGAGTGTAGCTCTGGAGTATAATATGAGATATACCTCAGGATAAGTACAGGATAAGTAATGTAATGTATGTACACAGTGGCTCCACCAGCAGAATAGTGAGTGCAGCTCTGGAGTACAATACAGGATGTAACTCAGGATCAGTGCAGGATAAGTAATGTAATGTATGTACACAGTGACTCTACCGGTAGAATAGTGAGTGCAGCTCTGCAGTATAATAGACTAACTCAGGATCAGTACAAGATTATGTAATGTATGTACAGAGTCTCTTTCCATGTATATTATATCCATATGAAAATTGCAAATTGGTGTTCCAACCAGGGGTTATCTTGGATTTGGGGAGACCGCAGGGATCGTGTTGATTTTTCCGGCAATTGCTAATAAGTAACGTGACCTAATTATCATTTCCAAGAATCCTGTTACTCAGCTGAGAGTCATGTGCTGCCGATGTTCTGGTCACTGCTTGACCCTGACAGGACATGTTTGGCAGTAGGTGAAGGCAGCTTTCATACACCGGACACAGAAGAAACTCTGAATATAGCATTTAATGATCAGAAGTCCACCCCCCATATTTACATATTCTTAAATACATAACTCAAGGAGGTCGTTCATCCTACAGCCTAGAAAGAGCTACCACATTTCCTGTTACCTAGTCGCTGCTGAAATCTTAAAGAAATATTTTCCCATAAATTAAAAAGAAAATCTGTAAAATTACATTCAGCTGTATCTTAATTATATCTGTTTCTGGGAAAGCTGGGTATGACTTATATTACAGATCACATAGAGCCCTTTATGGCAAATATAACCTGCACTACCGTGATGGTGGGATCTATAATGGGAATACTACTGGCTGTCACTCAGCTTTCCTAGAAACAGAGAAGACTAAGAGGCAACTGAATTCTGATAATCACTGGTGATTTTTTTTTTTTTTTTTTACAGGGGAATGGTTTTAATTCTGTAAATGTGCAGTCATGTATTAAATCCAAAATCCATAAACTCTATGTAAAATAAGAAGATGCGCCAGAGCGGCAGTCTATGAGTCGTTCAGGATGATGGTTGTGTGCTTGACACATAATGTTCCTTTCCCAGTAGTCCACATAGTCCTTTAGAGTGAGCATATGAACACATTTCGGAGTGGGTACGTCCAGCAGGGCCTTCATTATATGGTTTGCCAAGGCTTTCCAATAGACTGAATGTGTTCCTTTGCCTTCATCCTCAGTGCTGCTATACTTGTGTTTCTAGGGTCTATTTCTTCAAGAGGATACTTGTCCACAAAGTTGGCCCCGCATTGGTATGGAGGTGGTGGCCCCATGGAACCCAATGGTTGTAGAGCATGGCCAACGGGTGCAGTGTTCATGAAAGGTGGTGGGGTGTAACTGCCAGGAATACTCTGTGGGGTGGTCACAAATCCCGGCAGGGTCTGTAGGGCGGTGGTGTTAGACATTGGTGGAGTAAGCCAAGAATCTAGGGGTAGATTAGTGCTGATGGTGCTCATGGCTGGAGGCTGTGGGGATCGGTTAAAGGATAGAATTGGGGAGTCTTGAAGCTTCATGGAAGTAACCTCCAACTTTTCTTGTCGTCTCCATTTGGCTCTTCTGTTTTGAAACCAAACCTGTAGTAAAAAGTAGAATATGGAAAAAATGGTAAGAACTATGTAAAGCGCATACAGAAGTAGCTGAGCCAAACTGGTCTTTTAACTCTTTTGCAGAGATAGTTTGTCCTTTGGGATCTGGGGCCATTGACTGATTCAACCCTGATACATCAGAAAAACTCAGCTCTATATGATTGCTTGAAAACAACTAGGTGTAGCTAACAACCCCAGCTCTGCTTTATCTTGAGCCAGATCAAAGTTAGTTGAGGCTCTTGTCCAACTTTTGTGGTAATATTGTATAATTATACATCATAGCTACATCATAACTGAACATAATGTCATGGTAAATGTCAGTAGAGCTCCCCTGATTTTGAAAGGACTCAGTGCATATGAAGGCAACCTCAATGTTGGAGGCATTTAATCACTGGCCCCTTTTACTCGTCCCATAATCTTGACCCAGGCTAAACTGCTATAGGCTTCCTCAAAAGCAATAAACATGTCACTCTTCATGATATGAAATACAGGCTAAATGTTGTAAGATTGTAAGGCTGCTTTCACACAAGCATTCACATACGCGGCAGAGGAACAGCCTCCAATAAAGTCAGATAGGGCCAGAGCACTGCCAGACCCCATTGACTATAAAGAGACCAAGTGGGGAGTGCCGGAGCTTAGAGAGATAAAAAACGGTGTTTGCTCTAGTTTTTGTCTGGCTGACTCCCGGCACTCATGCTAGAAACTGACCGGATCCCCTCTGGGTCCCATTATAGTTAATGGCTTCTGGCAGTGCTCCAGCTCTATCCGGTTATGCCGGATACGATAAACTCCAACAGGCTGTTCCTCTGCCGAAACAGCCTGCTGGATAATTTTAATACTAGTGTGAAACTAGACAATGTATCAATTAGTTTTAAATGTTTAACTTTTTTTTTTTAGCATTCCATGCTCTATCATGTAATATGGTGATGAAAAAATGTAACAAATAATATAAAATAGTTTAAAGTTTAATTTAAAGTAAAGTATACAAAAGAGCCATATATAAAAGCCAAAAGAAGATTTATAAGGAATCAGAATTATAAAGAAAGGATTTGTACTTCATCCTGCACTTTTGGCTTTGGTTGAAAAACCTGCTGGAAAGTCTGCCTCAAAACCTCCTGTAAAAATTTTTGTTTGATATCAATGTGTACTAAAGGTGTAATAAACTCATACATTTACATTTCAAAACGTCTGGAAAGTATTGTTAAAATTATCTGATGAACTTTTTAAATTAAGGAACCAAATTTTATTTTCAGTCACTGTTTAGGGATCTTGAATTCCATGATCAATCTCTATACTATCTAATTCATATTTTATCTTCAAAACATTTTTCTTTTTATCCCTTTTTATCGAAAAAGTTAAGTAAACTGAAGCATTATTTTGTGTGATAGATTATGTGCTTTTACTTAGAAAATGTAGATTAAAATATTTTTATATTTTTCATATTTTAATTTTTATATATGTTATAGGTGGCTAAATTTATCCCAGGGCTTTTCACAGTTCAATATTTATTCTGTACTTCAAATATTTTTTAATGGTAAAAGTTAATAAAGTTTTCCATTTTTTTCCCTAAATGTTTTAATATTTTTAACACCAAATTATTTAACTTCATACTTAATTAAAACTAAATTTGTTTATAGACATATCATTCATTATTCCATGGGTAATAATGGAATAAAGATTCTGTAAATGCATAAGTTATTAGTAAAAGAAAGTAAACGCTTGTATGTTAAAATGTGTCTATTAAATAATTAACTTATAAACTTAACAGAATTTATGGTATTTTCTAAAAATATTGGGCATCAAATAGTAAATGTATAAATAACCTAATACTACTTGAATTATAATATTGATTAAAAAAAGAATAAAGAAGAAGAATTGACTTGATAATGTGGATTTCAGCAGTTTTGGACAACTTAATCTTGCCTATTTTTTTTTTATCAGAATTACTACAGACAGACGTGCTGGGACTAGTATTTTCATACAATAGAAGGCGGAGATAACCAGAATACCGACTATAATACCCATAATTGAAAAGTTATCAAATTTCTGTAACAAACTTTTAAAGGAACATAAAAGAACTAAAAATACTTTTATTTCTGCTTATATCTGAATAAAATCCAGGAAAAAATGTATTTATTAATTTATTTTTTAAATTACCTGTATAAAATGCCAAGTTGATAAATTAACTTTATTTTTATATGTTTTTACAACATGTGCAAACGACAAGTCAGCTTAAAAACTTAATGTCTCAAGTCTCAAATTCTTTTCAGTTCACAGTTTTGAGTGTCTAATTTCTAAGTACTTTGAACCAGGTCGGATGATTTTATTTGATTATTACAAAAATTCAATGTATTTCTGCACTTAGTTTTCTATGATATCCATCTTACAGGTTATTAGTATGTTAAAACCATCCGAGTGATCCCCACTGATTGTAGCGGCCCTAATTAAATTACTCCTCAGCTCATGAGTAAAGTTGGCTTATAATTACTATAACTGGATTAGAAACATAACAATCCTTTTGATTTGCTGGTGGTTAGGCGTTTAATAATCCAGCCAGTTTTATCTTACCTGGACTCTTACTTCTGGGAGGTTCACCTTCATGGCCAGCTCCTCTCTGCTGTACACATCTGGGTAATGGGACTTCTCAAAAGCTCTCTCCAGCTCATGGAGTTGGTAAGTAGTGAAGGTGGTTCGGTTCCTCCTGTGCTTCTTCTTGGGTTGTTCGTCATCTGATAGTTTGTGGTCGCTGTTATTTGCTGATAAGCCTGGGCTCAGGCACTCACTGGAAGTTTTGCTGCAGTAGGTATCTGCAATAGGTTCAGAATATTTACAGGTTATCACTACAAGATACCACAACTTTGGTGGTTCACAAATTTGACCAGCCACTACTTGGTAACAATGATAAGAACTTAGTCTACTTGTGGTACCTTTAAGAACATCTAGGGGTATTAGAAGGCACAAAGAGTCCAACTACTTTACAGGAGGTCTCAAAGTTTGTAAGAACCATTCACACTCAGAACATATTTAGATTTGCCAAATCAATATCGAGGTCAAAGACTTTTGATAATTAACAAAGAGTGAAGAACTCAACCATAGGTGGTATATCTAGTCACTTACCCCCATAGTTGTCCTCCTGCCCGTCTTCTATCTGGCCCTGCTGTGATTGTACATCCTCAGCCATTTTGTGAAGACAGTGTCTAGAGTTTCTCTTCTCAGCTTCCTTGCCATTCCTAGGACTGCCCTCTGTCTGGAATGAGCTCAGAACATTGTCCTCTTTGGAAAATCCTAAGATAGCCTCTATGCTGTGAAGCCTGGATGGGTTTCCAACAGGACTTCTCACCAAGTGTCCAGATAGAGAGAAGTTTCCTTCTGCCATGAGTGAAGGACTGTGGAGATGCATTGGGAGTTACTTTTTGTTATTTTTATATCTATGTTTCTAGGTATATAGTTGTCCTTTTGATACTTTCCAAAGTAGAAGATAAGACGTCTATAAGTCCATGAGTTATTGGGTTTGTGAAGAGTCCAAATGTTCTTGAAGGCTCCTCAAAATGGTTCCTCAATGTTTTTAAGCAGTAAATGTCTATTTCTTTATATAATATTATAAGGGATAGCAGTGTGCTAGCATAGTTCAGCCACAACAGGCTGCAAATCTCCTTTAAGAAAGGCTGATTCCACTAAGCTGGCTCCCAGCATCAGATCCTTCTGCTTGAGCTGTGGATGACTAGCTGTCCTTCAAGAGCAGAGGATCAGCTCCTTGTGACCTCTCAGGAAGGAATGACTCAGTCCCAGCTTGCAGAAGACTTTTAAAGTAATGTCTGTTCTGTGTGGCTGTGTGTCAGCTGCCCCTGCTGTGCTCTTCTAAAGATGTCACATCCCCACCACTAGATGAGGCTTTGTGTTCATTATGGACACTACCTGGATAAGAAGATGCTCACTCAAGCTCCACCTCTACCAAATCTACATTCATCAAGGTCCACCGAGCTTAACTTCCAAACACAATGTTTGTTTAAATAGTTTACCGCCTTTTATTCAATGCAGCAGAGCTGAATGTGTTAATTGAGTCTTTGGGGCTGCACTGACAGTGGTAATTCCAGGATAACTCTCTGAATAAGGACATTGCAGTAGGTTCACCTGCAGTCCTATGTAAACGCTGGAGCTGCCACCATAAATTGTGCCAGAAGAAAACCTCAGCTACATCTAGGTATTATTAGACCTTACACACTATAGTTGGTCACTTACAAGTGATGCTTTAATTGGGGTGGACATTGCTTAGGCTGACAGATGTCTCTAGGTAATTATCATAATGGTCTATTATAAATTATAAATTGGATTGATTATCATAATCAGCTCGCCCCATAAACAGCTTGTTTTCACACAATCTTATAGGGTAGATTAATAAGATTGAGCATGTTCATTTATTTCACAGCCTCAGATCAGTAGACCACCATGTGTTACATGTAACTTCTGTCTAATCTTTCTCACATCTATCTCTCTAATCATCTATATTTCTATCTATCTATCTATCTATCTATCTATCTATCTTTCTATCTATGTATCTATCATCTACTATGAGCCATATGAGGACAATGAATGGGCGCTGTGAAATATGTCAGTGCTATATAAATAAATACAATAAATCCATCTATCTATCTATCTATCTATCTATCTATCTATCTATCGCTCTAATCATCTATCTATCTATCTATTTATCTATCTATCTTTTATTACATATCTATTTCTCTATAATCGATTTTATATCTATCTGTCTATCTATTTATCTATCTATCTATCTATCTATCTATCTATCTATCTATCTATCTACCATGAGCCATATGGGGACAATAATTGATGTAAATGACAACCTCTGTACAGCTCTGTGAAATATGTCAGTGCTATATAAATAAAT
Source organism: Bufotes viridis (assembly GCA_033119425.1). NCBI lineage: Eukaryota > Metazoa > Chordata > Amphibia > Anura > Bufonidae > Bufotes > Bufotes viridis. The sequence continues at coordinate 33,019,913 of CM065589.1, forward strand.
ACTATCTATCTATCTATCTATCTATCTATCTATCTATTATCGCTCTAATCCACCATCTCGTATCTTTCTAATATATCTCTATTTTTTCTGTCTATATATAGCTATCGTATCTTTCTTTCTTTCTTTGTTTATTTCTCTTTTATATCATCTACCTTCTATTTAATATCTATCTATCTATCTATCTATCTATCTATCTATCTATCTATCTATCCTTCCTCTCTTTCTCTCTCTCTCTATGTGTGTCACATATATATACAGCTTCAATATACTGTAGATTACTCTATTATACAATGTTACATTATCCCTTGTGGTATGTTCTGTAATTGTCCTGTATTTATCTAGAACAGTCCATAGCACATATACAGTGATAGAATGCTGCACTCAGTGATAATACTAATAATAAGGCTTCATGCACATGACACTATTTTTTTCCATATCCAATCTACATTTTTTTTTGCGGATTGGATGCGGACCCATTTATCCACGTCCACATCTGTATGTTCACATGTGGTTTCCACAAAAAAATAGAATATGTCCTATTCTTGTCAGTTTTGCAGATAAGAGTTTGAACAATGGAGCACGTGGAAACTGCAGGATGCACACGGCCTTTATCCATATTTCCGTATTCGCAAAATACTGACGTGTGCATAAGGCCCTATAGTAAGTACAAAAAGTATTATTATGTCTCTATTTATCAGAACACAGCAGAAGACGCCTTACCCTGTGAGCAGTGGCTGGGTGCCACCATGGAAGAAAGGTTTCTGCTCTGTTCCAGGTGATAGGAGGGACTGATAATTATAAGAGATTTATTGTTAATATAAATTAATAATAATATTAATAATAATTTGAATATTTGAGATAATATTATTGTGATTTAAATTATAGTTTGGTCACTTCAGTCAACCACGAATGAATACCGTGATGATGACAATAATGATTGCACTTATTATTATTAATAAAAAAAATATTAAATATAAACTAATAATAATTTTAAAAAATACATTAAGAATACCAGTATATTAATAAAAAATGTGAATATAATAAAATGCTGACCATCTGAATAAATTGATATTGAGAATACTTATACTGATTATTATTGTTATTATTACTAATCTAGTAATTTATTATTATTATTATCATTATTATTATTGTTGTATTTGTTGTTATTATTATTAAATAAACATTTTAATTATAATCTACTACTAATTCAATGTTCAAAGATGTTCAGCATTCAAAAATGTAATGAGAAATGCTGATACATATATTTATTTTTTCTATCATTTTATTCCTGACCTGTTTGTACTATTATTCTATTGTGGTGATAAGAATATTATACCGTAAAAGTTGTGGGGAGTTGTAGTTATTACATGGCCTTAAACTGAGTTTGAAGTCTGCATATTTTCCTCTATTGCCCATTGCATTGATATTAAATTCATGAGTCTGCCTGACGTCGCCTTTTTTAGGGGGCTCTGCTGCTCTTCTGATGAAGTTACCGCCTGCCCGCAGCCATCCCCTCGCCATTTATTAACGTGTCCCTGAGAAATGACTGGGCTGCCAAGAAGAGTGGGGCGTCCGGGGACACTGGAGGGAGGCTTGGGCCTTTTGTACAGGGATTTATAAAGCAGATAAATAGCATTGTGTGGTCACCACAAGACTCTGATGGCTGCCAGCTGGGGGCCATTGTTACCATGTGCTCTGCTCAATAACAATGATTTGTCTGGTGAATGAGGCTCACAACCCATCAGGCTCCATCATGTCACTGCTTACCACTGAATATACACAACCAGAGCTTCTATTGTTCTAGGCTTATAGTGGCCGCTACATAGGACGTACTGTATAAGTATAGGATAAATGAGTAGATAGATATGAGATAGATAACAGATAGATAGATAGATAGATAGATAGATAGATAGATAGTGGATAGATAGATAGATAGATAGATAGATAGATAGATAGATAGATATTACAAAAATAGATGGGTGGATAGATGAATAAATAGATATTAGAAAGATTAGAGATAGATAGATAGATTGATAGATAGATTAGATAGATAGATAGATAGACATAGATAGACATAGATAGGTATATGTTAGATAAATAGACAAAGATAGATGGATAGATAGATAGATAGATAGATAGGAGAAAGAAAAAAGGAAAGAAAGAAAGAAAGAAAGGAAAGAAAGAAAAGAAAGAATAAAAAGAAAGAAATAGAGAGAGAGAGAAAGAAAGAAAGGAAAGAAAAGAGAATGGAAGAAAGAAAGAAAAAAAGAAAGAGAAAGAAAGAAAGAAGGGGAAAAAAAAAGAAAGTAAGAATAAAAGAAAGAAAGAAAGAAAGAAAGAAAGAAAGAAAGAAAGAAAGAAAAAGTGAATAATGGACCCAACTACTGAACTATTTTTGAGAGTGCCATGCGGTTTCTTCTATTATATTTTCTTGGAGATTTGATTAATTTTGTGGCGCACACCATTTTAATGACATCTAGAGGTGCTGCTCTGCTTTTTGATAGATAGATAGATGAATAGATAGATAGATAGATAGATAGATAGATAGATCTGAATCTTTTTGAGTCATCCCTGCAGTAGGTGGTATTACCATCTCCCAATACTTTTGAATACACAGAAGAGCCCCTTATGATTAGGACAGAGTTCCTCATGGGCAGATCATTCTGCTTCTCATGGCCCTGACTTTTGGCCAGCAGTTTGTACTGTGAAGATCAGTCACTCTTCTCTATAGAATGTGTTTCGTGGTGAAGGAGTGAAATGATTCTTCTTCCAAGATGACTCTTCATTAAGGAGGAGATCAGTGATTCTAGTACAAAGAATTTTCCATAAAGTACAAACTCAATCAAAACAGATCTTTATAGGGCATTATATAACCCCCTGTGCCCTGATTTAACAAGACCCCCACCTACCATGTGCTATTTATAAGACTGGTGTCTTGTTCTGTGAGGCTCCTCAGGCACCAGCACCGCAGTGGCACAGTTTGGTCCACAGCTCCTAAACTACTATTATTAATTCTGCATCCAAGGTGGATCAGTGTAGTGTAGCATATCCATGATTCTGCAGACAAAGGGTGATAGTATGAAAACAAGACACAAAGTGCAGGCTCTAATTATAAGGAAAAACAGAGAGAATACCGAGAATACTGAGAATACTTAGAACTTTTGACTTTCAGGCTCCATATCTCACCATCCTCTGCAGCTTCGAACATGAGACTCCCATCATTTTATAGACAATCATCTTGGCTATCTCATACATAAATTGGTGGAAAAAAGTGGTGGAACAATCTTTTTCACCTTCTATACTACAAACTACAACCTGTTCTCACATTCCCTAATAGCTCAGTGTGTTATTGGAGAACCATTGCTTTTAGGAAAGATTCATTCTCATGATGGGTATACAGGCCCTTATGCATATAGTGCATTTGAGATCTGTTTCATATGAACCCCAAACGAGGGCGGATTTCTTATTTCTGGGACTCCAAGCTAAGCTTTGTCTGAGAGTACCTGTGATACCACTAAGCTCTGCCTCATAGCACTGATAAACTGTGCTCCATCACATCTCCAATACAGTGGCGGATCCAGAGCCTGGTCTCGGGAAGGGCACTTCCGGCGATCGATACGCCCCTGCTCCGATCACTACAGAAATACAGCCCCACTTACCGCTTACATCCAGTGACGTCTCCTTTGAAGTAGATGTTTTCTTTCCTCATCTTTTCCTTTCAGACCTTCAGAGAAGACCACCAGTTTTCGTCTCTGCAGTTTGACAACAAAAAAACCTCAGTTTACTACTTTTCCATCATCCTCCCATCTTCTGGACAATTCATCCTACTACCCCCAATACTGTGCCTCTGTGGTCCCCAATATTATACTGCAGAAACAGATAATACCCCTGACAGATAATACTAGTACCACACAGAGCCCCATATAAAATACTCTTTCTTTGGGACCTCAGTAGGTGCCCCCCAATAATGTGCCAGTAAGAGGTGCCCCCATAGATGCCCCCCAATCATGTGCCAGTAACAAGTGCCACTCTCCCCTCCCCCCCCCCATGTGCCAGTAATAACTGCCAGTCTCCTATCCCCCCATCATGTGCCAGTAACAAGTGTCTCTCTACTCTCTCCCCCCATCATGTGCCAGTCCCCCCCCCACTCATGTGCCAGTCTCCCCCCACTCATGTGCCAGTAATAAGTGACACTCTTCTCTCCCCACCATCATGTGCCAGTCTCCTCTCCTTTGCCCCTCATGCGCCAGTGATAAGTGCCACTCTCCCCCCATCATGTGCCAGCCTCTTCTCTGCAACCCCCCCCTTCCATGTGCCAGCGATAAGTGCCAGCCTCCCCCCCATCATGTGCCAGCCTTCTCTCTGCAACCCCCCCTTCCATGTGCCAGTGATAAGTGCCACTCCCCCCCCCCCATCATGTGCCAGCTCTGTGTCCCGCTCTGTACTGCTCAGGCGGTGCGATGACGTCATTGCGCCGCCTGCACCGGCCTCTGATAGGCTACAGGCGCAAGGCCCGCAGCCTATCAGAGGAACAGGGAAGGGTGACGCCTCTCCCTCCCCTGCCGCAGCCCAGCCATCTGTATCGCTGAGGACGGCGATACAGATGACTATGGAGATGAACGCTTCCACAGTGGAAGCGCTCATCTCCCTGTGCCCTGCCGCTGCCGCCACTGCTGCCCCCCCCTGGATCCGCCAATCCTCTAATATTGTTACCTTATATATGCGCCCCCATTATATAATGCCCTGTTATGTGCCCCTTATTCAGTATGACAACTCATTCACACAACCTTTTTAGTCCGCATACGATCTGCTGTTCTGTAGCCCCGCAAAAAAGATAGAACATGTCATATTCTTGTCCATTTTGCAGACAAGGCTAGGCATTGTTACAATGGATTTGCAAAAACAACGGATGTAACACGGATGTAACACGGATGTCACATGGATGTAACATAGTAACATAGTAACAACATAGTACATAATGCCGAAAAAAGACATCTGTCCATCCAGTTCGGCCTGTCATCCTGCAAGTTGATCCAGAGGAAGGCAAAAAAAAACCCTGTGAGGTAGAAGCCAATTTTCCCCACTTAAGGGGAGTAAAAAATGTCTTCCCGACTCCAATCAGGCAATCAGACTAACTCCCTGGATCAACGACCCCTCTCTAGTAGCTGTAGCCTGTAATATTTTTACACTCCAGAAATACATCCAGGCCACTCTTTTAGTGAATTCACCGTCCCCACCTCCTCAGGCAGAAAGTTCCACATTCTAACTGCTCTTACCGTAAAGAATCCTCTTCTATGTTTGTGTAGAAACCTTCTTTCCTCCAGGCGCAGAGGATGTCCCCTCGTCAAAGTCACAGTCCTGGGGATAAATAGATGATGGGAGAGATCTCTGTACTGACCCCTGATATATTTATACATAGTTATTAGATCTCCCCTCAGTTGTCTTTTTTCTAAAGTGAATAACCCTAATTTTGATAATCTTTCAGGGTACTGTAGTTGCCCCATTCCAGTTAGTACTTTAGTTGCCCTCCTCTGAATCCTCTCCAGCTCTGCTATGTCTGCCTTGTTCACAGGAGCTCAGAACTGTACACAGTCCTCCATGTGTGGTCTGACTAGTGATGTGTAAAGTGGTAGGACTATGTTCTCATCACGGGCATCTATGCCCCTTTTGATGCAACCCATTATCTTATTGGCCTTGGCAGCAGCTGCCTGACACTGGTTTTTGCAGCTTAGTTTGCTGTTTATTTAAATTCCTAGATCCTTTTCCATGTCAGTGTTACTGAGTGTTTTACCATTTAGTATGTACGGGTGACTTGCATTATTCCTTCCCATGTGCATAACTTTACATTTTTCAGTGTTAAATCTCATCTGCTACTTCTCTGCCCAAGCCTCCAATCTATCCAGATCCCTCTGTAGCAGAAAACTGCCCTCTTCAGTGTTAATTACTTTACACAGTTTAGTGTCATATGCAAAAATTTATATTTTACTGTGCAAGCCTGCTACAAGATCATGAATAAATATATTGAAGAGAATAGGGCCCAATACTGACCCCTGAGGTACCCCACTAGTGACAGTGAACCAATCTGAGTGTGTACCGTTAATAACCACCCTCTGTCTTCTGTCACTCAGCCAGTAACTCCCCCACTTACAGACATTTTCTCCCAGTCCGAGCATTCTCATTTTATATACCGTACTAACTGTTTTATGTGGTACAGCGTCAAATGCTTTGGAGAAGTCCAGATATACGACATCCATTGATTCGCCGCTGTCAAGTCTAGAACTCACCTCCTCATAGAAGCTGATTAAATTCGTTTGGCATGACCGATCCCTCATGAAGCCATGGTCATATGAATGCGCCATAATGCTCTATTATGTGCCCCCAGGACCAATTGCCCCAGTATGTGCCCCAACACCGTACGGACCCTCTTTTAATGCCCTGCACACAGTATAATGCCTCCTTATATGCCCCTAATACAGAATAATGTCCTATTATGTGCTACAAGCACAATATGGTGCCCCTTATGTTCCCACAGCACAATACCATGCCCCCTTATCTGAACCAACACAATATGGTGCCTCTTATGTGTCCCCAACACAATATTGTGCCTCTTATGTGTCCCCAACACAATATGGTGCCTCTTATGTGTCCCAACACAATATGGTGCCTCTTATGTGTCCCCAACACAATATGGTGCCTCTTATGTTCCCCCAACACAATATGGTGCCTCTTATGTGTCCCTAACACAATATGGTGCCCCCTTATCTGACCCAATACAATACGGTACATGTTATGTGCCCACAACACAATATGGTGCCCCTTATGTGCCCGCAACACAATTGTTGCCCTATATGTGCTCCAAACAATATGGTGCCTCTTATGTCCCCCAACACAATATGGTGCCCACTTATCTGACCCAACACAATATGGTGCCTTTTATGTGTCCCCAGCACAATACGGTGCCCCCTTATCTGACCTAACACAATATGGTACCTCTTATGTGCCCCCAACACAATATGGGCTTCTTATAAAACCTCGACACTAGAGATGACGTAATCTCGTGCCGCACAGGATTTTGGACAAGATCTTCAAGCAAGATGGGGGCGGCCGGCCTGTCGCGAACAAATGGAGGCGGTAAGTTTGATTAAATTTTTTTTATTGTCAATTTTACACTCATCTGAGGGGTAAAATGACGGGGGCCGCGCTATCGCAGCTTCCTGTCATTGCACCTGCTACTTACAAAAGCTAATTTTTTTGTGAAATTCGCTCATCTCTACTCAACACAATATGGTGCCCCTTATCTGATCCAACACAATATGGTGCCTCTTATGTGCCCACAACCCAATATGGTGCTCGTTATGTGCCCCCCATATTGTATAGTGCCCCTTAAGTACCTCTCACAAAGTATAATGCCCCATGATCACTGGGACCTAAACTATAGACCCAAACTATAGAGTCACAGAAATCGTGGAGATACCTAGATTTTTATGAGGTGACCCTTTACCATGATTAGAAAAGATACAAAGGGGGTCATTTATCAAACTGGTGTAAAGTAAAACTGGCTTAGTTGACCATAGCAACCAATCAGATTCCACCTTTCATTTTCCAAAGGAGCTCTGAAAAATGAAAGGTGGAATCTGATTGGTTGCTATGGGCAACTAAGCCAGTTCTACTTTACACCAGTTTGATAACTGACCCCCAAAGTTCTTTGTGTGTCTTCATTTGTAATAATTCACCCACGAGGGGCGCTGCGACGTCTGCAGTTCCCGGAGGGAGAACGGTTTTAGAGTTTCATAAAGTAAATCTATATTAATGCAATCCTTCTTTACTTGTTTTCCAATTAGCTTAATTGAATTCAGATTGCTTGAGAGTGGGCAACAGAGACGTTTAGCTTGATGGGATGACAGGCCTGAGCCGAAATGATCCTATTAGCTGCAAGAATGCAAATCCCAGTTACCTCCAGCTTGCCCCATGTGACTCAGCCGATGCTAATCTGCCGTTCCAGTTACTTTCCGTTATCTGGGATATTCCGCCGGTTTCCCTTTCATACGCTCCGCACTGGACTATTAACTCCTGCGTGTCACAGTCTCTACTTGAACTCTGCTCTGCACCTACAGAAAACTTGTTGCATCAGTTGACTGTTTTCAGTAGATGATTATTTGGCGTGTGTATACCTTTAACTGTTAAAGAGAAACTATACCAATTTTAAAAATAGCACAACACAAGGCATGGAGATGGAGATGGCGGTGTTCTTCACTGCAGTGTTTCCATGAGCAAAGGTTCAGGTAAAGGTGGGGAAGGGACATATGTTGAAATACAAATGTTCATGGCAGTCCCGGTTTGGTAGTCACTTGGGGGACACCACTTCTCTGGCAAACGATACCACACTGCCAGGGGTGTAGCTTAAGGCTCATGGGCCCTGGTGCAAAAGTTCAGCTTGACCCAAATTAGAGACCCCCATATCAGACCTCAGACCAGACCTCAAGTCCCCCATTAGACCTCCAGACCCCCTATCAGACCTCAAATCAGAGTCCGCCGGCCCCTTATGTTCTCTTTTGTGCAGGATCAAGAAGTGGCATCAGATGTATGGGAGTTACAAAAACAGTGTAGCATTGGCCGAGATGGGAATACCCCTCTAAATGTTATCTTTAACTCCCCTTAAGTGTTATTTTAATAATTCAGCATGAAAAACTATTTACTTTTGTAATTTATGTTTAGTTACAAAAATGCTATTCTCTTTACTTCATTATAATGGCGCCTTTGGTGTATAATCGGCATAGTAATGTGCAAACTACTGAGGTGGCCGCTCCTGCTTAGTTCCACCCTTAAACTGCCCCTGAGCTATGACAGGGGGAGAGCTGCAGCAGACAGAACACTCCCCCGGAGCTACACTCCCTGGATTTTATGTGGCTGTCATGGCCCATAACAGGTAAGATTCAGCGTTAGGAGGATTTTATGTGGCTGTCATGGCCCATAACAAGTCAGATTCAGCGTTAGGACCACTCACGGGACAGCCTTGGTGTGGCGAGTGGCTTATTACCTTTTGATCAAAACGTATACTAATGTCCTCTTATAGCTTCTATCTTGGGCAGAGTTCTGGTTGCAGAGTGCTGTTGCATTTTTTTGTTTGTATTTATAATTGCCATAGCTACGTGCACCTGCATACAGGGGCGTGCTGACTGACCCCCTTGTGTTTCTGTTTAGTATGTGTTTTAGGTGTGGCAACCTCCTTTTCAGTCGTGCACACCTGACTAGTTTGTCTGCCCTAGAGGCTGGTTTTAATCAGAGTGAGTATAAAGCTGAATGTGCATTCACAGTACCTGCTAGTAGCCATCTGGCTCCAGGAGGAGTGCATAGTGGGCTCAGCATGCATGTTGGTACCTGCATCCCTGGATCTAATGGAGGCTGTTACAGCACCAGAAAGGGTAAATAAGTATGGTTTATCCCAGCATGCATGCTAGGCCCACACTCCCTGGATTTTATGTGGCTGTCATGGCCCATAACAGGTAAGATTCAGCGTTAGGTGGATTTTATGTGGCTGTCATGGCCCATAACAGGTCAGATTTAGCGTTAGGACCACTCACGGGACAGCCTTGGCGTGGCGAGTGGCTTATTACCTTTTGATCAAAACGAACACTAATGTCCTCTTATAGCTTCTATCTTGGGCAGAGTTCTGGTTGCAGAGTGCTGTTGCATTTTTTTGTTTGTACTCCCCCGGAGCTATAATACGAGAGGAACTGCAGCAGAAAGTACACACCCCATAAGCTGTTAAAGTAGAGAGCTGCAGCAAAATGACATGCCCCCTGAGCTGTGATAGGGACGGAGCTGCAGCAGACAGGACACTCTCCTGGAGTTATGATAGGAGGGGAACTGCAGCAGAAAGTACACACCCCATGAGCTGTTAAAGGTAGAGAGCTGCAGCAAAATGACATGACCCCTGAGCTGTGATAGGAACACAGTACAGAGAGGAGGTAGCGATGTGGCTGATAAGCAGCAGCTCTTGTATACAGTCTCCATTACCACAGCCCCACATTATAAAGCAGAAAGGACATGCCCCTTGAACTATGATAAAGAGAGAGAGAGAGCTGTAGAAGAAAGTGCATGTCCCCTCAGTTATAATAGGGGAGAGCTGCTGCAGACAGCACACTCCCTCAGAGCTATGATAAGAGTGAGTACAGAGAGGAGGTGGGGGTGAGGCTGATGAGCAGCAGCACTTGTATGCAGTCTTCATTACCACAGCCCCCCATTATAAAGCAGAAAGGACATGCCCCTTGAACTATGATAAAGAGAGACAGAGAGTTGTAGAAGAAAGTACATGCCCCCTCAGTTATCATAAGGGGAAGAGCTGCGGCAGACAGGACACTCCCTCTGGGCAATGATAGGAGTGAGTAAAGAGAGGAGGTGGGGTGAGGCTGATGAGCAGCAGCTCTTGTATGCAGTCTCCATTACCACAGTCTATCCTGTCCATCCTCTCTGTACTTCATGTCTTCTCATTGAACTCCATTTCTACAGAGATTCAGCTGAAGATATTATCAGCTGTATACAGGATCATAATCCCTGACAAGCAGAGCAGAGAGGAGGATGAGGCGGCTCTTTAGCTCAGTATTCTGAATCTGCTGTGTGATTAGGACAGGTTTTGTGTGTACTAATAGGACGGCGGCCATTTTATTTTTCCCAATGATTGTTACCTAGACAAAACAAGCCATTCTAACCAATTCAGGGGATTTGGGAATATATTTATAATAAAGTAATATTTGAGTATTTTCATTTTCCTAATTCCCGGAGAACTCCTTTAATGGACCTTCTCCTGATGTTCCCAGTTTGACGTATGCTTCTTGAAGGAGGTCTGTATCACACAACCACTGTGTCCTGTCCTCAGCTCCTGCAGCTGCCCTTGTCACATCTCTCTGCCCATGATGTATCAGGTCAAGTATTGGCCAAGGATGTCCATGCAGCTTAGGCTAGTTTTACACCTCTAGTGTGAAACTCCAGCACGCTATTTTGGCAGATGAAAAGGAGAATTGTTCGGACACAAACCGCAGCATGCAACGATTTATGTCCAGCCGACTCTCCACTTCTCTGCCGGAACAGTGTACGGATCTCCAACGGACCCAATTATGCTTAATGGGGCCGCCAGACATTCCGTCTGCATCCAGCAGAGCCGGATATGGTGAATCTCTCTCCTCTAGAGTGTAAGCTCTTATGTGCAGGGATTTCTCTCTTATAGAGTGTAAGCTCTTATGGACAGGGACCTCTTTCCTGTAGAGTGTAAGCTCTTATGGGCAGGGACCTCTCTCCTGTAGAGTGTAAGCTCTTATGGGCAGGGACCTCTCTCCTGCAGAGTGTAAGCTCTTATGGGCAGGGACCTCTCTCCTGTAGAGTGTAAGCTCTTATGTGCAGGGTCCTCTTTCCTGTAGAGTGTAAGCTGTTATGGGCAGAGACCTCTCTCCTGTAGAGTGTAAGCTCTTATGGTCAGGGACCTCTCTCCTGTAGAGTGTAAGCTCTTATGGGCAGGGACCTCTTTCCTGTAGAGTGTAAGCGCTTATGGGCAGGGACCATGGGCGTAGCTATAGGGGGTGCAGAGGTAGAAGTTGCTACCGGGCCCAGGAGCCTGAGGGGGCCCAAAGACCCTTGTGCCACATAAGAAGACACATAAAGCACTGAGGGAAAGGGGGCCCAAGCTGAACACTTGCACCAGGGCCCATGAGCCGTTAGCTACGCCTCTGGCAGGGACCTCTCTCCTGTAGAGTGTAAGCTCTTATGGGCAGGGTCCTCTCTCCTGTAGTGATGAGCGGCAGGTGCCATATTCGATTTCGACGAAATTCGCGAATATTCGAATGAATATTCGTTTCATATTCGTCGAAATCGAATATTCGTCATTATTCTAGTTACCGCGATTAATATGCGATTTAAATAATCGCGTATTGCGATTTTAACTTAAGGCTACTTTCCTAATGGTTTCATATCTAGAATTATAGCGAAGATGACGGATATGACGAATGTATTCGTCATATTCCTCAAAACGAAGATAACGAAGTATTCTACATCTTCGTTTTAGCAACCTATTCGTCAACTTCGCTAATTCTAGAAATCAAATAGGAAGGTTGACTATAGAGACAACTGTGTTTAATTCGCTATGCGATTATTTATATATATTTTTTTAATAAATAGAATAATTATAATAATTATATCAAGTAATATAATTATTCTATTAAAAAAAATCGCATAGCGAATTTAACACAGCTGTCTCTATAGTCAACCTTCCTATTTGATTGCTAGAATTAGCGAGGTTGACGAATAGGTTGCTAAAACGAAGATGTAGAATACTTTGTTAACTTCGTTTTGAGGAATATGACGAATACATTCGTCATATTCGCTATTCGCTAATTCTACCAAGCCAACCATAAAGTTCCTTGCTCATGGAGCGTCCCCATCACCATGGGAACATCTCCATATACTAAAATGTACTGTCGGATTTGAGGAATTACGTTGAAATCGCAATGCGATTAATTCAAGTTATATTAATCGCATTGCAATTTCAACTTAGAGCTGGGTTTATAATGGGTCAGCTTGCTAGAATGAACGAAGTTAACGAATATGGAATATAGCAGCACTGCTAAGTTGAATTCGCAATGCAATTAATTCAAGTTATATTAATCGCATTGCGAATTCAACTTAGCAGTGCTGCTATATTCCATATTCGTTAACTTCGTTCATTCTAGCAAGCTGACCCATTATAAACCCAGCTCTAAGTTGAAATCGCAATGCGATTAATATAACTTGAATTAATTGCATTGCGATTTCAACGTAATTCCTCAAATCCGACAGTACATTTTAGTATATGGAGACGTTCCCATGGATGGGGACGCTCCATGAGCACGGAAGTCGGCAGAAGCGGCAATGGGCACTGACTAGAGCAGCCAGGAAGCCAGGAATCCTCAGGACAGGTAAGAACTACTGTTGGGAAGTGGGAAAGAAAAAAATATAACTAAAAAAAAACAAAAAAAAAAAACGAATATTCGAAATAGCGAATTTATAGCGCTATATTCGAAATATTCGCGAATTAGCGAAGTGCCGATATTCGCTAAAAAAATCGCTATTCGAATATTCGCGCTCAACACTACTCTCCTGTAGAGTGTAAACTTTTATGGGCAGGGTCCTCTCTCCTTTAGAGTGTAAGCTCTTATGGGCAGAGACCTCTTTCCTGTAGAGTGTAAGCTCTTATAGGCAGGGCCCTCTTTCCGGTAGAGTGTAAACTCTTATGGGCAGGGACCACTCTCCTGTAGAGTGTAAGCTCTTATGGACAGGGTCCTCTCTCCTGTAGAGTGTAAGCTCTTATGGGCAGGGACCTCTCTCCTGTAGAGTGTAAGCGCTTATGGGCAGGGACCTGTCTCCTGTAGAGTGTAAGCTCTTATGGGCAGGGACCTCACTCCTGTAGAGTGTAAACTCTTATGGGCAGGGACCTCTCTCTTATAGAGTGTAAGCTCTTATGGACAGGGACCTCTATCCTGTAGAGTGTAAGCTCTTATGGACAGGGACCTCTTTCCTGTAGAGTGTAAGCTCTTATGGACAGGGACCTCTTTCCTGTAGAGTGTAAGCTCTTATGGGCAGAGACCTCTTTCCTGTAGAGTGTAAGCTCTTATAGGCAGGGCCCTCTCTCCTGTAGAGTGTAAACTCTTATGGGCAGGGTCCTCTCTCCTGTAGAGTGTAAGCTCTTATGGGCAGGGTCCTCTCTCCCGTAGAGTGTAAGCTCTTATGGGGGCAGGGACCTCTCTCCTGTAGAGTGTAAACTCTTATGGGCAGGGACCTGTCTCCTGTAGACTGTAAGCTCTTATGGGCAGGGACCTGTCTCCTGTAGACTGTAAGCTCTTATGGGCAGGGACCTCTCTCCTGTAGAGTGTAAGCTCTTATGGTCAGGGACCTGTCTCCTGTAGACTGTAAGCTCTTATGGGCAGGGACCTCTCTCCTGTAGAGTGTAAGCTCTTTAAGGCAGGGTCCTTTCTCCTGTAGAGTGTAGGCTCTTATAGGCAGGGTCCTCTCTCCTGTAGAGTGTAGGCTCTTATAGGCAGGGACCTCTCTCCTGTAGAGTGTAAGCTCCTATGGGCAGGGACCTGTCTCTTGTAGAGTGTAAGCTCTTATCAGCAGGACCTCTCTCCTGTAGAGTGTAAGCTCCTATGGGCAGGGTCCTGTCTCTTGTAGAGTGTAAGCTCTTATGAGCAGGACCTCTCTCCTGTAGAGTGTAACCTGTTATGGACATGGTCCTCTCTCCCACGGAGCGTAAGCTCTTATGGGCAGAGTTGCCTCTCCGGTAGAGTGTAAGCTCTTATGGGCAGATACCTCTTTCCTGTGGAGTATAAGCTCTTATGGGCAGGGACTTCTCTCCTGTAGCGTGTAAGCTCTTATGGACAGGAACCTCCCTCTCCTGTAGAGTGCAAGCTCTTCTGGGCAGGGATCTCTCTCCTGTAGAGTGTAAGCTCTTATAGGCAGAGACCTCTCTCCTATTGAGTGTACAGTATCATAGGCAGAACCTTTCTCCTATGTTTTTCCCTCCACATTGTTACTGAGATAAGTAGCCCAGTACTAATTTTTGGAGAACTTCTCTCCTGTAGAGTGTAAGCTATTATGACCAGGGTCCTCTCTCTTGTACAGTCTACGCTCTTTTGAGCAGGGACTTCTGTCCTGTAGAGTGTAAGCCCGTATGGATACAGATCTTTCCTGTAGAGTGTAAGCTCTTATGGTCATTGTAAATTATCAATTTAAACAGATTAGCTGTCCTGCAGAACAGAGAATGCTGTCTCTCTATAGCCATCTATACACTGACGAGCAAAAGGGTAACGAATAACGATGTTTTTAACTTTTGACTTTCAGGCTCCATATCTCACCATCCACTACAGCTTTGAACGTGAAACTACTATCATTTCTCATACATAAATTGGTCTTGCAACTATTTAGCATATGACTAGTTATGCAGATTCTTGTCCTGTAACTGCCTTGTTACTGTTTATTCTAAATTTTAATTTTTATTATTTTGTAAATCCACCTTTGGCTTTCAACACTGCCTGAACCCTTCTGGGCATGCTCTTGATCAGATTCACGCATGTCTGGACCGAAATCTGTTCCCAGGTCTCTTCTACACGTTCCCAATGTTGGTGCATAATGGGCGACTGACTTGGGTACGAATACAGCTTTTTCTTCATCTCTACCCATAGGTTTTCGATTGGGTTGAGGTCTGAAATTTGGAGTCTGAAAGTCAAAAGTTCAAAACATTGTTTCCCTTTTGCTCATCAGTGTGGGTAGCCAACCTGTAAGTCAACGTCTGACCCACTATAGAGCCTTGAAACATGACTAGGGATTTCAACCAGATCAGAGACACCCATCCGTTTTAGAGTTTTTGCTACTCATCAGCGCAGCATAGGGATCTTATTGGCAGGATAAAATGCTTTTGAAGCCACTCATGAAAGGCATAAGTTCTCCTTGACGAGATTTGGGTCGTGTAGGGAGTCTTACAGGTAATAGTCCTTGGGTAAAGTATGTTTGTAAGGCTTCCAACATCAACTGGATCTCCACTAGCAGAATCAATACCTTACAGCAACACATCCTTTGATGCTCCAGCTAAGTTTTGCCAACCTTGATTCTTTCCTATCCATGCTGGATGCAGCAGGCCCTCTTTAAGCACCATTCTCCTCCATGATGAATTCTTTGCATTCCCATCTTTGTCTTGTCCCATCATTATACTCAACGCTTATCTGATATAGGATTTAACCTTGGTCGGACATTTCATGAAAAGTCAGACAATTCCTGTTTTGTAAGAATGGCGTGTATTGATCTTTAGATTTTCTGCATGTATCCTGAATCTCAGGGTCAGAACATACAGGAGGCATGCAGAACAATCTGTATGGAGGATTTGACATGAATAGCATTTGAGTATTCACATATTTACAGAACCCCCTCATTGTCTGCCATCCGTGAGACGTGACCTTTACTATTGTGTCCTCCGATTATTATCTATTATGTGTTATTAACACTTAGATTTTCTATAAACAAGTAGCATCTTAGAAATAAGTGGAAGAAATGTCATCAAATTCCAAATGATCCACAATTCCTTAAGGCATGTAGAGCACAGAAAACTTGATACCTTCTTGAATCAATTTATTTAAGCCTATATTAAGTGAATACAAAAACCTATCTTCAGATCTAAAGCCCTTATAAAGGACATGGATGATTGGAAATCAATTGTATTCAGCAAAAATCAACTCTGCGTACTTTTGTGAAAAGAAATATAGGCTGAAGCATTTCTTCCATTTCCCTGCATTTAATGTGCATAAAACAACTTTTTAATTCTCCATTTTATTAGGCTGCTATCCAGTGAAAACTTCTGTGTCCAGACTGGGACTTAGTCAGCTCTCTCTCACCTTCTCCCAGCAGGAAGTCCCAGCACAATATCAAGACAGTTATATGCAGTGAAATACAAAAGGAATGACATTAATAGTATATGCAGTCGGCTGGCACTTCTGTTCTGGGAGGACAAGTTGTGGTTTTAATTGACAGGAAATGAGGTTTGCAATCTTTGATCGTAAAGAGTTACTGAGGAAGCAGGATCAACCCCATTAAACCAGGTAGACTGCCTGGTAGAGTTGACCCTGCTGATTTAAAGAATACCTGTCTTGTGAACATTGGTTACAAAGTAACATAGGGGGTCATTTATTATACTAAAATATGCCTATATTACGTGTATTTCAGGCGCAGATTGCGGCACAACCTTTAGTTGCACCGCAATCTGTGACGTTTCCCTGCTCACGCCAGGTCTAAGCAGGTGGACGTGGTGTGGGTGGGGAAGGAGTGGGCCAGTAGGCCCATCTTATTTTCCATTCTCTACACCTGTTTCAGGCGTACAAAAAGGACTACATGTAAGACAGCTAGGAAGCTGTCTTACATTTAGAAGTGGTGGAGGATCCGCCAAAGATATGGAGAGGCCGGTGTTTTAAACCTCAGTGAAAACACCTGAAATACTAGACCGAAATCTGTGTCAGAGCATCTCCAGAGAGGGCAATTTATTTATTTTTTGGGGGCGGGGTTTGGAAAATAGCAATATAGGTGTGCAACATGTATCTTACAATAGAGAGAGTAGCAGATTAACGCTCTGAGTGATATCGTAAAATACTAGTCCAAAATATGTGTCAGGGCGTCTTCAGACAGTTCAAGTTTTTTTTATTTTTTTGCAAAATATACAGCAGCAACACTAGTGTGCAACGTGTGTCCTATAATACAGAGGGTAGTGTTTCAAATCTTTGAGTGATAATGTGTAATAGACCAAAATCTGTGTCAGGGCATCTCCAGAGAGTTCAAATTTTTTTGGGGTGGGGGAGTTTGGTAAACTAGTAATATATGTATGTGTTTAACGTGTGTCTTACAATACAGAGAGTATTGTTTTAAATCTTTGATAATACTGAAATACTAGTCAAAAATCTGTGTCAGAGCATCTCTAGACAGTTCAATGTGGTTTGTTGTTTTTGCAAAATATAGCAATACAGATTACAAGTGTGAAACGCGTGTCTTATATCAGAGAGTGTAGTGTTTTAAATCTCTGCATGATAACGTGAAATACCAGGCCGCAATCTGTCAGGGCATCTGCAGACAATTAAAGGGGTCTCCGGCTTTTAATATTGATGACCTATCCTCAGGATAGGTCATCAATATCAGATCAGCTATATGAGGAGACAGCGAGTGCAGTGTGCCCCGTGCCGTCCACACCTTCTCTCTTCCTGCTGCTTTGCTATAGACGTAGTAGCAGCAGCAGGAAGAGAGATGGGAGACGGCATGTGTACACTGCATGCGCCGTCTCCTCATACAGCTGATCGGCAGGAGTGCCGGGTGTCGGACCCCCGTCGATCTGATATTAATGACCTATCCTAAGGATAGGTTATCAATATTAAAAGCCAGGAGAACCCCTTTAAAGTTCTTTGTTTTTTTTGGGGGGGGGGAGGAGGGTAAATAGCAACATACGTGTGCAACGTGTGTCTTACAATACACAGGGTAGCATTTTAAATCTCTGAGTGAAAACATGAAATACTAGTCCGAAATCTGTGTCAGGGCATCTCCAGACAGTTCCACTTTTTTCTTTTTTTTTGAAAGATATAGCAATACAGGATACAAGTGTGCAACATGTGTCTTATAATAAGAGGTTTAAGTTTGATATCTCTGAGTGATAACGTGAAATAGTAGGCCAAAATCTGTGTCAGGGAACCTGCAGACAGTTTAAGTTTTTTTTGTTGGGGGGGGGGGGGGTTTGTGAAAATGTCAAAATTCATGTGCAATGTGTGTCTTACAATACAGAGGGTAACATATTAAATCACGTGAAATACTAGTCTGAAATCTTTGTCAAGGGATCTTCAGACAGTTCAAGTGTTAGGGCTCATTCAGAAGACCATAAGTGTTGTGCGGTCCGCAAATTGCAGATCCGCAAAACACGGATACCGGTAGTGTGGTTTCCACTTTTGTAGAACGCACAGGGACAGCACTATATGGAAATGCCTATCTGGCCAGATATAGTAGTAGTAGGCTGCTGCTCTCTCTGGTTTCAAAAAGACGCAACATTATCTTTGAGGAGAAAGAAGATGAGATTGAGGATTGAATAGCTCACTCCTCCTCTCAGTCACAACAGGATGACGTGAAGGCAGTGTCGGACTGGGGTGCCTAGGGGCCACCAGTATAATTTATTTTGGGGGCCCACCGTACGGATACATTCAAATATTGCCTGCTCACACAGCAGCAAGATGCTACCAGAGCATTGAATATGGGGTCCATGCAGCAACTTTGAGAAAGTAGGTCCTGGGGAGAAGAGGACACTGGTAGCTTTCCTCTATAGCTAAAAGTCATCTTAGCCATCTGATCGTAAGTGTAATAATAAACTGGCGAGTTTCTTTAATAATCTATCAGGTGTTTTATATGAACATAGGCTGGTTAAGGGGCTGTACATTGAATATGTATGTAGTGCAGTAAGTCTACTGTGTTATATGCCACTTGTGCAGGGGGTGGGAGACTAGGGGTCCACCTTACTCAGGAGCCCACCGGGGAATTCACCTCTACCCCTGTGGGCCAGACCGAGCCTGTGTGGAGGTGACATCTGAGTCTGAAACAGTGCTCTGGAGCTAGAGTTCACAGAATTCCTCTTGCTTCTTCTCCTTGTAGTCCCAGAGAAGCCTTTCAGTTGAGTCCTCTCCATCTTTACTGCCCCTTCCTAGTGGGGTGCCTTCTTATTTCCAAACATGTGGTAAGTAAACCCCACCATGCCCTATTGCAGATAGTCAAGAGAGTCTCTCTGTTGACGACTTGTGTGAGAGCAGTCAGCGTTTCGACAGACCTGGAGAGGAGGTTCAGGAGGAGGCTGGGGGCCACATGCATAGCTGTATTAGTGGTGGTAATAGTGGCAACCGTAGCCATTGTATTAGCAGTGGTGGAAGGGACAGTAGCAGTAGGGGAAAATGCATAGTAGGGAATTAGGAAGCGAGGCAAGGAACCACCCCGATATCTCACAGTCTGATAAAAATGGCAGGAGGGTTAGAACTCCAATGATGGTTGTGTGTTGGACAGGACCTGGGAGCCAGATTGGGGTGCTGAGGATGAGGAAATATCAGAGGAGGAGGGTAGTAGCTGCAACAGCAATAAAGAGCAGAGGCGACATGACTCCTAAAGAACTGCCAGGGCTATATCTGCTTCGGTATCTGGTGATGCCACTGACGCCGGTGGTACATTAAGCCCAAAATGTCCCAGAGCCAGGGGTGTTGCTAGGTTAAAACATTCGGGGCCTGGGCCCATGATGTTTTTTCCCAGGCCGCGAATGTCATGCCTGCCAGCCAGGCTCGGACTGGCCCACAGGGGTACAGGGGAATCCCCCGGTGGGCCCCTGAGCAAGATGGGCCCCTAGTCTCCCACCCCCTGCACTAGTGGCACATAACACATTAGATTTACTGCACTACATACATATATTCAATGTACAGCACCTCAACCAGCCTATGTTCATGTAAAAAACTTGTTAGATTATTTCTTATATTTGAATGTATCCATACAATGGGCCCCCAAAATAAATTTTACTGGGTACCCCAGTCCGACACTGCTGCCAGCTAGATACAACTGTATTGCCATCCTCAGGACGGCAATACAATTTAATCCAATGCAGTGGAAGAGCTGAAGGACCTGTGGTGACATCACAGGTCATGTGACCAGTATAATAGGCAGTGGTTGAGAAGGTCCTGAGATGATGTCATCATGTGACCAGCGCAGAAGAGGATGGCGCTCAGAAGTGAAGAGAATTCCTGGGAAGAAGCTGTGGTGAGGTCTGCTACATGAGGAGAGGTAAGTGAAGGGAGAGGCAGAGCAATGCTGGGAGTTGGGGTTATTTAACTGGGACGGTATGTTAGGGCTGAAGGGAGGGATGTTATTTACATAGAACTGAGTGTTGGAGGGAGCTGGGAGAGGGAGTGATGGTATTTACATGGGACTGTATGTTGATGGTGGCTGTGGGAGGGATTGATTTTACTTACATGGGACTGAATATTGGAGGGGGTTGGGGCAGGGATGATGTTATTTACATGGGACTGTATGCTGAATGTGGCTGTGGGAGGGAGTGATGTTGTTTACATAAGACTGTATGTTGAAGGCGGCTGTTGGAGGGGATTATGTTATTTACATAGGACTGTATGTTGGAGGCGGCTGTGGGAGGGAGTGATGTTATTTACATGGGACTGTGTGTCGGAGGGGGTTGGGGGAGGCAATGATGTTATTTACATGGGACTATGTTGAAGGCGGCTGTGGGAGGGGATTATGTTATTTACATCGGACTGAATGTTGAGGGGGCGATGTTATTTACATGGGACTGAATGTTGACAGTGCAATGTTATTTACATAGGACTACTGTATGTTGAAGGTGGCTGGTGGGGGGAATGATATTATTTACATGGGATTGAATGTTGAGGGAGTAATGTTTACATGGGATTACATGTTGGAGGCGGCTGGGGAGTGGGTGATATTATTTACTTGGGACTGTATGTTGAAGGGAATTACTATTGGTGGGACTATGAGGAGCACTATTACTATGGGGACATTCATGTTTCTTCAGGATAGTATTTGGGGGTATTGGGGAGCACAGCGAGCAGCAGGATAACACTGTGGGACTCCAGTTGTGAGATTATGGTAGAAATGTGAGGAACCTAAGATGTCCGTGTGTCACACTCTGCAGAGACGAGTGGCGGCTGAAAAAAGTTGTACGTACCAAATGGAGAAGATGATGACAGAGAAGATCTACATCAGAGGAGACGTCACCTGGGAGGCACAGGATGTGACAGTTATGTGCTGCTGTATAGCAAGTACAGCAAAATGCGGTGTGTGGGGGGAGGGGGGAGCGACTTAGAGAACTGGGCCATATTCATTGGGGCTTGGGCCCCAGAACTTTTGAGACCCTAGCACTGCCCCTGCCCAGAGCTAAGCCAAGCTTGGCTGCCTCTAGCTCTGCAAGACTATCTTACGTCTGGCAGTTTTTCTCCACACTGCGTTGCCCCGTGCAAGCTCTGCAAGAGTAAAATAAACCGTGGGCAGGCAAACACAAACATAGGCACCACAACTCTTTTGAATCAAATGAAACGTCATCAGCCCATCCCGTGGGCAAGCAAAGGTGGCAGCCAGCTAACGCAATAAAAGCTTGCTACTTCTCCTGGTCCTCTTTGCGGTAGCCAGGTCTCATCCACAGCCAGTACAGTGTCTTTTACATTGTCATCATCACTTTCTGCTTCTCCAGGCCAGACACCTCTTTCTCCTATTTTGCTCGGTTGCGTGACCAGGAGACAACTCTACACGTCCAGCAATCCGCTGGTAGGCAAGCTTAATTTCCACCTGGCCAAGTTGCTGTTGGTGCAGTACCATTTATTAGAGTCAGCTGCCTTTAGGGAACTGAGGGCGTCTGCTCAGCCTTGCCAGCATTATTTCTCCCATAAAGCCATCCCTGCCCTGTACTCTAAGTTGGCAGAGAACCTTGGCCGCTCCTTGGAACTTTCAATGTGCAGCAATGTGCACGCCCTCGTGGGCACCTGGAGCAGTTGTTACTGGCAGGGACAGAACGTCTTTCATGGACCACTGGGTCAATGTTTTTTGCCGCATAAGCAAAGTGGCATCCCAGTAACAAGGCCAGGTACTTTTGCCCCCCCCCCCCCATGATTGTGTCTCCCTGGCTCCCAAAAAGGCACTTATCTGCCTCCTCCAGCTCCTCCTCCATGGACATGCTCCAGTCTCCAAAAGCAGCAGGGCACAGCGTCACTCCCTCTCCTTCCTATCACATGTGTCAAGTCAACTGTTGCCACGACGTGGTGGAGCTGATTGGCCTGGGCAAGAGTAGTCACAGGCGAGCAATTGCTAAAGTACACCAAATGGCAAACATCCCTCTGACTGTCACCCCACCGACTTCAACTGGGTGTGAGATGGGGAAACAGCTCTCCTTGTCTGAACACTGTTTGTGTAGATCAAATTAAATGATTCCTAAACACAGCTACAGACTGCATATTTCCTTATACATGAGAGGTGGAGTTACACACAGAGCCTGGAGAGGAAGAGAAAGGGAGCAGCCATCTTAGAGTTAGCTGAGACTGAGGAACTGTGTCAGCAGAGGATCCGACGGCATCCAGGTGTGGGAGCATACATCAGGGACCAGAGCTGCAGCTAAGTGAAGCTGATCATGTCCAAGACCCTGATCCTGTCCAGAGGAAGTAGGATTGCTTCCAGGAACTCTGATGAGAGCTGAGGAGCAAAGCTACATACACTGCGGGACCACATGCTTTTGGAAAGGCATTTGTTTTGTTCAGATTCACCAGCAACCCCGGGTTGGTAAGATCATGCACGCACCTTATTACAGTGTTGGCACCTAGAGACTGAGACCAGGCCTGTAGTTAGTTAGTTAGGGTCTCTGTGTCAGGCCACAATTGTTGCTATTGTCCATTGCAAGGACTCCATAACTTAAAGTGACATTTCACACTGGAGAGCTGATAAACTTCCCACAACCTCAAGCCAGGCTGGCGTTTTTGCTCAGGAGGAATACTCAGGCACGTGCTACAAGACCAGTTATGGTAGGGGGAATTTTATAGAGCTTTGTAAGATTGTAAGCCGTTGTGCTGCACTGCAGGCTAGCCCGCACCACACACCCAAACAGTTATTCTCGTTTTTTTAGGGTAATAACAGGTAAGGTGTGGCAGTTTAGTTGTGCCTGCCAGTAGGTAAATTACCACACTTTCCTCCTGCATCCATCAGAGGGTGCCCTGCTGTGCAGAGTCTCAGCCTTCAGGCTGGGTGTATGTAAATTTATTGTATGTTCCCAGCATTTGTGGTTGTGTTCATTGCCACGTTTAAGTAAAATTCTGTTTTGACAAAAGCTGGTGGTGGAGTTGTTTTCCTCGTTCGTGACTTTGCTGTATCCTGGGGAGCCCACCCTGGTACACGGCTTACATGGGCAAGATGGTCTGCGACAATGGCCGCAACAATGTGGCTGCACTGAACCTGTGGGAAATAACACATACTGCATGGCTCACGTCATTAACCTAGTCAGGCAACGCTGTTAAAATAAAGTACACTGGCTTACGTATAGTGCTAGCAATGCCCAGGACACTGTCTTTGCAATTTTGCTATTCTTACATGGCGAGGAACGCTCTTCTGGACTTGAAGGAACAGAACTGCTTGCTTTTATAGCCGTTTAATCTGTGACGTTCCACTCATCATAATTCAACATTGCACATACTAGAGCATTCGTACAAGCAGCGGAAAGCCGTGAATGATTTTCTCATGCACCAGACCACTTCAGCAGCAGTGTTGAGGCCAGGCAGTGGCAGCTCATCCGAGATGCCTGTCAGGTGCTGAAGCCCTTCGAAGAGGCCACAAAGTTTGCCAGCAGGGAACTGCAGCATTAAAGCAGATGCTGACGCTCATGCAGCAGGGGACAGCGGCAGAAGAACAGCTAACACATCTTGCTGCCTGCACTGTAGCTGTTGGGGACCAACAAGGAGAAACTGTCATGAAGAAGGAGGATGAGGAGCTGCCACTGAAAGAGGAGGAGGTGGAGGAGCAAGAGGATGATGATGGCACCGGCCACGACACCCAATCGTGTCAGTGAGGGGCTAAGCTAGAAAGAACTGGCTCATCGGGCTTGCTGGCAAGATTGGCGAGCTCTATGCTCGCTTGCTTATGCACTGACAGGCGGGTGACATCCCAAGAGCGCAAGCTGTCCTCTGTCAGTGTCCAAAACATCATTTTTGTCAAAATGAGCCAAGTCTGGATTCAAGAGGATTTTCACACTCCTCTAGCTGAGGCCAATGAATAGATCTAGCCTTGCTAACAGTGCCCCATCTCACCACTGTTGCTGTTTGCCTGCCTGCTGACTATCATGTTCCATATGGCTGCTGCTGTATCCATCATGCCACTGATGCCATCATGTTACCACCACCGCTTCAACTGCTACTCCTCGCTGCTAATCCCCTACTGCCACCACTATTAACACTACACATCTGCCACTACTACCACTACTACTATTGCTACTACTACCCATCCACACTGCACTGCTGGTGCTCCTAATTAAAAGGGAGAACTTTTTTAGATTCGTTCACAACAAGCCACTTTTTCTTCTGACAATTAACACCTGTGTGTGGCATGTGGGCAGGCATTTTGACCCGTCAAGGCATCATTTTTGGGTGCCTGGTCCCCCAACAATCCATATTTTTTTTCCCATAACACCATGTTTGTTTAAGCCCTTCTGTCTGATAAGGGACTTTTTTTTATAGCTTTAAAAGATAATAAAGCATAAGTCATGCGACAGCGCAGTGTATTAAACACTCTGTATGTTAATCCCGTCAAACGTGCGTTTACCCATAGCTATGTACTGTATGTCAGTGTCACCCAGACATCATTTACTATTGGTGTCATTGAGGTCAAGAGCTTAGGGACGGAGTGATGGATTGGGGTGGAGAAAAAAAAAATGAACGAAAAGAGATATGTTATTCTAAAAAGTTCTAGTAGACTAGAGGGAGTTATATACCAACTTCCAGGGCAATTGGAGCCACTTTTTGGGTCCGAACCAAACTTATTCAAAACTTCAATGAATTGGAACCGAACCAAATTTCGACAGGTACACTCATCTCTAATTTCAACCAAACCAGTGACACTGGTTTTGGAGTTTTTGCTACTCATCAGCACAGCGTAGGGAACTTATCGGCAGGATGAGGTGCTTTTGAAGGCACACGTTCTCCTTGCAGACATTCTGGTGGTGCTGGTGCAGGGAGTCTTACAGGCAATGATCCTTAGTCAAAGTATGTGTATAAGATATGTGTAAAGGCTGTATTACACCAACAGATTATCTGGTCAGATGGCCGTTTACACACACAGATATTTTGTTCTACATAACAACTATTGGTCTGATTGGACAGAAATTGGCCATTAATCTGTTGATCTAATACAGCTCGAAGACTCCCACATCAGCTGGATGTTGGGAGTCAGGAGAATCAGTGCCTTAGAGCCACACATCCTATGAAACTGTATGAAACCTTGATGCTGTCCTGTGCATGGCTCTCTTTAAGTACCGTTCTCCACCATGACGAATCCTTTTCATTCTCATTTTGTCTGACACAATCATTATATTCAACGTTCATCTGATATAGGATTTAACCTTGGACAGATATTTCATGATGATCTTGGCAATTTCTGTTTGTAAGAATGCCATGCATTGACCTGTAGATGTTCCTCATCTATCCTGAATCTCAGGGTCAGAAGATACAGGAGGCATGCAGAACAATCTGAATTGAGAATTTCACATGAATAGCATTGGGTATTCACTCGTTATCCTTCATCCGTGATAAGTGACCTTTACTATTGTGTTCTCCGATTATTATTATCCATCCTGTTTTATTAACCCTGACATTGACCCTGATCATTAAACAAGTGGCATCTTAGAAATAAATGGAAGAAATGTAATCAAAGTCCAAATGATCTACAATTTCCTAAGGCATACAGAGCACAGAAAACTTGGAACCTTCTTGAATCAATAGATTTAAGCCTATAGTAAGTGAATTCAAAAATCTATCTTCAGATCAAAGGTCTTCATAAAGGACATGGATGACTGAGGATAAATTGTATTCATCAAAAATCAACTCAGCGTATTCTTGTGAAAAGAAATATAGGCTGAAGCATTACCACATTTCCCTGCATATGATGTCCATGAAACAACTTTTTAATTCTCCATTATATCAGGCTGTTGTCCAGTGAAAACTTCTGTGTCCAGACTGGGACTCAATCAAACAGTGATCAGCCGGCACTCCGTTCCAAGGCGTGGTGCACGTGTCAGAGATAGCAATCTCAGCATATAGTATAAGGAAAGACCGGCACTCACTTGATCTTCGTATTCTTATGATGCTTTTATTAGTCACATATGTGACTAATAAAAGCATCATAAGAATACGAAGATCAAGTGAGTGCCGGTCTTTCCTTATACAGACTGGGACTCAGTCAGCTCTCTCTCACCTTCTCCAGGCAGGAAGTCCCAGCACAATATCCATCAGGTTATATGCAGTGAGACACAAAAGGAATGCCATTAATAGTATATGCAGTCGGCAGGTTTGCACCTGCACCGTCTGGGCCCTTCTATGGGCCCGGTCTTCATCAGCTGCCTTGCTCATGCGCCGAAAGGATGTGCAGCGCCACACTGTCCACTGAAGGTGCGTCTGCATGAGCTTTCCAGCAGTTGCTCGATGATGTCGGGAGAGGAGGTAAAGAGGAGAGGAGCGGGTCTCCAAAAAAGGCTACTTTCACACTAGCGTTTTGGCTTTCCGTTTCTGAGATCCGTTCAGGGCTCTCAGAAGCGGTCCAAAACGAATCAGTTTTGCCCTAATGCATTCTGAAAGGAAAAGGATCCGCTCAGAAAGCATCAGTTTACCTCCGTTCAGTCACCATTCCGCTCTGGAGGCGGACACCAAAACGCTGCCTGCAGCATTTTGCTGTTCGCCTGAGAAAACGGAGCCAAACGTTTTCTCTGACACAACAGAAAACGGATCCCTTCCCACTGACTTTCAATGGTGTTCATGACGGATCCGCCATGGCTATAGAAGACATAATACAAACGGATCCGTTCATGATGGATGCAGGCGGTTGTATTATTGTAACTGAAGCGTGACGGATCCGCAAAAAAACGCTAATGTGAAAGTAGCCTAGGATGGAAGTGTTTGGGCTCCTTTGTGAATAAGTAGTGCCCCTCTTTTATGCTTATTTGCATACCATTATAAAGATGGTTTTCAGGGACTATAAATAACTAAAAAGGAACACAAAAGTATGTCTGGCATAGGATGTTTGTGAACGATAGGGCATCAGGAACAATTTAAAATATAAATAGGTGGTAAGGGACACCCCTTAAATTGCCAATATTTCAATTGTGCCATAAATCCTACCTCTTCCCCAAGTATATCCGGACGACCCTTCAGTGTGCAATCTTTATTCAGAAAATCTGCCAATCTTCCTAACCCCTTAGAACATCAATTTTAAACTCTTCCCACTTTTAATTGTAAATCATAGGTGTGAAATGTAAAGATTTCCTCACCTGAACAATCTGCTTCTCTGCAAATCATTTTTCCTATAGGGGTTTTACCTTAATAATCAGCTATAAGTTCTTCCTTAATCCTCTGCTCTCTTTCACTATTATCACTAAGTGTAGCAATGAAGGGTAGTCATTCCATTTTGCCATATGTCCCATATTTCCAACCAAATATATCTGGAACTGCAAGACCTCATTTTTCCATCGGAAGCGCCAAGTACTTTTGCTTTAGTATAACTCTCTTATAGTTCCAGGTGAGCTCGTCCACCGAATGTGCAATTTGCCTAAACAAGGACTTCCTGATCCAGGTTGGAGCATTACCAAGATAATAAATTATCCGGATTAGTAAAATCATTTTAAATAAAGAAATTCTATCAGCCATTGTAAAGGGCATTTTGCTCCATATCTTTATTTTGCATGTGGTCCTATTCTGGGATAAGTATAAATGTAAAGGTTTTGGTCTGGGGTCAGGATTTATTTAGAGGTCTGGTCTGTGGTCAGCATTTATTTAGAGGTATGGTGTGGGATCTGTATTTGTTTTAAAGTTTTTTCTGCATATGGTCTGTATTCTATAGAGCTTCTTGTATGGGGTTTGTATTTATTTAGTGGTCTGGTCTGGGGTCAGCATTTATTTAGAGGTCTGGTCTGTGGTCAGCATTTATTTAGTGGTCTGGTCTGGTCTGGGGTCAGCATTTATTTAGAGGTCTGGTCTGGGGTCAACATTTATTTAGAGGTCTGGTCTGGGGTCAGCATTTATTTAGTGGTCTGGTCTGGGATCAGCATTTATTTAGTGGTCTGGAGTGGGGTCAGCATTTATTCAGAGGTCTGGGGTCAGCATTTATTTAGTGGTCTGGTCTGGGGTCAGCATTTATTTAGTGGTCTGGTCTGGGGTCAGCATTTATTTAGTGGACTGGTCTGGGGTCAGCATTTATTTAGTGGTCTGGTTTGGGGTCAGCATTTATTTAGTGGTCTGGTCTGGGGTCACCATTTATTTAGAGGTCTGGTCTGGGGTCAGCATTTATTTAGTGGTCTGGGGTCAGCATTTATTTAGTGGACTGGTCTGGAGTCAGCATGTATTCAGTGGTCTGGTCTGGAGTCAGCATTTATTTAGAGGTCTGGTGTGGGATCAGCATTTATTTAGAGGTCTGGTCTGGGGTCAGCATTTATTAAGTGGTCTGGTCTGGGGTCAGCACTTATTTAGTGGTCTGGTCTGGGGTCACCATTTATTAAGAGGTCTAATCTGGGGTCAGCATTTATTTAGTGGTCTGGTCTGGGGTCCGCATTTAGTTAGAGGTCTGGTCTGGGGTCAGCATTTATTTAGTGGACTGGTCTGGAGTCAGCATTTATTTAGTGGTCTGGTCTGGGGTCACCATTTATTTAGAGGTCTGGTCTGGGGTCAGCATTTATTTAGTGGTCTGGTCTGGGGTCAGCATTTATTTAGTGTTCTGGTCTGGGGTCAGCATTTATTTAGAGGTCTGGTGTGGGATCAGCATTTATTTAGAGGTCTGGTGTGGGATCAGCATTTATTTAGAGGTCTGGTCTGGGGTCAGCATTTATTTAGTGGACTGGTCTGGAGTCAGCATTTATTTAGTGGTCTGGTCTGGGGTCAGCATTTATTTAGAGGTCTGGTGTGGGATCAGCATTTATTTAGAGGTCTGGTCTGGGGAGTCAGCATTTATTTAGTGGACTGGTCTGGAGTCAGCATTTATTTAGAGGTCTGGTGTGGGATTAGCATTTATTTAGAGGTCTGGTCTGGGGTCAGCATTTATTCAGAGGTCTGGGGTCAACATTTATTTAGTGGTCTGGTCTGGGGTCAGCATTTATTTAGAGGTCTGGTCTGGGGTCAGCATTTATTTAGTGGACTGGTCTGGGGTCAGGGTTTATTTAGTGGTCTGGTCTGGGGTCAGCATTTATTTAGTGGTCTGGTGTCAGCATTTATTTAGTGGACTGGTCTGGGGTCAGGGTTTATTTAGTGGTCTGGTCTGGAGTCAGCATTTATTTAGAGGTCTGGTGTGGGATCAGCATTTATTTAGAGGTCTGGACTGAGGTCAGCATTTATTTAGTGGTCTGGTCTGGGGTCAGCATTTATTTTGTGGTTTGGTCTGGGGTCAGCATTTATTTAGAGGTCTGGACTGGGGTCAGCATTTATTTAGTGGACTGGTCTGGGGTCAGCATTTATTTAGTGGTCTGGTCTGGGGTCAGCATTTATTCAGTGGTCTGGGGTCAGCATTTATTTAGTGGTCTGGTCTGGGGTCAGCATTTATTTAGAGGTCTGGTGTGGGATCAGCATTTATTTAGAGGTCTGGTCTGGGGTCAGCATTTATTCAGAGGTCTGGGGTCAGCATTTATTTAGTGGTCTGGGGTCAGCATTTAATTAGTGGACTGGTCTGGGGTCAGCATTTATTTAGTGTTCTGGTTTCAGCATTTATTTAGTGGTCTGGGGTCAGCATTTATTTAGTGGACTGGTCTGGGGTCAGCATTTATTTAGTGGTCTGGTCTGGGGTCAGCATTTATTTAGTGTTCTGGTCTGGGGTCACCATTTATTTAAAGGTCTGGCCTGGGGTCAGCATATATTTAGAGGTTCTGGCCTGGATCATCATTTATTTAGAGGTCTGGGGTCAGCATTTATTTAGAGGTCTGGTCTGTGGTCAGCATTTATTAAAAGGTCTGTTCTGGGGTCAGCATTTATTTAGAGGTTCTAGTCGGGAGTCAATATTTAGTGGTATGGCCTGAAGTCAGTATTTATTTAGTGGTTGTAGTCTGGGGACATAATTTATTTACAGATCTGGTCTGGGTTCAGTATTTATGTAAAAATCTGGTCTGGGTTCAGTATTGATTTAGAGGTTCTGGTCTGGTTTCAGTATTTATTTGCAGATTTGGTCTTGGATCTGTATTAGTTTAGAGTTTCTGGTCTCGGTTCAGTATTTATTTAGAGATCTGGTCTTAGGTCTGCATTTGTTTAGAGTTTCGGGTCTGTGGTTTGTATTTTTAACGAGTTTGATTTAAAAGCTGTGCTGGTTTAGAGAAAAAATAGATGTGTCTGCAATTTTTTTTTTGAGGCTGGTGGTACTTGACTAGATTATTTTGGTGGTGATTATCATAATTTTTCAGCTCACAGTAAATTATGGTAGTGAGTTCTTATCAGTATATTGACTATAGACATGTATTACTATCATTCATTGGGGTTTTCCAATTTGTTCGTAAAAAATGTAGCCTGTCCGTGATTTTGGGATAAATTTCCAGAAAAAAATAAAAAATCTGGTTTTGCAACCCTGCTGGGAGGTCTGGTGTCTATATTCATTGTGGGGTATAATGAAGGGGATCATATGCATTACTTATGACTGAAATGACTTAGGTTGTGGGGCGTGTCCTATATAAATAAGCGGAGCATCCGTTATTTAAAAAAAATTCACATGCCGCTTACTACCTCACTTCTCAAAATGTCTCCGATGTCACATGTTGGCAAGAATTATATAACCGAAAAATTGTCAAACCTGGAAAGATACAATGTTTACCTTTCTAATTCAAAGAGGGACATCGGGCGTTACATAATCCAGTGTTTGCATATGGCCTGACACTAATCACTCACCTTGTGTGTGGATATAATAAGGGTTAATTGTAAGTTTCTTCACTGCTCACCCAAGGCTCCTGTCAATGGCATTTCATTAAGGTGAATGGGTCACGATTGTAACATGCAAATACTGTATGTGCTCGTTAGACGCATCATTTAATATGAAAGGAATTAATGGGGTTTAGTTGTTAATCACTTTCAGCTAATCCCCCAGACACCTATTAAACAAGCCGGTTCTACCTCTTTACTATTGTTACTAAGCAACACCTGTAAATCAGGTCTGCTTAACGACGTGATTGACGTACATGCCCAAATGTGATCCGACACCACAACCGCTTTTCCCATCTACAGGGATTAGGAAAACCACTCCCTAAGGCCTCATGCACACGAACGTTTTGTTTGCTGGTGTAAAGGCCGTTTTTATGAGTTCCGGATACGGAACTTTTATGGATTTATTTCAATGGGTCCGCTAAAAAAACGGAAGTGTTTCCGTGTGCATTCCGTTTCCGTATTTCAGTTTTTCCGTTCGTGTGCATGAGGCCTAAAGGAAAGGTGCAGGGAAAGTACAGAATGAGGGTCTCATTTTATTTTTTTTACTTTTCAGAAACAGCACCAGCTTTGTCCGTGGCTGTGTCTGGTATTGCAGCTCAGTTCCGTTCACTAGACTGCAATACCAGACACATCCTGAGGACAAGAATGGCGCTGTTTCCAGAAATAAAATATGTCCTAGCCTTAGTTATTCAGGATGAAAAGTTAGTAAAACAGGAAATCAAATGAGCTTTATTTTTACCTAGGCAATTTGAGGGTCAGTTTCCATAATTATGTATTTTGCAGTGGAAAAAAAATACTATGTGGATTTGTTGTGGATTTTGCTTATGCATTTTAAAGGGTGAAATCTGAGCTGAAAATATATAACAGATATATATATATATAACATAAATTGACGATTTATCAGACGGATTAAAAATCTGCATCAAAGGACGATTGCCGCTGCAGTTTGTTTTTTTCCTTCTTGCAAAATCGTATCCACTTTTTGCTACTGTAGGTGCAGTGGATTTTCCCTTTAAGATTCTGCAGCAGAAAATTCACAGAATCTCCGTCCATGACCTTAACACTGGGTTCAGACCTGAGCGTTTTGAAGCCTAGCGTTTTTGGTGCGTTCAAGACTTGCGTTTAGGCGCGTTTTTTTCAAGCGTTTTGGTAAATAGTGTAGTGCGTTTATGTGATTGACTGCATAGTTGGCCAATGACCAATGATATAGTTTGGCCAATCTGAGTGCTTTAGAGGTGTGACATTCCATGGTGGCTGATTCAGCATGTTGCAAACTTTGTAAAACGCGCATCCATAGGCGCGTTTTACGCTGCACAAACGCCCGAACAACACGCCTATCGCGTTTCCCATTGAAGTATATTGGCACCAAACGCTCGAAAAAAGCCCGAATTAACGCGAACATACTTGCTTATGCGTCGGACGTTTATAGGCGCCTACGAACGCGCATAAAAATGCGCAAGTGTGAACCACCCCCATTGGAATGCATGGTTCCTGTACTGTTGTGCGTTTTTATGCGCGTTCGAACGCGGCGTTTTACGCGAAAGTGTGAACTGAGTGTAAAGGGGTTGTCCAGAGGAAGGATTTTTATTTATTTATTTAAAAAGGTCACAATGGATTAATAAATAAATAAATAAACATTGCTCACCTCACTACTACCCGGCTGCTCACTTGTTCCTGGTAAACATACAGGAAATGGCTGCTCAGCCAATCACTGACTGAGGCAGGTCACCAGTGATTGGCTGAGTGAACATTTCTTGCCATTTCCTGTTTGTTGATCCAGAGCCAGGAAGTAGAGAGCGGCAGGGCCTGGAGAGCAGCGCCGAAACGGCAGAGGTGGGGGATTGTTGAGCAATGCTTTTTTATTTTTTATTTTTAATCCACTCTGACTATGTAAAAAAATGATCTCCTTAAAGAATGCTGCTTTTGTCATTTTTATTTTAAAAAATCACAACTGGGTTGGTCCTATTTTGAATGCAACTCTGCACAGTACCTTTTAATGGATCCCTCCCACATCTAGTGTGCTGCCATATAGCATACACAGACAAATACCCCTACCATACTTTGACTTATTATAAGTGCCAAATAACACTTTTATACACAAGCCTAAATAACAATGCTATACTCTACAATGCCATAGAATATCAAAATACCGCCATATAGTGCTAAGATAATACCAATATATCAAATAACAGCTCTGTGTGCTATTTCATTGCAGTAGGATGCAACTTATATTTAGATTTGTGGTGGTCACAAGCATTCCTGAAGTGCCCCTCAGTCGGCCCCTTCAGCAGGGGCCGCTTTTGTACTGTGCACTCCTGTCCGACTGCCGAGGGCTTTTAATCGGAGTGTGATATAGCTGGATTCTACATTGCCCTGACCTTTGTAGGCTAAAAGCCCAGGGGAGGCAAGTCTTTTAGATAGTAGATGGGCCCAACACAATTTTAAAAAAAAATGTGCACAAAGAGCTTCTTTTTTATAGTAAGTTTATAGCAGTGATGCAGTTTACACTTATTCATGTTTCTAGTGTTCGCATGTGTCTTCGTCATGGCAGTGTGCAGCTACCCGTCGTCCTTGTGTCCGTTTACATTGCAGCCATGGTAGCGTGCCCCTAAAACCTTTTTTATCATATTGTTTAGAGGTAATGGTCTAACTATGCATTGCTATTGGAAACAGTCAACAGGCTTGCAGTCAGACACATCCCCTTACCGCTTAGGGAGAGTTCATCAGAAGGACAAAAAGAATGTTATGCTCATTTGGCATCTGTTCGAGCAATTTCTGTCTGAGATTTTTTAAGGGTACTTTTACACGTTTCCATTTTTTGGTATTGAGATCCGTCATGGGGTCTCAATACCGGAGAAAAACTCTTCCGTTTTGTCCCCATTCATTGCCAATAGGGACAAAACTGAACTGAACAGATCGGAATGTTCCAAAAAGCATTCCGTTCCGTTTGGTTGCGTTCCTATAACGGAGAGCCAACTGCAGCATGCTGCGGTTTCCTTTCCTTCATGGGATGCAGAGCAATCGTTTTCTCTGACACAATCTGACACAATAGAAAACGGATCCGTTCCCCATTAGCTTTTAATGGAGTTCATGACGGATCCATCTTGGCTATGTTAAAGATCATACAACCGGATCCGTTCATAACAGATGCAGACGGTTGTATAATCAGTAATGGAAGCATTTGTGCTGATCCATGACAGATCCAGCAAAAACCCAAGTGTGAAAGAGCCTAAGACGGATCTCAGATGGAAATGGCTCAAACGGATGCAAAATGTGCATAACTGATGCACAGGATCCGTTTTTTTTCTGACGGATCAGAAGTATAGAAAATCAGCAGTGATGTGAACTCTGCCTAAACTGAGTTTCTATAATGCAGTGGGGAGTTAGTCGTTCCTATATTTTGATGACTGCACAGTATAGAGCCTGGTGTAAAAATGTCACTTCACATACTAAAAATTACCAGCGCAGGCACTGAACAAGCAGGAGGTAACGGGAGATTCAAGCTGCAGAATTGTTGATGCAGCTGTCATTGGAACGATTATTAAAATGCAACAATCAGGATCGGGAGATTTCTCAGTGGACTGATTGCTGTGATCACTAGAACAAAGTGGGAAAAGAGATAGGAAAGCATCATGCCTCTTTGGCTCTTTTCAGGAAGCAACATGGCCTGCAAATTATAGTCAATGACCTACCATGCAGCATCCAAAAAACCTATTAGTGCTGACAGGAGGTCAACTTGGTTCAAGTAGTCGGAGATTCAACGATTGGAAACTGATGGCATAAGCAAATCACACAGTATATCTTCAATGTCTTAGGTAAAGTCTTGTCTCTATCTCGGGGCAGATAGATGTAATAAGGGGAGCTACCTCTTTGAGTCAGAGTCGAGGGACCGATACAAAGAGCAACCCTCCTTCTGGAGGACTCAACATGTCAATTACCCAGATGGCCCATATTTCTATTGTTCAGGAAGTGTGGACTTCCTGACTTTTTTCCTCCGGTGAGATTAGGAGTTTCGTCCCTGGGACTCCAACAGTTAGCTTATATTCCTTTAAATAAAACTAAGTAAAGTCATTAAAGGGGTTGGACAGAATTATAAAAAAAAACATGACCAATTTTAATCCAGAAACAGCACCACGATAATGCAGCTCATCTCCATGATTGGGGTTGAGGTGTGGCGCTGTTTCTGAAAGAAGCCAGCCATGTTTTTCTAACCTCGGACAACCCCTCGAGAAAACATTATCATCAGACAAAACATTATCATCAGACAATTGCACGACAATTCCCACATAGTCCTGATAGAAGAATTGTCAGCACCAGATTCTGCATCACGTGGCTCCATATTGTACGCTGTATGGTTCTTTCCTCTACTACATCACAGAGCACTTCTCTTCAGCTGCTTGCTTCATTTCTGTGAACGTTGCCGTTGCCTTTTCCTTAATTGTGTCCACGTCCATGTTCTGAATATTTTGGATATGACCAAAGATTGAGCTTTTCTCTTCCTCCTCATCTTGGTCTTCAACCACCATTTTCTGGAGGTCTTCGGGTAGATCTATGTCATCTCCGGCCATCTGTATTTGATTATCGTCCTTTTCGCTCTAGAAAAATTAATATATCCATGGTCAGATAAGAGGGAACTCCTAGACCGATCAGCTGTGGTTAAATTGATGGGTAGGGGGATCTAGGAGTCTAGGGTTCAATTTCCCTGCAGCACCAGGAGACTTTCCTCTACACATGTACCCTCGGCTTGGCTGATCAGCTGATGCCTGACCCCACAGAACTCTCCGGCAAAGGTTTATCTTCTAAGGCTACTTTCACACTAGCGTTAATATTTTCCGGTATTGAGATCCGTCATAGTATCTCAATACCGGAAAAAAACGCTTTCGTTTTGTCCCCATTCATTGTCAACGGGGACAAAACGTAACTGAACAGAACAGAATGCTCCAAAATGCATTCCGTTCCGTTTGGTTGCGTTCTCATATTGGAAAGAGCAAACCGCAGCATGCTGCTGTTTTCTTTCCGTCCTGGGATGCAGAGCAAGACAGATCCGTCATGACCTACAATGCAAGTCCGTTTTCTCTGACACAATCTGACACAATAGAAAACGGATCCATCCTCAATTGACTTTCAATGGAGTTCATGACGGATCCGTCTTGGCTATGTTAAACATAATACAACCGGATCCGTTTATAACGGATGCTGGTGGATGTATTACCAGTAACAGAAGAGTTTGAGCAAAAACGCTAGTGTGAAAGTAGCCAAACAAAGGATCAAGCATGTTGAAATTTAGCATGCCTGATCCATCGTTACCTTGATAATCGCCATCAGTAGTGAGTCGGGATACCCCCATTCACGTTAGAAAGTCAGCTGGTTTGGCTGTTCGATAACCAAGAGTCTGTATAACCCCTTTAATCCAGGCCAGGAACCAAAATAAATCGAGACCACATACCATTGACACATTGACAGGGTCTGTTCCACAGGCTTGGCACTCAGCAAATGTGGTGCCAGTATTCAAGAAGGGGTCAAAAACAGAGCTGGAAACTATAGGCCAGTAAGTCTAACATCTGTCGTGGGAAAACTGTTTGAAGGTATCAGTACAGAGATCTCTCCTATCATCTATTTATCCCCAGGACTGTGACGAGGGGACATCCTCTGCGTCTGGAGGAAAGAAGGTTTCTACACAAACATAGAAGAGGATTCTTTACGGTAAGAGCAGTGAGACTATGGAACTCTCTGCCTGAGGAGGTGGTGATGGTGAGTACAATAAAGGAATTCAAGAGGGGCCTGGATGTATTTCTGGAGTGTAATAATATTACAGGCTATAGCTACTAGAGAGGGGTCGTTGATCCAGGGAGTTATTCCGATTGGAGTCAGGAATTTTTTCCCCTAAAACGAGGAAAATTGGCTTCTACCTCACTTTTTTTTTGCCTTTCTCTGGATCAACTTGCAGGATGACAGGCCGAACTGCATGGACAGATGTCTTTTTTCACCCTTACAAACAATGGGGCACATTTATTAAGGCTCTGTACTGGTGGTGGATCCACCAAAGTTATGTAGAGGCGCCGGCCTCTACAGTATCTCACAAAAGTTTGTACACCCCTCACATTTTTGTAAATATTTTATTATATCTTTTCATGGGACATCACTGAAGATTTGACACTTTGATACAATGTAAAGTAGTTAGTGTACAGCTTGTATAACAGTGTCAATTAGGTGTGTCCTCAAAATAACCCATTAATGTCTAAACTACTGGCAACAAAAGTGAGTATACCCCTGAATGAAAATGGCCAAATTGTGCCCAAAGTGTAAATATTTTGTGTGGCGCCCATTATTTTCCAGCACTGCCTTAACTCTCTTGAGCATGGAGCTTAACACCATCTGAACCAAATACGTTTATCTTGGTCTCATCAGACCATAGGATATTGTTTCAGTAATCCATGTCCTTAGGCCTATTTCACACGGGCGTCATGTTTGACGCCCGGATTGAATGCGGGTGAGTTGCGGGAATATGCGCTATTTTTCCGCGCATGTGCAAACTTTTGTAATGCGTTTTGCACGTGTGTGTGTGTGAAAAATCGCCATGTTTGGTACCCAGACCCGAAGCCGGACTTCATCACTGAGGTTGAGTATTCTGGAGATTTTATTATTTTCCCTTATAACATGGTTATAAGGGAAAATAATAGCATTCTCAATACAGAATGCTTTGTATAATGTTGATTAAGGGGTTAAAAATAAAAAAACTTAACTTACCTTAGCCACTTGATCACGTAGTTAGCGATCTGTCTTCTGTCTTCAAGCTTTAGCTACCAGCTAAAGGACCTGTGATGACGTCACATCACATGGTCCAATCACATGGTCCGTAATTGACCATGTGATTGGACCATGTGATGTGACGTCATCACAGGTCCTTTAGCTGGTAGCTAATGCTTGAAGAGAGAAGACAGATCGTCAACTATGCGATCAAGTGGCTAAGGTAAGTTAAGTTTTTTTATTTTTAACCCCTTAATCAACATTATACAAAGCATTCTTTATTGAGAATGCTATTATTTTCCCTTATAACCATGTTATAAGGGAAAATAATGAAGATCGGGTCCCGTCGCTTAGCAACCATGCGGGAAAATCGCACCGCATCCGCACTTGCTTGCGGATGCTTGCGATTTTCCCGCAGCCCCATTCACTTCTATGGGGCCTGCATTGTGTGAAAAACGCAAAATATAGAGCATGCTGCGATTTTCACGCAACGCAGAAGTGATGCGGGAAAATCACCGCTCATATGCACAGCCCCATAGAAATGAATGGGTCCGGATTCAGTGCGGGTGCAATGCGTCCTCCTTACGCATTGCACCCACGCGGAAAACTCGCTCATGTGAAAGGGGCCTTAGTCTGCTTGTCTTCAGAAAACTGTTTGCAGGCTTTCTTGTGCATCATCTTTAGAAGTGATTGCCTTCTGGGATGACAGCCATACAGACTCATTTGATGCAGTGTGCGGCGTATGGTCTGAGCACTGACCCCCCCACCCCTGTAACCTCTGCAGCAATGCTGGCAGCACTCGTACAACCTCTGGATTCTGATGTATTCAAACTTATCCATGATCTCTGGTCTGCGATAAATAGGCCCAACACCGTAGTATGAGAAACATCCCCATATCATGATGCTTGCGTCACCATGCTTTACTGTCTTCACAGTGTACTGTGGCTTGAATTCAGTGTTTGGGGGTCGTCTAGAGCCACTAGACCCAAAAAGAACAATCTTAGGCCCCATGCACACGACCGTTGTTTGTTTCCGCGTCCGTTCCGTTTTTTTCACGGATAGGATGCTTCCCCATTCATTTCAATGGGTCCGTCAAAAAATGTGGATGGTCAACCGTTTTTGTTCCGCATCTGTGATCCGTGTTTTCATTCCGTCCAAAAAATAGTGCATGTCCTATTTATTTCACGTTTGCGGGCAAGGATAGGCATTTTTACAATGGATCTGCCATAAAAATCGGATCCGTCAAAAAAACGTCCGTCATCCGTTTTTTTTGACGGACGCAAAATTTCCAGGAGGAGCGGACGCGGAGGCAGGCAGCGGTCGTGTGCATGTAGCCTTACTTTCATCAGTCCACAAAATGTTGCGCCATTTCTCTTTAGGCCGGTCAATGTGCTCTTTGGCAAATTATAACCTCTTCAGCACATGTCTTTTTTTCAACAGTGGGACTTTGGGGGGGCTTCTTGCAGAAAGCTTGGCTTCACATAGGCGTCTTCTAATTGTAACAGTCCTCACAGGTAACTTTAAGCTTTGGCCTCATGCACACGACCGTTTTTTTATGCTGTCTGCAAAAAGGGGTTCCGTTGTTCAGTGATCCGTGTCCGTTTTTGCCTTCCATTGTGTTTCCGTGTGTCTTCCGTTTTTTTTAGCGGACATGACCCAAAAGATTTTACCAAAAGACAGGCTGACAATTTTTGCCAAGTGCCTGCCAAGGGATCCGCAAAAAAAAACGGACACGGAACACAGATGACACACAGATGGCCATCCGCATTTTTTCACGGTCCCATTGACTTGAATGGGTCCGTGAACCGTTTTTCACGGACAAGAATAGGACAGGTTATATTTTTTTGACGGACTGGAATCACGCACCACGGACGCGGAGGACAAACGGTGCATTTTCCGAGTTTTCCACGGACCCATTGAAAACCAATGGGTCCACAGAAAATCATGAAAAACGGAGCAACGGACACGGAATCAAACAACGGTCGTGTGCATGAGGCCTTTCTCTGATCTTCCTGGAGATGATTGTTGGCTGAGCCCTTGCCACACTGCTATTATTTTCAACATGCCCATTTCAATTAGTGATTCAATTACACAGAATCAGCAGCAGCATGTCCTGACTGTTGGGTCTGTTGGATTTCGTTTACTCTACTACACCTGCTAGTAAATTATTTGCCATGTAGAAATATCATTTCTACCAAAAACAGTGATTGATCAGGTTAGTGATGTCTGACTGCTATTATTTTGAACACAACTGTATAAGCTGTATACTGACTACTTTACATTGTATCAAAATGCCATATCTTCATTGTTGTCCCATGAAAAGATATAAAATAAAATATTTACAAAAATGTGAGGGGTGTACTCATTTTTGTGAGATACTGTACATAACTTTGGACGGATCCACTGCCACTTCTAAACATAAGACAGCTTCCGAGCAGTCTTAGATTTAGACCATTTCCCACACCTAAAACAGGCGTAGGTGTGCCCCTTACTCACCCACGCCATGCCCATTTTTTTTAGACCTGGCGTGAGGGGGAAAAGCCGCAGATTGCGGTGTAAAGGACTTTTACGCCCTATGTTACTATAACAATAAGACTCCAGACAATTTCCACATTACCCTCCCTAAATCCAGCCCTGTA
Organism: Bufotes viridis; assembly: GCA_033119425.1. NCBI lineage: Eukaryota > Metazoa > Chordata > Amphibia > Anura > Bufonidae > Bufotes > Bufotes viridis. Next base: position 33,060,522 of record CM065589.1, read on the forward strand.
TTTTAGGCAAAGCCAAAGAAAAATATATTTTTTGGGACTGCCCTTAAAATCTAGAAGCCAGGGACAACTCCTCCACTTTCCCTTTGAGAAATTTTCTCCAATAAGTCTCCATTTTTAAAACCTTCTCCCTGTTGCCCATAGTAACCAATCAGAGCCCAGCTTCATATTTCTGGAGCAGTTTGAGAACTGAAAGCTGAGTGGCTGATTGGTTGTTATGGGCAACAAGGCGTGTTTACATGTTTTGAAAAAACTACCATTTTGCAAATCTGGCTCCATCATGACAAGGAGTCAGCGATAATTTGTGGTTTAATGGTAGCGTTATCGCAACTTATGGGTAACTTCATTGGGGGAGAACTTCATTCTCAAAACTGGTGTAAAGTAGAACTGGCTTAGTTGCTCATAGCAGCCAATCAGATTCAACCTTTCATTTTCCAAAGGAGCTCTGAAAAATGAAAGGGGGAATCTGATTGGCTGCTATGGGTCACTAAACCAGTTTTCCTTTACACCAGTTTCGATAAATCTCCTTCATTGTTCCATTGATTAAAATGCTACTACATTGGGTCGTAACCAAATTAACCCCATACCTGTGGTAATCTGTATTTTTCCCTTAAATGTACCCGCACTGTGGCTCTTTCTGCTTTTTTCTGAATAAACTTGGCATCTCTTTCCATCCTGCAAGACAAACAGAACAGTATGGTTAAACCCACACAGAAAATGATTTCACAGTAAGGGAGCCTTCTGTCCAGCCATTGTATAGTGTCCAGCGTCAGGGGCTGCCTGAATCAGCTGACTAGAAGGGGTCCCGGGCGTCAGACCCCAACTGATCTGATATTGATGACATATCCTGAGGACTCTGACATCACTGTGTTTATTATCCCTATACTGTGAGATTACTGTTTATTATCTCTGTACTATGAGATCACTGTGTTTATTATCTCTGCACTGTGACATCACTGTGATTATTATCCCTTGTACTGTGACATCACTGTGTTTATTATCCCTGTACTGTGACATCACTGTGTTTATTATCCCTGTACTGTGACATCACTGTCTTTATTATCCCTGTACTGTGACATCACTGTCTTTATTATCCCTGTACTGTGACATCACTGTGTTTATTATCCCTGTACTGTGACATCACTGTCTTTATTATCTCTGTACTGTGACATCACTGTGTTTATTATCTCTGTACTGTGACATCACTGTCTTTATTATCTCTGTACTGTGAGATTACTGTTTATTATCTCTGTACTATGAGATCACTGTGTTTATTATCTCTGCACTGTGACATCACTGTGTTAATATCTCTTTACTGTGGCATCACTGTGTTTATTATCTCTGTACTGTGACATCACTGTGTTTATTATCCATGTACTGTGACATCACTGTGTTTATTATCCCTGCACTGTGACATCTCTGTGTGCATTATCTGTGTACTGTGACATCACTGTGTTTATTATCCCTGTACTGTGATATCAATGTGTTTATTATCTTTGTACTGTGACCTCACTGTGTTTATTATCACTGTACTGTGACATCACTGTGTTTATTATCCCTGTACTGTGACATCACTGTGTTTATTATCCCTGTACTGTGACATCACTGTGTTTATTATCCCTGTACTGTGACATCACTGTATTTATTATCCCTGTACTAAGACATCACTGTGTTTATTATCCCTGTACTAAGACATCACTGTGTTTATTATTCCTGTACTGTGACATCACTGTCTTTATTATCTCTATACTGTGACATCACTGTGTTTATTATACCTGTACTGTGACATCACTGTGTTTATTATCCCTGCACTGTGACATCACTGTGTTTATTGTCCCGGCACTCTGACATCACTGTGTTTATTATCCCTGCACTGTGACATCACTGTGTTTATTATCCCTGCACTGTGACATCACTGTGTTTATTATCCCTGCACTGTGACATCACTGTGTTTATTATTCCTGTACTGTGACATTACTGTGTTTATTATACCTGCACTGTGACATCACTGTGTTTATTAATCCTGTACTGTGACATCACTGTGTTTATTATCACTTTACTGTGACATCACTGTCTTTATTATCCCAGTACTGTGACATCACTGTGTGTATTATCCCTGTACTGTGACATCACTGTGTTTATTATCCCTGCACTGTGACATCACTGTGGTTATTATCCCAATACTGTGACATCACTGCTTTTTATTCCTGTACTGTGACATCACTGTGTTTATTATCCCTGTACTGTGACATCACTGTGTTTATTATCCCTGTACTGTGACATCACTGTGTTTATTATCCCTGCACTGTGACATCACGGTGTTATTATCCCTTTACTGTGGCATCACTGTGTTTATTATCTCTGTACTGTGACATCACTGTGTTTATTATCCCTGTACTGTGACATCACTGTGTTTATTATCCCTGCACTGTGACATCACTGTGTTTATTGTCCCGGCACTCTGACATCACTGTGTTTATTATCCCTGCACTGTGATATCACTGTGTTTATTATTCCTGTACTGTGACATCACGGTGTTTATTATCCCTGCACTGTGACATCACTGTGTTTATTATACCTGCACTGTGACAACACTGTCTTTATTAATCCAGTACTGTGACATCACTGTGTTTATTATCACTTGTAGCCCTGTGACATCACTGTGTTTATTATCCCTGTACTGTGACATCACTGTGTTTATTATCCCTGTACTGTGACATCACTGTGTTTATTATTCTCTGGTACTGTGACATCACTGTGTTTATTATCCTGCACTGTGACATCACTGTGTTATGTCTCACTGTGACATCGCAGCATGTTCTATATTCTGCGATTTTCACGCAACGCAGGCCCCATAGAAGTGAATGGGGATGCTGGAAAATCGCAAGCATCCGCAATCATGTGCGGATGCGTTGCGATTTTCCCTGCATGGTTACTGTAGGATACGATCGGGATGGGGACTCGATCGTTATTATTTTCTTTATAACATAGTTATAAGTGAAAATAACGCATTCTAATTACAGAATGCACAGCCTCGGCTTGAAAGGGCTGTGACATCAAAGAGTTAATTATCCTTCTACTGTGACATCGCAGTGTTCAGAATCGCCGTTCTGTGATATTTGCTGCTTGAGATCTGTGTGACGTCACAGGTCACATGGTTCATCATGAGCATTTGAGTGACCATGTGATCCATGTGATCTCTGTGACATCACGGCAGGTCCTTCATCGAACATCTGTTGTTCGATGAAGGACCTGCCGTGATGTCACAGGATCACATGGGTCACATGGTCCACTCAAATGCTTCTATGATTGGACCATGTGACCCTGTGACGTCACCACAGGTCCTCAAGCAGCCAAACTATCAAGAGAGACGACGTTCTGGGGCTCTGCGCTGCACAATGGGAGAAGGTAAGTTAACTCTTTATTATTTTTAACCCTTTCAAGCCCGGGGAACATTGCATTCTGTAATTAGAATGCGATTATTTTCCCTTATAACTATGTTATAAAGGAAAATAATTACACATACAGAATACTCATCTCGAAACCAGACTTCAGTGATGAAGTCTGACTTCGGGTCTGGGTACCAAGCATGCGGATTTTTTTCACGCGCGTGCTCAACGCACTACAAACGTTAGCATCACTGCGCTGTAACATCGCTGTGTATTCTCTGCACTGTGACATCACTGTGTTTATTATCCCTGCACTGAGACATCACTGTGTTTATTATCCCTGTACTGTGACATCACTGTGTTTATTATCCCTGTACTGTGACATCACTGTGTTTATTATCCCTGTACTGTGACATCACTGTGTTTATTATCCCTGCACTGTGACATCACTGTGTTTATTATCCCTGTACTGTGACATCACTGTGTTTATTATCCCTGTACTGTGACATCACTGTGTTTATTATCCCTGTACTGTGACATCACTGTGTTTATTATCCCTGTACTGTGACATCACTGTGTTTATTATCCCTGCACTGTGACATCACTGTGTTTATTATCCCTGTACTGTGACATCACTGTGTTTATTATCCCTGTACTGTGACATCACTGTGTTTATTATCCCTGTACTGTGACATCACTGTGTTTATTATCCCTGTACTGTGACATCACTGTGTTTATTATCCCTGTACTGTGACATCACTGTGTTTATTATCCCTGTACTGTGACATCACTGTGTTTATTATCCCTGTACTGTGACATCACTGTGTTTATTATCCCTGCACTGTGACATCACTGTGTTTATTATCCCTGTACTGTGACATCACTGTGTTTATTATCCCTGTACTGTGACATCACTGTGTTTATTATCCCTGTACTGTGACATCACTGTGTTTATTATCCCTGTACTGTGACATCACTGTGTTTATTATCCCTGTACTGTGACATCACTGTGTTTATTATCCCTGTACTGTGACATCACTGTGTTTATTATTGCTGTACTGTGACATCACTGTGTTTACTATCCCTGCACTGTGACATCGCTGTGTTTATTATCCCTGCACTGTGACATCACTGTGTTTATTATCACTTTACTGTGACATCACTGGGTTTATTATCCCTGTACTGTGACATCACTGTGGTTATTATCCCTGTACTGTGACATCACTGTGCATATTATCCCAGTACTGTGACATCACTGTTTATTATCCCAGTACTGTGACATCACTGTGTTTATTATCCCTGTACTATGACATCACTGTGTTTATTATCCCTGTACTGTGACATCACTGTCTTTATTATCCCTGTACTGTGACATCACTGTGTTTATTATCCCTGTACTGTGACATCACTGTGTTTATTATCCCTGTACTGTGACATCACTGTCTTTATTATCTCTGTACTGTGAGAGTACTGTTTATTATCTCTGTACTATGAGATCACTGTGTTTATTATCTCTGCACTGTGACATCACTGTGTTTATTATCCCTGTACTGTGACATCACTGTGTTTATTATCTCTGTACTGTGACATCACTGTGTTTATTATCCCTGTACTGTGACATCACTGTGTTTATTATCCCTGCACTGTGACATCACTGTGTGTATTATCTCTGTACTGTGACATCACTGTGTTTATTATCCCTGTACTGTGATATCACTGTGTTTATTATCCTTGTACTGTGACCTCACTGTGTTTATTATCCCTGTACTGTGACATCACTGTGTTTATTATCCCTGTATTGTGACATCACTGTGTGTAATATCCCTGTACTGTGACATCACTGTGTTTATTATCCCTGTACTGTGACATCACTGTGTTTATTATCCCTGTACTGTGACATCACTGTGTTTATTATCCCTGTACTGTGACATCACTGTGTTTATTATCCCTGTACTGTGACATCACTGTGTTTATTATCTCTATACTGTGACATCACTGTGTTTATTATCCCTGTACTGTGACATCACTGTGTTTATTATCCCTGCACTGTGACATCACTGTGTTTATTATCCCTGCACTGTGACATCACTGTGTTTATTATTCCTGTACTGTGACATCACTGTGTTTATTATCCCTGCACTGTGACATCACTGTGTTTATTATCCCTGTACTGTGACATCACTGTGTTTATTATCTCTGTACTGTGACATCACTGTGCTTTATTATCCCTGTACTGTGACATCACTGTGTTTATTATCCCTGTACTGTGACATCACTGTGTTTATTATCCCTGCACTGTGACATCACTGTGTTTATTATCCCTGTACTGTGACATCACTGTGTTTATTATCCCTGTACTGTGACATCACTGTGTTTATTATCCCTGTACTGTGACATCACTGTGTTTATTATCCCTGTACTGTGACATCACTGTGTTTATTATCCCTGTACTGTGACATCACTGTGTTTATTATCCCTGTACTGTGACATCACTGTGTTTATTATCCCTGCACTGTGACATCACTGTGTTTATTATCCCTGTACTGTGACATCACTGTGTTTATTATCTCTGTACTGTGACATCACTGTGTTTATTATCCCTGTACTGTGACATCACTGTGTTTATTATCCCTGCACTGTGACATCACTGTGTTTATTATCCCTGTACTGTGACATCACTGTGTTTATTATCCCTGCACTGTGACATCACTGTGTTTATTATCCCTGTACTGTGACATCACTGTGTTTATTATCCCTGTACTGTGACATCACTGTGTTTATTATCCCTGTACTGTGACATCACTGTGTTTATTATCCCTGTACTGTGACATCACTGTGTTTATTATCCCTGTACTGTGACATCACTGTGTTTATTATCCCTGTACTGTGACATCACTGTGTTTATTATCCCTGTACTGTGACATCACTGTGTTTATTATCCCTGCACTGTGACATCACTGTGTTTATTATCCCTGCACTGTGACATCACTGTGTTTATTATCCCTGTACTGTGACATCACTGTGTTTATTATCCCTGTACTGTGACATCACTGTGTTTATTATCCCTGTACTGTGACATCACTGTGTTTATTATCCCTGTACTGTGACATCACTGTGTTTATTATCCCTGTACTGTGACATCACTGTGTTTATTATCCCTGTACTGTGACATCACTGTGTTTATTATCCCTGTACTGTGACATCACTGTGTTTATTATCCCTGTACTGTGACATCACTGTGTTTATTATCCCTGTACTGTGACATCACTGTGTTTATTATCTCTGTACTGTGACATCACTGTGTTTATTATCCCTGTACTGTGACATCACTGTGTTTATTATCCCTGTACTGTGACATCACTGTGTTTATTATCCCTGTACTGTGACATCACTGTGTTTATTATCCCTGTACTGTGACATCACTGTGTTTATTATCTCTGTACTGTGACATCACTGTGTTTATTATCCCTGTACTGTGACATCACTGTGTTTATTATCCCTGTACTGTGACATCACTGTGTTTATTATCTCTGTACTGTGACATCACTGTGTTTATTATCCCTGTACTGTGACATCACTGTGTTTATTATCCCTGCACTGTGACATCACTGTGTTTATTATCCCTGTACTGTGACATCACTGTGTTTATTATCCCTGTACTGTGACATCACTGTGTTTATTATCCCTGTACTGTGACATCACTGTGTTTATTATCCCTGTACTGTGACATCACTGTGTTTATTATCCCTGTACTGTGACATCACTGTGTTTATTATCTCTGTACTGTGACATCACTGTGTTTATTATCCCTGTACTGTGACATCACTGTGTTTATTATCCCTGTACTGTGACATCACTGTGTTTATTATCCCTGTACTGTGACATCACTGTGTTTATTATCCCTGTACTGTGACATCACTGTGTTTATTATCTCTGTACTGTGACATCACTGTGTTTATTATCCCTGTACTGTGACATCACTGTGTTTATTATCCCTGTACTGTGACATCACTGTGTTTATTATCCCTGTACTGTGACATCACTGTGTTTATTATCCCTGTACTGTGACATCACTGTGTTTATTATCCCTGTACTGTGACATCACTGTGTTTATTATCCCTGTACTGTGACATCACTGTGTTTATTATCTCTGTACTGTGACATCACTGTGTTTATTATCCCTGTACTGTGACATCACTGTGTTTATTATCCCTGTACTGTGACATCACTGTGTTTATTATCCCTGCACTGTGACATCACTGTGTTTATTATCCCTGTACTGTGACATCACTGTGTTTATTATCTCTGTACTGTGACATCACTGTGTTTATTATCCCTGTACTGTGACATCACTGTGTTTATTATCTCTGTACTGTGACATCACTGTGTTTATTATCCCTGTACTGTGACATCACTGTGTTTATTATCCCTGTACTGTGACATCACTGTGTTTATTATCCCTGTACTGTGACATCACTGTGTTTATTATCCCTGTACTGTGACATCACTGTGTTTATTATCTCTGTACTGTGACATCACTGTGTTTATTATCCCTGTACTGTGACATCACTGTGTTTATTATCCCTGTACTGTGACATCACTGTGTTTATTATCCCTGTACTGTGACATCACTGTGTTTATTATCCCTGTACTGTGACATCACTGTGTTTATTATCCCTGTACTGTGACATCACTGTGTTTATTATCCCTGTACTGTGACATCACTGTGTTTATTATCCCTGTACTGTGACATCACTGTGTTTATTATCCCTGTACTGTGACATCACTGTGTTTATTATCCCTGTACTGTGACATCACTGTGTTTATTATCCCTGTACTGTGACATCACTGTGTTTATTATCCCTGTACTGTGACATCACTGTGTTTATTATCCCTGTACTGTGACATCACTGTGTTTATTATCCCTGTACTGTGACATCACTGTGTTTATTATCCCTGTACTGTGACATCACTGTGTTTATTATCCCTGTACTGTGACATCACTGTGTTTATTATCCCTGTACTGTGACATCACTGTGTTTATTATCCCTGTACTGTGACATCACTGTGTTTATTATCCCTGTACTGTGACATCACTGTGTTTATTATCCCTGTACTGTGACATCACTGTGTTTATTATCTCTGTACTGTGACATCACTGTGTTTATTATCCCTGTACTGTGACATCACTGTGTTTATTATCCCTGTACTGTGACATCACTGTGTTTATTATCCCTGTACTGTGACATCACTGTGTTTATTATCCCTGTACTGTGACATCACTGTGTTTATTATCCCTGTACTGTGACATCACTGTGTTTATTATCCCTGTACTGTGACATCACTGTGTTTATTATCCCTGTACTGTGACATCACTGTGTTTATTATCTCTGTACTGTGACATCACTGTGTTTATTATCCCTGTACTGTGACATCACTGTGTTTATTATCCCTGTACTGTGACATCACTGTGTTTATTATCCCTGCACTGTGACATCACTGTGTTTATTATCCCTGTACTGTGACATCACTGTGTTTATTATCTCTGTACTGTGACATCACTGTGTTTATTATCTCTGTACTGTGACATCACTGTGTTTATTATCCCTGTACTGTGACATCACTGTGTTTATTATCCCTGTACTGTGACATCACTGTGTTTATTATCCCTGTACTGTGACATCACTGTGTTTATTATCCCTGTACTGTGACATCACTGTGTTTATTATCCCTGTACTGTGACATCACTGTGTTTATTATCCCTGTACTGTGACATCACTGTGTTTATTATCCCTGTACTGTGACATCACTGTGTTTATTATCTCTGTACTGTGACATCACTGTGTTTATTATCCCTGTACTGTGACATCACTGTGTTTATTATCTCTGTACTGTGACATCACTGTGTTTATTATCCCTGTACTGTGACATCACTGTGTTTATTATCCCTGTACTGTGACATCACTGTGTTTATTATCTCTGTACTGTGACATCACTGTGTTTATTATCCCTGTACTGTGACATCACTGTGTTTATTATCCCTGTACTGTGACATCACTGTGTTTATTATCCCTGCACTGTGACATCACTGTGTTTATTATCCCTGTACTGTGACATCACTGTGTTTATTATCCCTGTACTGTGACATCACTGTGTTTATTATCCCTGTACTGTGACATCACTGTGTTTATTATCCCTGTACTGTGACATCACTGTGTTTATTATCTCTGTACTGTGACATCACTGTGTTTATTATCCCTGTACTGTGACATCACTGTGTTTATTATCCCTGTACTGTGACATCACTGTGTTTATTATCCCTGTACTGTGACATCACTGTGTTTATTATCCCTGTACTGTGACATCACTGTGTTTATTATCCCTGTACTGTGACATCACTGTGTTTATTATCCCTGTACTGTGACATCACTGTGTTTATTATCTCTGTACTGTGACATCACTGTGTTTATTATCCCTGTACTGTGACATCACTGTGTTTATTATCCCTGTACTGTGACATCACTGTGTTTATTATCCCTGTACTGTGACATCACTGTGTTTATTATCCCTGTACTGTGACATCACTGTGTTTATTATCCCTGTACTGTGACATCACTGTGTTTATTATCCCTGTACTGTGACATCACTGTGTTTATTATCCCTGTACTGTGACATCACTGTGTTTATTATCCCTGTACTGTGACATCACTGTGTTTATTATCCCTGTACTGTGACATCACTGTGTTTATTATCCCTGTACTGTGACATCACTGTGTTTATTATCCCTGTACTGTGACATCACTGTGTTTATTATCCCTGTACTGTGACATCACTGTGTTTATTATCCCTGTACTGTGACATCACTGTGTTTATTATCCCTGTACTGTGACATCACTGTGTTTATTATCCCTGTACTGTGACATCACTGTGTTTATTATCCCTGTACTGTGACATCACTGTGTTTATTATCCCTGTACTGTGACATCACTGTGTTTATTATCCCTGTACTGTGACATCACTGTGTTTATTATCCCTGTACTGTGACATCACTGTGTTTATTATCTCTGTACTGTGACATCACTGTGTTTATTATCCCTGTACTGTGACATCACTGTGTTTATTATCCCTGTACTGTGACATCACTGTGTTTATTATCCCTGTACTGTGACATCACTGTGTTTATTATCCCTGTACTGTGACATCACTGTGTTTATTATCCCTGTACTGTGACATCACTGTGTTTATTATCCCTGTACTGTGACATCACTGTGTTTATTATCCCTGTACTGTGACATCACTGTGTTTATTATCCCTGTACTGTGACATCACTGTGTTTATTATCTCTGTACTGTGACATCACTGTGTTTATTATCCCTGTACTGTGACATCACTGTGTTTATTATCCCTGTACTGTGACATCACTGTGTTTATTATCCCTGTACTGTGACATCACTGTGTTTATTATCTCTGTACTGTGACATCACTGTGTTTATTATCCCTGTACTGTGACATCACTGTGTTTATTATCCCTGTACTGTGACATCACTGTGTTTATTATCTCTGTACTGTGACATCACTGTGTTTATTATCCCTGTACTGTGACATCACTGTGTTTATTATCCCTGTACTGTGACATCACTGTGTTTATTATCCCTGCACTGTGACATCACTGTGTTTATTATCTCTGTACTGTGACATCACTGTGTTTATTATCCCTGCACTGTGACATCACTGTGTTTATTATCCCTGTACTGTGACATCACTGTGTTTATTATCCCTGCACTGTGACATCACTGTGTTTATTATCCCTGTACTGTGACATCACTGTGTTTATTATCCCTGTACTGTGACATCACTGTGTTTATTATCCCTGTACTGTGACATCACTGTGTTTATTATCTCTGTACTGTGACATCACTGTGTTTATTATCCCTGTACTGTGACATCACTGTGTTTATTATCCCTGTACTGTGACATCACTGTGTTTATTATCCCTGTACTGTGACATCACTGTGTTTATTATCCCTGTACTGTGACATCACTGTGTTTATTATCCCTGTACTGTGACATCACTGTGTTTATTATCCCTGTACTGTGACATCACTGTGTTTATTATCCCTGTACTGTGACATCACTGTGTTTATTATCCCTGTACTGTGACATCACTGTGTTTATTATCCCTGTACTGTGACATCACTGTGTTTATTATCCCTGTACTGTGACATCACTGTGTTTATTATCCCTGTACTGTGACATCACTGTGTTTATTATCCCTGTACTGTGACATCACTGTGTTTATTATCCCTGTACTGTGACATCACTGTGTTTATTATCCCTGTACTGTGACATCACTGTGCTTATTATCTCTGTACTGTGACATCACTGTGTTTATTATCCCTGTACTGTGACATCACTGTGTTTATTATCCCTGTACTGTGACATCACTGTGTTTATTATCCCTGTACTGTGACATCACTGTGTTTATTATCCCTGTACTGTGACATCACTGTGTTTATTATCCCTGTACTGTGACATCACTGTGTTTATTATCCCTGTACTGTGACATCACTGTGTTTATTATCCCTGTACTGTGACATCACTGTGTTTATTATCCCTGTACTGTGACATCACTGTGTTTATTATCCCTGTACTGTGACATCACTGTGTTTATTATCCCTGTACTGTGACATCACTGTGTTTATTATCCCTGTACTGTGACATCACTGTGTTTATTATCCCTGTACTGTGACATCACTGTGTTTATTATCCCTGTACTGTGACATCACTGTGTTTATTATCCCTGTACTGTGACATCACTGTGTTTATTATCCCTGTACTGTGACATCACTGTGTTTATTATCCCTGTACTGTGACATCACTGTGTTTATTATCCCTGTACTGTGACATCACTGTGTTTATTATTCCTGTACTGTGACATCACTAGTGTTTATTATCCCTGCACTGTGACATCACTGTGTTTATTATCCCTGTACTGTGACATCACTGTGTTTATTATCCCTGTACTGTGACATCACTGTGTTTATTATCCCTGTACTATGACATCACTGTGTATATTATCCCTGTACTGTGACATCACTGTGTTTATTATCCCTGTACTGTGACATCACTGTGTTTATTATCCCTGTACTGTGACATCACTGTGTTTATTATCTCTGTACTGTGACATCACTGTGTTTATTATCTCTGTACTGTGACATCACTGTGTTTATTATCCCTGTACTGTGACATCACTGTGTTTATTATCCCTGCACTGTGACATCACTGTGTTTATTATCCCTGTACTGTGACATCACTGTGTTTATTATCCCTGTACTGTGACATCACTGTGTTTATTATCCCTGTACTGTGACATCACTGTGTGTTATTATCCCTGTACTGTGACATCACTGTGTTTATTATCTCTGTACTGTGACATCACTGTGTTTATTATCTCTGTACTGTGACATCACTGTGTTTATTATCCCTGCACTGTGACATCACTGTGTTTATTATCTCTGTACTGTGACATCACTGTGTTTATTATCCCTGCACTGTGACATCACTGTGTTTATTATCTCTGTACTGTGACATCACTGTGTTTATTATCCCTGTACTGTGACATCACTGTGTTTATTATCCCTGTACTGTGACATCACTGTGTTTATTATCCCTGTACTGTGACATCACTGTGGTTATTATCCCTGTACTGTGACATCACTGTGTTTATTATCCCTGTACTGTGACATCACTGTGTTTATTATCCCTGTACTGTGACATCACTGTGTGTATTATCCCTGTACTGTGACATCACTGTGTTTATTATCCCTGTACTGTGACATCACTGTGTTTATTATCCCTGTACTGTGACATCACTGTGTTTATTATCCCTGTACTGTGACATCACTGTGTTTATTATCCCTGTACTGTGACATCACTGTGTTTATTATCCCTGTACTGTGACATCACTGTGTTTATTATCCCTGTACTGTGACATCACTGTGTTTATTATCTCTGTACTGTGACATCACTGTGTTTATTATCCCTGTACTGTGACATCACTGTGTTTATTATCCCTGTACTGTGACATCACTAGTTGTGTTATCCCTATACTGTGATATTACTGTGTGCATCACCCCTATTCTGGGAAATATCTGTGCATGTTATTGTTGTGACTTTTTCGAGTTAAATTTAGAAAAAAGGAAAACTAGTCTGTTTTTATTTTTTATTTTTTTAAATAGCTCAAAGTGCAAGTAAAATAAGTTTTTAAATTGAATCCCTGTTCAGTTACAGTCATTGTGATATAGGAGATATATTGTTTATGGTAGACGAGGCCGGGCTAGATGCTGTGGTGTAGGTTATTTGCATAATCCTTTTTATTTTATATGTTGTGGCCTCAATGACATAATACATTTAACATTAGTTTTTTTTGTTTTGTTTTTACTAGTCCAGATTTCTCCTATATCTGGGGCTGACATATTAGCTCCAGTTACAGAGTGGGGCACAGCTTCCTGACATGCATTGTAGTGCTCATCTGGGTCTGCTAAGACCCAACAGATCTTGCAGTCACCCAGGACTTGGTTGATCATGTGACAGTAAAAACCCATCCTTGGCTTCTCTGTGGGGAGCCCGGCTGTCACTAACAACATGCTTTCCAATCCTGCATGTCTGCAAGGATAAACACAGACCCCTTGGACGTATGAATTCTATGTACAGGTTAATCATCCCTTCACCATATGTATTATTCCAGTGCTGTAACATCACTTTGTGCATATCCGCAGCAAATGGCAATTCAGCTAGTTTGTTTACATGCTATTAAATGTAAAGTGCCCCCATGTGGTTGCATCAGTTTATATTCACCGATGGTAAACCTGATGTTTAATTTTGGGAGATAATATAATTTTTTTATTGTTCATATGAAAACATTTCCGTACCTAGAATATTCTGATAATAAAAAAAATTAATGCAGAAATTCACTTTCACATCTGTCGTACCAAAAATAGAGATAAAAACTGCAAAAAAATGCCTGACGTAAGCCCTAATCATATTTACTAAGGATTATGCTATAGGGAAGTCCTCTTTAAATAATAGCGCCATTTGGGCAGAGGCCAAGCTCTCTCAGTGTTTCCCAGGGTTTAAGGAGAAGTTAAGCACTGGAACAGAATACACTCCGGGCCCAGCCAGTCCAGCCCATGAACCAAAGTCGTGTTTAACTTTCTTCTCAAGTTTTTACCTGCACAAACAAAATGCACAGTTTTTGCCAAGTATGTCAATGTGTAACCAAAGCTGGGTGATGGCTCAGTGATTTCTACACTGTGCAGTGCTGAGGGCAACATTTCTGTCTCAGCGGTTACAGAGTAGTATTACATGGCAACTAAGGCGGAGGAGTTGTGTAGTACCTTGAAGACTTAGGGGAACCTTATGGTCCCACTGTCCGTAGGACTAGAGATAAGGCATGATTATTAGGACACTAATGCACATGTAGCATTAAAGTGAACAGAGTGGTCAATTATGTTTGGCTGCCTTGAGGAGGAACCATTCTCTGCAGCAGCTTCCGCTCCTGCTCCTAGAAGGGGGTTCTGAGCATTATCTGGTCATAGAAAGGAGTAATCACAAGAAGAAGGATTAGGACATAAGGAAACTAGCCTAACAGGTAAAGCGAAGCACCTAAGTAGCAATAATGATATTAATCACCATGATCCAATTTCTTCCGCCAAACAAAGTCTGAGAACCAAGATCCTTTAATGATATGTAGATAAAACCAGCTTCGTACAATTCTGGATGGAAAGCCTATGGGGTCTATGAGCCATGAACATGCACGTGCCCAGTACCTCGCAGCCACAACATATAATGGTGTTATATAAACCAGCACGTTCTAGTGTGTCAGTGTTTCCTATGCTATCTGTGGTCAGCACATCAAGCTTTTCAGTATTGCAGACATGGATCTTCACAATGGAAAAAGTTGGAGCACCTAGAACCTAATACGCCATCCCTAGCCTATGGATAAACCTATGTAAGGGTACCACCAACTTTCAGGTTTCCTGATGCAATTTTGGAAGCCAAAGACAAGAGTAGACCTTCAAAGAGGACAAATTATATAGGAGAAATATGACTTCTCTTTTTGAATTCACTCTTGGTTTTGGCTTCCAAACCTGGATCAGTAAACCTGACCGTGCGGCCGTACTCTAAATGTATTCAGGATCAGAGGTACAGGTGCAATGGAAATCATTGCAAATTTGGTAATTAGTGAAATTTGCAAATTTTTAGCTGTATGCAATAAACCCAACAATCAAGAACATTTTAAAGGGAACCTGTCATGCTGATATTCCACTTTTAGCTATGCACATCTGTTTTTCCGTTTCATGGTTGTTGGGAAAATGAACTTTATATCTTGCTCCCACCATATGCTAATGATCATCTTGAAGTCAAGGAGGCTGGTGCTTGCATCCTCCAGGTCTCTGTTGCCACACCCAAATCCTGCTTCCCACTTCATAATTTATGCGTCCCAGCAGTGGCCACGTCATCCTCTTGCATCACAACATCTTGCTCACATCTTGCACAGTCGCACTCCGATTCCTCCAGTGCACCTGGTTTCAACACTCTTCTGCACATGCGCTAGTCAAGGGAGAGAGCACACCTGCAATGGTGACACACATCACATCTCCTCAGTGGTCCAGAAGTAGTAGTGTGCCTTTGCGAGTTATAAGCGAGATGTTGAGATGCAAGAAGATGATGTTGCGACTGCTGGGAAGTATCTATCATAGGGTGGGAATGACGACTTGGACACTGCAACCATGACCTGGAGAATGCAAGTGCCAACCTCCTTTACATCAAGATGATCATTAGCATATGGTGGGAGCAAGATTTTATTTTCTCAACAACCATGAAACAGAAAAACAGAAGAAAGGAGGAATTGGCAACATGCTTGTATTTATAAGCTAATGTTCATAGTTGATAGCGGAATATCAGCATGAAAGGTTCCCTTAAAATCGCTCAACACATCTACCGGTAATTATAACTAGTGGTTTCTCCAACATCAACACAAAATGCACTTTTTAATAACTACTGCAGTCTTACAGTATATTCAGTATATTCATGTACTTTGTGGAGCACTCTTTCCCTGTGATGACCTGCTGCAAACGTGATGGATAGCCAGACACTAGCCTCTGATAGGGGCTACGGCCTCCAGTTCACTAATTTTCTTGGATTTGCATGTTGTAATCCTCTTCTGCAAATTCCATCAAAGTTCAAGTCAGGTGACTATGATAGGCCACTCCACAATCCTTCAGGACTTCTTCTGAAAAAAAGCCTTGGTGCACTCTAAGGTATCCTTGGGATCAATATCCTGTTGGAATGTCTAATGGTGCCCAAACTTCAGCTTCCTCACAGAAGGCTTAAACGTTTGTCCTCAGGTTTCTTTGATTGAATGTCTTTCCACAGAACATAATTCAGAAACTTCTGTGGTTTATTTATATTGTTTTTAGCATATTGGAGACCAGTTTTCTTGTGCTTTTGGGTCAGAGACCTTCAACGTTTGGTGTGCACCATAATGTGCAAATTGAAACCTCAGTGCCTACAGCCACCAAAACTTACTGCAGGTCTTTTGTAGTCACTCAAAAGTTTTTTACCACTATCCTACGCAAGAATCTGGTGGCAGCCATGATAGTTTCCTCTTTCTGCCATGTCCAGGCTGTGTTATTCAACCCTTTCATGATACAAGCACCTCTAGTACATAGTACTATGTACTATTATGACCTGCTGCAAATGCAATGCATAACCAGACACCAGTTTCTGGCAACATTCCTGAGGAATCTTAGCCCATTCCTCATGGGCAAAGGCCCCCAATTAACTAATAATCCTTGGCCTGTATCCTGTAACCACCTTCTACAAATCCCACCAAAGAATATCTATGGGCTTCAAGTCAAGCAACTGTGATAGGCCACTCCAGAATCTTCCAGGACTTATTCTGAAACCAAGCTTGGGTGGTATGTTTGAAATCATTGTCCTGTTGGAAGGTTCAATGATGCCCAAGTTGACGTTTTCTGACGTTCTGGCATGACGTTTTCTCCTAGGATATCCTGATACATAAGTCCATCTTGCCCTGTGCAGGGGAAGCAAAAAACCCCCAGAGCATCACTGAGTCACTGCCATGCTTAGGCAGGGTATTCTTTTCCGGGTATGCTTCATTCTTCCTCCTACAGTCATACCACTGGTCCATAGGCCAGCTTTATTTATATATTCTCAAGCTTGAGAAAGGCTCAGTTGTTTGGAGCCGAAACGTCGCACTGCCCACATGGGTGAATAAAGTAGAATATTTTTTTTAAATATGGAGTGCTGCCTTATTTTTATGATTTATATTTGGGACTAGCTGGTCCCTGAAAGGCCTTGCAACCGACTTAAGACATTGTTACGGTGCTGCCATTTTTCTATCTATATATATATATATTTATCGTTTTGAGCATACTAGAGCCAACTTTTCTTGTGTTTCTGGGTTAGTAGCGTAGTATGTCTTGGAGTTTGGGCATTGAAAATTTCAACGTTTAGTATGCACCTTATTTTCAAACTGAAACCTCAGTGCCTACTGCCTCAAATTTTTGCTGCAGGTCTTCTACAGTCACTGGAGGGTTTTTGAGCACCTGTCTCCTCAAGAATCTGATGGCAGCCAGTGGTAGCTTCCTGATTCATTTGGCCTGTGGTTTTCAGGGACCATTGGTAGGAGATTCTCTGGAAATAAAATTTCAGCCTAGCAGTGTCCATGGAATACGGATGATACACAGAGGGCAAAAAGCAGACACACAGACCAGACCAAACATGGATCCTTCATGGACATCTTCACCGATAAACCACTGACCATCTTGTTATGGGAGTCATCATGGATGTGGAATAAAGGCCTAAACCATATTTCTAACATTCAATCAAACATCACAGTCAACAAATGCTTAGCCAGTCCAGGCATGTGATGTGTTTTTCTCAAGAACACCTGATGCAACTAATGAAGCCCTTGAGAGAACATCTAACTTGCAAATGTGTTCTCTTATGAGAAGAAGAAGAAGAATCCCAGATCACCTCTGTTGAAAGCCCATAATCACCCATGTGCAGGAAAGCATAAAAGTGTCACACAGGGCATTAGGATGAGATCTTTTGCTAGCCTTCTCCCAAAGGAGGTCCCACCACCTCCTAAACCAATAAGTTAGTAGGGCCTACCACATAAAGAACCAATGGCATCCACTCACCAAAGTTTAGGAAGGCGTGTCTGTGCCCTGTCTAGGCCCCCACTCAAGTATCACCTAGGGTTCAAATGTCTTGGTGGTTTCCTCAGAAGGAAGCACCAAAAAGACAAGAAACCAGATCCACACTCTATAAGATCTTCAAGAGTACCAGCACAGGGACATGGCACCCTAAAAATTGCCAGAAAGCTTGTACCCAATTAATGAAATATTTTCTTAAGTGGGTCTACTATACATAAGTGAGTTTAGGATGCCCAGTGGGTTAGCACTTGGGGACAAGATGACCCTTGAACTTTCAAATAACCCAACTAGAGATGAGCAAATTTAGATTTTTTTAGAATCAAAATTCAACATGAATTCTAACAAACGTGAAGTCTGGTTTGTTAGAATCAGAATTTCTTGAGATTTGATTTATAAGAATTTTGGACACAAAACAAATTTTAGGAAATTTGCTCATCTCTATACTCAACCTCCAGGCATCAATTAGGTGATCCTGAGTTTCCTACCGGTGGCACATAAACGGGCCAGTGTCCACCAAGGTGTAAACCACCATGTAGAATGTACCTGCTCAGTCTTAATGGCCCCCATGATATCTACTGATAAATAGACATGGACTGGCCTTACACCACCTCCTCCATCTTTCCCCTTTCCCTCCTCCTATTGTGTGACAAAACCCACATGCTGTACTTCCTGCCCTCTAGTTGGGCCCTGTAATAATGGCCTATCCTACATCTTACTTAATTGGTTAGTACTATGAAAGGTTATACATAATGAGTGGAGCATGACTTATTTCAAGGGTTATTGCTTTACACCTGTATGCTGTGCAGATGTAGCAGACATGAATTTGTCCGTTAACGTTCTATGGCTCCTTTATGGCTAAAGATCTCTGTAGTTATATAATAAAGCCTGTGTACAGCAGTGCAAAGTAAAACAACAAATGACGCATCAATATATCACCTGTGTCAAATGACAAACGCAGCCCTGACCTGGCAACCTTCTGAAATAACAGAGATGATTCATTTCCACAATGCAAATCACAAGTGGTATTTCAAAAGCAGCTGCAAATTATCACTGGCGACCCCTAAAGAAGAGTAACCTTCAGATGGCAACGATCAGATTTGATAAAGTACTTACAATATTTTTAGTAAATTTTACGGAACGCTTCTCGTAGTCTTAATGAAGACCATTGTTAATGTTCATTTACATGTACCAAGTGGCCAAATCGTTCCGATGTAGCAGGCCCTGCTTTGTTATTTGATTTTGTTGGCAAATAATAAATTCAACTACTACATTTGTATATGGGCTCATACTCACTTCTCCTCTATTAGCTGCCTCTGATACTCCTCATACTCTTCCCGGGTCATCCCTTGGGCAGCTGCCGGGTCAGACTCATCACCCCCTTCTTTCTTCTCCTCGCTTGATTCTCCAAATCCAAAACTCTTCAAGGGGTTGCCCACCATGCTCTTGATTAAGAACGCCATGTCGCTGCCTATCCCACCATACAGACAGAACAGGAATAGAGTCAGGCAGGGGAGATGTGTGCAGCAGTACCAGATGGTCAAGGGCACACTGTCACTGGGAACTATACGCCAAAAATGGTTTGTCAGCCATAATCTGGATTAGCGGGTGAACTGCTACGGACTGAGGCAGATGGTTCAGATTACTTCAAAAATCATTAGATGCAGCTGCCTACTTTCCATAATAATACCTTAAGCTAATTTCCAATCAAAGTGTATGATATCCAAGGATGAGTATTAAAGTTGCAGATTTCATTCACAAAATAAAATGTCAAAAAATGAATTTTAATATTAATTTTATCTAAAAATCCCAAAATTCTCGCCCTTGGCTCGACCTCTGCTTAGGCATTTTGCACTCATAACAGGCTTTGGGATCTGCCCTACTGTAACTCCATTTGCCCCTGATCTTCTGTTAGCTCCCATAGGAATATGGTATCTCACTGGACGCTATGTTGCAGAGGTATTCTCATGGAATGGTGGGAGTTGAACCAATCATGGTGGACCAGGAGAACATGTTGCTGAGCAGTGTTTGTTGTCTTGCAATACACCTTTTAGGCTGAAGGCAAATTCCAGTTTGTAGCCGACCATGCATACTTTTTCCAAACAGGCCAGGTAGTCACTCATTACACAAGTGTCATACATACTTCTCATTTCTAGGACCCTAACTTCTCACGAAAAGCAGCATCCCCAAATTTCCATTCAGTGGAGATGTATAGTGTTCAGATATAAGTATAATGCTGTCCATACTCTAAAGATACTTTCAGAAATTGGCTTCTGGCAGGTGTTGGGGTGCGACGTGCCTGGTGCACCACAAAATGTTTTTGCAAGCATCAATTTCCCCCCTCACCATACGTTTGGACGTTGAGGCTGACTCTGATCATGCGGCGCCACACACAGTCATTCTTCATCCAGGGACGATTTTCAGCTGTGGATGTGTGGTAGAAGACGCCCAGGAGATCTGTCTATTTTTCTGGGAGCCTTCGCAAAATTCCAGCAGAGTTGGCAACTAGAGACTTTGGATGACCGAAAAAAGCCAATGTAGCCCTTTTTGTGCTGGTCATTGGTGCCTTTTCATGATACTAACAAGATTGACAGATGGTGACCGATGGTAGGTGTCAGTTGAAGGGTGTGTTTTTTTTGAGTGTGCCACATACGATCTACCGTGTGAATTCCATTTCATTTGTATATGCAAAAACTCTGAAAAAAATTGCAGAGGTTCATCAGCCCAAGCCACCTTTCATCTGTTGCTATGTGGTCCAGTTCGGGTGCTCAAATGCCCACTGTAGACAATTTTAGTGGCGGACAAATTTAAATAAATTTGTTATACAGTTGCTTTTTTTTCGTAATTGGCCCAGGCAGGCTAGCCTTCACTCAACATATAGGTCAATGAGCCTTGGGCACTATAGACTCTGCTGATGGGTCACGGTTGGTCCCTCATTGGTAGGTGCTGCTGCATATTGGGAACACCCCACGACACCTGCCCATTTTGGAGATGCTCTGACCCAGTTGTCTAGACATAACAAGTTCTATCTTGTTAAAGTAGATCAGATCTTTATGCTTGCCCATTGAATCAACTGAAGAACATGTCCCACTGGATTATTTAATTTATTTCACTAAATTTCTTAAAGAAATATAAAATAAGCAATAAACGATGTGCAACAATCAATAATTGTTCATCGATCATTAATTGTTATCACAAAAAATATTGTCAGGTGTTAAGAAATTTTGTGAAATAAATTAAATAATCCAGGGTGTCACGATCGGGCACCCATGCAACACAACAAGTCACGAGGGACACTCTGGCATTTACAACCTTGGATGCGACTATAATGGGGAACTCTACTGCACCCTATTTCATGCCGATTTCATGCTACTTTTCTGCCTATAAGCGCTCATTCAGATGACCGTATCCATTTTTGTGGATACTGGTTGTGTGTGTTCAGCATTTTGTGGAATGGAATGGCCAGCCCTATGATAGAAATGCCTATTCATGTCTGTAATTGTGGTCAAAAATAGGACATTTGCTATATTTTTGCGGGGCCACGGAACGGAAGTGCGGATGCGGACAGCACACTGTGCGCTGTCCACATCTTTGGCGGCCCCATTGAAATGAATGGGTCCGCAAAATTGAGGAACGGATGTGGACACAAACGTACAGTCCTGTGAATGGGCCCTAAACCACATTTGGGAGCATGTAGGTAGCCACTGGCATATGAATGGGCACGGCTAAACCCTCAGTGCAATCAACTTAATCACAGATCGGTAGAACGGTTATTTTTGGAGTCGGTAGGAGAGGCCGCGTTTCCTTAATTCCATCATTTGCATTAGTTGCTTTCTAATTAAATTACTCGCTGTAACCAGGAAGTTGTGGATATTCTGTAATCCCAGATTATCAGCGATCATTTCAAAGAAATGAAATCAACACAAGCAGAGGCAAACAAATGGATTGTTTTCACTCGTCGGCAGTACGCTTGACCCTGGAAGAGATTTTATGGATCCATCAGAAACATCTTTACATCTTGTACCGTCTCTGTGTGCTACAGTCAGCTCCCTGTGGGTTGGAATCATTGTCCATGCTTGCCTGACATGCCTCTTTTGGCAAATACTGTACTTGTAAGGAACCTAGCGTTGTTCCGTTGCTCTGTTATGCCTTTTGGAAATGTATGATTACCTAGACTGTTCTACTATGTTCACACAAGGCAGATATGTTGCAGAAATATCTGGGACTGAAAATGAGTTTATTGCAACCAGATGTGTGCAGAAAATCTGCCATGTGTCACCTCATCTGAAATGAGACACTATCCCCATGAGCACGGCAGACAGAAGAATAAAATCCATGATATGTTCTTTCATGTGAGCAGATAAATTGACCTTAAAGCGGTTTTCTGAATTTCCCATATTGATAACCTATTACTTGAATAGGATGGAACAGTTGTAATTAAAGTGCACCGCCCCTGCAACGTCAACAGCAAATAGGTATACAGTGATGAGAAGGCAGAGCTCGCACGATCGCCGCAGTCTCTTCAAATGGTTGCTCGGTAAGGTTACCGGGAGTCGGACCCCCATCATTCTGTTAAACTGGACAACCTCTTTAACGAGCACAGTGCCCTGTTCACACTGGTCTTCTAGTCTGCTTTGGCAGAATTTGGTTGCTCTCTAATAATCAGAATGACATCTTCTGGAAGAAAAAGTAAGTGAACCCTTTGGAATGCCCTGGCTTTCTACATAGATTACTAATAAAATGTAATCTGTTATCACAATTATAAAGAAACAATGTAACTAACCTAATAACACACAAACTGTTGTACCTCCCATGTCTTTTAATGAGCACATTGAGTAAACATCTACATACAGTACAGAGGAAAAAAAGTGAACCCTTAACTTTAAAAATCTGTAAATCTCCCTTTAGCAGCAATCACCTCCATCAAATTGTTTCCTGTAGCTGCAAACAAGATTTCCACAATGCTGAGGACTCGGAGGAATTTTGGACCATTCCTCCCAGCAAATGTGTTTCAGTTGATCAATATTTCTGGGATAGCTTACATGCACAGCGCTCTTCAGGTCATGTCACAGCATCTCCATAGGATTAGGGTTTTATAATGGGAGTCTATGGTGTCGCATTGCGACATGCTGCGACTGCGACAGTCGCAAAAAAATTCATTCAAGATGGATTTTTCTGCGACTGTCGCGTCGCAGCATGACACATGTTGAAATGCGACACTATAGACTACCATTTTGAAAATTGTCGCAAAACATTGGTGCGACAAATGTTGCAGTGAAGTTCTGCCCTATTTGTCGTGTGAACGTACCCTTACCCTGGGTTCAGACCCGCGCGTTTTTGTTGCGCGTATTTTAGCGTGTTTTTGCCAATAGGAAACGCGCGTTCGTGCGCGCGTTCTTGTGATTGACTACTGTGGTGTCAATCACAAAACGTGCGACAAACGCCCCAAAAAAAGCTCAAGTACTTGTTTATGCGTCGGGCGTTTTACAGCGCGTTCAAACGCGCTGTAAAACGCTCAAGTGAGAACCAGGGCCATAGGAAAGCATTGGTTTTCATGTGTTGAGCGTTTTACAGCACGTTTGAACGCGCTGTAAAACGCTCAGGTGGGAACTTCGGGTTTAAGGTCAGGACTCCGTTGGTAACCAGAACACAGACACTTACCTTTTCCTGCACCTGTAAAAAATAGCCTGATATAATGAGTCTAAGTCCATAGGATTTTACACAGTGGATCTGTCATGGCGCCATAATAACACAATCCAAAGTGACATACTGAATAGATTAGACTAGTTCAATTATACACTCACTGACAAAAAGAAGAGAAGGAGTGATTACATTACAGCAAAAGGAGAAGTTTATTAGGAAAGATTGTACAATTGGACACTGTTGAGCACCTCTGGCCTTTCACACGGACAAGTATTCAGCATGGGTGCAATGTGTGATGTTGACGCATTGCACCCGCACTGAATCCGGACCCATTCATTTCAATGGGGCTGTGCAGATGAGCGGTGATTTTCCAGCATCACTTGTGTGTTGCGTGAAAATTGCAGCATGCTCTATATTCTGCGTTTTTCACGCAACGCAGGCCTCATAGAAATGAATGGGGCTGCGTGAACCGCAAGCAAGTATGGATGCAGTGCGATTTTCACGCATGGTTGCTAGAAGACGATCGGGATGGGGACCCGATCTTTTTTCTTTTCCCTTATACCATGGTTATAAGGGAAAATAATAGATTTCTCAATACAGAATGCTTAGTAAAATGTGGATTGAAAAAATTAACTCGCCTTATCCATTTGATCGCGTAGTTGCCGATCTCTTCTTTAATCATGAGCTGCTGGCTAAAGGACCTGTTGTGACGTCACATCACACGGTCCATCACTATGGTGATGGACCATGTGATGAGCTCAGTGACATCACCACAGGTCCTTTGACAGGTCCTGAAGAAAGAACAGGAGACCGGCAGCTACGTGATCAATTGGAGGAGCGTTCTTTTTTTTTTTTTTATTTCTTAACTCTCAATTGACCTTCTACTAAGCATTCTGTATTAAAGAATGCTATTATTTTCCCTTATAACCATGTTATAAGGGAAAATAATAAAATCTACACTACAACTAACCCAAACCCGAACTTCATTGAAGAAGTTCGGGTCTGGGTACCAGATTCAGTTTTTTCTCACACACGTGCAAAACGCATAGCACTCGCGCGGAAAAAACTAAACCACGCAACGCAATCACAGTCAAAACGGGCTAAAATTGCGTGCGCACTTGCACGATTTCCCCACCACCTATCCGGCCCCAATCCAAAATGCCCGTGTGAAAGGGGCCTTATACAACATGAGATATGGCTTCTAGCCTGGTTACAGGATAAGATACAGCCTCTACGTTGGATACAAGAGGATAGACTACCTCCAGCCTGGATACAAGATGAGATACAGCCTCTAGCCTGGATGCATGATGAGATGCGGCCTCTAGCCTGGATGCATGATGAGATGCTGCCTCTAGCCTGGATGCAAGATGAGATGCGGCCTCTAGCCTGGATGCAAGATGAGATGCGGCCTCTAGCCTGGATGCAAGATGAGATGCGGCCTCTAGCCTGGATGCAAGATGAGATGCGGCCTCTAGCCTGGATGCAAGATGAGATGCGGCCTGTAGCCTGGATGCAAGATGAGATGCGGCCTGTAGCCTGGATGCAAGATGAGATCCAGCCTCTAGCCTGGATACATGATGAGATCCAGCCTCTAGCCTGGATACATGATGAGATCCAGCCTCTAGCCTGGATACATGATGAGATACAGCCTCTAGCCTGGATACATGATGAGATACAGCCTCTAGCCTGGATACATGATGAGATACAGCCTCTAGCCTGGATACATGATGAGATACAGCCTCTAACCTGGATACATGATGAGATACGGCCTCCAGCCTGGATACAAGAGGAGATATGGCATCTAGCCTGGATACAAGAGGAGATATGGCATATAGCCTGGATACAAGATGAGATAC
Organism: Bufotes viridis; assembly: GCA_033119425.1. Taxonomy (NCBI): domain Eukaryota; kingdom Metazoa; phylum Chordata; class Amphibia; order Anura; family Bufonidae; genus Bufotes; species Bufotes viridis. The sequence continues at coordinate 33,086,649 of CM065589.1, forward strand.
AGTCATGGAAGCATATAGGTTCCATATGGTATCCTGCATTTGCCCACAGATGGGTCTGTAGATCCTGCACACTGGTAGGTTGGTGAAGCTGGTCCCATAAATGCTCGATTGGTGATTAATATGGTGACTGAGCAGCTAAAGAAGTGCTGTAATCTGGAGGAGACATTCCTGGGAAACCCTCGCTGTGTGCGGGCGAGTATTATTCTTCTGATAAATGCCAGTCTGAAGCCCTGCCATGAGAGGCGCACACATGGCGGCAGGATGTCCTGCACATATCGCTGAGCTGTTACTGTCCCTCCTATCACTACTAGGGGTGACCGACTATCCTATGTGATGGCTCCCAGATCATGCCACCAGCAGTTGGGGCAGAGTGTCACCCCACAGCAAAGACAGGATTGAGGCGCTCACCATGAGGCCTCCATACTTGATCCTTACGTCAGCTCTCCCACAGAACCTGGATGTGTTACTAAAGATGATACCACAGACAGGAGTATGCAATGAAGGCAACACCTGTCTGGATGGTGGACAGAAAAACTGAGAGCTGCTCGTGCTTGTTGGTGGATGAAACAATCCTCACCGCGGGTGGTCTGTCTGGGTCTTCCAGAGGCTGCTCGCCATGTGTGCTCATCCTCATGTAACCACATCCCCCAACGCCTCCTAAAAGCTAGGTTAGAATGGCTTAGATCAGGGATGCTCAACCTGCGCCCTCCAGCTGTTGCAAAACTATGACTCCCATTATGCCTTGACAGCCTGCAGCAGGGCATGGTGGGAGTTGTAGTTTTACAACAGCTGGAGGGCCACAGGTTGAGCATCCCTGGCCTAGATGGTGAGCAATTCATCGAAACAACCATCCAGCTTCTCTCAGTCCAATGACGTGTACCCTCTCAAAGTGTCAACTGCACCAAATGTCATCGAGTTTATCGTTGAAGCAGGTCTACCTGTCAAGGATCTCTCACGAAAAGGTACACTGCCCATATGTAGCGTCTGAGAGCCTTTTTATAGGGCAGCGGAGGAAGAACTTTTACACCTTCTAGTGGCAAGACCCAGTGTCTAATCAGACCTCACCTTTTACATATCAGCCTGGGATATAACTGCATGCCGAGTTCTGCAGCAAGCCAACATATCTGTGAGTAATGTTAAAAACAATTCAATCCAGAAACAAAATCTTAATTTATTGTATTTATTCTTTTTGTTTAAAAAAACAAAAAACATTTTGCCACAATTGATCACCATTCAAACGCGGCAGTGACACCGCCCTACCCCTGTAACACTGATTGCATTTGGCAGTGGCAAATATGCCGAGCACAAGCAAGTGAATGATATGTGTGGAGATAACTCAAAAATATATTTTTTATGCTCTCAAATTTAGACAACATTAAAGTAGACTACATTTTTGCTGTAAAATAATGGCACATTTTATGACTTCTCTTAGACACGTCCTCTTCTCAGAAGAAAGAGTGAAGAAAAAAAAAAAACACAATAAATTGGGCGAGTAGTAAGTGCAACAGTTTTTTCTTGGTGTAATTTGAGCAAAAATTCGGGCGCATTTTGCTTAGTAAATATCCCCCATTCTATCTATCACAGGAGACACTTGGGATTTACACCTTGCTACAATGATCAGAAACAAACTGTTCTATCCCATCCATTGTCCTATTAGTCTGTGTAAGAGGCCTAACCTATTCCAGATTGGGAGTCCTTCCCCTTTGGACCCCCAGGGTCCCTGGCTAGATCTGTTTTGCAGCAGTGCTGTAGTAAAATCACAGATTTGCACACAGTGTTTCAAGGGGCAAAACTGTTAACCGCCCCTTTTTTGATCTCCAGCGCAGATATGTAAAGGGCTTCTGTCATCAGGAACATTGTTCTTAAACTGACTTTAGACACGTGCTAATGGCAGCTGAAGCGAACAGTCTTTGTCCCTATGTTCTATGTGCCTCTGTTTTTGTGAAAAATGAACTTTTATTTTATGCAACTGAACCTCCAGGAGCAATGGGGATATTGCCATAACTCCTAGAGGCTCCGTTCTCCCTCCTTTGACCACGCCCTGATCATGTTGATTGACAGGGCCAAACAGGATGATGTGAACAATGCCTGGCCCTGTCAATCAACATGATGAGGGCGTGGCCAGAAGAGGGAGAACGGAGCCTCTAGGAGTAGTTTTTTTCTCACAAAAACAGAGGCACATAGAACGCAGGGACAAAGAAGACTATTAGCTTTGTCTAATATTAGCACATGTCGAAAGTCAAACAGTTTAATAATTATATTCCTGATGACAGAAGCCCTTTAAATGGGTCATCCAGCCTAGCGGGAAACGCCCCAATGGTCTGAATGTGAGTCCGATTATATAAAAAAAAGAAAAAAAATTGAACCATGGCTTGTTCCACTGCCTGCTGTGGCCAATAAATGGCACATCATTAGCAGTGACATGCCAATCAAATACGTCATTGCTTAGGCCAGTGGTTGGCCATCGTGGTCACAGGACCAAGTAATTTCATGGCTGGCCAGGAACAGGACAGTGGCACTTGAAAGGAAGAATTACAAACAGGCGAGTTTTTTTTTTTTTCTTTTTGATTGGGCACACCTTCTAAACACTGGGCATGTCGGCTCCTAGGCTGGCCAACTCATTTAACAGGAATACATAGAGAAGACATCTGTTCTATGAGCTCAACATGACCAAGAAGGGAACATTCACAAGTCTTGTCTGAAGACAACTTCTTTAACTGTTACAGGACACTCCTTTTTCTGCATTTTTCTGCATATTGAACACCCCTTTAAGGGACTGTCCAGCAAGGAAAACCGCCTTTCTAAATAAAATAAAAAACTCCCACCACAATAAACTGATCACTAAGGTGTTGTAAACCTCAGTTAAAGGGGGTATTCCCATCTCAGACAATGGGGTCATATTGCTAGGATATGCCCAAATTGTCTGATCGGTGCGGGTCCCACACCTCTCTCTAAAACAAAGCCTAACATGAGGCCAGCCAATGGCAGGCTGTGACGGGGACGAGCCTCCCTAGCACTGCGGGGACGCTAGGGAGGCTCGTCTCAGTCACCGCCTACCATTGGCTGCTCCCCCCTGGCACCGGATGTTTTCATCCACGCACGGAGAGAAGCAGCTGCGGCGGTGCAGGGACCAGGAGCTGAGTAGGGAGCGGGGAGCCAGGTAAATAGATTCAATGAGGGGCCCGGGCATAAGGGTGGGGGGCATTTTTTTTTTGTCTCTGATAACCCCTTAAACACGATGGAGATTTGCACCGTCACACAGAATACATTTGGACATCTGGTTTCTTAAAAAAGCTGTCCAAGCTTAGAAACATACAGCTACTTTCTTCCAGGAACGGCGCCACTCTAGTCCGTAGGTTGTGTCCGCAAAAAAATACGGATGACGTATTACGCGTGAATTCCGTTTTTTGCAGAATGGAACAGCTGGCCCCTAATAGAACAGTACTATCTTGTCCGTTATGCGGATAATAATAGGACATGTTCCATCTTGGAACGGAAACGGAATGCATACGGAGAACATTCAGTTTTTTTGCAGAAATTAATGGTTTCGTATACGGAACGCAAAAAACGGCCCGTAAACTGATAAAATAAACGTTTGTGTGCACGAGGCCTTGGGTCATGGGAACTTGTAAGTCCTGCATATAAAGGTAATTGCTGTACATTTTTCACAGTGGTTAAAAAAAAGTGGAGACAGAAATTTTTCTGGACACGGAGATGAAATGTATAATTAAGGCAGCAAAAATGACATTAAACAAACACATTCAGGACTTGCCTATATTTGATGTTCCACAGTTAGCAAATCAACCTCGACATTAATATTACAATTGTGTGAGTGTGTTCTCCAAATCCTCTCTATAGAGAGAGAGTTAAATGATAACATTCTGGTTGCCTGCAGCCACCACTAGAGGGCGCTTGCAGCCTACAGGTCCATTATTAAGTTCAAAGTGTATGCAGTGCACGCCCCCTAGTGGTGACTGAATGTCATAATTTAACTCTAGGTCTATGCAGGCGATTCAGTGTTTAATAGCGGAAAAACAAACTTCAGACCACTATAAAGATATTTAAAAATTTTGGACAAATTTAGATAAAAAAAAAAAAAAAAGTGACGTTCTAAGGTGGACATTCACATTAACGCAAAACTGGAATCAAAAACGGCTTTGTAGATCTCACTGCAGTGGTACAGAGGTGATCTCAATCTTGTACTTTCACAGTAGCAATGCATGCAAGGTACGGGAGAGCACGTGGCACGTCACCAATACCTCTGGCTGCTGTAACTGTGACACACACCAAGCTGTTGTAACTGTCCAGTGGGGACCACACAGCGGGATTCAAAAATATTGAGGGAAATTTTTTTACACAAGATTGATACACATTAGGAGGTTTCTTTGGATTTTCATTGGTCTGAACCGATAGTTTTCACCTTGTAGTTCTTGGCACAAGTGACACCAGCAGTGGGGGTGCGGAGACTGGTAACGCTTTTTCATCGATAATACTGGACTTAGGGCATTTTACATGTTATAAATAAAGCTGCCAAGTCATGAAAAAAAATGATATATTTGCTTCAGATTTTATGTATTTTTTTCTCTCCATTTTTTGGTTGATGGGAGTCGACTCCATTCTTGTTACCATAGTCTACGTACCAAGATTCGTACAAACGGGACTGCAAAGGACATGGCTTTAGCGAACCCCGCCCAAACATGCCCATCTTAGAGGGGTCCACAGGGACGGGATTAAATGTCCAAATTTTTAAGTTTTAACTGTAAGTATGCCACAGCCCTGTCCAGAGTGGTGTACACTATGGTAACGGTTTGTTTTACTAGCGCGTGTACCAAACGCCACACATGTAATATAAATGTAGTTATATATGTTAATAGATCTATTATAGACTACGGGAGACCGTGTATTCACGTAAATACAAGAACCTTGATGTAACCACGGCAACCAGAACGGACATCTCCATTATAAAGTTTGCTCTTTATTTGTTTATTATTTACATTCCATGACTAAACAACTTTATTTATAAAAAACCCTTTAAAATACTTAATATCTCACGTGGTTTTCTCCAGTCAAAATGTTATATCAAAATAGCACAAAAATCATCCAATTTACACAGAAATTACCATCCGACAAGCACATTTAGGGTGAATTAGGCCTCTTGAACAAGGGGAAGAAAAAAAATAAAATAATTTGCCCTGAGTTATAAAGGGTCGAACGCATAAAATAAACAGACCAAATGTTAACGTGACCGGAGAGATCTCCTAGAGACAAATTTTAAAAAATAGATAAAAAAAAAAAAAATAACACTTCTCTTTTTCCTCCCATCCCCCGCATCTATGGCCATTCTTCAATAAACAGAAGTTCTCTCCTTTCTCATTTTCCAAAAATTCAATAATTTAATCTAGGCGCACAATACTAAAAAGTCCCTCATGCCGCGTTCATATGCCAGGCAGAGCGTGGTGGTCGCATTAAAAGTGGCAGGGCTCATCAAAAGAACTTCTTGGCTGCTGCTTCTTGCTGACTTCTGCAAAACAAAGAAGATGCTTAATCAGCTGCAATACCTCTAGTACGGCTTAGGGGGGCGCTAGGCACAGACATAATGCAGTGTCACCTTAACCTAGTGAAGCAATAGTCGGCTTCCGGCCGAAAAAATATTCTCAACATGGAGCTCAAAGGGACCTGAAGACCGCTGCAATGGAAACCTGTGACATCATGGGTTTGTGTTTCACACAGGGCAGTAGCCACTATTACGTATGATCTGTATATGGGGAAATGCAGGGAGGACACAGATCATGTAATCCCTGCACCCCACAGCCACAAGGTAATCAGGAAAAAATAAAATAAAATTATGAAACCTTCTCCCCCATCCAACTGTACAGCCAGACAAGTCTGCAGGGCACAGGCTCATTATGTGTGGAGGTCACTTGCCCCTGAGTAGATGCATTTCTACCGCAAACCTCGGCAAGCTGTCCGTCTGTAAACAGGTGCCGTACGTCCATGCTACGCACCGGCTATTCAGGGTGGGGGACAGACGAGCAGAGAACCAACATAGGATCCTTTGTTCGCGGGGTGCTTAGCCATGACGGATATTGGACAGAGTTCATCTATTTAGTATTGTTCTGAGCAGGAAAATGAAAAAAAATGACGTTATGGGGACGTTAATAAAACGTACTAAATACCAAAAGGGAAACATTTTAATCATTTAAATTTGTAAAAAATATCGCCTTTAGGGCTCATTCAGACGACCGTATCCATTTTGCAGTCTGCAAAACATGGATACTGGCCGGGTGCATTACGCTTTTTGCGGAATAGAACGGCCAGCCCTATGATAGAAAAGCCTTTATAGTCTGCAAAAACGGACAAGAATAGGACATGTTCTATCTTTTTTGTTGGGGCCGCGGAACGGACATACAGATGCCGTGTGCTGTCCGCATCTTTTGCAGCCCGATTGAAACGAATTGCGGAACGGATGCGGACACAAACATACGGCCGTCTGAACAAGCCCTTAGAATGTGGGCAGTGACTTTGAGTGGGGAAACTCAAAAACCTGCACTAGTAATTTCACCCTCAACTGCTTCCCCACTGATTCCTGCCCAGTTAGGCCTCATGCACACTTCATAAACCGCAGATCCGTAAAATATGGATGCGGCCTGTGTGTCAGCCACATTTTTTTTGCGGACCTACTGACTTGAATGGGTCTGTGGTCGGCATTTTGCAGACATATTCTCTCTTTGTGGAATGGACAAATTGAGGAGGAGAGTAAACTTTACAGGATTGGAAAAACATGGCTGCTTTCTTCCAAAAACAGCACCACCTCGGTCCACAGGTTGCGTGCGGTATTGCAGCCGTGCCACACTGACTCCAACGGTGCCGAGTTGTAGTATCGGACGCAACCCATGGACAGGTTGTTTTTGGAAGAAAGCAGCCATGTTTTTCTGATCCTGAACAACCCCTTTAAACATATTGGGAGAGTTTTATTAATCTAATATATAAAGTTGTATGTATGTGTCTATGTCCGCTAAAGGAATTCGCACCATCGCATTTACGCATCATGAAATTTTGCACAGTCGCCTCCTGTGACTTGGGGAACGCGCTTTCCAACTATTTGCCAAAAAATACGCTTAGTAACCTAACCGCCAAACTACAGGAGCCATTGCCTGTTGTGGCAATTACCCTGGATATTCATCAGGTTGCATATATCAACCAATCACAGATCAGCTTCTATTTTGTTACAGGTCATTAATATGAGCTCTGATTGGTTGCTATAGGCAACGAAGGACATTCTTAGTATAAGAGCTGATGTGTGTTAATATGATTTCGGTAGCAACGCTTAGCCAACGTTGTTGTAGAGGCTGATTTAATTGACATGACCTTAAAGGGGCGGGGATGCAGTGGAGGCCTCTGTCGAGGGGGCAGGGATGCGGTGGAGGCCTCTGTCGAGGGGGCGGGGATGCGGTGGAGGCCTCTGTCGAGGGGGCGGGGATGCGGTGGAGGCCACAGTTCAAGGGGCGGGGATGCGGTGGAGGCCACAGTTCAAGGGGCGGGATGCGGTGGAGGCCACAGTTCAAGGGGCGAGGGATGCGGTGGAGGCCACAGTTCAAGGGGCGGGGATGCGGTGGAGGCCACAGTTCAAGGGGCGGGATGCGGTGGAGGCCACAGTTCAAGGGGGCGGGGATGCGGTGGAGGCCACAGTTCAAGGGGGCGGGGATGCGGTGGAGGCCACAGTTCAAGGGGGCGGGGATGCGGTGGAGGCCACAGTTCAAGGGGGCGGGGATGCGGTGGAGGCCACAGTTCAAGGGGGCGGGGAACGGTGGAGGCCACAGTTCAAGGGGGCGGGGAACGGTGGAGGCCACAGTTCAAGGGGGCGGGGAACGGTGGAGGTCACAGTTCAAGGGGGCAGGGAACGGTGGAGGTCACAGTTAAGGGGGCAGGGAACTGTGGAGGTCACAGTTCAAGGGGGCAGGGAACGGTGGAGGTCACAGTTAAGGGGGCAGGGAACGGTGGAGGTCACAGTTAAGGGGGCAGGGAGCGGTGGAGGTCAGTGTTAAGGGGGCAGGGAGCGGTGGAGGTCAGTGTTAAGGGGGCAGGGAGCGGTGGAGGTCAGTGTTAAGGGGGCAGGGAGCGGTGCAGGTCACAGTTAAGGGGGCAGGGAGCAGTGTAGGTCAGTGTTAAGGGGGCAGGGAGTGGTCGAGGTCACAGTTAAGGGGCGGTCTCCTGTGGAGGTGCCTGTTAAGGGGGGTGGGGTGCTATGGAACTCCTTGTTAAAGAGGCAGGCTGCTGTGAAGGTCAAAGTTCAGGGGGTGGGCTGCTGTGTAAATCCCGTTTTAAGGAGGCGGGACACTGTTAAAGGGAACCTGTCAGCAAAAAATAGCATCTAAATGTGTTAACAGTACCTCCTAGTGCCCGCAAAGTGTCTCCACATGGACCTTTTCTTCCTCTTTTCACTGTTGGTTTCACTGAGAAAATGCACTTTTATTCTGCCGCTGCCCCGTGCTTCAAGTCAGGCTTGAAGTCATGGGGGCAGCGGCCTCGGCGTCTTCCACAGTCCTCTCCCCGCCCCCTGCCCCCTTGACTGACAGCCTAGATGCATTGCCGGGACCGCGCTCTAAGGCCCGGCTGCCGCGCGTACTACGCGCCGTCTTTCTTTCGCCGCACAGCGCATGCGCCCGACAGCCTGTAGTAAACGCGCACAGATGCCGGGCGCGTGCATTACAGGCTGACGGGCGCATGCGCTGTGCGGCGAAAGAAAGACGGCGCGTAGTGCTGCGGCAGCCAGGACCGCGCTCCAGCCGCCCTTTACTGCGCATGCGGCCTTAGAGCGCGGTCCCGGCAATGCATCTCGGCTGTCAGTCAAGGAGGCAAGGGCCGGGGAGAGGACCGTGGAAGACGCCGAGGCCGCTGCCCCCATGACTTCAAGCCTGACTTGAAGCACGGGGCAGCAGCAGAATAAAAGTGCATTTTCTCAGTGAAACCAACAGTGAAAAGAGGAAGAAAAGGTCCATGTGGAGACACTTTGCGGGCACTAGGAGGTACTGTTAACACATTTAGATGCTATTTTTTGCTGACAGGTTCCCTTTAAAGAGTGGGCGGCTGTGCAGGTCACTCATGGGGGGGGGGGGGGATACTGTCCATATCTTCTAATGACACACACAAACATTAAATGAAATATACCCGTGTAAAGCCGGGTCCTTCTGCTAGTACTGTCATAAAATGCATTATGGTGTAAATGGTGGCCAATATATTAAAATGTCGCAGGTGACGCGCTCCATCAGGCAGATCTCAGTAGACAGACGAGACTTTCCTGGCTGCAGTACATTACATGTTAATACATTTGGCGCATTTTAAGACTCCTTTAGGCCCCCAAATCCACATAAAAGATGTGGTGCGCCCCATGCAAAACACTTTTCGCACCATTTCTGCCAGGATTCTGTCTCTGACAGCAAAGTAAATAAGGTGTTAAAACACCAACGACTGACAAATCCGACCCAGATAATCATGTGATGGTGACCGCACAAGGCGGCAAGTTCACAAAACGCTGCGCTAATTCAAGGACGAGCATGTAAAGAGCGCTGGGGATTCACAGAAACATGCATTATTCTAGGTGAGACGTGTGTCCATCTAAGTAATGCCAGAAAGGACAATGCGCTGCCCGTCCCTTCTTCTGACAGCTGCAGGAATGTGCGGCACTCACTTGTACATGATGTAACCGATGAATAATAAGCTCTGCACAGCTACGAAGATAAAGAAGTGCGCTGTAGATAGACACGAGGGGACGGGAATTTCAGGGCATTTCTGCTTTTCATGTGGCTGAAAAAAAAAAAATGCACAATTAAAGAATACAAACTGGTAATAAGACTGACAAACAATGCTTAACGCAATACATGCTAAAATCTATAAGTCAAACTCCAGAGCTGCAATCACAATAGTGCTGGCATTTCTCAGGATTCCCTGCTGTTTCAATATCTGCAAAGATCTTGCCCCAGCCACTGTATATATCGATCTGATGGAGGAAAAACAAATGAACCCCTGCTTAATAGGCGTTTATCAGAATTGTGAGTGCAGCTCTGGAGTATAATACAGGATGTAACTCAGGAGCAGTGCAGGATAAGTAATGTAATGGATGCACATCAGCGACTCCAGCAGCAGAATAGTGAGTGCAGCTCTGGAGTATAGTACAGTACAGGATAAGTAATGTAATGTATGTACACAATTACTCCATCAGCAGAATAGTGAGTGCAGCTCTGGAGTATAGTACAGTACAGGATAAGTAATGTAATGTATGTACACAATTACTCCATCAGCAGAACAGTGAGCGCAGCTCTGGAGTATAATACAGGATGTAAGTCAGGATCAGTACAGGATAAGTAATTTAATGGATGCACATTGGCGACTCCAGCAGCAGAATAGTGAGTGGAGCTCTGGAGTATAGTATAGTACAGGATAAGTAATGTAATGTATGTACACAATGACTCCATCAGCAGAATAGTGAGTGCAGCTCAGGAGTATAATACAGGATGTAACTCAGGATCAGTACAGGATAAGTAAGGTATGTACACAGTGACTCCACCAGCAGAATAGTGAGTGCAGCTCTCGAGTATAATACAGGATGTAACTCAGGATCAGTACAGGATAATTAAGGTAATGTATGTACACAAGGATTCCACCAGCAGAATAGGGAGTGCAGCTCTCGAGTATAATACAGGATGTAACTCAGGATCAGTACAGGATAATTAAGGTAATGTATGTACACAAGGATTCCACCAGCAGAATAGTTAATGCAGCTCTGGAGTATAATACAGTACAGGATAAGTAATGTCATCTATGTACACAGTGACTCCATCAGCAGAACAGTGAGTGCAGCTCTGTAGTATAATACAGGATGTAACTCATGATCAGTAATGTATGCTATCCTTGTTTGAAAGAGGACCTGTATTCCTCTCCTTACATGTCTGGCACTGGCATTCCCCATGTAATAATTCTGGAGCATCTATTCTTAGGACTAGTTGTGTCACTCCTCTATTAATTCTACTAGAAGTATATAATTGAATTATCAGCAGTCTGTAAATAAAGATCCAGCTGGGTGTTACCTGCTGGGTGGGGGTGTCCCTGCACAGTCTGACGCTATCCAATCAGTGCTGTCAGTGTCAGACTGTACAGGGACCCCTGGTAACACCTAGTTGGATTTTTACTTATACTTCCAGAATGAACAACAGAGGAATGGCACATCATAGAGCTAAGAACAGATACTCCAGAACGGTTATTACATGGGGGATGCAAGTAGTTACTAAAACAGATGTGTCAGGAGAGGGGGTGGGTCCTCTAAGGAGCAGCAGAGGATTCTGTGACTGGTGCGGTGATGAGATATAGCATTATTACCAAGTTCTTCTGCACTAGAGACTCGATGTCCCTCTTCACCAGATGCAGATGCTCTTTGATGTCGTTGAAGTGTTGGGTGTTCTCGTAGCCAGCAGCGCCCCCAGCGTTCCCGGAGGCCAGTCTTAAAGTCTCACTCATAGAGTTCCTTTGAAAAAAAGAAAATGCTTTTATTCCGGTGAACCCATGTTTTTACGTACATTTTCAAAATGTACTTCCTACAAATTACAGAGGACCTGTCCCCTCCTGACATGTCTGTTTTATTAGCTAATTGCATTCTCCATAAAATTCTGGAGCATCTATTCTTATGACTATGTTGTGCCGTTGCTTTATTATTCCTGCTAGAAGTTTATTTATAAAAAGGTACAGACTGGAGTTACCAGCTCAGGGTGTGTCCCTGCACAGTCTGACACTATCCAGTCAGTGCTGCATATGTCGGACTGTGCAGGGACACACCCTGAACTGGTAACTCCCATCTGTACCTTCATCCATAAACTTCTACCAGGAAAAGCAGAAGAGCGGCACAACATAGAGTCATGTTACAAACGGTGACAGGTTCTCTTTACACTTTCAATTTAGAGTTGATTTTGAGTTAAAACTTCGGGGCTGATTTATTTCAGAATCTCTCTCTTTAGTGGTTGGAGCTCCAAATCCTCTGCATAGACAACTGCTTACAATTGGGGAGTTTAAAGAACAACTTAAAGGGGTATTCCGGCTGTTTGAAGTTATCCCCTATCCACAGGATAATGGATACCTATTAGATCGGTGGGCGTCCGATCGCTGGGATCCCCACCGATTACGAGAACTGGGGCACTGTGCCCTTCTGCAATGAATGGAGCGGCCAGTCGCCCATGCGTGCAGCCGCCCCATTCATTTCTATGGGATGTGGAGATACGCGAGCGCTGTACTCAGCATGTTTTCTAATCATGAGAACAGGGGCTCTGTACCCCCCAAAATTAATGGAGCGGCTGGTCGCACGCGCGCGTAGCTGTTCCATTATTCCGGAGATAGCAGAGTACCACCTCCACTCACTGAAAGCCTTGGGGCATCAGGAGAGGTATGGGGTGTATTCTTACTGCATCCACTGGTAGCCATTTGGCACCAGGGGATGTGTGGAGCGGGCTCGGCATGCATGTTGGTACCTGTATTCTTTAGATTTAATGGAGGCCATTTTGGCACCAAAATGACAAAAATCAAAAGGGGCCCAGCATGCATGTGGGACCTACGCTCCCTCAATGTTATGGTAGCCGTTTATGGCACATAAACACGTGTGGTTTAGTGTTAGGAACCTGTCTAAGCAGAGATCGCCTTGACGTGTGGCAGACGGGCTCAAATAATTATGTGCAAAATGTATTTGCCAAGCATCTCTAATTTAGGCATAGCACTAGCAATATAAATACTTTTTTGTCCTTTATTTGGATCGCAGAGTGCTGGTGCATTATATATACAGTTTAGTTTAGTTTTCAGCCATGGCAGCGTGCACCTGCATATTGGGATGTGCTGACTGACCCCCTTTTGTTATTCTTCGGAGATAGCCGAGTACAGCGCTCACCCGTCTCCGGAATTCCCATAGAAATGAACGAACTGCCCACACGCATGCCCGACTGGTCGCTCCAAGGGGGCTGCATTGGGGGACAGGGCTCTCGTTCTCATGATTGGTGGGGGTCCCAGCGGTAGGACCCCCACCAATCTAATATTCTGTGGATAGGGGATAACTTGAAACAATCGGAATACCCCTACAAAACTTGACGGAATGAGGGGGCGGGGCACTGCCAAACTGACCTTCACAACAATGTAACAACCTAAGCCACACCCAGTTTCCAGCTGAAGGAAGATGTGGGGCACAATGGCCGCCTCCTGGGAAAATTAAAAGCAGCTTTTTTTTCTCCTATTGACCACTTTAATAAATTTTTTTACATCCATTAATTGTTGATAAAAGTCACAAAAAGGAACTACATGTTAAAGTAAAATTTTTAAATTAAAATCTGTTCCTTTAAATTAAATACACGCTGAGGTGACAGTATTTACTGTATTTGGTTCAGTTTGTACTCTACTATATAAGTGATAAATGCTCGTCAGCGCCGTTCGCTTAGGTCCTGGAGAAAGGAGCCACTTCTTTCCTTTGTGTCATAGCCCTAACACAGATGTATCCCATCGAGAAAATGCAAAGCTTTCCAAAAAGAAATTAATGCAGTTGTGCAAGAAACGAAGAGGCTTAAGGATAAGGAAAGATTTAGGGCTAAGGTCCAAGATTACGTTGAACATAAGACAAACTCGTTCCCATATGTGCTCCTCTAGCGCTGGACTATTGTAGCTCTGCTTTTTTCCCCTCTGTTTATTCCGCTGTTACTACAGAAGAAAAAAAAAGTCAAATTAAAATCCAGTCTGGGTTTCGGGAGCCGGCCGTTTACACAGATCTGTAACGTGATCGGATCAGCGCGGAGACATGCCGCTTAATCAATATGCTTGTATCACTCAGCCGCGCTGTTAGGCTACGGGGTTTTTTTTTGTTGCAAAGAGGATTAAGGTTTGTAACGGGAATATTTATCATCAGGAGGATTTTTTTTTAAAATCCCTTTTCTACTTCTGGCAAAAAACACAAAAGAGAGAAGAAAAAAAAAAATAACCCCAGTAACGGAATTTAGAGGCTGATTTTTCATAACTGGTTGGTGAACACAGGGAAATACGTAGCAGTGCGTGTACGATAGCGAAGACGAAGCGTGTTGCGCAAGAATTATGGAGTAAAATGCTTAAAAAAAAAAAGGCATTTTGATTTGCGCCAAATATATCAGTTTTCTCCAGAATTTTCACCATAAAGAATGCATTGCGCCAGAAATTAATTACAAGTGTCAAAGTGGGCGGGGCTATTAAATTAGTGCATATTACGCCTTATTCATCAGCCTCTTATCGGCAGAAATGGCTCAAATTGATGCAGACAATTAAAGGGGTTGTCTAGATTCAGAGCTGAACCCGGACACACCCACATTTTCACCCAGGCAGCCCCCCTTATAAGCATCGGAGCATTTCATGCTCCGATGCTCTCCTTTGCCCTGCTCTGAATTGCGGAAGGGGGGGGGGGGGGATGGGGGATTTGCCTGGGTGAAAATGTGGGTATGTCCGGGTTCAGAGCTGGCCTGGACAACCCCTTTAAGCCGGGACTCGCACCTACAACGATAACGGAGCAGGGTAGCTGGCAGAGGGTGCACTGCGCATGCGCAGCCACCCTTAGCTCATTTCTATGGGGCTGCCAAAAATAGGCCCCATAGAAATGAATGGGAGTGGTGGCCGAGCGTGGTGTGCTCCCATTCAGTTGTATGGGGAGAGCACTTGGCGGTGGCCAGACCCTGGGGTCCTCCAGCAACCACTTTCCCCGATCCGTTCTCGGCGTAGAGGTAGGACGCACACCTATCAGACAATGGGGGCACATCCTAGCAATATGCCCCAATTGTCTGTGATGGGAATAGCCCTTTAAGGAGGGTTTGCAGGACACACTAGGTCCCGGAAAACACTTAAAAAGGGGTTGTCCAGTTTAGAAAACCCATCGTCATACACCTTATTACGGTATTAATAGCGGGAGTGCTCTGCTCAGAATCCTCATCTTTAGGCCACAGTGGAGAGCAGTTACTTACGTTGCCTCTCATTCTTACTCTGGAGGATCTGTCATCCCCCCTGATTTGAATGGACACTGTGCAATGCTTTATCTGCCCTGTGGTGGCGCTATAGGTAAGCTGAACACTTACTGCCAGGTTTCCCCATCGCTGGGGATCCCAGCAGGACAACACTTTGAGATCTACTTATTGTCAAAAGACCCTTCAAAAAAGTAGGGCCTGTCCAAAAATGTAGGGGAAAAAAAAGCCCCTTTTCATTGTGCACACAGAGAAATCCATCTAAAGCGGTGCCAACTGTAAGGGAAACATGAAACCAATATGCACGTGAAGCTTAGAAGATATTTACACGGTGAAATTGGCAATAGGCCTCATGCCCGGATTTAACTGTAATACACAAATCCTCGGAGAAGCATATTAGATATTAACTGCTATTATTAAATCTTAAGCAGCGCAGGAAAAGAAGAAATCCACCAATCTGTGCAAGAAAATTACTTCACGAGCATGAGCAATGCATAAGCACGTAAGAGGATGCTCACTTAGCTGTGATTTTCTCCAAAAATGCCCAGAAACATCGTTCTAATCCGGCCGGAGCATATTAAAGGAAATATTAAATAAGAGCCGAGGCCCGGCCCTGAACCGGTAAATCTAATTTGCTCACTTGGAATAAAGATTTGGAAAGAATATTAAAAGCAAAAGCTCCGCTGGAAAACAAAACTATGATAATCTTCAGAAGACAGCTGACCTACATAGTGACAACGGCGGCCAATGGAAGCATACCGGTCATGCTGGTGTCACTGTATCCGATATATCACTGCGTGCACGGGCAAATACTGAGTGCAGGAGGGGAGCACTGGGAAAGTCAATGGTGAAGCCATGCTTGTCTAGGACACAATTGGTCAGTGAAAGAAGCGGAGGCGCAAAACCCTGCACAAGCTGCGGCCCTGTTTTTCTAACCTGCAAAGAAGGGAACATTCTGCATGCAATATCCTTACGAACTTTTGGATAAAACCAGATTTTGAAAACTATGTTACTGAAAATAGTACAATTATATAATACATGAAAATTAGAACTGTTATAATCTAGGTGTCTATGAAGTTAAAGCCTGGGGTCTTTATACCAGTAG
Organism: Bufotes viridis; assembly: GCA_033119425.1. Classification (NCBI taxonomy): domain Eukaryota; kingdom Metazoa; phylum Chordata; class Amphibia; order Anura; family Bufonidae; genus Bufotes; species Bufotes viridis. The sequence goes on from CM065589.1 coordinate 33,102,750, forward strand.
TGGGGTCTTGCTGCTAAGAGCCCCCATCACAGCCTACGTTCCCTCCAAGCTGCACAGCAGCATGGCTCGGAAGTCATCCCTGCGCAGACGCCCTGAGCACTCTCCTAAAAGGGGTTGTCCTGGTTTAGAACTGAACCCGGATAGAACGTCTTTTTCACCCAGGCAGCCCCTCTGATATGAGCATTGGAGCATGAAATGCTGAATCGCGCAGGACAAGGGCTTTTTCATTAGGTCCAGTGATGTACCGTGTCTCTGCGAGGCGCAGTGTAAAAATATAAAATAAAAAACCCTTGCCCCGCGCGATACAAAGGGCTCATATCAGAGGGGCTGTCTGGGTGAAAAAGGGCATACACCCCCTTTTATTAATCTATCGTCTTAATTTACATAGCGCCAACATATTACACAGTGCTGTACAGAGATTGCGATCACTCTGCCTCTGCCCCATTGGGGCTCACAATGTAAATTCCAAATTGAAGTGGGTTTCCGAGTGTTTAATACTGATGATGTATCCTCAGGGTAGGTCGTCAGTATCTGAGTGGTGGGGGGGTTAAGATCTGCAAGGACTTTGATCGATCAGCCGTTTGAGGAGGTCACATCGCTCCGGTGAGTGCCGTGGTCCCCTTGCAGCTTACCCTAGGCCAAGTGAATGGGGCCGAGATGCCATACCAAGCACAACTGTTATGCAATTGACGTATCTGTGCTTGGTAAGCTACAAAAAGGCCGCAGTGTTCAGAGGAGATTGTCGGGGGTCCGGTTGTCGTACCCCCACTGATAAGATACTGATGACCTATACTGAGGATAGATCAAAATTATAAAACTGTCAGAAAACCCCTTTAACATATTAATATGTCTTTGGAATGTGGGAGGCAGCTCAGGTTAACGCATAAAAAACATACAGCCTCCATGCAGACGTCATCATTTGTCAGCTTAGAAACCCAGGATCTCAGCACTAAAGGACAGCAGTGCTAATTGTCCTCAAGGAGGAGGAGGGGACGGAGCTCTGGTGAGTGCACAGCGCCGTACATTGTATAGTGGCCGTGCTTGGGAGTGCAGCTCAGGCCCCTTCACCGAGCTGTGCTTAGGCCACGTGACACCGAGTGCCATGGCCTCTTGAAACAGCTGATCGACAGGGGTGCTGGGAACCAGACCCCACCTATGAAATATGATGACCAAAATCTCACAGGCCCTTTTAGGAAAACGAGACGGTTCCGATCCTCAGGAGATGCAACAATGTAGTTCAAAATTGCTGCAAAACTCTGGAGCAAAGTAAGGTAACTACTAGATGGTATAAACGTAGGGGTCATTTACTATCAGAAATACGTCTGTATTAGGCATTTTTCTGCCGCAGAGTGTGGCGCAAAGGTTATTTGCGCCACAATCTGCAACTTTTCCCCCATTCGCGCTAGGTTAAAAAAAAATTTTTTTAAAAAGAGGCAGGAAGGGACGGGCCGGTAGGCCCATCTCATTCATCATTTTCTATGCCTGGCTAGGAAGCTGGCTTACATTTAGACTGGCGCTGGACACGCCGAAGTTATGTAGAGGCCGGCACCTCTACATAACTTCACCGGATCCACCGCCAGCGCAGGGGCTTATTAAGACTGGTGTCTAAAACGCTGGTCTTAATAAATGACCGCCTTAGACTATACAGTGTAAAGGAGTGCCATATTTACCACCCCCATCAGCCACTGCGATACAGCTGGTGCATTTTCAGAATGTCCAGTCTGCATTTACACAGAATTAGTAAATGTGCTCTGTATGTCTTTTGTTCACTAGATGTCTGCTTAAAGAGAATAAAAATATATATATAAAATAATCCACAGGTAAAAACGTCTTACCTCATCTCACTGACATGCTTGAAGACTTCCCTCTGACTGCTCAGCAAAGTCTCAAGTTCCTGTTGCGAAGCCTGGAGGGAATATAAATAACATAAATGGAGTTTTCAGAAAGAAGTCCAGGCCCCCTACCTGGTTGGTACTTTGCAATGATGGCCCTAGGCCAGGGATCAGCAACCTTCGGCACTCCAGATGTTCTGAACCTACAACTCCCAGGATGCTCCACTCACTTCTATGGGAGCGGTGAGAACAGCCAAGCAAGTCTGCCATGCTGGGAGTTGTAGTTTCACAACAGCTGGCGTGCCGAAGGTTGCCTACCCCTGCTCTAGGCAATGCTATAATCTGGAAGACGCTCGTTACCTGCTGGACGTTTCCACCGGTAGCTGTCCTCTTGGTCATCTCTTCGGTAACTGCGTTCACGTATCTGCGCTGCTCGTCCAGGATCATGTCCAGCTGTCGGTTCAGCTGCTTAATTTCAAGGTGAATACGGTTCTGACCTTCGAAGACCTGCCTGAGCTCTCGATCATTTACAGACTCGAACATGTCATCCACTAGAGCAGCAAAAAAAAAAAAAAAAAAAGATAAAAAGTTATGCTAGGTGCCTACACTTGTATTCGTTTGCATGTCTGATAATATTTGATAATCCATCCAAAAATTTTAAGTCCCTTAAAGTTGAAAGGAGCAAAAGACATGCTGTCTGCTGCTCTATCCATACCGTGAGCACATAGCCCTGTTCTCAGGATTGGTGGGGGTCCCAGCGGTCAGACGCTGCTGATCAGATGCGTATCCCATATCGTATAGATAGGGGATAAGCTATCCTAATTGGACTACCCCTTTAAGACTTTATTGGCCACCGTTTCTGGACGGCAGGCAGTGCAGGTCCCGAGTTGCGTGCCCGCTGTCAAAAACCAGGGACCCTGAAGAGAAGGGAGAAGCTATTTAGAACCGCTTCTGTCTTCACTTTTGCAGTTTACATTGCAGTCAATGAGGGACATTTATCAAGACCTGTGTATTCATCTGTCTGTCTTGATCTCTCAGTGCTGGCGTGAGACGAGCCCAATTAAGAGACAGGCACCTTTTTAATAAATTAGTGACAGAAACATGAAGTCTACGCCTGGTGTACACCTCAGCTATAACTTACGCCAGTTTCTGGCAAAAGTTATAGTAAATCCGTTGGACCGCACAAAGCCCCTTCCGCTAAGACCCACCCCTTTACTCGCCACTTTGCAAAAGCAACAAGAAGCTCAAAAAGTCGCAAACTATTGGCCGATAAGGCGTGCGCCATAATTTGCAACTTTTTTTCACCACCATGGCGTAAACATTTTAGTAAGTATCCCTCTCAATGAATGCTATGCTGGCAATACTGCTTGCTCTATTGGAGCTCGCAATGATCTTGGCGTACCCCCAGCATAGCATATCCGCCCCATTTACCTCAGACTATACATACCATGTATCAAAATTATCAAAGCAAAATAGGGAACCTATGGTAATGCGTTATTTTAGTGTCAATTTGCCAATTTAGAAAACAAAGACCCAGGATTGTTGCAAACATTTTACCCCTGAACGAAAATATTTTACCAAAAAAGGTATTCAAAAACAAAACAAAAAAAACGCACCAAAATTATTTTGGCAGCTTAAGGCCTCATGCACACAACCGTATGAGTTTTTCAGTCCACAAAAAAAACGGATGACGTTCCGTATGGCATCCGTTTTTTTGCGGATCCATTGTAATAATGCCTATTCTTGTCCGTAAACTAGAAAAAATAGGACATGCTCTATTTTTTTGGGGAACGGAAAAACGGACACACGGAAACGGAATGCACACGCAGTTTGAATTGCGGACCCATTGAAATGAATGGTTCCGCATATGGTCCGCAAAAAAAAAAACGGAACGGACACGGAAAGAAAATACGTTCGTGTGCATGAGGCCTAACAAAAAGTTAACACTGTTAAAAACCCACATGTGCAACATCGCCAAATAGTGTCTGGTCACTGAGGCCTGAAACACTTTGGCCATTAAAAGGTTAAGTGGAATTAGAATATCTGAATGCTACAAGCACACAAACCCCCTGGAGCCGTATGAAGAGTAAATAGGGGCCGGGGTGTATACGTGCCTGGGTGCTCCTTGAGCTCTGGGTGGTCTTTGTTGTATTCATCTTTCCTCTTTTCCAGCTCTTGTTGGAAGTTGTCAAACTCCTCCTGGTACTTGTCCTTCTCTTCTTTGGGGATCTCTCCATCTGGAGCGGGCTGAATGACGACAGGGTTACATTCCCATACCAGAAACCCTCTCTGCGTGCCGACTACACAAGACTGAAGGCTACACAGAAACCCTGGACATGGAAGTGTGCTCGCCTTACCAAGAAATACATCATTCTGGAGCAGACGCTAATGCGAGTATTAAAGATCCATGATGTGAATTGCTTCACTTCTATCATGATGCAAAAAATACATAATAAAAATTAAAGAAAAAAAACCATCATTCCATTTAGGATACTGTAAATCATTTTTATATTTTTTTTTTTTAGGACAGGTTCAGACAAGACCGTTTTTCTGCAATAAAAATCCCCAACAAAGTACAGAATACAATGCTAGGGGTTGGAGATTTTTTAGATATTTTTTTCAAACCCTGTTTACACAGTGGAAAAGAGGATGATGAGGATGATGTATATAGTGACAGGATTTGATGCAGAACGCTGACACAAATTTCACCCTTGCAATGTGAAGAGTGATATCTGTGGAAAATCCTCTGGAATATTCTAGAAAGACTTCTAGGTCCTAGACCGGGTGTCAGCGATCTTCGGCACTCCAGCTGCTGTGAAACTACAATTCCCAGCATGCTCCATTTATTCTTATGAGAACAATAGAGGAAGTATGCATGCTGGGGGTTGTAGTTTCACAACAGCTGGAGGTTGCCTACTCTGGCCTAGACTATTCTACACAGACTTAAAGGGTTTTTTTAGCACCAAACAATTGGTGGCAGTGGGCTTAAAAAAATAAAAATAATAATGTTTTATCCCCTGACATTTTTACGCTTGTGTCCACTTCCTGCTACTTTCCGAGCCTGGGAATGCCCTCTCAGCTAACCACTGGCTGCAGAGGTGACCAGCTTCAGCAAAGGGCATTTGCTATGTGTTGAGATGGAAGCAGGTAGTACAGAGCAGAGGAGACTGCGGCAGTGCCAGGGATTGGGGAGATGCTTATGGTTTTTCTGTTTTTAAGCCACTATGAGTTCACTGTCCCTTTACTCGTATTGCTGCACATAAGGGACACACTTTAAAGTGGACCTGTCACGTCTAGTTTACTAACTACTTGCATTTCCCATGTCATAATTCTGAAGCATATATTCTTAAGACTATTTTGTACTGTTCCTATTAAGAAAAATAAAATAAAAAAATATGGCTCTCAAACTATGGAGACACTAAAACATGATTTTTTTTTGTTTTCAAAAATGATATTATTGTGTAAAACTTATATAAATAAATAATAAAAAGTATACATATTAGGTATCGCCGCGTCCGTCACAACCTGCTGTATAAAAATAACACATGACCTAACCCCTCAGCTGAACACAGCAAAAAATATATATAAATACGGTGTCAAAAGCCATTTTTGTCACCTTACATCACAAAACGTGTAATAGCAAGCAACCAAAATGTCATATGCACCCCAAGATAGTGCCAATCAAACCGCCATCTCATCCAGCAAAAAATTAGCCCCTACATAAGACGGACGCCCAAAAAAAAAAAAAAAACTATGGCTTTCAGAATGTGGAGACACTAAAAAATATTTTTTTTCAAAAATGCTTTATTATGTAAAACTGAAACAAAAAACCCCAAAAAGTAGACATATTTGTTATTGTCGCGTCCGTAACAACCTGCTCTATAGAAATAGCACACAATCTAACCTGTCAGTTCAACAATGTAAATAACAAAAAATACAAAACGGTCCCAAAACAGCTATTTTTTTTGCAAATTTTCCATTTTTTATCCATTTTTCGAGTAACAAAGCAAGGGTTAACAGCCAAACAAAACTCAATATTTATTGCCCTGATTCTCTTGTTTGCACAAACACCCCATATGTGGTCGTAAACTGCTGTATGGCCAAACGGCAGGGCACAGAAGGAAGGGAACGCCATATGGTTTTTGGAAGGCAGATTTTGCTGGACTGGTTATTTGACACTATGTCCCATTTGAAGCCCCCTTGATGTACCCCTACAGTAGAAACTCTAAAAAAGTGACCCCATTTTGGAAACTACGGGATAAAGTGTCAGTTTTGTTGGTACTATTTTAGGGTAAATATGATTTTTGGTTGCTCTATATAAAGGGTTAACAAAGTTTGTAAAATCGGTTTTGAATACCTTGAGGGGTGAAGTTTCTTAGATGGAGTACCTTTTATGGAGTTTCTACTCTAGGGGTGCATCGGGGGGTTTCGAATGGGACATGGTGTCAAAAAACCAGTCCAGCAAAATCTGCCTTCCAAAAACCATATGGCGTTCCTTTCCTTCTGCGCCCTGCCGTTTGGCCATACAGCAGTTTACGACCACATAGTGGGTGTTCATGCAACCTACAGAATCGGGGGAATAAATATTAAGTTTTGTTTGGCTGTTAACCCTTGCTTTGTTACTGGAAAAAATGGATTAAAATGGAAAATTTTCCAAAACAGCAAAATTCAGAAATGTTATCTCCATTTGCCATTAACTCTTGTGGAAAACCTAAAGGGTTAACGATGTTTCTAAAATCAGTTTTGAATACCTTGAGGGGTGTAGTTTCTAGAATGGGGTCATTTTTGGGTGGTTTCTAGTATGTAAGCCTCACAAAGTGACTTCAGACCTGAACTGGTCCCTGAAAAATGTTTTTTTGAAAATTTCTGAAAAATTTCAAGATTTGCTTCTAAACTTCTAAGCCTTGTAACGTCCCCAAAAAATAAAATGGCATTCCCAAAATGATCGATACATGAAGTAGACATATTGGGAATGTAAATCAATAACTTTTTTGGGTGGTATTACTATGTATTATAGAAGTAGAGAAATTGAAACTTAGAAAATTGCAAATTTTTCAAAATCTTGGGTAAATTTGATATTTTATATCAAAATGATATATAAACATGAAACATGAAGTACAATATGTGACGAAAAAACAATCTCAGAATGGCCTGGATAAGAAAAAGCGTTTTAAAGTTATCACCACATAAAGTGACACTGGTCAGATTTTGAAAAAATGGCCTGGTCCTTAAGGTGAAATAGGGCCGTGTCCTTAAGGGGTTAAAGGACATCTGTCAGCAGTTATGTCCCTATGACACTGGCTGTCCTTTTACATGTGCACTTGGCAGCTGAAGACATCTGTAGTTCATATGTGCCCGCACTGCTGAGAAAAAGGTTTTATTATATGCAAATGAGCCCCTAGGAGCCATTACACCTAGAGGTTCTGCTCTCTCTGCAACTGCCGTGCCCTCTGCACTTTGATTGACAGGGCCAGGCAGTGTAAATGTGATCACGCCTGGTCCTGTCAAACAACCTGGAGTGGGCGCAGCAGCTTCAGAGAAAGTGAAGCCTCCAGGTAACGCCCCCGTTGCTCTTAGAGGCTTATTTGCATACATTATGCGGGCACATATGAACATGGGACCAACACAGATGCCTTCAGCTGACAAGCGCACATGTAACAGGTCAGCCAGTGTCATAGGGACAAATCTGCGGATGGCCTTTAATAAAATCCAGTAGGAATAACAGGAGAGGCACAGCAGAGAGCCATAGGCATAGATGCTCCACAACTGTTATTACATGGGAATTGTTATTAGTTACCTAAGACAGCCATGTCAGGAGAGGTGACAGATCCTCTTTAATTTGACAGTACTGACACCATTACATACATCTGGTGATAGGACACATCAATTAGCAGCTAAAAGTAATCAAAGCTGCCACTGAACGTGAGGCAGAGTCTTGAGACGCACCGTGTAGGACACCCACGAGGCTCTCAGCAGTGGCTAGCAATCAGCCAGTCCTCCCGAGACTGATCATCATATGCACTCAGTGCATCCTTAATAGCAACTTACTGTTTCCTTTCCTGGCTCGGTCAGCTGGAAAGTGAGAAACGACAGCACATCGTGGTCATCTGTAAGAAAACACAAGAGGAGGAGGTTCAGAGATGATGAATGGACAGAATCATCCAGTGTTCAAGATGGATATATAGGAACTAACGAGTCCCTGCGACCTACAGAAGGGAGACGCTGACATCTGTGAGGTCTATGTTGCACCAACTGTTGGCCAAATAACGATCAGCATGGAGATACAACCCAATGTAAACATGCAGTAGCGTTGGACTGGGCATTTAACTCTGTTTTAGGATCCCTAACACAATCATGGGATACACACACACACTATCCATCTCTATATCTATATATCATTTTAGACCCTCTTTTGGCTGAGAAGCAAACTTTATTAAGCAGGATTTTTTTTCTCATTCCAGGTAATGTAGGCTTAAACAGAGAGAACTTAAAGGATTTTTTCAGGATTTTTATACTGATGACCCATCGTCAGTATAAAATCACCGCCTTATCAAACAGCTGATCAGCGGGGGTCCTGGGTATAGGAACCCCAGTGATCAGATACTGATGACCTATCCAGATAGGAAATCCTGGAAAACCCTTTTAAAAAGGGACATTACAGTTTCCGCACAGATTTACAATGAAAAGTTATACAGTTTTCTAGTATACTTCATATATTAAGGGTTTTCTGGGAGTAGAATATTGATGACCTACCTGTGGAATTGGTCATCAATATCAGATAGTGGGAGCTCAACTCTGGGCTCCATAACCGATCAGCAGTGAGCAGCCTTTTCCTAGGCCAGTCATGGCTAACCTCCGGCACTCCAGCTGTGGTGAAACTACGACTCCCAGCATGCTTCATTCATTTCCACGGCATTCTGAGAACAGCCAAGGAAGTGTGCATTTTGGGAAATGTAGTGTTACCCCAGCTGGAGTGCAGAGGTTAGCCATCACAGTCCTAGGGCCTAAAGAGGCAGCAGTGAGCACCGCAGCCTCTTCCTAGGCTAGTGATGTCACGTTGATTGGTCACATGGTGGCCTATGGGCCTGAGCTGCAATACCAAGCACAGCCACTATACAAAGTATGGCGCTGTGCTCAGTAAGCTGTGAGGAGGCCAGTTCTTACTGAAACAAAGCTCATCTGTAGCAGTGCCAGCAGCTTGAAAAAAGGTCAGCAATATTGGACTCCTGGAAGACCCCTTATATTCCTCATGGATCTGATGATGCTCGCAGTAGGTGATGGGCCCCTTCAAAAAGGGGGTTTTACATAGGGTTGTTAAATGTACAACCAGGACAAATGGGGTCACAGGGTCCACTGGGTGAATGGAGCGGTGGTACGCATTTGTAACTACCGCTCTACTCAGTTTTATGGGACTACCATGAACAGTGCTATTTCCATCAGTCCCACAGACATTGAACAGAACGGTGGTAACGCGTACACACTCCATTCACGTGTAGGCCGGGGTGCCAGCCACTTTACATTTATTACCTGCCTGGTTGACAGGTGATAAATGATGTTAATGAGAAAACCCCTAAGACTATAGGGCCCGTGTGTAGCTGCGCCAGTTGTCTGACCCTCATTAGGACACTCTAATGAAGGGATGAGCAACCACCGGCAATTCAGCTGGTCTGAAACTACAACTCCCAGAATTCTCCTTTCACTTCTATGCGAGTTACAAGAAGAGCCAATTACATGCTGGGAGCTGTAGTTTAACAGCAGCTGGAGTGCCAAAGGTGGGTGACCCCTACTCTAAGGGATATTCATAAAGAACAGACCCGACCCCCATGACAGCGGCTCCTGTATACTCTTCTGTGACTGTCAGAGTTCAGAGTATAGTGTCTAACCTGCGAGGCCTCCAGTGGCTGCAGATACTCCAAAGAAGCCTTGCTGGGGCAATATCATATTATCCACTTTGGCGCAGAACTCGTAGTCCTCCTTGTCAGGGGTGAAGCCGTTGTTAATCATCACCTACGAGAACAATATAGAAGAAAGCATTGTAGGAAATAATAAAACTGAGCAAACTCCCCACCAGTCCCTGACACGGGGACCACCGAGGAGCTCACCGTCAGCGTCTTCTTGTAGTAGGTAATCCGGGCCCGCACTGGGTATGGCTTGTTACGGAAATCTCTCAGACACGAGGCCAGCGCTTGTGTCGTACCGTCACTGGGAAGGAGAAACAGAGCAGAACTGAAGTTATCGTGGTTTCTCCATCAAACTATTATATTACACTCTACAAATGTCGAAGAATCGTCACAGAAAGAATATTAACCATTTTCAAAATCTCTGTTTGCTATTGATGAACGGAAACATTCCTCGGCAACAAAAAAGAAATGAACTTCGGCCTGGTGAAAACAGCTGATCATTTGTTACAATGTATCAGCGCTAGCAAACTGCAGTGTTAGGATTTGTTCACTGCATTCTCTTGACAGAACGCAATTAAGTTTGATGGGGTCCATCACGTACCCGTCAGGGTTTTTGATATCTGTGATGACAGAGTGTACTATTCCTGCGCTATAAAATACCGTAAAAACCCTGACAAACTAGAAAAATGTGAACAGTGCCTTAAAGGGTTCACCCCACTAAAATGACCAGCAATCCCCAGGACAGGTGATGTTGGATCGCTGGGGGTCTAACAGGTGGGACCCCAGCGATCCTGAAAACAGAAGTAGTGTGCATGTCAGTCCGTCGCTGCGCTCACCTTCATGAGACTGAGGGAAAGTTTCATGGAAGTGACTGGAACGATAGGCTGACATGCACACTACCACAACACTCAGAGGGGACCCTCCGTTCACAGGACCGCTGTTTCAGAGGTAGGACACCAAGTATTTTGACATTTATTACCTATCCTATGAATAAATAATGAATACTGCACATGGGAAGACCCCTCTCCATCCAGAGCCTCACACACGACCCCTCTCCATCCAGAGCCTCACACACGACCCCTCTCCATCCAGAGCCTCACACACGACCCCTCTCCATCCAGAGCCTCACACACGACCCCTCTCCATCCAGAGCCTCACACACGACCCCTCTCCATCCAGAGCCTCACACACGACCCCTCTCCACCCATCCAGAGCCTCACACACGACCCCTCTCCATCCAGAGCCTCACACACGACCCCTCTCCATCCAGAGCCTCACACACGACCCCTCTCCATCCAGAGCCTCACACACGACCCCTCTCCATCCAGAGCCTCACACACGACCCCTCTCCATCCACAGCCTCACACACGACCCCTCTACATCCAGAGCCTCACACACGACCCCTCTCCATCCAGAGCTCAGCACATTTCCACAGCTTATTTTAAATTTCTAATTCATTTGTCATCACTGAAAGTTTTAAAAAGTTCAGAATTTCTTCAGGAATACCAGTTCCCGCGGTAAAACGCGCACTTACTTTTGATGGTCGTATAGAAGCTTGCCATTATTGCCGACAACCAAAATCACTGGATTATTTTTCTAAAAGGGAAAAAAACAACAATGAAATCCAGTCCACAGTGAATAAGTGTTTGTCACAAGAGTTCAGTTAAGGTAAAACAGGCAAGTCTGTTGGCAAGCTTGCTGACCATCTCCATTAACAACCAGCAGAATAGCGAGTGCAGCTCTGGAGTATAATATAGGATGTAACTCGAGATCAGTACAGGATAAGTAATGTAATGTATGTACACAGTGACTGCACCAGCAGAATAGTGAGTGCAGCTCTGGAGTATAATACAGGATGTAACTCAGGATCAGTACAGGATAAGTAATGTATGTACACAGTGACTCCACCAGCAGAATAGTGAGTGCAGCTCTGGGGTATAATACAGGATGTAACTCAGGATCAGTACAGGATAAGTAATGTAATGTATGCACACAGTGACTCCACCAGCAGAATAGTGAGTGCAGCTCTGGAGTATAATACAGGATGTAACTCAGGATCAGTAGAGGATAAGTAATGTAATATATGTACACAGTGACTCCACCAGCAGAATAGTGAGTGCAGCTCTGGAGTATAATACAGGATGTAACTCAGGATCAGTACAGGATAAGTAATGTAATGTATGTGCACATGACTCCACCAGCAGAATAGTGATTGCAACTCTGAAGTACAATACAGGATGGAACTCAGGATCAGTACAGGATAAGTAATGTAATGTATGTACACAGTGACTCCTCCAGCAGAATAGAGAGTGCAGCTCTGGAGTATAATACAGGATGTAACTCAGGATCAGTAGAGGATAAGTAATGTATGTACACAGTGACTACACCATCAGAATAGTGAGTGCAGCTCTGGAGTATAATACTGGATGTAACTCAGGATCAGTACAGGATAAGTAATGTAATGTACACAGTGACTCCACCGGCAGAATAGTGAGTGCAGCTCTGGAGTATAATACAGGATGTAACTCAGGATCAGTACAGGATATGTAATGTATGTACACAGTGACTCCACCAGCAGAATAGTGAGTGCAGCTCTGGAGTATAATACAGGATGTAACTAAGGATCAGTACAGGATAAGTAATGTATGTACACATGACTCCACCAGCAGAATAGTGATTGCAACTCTGAAGTACAATACAGGATGGAACTCAGGATCAGTAGGAGATAAATAATGTCATTACTCAACTATGAAGATTAAATATTTACGCAGTCAATAATGTTTAAAGGTGAATGTATCTTTTAGGGCAAATTACTGCTTCACAGAGAGGAGCGGACATTTTTCTCAGTAATGCGGCCACATATGGAACATGGGACCAACACAGACGCCTTCAGCTGCCAAGTGCACATGTAACAGGTCAGCCAGTGTCACAGGGACAAATCTGCTGACAGATGCTCTTTAAAAAAAAAAAAAAAAGCATAGCCACAGTTACAGCATAAAGTAACAATGGCGCTGTGTAAATAGAAAATGGCAGGTTGTGATGCGCTATTGTCATGGTGCCAACCCCTCAGGATAGAGATCTAAATACTGATTCCTTCCACCACCTACACCCATCACACAGACTCGGCGTGCCAGGCTCTCGCCCAAACTGACACAACCTGTAATATTTAGTCTCAAATCACTGTGAGAGCAACAGACCTGCCCGTTCCTGCAGACTTCATCCTCAAGTTACTGCGACTTTAAACATTTAACGAGACGGAGAGAGGTGGAACTTGCTTCTGGACCCAGAAGGAAATCTAAGAGCCTCCCATATGAATTATACTGTATATAGTGCCCCCCGGCAGAAGAACCAGTCAGCCTGCTCAGACACTTCAACTTGGGTTCAATAGGGTCAAAAGGTTTACTTTACCCACTGAATTGTCATCAAATATTCTTTCCTGAGGAGTTCCACCATAAACGGGTGCATGCCTCTGTTTTCTCAGCTATCGCTAGGCCCACCAGTCCATGGTTTATTGAGAATCTCTTATTTCTTCTATGGGAATGCAATTTGTACCAAGCCTGATACTTAAAGAAGAACTCCTGCAAAATATTTTAATTCTCTGATCTGTTAGAAAGGTACATGATGTAATCTGTAGTGAATGTAATTTTCTTACCAGTGTCTGTATTTGGGAACTATCCCCTCCCTTCTGTTTCTCAGCTGTGTCATGTGACTAGCAATCAAACTTTCAGATAACACAGCATCTTATGTGTGGACAGAAAGCAAGTTTCTCCATGTTGTCCTATGTGAGCCTCAGTCTCAGAGGAATGAGTACAGAAGTAACCGACTTTCTGTCCTGTGTCAATTGGAGACACAGCTGAGGATCAGAAGGGAGGTTATAACTCACAAATACAGTCACTGATGAAAGATTACCTTCACTACAGTTTACATCATGCACCTTTCTAACAGGTCAGAGAATAAAAATTTGCGGGAGTTCTTTAAAGAGGTTGTTTCATCTAAGACTGGCGCGATATCTAAGACTGGCGCGATATTCTGAGAAAAGCAAAGAAACTCCAGCATCAAATTCTCGAGTGTTGTCTCTTTATTCACAGTGTCGGAAATACAGCGGCAGTAAAATATAACTTCTCACGTCCCGTTACAGTCAACGCGTTTTGAAAAAGTTCTTAATCATACCTGTCATGATTAAGAACTTTTTTCCGACACTGTGAAAAAAGAGACAACACTCGAGAATTTGATGCTGGAGTTTCCTTGCTTTTCTCCACGATGCTTTGAGGTCTTACCTACATCTCCGTCCACCAGGGGAAAGCTGTTGGAGTGATAGAGCGGGTGAGCTGGATTTCCTTTTTACCTGGTGCGATATTCTACTGATAAACCACCAATGTCAGATAGGGGTGTGATCCGCTCCTATCTCTTGAAAGGGGCCCCCAAGGTGAACGAGAGCGAAGCACAAAAGCATGGTGACCCTCCATCACGATAAAAATTGCTGGATCGGCTATTTCTGGCAGTCACAGCTCTCCGTTCACTTCTATGGGACTTCCAAAAACTGCAATATTTAGCTATTTTCTAAACTCCCATAGAAGTGAATGGAAAGCACCCCATGCATGCGCAGTGACCTCTTCTTGGGCTCTGTTCTAGAGATAGGACCCGCACCTATCTGACATTGGTGACATATCCTTGCAATATGCCACCAATGTCTGGGATGACACAACTTGGGATGAGCGAATCGACTTCGGATGAAACATTCAAAGTCGATTCGCATAAAACTTAATTTCAATACTGTACGGAGCCGAGCTCTCCGTACAGTGTTAGAATGTATTGGCTCCCATGAGCCGAAGTTATTACTTTGCGAAGTCTCGCATAATAATTTCAGAACTTGATTTATACTGTAAAAAAACATTTCCTGAACTTGGGTTCAGTTCCAAGGTACAACTTGGAACTGAACCAGAGTTCGGTAAATGGTTTTTTTACAGTCTAAATTAATTTCTGAAGCAATTGTGTGAAGTCTCGTGAGAATTCGCAAAGTAATAACTTCGGCTCATCGGAGCCAATACATTCTAACACTGTATGGAGCGCTTTCTCCGTACAGTATTGAAATTAAGTTTTATGCGAATCGACTTTGGAGGTTTCATCCGAAGTCGATTGGCTCATCCCTAGACACAACCCCTTTAAGAGTATTCAAGCTAGATGGCATGGGAGGGAAGGATCTGATTTTATACAGTAATCTGAAGTATGTAATCCAGCACGGGCAGACACCTGTGGTAACCCTAATGAACCCCACACCCGGGCTCTTCTACTGCGACGCTAGGAATTCAGGACAAACTATATGAAACCTTGCCGGACAGGTCTGCCCTGTTGATGATGCAGTAGCGATTGGCACCATGAACGCAGTAGATTCATCTTACTGAACCCTCATTTTTACACTGGGATTTTATCCCTCTTCAGCCGCCATGTGGTGCTCTCAGACTTGCCAGATATATGTTTTTAACCATTAAGAGCAGGAAAGAAGATGGGGTTCTCATGGACCTCTTGCAGACTGGGTCAATACTGGCAGCTGCAGGTAATACCGATTAAAGCCCCATTCCTACGACGGTATTTTTCCATATCACAGGCGGAACATTTTTGCAGATCGGATCTCGGTCATTTCAACGGAGCCGCAAAAAATGTTGACCGCTCATTCATATGTCCATTGAGCAACCCCACAAAAAAGATTGAACTTGTCCTATTCTTGTCCGTTTTGTGGAACAGGCATGGGTATCAATGGGTCCGCCCAAAAAAACAAAAAACGGATGCAACACAGAGGTCATCCGTATTTTTTGCAGATTTGCAGTCATGTGAATGAACCCTTAGTGAAGTCATGTCTAAACTAGAGTGACATTAGAGGGTAGAACACCTTTAAGGTTATTATAGATAAATTATTTTTATTAGTGAAACCTGCCAAGAGCCTGATCACATCACCTTTAACAGCCCCCTCCATTTCACTGTCGCTTTCTTTTTCCCCAGACTGTAGCCCAGGCATCCTCAAACTGCGGCCCTCCAGCTGTTGTAAAACTACAACTCCCACAATGCCCTGCTGTACGCTGATACCTGTAGGCTGTTTGGGCATGCTGGGAGTTGTAGTTTTGCAACAGCTGGAGGGCCGCAGTTTGAGGATGCCTGCTGTAGCCAATGACTTAGTTTTGGCTGGAGCAGCGATGTCCAGCACAGCGTTACAGCCAATCACTATCCTTAAAGGTCCATTCAGACGTCCGTAGAATGTGTCCGCACCTTTTACGCAGAAGCAGACCCATTCATTCTCTATGGGGCAGGAATGGACGCGGACAGCACACAGTGTGCTGTCCGCATCCGAATTTCCGGAGCGTGACCCCGAACTTCCACCCCGCGGCTCCGGAAAAAAAAATAGTACATGTCCTATTCTTGTCCGCAGTTGCGGACAAGAATAGGCAGTTCTATGGGGATACCGGCCGGGTGTACTGCGGATCCGCAATGCACAACGGATTTGTAAATTGATCCAGGGGTGTATAGCACAGAAAAATTCTGAAACGGTTTCTTTAAACCATAACTACTGAGTGGTCCTTGTACTAAATGATGTAGATCAAGTAAAAGTAAACGTCTGTTTAAAATCTGCCACAAGATAACATTGCAGGAAACAACCAGGAATCTGTAAACTCTGAGGCTGCACAATCAAACGTGTATATCTAAAAAAATAAAAAAATTGCCTTTGTATATACATTACGTAACCTGTATTATACTTCAGAGCTGCACTCACTATTCTGCAGTCACTGTGTACATACATGACATTACTTACCCCGTACTGATCCTGAGTTACATCCTGTATTATACTCCAGAGCTGCACTCACTATTCTGCTGGTGCAGTCATTGTGTACATACATTACTTATCCTGTACTGATCCTGAGTTACATCCTGTATTATACTCCGGAGCGGCACTCACCATTCTGCTGGTGCGGTCACTGTGTCTATACATTACTTACTCGGTACTGATACTGAGTTACATCCTGCATTATACCCCAGAGCTTTGCATAGAGCCTGCTTTGGTGATCTGCATGATGGAAAGAGTAGGTCTAGGTATTTATTAAGTAGTCAGTTTTTTTTTTTAGAGCAATAGTTTCAGCCGCTCCAGACAAAGTTAAGTTCTCCAGGCCTGTACCTAAAAACCCCTTTTACAGCCAACGTGTGGAGAGAAGACACTTTCAGCACTTGGTCCGCCGATGCCGGCTGAGATGACGTCGCAGCCCGACTGGCTGCAGGCTTTTCCTATGGAGCCATGAATGGACGTGCTCCTCTTCCTTCCTGTTCAGTTGCATCACATAGATGTGGCTGAACAGGAAGAAAGATGCACCCCACCGGTCACAATGTCGGAGGAGCTGTCGGCAGCAAGTCGGGCGGTCATGTGATCTCAGGCAGAATTGGGGAATCGGCGGAAGCGGAAGTACTGCTCAGTGTCTTTGCTGCACAGCTTTACTGAAATATGCTTTAAATTGTGAGTTACAAAATTCTACAATTATGAAAGATCCATATGGAAAAGTCCCAGCACACAAGTCACTGACGGACAGTGAGCATTGTCATCTCCTACAAAGCCCATGTAAAAGCATCACTTTCAGGTCATAAGCATTTTCTTACAGGACGATGGCAGGGACGCGGTCTGATGAAATCCTCAGTAGTTAGGTACACAGATTTGCCCGCGTGTACTTTGGAACGAGCCAAGATAAATTCAAAGTTCAGAAAGTAAACCAACCTTCCCATCGTTGTCAAACGAGTCGAAGAAAATACCAACACCGTTCCAGGAGTCAGCGGCTCCGTACACATTGCCATCCAGCCCCTGGGAGGTCGTGTACCATATAGCCTGAGAGAGAGAGATGACATGTTACAGGGTGTACAACGGGCACAGAACTGCACGGCATCACACATCCTATCTCTGAACTGTACGGCCAAGGAGAAAATGCAAGCCTAGGTTTTTACAGTACTTCACTTGATTTCCGTGTATTCGGGTCTATCTCCCATAGAACTGAATGGAAGCACTGCTGCTGTGCCATCTGCAACTGATGCAACTGGAGGCTGCAGATGCATCAAAGCTACATGGCTTAGAAAACGCCCATCAGACAAGGAGGTCCCCTAGATTGAAACCCCTCCGTTAGCCAGGGTGGGGTATGTTCAGGAGTTAAAAAGCTCCTAATGCCCTATACCAGTGGTGGCGAACCTCTTAGAGGCCAAGTGCCCAACTGCAGCCCAAAAGCCACTTATTTAGCACAAAGTGGCAACATGGCAATTCACCCTGAATACTACAGGCCAGTATAGTATATCTTCTATGTACTTTATCATTTAGCTATAATATCCGGCCTACATTCAGTGCGCTGCCTGCGCTGTTCATAGTGCGCCCTGCGCTGAGGAATGGCAGGAGAAGTCTAAGGCATATTGGTACACCAGACTTTTTCCAGGGTGTGAGTGCCCACAGAGAGGGCTCTGAGTGCCGCCTTTGGCACCCATGCCATAGGTTTGCCACCACTGCCCTATACTCACCCCCAAAGTCACACTGCAGTGGTCCAGACTAGTGAGATAGGAGGAGCTGCCGGCGAGGTCCACTCTGGTGAAGCTCTAGCTGCCTTTGTGCCCTGGTCCCAATAGCATGGTCGGCTATTCCCTTCCTTTAGCAGGACTGGAGGGTCTGACCCTGCAGCTCCTTACAGCGTGAGGACTTCACCAACACCTCCTTATATCTCAGCTTCTTGGCGTCAATAAAGCCTCATTACAATACATACCAGGCCATCGGCACCGATTCTTCCCCGTCCCGTTACCCGGAAAGTCACTTCTATTTCCCAGTTCTCAAAGCTTGGAGCAGTTTTCGTCCAGACGGAGCCTTTCTGGCTCTTCATGGAAGGAGTGATCCGAATCTGGTCTGCGCTGGGGATCGCATCTATAAAGAAAGCCATATAGGATTACTGACAAACGGCAATTTGTGCGCCACTCCATGCAATGAGCCGTAGCGGAGGACACTATTCTGGGGTCTCTCCGATACCATTTATACAGGGCAATTATCAATATGATTGGTTTAAGGTAACATGCACCAGTGCTACCATACTCATTATATTGCCCCAATACCTCCAAAATGTTTTGAGCCTCCGGCTCTATGAAGCCCTATGCATCTCCATGATAACAGACCACAAACATGCCATATTTCCTTCCATCTTTTCCCAACTTTAAGCCAACATACAGTCCAGAGGACTAATGTGCAGATGTACGGCAGTTCTAACAATGTATTTATAATACATTACTCCTAGAGGCTCTGCTCTCTCTGCAACTTCCGCCCCTCTCCACTGTCAAGAGTGACAGGGCCAGACAGTGAAAATGTGATCACACCTGTCATAGTGCAGAGGGCGCTGCAGTTGTAGAGAGAGCAGAGCCTCTAGGTGTAATGGTAACGCCCCGTTGCTCCTAGAGGCTCATTTGCATATATTAAAACATCATTGTTCTCAGCAATGCGGGCACATATGAACATGGGACCAACACAGATGTCTTCACACATGGAACAGGTCAGCCAGTGTCATAGGTACAAATCTGCCGACAGATGCCCTTTAAATATGTTTTCAGACTTATGAATAGCAAATCTGCATAGGTATGGAGCTCACACTGGTCCTGACCCGCATAGGTATGAAGCTCACACTGGTCCTGACCCGCATAGAGCTCACACTGGTCCTGAGCCGCATAGGTATGGAGCTCACACTGGTCCTGACCCGCTAGGTATGGAGCTCACACTGGTCCTGACCCGCATAGGTATGGAGCTCACACTGGTCCTGACCCGCATAGGTATGGAGCTCACACTGGTCCTGACCCGCATAGGTATGGAGCTCACACTGGTCCTGACCCGCATAGGTATGGAGCTCACACTGGTCCTGACCCGCATAGGTATGGAGCTCACACTGGTCCTGACCCGCATAGGTATGGAGCTCACACTGGTCCTGACCCGCATAGGTATGGAGCTCACACTGGTCCTGACCCGCATAGGTATGCAGCTCACACTGGTCCTGACCCGCATAGGTATGCAGCTCACACTGGTCCTGACCCGCATAGGTATGGAGCTCACACTGGTCCTGACCCGCATAGGTATGGAGCTCACACTGGTCCTGACCCGCATAGGTATGGAGCTCACACTGGTCCTGACCCGCATAGGTATGGAGCTCACACTGGTCCTGACCCGCATAGGTATGGAGCTCACACTGGTCCTGACCCGCATAGGTATGGAGCTCACACTGGTCCTGACCCGCATAGGTATAGAGCGGATACTCATAGCTTTGCAGATTTATCACTCTTCATGCTAGAAAATCTGGGTAACCAGTAGTAATGGTGGCGTAATTCGTAATCCCATAGTCAATGGAAGAACAGAGCACATGCATGTTAGGGAGGAGGACGGGGAACTCAGGACCCCGCTCTAGTGATCTGTGAGGATATTAATTATGGATAGATGATAAATGCCTCTTAGGAACCCTACCACTATAACCATAACCACATCCAGGAGGCCAGTGGTTCTCCAGTTGTCGTAAAACTACAACTTCCAGCATGCCCTCATGGTCACAGTCTGTGAGAGCATGCTGGGAGCTGTAGTTCTGCCACAGGACCACTGGTTAGAGACAATGCAATAGGTGCAGGTAAAGCATCTGATAATTCTCTACTCTGGCTGAGCCCGGCTGCCATCTTTTTTGGGAACCCCTGAGCAGGTCGTGGGGTCCCCTGCTCTGCTAGTGTAGAGTCTGCAGCGGAGACATCTGTTACTGCAGGTTTCCATCACCATTTCCTACTGACAAAGTTCACCCGAACGCACAGTACAAATATTAGGACAGGGTCACAGCTGCACCAGCTACAAGGCCACATCAGCACGAGGCGGCTTATCAGACTGAAACCGCGACGTGTCACTCACCCAGGATATTACCGCCACATAACTCAACGGTTCCTGATCTCCATTCTACAGGGCGGCCGTATGCTGTACATGCACAGGGAGATTCACAGGGGGAATCCACCTTCTACAAACGTACCTCTCAGAATATCAACGATTCTACATTTTCCCAGTAGTAGAAAAGCTCAAAATGATAAGTAACACGAAAGTAGCTGCAATCACTTTCTTTTTCGCTTAGAGGAATTTCCTAAAACCTCTTTCTCACGTCCGTGAATCGTGTTCTCCACGGACAGCACATATCCATTGACTTTAATGTGTCTATTCACAAATCCTTGCAGTTCCACGGATCGTTGGTCAGTGGAAAAACAATGGAGGCGTGCACGGCTATGGTCCGTTTGTTCTCGGTGGTTTTCACCGACCACTGGTAGGAGATGGAAATCCTAGCAATGCACGTGGAAGACACGGAGGGCAAAAACTGGACACACGGGCCAACAGCAGACCCTTCACGGACATCACCGCCTGGTCACGGACGCCATCACAGACAGAGACCTTAGAGCAAGTTCTCATGGAGCACATTTGCTGCAGAGATCTCTAAGGCCCCTTGCACACGAGCGTGAGCGGATTAGGTCCGGCTGCGTTCAGTGAAAACTGCACGATTTTGCAAGCAGGTCCATTCAGTTTTGTTTGCGATCATGTTCAGCTGTTCAGTTTTTATCGAGCGGGTGAAATGCGATTTAATGCATTTTGCACACGCGTGATAAAAAACTGAATGTTTACAAACAACATCTCTTAGCAACCATCCGTGAAAAAGGCATTGCATTCACACTTGCTTGCGGATGCGATGTTCACAGAGTCGCATTCACTTCTATGAGGCCAGCGTTGCGTGAAAAACCGCAGCATATAGAACATGCTGCGATTTTCACGCAACGCACAAGTGATGCGTGAAAACCAACGCTCATGTACACAGCCCCATTGAAATGAATGGGTCTGGATTCTGGGCAGGCGTAATGCGTTCGCGTCACGCAGTGCACCCGCGCGGAATACTCGCTCGTCTGCAAGAGGCCTTGGGTACTTTCACACTGGCGTTAGATGCTGATCCGTCTGTTTATTTGCACAGACGGATCCGCACCTATAATGCAAACGTTTGTATCCGTTCAGAACAGATCCGTTTGCATTAGTTAAAAGAAAAATGACAAAGTCCAAAACGGATCCGTTTTGAATTACATTGAAAGTCAATGGGGAACGGATCCGTTCTCAAATGCACCATATTGTGTCATTGAAAACGGATCCGTCCCCATTGACTTACATTGTACTTAAAAACGGATCCGTTAGGCTCCGCCTCTTCAGAAGGACACCAAAATGCTGCATGCTGCGTTTTGGTGTCCGCCTCCAAAACGGAATAGAAGCGGAACGGAGCCGAACTGATGCATTCCGAGCGGATCCTTATCCATTCAGAATGCATTGGGGCTGAACTGATCCGTTTTGGACCTTTGTGAGAGCCCTGAACGGATCCTACAAACGGAATCCACAACGCTAGTGTGAAAGTTCCCTTAGGCTACGTTATCATGGCCGCAAACAAATCTGAAAATTTTGATCAGAAGCTGATCGGCCGCTGGGAACACGTTGTTTCAGTGGCGTAAACTGCACCAAACCCTACCGACAGACCTCCTACTCAATGGCGATCACTTACACAGTCGAGGAAAACACCTAATTTATGATGGGTCTCAGGCCTTGTCATAAATTGCTAGGTGCACTGCTTACTGTCTGTGCACCTGAAGTAAAAACTGACCCTGACTGGACGAGTTTTCACTTCTCTTTTACTCGTTTCCAGGACGGTAAATGTGTTGGGCCCGATGTCCAGATCCCCGTCACTCCCAAATGGTGAGCAAGGTGCAAAAATGACCGTGCGACAAAATATTCTTCAAAGAGTCGTAAAACAGGGAATTGCAACTTTTTTTTTTTACGCCCAAAATTAATGTATTTTGCCTTGTCCCACTGACTTCAATGAGGAAAGCTGCAAAAATACGCTTGCAGAAGTGACTACTTACAAAGCAAATACTGAAAACGGCGTCGTAAAAACACGTATCCATGTGCATGAGGGTAAATATTTCTCATTGCGCTAGGTGGCATTTCAGATACGAATAACGTGGAAATGTCGTTTCATGCGGCAGAATGGAGTACAGTGCCTTTTTTTTTTTTGACATGTGAACATAGCCTTAGGGCTCATTCACACGAACGTATGGGTTCCGTTCCATGCATTGGGGCTGCAATTTGCGGTCCCCAATGCACAGAGAACGTTCGTGAGGCCTCCGGGACGGATGCAGGCCATTTCAACTTGAATGGGTCTGCATCCCTACGTTCCACAAAAAGATAGGACACGTTCTATCTTTTTGCGGTACGGAAGTACGGAACAGAACCCCAAAGAAGCACTCCGTAGGGCTTCCGTAGGGTTCTGTGCTTCCGTTCCGCATCTACTGATTTGTGGGCCCATTGAAGTAAATGGGTCCGCATCCGTGATGCAGAATGCACATGGAACGGTGGCCGTTTATTGCGGGTCCGCAATACGGAAACGGAACCCATACGTTTGTGTGCATGAGCCCTTACATGCATCCGAGTGGATTTTTTTCTGCAGCAAGTGCATAGATTTCAGATAATTTACCAAGAGTATGTCCCAACGTATACATTCGATGAAAAGCTGCGCTGCAATACGGTCATAGATAGAGATATATATATAAAAAAACAGCCAGGTGTATGGTGTTTTTGACTGTATCCTGCTGTATAGAAAAATGCTGCAAATTACAATGTCCAATGCAGATATGCCCACAATTACCACCCCTGTAAAGGACATATTTTGGCATTTATTAGATCAATGAGGCCTTGTGGATGTGATATATTCAGTGCAGAGCATTCTTAGGACCAGAAACCCTTGTAACGAACTCTCAGCTGTGAGAAATATTACATCTGTACAAGTTTCAACCTCTTGAATCAAGAGTCTTGATGGAAAAAAAAAAAAAAGTTTCCATTCACTGGCAGCAAACAGATCTCAAAAATGGTGATGAACTGACAGCATAGAGTTGGGCCCCAAACACCACTGAACGTGTAAACCAGGCATCCTCAAACTGCGGCCCCCCAGCTGTTGCAAAACTACAACTCCCAGCATGCCCAAACAGCCTACAGGTATCAGCCTACAGCAGGGCATTGTGGGAGTTGTAGTTTTACAACAGCTGGAGGGCCGCAGTTTGAGGATGCCTGGTGTAAACGGTGCACACGTGTCAGGACCGTTCCGTTCACTTCTGCGAGACTCCACTGTTTCCCCTCACATAAGGGGACTTTTATTCTTATGATTAGTGGGCGTCCCAGTGGTTGGACCCCTTACGATCCAATATTGTGTGATGGTAAAAGTCTGTCATGTGCCGACCCCTAGATTAAGTGGTCCCAGAATCACGCGGTAGGTAAGGCCAGTCCCACGCCGAGATGTTACAGGCGCGTGTCCCAGCGCAATCTAAGGTTTATAGACCCAGATTTACAGCCTCATTGGGATCTATGACGGTGTGGCTCCGGGTTTGTATCCCAGGGTCGGGCTAGGATACGCGTCTGTAATACGTCTGTGTGGACATGGCCTTACCCTACAGCATGATTTTGCAACTTTATTGGCCCTTTAGGCTGGGCTTGCCTGCGGGGATCTGAAATTAGTACCCCACAGTCAGGTTAGGAGTGAGTCAAGCGCTCATGTGGAAATGGTCTTACCCTAACGCAGGGATCAGCGACCTTCGGCACTCCAGCTGTTGCAAAACTACAAATCCCAGCATGCCCCTTTCACTTCTGTGGGAGTTCAGAGAACAGCCAAGCAAGTATGCATGATGGGAGATGTAGTTGCCTGTGGCTACTTGCGAAGTCCCAGATTAGTCCCCCGCAGGGACGAGCAAAGTTCTGTTTTCAAGTTCGGCGCACAGTGCTCGGGTTCAGGTTATTGAAGAATTCCGTTATGGTCGGTGGTGGCGGAGATCTTGGATAACCCGAACCTTGTACAACATCCCTAGACCCCCGCCCTATAACACACCATTACACAGCTCCCGCTAGCCAATAATACACCATGAACATCACCGCCGCTGCCATACTTTTCCTTAACCGTGAAAGTTCTTACCGGCTTGCCATCAAACCGCCACGCAGTCCACCCCCGTCCTACCAAGGAGCCGTTTACAGAAGACCGTCCCTTTAAGAGCTGGAGCAATTCTTGCCCAGGTCAAGGTTGATCCCTGTAAATCCAGCAGCGGAAATTTCTTCGCATTCGTCCCCTATGGAACATCCCATCCAACGACTTACCGCAGGACCTCACCCAGCTTTCCCGGAGACCCTGAACGGTGAGGGGACGCAGGGGTATGTGCAGCATTTGACTCTCAGGACTACAGGGAGGCTGGCTGACACCCTGTCTGAGAGCTGTGACCGCAGCAGAGGGTTGTCACCCAGCTTTCCCGCGTACAGACAGAATTTGGGGTCTCTCTTTACAGGTTCTTTATGCTTTAGGGGTGACCAGCAGCCACTTACCGTACACTGAGAGGCTGTAAGTGGCTGGAGAGTTGGAAAACAAGCTCCGCAACTAACCCTTAAAATAAGTGCCCCCAGGGTATGCTTTCTGATACTTACTGCCAGTGTGGACCCAGAATGGGACGGTCCCATCCCCCTGCACCAGGTAGGGACCCTTAAAGCTGTACTTATACTCGAAACGGCGGTGCGGAAGCGTCTGCTCCCCCTCAGCCCGGGCACAGCTCAGCGAGGAGAGGAGTAGGAACCAGCAGAGCCCGGTTAGAGCTCGGAGATGCTGCCGCTGAATGGACATCGCCATCTTGGATAAAGCTGACGTAGCGGCGACCGGAGAGAACCTGCAGAGCCAACAGGGCGCTTTCCGATTGGCCGGAGGCTAGACCGTGGGCGTGGTCAAACGCGTTGCCAAGCCGATCGAACCGAGAAGCTACGCTACCAGGTGCTGTGCGGTCCTCCAGGCTTAGGGGTCGCTGTGAGAAGCGCAGCACGGCGTTTGACAACGGTGTAGCGGTACATTTTGGACTGTTCGTAATAAATGGCCTGCTCTTTATCAATTATGTATCCACATTTATCACCTCCAAGAGTCATATAAAATATACATAAAACACCATAATCTGTATAGAAACACAATAAAAAATAAGCATAACATAGTATACAGTCATGGTCCCTCTATTTTATGTGACTGTATACTATTTTATGCTTATTTTTTATTGTGTTTCTATACAGATTGTGGTGTTTTATGTATATCATATATAACTCTAGGAGGTAATAATAAATGTGGATACATAATTGATAAAGAGCCGGCCATTTATTACGAATTGTACTGAGCAGCTAGGTGGTATTCCAGTGAGCTCTCTTTTTTTTTTATATTGTTATACATTTTGGACTATGTAGAGGTGTCTTAAAGGGACAGTACAGCCAGGTAGTAAAAGTTGTGCGGTCTGTTGTTCTCTGTTGTCAGCCTTTTCATGCTGATGGTTGTATTTATCAATGGAAAGAAAGTCTAGAAAAATTTAAGGACAAACATATATTAACATTACCATACCTCCCAACTTTAGAAAAGAAGGTAGAGGGGACCTAAATGCACCACCCAATCCCACCCAGTCCCCTAAATGCCCCCACATAGTAATTATTCCCCCTTTATGCAAACACACAGTAGTTATGCCAGCATTGATGCCCAGATTATGCCCAGGTATGTGCCCCCTCATAGTAGCGATACCCAGATATGTGCCCCCTCACAGTAATATGCCCAGCTGTGCCCCCTCACAGTAATATGCCCAGCTGTGCCCCCTCACAGTAATATGCCCAGCTGTGCCCCCTCACAGTAATATGCCCAGCTGTGCCCCCTCACAGTAATATGCCCAGCTGTGCCCCACTCACAGGCAGTAAAAAATAAAAAATAAACTCCCATACTCACCACGTTCCCCAGCAGCAGCAGGATGATACATGAGCTCCCGGCCGGCCCCGCCCCCTGCCCAGACCTGCAGTGTGGAGCGCAGACAGGAGGAGGAATGATGGCACAGAGATCAGGCGGACAGCTTTCTGCTTCATTATTACAGACAGCTGACTCTGCTTCCTACGGAAGCCAGCTGCCAGAAAGCGGGACATACCTCCCCAGTAACGGACTAAAATCCGGGACTGTCCCACCAGATCTGGGTTATTTCTATTTTTACACTAAGCCAGACCTCTGCCCAATCCCAGCCAGTTCCCTTATTGCCCCCCACACAGTAATTATGCTCCCTTAGTGCCCCATACACAGTAGTTATGCCCCCTTAGTGCACCATACTTAGTAGTTATGTCCCCTTAGTGCCCCACACACACAGTAGTTATGCCCCCTTAGTGCCCCACACACAGTAGTTATGCCCCCTTACATAGTGCTCCCTTTATATCAGTAAAGACTGTGAAACACAGTGACTCTGCTGTTCCCAGCAGCAGGCGCCATGAAGTGACGGCATCATGCAGCAAGCCCCTAAGGAGCCAGTGAGTGGTAGTGGCCCTGATGAGGTGTCAGGCCTTTGCTCCCTGGGGATTGGTGCCGTGGAAATGTAGTTTGAAGAATGAGGCCAGAAATGACTGTATCACAGTCTCTTTACTAAGTGCAACTTAGAACTTCAGGTACATTCAATAGCAGTAGATTTTAAGTGCATTTTTCTGGCACCAGTAAGTAATATGGAGGCGGGTTGGATAGCTGCAATTTGTACTTATTGAACTGGCCTAATAGTAGTCTGGGTGATGGATGTCTTAGCTGTAGTCCCTCACCTCACAGCAGTGTCTTTGATGCCGGTCTCAGCTGGTTGTTTTCTCTAGAGAATCCTTCTTAGGTGCAGGAGCTCAGCAGTGTGCTTCCTCTCCTCTTCCTTTTTCTAAACAGGAACTCCCCCTCTTGGCAGGAGACAGCACCAGCCCACTTCTACCAAGAAGGGAGGAACCGGGTGTTTAGCCCCGCTCCTTGCCAAGCATTCTCTGCTTGTAGATACAGCCATAACATACAATCGACATAACAATATATTACATAGGTATATACATTTGTAGTACCCCCAGATCTGGAGTAATGTAATCGCACCTGATGAGCTGAGCATAAGAGTGCACAGGCCAAAAAATGATTATCATTCCCCGGCCTGTGCACACTCTTATTCAGCTCAGCAGACGTGATGATGTCTTCCCTGCTTCTTTATTTCATTCAACTATCTCTGTGTCCTTAGGACAGAGAGACAGTTGAAATCAGTACTAAAGACAAGCAAAGTGATATCAGATGCTACATCCGAAGCCGCTTTGCTAAAAAATTAGTTAAAATACTGTACAGAGATCCTGTCACGATGTGCTCTGTGCGTGGTTCCAGGAGGCGGGCATGGCTGAGGCGCGCTCGCGTCATCAGCGCACCCGGCATCGCCCGTTCCCGTGGGAACCACACTGGGGCTGAGTCCCGAGCTGATCACTCGGCGCTCGGCTGTATGGGCTGCATTAGAATTCAAGAGTCATGTGACGCTGGCATCTGCTGGCCACAGATTGCCTGTTATTGAGGTCCTTCCTGCATGATACTCACCTGGTTTGTTTGTTCCTGCTTGGCTTCCGATTTCCCGTCTTTCTCATTCTCTGGTCTTGGCGTGCTCTCCTGGTTTGACTTTGGCTTGTCCTGACGATTCTCTGCTTGCTCCTCCGGTACCTTTTTGCTCTCTTGGTTTTGACGCGGTGTTACGGTATAACCCGGTATAGTGAGGGTTAATACCATTCGGGCCTTTTCCCTGGAGAAGAGCACAGCAACCCACAACCGCTGGAATCCACCGAACTGGAACCATACGAAGTCCTCCTTTCCTGGAACAGGCAAGAGAACGTTCTGACGTAGCAATTCCCCCCCAAGTACGAGACGAGGCTCCGTATTAATGGTTAAACAGGAATTCTAACTTTATTGAGGGCTACCTGCCCGGTATTTATCCAGGTCTCCCACCTGGTGGACACTCCCCTAGGGGACCAGAAGGAAGACTGCGACACGGGATACAGCAGCCAATCACACACAATGGGACAATACAGACACCCCCAGCATATCCCTCCCCTCTGCCTGTGATACAATTACCCTACACAGGTTAATGTAATCATCACAGGCAGGAGAATACACAATGTCTTCTGTCCTGGAGACAACCGAGGAGTCATTCCATTATCTCTCAGGACAAAGGGAAATCGCCAATACACATGTGGGGACAATAGGACAGACATCATTATTCAATATACAATGTCCCACCCTTTACAGGACATAGACATTTAACATATCCCCAGATGGCTTGGATCTGAGCGCTCAATATATCCAAACAGCGCTCAGATGCCACAAACACAGTCAAATCGCCATGGGATTTAAGTTTAGCATGGGCTGATGAGAGGGCCCATAATCCTGGGGCAAGAGGCTGGCAATCTGTCCCCTCCAAAACTCAGTGGCGAGTTTGGTTTCGCCACACATCTCCCCTTTTCCAAACAGACTAACAGGGTATCTGACCTTCTGCCGGTCAGTGCCCTTGTTAGTCCAGCAGCCCACCCACAAAACAGAAACAGCAGTACAGCCCACCCACAATAAATGGTTACTACACCTGAGCAAGGGATAAACCTGTCCATGTCCATGTGCCTCACTACGGCTGTGTGGGGACTGGTAGACTGCCTGAGTGGGTTGCTGAGTGGGCAGAGACCAGCGGTACTCTGCCCTGGTGCCAGCGCTACCACGGAAGTAGCCTGGTTGGAGCCTGGTTGTTGTAGGGGAGACCGACTGTCTCCCTTTAGATACACAGCTCTGCTGTTGTAGGGAGAGACTGACTGTCTCCCCTTTGGCTAAATGGCCCTGTTGCTGGGGGACAGGACCGACTGTCCCTACCCCTGTGCTGTGAGTGCAGAGACCACGGTCCCATCTGCACTGTTGTGGAGCTTACTGTCTCCCCTGGTGCGTTAAACTGCCGCTGGGGGATGGAGACTGGGCTCCCAATTCCCTGTAAATCACACGGCCGATGGGGAATGGAGACGATGCTCTTCTCTCCTGCAAAACATACTGCCGCTGGGGAGCAGGACCGACTGTCCCTACTCCTTAAAATCCGCTGCCGCTGGGAGAGCAGGTAACAAGCTCCTCTCCCATACATACTTCCAGCCGCTGGGGAGGGAGACCGACTGTCTCCGCTCCCAACACAGTGTCCTGCTGCTGGGGAAAGGAGTCATGGCTCTCTATTCCCTGCCGGACTCTCTGCTGATGGGGAGGGAGGACAAGGCTCTCCTCTCCCAGTAAATCACTCTGCTGCTGGGGGCCAGGACCGACTGTCTCTGCCCCCTGTAACTTAGCCTGCCGCTGGGGAATGGAGACTGGGCTCCCAATTCCCTGCAGGACCGGTGGAGAGACCTCGGTCCCATCTCCACCGGCCACCTGGGGTTCTTCCCAGTAGACCTCCACAATATCCTCCCAGCTGAAGGGCTCTGGACCTGGGTCTGACACTCTGCTCTCTCGCTGAGCCCTCTCACTGGAGTGGAACAGCTGCTGGTAGTCCTGTTCCAGCTCCATCTCCCGGGTCACCAGGTGGACCAGGTCTTGCTCAATTTTGTGAGTGTTGTCCCAGTCATACCTGCTCTCCCGCCACTCAAAGAGGTCCCTGAACCGGGCTTGTGTAGGGCTCCCAAACTCCAGCTCTGAAAAAGTCTCCCATAACAAGCCAGGACCATCAAACTCCTCTCCCTCTGGCATGTCATGCTCGGCTGTCGGGGTAGGTACCGAGCTTCATACCACCAGAGTGCCTGGTAGGCATCTTCCAGCCACATCTCCCGCCTTACCAGGTGCTTCAGGTCTTCTACCCACTCTTCCAGGGGCTGCTCTCCTAGGAAGGGCATCCGCAGGGCTACTCGCTTCTGCTGTCGCTGCTCGTCCTTGAGGAGCCTCGTCCCGCAGATACTCCACAATACCCAGTGCCTGGTACCAGATGCCTTTGCGGACTGCATCTCGGTCATCCATGACACCCTCATCATACTCCACTAGTGGTTCCATACCGGTGCTGTACTGGGACACGCTTTGCCCTCAAATTGTAAAATCCACGGTGCCTTCTGTTGCTGTCCTTCTGGCTGTAGGAACGATCCCACTGCTGCCACCAGTTGTTACGGTATAACCCGGTATAGTGAGGGTTAATACCATTCGGGCCTTTTCCCTGGAGAAGAGCACAGCAACCCACAACCGCTGGAATCCACCGAACTGGAACCATACGAAGTCCTCCTTTCCTGGAACAGGCAAGAGAACGTTCTGACGTAGCAATTCCCCCCCAAGTACGAGACGAGGCTCCGTATTAATGGTTAAACAGGAATTCTAACTTTATTGAGGGCTACCTGCCCGGTATTTATGCAGGTCTCCCACCTGGTGGACACTCCCCTAGGGGACCAGAAGGAAGACTGCGACACGGGATACAGCAGCCAATCACACACAATGGGACAATACAGACACCCCCAGCATATCCCTCCCCTCACAATGTCTTCTGTCCTGGAGACAACCGAGGAGTCATTCCATTATCTCTCAGGACAAAGGGAAATCGCCAATACACATGTGGGGACAATAGGACAGACATCATTATTCAATATACAATGTCCCACCCTTTACAGGACACAGACATTTAACATATCCCCAGATGGCTTGGATCTGAGCGCTCAATATATCCAAACAGCGCTCAGATGCCACAAACACAGTCAAATCGCCATGGGGTTTAAGTTTAGCATGGGCTGATGAGAGGGCCCATAATCCTGGGGCAAGAGGCTGGCAATCTGTCCCCTCCAAAACTCAGTGGCGAGTTTGGTTTCGCCACACGCGGCTTGTTTGACCTTTCTGTTTATGTGTTGTCTTTCCTGCACTATTCTAGCTAAGGGTTTGTCGACCAGTTGTCCCTTGTCACTAGGACTTGCGAGGCAAGTAGGCAGGGACACGGGTGAGGGTGGAGTTCAGTGGTCACTACCCCACC
Source organism: Bufotes viridis (assembly GCA_033119425.1). Taxonomy (NCBI): domain Eukaryota; kingdom Metazoa; phylum Chordata; class Amphibia; order Anura; family Bufonidae; genus Bufotes; species Bufotes viridis. Next base: position 33,134,383 of record CM065589.1, read on the forward strand.
CCCTGTGTGTGTGTGACAGAATAACAGGCCCACATTACCACTGTTATCATGAACCCTTTGGTTACCCTGACAGAGCATGTTTCTAATCTGACTCAGATGGTTCAGGAATTAGGGGAGAAACACCATTTACAGGAGTCAAGACAGAGTGCCTCCACTCCGCATGTATCTAGTCATTATATGGAGCCTCAGATTAAGCTTCCTGAGGTGACTGTAGAAAGTTTCTGTTTTTCTAAGAGAATTAGATCCTATATACACTGGATCAATATGGGCGACACAATGACCGAACTCAAACCTACATAAAGAAAAGTGTGTATACCCAATCACAAGAAAAACTATTTCAAACACTTATTTAATAATCAAATATATCTTTATTATAAATATTCAAACAGGATCAATAAAAAACATGTACACATACAATGGAGTCCACATAATGACAAAGGGACTAACAGAGGAACACTGGGGAGGGTGGAATCTCTCTAGCAATAGAATCAAGAAAGGTGTGCAAATATGCATTCATAAATTAGCTGAAATTAAAGTCCTGTCTATGATGTTGCCCACACCTTTACTATAAATTTGTCAAAAGCACTGGTCTAGCTCCACAAGTAAACGCATATCCTGGATCCCGTAAAGTAAAGGGGAGTATCCAGAGGAGAGAAATCAATAGAAATACACATCGCCCAACTACGGGGGTCCTCATTAATGAAGGACCAAAATAGTGCTAATGAGCAATAAGTATAACAACCCTCTTTAGCGGCTGCATCACCCACTCCAGTGCTCCTCACTTACCCAAAGCGTTTCGCCGATGGCTTCGTCAGGGGAAGTGAGGAGCAGCGGAACGGCCGCCTCTATATACCTGCAGTCAATTTGACACGTCACACTTCACCTGCGTGCGCTCAGATCATGGCCCCATGGATTGGTCATATATACGGCATAGGTCCGCCTCCAGGTGCCTGCCCTCCTGCGGACATATCATTATTGCGGCCAGGCTCACACCGCCCATCGTGACATCACCGGTCACGTGGACCGCACAATTCCCATGTAACTGCCGCCTATGTGCGGGATGCCCAAAATAAAGATGGGCGTTCCTACCTCTCGCCCATGCGCAATCTACGGCGTGATCATGTGAAAGGTCACATGACCATCATTGCCGGCATCGTTCTTTAAAATGAAATGCCACATACTTAGGGGGTACATAATATATAGGACAAAAGATACATTTGACCAGGACTAAAATAAGAGCGCACACAGTGTCCGCACATGTTGTATATCTTTTCATACAGTTCCACATGTCCGCACATACTATACATCTTATTATACAATTGGGCATGAAATAAAAAAAATCATATAGTGTCACTTAATATGCATATAAATAGATGAAATTCATGAAAATGAAATGCCAACATGGTGAAATAAATACATAAAAATATCAATTTATCAATTTATAAAAAATGTGAAAAGTATGAATCCTAATCATCATAAAAACATATTTTTGTGTACAAAAATAAAGATCCATATACATATATGTATGCATCTAGTGTATACAAAATAATTAATTGTGAATGCACATGTGCGTATATACATACACACATAAAATTACAGAAACAAACAACGTGACAAAAGTTCTCAAAAAGAAACCACCGTGAAACACACGTGCAAACTGAGGTGCCTGTGAACATGCTGAACCGTGATGTAATATAAAAATTCTTAAAGGTTCATGTCCATATTCCTCTTTACACCAAGAGGAAGATATTTGTATGTGCGGACTTTTCACATGTGTAGACTTCGTATCAATGCTGCAGGGAGTAAAAGGAAAGAAAAAGAAGAAAAACATAAGAGACAGTAGTTAAAAAATAATTTAAAAAAAAAACATTAATAAAAGAAAAATCAATAAAAAGTCTCCTTTAAAGGGCGACCAGAAAAAAAACAACAACCTGAAGGGCCTCCTATACTCATAATCGAAGGAAGCTACTTGCCAATATGGTGGAAATCATAAAAAGGGGACATAGCTGTTATACTCATTTAAACCCCAGGGGGATAAAGTGCCAAGTCTATGGATCCACATAGTTTCCTTTTGGGCTAATCTCCTTTTCCAATCACCACCCCTTGGGGTGGGATGAACCCTATCAATAGCTCTTACCTCAAGAAGATGAGGATTACATTCAGGTTCCAGCTTGAAATCTCGCGGAATCGGTTTCAGGTGTGTCATAAACTTCTTCTTGTGCTGATATAATATCGAGAACATGTTCTCGTACTCGTCTACGGAGCTCCCTAGTCGTCATGCCGATATACACTTTTCCGCATAGGCAGGTGGCATGATAGATTACTCCAATTGATGTACAATTGAATTTGTGGATAATCCTGCATGTCTTCAGTCCCTGGCCATCCTGAAAAGAATCACATTTCATGATATTGGCACATACGACACACCACATGGGGAGCATCCCCATTTCGGACCCCTGGAACCAAAGGCCCTACCTGGTTGTTCTCCCCTGCGATAGCTGTGGACCAGCATGTCTCTCAAACATCAGGATCTCGGAAAGTGATCATCTGTTGACAATGTAAGTATTTTCTCAAAGTTTTATCAGACCTCAAAATCGGTCAATATTTTCCCAGAATTTCGCGTATTTCCTGGGATCTTGAATTAAATGTAGTGATAAAACAGACAACATCAGTCTTCTCTGGATACTTCTTCCCATATAGTAACTTATCTCGTGCCATACGCTCCGCTCTAGCATGCGCTCTCTTGATCATACGGTTGCTGTAGCCCCTTTCCTGGAATCGAGCAACCAACTCTCCTGATCTTTTCTTAAACACATGTTCTTCTGAACAATTCCGTTTAATACGTAAGAATTGTCTCACTGGGATGTTCTTAAACAAATGGGATGGATGAGCAGAGGATGCATACAACAGGCTGTTGGTGGCCGTAGATTTTCTAAATAAATCCGTTTGGATGTGGCCATTCTGATCACATACCAAGACAATATCCAGGAAGTCAATATTATCAGGACTTTGTTTATAGGTCAAATTGATGTTGTACGGATTATCATTCAGTTGAGAGATGAAATCCTCCAAGTCTTGTATGTTACCCTGCCAGAAAAAGAGAATGTCATCAATATATCTATTTCTCAATATTCCTGACAGGGTTAGATCTCCCTGACCCAAAAACAAATTCGCATAGGACGGCGCGAAGGCCGCCCCCATCGCTGTTCCTTGCCACTGGAGATACTCTAGAATGTTTGTTTGAATAGGAAAAAGTTATGGGTCAGGGCAAAACGTATAGCACTTACCAAGAATCCGGTTAATTCTGCTTCCATGTTGTTTATCATCAAGGCCGCTGATACTGCTGTAATCCCATCTTCATGTTTTATGGACGTATACAGTGACTCAACGTCACATGTTACTAAAAGAGTATCAGGTTGAACATGTAATCCATCAATCTTCTGTAGTACTATCTGATGCGCACTATCCCGCATGTATGACGGCAGGACTTCTACGAATGGTTTAAAAAAGAAATCGATCAGTTGGCATAGGGGGTTCTAAAAAGTTTCCTACCCCAGACACAATCGAGCGCTATCCTATGTTCCCGACTAAGGTTGTCATTGTATTTTCTCTTTGGCAACCTCTTAATTTCTTCGGTTACCAGTCTGATAAACATATCCACCTCTAGATATTGAGTCAGTTGGGGAAACTTTTTGGATTTAGGGAGTAAGGAATTAGGATACTCACTAGTTGATGCCTCCTGTTCCTCCAATAACAGGAGGCATCCTCCAGCCGTCCTTTCTTGTGTGGAATCCAATAAAACATCTTCTTGTTTCTCCTGGTTAAAAATCTTCTTGAAGGCCAACTTGCGTCCGAACAGATGTAGATCCTTCACTACGGTAAAACAATCAATGTTAGTGATCGGACAAAAATTGAGGCCTAAACTTAGAACCTCAATTTGACATTTAGTCAGTACCACATCTGATAAGTTCACTACCTTGATTTGAAGGGTGTCCATCATTGGCCTCCACTTTCTTCTTTTTATGGGATTGTTGGTCCGAGTGAAAGGGTCTCTTACCTCCTCGAGTCAAATATCTTGTTCTACTCTCTTCATTCGAAGATCTATTTGTGTTAATTGAGGAGATCAAGGAAATAGACACTGATCTCTCTCTCCCCCTTATACCTCCACTTATACACCGATTGTTCTCTTTGTCCGTAACATCTCGTTGAAACTTCCGTGATTTGGCCATTGAAAGTTGGTCTCCCAATTCCTGGGACCAATCCTCCATTTCCTTCTCTAGAGTGCTCAACTCCTCCTTTGAACATTCAGTCTGTAAATTACCCAGAGTTTTTTCTATGTCCCGTTCAATCTCCTGTAAAGTCTGTCCATTATGAGCAATAATTATTTCAAGGAGAGCCTTTGAACAGTCATTACAGGCATTCTCCCACTGGGAAATAAAATTTTCATCACTGACTGGAAACGAAGGGAATACTTGCACTTGTAGTCCCCGAGGAATCAGATAATTAGATATGTAATTCTGTAACATGATCTTGTTCCACCATATTTTGGTGCGTTTATGTAAAGTGCTCTTCAGTGTTTTCTTTAACCCCTTAAGGACTCAGCCCTATTTCACCTTAAGGACCTGGCCATTTTTTGCAAATTTGACCAGTGTCACTTTATGTGTGAATAACTTTAACCACGCCAGGACCGCCTAATGCACGGATGCGTTCGGCGGGCGGGCGGGTTATTCTGGGTGGACGCATCCGTGCGTCATCTCGCGAGAGGCGAGATTTCCTGTGAATTGCGTCGGGAGGAAGGTAAACTACAGCCTGCCAGCGCTGATCATGCGCTGGCAGGCTGTAGTAGTTAAAAAAAATGGCATGTCAGACGCTATTTTGTTAACAGCGTCTGATATGTCTGCTGCCTGCTCCTCTGGTGGTCCCTTTTGCTTGGGACCACCAGAGGAAACATATGTAAGTGCACCAATCACCACACAAACCCCCCCCATCCACCCCCCGTCACTGATTAACCCCCGATTAACCCTTGATTAACCCCTGATCACCCCATGTCACCCCCCTGATCACCCCCTGTCACCCCCCCTGTCACTAATCACCCCCCTGTAGGGCTCATTCAGACATCCATATGTGTTTTGCGGATCCGCAAAACACGGACACCGGCAATGTGCTTTTCGCATTTTGTGGATCTGCACATTGCCAAAACTATATAGAAAATACCTTTTCTTGTCCGCAATTGCGGACAAGAATAGGACATGCTCCATCTTTTGCGGAGCTGCGGCCGCTAATGCTGATGCGGCGAGCACATAGTGTGCTCTCCGCATCACCGCCGGCCCCATTCACACTGAATGGGTCCGCATCTATTCCACAGAATTGCGGAATAGATGCAGGCATTTTTACGGACGTGTGAAGGGGCCTTACTTCTTTTTCTTTTTTTTCACATTTTTTGGCAGAGATTTTTTCATCCACATTGATCGATGCGAATGAAGAAATCTGTGCTATTCAATTTTTTTTTCCAGCCCAGAGGCTCAATATAAGGAGAATAGCAGAAACTCCTCATGCTGGCCATACATGTAATGATTGCGGAGACCCTCAAATGCCAGGGCAGTATAAATACCCCTCATGTGACCCCATTTTAGAAAGAAGACACCCCAAGGTATTCCGTGAGGGGTATGGTGAGTTCATGTAAAATTTTATTTTTTGTCACAAGTTAGTGGAATATGAGACTTTGTAAGAAAAAAAAAAAAAAGTCAATTTCCGCTAACTTGTGCCAAAAAAAAATCTTCTATGAACTCGCCAAGGCTGTCACGGAATAACTTGGGGTGTCTTCTTTCCAAAATGGGGTCACATGTGGGGTATTTATACTGCCCTGGCACTTTAGGGGTGCTAAATGGAAATTTTATTATTATTTTTTTTTTTCCTCAGAAAGTGTCATTTTCCGCTAACTTGTGAAAAAAAATGAAATCATACATGAACTCACCATGCCCCTCCGCGAATACTTTAGAGTGTCATTTTTTTTTTTTATACTATCCTGACATTCTAGCACCTGAAGAAACATGACAGGTGCTCAGAAAGTCAGAGGTGCTTCAAAATGCAGAAACTCACTTTTTTGCACCATAGTTTGTAAATGCTATAACTTTTACCCAAACCAATAAATATACACTTATTGGATTTTTTTTTTATCAAAGACATGTAGAACAATACATTTTGAGAAAAACTTATATAGAAATGTAGTTTTTTTTTTTTGAAAAATTTTACAAAAGAAAGTGAAAAATGTCATTTTTTTTGCAAAAAGTTCGGTAATTTTTTATTAATATCAAAAAAAGTCAAAATGTCAGCAGCAATGAAATACCACCAAAAAAAAAGTTCTATTAGTGAGAAGAAAGGGAGGTAAAATTAATTTGGGTGGTAAGTTGTATGACGGAGCAATAAACCGTGAAAGTAGTGTAGTGCGGAATTGTAAAAAGTGGTCTGGTCATTAAGGGTGTTTAAGCTAGGGGGGCTGAGGTGGTTAAAACGCTTTTACTTACCCAGGCCATTCTAAGAGTGTTTTTTCGTCACATATTGTACTTCATGACACTGCATTGCTAAAATGGGGTCAAAAAAGTTAATTTTTTTGCAGAAAAAAATACCAAATTTACAAAAAATTTGGAAAAATCAGCAAATTTCAAAGTTTCAGTTTCTCTACTTCTATAATACATAGTAATACCCCCAAAAATTGTGATGACTTTACATTCCCCATATGTCTACTTCATGCTTGGATCATTTTATTTTTTGGGGATGTTACATAGCTTAGAAGTTTGAAAAGCAAATGTTGAAATTTTTCAGAAATTTGCCAAATCCCACTTATTATGGACCAGACCAGGTCTGAAGTCACTTTGTGAGGCTTACATGATAGAAACCACCCAAAAAGGACCCCTCAAGGTATTAAAAACTGATTTTACAAATGTTGTTTACTCTTTAGATGTTCCACAAGAGTTCATGGAAAATGGAGTTAAATTTCATATTTTTTGGGGAAAATTTTCCATTATAATCAATTTTTTCCAGGAACAAAGCAAGGGTTAACTGCCAAACAAAACTCAATATGGGTTGCCCTGACTAAACTACTGTTTGGCCAAACGGGAGGACACAGAAGGAGGGGAACGCCATATGGGTTTTGGAAGGCAGATTTTTCAGGATTTTTTTGTCCCATTTCAAGACCCCCTGATGCACCCCTAGAATAGAAATTCCAAAAAAGTGACTCCATCTAAGAAAGTACACCCTTCAAGGTATTCAAAACTGGGTTTACAAACTTAGTTAACCCTTTAGGTGTTCCACAAGATTTAATGGCAGATGGAGGAACTTCTAATGGGACATGGTGTAAATAAACCAGTCCATCAAAATCTGCCTTCCAGAAACCATATGGCGTTCCCTTCGTTCTATGCCCTGCCGTGTGGCTATATAGCCATTTACGACCACATATGGGGTGTTTCTGCAAACTACAGAATTAGGGCAATAAATATTTAGTTTTGTTTGGCTGTTAACCCTTGCTTTATTACCGGAAAACATGGATTCAAATAAAAATTTTGCCAAAAAATTGGTGTTTTGGCACCGTTTTTATTTTATATTTTTAACACTGTTCATCCGAGGGGTTGAGTCAAATGTTATTTTTATAGGGCAGACTCTTACGGACACGGCGATACATAATATGTCTATTTTTTTTAAATTTATAGAGATTGTACACTATAGTATCATAGCCTGGGAGCTACCGTTTTTATTTTTGTTGGGCGACTATCTAAAGTAGGGGCTCATTTTTTGCGGGATGAGATGGCGGTTTTATTGGCACTATTTGGGGGTGCATATGACTTTTTGATCGCTTTTGATTACTTTTTGGGATCTAAGGTGACAATTCAAATGGCTTTTTTTGACATAGTTGTTATTTGATCTTTTTGATGGTGTTTATCTGAGGGGTTAGTTTATGGGGTATTTTTATAGAGCAGATTTTTACGGACGCGGCGATGCCAAATATGTATGGCTCTCAGACTTTGGAGACACTAAAACAGGCATCCTCAAACTGTGGCTCTTCAGATACAATTCCCACTATGCCCTGCTGTAGCCTGATAGCTGTAGGTTGTCTGGGCATGCTGGGAGTTGTAGTTTTACAACATCTGGAGGGCTGCAGTTTGAGGATGCCTGCACTAAAACTAATATCATTTTTAGAAAAAAAAAATAGTTTCCGTGTCTCCAAAGTCTGAGAGCCATTATTTTTTTATGTTCTCTAGCGGACTGTTGGGAATTATAAAAATGTAGTACTCCATGGAAGTGTGATACTCCCTGAAGCAATCGATAACGCAGAGGCAAGTGTCGCATTGAGAGGGCGTATCCTTCCGTATCCCCCTCTTGTGACACACTCTGCGTCTTTTTTGGGTTCGTCCCTTCTTTCCTGTATGGGGGACCACATCTGGAAAATGTTGGCCAGGGACGTTCCAGGTGCCTCCAATTCCTGAGGTACTCCGACCTGCTCTTTCCCGGTCTGAAAAATCAGGTCTTTGAGGACTGCCTCATAGAATTGGAGGAATGTCCCTGTGCTGCCAGCGCCTCGGGATAGTACAAAAGTGTTGTACAAGGCAACTTGTACCAAGTAGACCGCAACTTTTTTGTACCATACCCGGGTTTTCCGCATGGCATTATATGGTTTGAGGACTTGATCAGATAGATCAACTCCTCCCATATACCGATTGTAGTCGACGATACAATCGGGCTAAAGGACCATTGCCGTCGTACCTCGCACAGGGACAGGGGAGATGCCGTTACCATGCCGTATCTTGTCCTTATACCTGACCAGCAACTGGTTTCCACAGGTAAGGGCACGGGTCTCACCCTTGGGGATAGGTACCTGGAGGGGGGAGGTAGGGAGGCCGCGATGACGTGGATCTGGCGGCGAGGGCCTGATACAAGGGTATACTAGTATAAAAGTTATCCACGTACAGGTGGTAACCCTTATCCAGCAGTGGGTGCATAAGGTCCCACACGATTTTCCCGCTAACACCCAGAGTGGGGGGACATTCTGGGGGTTCATTACGGGAATCTCGCCCCTCATACACACGAAATTTGTAAGTGTACCCTGAGGTACTCACAAATTTTGTACATTTTCATGCCATATCTCGCCCGCTTACTGGGAATGTATTGGCAGAAAATGAGTCTCCCCTTGAAAGCAACGAGAGACTCATCAACCGTAACCTTCCTTCCAGGTACATAAGCCTGCACAAATTTGGCCCCGAAGTGATCGATGACCGGCTGTATCTTATACCGGGGACGTGTCATGGCCATACTGTAGAGTGGGGTCTGGTAGAGGACATCTACCAGTACAGCCTGGCACTGGGTTTTTTCACTACGCCCATGTGCAGCATGAGGCCCCAAAACGTCCTTATCTCGGCTGCACTGACCAGGGTCCAGCCACCGGGCCTAGCTAAAAAGGAGCCTGGGTGTTGAGCAACGAACTGTTGGGCGTACAAGTTCGTTTGCTTCACCATCAGATTCACCAATGGGTCACTGAAAAAAAACCTAAAAAAGTCAATTTCAGTGAAGCCCACTGTGGGAATCTGGATACCTGGATTGCCAACAAAATCCGGAATTGCAGGCTCAAAGTCCACTGGGGTACACCATGCAAGTTCACCGGTAGGGGGCTCCGGTGGCCTTATTTAGTGGGCTGGGAAACCAGTACGAGCCCCAGTAAAGCTTTATTCTATGTGCATGTGTATGGGGCCACGAGTGTTCGGGTACTCTAGAATAAAAAAAATGGACAAGTGTAAAAAAAAGGTCTAACTCGCTGATCAGCGGTACAATGCTGATCAGCGGTGGGGCAGGCGATGCGCTAACAGTGGCCGGACGCTAACGAGTGCCGGCCACAGTCAGCGAACGCAAAAAAGAAGGGTGAAAGTGGCAGCACCCCTGGGTGGGTCTAGGGTCTCACAGCAAAGTGCTGTGGACCCCAACCACCAGATTTGGGTGCTGGCACTCAAGCAGTCAAAAAAAGTTTTAGTTTTTTTTCCCCCTAACTCACTGTCTCGTCTATCCCTACCTAATCGCGCCTCTCCCTCACTGACCCTGACCTACCTGAAGGGTGATGGGTGCAGGAGGGTGATGGGTGCCGACGGTGGGGGTCACAGCAGGTCTCCTGAACATTCCTCACGGCGCAGCAGCAGCAACAGGAAGAGGAGGGGAGAGAGGAGCCCTGGGAGTTTTAATCTCCCGCCTCTCTCCCCGGCAACAATCGGGACCGAGGAAAGCGCGGCCGTCCCCAAATGCTCGGAATGTGATTGGTGGTGTGTAATCACACCACCAATCACCGTCCTTTTCCGGTTCATCGGGTCACTGGAGACCCGAATAGACCGGAAACGCAGCAAACCGCAGGTCTGAATTGACCTGCGGTTTGCTGCGATCTCCGTTATGGGGGAAGGGGGGGGGGGCGTTGTGACATGTTTTTTTTATTGATCCTGATTAAATAATTATTATAAAGATATATATGATTATTAAATAAGTTTTTGAAATAGTTTTTCTTGTGATTGGGTATACACACTTTTCTTTATATAGGTTTGGTTTCAAAGAGAATTGTAAACTTTATTTCAGACTACGCCCCTTATCATCCGGTTCTTTGAGTCAGCGCGTGGGCATTGTAATCTCCTGTCTCCAGGGAGATCCCCAGGATTGGGCTTTTTCCTTGCCTTCTGACGCTGGTTGTGTCAGCTCTGTCGAGGGGTTCTTCCAGGCCTTGGGTACCTTGTATGATGAACCTGAGAGGGCCATGGTAGCTGAGACAGCTCTTAAGGCTTTGGTACAGGGAGACCAACCAGCCAAAGAGTACTGTACCCAGTTCAGGAGATGGTGTGTTCCTTCTGGCTGGAATGAACCAGCCCTAAAAAGCCAGTTCAGGTCAGGCTTGTCTGAAAATCTCAAAGACCTGTTAGTGAACTACCAGCTTCCTGAGACATTAGAGGAGACTATGACACTCGCTGTTTGACTTGACAGACGTGTTAGGGAGAGACGGCAGGAACGCTTGCTTTTTTCCCAGGAGGTCTGTCCTGTGAGCAGAGCGGATTTCTCTTCTGAGGAACCCATGCAGGTCGGGATGACTCGTAGAGATGAGCGTCCCCGACAAGGGACTTGTTTCTATTGTGGCGAGTCAGACCATTGGGTAAACCAATGCTCCAAAAAACTTTCTTCCGGTAAATCTACTAAGACGGGGGAACTTAAGAACCAGGTATTTCCTAATGTGGTCAGTAACAAGTTATTAGTACCTATTACGGTCTCTTTGGGTATTAACAAATGTTCTGGTAATGCGTTCATTGACTCAGGGTATGCTGCCAACTTTATTGATATGAGATTTGCATTCAAGTTGGGTATTCCGATTTTGACAATACCCACTCCCATCCACATCATGGCTATCAATTCCACCCCCCTGGTGGGTGGTACTGTGAAGTATTCTACCCCTGATATATCCTTGACTGTGGGGGGGGGGGGGTCACGCTGAAATATTTTCTCTGTTGGTTCTAGAATACCAACCAGTAGAAGTGGTACTGGGAATGCCTTGGCTCTAATTACATAACCCCATTATTGACTGAACCAAGGGGGAATTGGTGAGATGGGGGATGAATGCAACTCGTGCTTGTCCGTAGTGCAGAATCCAATACATTGCCTTTACTCTTAAAGGAATATATGGATGTGTTCTCCTCCTCGAACCCCGAGTTACTACCGCACCATAGACGTTATGATTGCGCCATTGAATTGGTAAAGGGGGTCAAATATCCCAAGGGACGTATCTATAATCTTTCCAGACCTGAACGCCAGGCCTTGGAAGATTATGTTGAAGAGAGTCTCGGCAAGGGACACATTAGGCCTTTTTTATCTCCTACGGGGGCGGGATTTTTCTTTGCCAAAAAGAAAGATGGAGGCCTAAGATCTTGCATCGACTACCGGGAGTTGAATAAGATTACGATCAAGAATCAATACTCCCTTCCATTGATTCTTGATTTGTTTAATCAGGTAATGGGGGCTTCCTTGTTCTCTAAAATTGATCTGAAGGGGGCATATAACTTGATTCGAATTAAGGAGGGAGACAGCTTTCAATACACCAGCTGGACATTTCGAATATCTTGTTATACCTTTTGGACTCATCAATGCTTTGTTTCAGAACTTTATGAATGATATTTTTAGGGAATTCTTGGGTAAATTTGTACTTGTTTACCTTGATGATGTTTTGATTTTTTTCCCCCCTGATTTTGAGAGTCATGTGTCTCATGTGAAACAAGTATTGGAGGTTTTGAGGAAGAATCTATTGGCGGCCAAACAGGAGAAATGTGTTTTTGGGGTACAAAAGATTATGTATCCTCACTCCTCATGCTTTTAAAATGGATCCTAGCAAGGTATTGGCAATTTTGGACTGGGTAAGGCCATCATCCTTAAAAGCCTTACAATATTTTTTAGGATTTGCTAATTATTACCGTAGATTTATAAAGAATTTTTCGGTAATTGCTAGGCCCTTGACCGACCTCACCAAAAAAGGGGCGGACCTGGAGAACTGGTCTGAGGCTACTGAAGCATTTGAGACACTTAAGAAGGCTTTCAGCTGCGCTCCAGTTTTGATTCAGCCAGATCAAGAGAGACCTTCCATTGTGGAGGTGGATGCCTCTGAGGACGGAGTCGGGGAGGTCCTCTCTCAAGGTCCCGCTAGTCTTACCAATTTAGGGCTTGTGCCTTCTTTTCCAAAAAAAATTCCCCAACCGAGAGAAATTATGATGTGGGGAATCGTGAATTGCTGGCCATTAAATGGGCATTTGAGAAGTGGAGACATTTCCTTGAGGGGGCTAAACATTGTGTTACCGTTGTTGCTGATCACAAAAATCAGATGTTTCTTGAGTCTGCTAAGAGGTTGAATCCCCGTCAAGCCAGATGGGCATTATTTTTCACACGCTTTAATTTCTCCATCACTTTCAGGCCAGGGAGTAAGAACGTGAAGGCAGATGCCCAATCGCGGAGTTTCTGTGCGTTCCAGCCCACGGACGCCCCCCCCCCCATTAAACCATATTGCCAGCTAGTGTCTTTTCAGCAGCCGTGTCCCAAGATCTTACGGCTCTTATTTATTTCTCATAATGGTTACTCCCCAGAGAAAACTAACCATTATAACTAATGAAAAGTATTTGGGAATAAATTTATGAATAAGTAATATTTACGTATTTTAATTGTTTTAATTCCTGGAGAACCCCTTTAAAGGGGATCTAACACCTATGATAGTATCACACTGTATGCACCCATGTGAAATTGCCATTCTCAAAGATACTGTATCCTTATCAGAAATGACCTGTTGTTTAAATCACATTTTTGTGTTTTTTGTGTAAGACCTCTGTATATATAAGACAGGACCCACCATTCACAATAGGTGATATCAGAGCTTATCTACTCCCTCCTGACCTCTGCACAGGTCACAGAGCATGTATACGAAACTCTCCCATAGAAGTCAATGGGGTCCCCTCCTGTCTATTGTGTCTATGGGCCATGTAGCTGCTCTAAAAAGACAGAAAGTCTTAACATATTTATATTTTAGGCCCAGTGACCAGTGTGAAAACTGGGGGTTTTATTTTTTTTTTTTAAATTTAGATAGACATGGAAAATTTAGGAAAAAATTGCCAAAAATTATTTACAAAATTAAGTTTAAATGATTTAAATTACCGGTAATCATTTTCCGAGTACACATTTCCTTTAAAGGAGTTCTGTGTCGGTTGTGGGAAGAGCAAACCTGGTGAAAATGATGCTGATGCCACAATTTTTATACATCCTGCATAATAGCCCAATCTGGATACCGATGAAATACTTTTACAAAATACAGGGTGCTTTTCGTATGTTGGTATGGAACAAGAAGTCGCCTCGGATTAGACTCGAAACTCTGCAAAGGGAAAAATTTGACGGGGGCTTGGCCATACCTAATCCCTGGTTTTATTTCTTGGCCTCACAAGCTCAACATTTTAAGTCCTGGGGGACAGGAGGGAGTAGCAGCTCCACTGGTACATTGATCTCACATTTGTAGGGGGGTAGGCCACCGGGTTATATCTTGGAGCTGAGTTCTGATACCCGCCCACCTGACAGTCTCCCCACAATCTATTTAGTTCGTAAGGTCTGGAGAAAATTGAGGGAGATCACTAAGGTTACGGGCTTCACAACCCTGACACCCTTATGGGATCATGGTGATCTACCTGAATTAAAGACTCTAGAGGGGTTTGGTATGTGGAGTGAAAAAGGAATATATTGGCTGTCACAATTATATGTCTCGGGAACCCTCAAAAGTTATGACCAGTTGAACGAGGAGTTTGGTCTACCGAACGCAGGATTTTTTCGATATCTGCAGCTGCGCCATGCCTTGGACAAGCAGGGGACGGTGTCTGACCTTGCTGTATTGCAGACCATATAAGAAAAGGGGGAGACACGAAAGGCGTTATTTCAACCTTTTATAGGACATTGCTGTCATTCTATCAGGACAAGTTCCCACTCACAGTCAAAAGTAAATGGGAATGGGATATAGGCCCGATTGATAAAACCTAAAGGACAGAAGTGCTGGAGGCTGGACCTTTGTTATCACTATGTGAGTCGCATAGGCTTTCGCAATTATATCTAATACACAGTTTATAGAACTCCCCTTTTCCTGCACAAAATAGGGGTACGAGATACGTCTAACTGCCCAAAGTGTAATGCTCCAGATGCTCACATTATGCATATGTTTTGGGAATGTGGGAATCTGGGGGACTTCTGGAAAGACGTAATGGGTATCGTTCAAAGAGTGTATAATGTACAATTGAGGTGTGAACCTTTAACGTGTGTCCTGGGTCTTCTGCAGGATGATGCTGACACGGGGGTGTCCTTGGGTATACGCAGATTACTGTATAATGCTAGAAAACTGATCGCTCGATATTGGATTAGTCCTGAGGTGCCCACTAAGGCAGAATTTATCGCTCGTATGAATGATATAATACGGTTAGAAAGAGGGATATACATGAAGAGGGGCACACTACGTAAATTTGACTCAATCTGGAGTCCCTGGCTTTTGACGCCAGGGCTCCCATCTAGGCGTTTACTATTGCAAGATCTAAATAGTAGATTGGGGGCTAGATAAATGTCATGGGCTTGGGAGTTGCATGAGAATTGCGTCCCAGAATTCTATATTGAGTGGCGAATGTGGTGGTGTGGTGCGGTTCCGGGGAGGGGGGGGGGGCGTT
This sequence comes from Bufotes viridis, assembly GCA_033119425.1. Classification (NCBI taxonomy): domain Eukaryota; kingdom Metazoa; phylum Chordata; class Amphibia; order Anura; family Bufonidae; genus Bufotes; species Bufotes viridis. The sequence goes on from CM065589.1 coordinate 33,149,619, forward strand.
CTGTTGGTATTGTTTACCTGTTGTTTGTATTTGTTGACTTGATGATACTGATGCAAAATGATGTGATAGATATATATTTTGTACTTTAATTCGGCTACATTGCTAGCACATGCACTTCTGTATGTACAAGATTGAATACTGCATTGTATTATCTCTGTTTATTGAAAATGGGAAAATTCAATAATAAAAATGATTTGATTTAAAAAGGAGTTCTGTGCTTTGGACTATTCGTAGTGTCTCTTGTCTCAAGACTCCTGCTGGACCTCCATAACCAAATCTAGCAGTCAGTATTCAATTTCCCTGCAGCGCCACCACAGAGGGAATGAAGCATTACAATGTGTCCATTCACATTAATGGGTGGTCTGTGTAACTTAGGACAAGATAAGTCCTCCAGAGCTAGAGACTGCCTTTGTAACCGCTCTGCATTCTGGCCTAGTGATGATGATCCTGAGCAGGGGACTCAATGGTCACAGCAGTAATGCTTGGCATGTATAGCTTGTGACTGCTGAGACAGAGATGTAAGCAGAGACCAGAGATGAGCAGTAGCTAAAAAAGAACTGTCTCTTTTATGATTGGCTGAGAGTACTCACTAAACAGGAACCATGATATTACAGTTGGTGGTCGTAGACGGGTGTTATGCTGCACTCTTTGAATACGCTGCGTAAGCAGTACTTCTGATTGGCTCCAAATTTTTCTGCAGCAGCCAAAACATATTGTATGTTACAATTGAGGAGGCGGTTTCTGGCTTTCCCCTCACCCAGGGTCCATTACTGATTCAACTACAGTCTACAGAAACAACCACCTACCTCCTTAAATGATATTACTCGAGCTGCCTTGCTGGCATGGGCGTCTAGCTATAGTGAGGGAAAAATCTGGTCGACTCCCTCCGCTATCACGTGTCTGGGAGACCTTATAGGATTAGCCACCCCTTTCAAATCTCCGCACCTCCCCATACAGCAGAGTTTAAACGACAAAAAGATAGGGGATATACTGCAGGATGGTACCCTGCCGGATCGCCAGACACTCAAGGAACAACTCTCTTCCGCCTCACTATCAGATCTTACTTATAATCAAATAGTTCTGGGCTATAAACAATTTTTGAAACTAGGCCGCATGCCGAAGGACCTTACCTGGCTGGAGACACTCTTCTCGAATCGTACCCAAACCCCTAAGCTTCTCTCCAAAATATACAAAGAGTTAATATCACTCCCTACAGGCTCACACCTCACTTATATCATGAAGTGGGAACAGGACTTGGGGATATCTCTTTTCCTCACCGAAATAACTTGCGTTTATGGGAATAGCTGCGGCCCATCTCGGTGTATTAGCCTTCAGGAGACTAATTACAAATTGGTAAGCAGATGGTATAGGACCCCAGAGGTTCTCCATCAGATATATGGGTCTGTACCAGATCGCTGCTGGAGATGCCACACAGAAAAAGGTTCCTACAAGCATATTTGGTGGGATTGTAGGCTCATAGGACCTTACTGGAGGACCGTAGAGGACATTATTAAGAAGGTTTGCCCGGGGTCTCCTCAGATAACCCCACAATTATTATTTCTTGGGCTGACACCCACTCCCTGCAGGCTTCAATCATAAATTATGGGCGAACCTAATAGTAGCTGCCAAAGCTATGGTCCCTCTTTACTGGAAAAACATGCACGCTTCTCCAATCTCACACTGGATACTAAAAGTCGCCCATATCTCCCTTATGGAGGAGCTAAGTTATATAGCGTCACACAATCTCCCGAGATATCATGCAATATGGGAAAATTGGGCTAAAATCTATAATGAGCTCCTAGTGGATTACCCAGAGCCTTAGTCGGTGGTTCCCTCTGATGGATCGCGATGTCTGCACCGAACGCCTAGTCCGAGATATATATACCCAGGCTGAGTTAATCTTGGCTTGAGTTATGAAGATCTCCACTTCTCGGATCGTACTACTCGGATGCAAAGGGTGACTTCTAATATAGTCAGAGCATGGCATGGAATATTCTTACTTGTTTCTTTCTCAACTGTTAACTTCTAAATTGCCTCCAGCCGTGGGCTTGGGACCCCTCACAGATAGTTGGTGGGGCCCCGGCCTTGTGATGGCTCTAGTTATAATATACATCCATCTACTGTTCAAAGGCTTGATGAAAAATTGACATGATGCAATAAGACATGTACCATCTGCTATTGTTTTTTGACCTTTATTGATTGTATTCAAACATGTCCATAATTTCTGATGATCACAATAAACAGAAATTGAAAGCAAATGTATTCTGCAGCAGGACAACAACCCAAACCACACAGCCAGTGTCAGTGTAAGGCCTCATGCACACGACTGTTGGTGTTTTGCGGTCCGCAAACCGCGGATCCGCAAATCACGGAAGCTGCTCCGCGTTCCGTTCTGCAATTTGCAGAACGGAACGCAGCCCATTGTAGAAATGCCTATTCTTGTCCGCAAAACGGACAAGAATAGGACATGCTCTATTTTTTTGCGGGGGCACGAAACGGAGCAACGGATGTGGACAGCACACGGAGTGCTGTCCGCATCTTTTGTGGCCCCATTGAAGTGAATGGGTCCGTGCCCGAGCCGCAAAATATGCGGCTCGGACGCGGACCACAACAACGGTCGTGTGCATGAGGCCTAAAGAAGAATTAGGAGTCCTGGAAGTGCTGATATGGCTCCCAAAGAGCCCTGATCTCAACATCATCCGGTTTGTCTGGGATTACGTGGAGAGACAGAATGATTTGAGCAATTCTACATCCTATGAAGATCTATGGTTAGATCTCCAAGATGTTTGGAAAAACCTCCTTGCCAGGTTCCTTCAAAAACTGTATATAAGCATGCCTGGAAGAAGTACTGATGTTCTGAGGGCAAAGGGCGGTCACATCAAATATTGACTGGATTTATATTTCTCTTTTGTTCGTTCCCGATGCATTTTGTTACTTGCTAAAAATTTCCACACCTGCTTAAAACTTTTGCACAGAACTGTTTGTTTTTCATGCCAATGTTTTATTAATTTGTAACCATACGGTTTTCATATAGGCATTACAAAGTAATGCAAGCAGAGCACATGACCCTTTCATCAGACCCCTAGATCAATTTAGTCCTCCAAATGAATTTAGATCTCAGACTCCAAAGGCAATTCAGACCCCAAGCTAGACCCCCAAAATGAATTTAGATCTAAAACTTACATTTGAACCCAATCATTTCAGACCTTAGACTTTAAGTCTCAAAAATGAATTCAAACTTCAGACCATACCAAAATTAAGCCAGACCACAAACTTATCTCAGAACCCAGACTTCAGACCCCAATATTTATTGTAGACCCCAGACTCCAATTTTTTTTTTAGATCCCAGTCTTCATTCCCCAAAATGAAAGGGGTTGTTCAGAATTTTAAAAAAAAGTTGAAACAGTGCCACACTTATCCATGGGTGGTGTCCTGTATTGCAGCTCAGCTCCACTGAAGTGAACGGGACTGTGCTGCAATACTACACACAACCTGTGGACAGGTGGGGCGCTGTCTTAGATAGAAAGCAGATATTTTTTAAAATATTTGCCAGCCTCAATAATTCAGACACAAGACTTAAAGGGGTTTTCCCAGTAATAATTATATTCTATCTAATGCCTGCAGCCTGCCCCCTGAAAAAGAAGCTTCATACTTACCTGCTCCAAGCAGTAGCGTGGAGGATCGGAGCGACGGGGAGCAGGTAAGTATTATGCTCCTGTTTCAGGGGACATGCTGCAGGAACTTGATAAAAAATCAATATTTCGACGGAAAAAAAAATAAGATACCCAAATATTAATCTCCATACTGCAGACCCAAAATCCATTCAGACTCCAGAGTTCACACAAATCTAAGACTCCAGATCCAGAAACAAATTTATACCCCCGACCATGATCCCACTATGAAGTCAGATTCCAGATCCACTGTGCATGTCACCAACCCAACCGTAGAACAATCCTATAGAGTTGGAAGGTCCCACCCAATGTGGAGCCTCCACAACAGTGCTTGATCCCTTTGGAATGTCAGCCATATTGATTGCCTCGTAACTAATTTTTGGCTGAACTGAACTTTTTATCAACCCAAGAAGAACAACGAGATTTGTTTTTTGCTGCTGATTGTTCTTCAGCTTTTGTTAATTTATGAGAAATGTCCTTCACTGGGACCAAGGTCTGACTGGCCCACCAGAGTACCAGAGAATCCTCCGATGGGCCCAAGCTCTGGCAATAATGGAACCCTAATAAAACAGGGCCCTAAATGTCCTATATGCCATAGAGTGTAGGCCCTCACAATCATATCCTCTGGTGGGCCCAAGGCTAACCGGGACCAGTCGTCTTCTCACAGCTGGTTTTGCTTAGACATGGTGACCACAATACGTCTTTCACAGTCACTCCATTGTTTCTTCAGTATTGACTGCCTCTATTTACCTGAGCAAATGGTGTAGATGAGATTAGTTAATAGAAGGATAATGACCCCAAGAGAGTTAGTGACAGGCTTTTCTTGAGGGCCTACTGTCTCCTACTGGTCCACGCCGTCTTCTTCCTGAAAAGAGACGCCTTCAGGGATCACGTCATTTCAATTCCCTGCAAACCCGGTGTCATCTTAGCTTGACCAGATCTGGAAGAACACATTAACCTCCTCTTGTGATTTTCAGAAAAACCATTCTAATTTAGCAAGTAATTAAGGGTCACATGCGGGATAAAGGCCTGGATAATCTTGGATTACGCACAGGAAGCTTTGTTTCCAAGACAACCCCGGCTGAGGCGGTGTTAATGCCGAGGTCAATCAGTTAATGAACTGGGAATGGTCAGTGACTCCAAAAACTGCTGGAGCTCAAGAAATGGAAAGTTGAGGAAATGTTTAGTGTGGCGGCAATTAACCACTTAATCACAGGGGGAAAAGTTATTCCAACATCCCTGGGATACAAATGCAAATTATTTTAAAGGGAGTCTGTCACCAGAAAATTTACTAATAAACCAGTGCCTTGTAGGGCTGACTCAGCTGAATGTAATGATACCTTTCACTTATGCTGGAGAAGAAAGTACTTTCAGTCCATATGCAAATGAGCAGTTCAGTGCACCAAAGGCGGGCCTAAGTCACTCTGCGCACCCTTGCTCCTCCTGCTTCCTCTGTCAGCCCCTCCCTCTCCTCTAGGTTCCTGCATAGTCATCTGTCCTGGCCATGTGAATTAAGAGGGATGGACTGGCATAAGAAGCTGGAGAAGCAAGGGTGCACAGAGTGGCTTGGGCCCGCCTTTGGTGCACTTAACTGCTTATTTGCATATGGAGTTTTTCTCCAAAATGAAGCAAGTGAAAGGTATCATTATATTTAATATATGCAATGTAAAAATAACTACTATTTTGGTACTTTATGGCACTGTCTGTGCACTAGGGCAGAGTATATACTAGTTATAATACATATATAATGTACTCCCTATTATATAATTATCTAATTCTTCTTATGTGGCCTTTGGACCCAATTCTACCACCAGGATCTGGGTGCATTTTGTAACTTTTGCACCCCCTATAGCCATATATTTTCCTATTAGTGAGCCCCCTTAATAAATGGGTTGTCATTTAAGAATATTAGGAGTCACCGTTTAACAGTGCCCATTCATTCAGTGGTACATACAGTACAAAGCAGAGGGGGGTCTCATTGTATCAATCTATGGGATTGCCCCTGATGGTAAGGGCCATCACGCTCTATCAGGTGTGTATAGGTTTGGTATTGTATGTATGGTTTACTTAGGTACTCATACACCAAGACCATGGTGATAATAAGTATAACTGTAACAGCCACTGTAGGGCCCAGAGGTTGAGGGGCCCATCTAGATGTAAGGACTTTGCACTTTTTTGTAGGGTATAACAATTTCTAAATAGCCTGGTCAAGCCAAAGTGGCTTTTTGGAGTCCCCCTTGACACTTAGCACTTTGGGCACATGCCCAGGTTGCCACCTCCTAGTTATGTCCCAGGTTGGTGGGTGTCCATCTCATTTTGCTGTGGGAGCCCTATGAATTCTAGTTGTGTGTCTCGTACAATCTTGTTGCAGATGCATGAGCACTCTAGGGGCCTTTAACGTAGACAGATGTTCCACAGGATAGGGATTAAGAGTCTGGAGCAACGACCGATTACGAGAATGTGGGTGCTGCTCAATTAATCTCTATAGGACTACTGGAAATCACGAGCACTGTACTCGGCTTCTCTTCAGCAGTCCAGTCGGATAGAAATGGATGGAGTCTCCACTTATTTGCGGAGACACAGGACCCCCGTTCTTGTGATTAGTGGGTGTACCAGCTGTTGGACCCCACCAATCAGACTTTTATTCCCACTCACCCTTCTACTCCTTTCTCTGTCGGCCCTACCCTGCTGGTCTTCAGCATCAATCTGATCTACCCTGGCAGGCCGTAGTCTGCTCTTGCCAGCAAGACCTTTCCCCTCTGCTCGTAGAGAGCACACTCTCTCCAGCTATTAAAGAATTAACGTGCATGCACCCTAATTCTCACCAGCCTATGACTGGCCACCTCTGGGTACAGAAGGTGCCTGACCGATAGGTTGTTTAGCTTGCTAGTTGGTGCAAAGGTGTGCTGTATCTGTCTGCCTGTGTACCAACTTCTGCCCTATTGCCTGAATTATGACTTTGCCTGACCCAACCTGCGCCTGACCTCCATATTGATTCTTCGCTGCCTGCCTAGGCATCGGACTGTTTATTTGATTGCTTGTACTCTGCCTGTCCAGACCTCGGACTGTTTATCGGATTGCTTGTACTCTGCCTGTCCAGACCTCGGACTGTTTATTGGATTGCTTGTACTCTGCCTGTCCAGACCTTGGACTGTTTATTGGATTGCTCATACTCTGCCTGCTCTGACCTCGGTCTGTCCCTGACTATGGTTTTGCCTAATCCCTTGGTGCTCCGCACTGCTGTCTCTTACTCTCATGGGTCAGCTGCCAATCCCACAGAAACTACTCCAGGAGGTAGCAGATCCCCTGTATAGGGGTTAAAGAGTGAAAACCAGGGAACTACCAGGATGATGGCCTTAGGAGTAACCCAAAGCCAAATCTGTTGGTTAAAGGAAATTATTCCATGACTAATTAAAATTTTTAAATAAGACATCATATAGTATATGACAATCTCTTTCTAACAAAGCCAGAACCAGCCCTGTACCTCACATGGATCCAGAGATCTCCTCATTCATAGCTCAGGGGGCGTGTCCACCCTCTCCCTATCACAGCCCAGAAGGCAGTTGAAGGATGCAACTGAGCATGTGCGGCCATCTGAGTGAGCAGGACAAAGAAACAAGAAAAGAAACAAACAGCAGGTGGCGCTATACAGATAGATTTTATTGAGTAACTCAGTGGCTATGCTAAATTTTTAATTACATGCAATTACAAAAGTATTTAAATCCAGACGCTGGTTTGAAATCTGTAGAATACCTTTTGTGGGACAACCCCTTTAACACAGTGGTTCCATATCTACTGTTGCAACAGGAAGTTGCCAACTGCAAGCAAAATGGTGGCCATATTTGTAGTAGCCAGCTTTAGCAGAAATGGAAATGCAAAAGCGCTTTTTATAGAAAATAGTTTTTAGTGAATTAAGTTACCTCTGGTTTGATGTCAGTTTTGCAGCGCTTTGTGAGATCTGCGGTACTGAACTGCGCAGGAAGCGATTGGCTATAGAACGTGCTCACAGACTGTAAATATTCTACAATAGGATTGTGCTCTATTGAAAGTTTCACAAATGACAGTATTCCCTGTCCGCCGCATAGCATTGTGAGACTTTACTCGCTGCTAGAAATGTCTTTGATCGGCCATTTTGCTGAGATTGGGTTATGGATAATTATCCTGAAAGTTGACACTGGAGCCATTATTGTAAATGGCCGTTTCCAGGGTATAAGTTAGAGACTTTGAAGATAAGGATATACAGTAATTCATCTCTTTGAAGACTACAATTACATGGGATCATATTTACAGTGTAGGCAATGTCATGCCACCAGGTCACAGTCTGATATATGAATTATTCCAATTCCAAATAGTATAGAGTTAGTCAGAGTTTCTGCTTCCTGAATACAATTCTATTGTACAGTACTCTATACATAGTACATTCCTACCCCCAATGTGACCTGACCATTATACATGACCATAATACATTTCTATCATACTCTATACATGGAGCACTATAACCCCCAAAATTACCTGACCATTATACATGACCATAAAACAATTCTATTATACTCTATACCTGGAGCACTACAACCCCCAACATGACCTGACCACTAGACATGGCCACCATACAATTCTATTATGCTCTATACATGGAACACTATAACCCCCAACATAGACTGACCACTGGACAAGACCATAATGCAATTCTATTACACTCTATACATTGAACACTACAACCCCCAACATGTCCTGACCACTGGACATGACCGTAACACACTTCTATTACACTCCTTACATAGAAGACTACAATCCCCAACATGGCCTGACCACTGGACATGACCATAATACAATTGTATTATACTCTATACATAGAACACTACAACCCCCAACATGACCTGACCATTATACATGACCATAATACAATTCTATTATACTCTATACATGGAACACTACAACCCCTAACATGGCCTGACCACTAGACATGACCATAATACAATTCTATTATCAGGGCTCGAGTCCAGGGGGAACGGGTGGGAACGGCGTTCCTGCACTTTTTTCACAGCAGGAACGCCGTTCCCTTTCAGGGCAAAATGACCAGGAAGCGGTGAAGACTTTGTACTCACCGCTTCCTGGTTATCGGCTGTCGGCTGTCAGGGCTGCGCACAGGCATGAGGCGCTTTGTGACCTCACGCTGTGCGCAGCCTTCACAGCACAGGAAGAGAGGAGCGGCGGCGTCCAGGAGCAGGAGAGGGTAAGTGTTTTTTTTGTTTTAGATTTTATGGCTGGTGAGAGGCACTGACTGGGGGCTAATGGAGGGGGCACTGGGGGCTGATGGAGGGGTCACTGGGGGCTGATGGAGGGGGTCACTGGGGGCTGATGGAGGGGCACTGGGGGCTGATGGAGGGGGTACTGGTGGCTGATGGAGGGGTCACTGGTGGCTGATGGAGGGGTCACTGGTGGCTGATGGAGGGGTCACTGGTGGCTGATGGAGGGGTCACTGGGGGCTGATGGAGGGGTCACTGGGGGCTGATGGAGGGGTCACTGGGGGCTAATGGAGGGGTCACTGGTGGCTGATAGAGGGGTCACTGGTGGCTGATGGAGGGGTCACTGGTGGCTGATGGAGGGGTCACTGGTGGCTGATGGAGGGGTCACTGGGGGCTGATGGAGGGGGCACTGGGGAAGATGGAGGGGGCACTGGGGGCTGATTGACTGGTCACTGGGGGCTGGTGGAGAGGCACTGGGGGCTGATGGAGGGGGCACTGGGGGCTGATGGAGGGGTCACTAAGGGCTGATGGAGGGGGCACTGGTGGCTGATGGAGGGGGGCACTGGTGGCTGATTGACTGGTCACTGGGGGCTGATTGACTGGTCACTGGGGGCTGATTGACTGGTCACTGGGGGCTGATTGACTGGTCACTGGGGGCTGGTGGAGAGGCACTGGGGGCTGGTGGAGAGGCACTGGGGGCTGATGGAGGGGGCACTGGGGGCTGATTGAGGGGGCACTGGGGGCTGATTGAGGGGGCACTGGGGGCTGGTGGAGAGGCACTGGGGGCTGGTGGGGAGGCAATGGGGGCTGGTGGAGAGGCACTGGGGGCTGGTGGAGAGGCACTGGGGGCTGGTGGGGAGGCACTGGGGGCTGGTGGAGAGGCACTGGGGGCTGATGGGGCTGGTGGAGAGGCACTGGGGGCTGGTGGAGAGGTCTTATCTGAGGTCTGATTGGGAGTCATTCATATTGGGGTCTGATCTGAGGTGTGATCTGGGGTCTTATTAACATTGGGCATCTTATTGGGGCTGTTAGCTGAGGTCTGATTAACATTGGGGGTCTGACCTGAGGTGTAATAAAAATTTTTTTTTCCTATTGTCCCCCTCTAAAACCTAGGTGCATCTTATAGGGCGCAAAATATAGTGCTTGCTCCTCCTCCTGACCTCCCCTGCTCTTTGCGTACGCCGCGCGCCGTGACGTAACACGGAGGCACTTGGGTGAGTTCCCACACTTTTTTTCCCAGGACTTGACCCCTGTCTATTATACTCTATACATGGAACACTACAACCCCCAACATGACCTGACCACTAGACATAACCATAACACACTTCTATCACACTCTATATGTTGAACACTACAACCCCCAACATGACCTGACCACTGGACATCACCATAATACAATTCTATTGTACTCTATACATTGAACACTACAACCCCCAACATGACCTGACCACTAGCATAACCATAACACACTTCTATCACACTCTATATGTTGAACACTACAACCCCCAACATGACCTGACCACTGGACATGGCCATAACCCACTTCTATTACACTCCATACATAGAACACTACAACCTCCAACATGACCATAATACAGTTCTATTATAATCTATTATAATCTGGTCTATAGCTCCCACTAGACACCGTAGAGTTGTACTACACGTATCATACCTGTATCCTAATTCTATAGGCGCATTATACCCCTGTGCCTCCCTCACAGTAATTTGCCTTTGTAGAAAGTTGAATGTGAGCGCTCATGTGTCATGACTCGGATACAATACAGGATGATAGGACGCCGTTATAACCCAATCTTCTAGTCTTTCTCCATAGGAATACATCAGTCGCCGGCGGTGTCAGTCACAAGCCGCGCCGTTGTCCGTGATTCATGGAAATGTTATTGTGACTCGTTTCATTTCACACACGATCACTTCCTCCACTGAACACCTAATTGTCAGATCCTATTACGTCTGGGGGGGGGCACTGTACCTTAATAAAATAAGCAATACCTAGAATGCGGTATTACAAAGGAAAGATAAGATCTGGGAACACTCCCCTCCACCGACTTACAATATAATTCCTCTTTTTAGTGGCATTTCACATTGGATACAAATTTGGGCAAATCTGGCCTAAAGGGGTTGTCCAGCGGTCGTACGTTTTTTTTATATATACGTTTTGCAATGGGTTAAAAATACAAAGAAGCCATATTACCTCTCACCGATTTCCCCTCTCTGCTCCCGTCCCTGCTGCTTGCTCGGCCAGTGATTGGCAGAGCGGGCGTTTCCTGTGTGTCAAGCCGGGACCAGGAAGTGAAAAGCATTTCGAATGAATTGGGAATCGACTGGTTAAGGCTGGAAAATCCTTAAAAAATATATGGGGGTCATTTATCAAATAGAACTGGCTTAGTTGCCCATAGCAACCAATCAGATTCCACCTTTCATTTTAGACAGCACCTTTGGAAAATGAAAGTTGGAATCTGATTGGTTGCTATGGGCAACTGAGCCAGGTCTACTTTACACCAGTCTGATAAATAACCCCAATAATATATTAATGTTGTTCTTTCCATATGGATTGTGGCTGAGATTTAGGAAATCATTTTTAAATCAAAAGGGTTTTCTAGTCCTTTCCTATTGATGGCCTCGTCCGAGACCTCAGAGCTTCGCTGATCCCAAGTAGCTCCGGCACCAGGGACTACACGGCGCCATCCATTGTCTAGTGGATGAAGCAGGTTACTGCAGTATTTGCCTGAATGTTCTACAGTAACGACTACACAATGGACGCAGCTGTGTAGCTACTCCGAAACAGCTGGGGGTGCGGGGAGTTGGACCCCCACAGATCGAGAATAAGGCATCAGTAGAAAAGCTCTGGAGAACCCTTATAAGGTTTTGGAAACTATATGGATTGGTCATAGTCTGGAATTACTGGTACTTTTTGACTGACTCAGTTTCCCCTTTATTATTGTATTCAACTTATCTTGGGCTAGAAATATTTTTACAATTAGTCTCTATTAAAAAAAATTCAATAACTTGTCTTCTACAGCCTCCATTTTTCACTCACAGACTGTTTCTTCTTTTGAGTGAAATCCATCATAGCGCTGCTCTGATGGCTCGATCTGTAGCCCTTATCTCTAGTTCCCTGACGGCTCATAAACACTTAACCCCTTAGGGACCAGCCTGGTTTGAGCCTTACTGACCCAGCGTTTTTTCTTCCATTTTTCATCGTTGCGTTCCAAGAGCTATACATTTTTTTTATTTTTCCGTCTATATAGCTTTATGCGAGCTTGTTTTTTGCGGGACAAGTTGTAGTTTTTAATGCCGCCATTTTGGGGTAGATATAACTTTCTGATGAACTTTTATTAACTCTTTCTGGGAGGAAGATGGGAAAAACAGCAATACTGCCACTGCGTTTTTACGTTTTAAATTTCACGGAGTTCATTTTTCGGTATAAGTAACATAATATCTTTATTCTCTGGGTCAGTACGATTACAGTGATACCAATTACATATAGTTTTTTTTAAAGAAAAAAATGTTTTTGCATTGTCTCTTCCCAAATCACATACCTGTTTTATTTTTCTTTCTACGGCGTTGTGTGAGGACTTGATTTTTGCAGGACCACTTGTATTCTTCATTGGTATCTTTTTTGATTAAATGGCGCTTTTTGTTCGCGTGTTATTACATTTTTTCGGTGGCAACTAAGAATAAATTAGCAAGTCTTTTGTTTATTTTTATTTTTACGGCGCTCACCATAGGGGATAAAAAAGCATAATTTTTTATGGGATTTTTTTATTGAATAAATGAGGTTTTTTTTAACTTATTTTTACCACTTAATAGTCCCACAAGGAGACAATAACCCTGGGAACACACTTCGCGTGTTCCCAGGGCGCGCATATGACGCGCGCTTCTGCCGCAAAGTGGCTGTTTTATGTAAGCGCGCGTCATATGCGCGCTCCCATAAACGATAATAGAATATGGGTTGGATCGTGCGTGCTGCCGCGCGATAGTCACGGCAGCCGATGCGATCGCGTAGGGCGTTTTACAGCATGAACCATGCACATAGGGATGCATGGCTTTTCACATGTTGAGCGTTTTTCAGCGCGTATGGAGTTCCAGGCCGCTAGTGTGAAACTAGCCTAAGGGGAGTACAAGGGATCATCGCTCTTCTGTAACAATAAATGTAAATGTTATGTTTATGGTTTATGAAGGTTGGCATGTACTGTATCCGCCACCTTTATCTGTAATTATTATATAATCTTACACACTGCTTCATTAAAGGGGAATGATCTTGTTGGACACATACTGTTACACATATTCTCCAATCCAAGCTCAGTGATTTTCTACTAATTTGGATTTCACATGATAATCAGTGGAACCTGATTAAGGTTTGATAACACAGTCCACAAATAGTGACCAGGGAGACCTCTCTGCTACAAGGGCGATGTTAGACCTTGAGTTTTTAGCCTCAAAATGTCAAATTCATAAAAGAAATTTGCAATTTTTGGTTGAATATCATATAAAATGTAATCTCTTGACCGTTGGCAAAAGTTGGCTACCATATACATAACAGAACCCACCAAGCACTGTGAGATTGGCCAACTTTCAAATGTGTATTGGGGTCTTCTGAGTCTATTTGACAGCATATGTCCACGGAAAGGACGATCGGTATGCTGGATTTCAGCATATCCACCACTTCTAGAGGGGCAGCAGGTTTTTCCTGTCTTCCCACCCTTAGGATATGTCCACACAAGACAGTGATTCTCCGGAATTGCCATTGTGCATTTGCATGCAGCAAATCCGCATTGTTTTACAGCCAAGCGGAAGAGATTTGAAGAGATCCCACCCACGCTGCCGAAAAAAAATAATCCACATCATATCAGTTTGCATTGCAGAGGGTGAAACCTAGTGCAAAATCCACATGTAAGTCAACAATCAGCGCCAGGGTTTGCGGAAGATTTTATGTCCCAGGTAGAAGTACTTTTAGGGTGCTGTCCTGTTTTTCAGTTTTCCAATGCCGTTTTGAAGACAAAACTCATAATAGACTTAAGAATAGGGAGAAGTAGTGCCTGTCCTTACAGGGGATGTCTCCCTTCAGCAAATGGCATTTATCATTTATCATGTAGAGAAAGTGAATACAAGGCACTTACTAATGTATTGTGATTGTCCATATCGCTTCCTTTGCTGGCTGGATTCATTTTCCCATCGCATTATACACGGCTCGTGTCCAGGGGTTACGACCACCCTGCAGTTCACTATGCCCACTATAGGAAAAAGTACCAACCTCTCTAGTGGCTGGGACTGTGGAAGAGCACCTAGGCACCATGTGCAACAGCCATCATCCTGGCCACCTCGTATCTGCGTTGTGGCAGTGGTCGTGACTAATGTTGATCGAATGGAAGATACCGACGTGGACTTTGATCCAAATTTAAGGAAAAAATGTAATTTGTAACAAAGCCGGATTTCCTTGTGCTTCGTGGTATCGAATAAATTTTTCCTGAAATGAAAAAAAAGAACTAAATTAAAACATACTCTCCTCATCCAGTTGATCGCGGAGAGGCTGTCCCGGCCATCTTGATTGAATAAAATGAGGCAAATGTCGTGCGCGCTGATGTGTGATGTCATCACGTCAGCACACGCAAGATTTGGCGCGTTTTCTTTAATCAAGATGGCCGCGACAGCCTCTCATCGATCAAATGAATAAGGTGAGTATGTATTTTTCTTTTTTGACTCAAAGATGCTGCGATCAGCATTAAACGCGGCATCTGAGGGGTTCAATGGCGGGGTGCGGCACCATCGCTGTTCCCCGTCATTGTGTCTGCTGCATACAATGGAATGTGATTCATGATAAAGTACTTTGTAAAGAATCAAGTTTCTTGTTGAAGTTCGGCAAAGCAGCCAAACTGAATTTTTGCTGTGTAAAATATCCGCGGCAAATCGACACCGAAATCGCACATAAATTGCTGACAGCAAGTAGTAGGGCGGACCCAGGTGTGGTTACCATCAGAATTTTTCATGCCAGGAGACCCCATACGTCATGTAGCTATGGCACATTGTGTAGTTTTCTAGCCCTGGGACTTTCTTTCAAAGATTCCATATAATGTAACATTATTTCGTATGGATATTTGTGCCCGCACTCCATTGTAGACATTGTTCTGATGATTCGGACATGTCAATATGGAATCCATCTAATGAGCGAGGCATTGAGGGTATTGTCTGCCCTAATCCCAGGTGTCATTGTTTCAGGTCTAATGACTCGAATGCCCTTTGTGGATTTACCCTGTTTACTCTGCTGCACAACAAGCTCCTTAGAAAGTTACAATAAACCAAGCAGGAAATGCTTAGCCACTTGACAATGGCAGAACTGTGTCAATGTGCTGCCGAACGAGGCTGAAAGGAAGGATTAGTCGTCTTTAAATATCAATAGAAAGTACAAATTGCCCGGGATAAACATTTACATAGTCTGGAGCTATTGAGGGATTGTGCAGCCCCTGGAGAACTTTCTGCTAGATGATTTGGGGAAAAGTACTGTCTTGTCCTGAGCCAAGATATCCTTGTGTAACTGGAAAAAAATGTGCGTGTAGTGCCCTGGAGCAAGTCTACTTTGGAGTATGGATGTTTTTGGACGTTTGCTCTATTGCTACTACACAAAGCCATACAATTCCCTTGCACAGTGATTTATTGTACTGTTTTATATTGTTGAACTACATTTTGCCCCCTACACTATCTGGGTTAGCTCTCTTGTTTATTTCTGAAGACTTATTTATGTCTAAAAAATTGCTTAGTCATTCCCGTAGACTTGTTACAAGTCTATGACAGACTGAAATTGCAACATTGTTTCTGTTTAGGCTGTAATTCTCCACTCCACCCCTCCCACTAAAAGGTTCTAGTTCAGTTAAAAACTGTATATAGCAAGAACAGTTTAGAACCCCTTGTTGTCTGCAGATCAGTATTTAGTAGAATAGAATCTTCCAGACTGCATGAGCGACCAAAAGAAGACGCTGATATGGGGATTTTGCTTCCATAGACCCTAGGACACCAGCCCTTTGTCCAGGGTACCAGCCTTCTGAGAGACAGAGGGACAGCTAGCTCAGGTCTTTCTTCCGCACAGAACCTTTCCTGGGCGGTACGAACCTTTCTTGTGCCCAGCCACGCCCCCTTGTGAAGAAGCCCAGCACCACCTCCGTTTTACCAATCTCCCCCTTGCTTACAGTTATATCGCTGTAAATCTCGCGGTGCGCGAGATCGCGCCTGCGAAGTTCTGACATAGTGTTCCCTCCCTGTGCTGGTATCAGCATCAGGAAAGGAACTGGGCACGTGCGATCTCGCGCATCGCGAGATTTACGGCGATATACGGAGATTGGTAAAACAGAGGCGGTGCTGGGCTCCTTCACAGGGGAGCGTGGCTGGGCACAAGAAAGGTTCATACCGTCCCTTGGGCACATTAACACCCTGATTTACATATCAATAATCAATTCAATCAATTCATTTTTTACACTGAATAAAACAGCGCAGCGCTATGGCACAGATATAGTGCGGTCATACTAGCGGCGATCTAGCCGTGCATGTCCGCATCTATATAGGCTATAACCTGGTGACAGAATCCCTTTAAGTATGGTGTGCAGCTCGTAGCTTAGAATCTCTCCACCTAATGCAAAGGTGACTAAAGCCTGATAAACGGCAGTTACCTTCCTTTGTCAGTATTCTATAGTTCAGTACAGTAGTCCAACAACCCCAGGGCTATCTCCCTTGCGGCAGGCAAACACTCTGCTTCATTATTTGTACGGGTTATGGTCTTCAGAGTAATAATCCACTTGGTACCCTGGAAGGGTAATCTACAGTGTAGGATCATATATTCTTAATCCCTGACTCAATGGTTGAGGTAAATTAGTTCCCCTGGGGTAAGCTCAGGAGGACAATGAGAAGCCTGTCTCCTCTCCTCCTCCTAGCTCCTCCACTCAACTCTCTCTCTACTCTAACTTCCTGTAACAGTTGTATATAACTGGTGTGATAGAGACCTCTAGTGGTGAAAATGTGTAGTGCGTGTAACCAGCCTTAAATATGGATTTAGCAGCAAAGACAAAGGAATAGTGCAAAATGACATCATAACATAAATAACAATTTGTAGTGGACCATACACACATGTGGGACACTACAGAGCCATCATACTGTACATGCCAATAGTTGTCAACAGTCCTAAATTTGCCAGGATTGTCCTGAATTTTCAAAGACAATCCTGGTAGATTCAACTTATCCAGAAAAATGAGCAAAACCCCACTCAGAAGTGGGCAATTTGGGGTGGGTTTGGTATACCTGGCGCAGGGCCTACAGGGATTGTCCAGCTTTTTGGAATTTTTAACTTTCCCTGGCAGAGTGCAAAAAAAAATCATACTTACCTGCTCCCCACTGCTTCCTTCTGGTCCCTTCAGGGGTTCGTCTTCCAGTCCCCGTCCTGCAAACTCCCAGATGGATGGGATCACGTGACGACATGTCGTTAACTGTCACATTGCTGCTGGGTCACATGCCACTTGGGGACACATCATTGCTGAAGCCAATCATTGACTGCAGCGGCTCATGTGACCCTGTCCTTGCGGAAGTTGACAGAAGTCCCATTGCAGATCCCAGTTTCCGATCTTTGCCAGACTGGAAGTGATGACTTGCCATTCTCATTTATGTAAATGATGCAGCCAAAAAGTGAATGGGGCTGCATGAAAATTGCAAGCATTCGCAATCAAGTGCGGATGCAGTGCGATTTTTCCACAAGGTTGCTAAAAGACGGGACCTGATCTTTATTATTTTCCCTTATAACATGGTTATAAGGGAAAATAATAGCATTCTCACTACAGAATGCTTAGTAAAATGTGGATTAAGGGGTTAAAAATAAAAAAAAATAACTCACCTTATCCACTTAATCGCGTAGTTGCGATCTCTTCTCTCTTCTTCAAGCATTAGCTGCCGGCTAAAGGACCTGTGGTGACGTCACATCACATGGTCCAATCACATGGTCCATCACCATGGTATTGGACCATGTGATGAGTGCAGTGATGTCATCACAGGTCCTTTAGCCGGCAGCTAATGCTTGAAGAAGAGAGAAGAGATCGCAACTACGCGATCAAGTGGATAAGATGAGTTATTTTTTTTAATTTTTAACCCCTTAATCCACATTTTACTAAGCATTCTGTAGTGAGAATGCTATTATTTCCCCTTATAACCATGTTATAAGGGAAAATAATAAAATATACAGAATACTCAACCCGAAACCGGACTTCAGTGATGAAGTCCGGCTTCGGGTCTGGGTATCGAACATTTTTCGCACACGCGTGCAAAACGCATTACAACAGTTTGCACACACGCAGAAAAAGTGCGCATTTTCCCACAACGCACCCGCCTTTTATCCGGGTGTCAAACATGACAGTTTTGCCTAGTTATAGCTCTAAAATAATCCTTCTCACCCCTTTTCTGGCTTGTCCCATGCAATTTTTCTGGTGTTCCGCAAGTCCTATAGAGAAACCTATAGGAAACACACTAGAAAAAAAAATGCCAAAGAGTTAAAAAATACACAAATGCAACACAAAAATGCTCCCCTAAAACATCTTTGTATGTACTGTGTATAGTAATAAGGCACTATAGACTTTACAGTAAAATCTGTCTACATAAAAAGACATTTATGAATATGGACAAATCTCTCCCTTACTTTAAAGGTAATGTCCACCTTTATAACTAGAGATGAGCAAATTAACAGCTGACGAAGTGGAATTCGATCCGAATTTCAGGAAAAATTTGATTCGCACTAAATCAAAATTTCCTCACGCTTCGTGGTAGCGAATCCTATTTTTTCCTAAAATGGTTGCTGCACGTGTGAGGACACGGAGCAAGGAACTGTGCGCTCCATAGAGTTGGGCTTTATGGCAGAGTGGCTGGAAGAAAGCCATTACTTTCAGCTAAAAACAAAAAGGCAAATTGAACTTTTCGGCCATCAAAGAAAATGCTATGTCTGGGTCAAACCCAACACATCACATCACCCAAAGAACACCATCCGCACAGTGAGACCTGGTGGTGGCAGCATTGTGGGGGGGATGGGACTGGGAAACTGGTCAGAGTTGAGGGAAAGATGGATGGTGCTAAATACAGGGATATTCTTGAGCAAAACCTGTACCACTCTGTGCGTGATCTGAGTCTAGGACGGATGTTCTCTCTCCAGCTGGACAATGACCCCAAACACACGGCTAAAGCAACACTTGAGTGGTTTAAAGGGTTTCTGTCATCATATTTAACCCTATGAAGTTAGCTGACATTAGCGATGTGCTAATGTCAGCTAAACCTAACTAGCCTATTCTTACTTTTCTCAGTGCCTGCATTAACCTAAAAATCGAACTTTTATAATATGCTAATGAGGCTCTAGGAGCAGGGGGGTGTTGTTCCTGCTCCTAGAGCCTCTGTTCTCCCATCTGGGTACAAAACACAGAAGACATTCAAATATTCCATTCACATGTCATCTCTGTTTTGGATCCACTCCTGTTTTTTTGGCATTAGCAATACTGATGGATTGCTGATCAAATGCTGACGAGTGACGGCGGATGCTCAACAGACAGGATCCGTTTTTTGGGGGTTATTGTTCTGATGGATCAGAGGCAGGGCAAAATAATCAGTGACATCAACACAAACTTACTGCTGACACCCTCTCCACTCTGTCGGGGGGCTCTACTTGTATAAGCGTTTAATAGAACAGGTTCTGTAGACATCTATGTGGAATCAGATGACGACAGTGTAAAATGAGCGCGCTTCTTCCTGGAGCTAACATCGACCTGTAAGGGCTCATGCACACGAACATATTTTCTTTCCGCTGGCGTTCTGTTTTTTTGCGGACCATATGCGGAACCATTAATTTCAATGGGTTCGCAAAAACAACGAAAGGTACTCCATGTGCATTCCGTTTGTCCGCATGGCCGTTCCGTAAAAAGTAGTCCATGTCCTATTATTGTCCGCAAATCATGGTCCGTGGCTCCATTCAAGTCAATGGGTCCGCAAAAAATATGGAATGCACACGGAACACATCCGTATGTCATCTGTATTTCATCCGTATTTTGCGGATCCATACTGTAGAAATGCTATGCCCAGCACATATTGCTCATTTGTTTGGTGATTAACAAGTTACTGTTTCCGTTTCCGACACGCAAAAAACGGATCAAATACAGAAACCATATGGATATGTTTTGTGGAATAATGGAACGGAAGAGGACTTAAATCAGAGAAAAAAACTCCTCAAATGCGAAACATCGGATCCATGAAGAACGGACCGCAAAACAACAACGATTGTGTGCATGAGCCCTAAGGCTGAGTTCATACTTGAGTTATTTGGTCAGTTTTGGCCCTGTGACTGCTCACATAAGTGAAGTGTGCAGTGATTCTAAGAGCGACGCCTGTCATCTGCATGTCATACTGACTCACAGTATTATTTCACTACCAGAGCAGACTCCCCATGTGTGTTACTGCAAAGGCACAGTGTTCTACATCACTATACAGGCTCTCAGCAGCCAGGAAATAGCTGTTTTTTTAACGAAATTCAGCGCAAATAAATTTGTATCGAACCAAATTTTTTCAAAAATTTTGACGAACTGGCCGAATTGAATTTTTGAAAAATTCGCTCATCTCAATTTATAACCAATTTATTTACTAGCTCCAATGCATAAAAAATGAAAACAAAATATAGCTGTTCAAAGTCTTAGCTAAAATCTCCAAGTTTCCATGGTAACAGACTACAAACACACTCTGTATGGCCTGACCCTGCAGTCATACTCCCGTCTTTCATCTAACTTTAGGAATTCCGTTATAGTGCTCCATTATAACGATTTAATTTTTTTCGCGTTATGCATGACGGGAAAAATTGTCCTGTCAACAGAACTACTTTTTCCGTTAAGCTTAACGAAAAAAAGCGGAACCGTTATTTGTGCCCATAGACATATATTAGGAAGGAGCAAAATGGAACGCCTCTTAATGACTTCCGTTTTGCATTCTGTTCTAAAATTCTCTTATAATCCGTTATAACTCTATTAAACCTATAACAGAATTTCTTAACGCTAATGTGAACCCGCCCTTAGGGGACAGAAAGTATCACTGAAGGATCAGGCTATACTACGCTTATTTGTAGTCTGTTACCATGGAGACACAAAAGTATGTGTATTAGCTTTATAATGTGAACTGTATGGCATTGTGTGGCACTGCTGCTTCACTAAACACTATTTTATTTTTTGTTGTATACTGTAATAATGGCACTGCAGTGACCCAGTGGGTCACTGCTAAAGGGTTAATACTTAATTGCTTAAAAGGGTTTTCTGAGATTTTTTATACTGATGACCAGGGGTGTAGCTAACGGCTCATGGGCCCTGGTGCAAGAGTTCAGCTTGGGCCCCTTTTCCCCCAGTGCTTTGTGTGTCTTCTTATGCGGCACAAGTGTCTTTGGGCCCCCTCAGCGTACTGGGCCCGGTAGCGACTGCTACCTCTGCACCCCCATAGCTACGCCCTTGCTGATGACCTATCCTCTGGATAGGTTATCAGTATCTGATCAGTGGTGTCCAATACCCAGAACCCCCTTCGATAAACTGTTTTGAAAAGGCACCAGCCCTCTCGTAAGCTCTGCTGTTTTCTCACAGCTCACCAAGCACAGCGCCGTACATTGTATACTGGTTGTGCTTGGTATCACAGCTCAGCCCCAAGAAGAGTGATTACCACCATCATTGTCACGGCCACCACTCCCATCCTCTCCGCCCCATGCATCCTCTATGGGCTGCTGCATGCTACAACACTTTACAAAATGTTATAGTATGGTGTGTGAAAAGAGAAACTCCAGTTTTAGTGCGGTGTCAATATAGTTGCTGCTTTTATTCATTTGCGGCAATATCACGTACAGGTGACGTTTCGGCCAATCACTGGCCTTCATCAGACTGTGATAACATATAACATATAATAGACATATACATTAGTTTGTATCATGCAGTGGTTACATACATTTTGACTCTTCACATAGTACTCCTCATATTACATATTCTATATTCTATATATAGTCCGATTTCCATTGTCTCAATATAAGTCACATCCTAGTTATTTGTATGATCCGTATTGTGAGTTTTGTGCGGTATTATAGTTACAATCATATACAATAAGAGGAAGACAGAACATTGGTAAGTAAAACTGTGAGATACTGGGAAAGACATCTTCAAGACGAATAATATGTATAAAGAGAAAGTAACATCAGAAGACAACAGGACTCCAAATTCAAATTGACTCGTCCATAGTCAGAGAGAGCTATTGTAAGGCTAGGCCATCTGTGATCTTGTAGTAATGTTCGAATTTCCTCGAGCTATAGTGGATGATTGGTGGCCGCCTCTTTGTCCCCTCCTTCCTCTGTTTCTTAGTGATGATTCGTTGGTTCTTGCTTGTTGATTTTCGTTATCTGAACTGGTCCTGGACGAGTCCCTTGAGGACGAGCGTTTCGTGAAATAAGGACGAGACTGATCTCCCCATCGGTATACTCGATTTAATCTATAATCCTCGGTGTCCCGAAGGAACTTCTGTCTTTTCGTAGACTCCATTTATTTACGTTGTTGACTCAATGATATCGAGATCTTCTCTTGGAGTAGATTATATTCTTCTGAGGGGATGATGATCTTTAGTTGTTCTTCTATGGCTGTAATCTCGGCTTTGGTCTTGGAGATGACTTCCTGTAGGTAGGTAAGTGTTAGGGTCATCAGATCCAGAGAGCATTTGTTTAGTATCTGTTCGAATTTCTCACAATATTCCCACCCCAGTATAATGAAAAGAGAAACTCCAGTTTTAGTGCGGTGTCAATATAGTTGCTGCTTTTATTCATTCTTTTCTTTTCATTATACTGGGGTGGGAACCCGACTTCCAGTGGCGGAAAAAGGCAGAGTGCCACAACGTTCTACGTATTGATTATACTCTCCCTGACGGAGTGTTGCACCTGTAGTATCATGTCCAGTGGTACCTTATCCTTCAAACCTGACGAAGTCATTGAAATCCTTTCTCAGGTGAAGTACTCAGGCGACTTCCTACAAACACCGTCGTCTGAATTTAAGTCACGCGACCTAGAGCGGGAAACACGACGCCTGTTATCTTATGAGTTACATTGTGCGACGATCGCTGAATACCTCAGGGTGAACCGCATACCACGCGGCTTACGGATCCGCACAAAACCTACTTTTTTCAAAGAAAACAAAGAATATTGTGAGAAATTCGAACAGATACTAAACAAATGCTCTCTGGATCTGATGACCCTAACACTTACCTACCTACAGGAAGTCATCTCCAAGACCAAAGCCGAAATTACAGCCATAGAAGAACAACTAAAGATCATCATCCCCTCAGAAGAATATAATCTACTCCAAGAGAAGATCTCGATATCATTGAGTCAACAACGTAAAGAAATGGAGTCTACGAAAAGACAGAAGTTCCTTCGGGACACCGAGGAATATAGATTAAATCGAGTATACCGATGGGGAGATCAGTCTCGTCCTTATTTCACGAAACGCTCGTCCTCAAGGGACTCGTCCAGGACCAGTTCAGATAACGAAAATCAACAAGCAAGAACCAACGAATCATCACTAAGAAACAGAGGAAGGAGGGGACAAAGAGGCGGCCACCAATCATCCACTATAGCTCGAGGAAATTCGAACATTGCTACAAGATCACAGATGGCCTAGCCTTACAATAGCTCTCTCTGACTATGGACGAGTCAATTTGAATTTGGAGTCCTGTTGTCTTCTGATGTTACTTTCTCTTTATACATATTATTCGTCTTGAAGATGTCTTTCCCAGTATCTCACAGTTTTACTTACCAATGTTCTGTCTTCCTCTTATTGTATATGATTGTAACTATAATACCGCACAAAACTCACAATACGGATCATACAAATAACTAGGATGTGACTTATATTGAGACAATGGAAATCGGACTATATATAGAATATAGAATATGTAATATGAGGAGTACTATGTGAAGAGTCAAAATGTATGTAACCACTGCATGATACAAACTAATGTATATGTCTATTGTATGTTATATGTTATCACAGTCTGATGAAGGCCAGTGATTGGCCGAAACGTCACCTGTACGTGATATTGCCGCAAATGAATAAAAGCAGCAACTATATTGACACCGCACTAAAACTGGAGTTTCTCTTTACATTATACTGGGGTGGGAACCCGACTTCCAGTGGCGGAAAAAGGCAGAGTGCCACAACGTTCTACGTATTGATAGTATGGTGTGTGGCACTATCATTTGGGCTCCCTAAGGCACTTTACGGTATATTTATGTGTCCATTTAGAATGTACTGCACGTCATCCTATGTAAAGTTGGACCTAGCTGCCCCGGATGCCTAACTTGCTGTATCACGGAAAACTATACATTGACCTTCACTGCACAGACATACACGACTCTGCTGTATCAGTAGGTGTTAAAGGAGACATGGGAATGGCCATCCCCTATGCTAAAGCCACAGCAATAATCATATGGGCTATGCTGTACTAACCCGAGTGTCTTTTGGTATATAATTAACCGGTACGGGTTAAGTACATAATTACGTATGGACATTGTTTATATTATCTGGGATCTGTGAGGATTACAAAACTGATGTCAAATAAGGGATTTTGGAGACGTCTTTATTGTGTTACATGGAGAGGTCATACTGGGAATCCACCCAGTAAAAAACAAAACAATATAAAACTGTATTTGTTGCTGGAGTATTTCCTTATAAAGTAACATAATACAATATAACAATGGTGAAAAAAATCTATCTATCTATCTATCTATCTATCTATCTATCTATCTATCTATCTATTTATCTATCTTTCTAACTAATACAGTCTACAAAAGAAGCAGTACTGTGTGATCCAATAATGGAGGTGTGCCAGTGATTATTGCCAGGATCAGGGGTCCATATAATGTAGTCCATAAAAAGTTGCAACAACACCAGATGAGGACAATAAAAGTTAACTTTATTCACCCAGCACATTCACTATCTATCTATCTATCTATCTATCTATCTATCTATCTATCTATCTATCTATCACCTTCCACTATGACATACTATTTATGTCATATGTTGGGAAGGGGTTAAAAAGTAACATAATAAATTATAATAATGGCAATGAAAAAACTATCTATCTATCTATCTATCTATCTATCTAATATCTCTCTATCTATCTATCTATCTATCTATCTATCTCATATCTATCTATCTATCTATCTATCTATCTCATTATCTATCTATCTATCTATCTATCTATCTATCTATCTATCATCTATCTGTCTAGTATCTATTTCAGATCTATCTACTTATTTTGTATGCATCTACCTATCTCATATCTATATATCTATTATCTGTCTATCTATAGATAGATACATATCTATCACATTATCTGTCTATTTAATATCTATCCATTTTTTAAATCTATCTATTTATCTATAAGCTGTCTGTCTGTCTATCCTATCAATCAATCTCTCTATTTCTGCTAATCCATCTCCTATCCAGCTTTATACAATTTATTTGTACTATTTAACCCTTTGCTAACTATATATTGTCACAACAGTGCATGAAAACATATTGCATCCACCACCACACATCACTCCAGTCTTTATTCTAAACTGATTCAATCCAGATTTAAAAGCCGAAAGCGCTGATGCAAATGTGAATCTACTGAGTGAATGCAGCTCGCCCCGGCATTGGTAATGTTAACCTATATAAATAAGAAGTGTCTCTCCATGTTGGAGTGGTGTTAAGAGAGTGCGCATTGTCTGAGCATGTGACACACACAGCTAACCGCATGAACACTGCCTGCAATGTACATCAGCAATAAAGAAAAGAAAGAAAAGAAAACATTTAAAATGTTGTTGTTTTTTTTTTTTTAAAAAGCAGAATTAAAAAATCCCCCCCCCCAAAAAAAAAAACAACAACTTAAAATTGCCAAAAAGAAAAAACATTATTTGGTCATAGAAACAGATTGCAACAAGAAATTTGCACGAAATTATCATGAAATTATGGGATGGAGGGTAATTTTTTTTAACTTTTTTTTTTTTCTTTTTTTAGGCTAAACCCTCATTAACTCCACTCATGCTGTCTCACTCTACTTGCCAGGTCTTAAGTAGCGCTTTTTTCTTAAAAAGGAACCAATTAGCACCTCATCAGCTCCAATTAGAGCAGACAAAAACAGTGTAAAGATAACTCAATGAGAGGGGGCAGCACAACATCATGTAATCACTTAAGACAGTATTCATGGTCCATTGTGAGGGCTGTCCAGCTTCTATTCACCTTCAAGATTGTTTTTCTGGGAAGACAGGCCCCCCATGTGTCTCAAAGACCTCATTCATGGTCTACCTGTTTACAACTCCTAAGACAGAAGAACCCAAACAATCCTATATTGTATCCCTCTAACTGGGGTCTCCATAATGGGGTGTTTTCATTGACCAGGCAGGATAAGTTGATGGCCGCCTTTATGCTCATTAAGTGCTTGGGTCGTACTGTCTTCTAATTACACAGGAGGGATACAATGTAATTTATGGGTTTTTTTCTTTCTCAATGAAGTTCTTTGGAGCAGTTAATTTGGTGCCTGTACAAAATGCCTGAAAACATTAATTAGTGTGGAAGGAACCCTAATTTCCTCATCAGCTTTCCTCTCCATTTAACCTGACCCCCCTCCCCCTTTTTCTATTCCAAACAGGCTTGGATGGGTCTTCATAATGAAATTACCTCATTAATGCTCAGCACAGTTACTCAATCTAGCATTTCAATTCATGCTGTCAAAAGGGAAAAAAAAAGAAAAGAAAAAAATTGCATTCACGGCCCCCAGATTAGGAATTTTAGGGGGACGGACAGGTTTAAATTATTAAGATGGCAAGTAGCGAGTTATAATTGAGTACAAGAAGCACTTCTGCAAATATTAAATGCGCTCAAAGCCGGGTCCGCCTGCGCTACGGACTATTAACTGCTTCCGCCCAGTTGGAATGGAGGTCTTAAAATGATAGTGTGGATCGTATCTAAACGGTTCAGATAGCAGGTCAAGCCTTTTTGAGTTTTAATTTTATTTTAATTGTGAAATGAAAAAAAAAAGAAAAAAAAAATAGGAATTAATGTGTTTTGGAATTAATAGTAAACATAATAAAACAATATAATAAAAGGAGAAAAACACAGATGAACATATGCAATATGAAGTATAATTTTATAATAATAATACTAATAGTAATGCTAACATTATAATAAACAGAATAATAAAAACATATTAGATATAATAATAAACACTCATAATACTAAGATAATAATATTACCATTGCTACAAATGTTCATAGTTATTCCTTCTAATAAAGTTAAGCCATAAACGATAAGACCATAATAATTTATATGTGATTAAAAAATGAATATACCGAGCAATGCCAAAGAATTTAAAATTTAGTTGTGATTGTAATAATCAACCGCAAAAAAAACATAAGCAGTCGTACATATATTTTTAGCCCTTGTACAAAAACGTGCGAAGAAATTTTGGAAAAACTTGATTTTTATGTACGAAGTTTATGTAATATTTTTTTTTAAATCAAGCAATATCCACATTTTCTACTTTTCCCATTTTATGATTTATTTTAACATTTGTTCTATTGTCATTGCACAATTTTTTCTCTGGCCAAAAGCCGACATTTGTGCTTGAAAGCGGCCGGATCCCGATCGGAACTCGTTGTAGTCATTTGTGATCAGATCATAAGTCAACGTAGCCTTAATTATTATTATTATTATTTAACTCTATCTATCTATCTATCTATCTATCTATCTATCTATCTATCTATATATCTATCATATCTATCTATCTATCTATCTATCTATCTATCATCTATCTGTCTCGTATCTATCTATCTATCTATCTATCTATCTATCTATCATCTCATATCTGTCTATCTATCTATCTATCTATCTATCTTCTATCTATCTATATATCTATCTCATATCTATCTATCTATCTATCTATCTATCTATCTATCATCTATCTGTCTCGTATCTATCTCATATCTATCTATCTATCTATCTATCTATCTATCTAATCTATCTCATATCTATCATCTATCTACTTATTTTATATGCATTTATCTATCTCATATCTATCTATCTATCTATCTATCTCATATCTATCTATCTATCTCATATCTATCTATCTATCTATCTATCTATCTATATATCTATCTCATATCTATCTATCTATCTATCTATCTATCTATCTATCATCTATCTGTCTCGTATCTATTTCAGATCTATCTATCTATCTATCTATCTATCTATCTAATCTATCTCATATCTATCATCTATCTACTTATTTTATATGCATTTATCTATCTCATATCTATCTATCTATCTATCTATCTATCTCATATCTATCTATCTATCTATCTATCTCATATCTATCTATCTATCTATCTATCTATCTATCTATCTATCTCATATCTATCTATCTCATATCTCATATCTATCTATCTCATATCTATCTATATATCTATCTCATATCTATCTATCTATCTATCTATCATCTATCTGTCTCGTATCTATTTCAGATCTATCTATCTATCTATCTATCTATCTATCTATCTAATCTATCTCATATCTATCATCTATCTACTTATTTTATATGCATTTATCTATCTCATATCTATCTATCTATCTATCTCATATCTATCTATCTATCTCATATCTATCTATCTATCTATCTATCTATCTATCTATCTATCTATCTCATATCTATCTATCTCATATCTATCTATCTATCTATCATCTATCTGTCTCATATCTATCTATCTAGTATCTATCTATCTATCTATCTATCTATCTATCTAATCTATCTCATATCTATCATCTATCTACTTATTTTATATGCATTTATCTATCTCATATCTATCTATCTATCTCATATCTATCTATCTATCTCTATCTATCTATCTATCTATCTATCTATCTATCTCATATCTATCTATCTCATATCTATCTATC
This sequence comes from Bufotes viridis, assembly GCA_033119425.1. NCBI lineage: Eukaryota > Metazoa > Chordata > Amphibia > Anura > Bufonidae > Bufotes > Bufotes viridis. The sequence goes on from CM065589.1 coordinate 33,178,560, forward strand.
TCATATCTATCTATCTATCTCATATCTATCTATCTATCTATCTATCTATCTATCTCATATCTATCTATCTGACTATCTAAGACAAAGTCCAAAAGTTGTGAGCAGCGCAGCAGAAAACTTTGTAAAAGGGTGCCAGCGGCTGTGGAGGCGATCCAAACTCCAAAAAGACAAAAATAGAAAAAATCCCACAGCACTTCCAAGGAGTAAATGAAATAACGTGTTGTAATCACCAGCACACACTTTATTTAATTTACTCCTTGGAAGTTCTATGGGATTGTTTATCTATCTATCTATCTATCTATCTATCTATCTATCTATCTCATATCTATCTCATATCTATCTATCTATCTATCTATCTATCTCATATCTATCTATCTATCTATCTATCTATCTATCTAAATTCTATATTCCAGCATTGTATTTGAGGTTGATAAAGTCCATAAGTAATTTTGGCTTTTTCATCTTTTATTCTATTTCTTCAATATCTAGAACACACATCAACTCCTGGAAGTCAGTAACTTTCGGAGACAGACTTGTTTGTTTTATCGCTTTCTTTGGAGATAAAATGCTCCGTTGGAATAAGTAGGAGCCTGTGAATCTTCCTTTGTCAGGGTGACAGAAAGGAGGTCAGGAGACACAGCACTCAGTACAATGCGGAACGACCCGCGGTGCAGTGGGGGTCATTCTCTGCCCACCGAGACTCAGTGACTACATTGTGCGAAACAAATATTAGTCTAAACTCCGATAATCTTATGTGCAATTCATTAGCTGCTGCTTGTAATCTCGCTTCACAGCTTTATAATTGTCAGTGTCAGTGAATCAACTGGCTAATTGACTGCAAAATCTCCGAGGGCTATTCCATAGAAAAAATGTTACAGTCCAGGGAATTCAAATGTCTATGGCACGCAGGCTGTAGACGGCCACAACGAAATGTTCATGGCCTTCACTGTACATTTTCTCACGGCCGCCATGCTTCATGGTCACATTTAAAGGGTCTACGGTAGTTTAGAAAAAACATTCTCAGATTCCTGTTTAAAGAATTTCGCCTTAATGTAGGGCGGCTGCTCAGGGCTCTCATCTATTGACCAGGGCAAAGAGCGCCTACAAAGTGTCTTTCTCTGGAGGACCTGCACACCGACACATTACACCTGACACCCTAATCTAACTTCATAGGCATTCATATGGAGGAGGTCCCCCATTACAGCTCACACTCTTCTGGGAAGGCTTTCTACAAGATTTTGGAGGGAGCGTCTGTGAGAATTTTTGCCCATGCATCCAGAACCGCATTTGTGAGGTCAGACACTGATGTTGGATTAGGTTACTTTCACACTAGCGTTTCTATTTTCCGGTATTGAGATCCGTCATAGAATCTCAATACTGGAGAAAAACATTTCCGTTTTGTCCCCATCCATTGTCATTGGGGACAAAACGTAACTGAACAGAACTGAATGCTCCAAAATGCTGCGGTTTTCTATTCGTCATGGGAAGCGAAGCAAGACTATGGGGACGGATCCGTTTTCTCTGACACAATCTGACACAATAGAAAACGGATGTGTCCCCCATTGACTTTCAATGGAGTTCATGACGGATCCATCTTGACTATGTTAAAGGTAATACAACCGGAACCATTTCTAACGGATGCTGATGGTTGTATTATCAGTAACAGAAGCGTTTTTTGCTGAACCCTGCAGGATCCAGCAAAAACGCTAGTGTGAAAGTAGCCTAGGATAGCCCAGCTCACAGTCTCCATTCTAGTTCATTCAGGTGTTGGATGAGGTTGAGGTCAGAACTCTGTGCAGTCAAGTTCCTACACAGCAGACTCCCCCAACCATGTCTTTATGTAGCTTGTTTTGTGCACTGGGGCACAGTCATGGTGGACAGAAAAGGGCCTTCCCCAGTTTGTTCCCACAAGTTGGAAGCATACCATTGTCTAAAATGTCTTGGCATGCTGAAGCATTACAATTTCCCTTCACTGGACCTAAGGGGCTGAGACCGAGGCCAACCCCTGAAAAGCACCTCCATAGCATGGCTAGGGGCTGGATTTTATACACCTGTGGTAATGGCAGACTGCATGGCTAGGGGCTGGATTTTATATACCTGTGGTGATCGCAGACTGCATGGTTAGGAACTGGGTTTTATACACCTGTGGTAAAGGCAGACTGCATGGCTAGGAGCTGGACTTTATACACCTGTGGTGATTGCAGACTGCATGGCTAGTGGCTGGATTGTGTACACATGTGGTAATTGCAGACTGCATTGCTTGGGGCTGGAATTTATACACCTGTGGTAATGGCAGACTGCATGGCTAGGGGCTGGATTGTATACACCTGTGGTAATTGCATACTCCATGGCTAGGAGCTGGATTTTATACACCTGTGGTAATTGCAGACTCCATGGCTGTGGGCTGGATTTTATACACCTGTGGTAATTGCTGAATGCATGGATAGGGGCTGGAATTTATACTCCAGTGGTAATTGCAGACTGCATGGCTAGGGGCTGGATTTTATGCACCTGTGGTTATTGCAGACTGCATGGCTAGGAGCTGGATTTTATACACCTGTGGTAATTGCAGACTGCATGGCTGTGGGCTGGATTTTATACACCGGTGGTAATTGCTGAATGCAAGGATAGGGGCTGGATTTTATACACCTGTGATAATGGCAGACTGCATGGCTAGGGGCTGGATTTTATACACCTGTGGTAATGGCAGACTGCATGGTTAGAAACTGGGTTTTATACACCTGTGGTAAAGGCAGACTGCATGGCTAGATTTTATACACCTGTGGTAATGGCAGACTGCATGGCTAGGAGCTGGACTTTATACACCTGTGGTGATTGCAGACTGCATGGCTAGTGGCTGGATTGTGTACACATGTGGTAATTGCAGACTGCATGCCTAGGGGCTGGATTTTATACACCTGTGGTAATGGCAGACTGCATGGCTAGGGGCTGGATTGTATACACCTGTGGTTATTGCAGACTGCATGGCTAGGAGCTGGATTCTATACATCTGTGGCAATGGCAGTGAATGAAATACTTGAATTCTGTGATTAACATATGTGTCCTAATAATTTTCTCGATATGCTGTATATGAGTTGCATGCAAAAGCCTTCGTATAACAGAAGACTAAAAACAAGGCCGGTGATAGAAGGTCCTAAGTTGTTATGTAGCCTGGACCTAAGGCGGCTTTTCTCTCTTAAGAACAATTGAATCGGACATGTTGAAACCCAACATGCCCGAGCCTTCTCTTCCTCCAAAAGTTGTCAGGGACACCCCCCACACCTCACTCAAGCTTAAATCACTGGTTTAGCGGGCATTCATCTAACCTTGAGAATTTAGGTATCCCCACAATTAATTATACAATGTAACTTCTTCTCTGGATACAATGACTCCAGTTGCAACGAATTTCCCTTCCTTTCTTTCGCTGTCCCTAAGCGTGATCTGATTTGGGCACAATTCCACATGGCTCTTTATTTACTCACATTGTTCATAAGATAATTAACATAATTACTGGCCTCAATAGAAGATACACACTGAATAGCTAAAATATTTGGATTCAAGTATGTGTGTTAGCACTGATCAATTAAAGCCCTCATAATGAAGCCCTGTGGGAACTAAATGTGCATAAAGGCAGCCAAGGGCTATAGCTAAATAAGAACGAGACTATAGAAACTGCTGGAGTGGACGCTGGAGAAGAAGCTATTATAAGGAGCGGCTCAGCCTCTGAATCACACAACCACCCATCAGAAGGAAATCAAAATCATTGTGTCTATACACTGTATGCCAGCAGGAATGACAGGTGAGCTGGCAGACAGATATGAAATGGATAGATAGATGATAGATAGATAGATATAATATAGATAGATAGATAGATAGATAGATAGATAGATATGAAGTAGATATTTATGAAGTAGATATATAGATATGAGATAGATAGATACTAGATAGATGATAGATAGATAGATAGATATGAGATAGATAGATATGAGATAGATAGATATGAGATAGATATGAGATAGATAGATAGATAGATAGATATTAGATGGATAGATAGATAGATAGATAGATAGATAGATAGATAGATAGATAGATAGATAGATAGATAGATAGATAGATAGATATGAGATAGATAGATACTAGATAGATGATAGATAAATAGATAGATATATATGATGATAGATAGATATGAGATAGATAGATAGATAGATAGATAGATAGATAGATATTAGATGGATAGATAGATAGATATTAGATGAATAGATAGATAGAGAGGTAGATAGAAAGATAAATAGATAGATATATAGATATGAGATAGATAGATATGAGAGGTAGATAGATATGAGATAGATAGATAGATAGATAGATAGATAGATAGATAGATAGATAGATAGAAGCAGAATAGATTAGGCAGCACTCCGGTCTTCAAGTGAAAGTGGATCCAACTTTTTTCTTTTTCAGGCTAGTTTCACACTGTTCAGGCTGTTCCTTTATCTATCTAAGGGTACTTTCACACTAGCGCTAGAAGAATCCGGCAGGCAGTTCCGTTGCCGAAACTGCCCGCTGGATCAGGAATTCCATATGCAAACGGATATCATTTGTTTCCGGATCCATCTGACAAATGCATTGAAATACCGGATCCGTCTCTCAGGTGTCATCCGGAAAAACGGATCCGGTATTTATTTATTTTCACACTTTTAAAGGTCTGCGCGTGTTTTTCCGGAACACTTGGTACCGGATCTGGCATTAATACATTTCAATGTAAAATAATGTCGGATCCGGCAAGTGTTCCCGAAATTTTGGCCGGAGAAAAAACGCAGCATGCTGCGGTATTTTCTCTGGCCAAACACCGTAAAAGGGACGAAATGAAAGACATTGTGATGCATACTTAACGGTTTGCTTTCCATTCAGAATGCATTAGGACAAAACTGATGCGTATTTTTTTCCGGTATTGAGCCCCTATGACGGAACTCAATACCGGAAACTTTAACGCTAGTGTGAAAGTACCCTAATCTATGCAAGAATATTTTTTTCATGGGGCCCCGTGAGGGTAGATAGATATCCCACATGTATGAGAATGAGAGAGGTTTATTTATTTATTTCAATCAACAAATAATCACTTTTATTCTGTAAAAAACAAATAAAACTCAATTAACCTGCATAGCGCTATGTTGTAACCTTCAGGTTTACTATATTGCTCCTATCGAGAAGGAACTAAACTCATGAGGAGTGCAATGGCTCCATCTGCTGGTGAAAGAAGCATGCCTTTGCATGCAACAAGAATGCACAGGCATGAAGTAAATGCTGCCAAGCTGCTCTCTAGTTCTTTACAGAATAATAATGATAATCTTCATTTATATACGGCCAAAATATTTCACAGCGCTTTACAATCAGGAGGTCCATGTACAAACAGTCATAAATAACAGCCATAAACAACTCAACAATTAAAACAAGAGGAATGAGGACCCTGCTTGCAAGAGCGTGCAATCTATAAATAGTAGTTATATTCTTGTACATAGGAGGCAGTATTATATTAGTTATATTCTTGTACATAGGAGCAGTATTATAGTAGTTATATTCTTGTACATAGGAGGCAGTATTATAGTAGTTATATACTTGTACATAGGAGGCAGTATTATAGTAGTTATATTCTTGTACATAGGAGCAGTATTATATTAGTTATATTCTTGTACATAGAAGTATTATAGTAGTTATATTCTTGTACATGGGAGGGGGTATTATATTAGTTATATTCTTGTACATAGGAGGCAGTATAATAGTAGTTATATTCTTGTACATAGGAGGCGGTATTATAGTAGTTATATTCTTGTACATAGAAGCAGTATTATAGTAGTTATATTCTTGTACATAGGAGCAGTATTATAGTAGTTATATTCTTGTACATAGGAGCCAGTATTATAGTAGTTATATTTGTGTACATAGGAGGCAGTATTATAATCGTTATATTCTTGTACATAAGGAGCAGTTATTAATTTTTATATAGAGAGCAGTATTTTAGTAGTTCTATTCTTGTACATAGGAGGCAATTTTTATTGTAAAAAAAAAATACAATTAAATTAAACAAAATTTCTCCATCAGTTCAAAACAGAAATATCCAGAGCTCATACAATGATTTCTCCATTATGGAAAACACAATAAAACAATTTTTTTACTTAAAGAGTCCACACCTGTTGAAGAAGGGGGGAAAAAAATATTAATAAATATATATATAGTGCAAACTGAAAAATAAGATAATCAATTTTTAATCCAGATATTCATTTCTCCATAACTTTCTGTTTTTATGGTTCCTCTTAATCTCTAATGATTTTATCCACCTGAGCTCAGACAGTGTTTGGCTGACTGCGGTCATGTATGGGAAGGCCTCGCTGTGCAGGAATACCCGGGTTCTTGCTATCCAATGATAATACTTAACGGTGGTATTATTAGATACAGTGTTCCCCTGTCAATATTGCCATTAGTAGATGGAACACCATAGATAACTTCAGGGTATTTCAGGGACTGCAACCTTGAGATCTTTAAGTTGTCAGACACTTCCCTCCATATTTTCCTTCCTCCCCTGCACTCTGTTGTGAAATGGTCCATCGTCTCTTCTTTTGGACAACCCAGGGGACACTTCCCATCTGACTGAGTCAAGTATTTAGGTTACCTCTGACAAAGAGCCTCCCATTTAGTGACAACCAGGCAATGTCATACAGTTTAGCGGGGAGTCGTTTGCCATTGAGGAACCTAAGACTTTCTTGCATTGTGGTGGTCGGACAATCAGAGCTAGTGGAGAGCAAAATAAATCCCTACATATCTTAACCTGTTCCCGACCGCCGAACGCACGGATGCGTCCAGGCGGCGGCAGGCTTATTCCTCCTGGACGCATCCGTGCGTCATCTCGCGAGAGCCGAGATCTGCTGTGAACGCGCGCACGCGCGCGCATTCACAGCAGAGCGCGGCTCTGCAGATGTACTACAGCCTGCCAGCGATGATCAATCGCTGGCAGGCTGTAAATGTAAAATAAATTAGATCAAAGTGGTATATCAGACGCTGTGTTGCTAACAGCGTCTGATATACCTAATACCTGGTCCTCTGGTGGTCCCATTTACTGGGATCGACCACCAGAGGACCAGGTAACAATGTAAAGTTGCACCAAACACTACACTAACCCCCCACCCCCTCACTTTATAACCACTATTAACCCTTTGTTAACCCTGATCACCCCATATAGACTTCCTGATCACCCCCTGTCACTGATCACCCCCTGTAAGGCTCTATTCACATGTCCATATGTGTTTTGCGGATCCGCGATGCGGATCCATAAAGCACTGGACACCGGCAATGTGCTTTCCGCATTTTGCAGATCCGCACATTGCCAGAACTATATAGAAAATGCTTTTTCTTGTACGCAGTTGCGGACAAGAAAAGGACATGTTCTATATTTTTGCTGAACGGAAGTGCAGACCCGTAAGTGCGGATCCGCAATTCCGGATCCGAGCGGGACAAAGTCTGTCCCCATAGAAATGAATGGGTCCGCAATTCCGTTCCGCAAACAGAATTTCGGACGTGTGAATGGGGCATAAGGGTCCCCTATCACCGCCAGTTAGTTAGCTACTTGTTAGGTAGCTAGCGCCCAGCCCACCGCACCGCAGTCACTGATTTTGGCAGAGATTTTTTCATCCACATTGATTGATGCGAATGAAGAAATCTGTGCCGTTCATTTTTTTTTTTTTCAGCGCAGCGGCCGAACGGAAAAAAAAAATCTCATTACCCGTATGCTCAATATACGGAGAATCGCAGAAACTCCTAATGCTGGCCATACGTGTAATGATTGCGGAGACCCTCAAATGCCAGAGCAGTATAAATACCCCTCATGTGACCCCATTTTAGAAAGAAGACACCCCAAGGTATTCGCTGAGGGGTATGGTGAGTTCATGCAAAATTTTATTTTTTTGTCACAAGTTAGTGGAATATGAGACTTTGTAAAAAAAAAAAAAAATCAATTTCCGCTAACTTGTGCCAAATTTTTTATTTTTTCTGTGAACTCGTCATACCCCTCACAGAATACCTTGGGGTGTCTTCTTTCCACAATGGGGTCACATGTGGGGTATTTATACTGCCCTGGCATTTTAGGGGTCCTAAAGCGTGAGAATCCAAATGCGTAAAAATGGCCTGTGAAATCCTAAAGGTACTCGTTGGAATTTGGGCCCCTTTGCGCATCTTGGCTGCAAAAAAGTGTCACACATGTGGTATCACCGTACTCAGGAGAAGTAGGGCAATGTGTTTTGGGGTGTATTTTTACATATACCCATACTGGGTGAGAGAAATATCTCTGTAAATGACAACTTTTTAATTTTTTTTATACAAAGTTGTCAATTTACAGAGATATTTCTCACACGCAGCATGGGTATATGTAAAAATACACCCTAAGCTATGCCTACTCTCCTGAGTGCTGGCAATACCACATGAGTGACACTTTTTTGCAGCCTGGGTGCGCAAAGGGGCCCAAATTCCAACGAGTACCTTAGCTTTTACATGGCTGCTCACAGTTTAGCCCCACCCAAAATGCCAGAACAGTACAAACACCCCACAAATGACCCCATTTTGGAAAGAAGACACCCCAATGTATTCACTGAGGGGCATAGTGAGTCCGTGAAATATTTAACTTTTTGTCAAAAGTTAGCAGAAAGGGAGACTTTATGAGTAAAAACTATGAAAAATCAATTTCCGCTAACTTGTGCCAAAAAAAAATCTTCTATGAACTCGCCATGCCCCTCATGGAATACCTTGGGGTGTCTTCTTTCCAAAATGGAGTCACATGTGGGGTATTTCTACTGCCCTGGCAATTTAGGGGCCCTAAAGCGTGAGAAGAAAAATGCGTAAAAATGCCATCCTAAAAGGTACTCATTGGTTTTAGGGCCTCTTTGCGCATCTTGGCTGCAAAAAAGTGGCACACATGTGGTATCACCGTGCTCAGGAGAAGTAGGGAAATGTGTTTTGGGGTGTATTTTTACATATACCCATGCTGGGTGAGAGAAATATCTCTGTAAATTGACAACTTTGAATAAAAAAATGTAGAAAGTTGTCGTTTACAGCGATATTTCTCACACACAGTATGGTATATATAAAATACACCCCAAACATCATCCTACTTCTCCTGAGTACGGCGATACCACATGAGTGACACTTTTGCAGCCAAATGCAAAGGGCCTAAAACAATGAGTACCTTAGATTTCACAGGGCATTTTTACGCATTTCAATTCTCACGCTTTAGAGCCTAAAATGCCAGGTCAGTATAAATACCCCACATGTGACCCCATTTTGGAAGAAGACACCTCAAGGTATTCCGTGAGGGGCATGGCGAGTTCACAGAATTTTTATTTTTTTGACACAAGTTAGCGGAAATTGATATTTTTTTTTTTTTTTTTACAAAGTCTCTTATTGCACTAACTTGTGACAAAAAATAAAATTTTACATGAACTCACCATACCCCTCACGGAATACCTTGGGGTGTCTTCTTTACAAAATGGGGTCACATGTGGGGTATTTATACTGCCCTGGCATTTTAGTGGTCTCTAAAGCATGAGAAGAAGTCTGGAATCCAAATGCGTAAAAATGCCCTGTGAAATCCTAAAGGTACTCATTGGTTTTAGGGCCCCTTTGGGCATCATGGCTGCAAAAAAGTGGCACACATGTGGTATCGCCGTACTCAGGAGAAGTAGGGCAATAAGTTTTGGGGTGTATTTTTATATATACCCATACTTTGTGTGAGAAATATCGCTGTAAACGACAACTTTTAAAAATTTTTATACAAAGTTGTCAGTTTACAGAGATATTTCTCACACCCAGCATGGGTATATGTAAAAATACACCCCAAAACACATTGCCCTACTTCTTCTGAATACGGCGATACTGATAGTGACACTTTTTGCAGCCTGGATGCGCAAAGGGGACCTAAATTCAATGAGTACCTTTAGCTTACAGGGCTGCTCTAATTAGCCCGCCCAAAATGCCAGAACAGTAAACACACCCCACAAATGACCCCATTTCGGAAAGTAGACACCCCAAGGTATTCACTGAGGGCATAGTGAGTCCGTGGGAGATTTTATTTTTTGCCAGAAGTTAGCAGAAATGGAAACTTTATTATTTTTATTTTTTCCTCAGAAAGTGTCATTTTCCGCTAACTTGTGAAAAAAATGAAATGATACAAGAACTCACCAAGCCCCTCCGTGAATACTTTGGGGTGTCTTCTTTCTAAAATGGTGTCATTTGGGGGGTATTTATACTTTCCTGACATTCTAGCACCTGAAGAAACATGACAGGTGCTCAGAAAGTCAGAGCTGCTTCAAAATGCCGAAATTCACTTTTTGCACCATAGTTTGTAAACGCTATAACTTTTACCCAAACCAATAAATATACACTTATTGGACTTTTTTTTATCAAAGACATGTAGAACAATAAATTTAGAGAAAAATGTATATAGAAATGTATTTTTTTTAAAAAAAATTTACAACAGAAAGTGAAAAATGTCATTTTTTTGCAAAAATGTCGTTAAATTTTTATTAATAGCAAAAAAAGTAAAAATGTCAGCAACAATGAAATAGCACCAAATGAAAGCTCTATTAGTGAGAAGAAAAGGAGGTAAAATTTATTTGGGTGGTAAGTTGCATGACGGAGCAATAAACGGTGAAAGTAGTGTAGTGCGGAATTGTAAAAAGTGGCCTGGTCATTAAGGGTGTTTAAGCTAGGGGGGCTGAAGTGGTTAAAGTATAGTTCTTTCCTTGTCTTACTCCCTATGAAAGACTTCTCTAGCCTCCACTTCCTGACATACTTCAGGGCATTGTCCAAGTACTGGGGGAGGTAGTCCTGCGGCCATCTCTTCCTTTTGAGACTGTCGCCTTGTACCCAAGATTCTGCAAAAGGCAATATCCAGTCCCTGACTCTATTCACCCACAGACTATTGAGTCCAAGTCACCAAAATTAACTTTTAGAAACATGGAGTCAAAGAACACCCTTGGATTTATCATATCCAGCCCACTCTCTCTCCTCTGTAGATAAGTTATACCCCTCTTTATCAGGTTCAACCTGTACCCCCATAACATTTGGAAGAACAGGCTAAAATGCCTAGCTCAGAAAGATTCTGGCAAAGGGAAAATGACAGATACATATAAGAAGACAGGGACCAGGTAAGTCTTCAACATTTTAACCCCTTCTAATTTCTCTTTCCAATTTATCCTGGCATTATCGCCCCTCCCAAATTTAACCCCCTAGGAACTTAATATAGGTGGATGCTTTCACAAATTGTGGCAGATCAAACTCTGGAACAGAATTTAGAGTAAAAAAACTTGACTCTTCTCAAGGTTGACCAGAGACCTTGAGGCCTCCAAGTAGCTTTTGATGGCTGCCGACAACATCTGCACCTCATGAGGTTCAGATATTACCACAGTAACATCATGCACGTAGGCAACAACACTCAGAGGCAAGCAGTGGGGGACCAGCACCACCCGAAAATCACACTTCTGCAGTGACCTCAGGAACGGGTCTAAGGCAAACACATACAGCAGTGGATTGAGTGGGCAACCCTGTCGCACCCCTGCCTCAACCCTGAATGTGTTACTCTGCCAACCATTGACCAGAGGAAAGCTCTCTGCCTCTCTATACAAAGTTTTCAGCCAATCAATAAATTGTCCTGGAATAAATACTCATGGTCTACTCTGTCAAAGGCTTTAGCCTGGTCAAGACCAACAACATATCTCCCACACCTCAGAGCTTTACATATCTCAAACATCTCTCTTATCAAGATGACTGCTCCAGAGATGTTCCCCCCTTTTACTGTGCCGAACTGACAGCCTGCCAACATTCCCAAGGACAAAAAGATTAACCTAGAAAACAGAATTTTTGCCAGAATCTTCCTGTCGACATTCAAGAGGGCAATCAGCCTCCAGTTCTTGATGTCACTAGGCTCCTTACCTTTGGACACCCTCATGGACGGAGGCATCAGGTGCTTTTCTAGACAACGGGGCAATTGAATGTGGGCGGCAGCGGCAGCAGCAGCAGGGCACAGGGAGATGAACGCTTCCATTGTGGAAGCGTTTATCTCCATAGTCATCTGTATCGCCGTCCTCAGGGCAGTGATACAGATGGCTGCACTGCGGGGCAGGAAGGGAGAGGCGTCTCCCTTCCCTGCTCCTCTGATAGGCTGCTGGCACTAGGCCCGCAGCCTATCAGATGTTGGTGCAGGCGGCGCGATGACTGTGAGATGTACAGAGCGGGACACAGGCCGGAAGAGGCCTGCATCGCATCGCTGTGAAGGATGGAGGTAAGTATTAGTGAATTGTTTTGTGTTTTTTAAAAATTTTAAAAGACCGGACTCACTGGCACATAAGGGGCATGTGGGGGGGGGGGTGTCGGCAGCAAGGGGCATGGGGGGATGTCGGCAGTTTGGCACATGAGGGAGGGATTGGCACTTGATATTGGCACATGGGGGGAGGAGGCACTTGATACTGGCACATGGGGGGTGGTTGGCACTTGATACTGGCAAATGAGGGGGGGGGGGGGTTTGGCACCTGATACTGGTACCTCGGGGATACACTTGATACTGGCACATAGGGGGTTGGCACTTGAACTTGATACTGGCACATGGGGGGTTGGCACATGAACTTCATACTGGCACATGGCGGGGGTTGGCACTTCATACTGGCACATGGGGGTTTGGCACTTGAGGGGTTTGGCACTTGGTACTGGCAAATGGTGGGGTTTGGCACTTGGTACTGGCACATGGGGGTTTGGCAGTTGTTACTGGCACATGATGGGAGGGAGAGGCACTTCATACTGGCACATGGGGGGGTTTGGCACTTGGTACTGGCACATGGGGGGGTTTGGTAGTTGTCACTGGCACATGATAATGCAGAAGAGGCACTTATTATTGGAGGCACTATTAGAGACCACAGCGGCACAGTATTGGAGGTAGTGCAATGTTTTGTCCAGAAGATGGGAGGATGATGGAAAAGTAGTAAACTAAGATTTATTTTTTGTTAAACTGCAGAGACGGAAAACGACAGAAAAATGGTGGCCTGGTCTGAAAGGAGAAGATGAGGAAAGAGAACGTCTACATCAAAGGAGACGTCACTGGATGTAAGAGGTATGGGCGCGATATATGGGTGGGGCTGTGCGTGGGTGTGGCTTGAGGGTGGGCGGAATCACAGGGGCCAACATAAGTTCCAATTGCCCGGGGAAGTGCCCCTCCCGAGACCAGGCTCTGGATCCGCCACTGGTGAGACCTGTGACCACTTTTTTACCACATGCTCCCGGCAGTTCTTAAAGGGATCAGGTGACCCTAAGGACCCATAATCTAATTTAAGAACCAGGGAGGTGTATCTGCTGTACTGATACTGCCTTATCTCAGATTTCAGTTGGTCAATCTTTTGTGGGCCCCCCCCTTCCCCCCCATCTGCCGAATACAGTGACTCCAATTCTTTCCGCAGCTTGAGATACTGACTATACTTACTCCTCCCTCTTTTAACTGACAGTCCCTATAAGAGGGATCTGATCTGATCCTTGCCGTCCTTCCACCAGTCAGCCATGTTTTCACAAAAATCCACTCTCTCTAGCTGATCTTCAAGAAGAGAGTGGATGCAGCTCTGGACATAGGCATCATCCAAGAGACTTGAGTTGAGTTTCCATAAGCCTCTACCCACATCAGGGCGCTTGGTGGCTCCCAAACAGAAATACAAGGTCAGGTGGTCAAAAAGAGGGATAACTTTTTCCCTCCTCTCACTAATATTTTCAGAAGGACTCACCAGAGCTAAGTCTATTCGGCTGCTTCTGCCAGCACAAGAATAGGTAAACTTTGGCTTTCTACCTCCACACACAAACACATCGGATAGGCCAGCCTGAAGAATCATCCTTTTCAGGACCTTAGAGTCTCTAGTAAGGGGTCTGCCAGTAGGTCTGTCACTAGGTGTCATAACAGTATTAAAATCCCCCGCCATGATCACAGGAACAGATGTGAACAGGTATGGCTTTACCTCATTAAAAAGGTCAGTCCTCTCAGTCACTGTCTGTGGACCATAGATATTGATGAGCGGGAACCTTCTTCCTCGAATAGTAACCTCCAGGACTAGACACCTTTCCATCAAAACCTACATTAATCTATGTATGGTGATATCCCTGGTGTTAAATAGTATGGAGACCTCGGCATATGGTTCCACAGCCATTGACCAGAAGGAAGGACCAGACCGCCATTCTCTCTCTGCTTCTCGTACAAGACCCAAAGTATTTAGATGGGTCTCCTGCAAGAAGAAAACATCAACATCCAAATACTTTAGATGTTCATACACAGCATGCCTTGTTCTCCTTACTTTCATGCAATTCACATTACTTGAGATGACTTTAAGGTAAAAATCAGCCATCAAAGTAAAACAAAGTACAAGAAACAGAGAGACTGACCCCCATCATCATAAATTAGAGTCTGAGCCCTGCTGCTGACCACCACCAGTTTCCATGTCTGAATCGTACTGTCCCTCAACTTGAATGGGTCTCTTTTTAGAGGGAGGATCATCATTTAGGTAACTTTTTCTCCATTTCTGCCTCTGCATCAGACAAGACACTGAATCTATTGGCGTTCATTGTCCCATCTGGTTTACTGTCCACTTTCACCTTACTTGGCTTTTAGACTTATCTTTCTTCTTTATTTTAGACTGCTTATCTCCCCCCAATGGTGGACACTGGAGCAGAAGAAGAGGCAGCCTCTGAGTATACAAACTGTGTGACCACCTCCATGTTCCACTCAATGATTTCTCACTGGGGTTGGGTTTGTAATGAATGACTGTGTGGTAAGTCCTGTTGAAGCTCTGGCCCTGTTGGAAATGACCCTGATATCAATGCATCCTCTTCTCGGTCATCTGTCCCTGCTAGTAAGTCATCGTCAGGAAAGTCTTTGCAGATGTTATGCCAGGCGTCAGGACAGTCCCTGTGGGGATGACCAATCTTACCACACAAATTACATCTAATGACCTGGCAATTGGCACTGACATGACCAACCTCCGCACACAGGCTGGACTTCACCATGGTACACGCAATCGCCAAGTGACCAGTTTTCCCACACTTAAAGGGGTTACCCATAATTCCACCCAGGCAGCCCCCCTGATGTTAGCTGGATAGCGTAGGACAAGGGCTCTTTTATATACAATAACACACTGCCGGGCGGAGGCTTCTGCCCAGCAGTGTGTTCGGTGATGTCACCAGCTCTGATGGGCGGGCTTTAGCGTTGCCCTAGCTGTTTTACAGGTGACGTCACCTGGCTCACTGCTGGGCGGAAGCCTCTGGCAGCCATAAGGAGAACCCGTTTCATCACAGGAACTCCAGAAAATGCCTTTGAGCTCTGTGATCCAGCGCAGCGCGAAGGAGAGCATTGGAGCAGTTCAAGTCAGGGGGGCTGCCTGGTTGAAAATGGGGATATGTCCGGGTTCAGCTCTAAACCCGTACAACCCCTTTAAAGCACTTTCCCGCATAGAAACATACAACCTTCTCCTGGTCAATGAAGAAAGAATTGGGAAGATGTTGGGTAATATTTTGGTGCTGATGAAGCTTTACCAAGACCTTCTACCTCCCAGTCCAGATACAGTCTTCATCCCTGGTCTTGGTGAGTTTTGACATAAGGTCACAATGTCTCCTCAGCCAAACTACAATGTCCTGGTTGGGAACTAACTCATTCCAACTTATTTAGAGTGTTGATCGCAAATATTCTAATAACTTCGAGAATTCGCGAATCTGGAATATAGTGCCATATCTTCGTAATCACGACTATTGTAGATTTTTTTTTTTCATCAGTTCCTCTGATTGCATCTTGCTTGTGGGCCAATGAGAAGGCTGCAATATCTTTGTCTGAGCTTAGCAACATCCCTAGCAACCAATAGGAAAGTTGCCGACCCCTTACTATATAAGTACCTCCGCAACAGCCATTTTCTGCAGTTTATTACAGTTCTGAGAGAGAAAGAGCAGTTTCATTGCTGTGCTCTGCAGACTCATCTGGATCCTTATTTAATTACATTAGATAGTTAGTTAGTTAGTTAGTTAGCTGATATATATAATACAGATAGTTAGTGGGAGATAGTCAGTGTAGGTTATATCCAGTGCAGGGTGTTAGGTAGTGTGATAGGAATTACTGTGCTGTGATAGGGATTAGTGTCTTTGTCTTTCGTCTTTGCAAAAAAAAAAAAAATACAGTGATCAGGAGTTCTTCCTCACAGTCATAAAAGTTGCTGCCAACCATTTTCTCCAGTCTCAGGAAACTTGTAAAAGCGTGTAAAATGTAAAAAAAAGTGTGCCACGCCTGTATTGCGCGCGCAATATGCGCATATTACATTGCCGATTTTCGCAATCAAAAAAATAACTGGAGATCACGAATTCTAGAATTTGCGAATTTATGGCAAATATTAAAACGAATATTGCCTATGCTGCTTATCACTACTCATTAACGGTATCTGGCTTAGAGATAGGGATAAAACTGAATTTATTTGAGCTTGAAACTGATGTCATAGCCCTGCCTGTACGGGAGGTTTATCACAGCCAGGATATTGGATGGCTGGAAGCCCATTTGCTTACATAGTACCTCCTATTGGGCAGCTCTTCCTTTGCACCTCTATGCCTGAACCTGATCACGCTCCTCCTCTTAAAAGCCAGGCCGGTATAACTGGTGTTTGATGTAAATGGTGGTGAGCCACGGCTCCAAGCATTCCTAGAGGAGGGTGACCAGGTCCACTATTCTGCAGTCCTTGTGTGCCCTGTGTAGGCTGCTGGCCTCCTGTACTAGGGGGTTCTGGTGTTGTTTGTACAACTAATGGGGGGAAGTCCTGTGCATTAGGCCTCTTTCAAACGAACGTATGCGTTCTGTGGCCGTATTGGAGGCCGCATACAGCGGTTCTGCAATTCACAGAGCACTAGCCGTGTGCATTCCGCATCACGGATGTGGACCCATACACTTGAATGGGTCCGCAAATCCGGAGATACGGTGCGGAACGGAAGCACGGAACGGAACCCCACAGAAGCACTACAGAGTGCTTCCATGTGGTTCCGTTCCATGCTTCCGTTCCTAAAAAAATAGAACTTGTTCTACTTTTTGTGGAATAGACGGATCGCAGACCCCTTCAAGTTCAATGGGTCTGAATCCGTCCTGGCCGCCGCATGGACGTTGGCCGTGCATTGGGGACCGCAAATTACGGTCCACAATCCATGGAACGGACTAATAAGTTTATGTGCAAGAGGCCTTAGACTGTACTGCCCTCTCCCCACCATCAGTGTCACCAGCATTCACAGAGGGAACCACAGACAGGCCTGATTCCCCAGATGATCCCAGATCCCACACAGACTGTGGTGCACTCTCCACTGACACAGCATTATCACACAGATGATCAACAGTATTATCGCACACTGAATCGGCAATATTATCACACATGAATGTCCTCACAGTTCTCAGCAGTACGGTCCTGCACAGCAGAACCCTGAGGGCCCGGCTCAGTAATAGAAGTTTGATGAGCTGTTGCATTGTTAGCTTCTGATAGGAATCCACAGTCCATCCGCATAGTGCTGACGCTTGTGGTGACTGCACTGCTACTACAGAAGGCAGTATTATAATAGTTATATTCTTGTACATAGGAACAGTATTATAGTAGTTATATTCTTGTACATAGGAGGCAGTATTATAGTAGTTATATTCTTGTACATAAGGAGCAGTATTACAGTAGTTATAGTCTTGTACATAGGAGGCAGTATTATAGTAGTTATATTCTTGTACATAAGGAGCAGTATTATAGTAGTTATATTATTGTACATAGGAGCAGTATTATAGTAGTTATATTCTTGTACAGAGGAGACAGTATTATAGTAGTTATATTCTTGTACATAAGGAGCAGTATTACAGTAGTTGTATTCTTGTACATAGGAGGCAGTATTATAGTAGTTATATTCTTGTACATAGGTGGTGGTATTATAGTAGTTATATTCTTGTACATAAGGAGCAGTATTATAGTAGTTATATTATTGTACATAGGAGCAGTATTATAGTAGTTATATTCTTGTACAGAGGAGACAGTATTATAGTAGTTATATTCTTGTACATATGAGGCAGTATTATAGTAGTCATATTCTTGTTATCAGTTATCCTTTTTTCCAAAAGGAACAGTATTTTAGTAGTTATTAATAGGCAAAGGCAAGTAAACAAGTTTACGATTGGGCAGTTCTACATATTTTTACCATTCTCTGAGGGCTATGTTCATCTCTGGGCACCAAAACATTTATTTTCTTGGAATCTTAGACAACATCTGATCATGTTCTTAATGTATAGAAGTGTGTCTGGAGTGAAGCAGTGAAGCCCAAATCTTTTCCATGTGAGGAATTTTCAACATTTTAATGGGGATGGCAGATGACAGATTAATTGGAAGGACGTCTTAGAGAAACTAGTCACATAAACGTTTCCAGCCTTGCAATGACAAGATCAAATCTCAGATATAACTGGGGGTCAAACTGTTGCTTTCTTTGATCTGAATTTGATTGATGTACCTGCCACTACTGACTAATGTTACTACATCAAGGATGAGTTTATCAGTAGATGGCCTATTTGATATAGCATTGCATATCTGAACAACTTCTCTTGTATCTGCCCTTATGTCCTCTGTTCTGATAATGGCCGACAGCAGTCAACTTGCCTTATCATAACTTCCCATTCACATGCCTGAGTCTTCTCTTGTGCTGCACCTGTGCAATGAAATGCTCTTCCTTGGTGAATCAGGATTAACACTTGCACCTTTACAATATATCATATAATATCATTGGTTCTAATCATGCTGCATAAAACATTACACATTATCATCCTACTGCATTTTTCCTCACAATACAATTACTAAATCCAATATTATTTTACTCTGACCCATTCTCCTATGCCCACTTTATAGAAGAATTGGAAAGAAAGAGATGACAGCTGTCAGAAAGCTAACCCATATATGTTCACAAAGCGCCTTTAGCCTCGTGAGACTAAAAAATTATATTTTTCAAAAGAAAGCCAGTCGAGCTTTTTCCCATGTATTACATTTTTTTCTTGTGTATTTAAATGTATTTTTGATGTGTCTTTTTCAACTCCCATTGATTTTACAGTTAACTGATTACACAGTCAAGTCCCATTATTATGACCACCACCTAATATCCACAGTAACCTCCGTGTGCAGCACAGACAGCATCTAGACGGGCTGGGAGTGACTCAATAAGGTCCAGGTAGGTTGTCACAGGTATCTGGAGCCATGCTGACTGCAGTGCACACCACAGCTGCTGGAGGGGGTGTGGGGGAGGATCCATGGAGTGAACACAACCATCAAGGTGGTCCCATAGATGCTCAATTGGGTTCAGATTTGGAGAATTAGGTGGCCAGCGTGGTACTTGGAAGTCTTGGTCATGCTCTTCCAACTAATGTTGGATATTTCTAGCCATGTGACATGTTGCATTGTCTCACCCAGGGAAGACAATGAGCATGTGTGGGTGTACGTGATCTGTAAGGATGGATACATGCCCAGATTGGTTGAGAGTGCCTTCTACATGGATGAGTGGCCCAGAGAATGCCACAAAAACTTTCCCCAGACCATAATGCTGTCACCACCAGCTTGTGTTCTTCCAGCAATGGTTGCAGGGTGTTTGTTCTCTGATGTTTCTTGCCTGACACGCCAACGTCCATCTCTTTCATGAAGCAGAAAAAATGACTCCTCGGAGAAGACAACCCTTTGCCAATCAGAGGAGGTCCAGTTCTGATACTGCCACAAAAATTGAAGCCTTTTCTGCTGATGCAGCTTCATTAGCAGAGATGCTGTGACCATTGTCTGCTCAGGAGCCTCATACACAGTAGGATTCTCTAAACTATTATGTTAGACACTCGTCTGGTAGCCTCCTGGTTCATTTTGGTGAGCTGCTTCATTGTTGTGTGTCGGCTCATCCTCGTGCACTTTCATCGTCAACGTTCAACTCTCACATCAATGGCACGTGGTGTTCCATACCCATAGTGAACATACCCATAGTCAGGGAGATGGGAAAACCCCCAATATCATTGCCTGCAATGAGTGCTTAATTAAGAATGGCCTCATTAGGAGCATCATCCTTAAAATTCCCATTTGGGGCAATTATGGTATTTCAACAAGATATGCTCTAAATGTCAGATAGGTGCAGGTCCCATCTATGGGACACGCTCCTATCTCCAGAACAGGTCTCCAAAGGGAATAGAGAGCAAGCCATGATGGCATGGTCATCCTTCACTTTAAGAGACTGGCTCGGTTAATTTCAGAATCCCATAGTGGTGAATGGAGGGGTGGCTGGGCTGCCCTGTTCTTCATTCACTGCTATGGGACTTCCAAAAGTAGTGTGGTATCATCCAAACCACCTCTTGAAACCTACCAAGCTGCAATATAAATGCTGGGTTGGGCAAATGTCCTCACTATTACCCAAACATCATTCCCATTGTTTCCACCAAGGATCAGCAGCGAGGAGACCCTTTAAAAACTATTCTGATCATTTCCCCCAAGGATCAGCAGTAAGGAGACCCTTTAAAGTGTTATTCCAAGCAAAATCTGAAACTTCAGCTTTTGACCAGATCCGTTGAGCTATACAAGTGCCTAAAGTTATATATACCTGGCATGAACCCCACCGCACTATTCTAGAGATCCTCTTCTGTTGTCTTCTGCACTGAGAATGAAGCCTGTACCGGCCATTGCAACAAAAGAATAAAGTGGCCTTGGCACTAACCACTTGGATATTAGTCTAGGAAATAATCCAGTTTCCTACCATTTGGAGTATTTTACATTGTGGACTGCCAAATGGTTCATGCCAATGCAGCTTGATTCTCTTGTGGCAGGTTTCATCTACAGTGTAGAAGAGGTATCATCTACAATGGCGGGGTTCAGACAAGTCAGGATTTTAAGATTTTGCTTGGAGCTTCAGCTATGGACAATTTTGACATGGGATAAATGATTTTGCATATGTTAGTGGCTGTGTTGAGTATAAAAAAACTGCATTAAGGCTTTAGTCTTCCTTCATTCATTCATTTTGAGACCACCTGATATTAAGTTTACAACCTGTTCCTAGTTTCAGGCTTTCCGTATAGTATTAACATGTATTGGCTCTGTGGAGCCAAACTTGGTTTCACCAGAAGTCGCGTAAGACTTCGGTGAATTAATTTAGTAATTATTTCTGCATCTTTAAAAACATTTAAAATTAGGAATCCAAAGTTGGGTTTGGTACCGGCTGGTATTGGAGCCAATACAATGAATGCTGTACGGAGACAGGAGATTTTGAATGAATAGACTTCAGATCAATGATACGAAGCACGATTCGCTCAAGACTAGTAGCAATACACAAATGAGCCTAGCTAGGAAATAACACAGAAAATTAGCATTGCTGTCATTCTGTTGACATTTTAGGCATAGCACCATCATTCCCATGTGCCGCCTTCAAGCTCCACGATGAGGCGCTGGAGCAGGATGAGGAACGTACTTGACAGCAAGATCTTAGCTGATTCTTTCAATTGAAAGGGCATGATGGATCCAGCACCAGGTGTAATATGTTCCTCCAAACACCCAACTATCTAATCTGGAGCTAATGTGCTGAAAAGCAGAATCACAGGGCTGTGAGCGTGTTTAGGTGTGAAATACAATTTTACTCCCAAAGAATGAGTGATGTGTGACTTTCCTCCGAGACGCCAGGAGAAGATAAACAATCAGGCCTGATGTAGGGGTGAAGTTTTCTTCTAGGCTTTGATCTGTGGAGAGAGGATGGTGCCAAAAATACGACACCGATATTTAATAAATTCTGCACAGATCACTTCATTACTTCTCGTACTTGGAAAAATAAAACTTAAAATGGAATTTTCTTTTTAATCAGCGATGTTTTAATATCAAGTCAGATCCGGCATCAATTTAGGAGAATATCAAGGTAACGGGATCGCTGCTCCACGTGGCACCTCACAGGCACAGTCCATCAGATTTAACGGGCCTCAACCAATTTTACTGTTATGATGAGCTAAAATATTCATTGATTTCTGAAGTCGTGGTTCTGTACATAGCAAATATCAAAAAAGTGCCCCCTGTACATAGCAAAGATCAAAAAAGATCAACCTAGTGCTAGGTTTTGACACCCATGACAGAAGGACCTAGGGAGGTCTTCTTAGCCTTCCTACCCTTTTCCATCACACTTGACTAACACCCCATACCCTTTTAATGCAGTTCCTCTGTAGAGTAGAAAAGTAGACCTACCATGGCTGGTCTCCTCTCTTTGAGGGATCCAAAGGCAATATATACCCTTGTTTCTACATGTGGTACACATAAGGGCTTAGTAACATGATGTATTTTTTGGCCCAGTTCCATCCACATCCTTCTTGACGGAAATTTTTTTTCCTTTCGAAGAAATAATATTTAAGTTAAGATGTTCCTCAAAGAAAACTGCCATGAAAGCTATTTTTGATAAATTAATCTTCCCAACTTCCTAATGCAACTGCATTATGAGCAGATTTGTCATTGACTCAAATAGCATTTGTCCACAGCACCCACTGACAACCTATGTCCCACTTTCTAGAGGTCCGTGGGACCATGAAAGTTGAAATCAGTTTTGACATATTCAGCTGGTGGCTGGAGCAAAGTATGGTCCTTAGCAGGCTGGCTGGATCTTAATCTTCTGTCGCCAATTAAATCTAACATCTCAGGCTCGGGCCCACCTATGTTAGGGTATAGCCACATGGCCAGATTTGGAAGCCAAGGTCAGGAGTGGATCATAAAAGGAGAGAAATTATAAAGGACAGATCTGATTTCTCCTCTATTTTAAATCCACGCCTGTTTTTGGCTTACAAAACTGCATGCAGAAACCTGACCGTGTGGCTCTACCCTTGCAGTCTCTAGTTCATAAGTGGTCCTGAATCTTTTGTCTTCTCCTGTAGCGAGTGCTCGCTCCAACAGGTCCAATCAGTGACAGCTGTCCAGAAAATGTACATGATGTAGGCATTTGTCTATAACTGCCCAGTTAGATATTGGGACACTCAGCAGACCTGATTGCAACCACAGATCCTCTCCTTTGCACAGGTGACCTTGTGCAGTGGGTTGCCCCCCCGGGCCGATCGTGTCCCAGGTTTTTAGCAATGCCGAGCAGTGATGCAGCCTTACTAGTTTGTGTCACGGTGCTCCTACCTGGATACCGTCACTCCAGCAGGTTTTGGGGTACACTGTCAGGCAAACATGGATACCTGGCTTTCTCGCTCTACTGTGCTAATCTCTGGCTTCTATCTGGTTACTGGACTTTGTGACAGTTCTGGTACCTTTGAGCGGGTGCCTTTAGCCATTGACCCCCTCATAATATTCAGTCTATAAATTGTAAGGAGTCAGGGTGCTCTATGAGCTACTTCCCATAGAAGACTTGTAATGCAGGAGATGGGAGCTCCCCTCACTGTGCCATAACTCGTCTCTTTCCGGCTCCCAACTCCACTATAGCTTCCTGCAACCCCTCCTCTTGGTAGCAAGCAGGACTAACCCACTTCTGCCCAAAAATGGGGGGGGGGGGGGATGCAAAGTTAAGTTCCATTCTATCTAAAGATCACTCTCTGCCAGATACACTGCCACCTGCTGGACAACCAGGAAAAGTGCATGAAATACAATACATAGCAATATTATTAGGGCACAATATCAAAGGACCTGGAATAAATACACAGAATACATTATTGGTTAACCTGTTAGAGACAGTAGCAGGGTGTAGGAATGGTAGTGCCTGCTCTGGGGTATTACACTTGCGCCGCAGCACTCTGCCATTCACTCTCTGACTGATGACGAGGTGCTTTGGCATATGACATGTGGGAGTCCTGTTACAGATTTTGCATTGGGGTTTAGGAGCTTACAATTACTCCGCCACTAATGTATATTTTAGAAGCCTGTCTTGGTTTATCTGCCGATGCCACAGCCCCTTTTAAACGCATGTCCTGCAGGGGTGAACTGGCTAACACCATCCACCAGAGACCCCCAGCCCCATTCCAGCGTGTGGATCTTAACTTTTACAGGGCAGGTCTATTTATAAGACTTCGGGTTTGTAAAATTTGAAGTCTCTAGATTTTTTGAAGAATGCATCCCAGCTGCCTGACCGCCCTTCACACAATCTGAAACCAATTTCACCTGAGTAACATTTCCTTTTTGCAGATTTTCGGGCCTCACATTACCATCACGTGCGGCAGGGTGTTCAGCGCGGCTCTTGCATATCGTGTCAGATGGATAGATAGGGCTTCAGCGCTGCAATGTGTTGTTAATCTTCCTAAAGTGAAAGGAAAACATACGGAACGGATTGTCGGTCGTGTTTGGACAAAGAGGCAATGATTTTGGCGTGTTACTAATACACGAATGTGCTGTCAGACGATGACACGACACTCACGCGTTTCTACACTTCACACAACAAAGGGATAAATGCACAGAGAGATGATTCTAATAGAGGAGCGAGCCAAGGTCTGGGAAACATAAAGATGATAAGAATATAGTTTATTTCCCGTAAAATAGTCAAATTGTTCTTTTAATATTATTCCTTTATAAACCTGTGCAAAAAGTTAGGGAGGGGTGCGCAATTTGAGGGCGGGGGATGTGGTTTTACAAGTCCATATGTGAGATTGCATTTTTTCAGGTAATCCGGTCGTGTTTTTTATGGTTTCTTTTCTCACAGAGGTCAATATGCAGTTGTCCTTTCCCCTCTCCTGACATGCCTGTTTTAATAACTACTTACATTCCACGTTATAACACTTCTGGAGCATCTATTCTTACGACTCTATGTTGGTCCATTACTTTATTATTCCCACTGAATGTTTATAAATGAATTCCAAGCAGTCTGCAGTAAAGGTCCTTCTGGGTGTTTGGGGGCATGTCCCATGTGTTCGGGGGCACAGTCAGATGCAGCACTGATTGAATAGTGTCAGAGTGTACAGGGACACGCACCCAACGGGTATCATTCATCTGGACCTTGATTGCAATTGCTAGTAATTCGTTCCTACATTCTAGTAGGAATAATAGAGGAATGGCACAGCATGGAGTCATATCAGAAGATGTTTCAGAATTGTTATTACATGGGGAATGCAATAGTTACTGGAACAGACAAACACGATGATCATATGATGTAAAAATAAATTTAAAAATATCCCAAACACCTTAAAAAACCCTCTCTAGTGTCAGCTTTGGGTAATCTAGACTATATGGGCCTTGGGTCTGGGAGGCATTATCTTGGTCAAAACTAGTTCTGGGCTTTGTGAGGAACCTTCTTTAAACCAGTTACCTAATGCACAAAATTTGTAACACCTATCAAATCCGCCTATGCACATGCATACTTGGCTTGACCAAGCATGCATCTGCGATGGCATGGGCCAAAAGTCATTGTCAGACTTCTCTAATCTTCTCAAGAACATGATCAGGCTTATTGAAATCCAACATTTCTGTCTCCCAAAATTGCTACTGGAGGAGAATTGGGAGACCCCATACGTATTAGCGGGTCTACCAATCCACCAAAATTGGTCTCTCTACCGACAAACATCTAATATGCATGGCCAGTAAGAGTTTAGGTTTAGTGTGGCATAACTTTTGTATATTTAGTGTATCTTTCTTCCTTTGCATAGTTACTGTCACAAAATAAGGCAGCCTTCTCCTTCTCCCACCATTGGTGCCCTCCTCTCATTCCTACAACAAATTAAAGCAGCCTTATCCCTTTCTCTCCCTTGATGCCCCCCTCTAATTACCACAACAAAATATAGCAGCCTTCTCCCTTTCCCTCCCTTGATGTCCTCCTCTCATTACCACAAGAAAATAAAGCAGCCTTCTCTCTGCCCCTCCTTTGATGTTCTCCTCACTCCCAGAATCAAATAAAGCAGCCTTCTCCCTGTGCCTCCCTTCATGTCCTCCTTTCGCTACCACAACAAAATAAAGCAGCCTTTTCTCTGTCCCCCCCTTGATGTCCTCCTCTCACTCACAAAGCAAAATAAAGCAGCCTTTTCTCTGTGCCTCCCTTGATGTCCTCCTCTCACTCCCACAACAGGCTAAAGCAGCCTTCTCCCTGTCCCTCATTTGATGTTCTCCTTTCACTCCCAAAACAAAATTAAGCAGCTTTCTCACTGTGCCTCCCTTGATGTCTTTCTTTCACTCCCACAACAAAATAAAGTTGGCTTCTCCCCATCCCTTTTTTTGGTGTCCTCCTCTCATTCCCACAACAAAATAAAGCAGCCTTCTCCCTGTCCCTCCTTTGATGTCCTCCACTCACACCCACAACAAAATAAAGCAGCCTTCTCCCTGTCCCTTTCTTGGTGTCCTCCTCTCACTCCCACAACAGCATAAAGCAGCCTTCTCCTTGTCCCTAATTTGATGTTCTCCTCTCACTCCCACAACAAAATAAAGCAGCCTTCTCCATGTCCCTTTTTTGGTGTTCTCCTCTAATTCCGAGAGTACCTTACTGCCAAATGTAACTATGAACGTGCATATTTGACATACATTTTTCAGCTTGTATACATGTAATATTCTTCTTCACATGTATCCTTACCTCATAGCTACCCATAGGCACGAGCCTGCAGTGTCTACGGGTCAATCTGGCTCCGTATGAGATGTGCTAAACGAGGGGGATTTATCAAAACTGGTGTAAAGGAAAACTGGTTTAGATGTCCATAGCAACCAATCAGATTCCAACTTTTATTTTTCAGAGCTCCTTTGGAAAATGAAAGATGGAATCTGATTGGCTACTATGGGCAACTAAGCCTGTTCTCCTTTGCGCCAGTTTTGTTAAATCTCCAATTATGTAGCAATCGGAGATAGACTTTATTCAGATGTTTTCTGAACAAAAATGTAGGTGGAGAACCTGGCGAGACTTCGCAGTCCTTGAACGTATAATGCCTTCAAGGCAACAAGCGCACTTGAGGTTCGAAGGAATTAAGAATCTTGGAAGAAGAGCAATATTCTCGTTCCAGTCAAGTGTTTGACCAGGACGGGGGGGTTGCCGTTTTACATTTTGGTGGAGTGCTCAGAATTATAGATCACTTGAAGGTGATATTCTCATCTGGGCTCCTGTCATAACAGTTTGAAAATCCATTTTCTTTCACACGTTGTTATCAGCAGTTTGCCTTGGCAGATCACAAGCAATTTTCGGGAATTTTGGCTTCTACTAAATAAACTTATGCAGACAAATGAAGAGAGCTGCTTCACTGTAAGTCATGCATTACAGCGTGTGAGAGCATGGACTCTCCGCGCCAACCACTCCCGACAACTAGTCAGAACTGCGAAAGGTGCCACCCTGTACAGACTGAAACTATACTGCAATGGTGGACCGGGGTGAAAAATGACCGCGAATGGTTACACGGCTGTACAGAAGACTGCCTCTTCATGCAGTGCTTTAAAGGGGTTCTCTGGGATTTTGATATAGAAGATCTATCCTCAGATTGGTGGGGATCCCAGCATTGGTATGAAGAGGCCTTGGCCCTCCTTGAGTACTTAGGCCTCTTCCTAAGCCAATGACGCCATGTACATAGCTCACGTGGCCTGGGGCAGCTCAGGCCCCCTCACGTGAATTAGATTCATTTACAATACCTACTTAAACAGGTGATCATTGGGGGTACCAGTAGCCAGATCCCCACCAATCTCATATAGATGACCTATCCTGAGGATAGGCCATCAATATGAAAATCCCAGGAAACCTCTTTAAGATACTTCATCATTTGTGCGCTCTTATGTATCCACTTAGATCAGCAATAATATAGCCCCTCATCTATACCGGGGCATAACTGTCTATCAACCTTCTCCTTCATCTGTCCTTTGTATTTCGAAAGGCGCAAGCTGTCGCTCCGTTCCGCTCCCAAGCGGAGATGATGACAACTCTACTGGGCCCCTTCCCTCCTCTATCCAAATGAGGTTGGGATGAAATAAGGGATGTGTGATTGAGCCTATGATGCAAAAGGGAAATTAACAGCTGAACAGGATAATGAGCAAAAGACCAAAGCTGGGACAAGAGGTAGGTGGTGAAGTCAGCTGCTTAGGGCATCATTGAGTTGGTTGGGCTCAATTTGTGGATTAAATACAAAAAAAAACAATGATCGGCCTTAACATTTCTTGGTACAAGTTAATGTATCAGTGGCAGGGTATGCCAAATTCTTTTTTGTGCCTTGGTGAGGAAATGGAGCTTGTCACAACATGTGAAAAGTGAGGGATGGTGTCGGGAGAGGAGCTGTACTCATTCTATATGCATTGGTAGAGGGGCTCATGTAGGGGTGCATTCTGATTTCTTTGCTTTGGGCACCAAGAGATCTTGTCCCATGGCAATGACTGACTTTCCATATATCATCCCGCCAGGGAGGGGACAGTTATCATGAATCCAACAGGCAGACAGTCAGCCAGAGATACAAGGCAGTTATACCAAACTAAACCCAAGGAATCATGCAAGACAAAGGGGGGGGGCATACAGAAACTAGTAATTTTGTTAGTTTTCTTTGTACTATAACTGTAAGCTTTACAGGGGTTGTCCATTTTGAACAATTCCATAGGCCTTATGCAGCGAGCCAGTGCATAGGATAGGAGTGGTAGTAGCCCTGATGAAGTGTTGTGTCATGGTGTACTCCCTCAGGCCGTTGCTCCCTGGGGATCGGTGTGATGGAGATATAATTGTGAAGAATGAGTCCGGAATTAAATGTAACTAAGTGCAATGTAGAACTTCAAATACATTCAGCAGTAGTAGATTTTAAGCACAAATCTTCCGTGGCACCAGTAAGGCTACATTGACACGTCTGCAAGTGTTTTGCGGTATGCAAATTGCGGATCCACAAAACACGGAACGCACAAAACACGGAATGCACATGGCTGGAACTCTCATAGAAAATGCCTATTCTTGTCCGCAATCTTTTGTGGCCCCATTGAAAATGAATTGCGGAACGGATGCGGACCCATTTTGCAGATGTGTGAAAGATTATGGAGGCCAATTGGATGGTGGCACATTTATCACTTAGGTGGCACTGGCCTAGTAACATTATGGGTGGTGGGTGTCTTGACTGTAATCCCTCACCTTGCAGCAGTGTGTTGTTGGTTGTAGCAGTTTACTCTGCTGTCTAGTGTCTCAACACTTTACATGAGGCAGTTTTGAGTAGTTCTATCTGGACAATCTCCACCAGGAGCCGGAGCTTGGCAGTGTGCTTCCTTTCCTTACACTATCTAGGCAGGAACTCCCCCTCTTGGCAGGAAGCAGACCAGCCCACTCCTATCGAGAGGGATGGGTGGACAGAGTGATCAGCCCTGTTCCTTGTTGACCCTTTGTCATCTACTCCTTGCTTACAGCCAGAAGCATCCGATAAAATACATAATATAATAACTATATACAAAATTGAATTACCCCCAGATCTGCCGTACTATACTTATAAAATATAGTTGAATGGGGTCTGCTTCTCTAGGCTTCTCTCTACTAGACAGCTGTCATGGCCCATGTGCACTGCATGCATTCACTGCAAGAGAAAATAATAAGCAACCCTGTTCCCTGGAGGTAACTAGTGATGTTCAATGGCACCAGCAGCAGAACTTACTTTAAAGGGACTGTCCCACTTTACTGTTCGAGATGGGACTAAGCATAAGCCCCAGGTGGCATACCAGAAGACGCTACATTGCTTTTGTAACTGCCGGCAGGCTCGGACTGGCCCACAAGGGTACAGGTGAACTCCACATATTATATATAGCCACATATTATATATAGCTGGGGTATGCTAATAGGGAGGAAGGGGATCCAGTAGTAGGAGAGGAGAAGGAAGTGTATGGAGGAGCAAAGCAGGCTCAGTCCGAAATGTAGCCGCCTTTCTTTCCTCTGGGCCCTGATCCAGCCTAGACAGGACAAAGTATTTACCGCAGCACAGTACAGACAAGTAAGTCTATGTCTGAATATAAAGCAAGTCTAGTGAAGATTAGAGCTGAGTCTAGCCAAGGGACCTCACAAGCACCGGTGACCAGGAGGAACTTAAAGGGCTTCTGTCACCCCCGATTTAGCAATTTTGAGTAGTGGACATTAGCTATTTGCTAATGTCCGCTGAGTTCATACATATTACTATTACCTCTCTCTGTGCTCTTAATTCTGTAAAAATCGCACTTTTATGTTATGCTAATTTCTTCACTACCAGCAAGTTGGGTGGTTACTTGCTGGTAGCCGCCGCATCCTCGGACTATAAACACGCCCCCTCCTCCACTTGATAGACAAGGCCAGCGAGCGCTCTTCTCCTCCCGCTGGCCTGTCATCCCATGAAATCCCGCGCCTGCGCCGTAGCGGTCTTCATTCGGCAAGGCGTTCTGGAGTGAAGGAGCTGGCAAGTGCCCGTCCTTCACTCAGAACGCCTGCGCCCGAATGAAGACCGTTACGGCGCAGGCGCGGGATTTCATGGGAAGACAGGGCCAGCGGGAGGAGAAGAGCTCGCTGGCCTTGTCTATCAAGTGGAGGAGGGGCGTGTTTATAGTCCGAGGATGCGGCGGCTACAGCAAGTAACCACCCAACTGCTGGTAGTGAAGAAATTAGCATAACATAAAAGTGCGATTTACAGAATTAAAGCACAGAGAGAGGTAATAGTAATATGTATGAACTCAGCGGACATTAGCAAATAGCTAATGTCCACTACTCAAAGTGCTAAATCGAGTGACGAAGCCCTGCTAGAGGACCTTTCACTGGTCTACAGTTTATTAGGCAAAGCTATGTACATGGAGAGCGGCACCCAGGGATGTCCCTGTACTTACTTGTATCCCTGGATGCCGCTCCGTTCGTCCTCTGTAGCCCCGGTTCCGGCGCTCCTATCACTTGAAGGTGATATTCTCATCTGGGCTCCTGTCATAACAGTTTGAAAATCCATTTTCTTTCACACGTTGTTATCAGCAGTTTGCCTTGGCAGATCACAAGCAATTTTCGGGAATTTTGGCTTCTACTAAATAAACTTATGCAGACAAATGAAGAGAGCTGCTTCACTGTAAGTCATGCATTACAGCGTGTGAGAGCATGGACTCTCCGCGCCAACCACTCCCGACAACTAGTCAGAACTGTGAAAGGTGCCACCCTGTACAGACTGAAACTATACTGCAATGGTGGACCGGGGTGAAAAATGACCGCGAATGGTTACACGGCTGTACAGAAGACTGCCTCTTCATGCAGTGCTTTAAAGGGGTTCTCTGGGATTTTGATATAGAAGATCTATCCTCAGATTGGTGGGGATCCCAGCATTGGTATGAGTACTTAGGCCTCTTCCTAAGCCAATGACGCCATGTACATAGCTCACGTGGCCTGGGGCAGCTCAGGCCCCCTCACGTGAATTAGATTCATTTACAATAGATCCCCAGTAGCCAGATCCCCACCAATCTCATATAGATGACCTATCCTGAGGATAGGCCATCAATATGAAAATCCCAGGAAACCTCTTTAAGATACTTCATAATTTGTGCGCTCTTATGTATCCACTTAGATCAGCAATAATATAGCCCCTCATCTATACCGGGGCATAACTGTCTATCAACCTTCTCCTTCATCTGTCCTTTGTATTTCGAAAGGCGCAAGCTGTCGCTCCGTTCCGCTCCCAAGCGGAGATGATGACAACTCTACTGGGCCCCTTCCCTCCTCTATCCAAATGAGGTTGGGATGAAATAAGGGATGTGTGATTGAGCCTATGATGCAAAAGGGAAATTAACAGCTGAACAGGATAATGAGCAAAAGACCAAAGCTGGGACAAGAGGTAGGTGGTGAAGTCAGCTGGCTAGGGCATCATTGAGTTGGTTGGGCTCAATTTGTGGATTAAATACAGAAAAAAACAATGATCAGCCTTAACATTTCTTGGTACAAGTTAATGTATCAGTGGCAGGGTATGCCAAATTCTTTTTTGTGCCTTGGTGAGGAAATGGAGCTTGTCACAACATGTGAAAAGTGAGGTATGGTGTCAGGAGAGGAGCTGTACTCATTCTATATGCATTGGTAGAGGGGCTCATGTAGGGGTGCATTCTGATTTCTTTGCTTTGGACACCGAGAGATCAGGGGCGTAGCTAGAAATGACTGGGCCCCACAGCAAATTTTTGTATTGGGCCCCCCCCTACCCGTGCGTTTCGCTCCCCCTCTATAATGTGCCAGCCATATAGCCCCCCTATAATGTGCCAGTAGTCAGCCATATAGCCCCCCCCAGCCCCCCTATAATGTGCCAGTAGCCAGCCATATAACCCCCCTATAATGTGCCAGTAGTCAGCCATATAACCCCCCTATAATGTGCCAGTAGTCAGCCATATAACCCCCTATAATGTGCCAGTAGTCAGCCATATAACCCCCTATAATGTGCCAGTAGTCAGCCATATAACCCCCTATAATGTGCCAGTAGTCAGCCATATAACCCCCTATAATGTGCCAGTAGTCAGCCATATAAACCCACCCTATAATGTGCCAGTAGTCAGCCATATAACCCTCCTATAATGTGCCAGTAGCCAGCCATATAGCACCAGATGCCCCCATAGTGCTCCTCTCCCCATAGTGCCCCTATAATGTGCCAATATCAAGTGCCTCTGTCTTCCCCCATCCCAATATCATAGTGCCATCCTCTCCCCTGCCCCCTAATGTGTGTGCCAATATGAAGTGCCTATCTCTCCCCCATTTGCCAATATCATAGTGCCAATAGCCCCCTCCTCCCCTGTGGCAGTAAAGTAAAAGTCCAGTATTTAAAAAATAAAAAAATAAAAAAACACACATATACTTACCTCCATGTTAGGCAAGCCTCATTTATCCTGTCTTTCAGAAAAAGTTTGTGAGGGGAATCGAACCTGTGACCATTAGGATGAAAGGCAAGACACATATCCACAAGACCATATGAGCTGCATAGCCTGGTAGCTAAAAAAAAATAAGACCTCTAGATAAGGAGAACTTTGATAGTGTATCTATACACATTACAGCTGCCCCAACACACCAAGCTCTGCTACATCCATATACAATGTGCTGGTGCAGCTGTAATGTGTATGGATACACTATCAAAGTTCTCCACATCTAGAGGTCATATTTTTTTTTTTAGCTATCTGGCTAGGCAGCAGATATAGCCTAGTGGTAAAGTGTCTTGCCTTTGAACCTGATGGTCGCAGGTTCGATCCCCAGGGCAAGCTTTTCTGAAAGAAAGAAGAAATAAGTTTTAAATAAATAGACAAGGGTGAGAGGACACTGCGCTCGGGAGAGGAGTGAGGACACGTGCTGATTACCCAGGGGAGGAGAGAAGTGAGGACAAACACGTGCTTGCCGGGCCCCCTGTAAGCCCGGGCCCCGAAGCAGCTGCTTCCCCTGCTTCCCCGGTAGTTACGCCCCTGCGAGAGATCTTGTCCCATTGGCAATGACTGACTTTCCATATATCATCCCGCCAGGGAGGAGACAGTTATCATGAATCCAACAGGCAGACAGTCAGCCAGAGATACAAGGCAGTTATACCAACCTGCACCCAAGGAATCATGCAAGACAAAGGGGGGGGGCATACAGAAACTAGTAATTTTGTTAGTTTTCTTTGTACTATAACTGTAAGCTATTACAGGGGTTGTCCATTTTGAACAATTCCATAGGCCTTATGCAGCGAGCCAGTGCATAGGATAGGAGTGGTAGTAGCCCTGATGAAGTGTTGTGTCATGGTGTACTCCCTCAGGCCCTTGCATCTTGGGGACCGGTGCAGTGGAAGTATAGTATTTGAGAATGAGGCCAGAATTAAATGTAACTAAGTACAATGTAGAACTTCAAATACATTCAGCAGTAGTAGATTTAAGCACAAATCTTCCGTGGCACCAGTAAGGCTACATTCACACGTCTGCAAGTGTTTTGCGGTATGCAAATTGCGGTTCCGCAAAACACGGAACGCACAAAACACGGAACGCACATGGCCGGAACTCTCATAGAAAATGCCTATTCTTGTCCGCAATCTTTTGTGGCCCCATTGAAAATGAATTGCGGAACGGATGCGGACCCATTTTGCAGATGTGTGAATGGACCCTTAACCACTTCAGCCCCCCTAGCTTAAACACCCTTAATGACCAGGCCACTTTTTACAATTCCGCACTACACTACTTTCACCGTTTATTGCTCCGTCATGCAACTTACCACCCAAATGAATTTTACCTCCTTTTCTTCTCACTAATAGAGCTTTCATTTGGTGGTATTTCATTGCTGCTGACATTTTTACTTTTTGCTATTAATCAAAAATTACCGAAATTTTTGCAAAAAAATGACATTTTTCACTTTCTGTTGTAAAATTTTTCAAAAAAACTACATTTCTATATAAATTTTTCTCTAAATTTATTGTTCTACATGTCTTTGATAAAAAAAAATCCAATAAGTGTATATTTATTGGTTTGGGTAAAAGTTATAGCGTTTACAAACTATGGTGCAAAAAAGTGAATTTCGGCATTTTGAAGCAGCTCTGACTTTCTGAGCGCCTGTCATGTTTCTTCAGGTGCTAGAATGTCAGGAAAGTATAAATACCCCCAAATTACACCATTTTAGAAAGAAGACACCCCAAAGTATTCGCGGAGGGGCTTGGTGAGTTCATGTATCATTTCATTTTTTTCACAAGTTAGCGGAAAATGACACTTTCTGAGAAAAAAAAAAAAAAAAAGTTTCAATTTCTGATAACTTCTGGCAAAAAAAAAAAATCTCAGACGGACTCACTATGCCCCTCAGTGAATACCTTGGGGTGTCTACTTTCAGAAATGGGGTCATTTGTGGGGTGTGTTTACTGTTCTGGCATTTTGGGCGGGGCTAAATTGTGAGCCGCCATGTAAAACCTAAAGGTACTCGTTGGAATTTGGGCCCCTTTGCGCACCCAGGCTGCAAAAAGTGTCACTCATGTGGTATCGCCGTACTCAGGAGAAGTAGGGCAATGTGTTTTGGGGTGTATTTTTACATACACCCATGTTGGAGTGAGAGAAATATCTCTGTAAATTGTCAACTTTGTATAAAAATTTTTTAAAAGTTGTCGTTTACAGAGATATTTTTCACACAAAGTATGGGTATATATAAAAATACACCCCAAAACACATGCCTACTCTCCTGATCTGACGATCCCATGTGTGCCACTTTTGCAGCCTAGTGCGCAAAGGCCCTAAACCAATGAGTACCTTTAGAATTTCACAGGGCATTTTACGCATTTGGATTCCAGACTTCTTCTCACGCTTTAGGGGCCCCTAAAATGCCAGGGCAGTATAAATACCCCACATGTGACCCCATTTTGGAAGAAGACACCCCAAGGTATTCTGTGAGGGGTATGGTGAGTTCATGTAAAATTTTATTTTTTGTCACAAGTTAGTGGAATATGAGACTTTGTAAAAAACAAAATTAAAAAAAACAAAAAAAAACAATTTCCGCTGACATGCCAAAAAATAAATTCTGTGGACTCACCATGCCCCTCACAGAATACCTACGGGTGTCTTCTTTCCAAAATGGGGTCACATGTGGGGTATTTATACTCACCTGGCATTTTAGGGGCCCCTAAAGTGTGAGAATCCAAATGCATAAAAATGGCCTGTGAAATCCTAAAGGTACTCATTGGTTTTAGGGCCCCTTTGCGCACCCAGGCTGCAAAAAAGTGTCACACATGTGGTATCGCCGTACTCAGGAGAAGTAGGGCAATGTGTTTTGGGGTGTATTTTTACATATACCCATGCTGCGTGTGAGAAATATCGCTGTAAGCGACAACTTTTTAAATTTTTTATTCAAAGTTGTCAATTTACAGAGATATTTCTCTCACCCAATAATGGTATATGTAAAATACACCCCAAACACATTGCCTACTCTCCTGATACGGCGATACCCATGAGTGACACTTTTGCAGCCAAGATGCACAAGGGGCCCTAATTCAATGAGTACCTTTAGGAGGGCATTTTTACGCATTTTCTTCTCACGCTTTAGGGCCCCTAAAATGCCAGGGCAGTATAAATACCCCACATGTGACCCCATTTTGGAAAGAAGACACCCCAAGGTAATCCGTGAGGGGCATGGCGAGTTCATAGAAGATTTTTTGGCACAAGTTAGTGGAAATTGATTTTTATTGTTTTTCTCACAAAGTCTCCCTTTCCGCTAACTTTTGACAAAAGTTTAATTTTCATGGACTCATTATGCCCCTCAGCGAATACCTTGAGGTGTCTTCTTTCCAAAATGGGGTCACATGTGGGGTATTTATACTGCCCTGGCATTTAGGGGCCCTAAAGCGTGAGAAGAAAAATGCGTAAAATGCCCTCCTAAAAGGTACTCATTGGTTTTAGGGCCCCTTTGCGCATCTTGGCTGCAAAAAGTGTCACTCATGTGGTATCGCCGTACTCAGGAGAAGTAGGGCAATGTGTTTTGGGGTGTATTTTTACATATACCCATGCTGGAGTGAGAGAAATATCTCTGTAAATTGACAACTTTGAATAAAAAATTTAAAAAGTTGTCGTTTACAGCGATATTTCTCACACACAACATGGGTATATATAAAAATACACCCAACACATGCCTACTCTCCTGGTACGGCGATACCATGGTGACACTTTGCAGCCAAGATGCAAAGGGGCCTAAACCAATGAGTACCTTTAGGATTTCACAGGACATTTTTACGCATTTGGATTTTCACGCTTTAGGACCCCTAAAATGCCAGGGCAGTATAAATACCCCACATGTGACCCCATTGTGGAAAGAAGACACCCCAAGGTATTCCGTGAGGGCATGGCGAGTTCACAGAAAAAAAAATTTGGCACAAGTTAGCGGAAATGGTATTTTTTTTTTTTTTTTTTTTACAGTCTCACATTCCACTAACTTGTGACAAAAAATAAAATTTTACATGAACTCACCATACCCCTCACGGAATACCTTGGGGTGTCTTCTTTCTAAAATGGGGTCACATGTGAGGTGTTTGTACTGCTCTGGCATTTTAGGGGTCTCCACAATCATTACACGTATGGCCAGAATTAGGAGTTTCTGCTATTCTCCTTATATTGACCATACGGGTAATGAGAATTTTTCCGTTCAGCCTCTGCGCTGAAAGAAAAAAATGAACGTCACAGATTTTTCCATTCACATTGATCAATGTGGATGAAAAAATCTCTAAAAAAATGTGCAAAAAAAGAGGAAAAGCTATAAAGCTGCGATCGCTAAGGGACCCTAAGGCCTCATTCAGCGTCCGCAATTCTGTTCCGCAAAATTTTGCGGAACAGAAATGTGGATACATTCAATTCTATGGGGACAGACTTTGTCCCGCTCGGATCCGTAATTGCGGATCCGTAGTGAAGATCCGCAAAAGTATAGAACATGTCCTATTCTTGTCCGCAATTGCGGACAAGAAAAGAGCATTTTCTATATAGTTCTGGCAATGTGCGGATCCGCAAAATGCGGAAAGCACATTGCTGGTGTCCGTGTTTTGCGGATCCAGCGGATTTGCGGATCCGTGGATCCGCAAAACACATGCGGACATCTGAATGAGCCTTACAGGGGGTGATCAGTGACAGGGGGTGACAGGGGGTGATCAGGGGGTGACATGGGAGAT
Source organism: Bufotes viridis (assembly GCA_033119425.1). Classification (NCBI taxonomy): domain Eukaryota; kingdom Metazoa; phylum Chordata; class Amphibia; order Anura; family Bufonidae; genus Bufotes; species Bufotes viridis. The sequence goes on from CM065589.1 coordinate 33,216,100, forward strand.
CAGGGGTTAATCAGTGACAGGGGGTGGTGGGTGGGTGGGGGGCGGTGGGGGGTTGTGTGGTGATTGGTGCACTTTGATATTTTTCTCTGGTGGTCCCAAGCAAAGGGACCACCAGAGAAGCGAGCAGCAAGCAGATCAGGCGCTGTTCACAGAACAACGTCTGATCTGCGATTTTTCTGCCATATACAGCCTGCCAGCGCACGATCGGGCGCTGGCAGGCTGTAGTCTAGCTACATGCGAGCGCGCCGATGGCGCGCATTGCGCATGTGCGGGCGCGTCCTCGCGTCATCTCGCGTCTCGCGAGATGACGCGCCGATGCGTCCGATCAGAGCTACAGGGCCGCCGCCAGGACGCAATCCTGCGTGCGGCGGTCCTGTAGCGGTTAAGATTATAGAGGCCAATTGAATGGTGGCACATTTATCACTTAGGTGGCACTGGCCTAGTAACATTCTGGGTGGTGGGTGTTTTGACTGTAATCCCTCACCTTGCAGCAGTGTGTTGTTGGTCGTAGCAGGTTACTCTGCTGTCTAGTGTCTCAACACTTTACATAAGGCAGTTTTACGTAGTTCTATCTGGACAATCTCCACCAGGAGCCGGAGCTTGGCAGTGTGCTTCCTCTCCTTACACTATCTAGGCAGGAACTCCCCCTCTTGGCAGGAAGCAGACCAGCCCACTCCTATCGAGAGGGATGGGTGGACAGAGTGATCAGCCCTGTTCCTTGTTGACCCTTTGTCATCTACTCCTTGCTTACAGCCAGAAGCATCCGATAAAATACATAATATAATAACTATATACAAAATTGAATTACCCCCAGATCTGCGGTACTATACTTATAAAATATAGTTGAATGGGGTCTGCTTCTCTAGGCTTCTCTCTACTAGACAGCTGTCATGGCCCATGTGCACTGCATGCATTCACTGCAAGAGAAAATAATAAGCAACCCTGTTCCCTGGAGGTAACTAGTGATGTTCAATGGCACCAGCAGCAGAACTTACCCTAAAGGGACTGTTCCACTTTACTGTTCGAGATGGGACTAAGCATAAGCCCCAGGTGGCATACCAGAAGAAGCTACATTGCTTTTGTAACTGCCGGCAGGCTCGGACTGGCCCACAAGGGTACAGGTGAACTCCACATATTATATATAGCCACATATTATATATAGCTGGGGTATGCTAATAGGGAGGAAGGGGATTCAGTAGTAGGAGAGGAGAAGGAAGTGTATGGAGGAGCAAAGCAGGCTCAGTCCGAAATGTAGCCGCCTTTCTTTCCTCTGGGCCCTGATCCAGCCTAGACAGGACAAAGTATTTACCGCAGCACAGTGCAGACAAGTAAGTCTATGTCTGAATATAAAGCAAGTCTAGTGAAGATTAGAGCTGAGTCTAGCCAAGCGACTTCACAAGCACCTGTGACCAGGAGGAACTTAAAGAGGACCTTTCACTGGTCTACAGTTTATTAGGCAAAGCTATGTACATGGAGAGCGGCACCCAGGGATGTCCCTGTACTTACTTGTATCCCTGGATGCCGCTCCGTTCGTCCTCTGTAGCCCCCGGTACCGGAGCTCCTGCTTCTCCAATTTTGCCTGGGGCGGAGACTTCTTCTTTTGCCCTGGGCGTCTCCTTCTCCCAGGGCTGGAGCGCTGGCCAATCGCAGCGCTCAGCTCATATCCTGAATATGGTTCTGTTATGATTGCCCATAGACTTCTTTTATGACAGATCAAAACGTTATGCCTCTTAAAGGCTTCCATTTTGACTTCCGTCTTATGGATTCCGTTATTTTTCTGTTATAACCATGTTATAACGGAATCCATAACGGTAATGTGAACAAGCCCTAACTGGAGCTCCTTTGGGTGCCCCAGCCCAATTACAGTGGAAAAGTGCAAAATAAAATAATAAAACACACACACACAAAAAAAAAAAAATGCACACGCCACCCATAGGTACATTCGAAACTATACCATAATGACTGACACAAAGTAGGGTACCCATTTTCATCACTTTGGTGTCAGTTTGCATATTTAAAAATAAGAAGCTATGGAGTGAAAAAAAATAGTTTAAACATTTTTTTTGCAGCCCCCCCTCCCCCAAATAAAACTAAAAAAGAAAAAAAATATTAATAAAAAGCCCTAGGTGGTACGTAAAACATGTTACATTAAAAAGTTAAGACTGTTAAACCACTTCATGTGCTAAGTCACAAAAAAAAGTGTCAGGCATTAAAGGTTTGAAAGTCCATTCAGGCCTATGGTAGATCTGTCAACATTAGCTCTACAATCCAGAGATCCCTGAACAGTATCAAACTGAGAACACACCTTTCATCTAGGAGGAAAATAATTTTTGGTGTTGTGTCCTCCCAGACCACTGGATGACAATGAAGCTACATACATACCCTATTCTGCCTGGATAGTGTATAATCTACACCAGACTACAACTACAAAATCTACACTAGACTACGACTACAAAATATACACTAGACTACTACTACAAAATCTTCACCAGAATACCACTACAAAAATCTACATCAGACTATGGCTACAAAATCTACCTCAGAAAACCACTACAAAATCTTCACCAGAATACCACTACAAAAATCTACATCAGACTACATCTACAAATACTACACCAGACTACGACTACACAATCTGCACCAGACTACGACTACACAATCTATACCAGACTACGTCTACAACAGGGCTCAACAACCTTCGGCACTCCAGCTGTTGTAAAACTACAATTCCCAGCATGCTCCATTCCTTTATTTGATATGTCTTAGAAGAGCAGAGCATGCATGCTGGGAGTTGTAGTTTTACAACGGCTGGAGTGCCAGAGGTTGCCTACCCCTGGACTACAAAATCGACCCCAGACTACGACTACAAAATCTATACCAAACTACAACTATAAAACGTACACCACACTACGGCTACAAAATCTACACCAGACTTACGACTACAAAATCTATATAATACTTGTATCTATATACTGTATAATTGAATATTGTACAACCAGATAAGTTAGCTGGTTTTATTATAATTTGTTTGCCTTGTTAGGAAAATATGTTTGAAATAAGGCAAATATAGGTGTGTGTCGTCACTCCCAGACCGAACTGATTGGATGCGTTCTGGTAATTTGCCCAGTTACTGAATGAACAGATCTGGTAAATATTGAAAGAGAAAATAAGCTAATAAAAAAAAAACATGGAACGAAAAGTGCAGATAAATATTTGCTCAGCTATACCTGTACTAGCATCTCTCTCCTAGAACATGGCTGGAAAAGTGAATTAAGGGATATTCCGGTTATATAAATGTATCCCCTATCCACTTGATAAGGGATAAATAATAGATCAGTGGAGGTCCTACGGCTGAGACCCCCATAATCAAAGGAATTTGGACCCATACCGTAGTGGAGCCCCCTTGAAATGAAGGGAGTGGCTGGTCGGGCATGCTCATCGGCTCCACTCATTTCAGATTCAGTTTCAGAGATAGCACTGCAGATAGAGAATACATTTATATAACTGGAATACCCCTTTAACTTCTTTGTGACTGAGAAGTGATTACAATTATACTCAGTCTACACAAAGCTCTGTGAGCGAAACACATCAGCAGAACCTGCACATACCTCTCTAGTTTGTATGTATCAGTCTGGAGTCCAGGCTGAGAGCAAGACTAGCTATGGACAGGACCACTGCCTCTGAATGGAGAAATGGAGAGTTCTCATTCACTGACAGCAAACAAGGAATTGAAAAAAAGTATTAGAAAGTTGAAGTCATTGTACACAGGCAGAGACCCTACAGCTCTGCTATACACAAAACACCCGGCAATTTATTTCAGTTTATGTCCTTCTCTTTGGTCTCCCCATTACTACTGACATCTTAAAGAGCCAGGTACGTGTCAGCTGGCCATTGCTTGTCCTGGGGTTGATGGCCTTTGATATAAGAGTAAGGGCTCATGCACAGGAACGTGTGCCGGCTGTTCCATGCATTTGCAATCCCCAATGCATGCGCAACATCAGTGCGGATTCCGCAGATGGATCCAGACCCATTGAACTTGAATGGGCCCGTTATTCGTCCGCAGTGCGAAAAAACAGAACATGTTCAATTTTTTTGTGGTGTGGAGGCATAGAGAGAAACCCCACGGAAGAACTCCGTTTCGCACCGCACCTACCGGAATGAGGACCGATTCAAGTGAATGGGTCCGCATCCGTGATGCCGGGTGTACATGGCCAGTGTCCGTATTTTGAGGACCCGCTGTTCGCTAGACCTTGTGCATGAGCCCTAACTATAGCCATAGCAGCCAAAGCACTTGCTATGGGGCCCAGAGATGTGGGGGACTCTATCAGGTTTAAAAACATTGCACTTTTTGTGAGGAGTAACAATATTGTGGCTTTTTGCTATAATGTGGGTTTTCTGATAAGCGGCGCTACTGTATTATACATAGCTTTATTTTTGCTACTCATGCTGCTGTTTTCAATTTTCTTACACTAGGTGGGTGGGGGCCCATCATATTTTGCTATGGGGCCTCATCCTTTATAGTTATGCCCCTGACCTCTGATTAAATAATCCTAATACCTGCCACATCTTGAACAATAAGGTTTAACCCCTTAAGGACCGGGGGTTTTGGGATTTTTGCTTTTTTGTTTTGCGCTCCCTGCCTTCCAAAAGCCATAACATTTTTATATTTCCGCTCACATAGCCATATGACGGCTTGTTTTTTGCGGGACAAGTTGTACTTTTTAACGATACCATTTATTTTTGCATGTGATGTAGTGGGAAACGGTAAAAAAATTCCAAATGGGGTGAAATTGCAAAAAAAAAGCAATTTCACCACAGTTTTATGGGTTTTTAAATTACAACGTTCGATTTGCGATAAAACTGACTGGTTAATTTTATTCTTCAGGTCAGTACGAATCCGGCAATACCTAATATGTATAGTTTTTCTTGTGTTTTGATAGTGAAAAAAAAATTAAAATTGGGAATTTTTTTATTTTATTTTTTTGTCGCCATGTTTTGACCCCTATAACTTTTTTGTAATTATGCGTACGGAGCAGTGTAGGGGCTCATTTTTTGCGGGGCAATCTGAACTTTTAATTGATACCATTATGGGGTGCGTATGATGTTTTGATCACTTTTTATTCATTTTTTTAGGAAATGAAGCGTCCAAAAATGGCGAATTAGCCATTTGGACGCTTTCTTTCGTTTTATGTTTACCGTATGGTGAATATTTTTTAATATTATTATAGTATGGGCGTTTTCGCACATTGCGACACCCATTATGTGTAATTTTTTTATTTATTTTATTTTCATTTTGGGGAAAGGGGGGTGATTTGAATTTTTATATTTTTTTTATTTTATTTTTATTTTTTTAAACTTTTTTTTTTTTTACCACTTTCTTATAGTTCCCATAGGGAACTATAAGATGCCATCATCAGATTGCTATTCTCATATATTCCAATGCAATAGCATTGGAATATATGAGAAAATCGCATATTTCCTATGGAGCCTATTACAGTCATAGGCTCCATAGGAATACTAATGTAACCTAGGTTTCATTCACAGAAACCTAGGCTACTACATGCATGCTCCGGCTCCCCTTGTGGCCATCAGGGAGCGAGCACACTGCAGTGAAACTTTCGGTTTTTGCGCAATCAGATGCCGTGGTCAGGATTGACCACGGCATCTGAGGGTTAAATGTCCGCGATCGGCATCGCTGCCGGTTGCGGACATGAGCTGCGAGTGTCAGCTTGATGAATCAAGCGTTTACCCGCAGCTCATGCGTCCCGCTCCGTGCGGGAGCGGGCGCCATCTTTAAAGTCCGGACGAAGGGCGTACATGTACGCCCTTCGTCCTTAAGGGGTTAAAGGTTCCTGTCTATTAGTGAGTCTGTGCTGCTTTAGAATTGACCTGAACTCTTTCTTTCCTTTTGATTGCTGCCTGTCCTGAACTGAATTTGCCTTAGATCTTCTGCATATTGTCTTAATATGGCTTCATTTTGTACCCAGAAGGGCTACCTTACTGTTACCAAGGCTATTGGTTCTAGTGGCGAATATATCCACGCCTACAGCACCTGATGGAGCCTGTACAGACATTGGCAGTTTGGCATCCAGCCCTTGTGCCTTTATGGGGTAGCATGAACTCTGCCAGCAATAAGTTCTGTGCTTCTATACTTCTGTTAATTGATTCTGGTACAAGCTTTGGAAATACCATCTGCAAGCTTTCAAGGACTACTCCAGCTGTGTAAGTTTGGGGTTCCCAGTCCATACTCATGTGAGGGGTGTTTTAAAGGCATTTTTTTATTTTTAAAAATAGTAGGCAAATCATGTAAACACAATATTGGTAGTCTGTAGCTAAAATGCCTCTGTGAGGGTGCTTTCACATTTGCGGCATAGCTATCCGGCAGGCTGTTCCGGTGGGTGAACAGCCTGCCGGATCCGCCATGCTGCAAGTACCCATGTGCTGCCGTGCTGCCTCTCCGTCCCCATTGACTATAATGGGGCGGGGGGCAGGGCTACAGCGCAGTGCACGGCCGGAGATCGCCGGACTAAAAGTACTGCAGGTCCGACTTTTTAGTCCGTAGCTCCGCCCCCCGCCCTATTATAGTCAATGGGGACGGAGCGGCAGCACGGCAGCACACAGGTACTTGCGGCATGGTGGATCTGGCAGGCTGTTCACCCACAGGAACAGCCTGCCGGATAGCTATGCCGCAAATGTGAAAATGCCCTAAGCCAGTCTCACTTGCAGTCACATCATAGTGCTTGTGGCAGAGATTTATCAAGCTCTGCCCTGAATATTGGTGTCAAAAAATTGCAAAATAGAGTTATGCAACGTTTTGGACTTATTCACGCAAAAATTTTTCAACAATTTGCATTTTTATACCACTAACTCCAGTTTTGAAAACAGGGTGGAAACGTTGACTTGGTTAGCTTGTTGAGCTGATGAAGTCTGCTTCATCAACTTTGTTTTAAAAAGTCTTAAAAAAATTGTCACAATCTCACTCCAGTAGGAGTGTGACATAAAAAGTAGAGCCTCATTTCAGCACAGACATAAGGATCTGCCATCACACATCATGTGACATTTGATAAATTTGGCACAAATTACGGCAGCACAAAAGTGAGTTCAAAAATTCCCCTAATGCAAAACATCTGTCCTGTTGGGACCTCTTCATGCACCCAAAGCCAGGTGTAAACATGGGGACCTTGTTGTTGTTGTGATCAGAAGGGGCCCCAGCGGTTGGCTACTCCGCCAGTCAGCCCTGTGGGTAGGGAATAAGTGTTTGTCATGAAGCAAGCCCCCTTTAAAGAGGTTGTCCCATTACAACTTATTCCCTATCCACAGGATAGTGGGTAAGTGTCTGATCGGCGTAGGCCTGACCACTGGGGTCTCTGCTGATCACGAGAACAGGGGTCTCTGCTCCCCCGTTTGAATGGAGTGGAAATCACACATGAATGCTGCCAGAGATAGCTGAATGCTTGTACTCGACTGCCCTCGGCAGTCATATAGAAATGAATGGTGAACATGCATGTGTGTCTGGCGCTCCATTCAAACAGAAAGCATGGGCCCCCATTCTCCAGCAGTTGGACCTCCACACATCAGACACTTATGTACAGGATTAATGAGACAACCCCTTTAAAGGTGGTCGATTCTTGACAGCTCACTGTATAGTTAGATTGAATCACGTTACTGTTTACATTTTAACTACTTTTATACTCCCTTCCGTGCCTTGGATTAAATACAGATTGGTATTTTTCCCACATTACTTATTATAAAACTATGTAGCCTTCAAATAACATCTGTTGGGCCCAAGCTTCTAATACAATCTCCCATCAATCTAGGTTCCCACTAACTGTACGAGACTTAAAGAAATGTTGTGGTTTGATGTAAATGATGCTTAATCTCTGTTTAACTAAAAGTTCTACAACTTTCAAATAGACTATGCTTCAGTTCTTCCCCATTTTCAAAATGTGTTTCGCTGTCCACAACTAGACCTGCTGAGAAGTGGGTACAACTGTATACGGTCTAGACCAGGGATGGCCAACCGGCGGCTCTCCAGCTGCTTTAGGCAGTCTGGGCATCCTGGGAGTTGTAGTTTTACTGGAGAGCCAGACAATACTCTGTGAGCTAAACATCATCAGCAGCTGAGATTGACAAATCTCTCTGTTGGTTTGTTACAATGTATCAGTCTGGAGTCCCGGCTGTTTAGCTCACAGAGCATTGTCTACACTGGATACAACTGTGCTGGTTAGTTACAATGTATCAGTCTGGAGTCCTGGCTGTTTAGCTCACAGAGCATTGTCTAGACTGGATACAGCTGTGCTGGTTTGTTACAATGTATCAGTCTGGAGTCCTGGCTGTTTAGCTCACAGAGCATTGTCTAGACTGGATACAGCTGTGCTGGTTTGTCACAATGTGTCAGTCTGGAGTACTGGCTGTTTAGCTCACAGAGCATTGTCTACACTGGATACAACTGTGCTGGTTTGTTACAATGTATCAGTCTGGAGTCCTGGCTGTTTAGCTCACAGAGCATTGTCTACACTGGATACAGCTGTGCTGGTTTGTTACAATGTATCAGTCTGGAGTCCGGGCTGTTTAGCTCACAGAGCATTGGCTAGACTGGATACAGCAGTGCTGGTTTGTCACAATGTGTCAGTCTGGAGTCCCGGCTATTTAGCTCACAGAGCATTGTCTACACTGGATACAACTGTGTTCAGTTTTGTACCCATTCATTGTCAATTGGGACAAAACTGATCAGGATGTATTTCCATTTTGTTGAGTTTTTTGACCAGACACAAAACCGATGCAGCGATCTGCGAAACGGAACAAACCGGATCTGACAGCAGAATCAATGTAAGTAAATGATGCCTGATCAGTTTTTTTTCAGATCCCAAAAAAACGGATCTGTCACCTATTGACTTGCAATAATTTTAGAGTGCCAGCTCCGGTTTGTTACTATTCGATGTAACACAACCGCATCCTAACAGAACGGATGGATCCGGATGTGTTAACATCAAACAGAGCCATTTTGGTCCGGTTTTTAAATCCTCTGCCAGATCTCAAAACCCGGAAACCAAAACACAAGTGTGAAACAGGCCTTAGAGTCTTCCTGGTCTTTACCCTTTACCTCTTGCAGTCAGCATAAAGTGGAGGCTCCTGCAGGATCTTCTAGGACACAAAGCAAATATACAGTACCTTCGTTGGAATGTACATTTTAAAATTTGTTGTGTTCTGTTCAATGGGCCTTACAGATTTAACCTCAAGTGTTAAATTTACAGAACACTAAGGCTAGGGCTACACAGCGATATATGTCGCACAACATTTGTTGTAATGACAGCAACTATCGCATCGCAGTGGCAGCAGGTCACAGTGTAACACCACAGACTATCATTACAATAATGAATGATGAATGTCACAACGCAGTTCTACCCCCTTTGTCGCGCGACACATGTCGTATCTAGCCCCAGCCTAAATGCTCACTAATTTGTAAGTGATGCAGCCACCTGCATGTTGGCACTATATGGTCAGTAGTATGTACATAGAATTTTTCTGTAGATGAACTGTGCATTTGCTGCATAGATAGATCTCATGGTACAAGGCAGCTTACAGCTGATGGCGGAGAATCCCAGCAGTAGCATCCTCTGTGATCAGCTTATTGTCAGAGGAACCTTCCAAGAAAAAAGAACAGTCTAAAATGAACAATCCCTTTAATCATAATGGAAGTAGGAGCAATTATGAGAGTGGAGATCCTAAAGCCCATATAAGGCTACTTTCACACTTGCGTTGGAGGATCTCAATACTGGAAATAAAAAATGTTTCCGTCTGGTCCTCATGAATTCTGAATAGAAAGAGATCCGTTCTGGATGCATCAGGATGTCTTCCGTTCTGGCAGCATTCCGTTTTGTGACCGGACACAATACCGCTGCAAGCTGCACTGAAAACAATGTAAGTCAATAGTGACAGATCCATTTTTTTTAGGAGCTTAAAAAAACAGATCCATTACCCATTGACTTTAAGGCCCCTTTCACACGGGCGAGTTTTCCGCGCGGGTGCAATGCGTGAGGAGGACGCATTGCACCCGCACTGAATCCGGACCCATTCATTTCTATGGGGCTGTGCACATGAGCGGTGATTTTCACGCATCACTTCTGCGTTGCGTGAAAATCGCAGCATGCTCTATATTGTGCGTTTTTCACGCAACGCAGGCCCTATAGAAGTGAATGGGGCTGCGGGAAAATCGCAAGCATCCGCAAGCAAGTGCGGATGCAGTGCGATTTTCACGCATGGTTGCTTAGCAACGGGACCAGATCTTTATTATTTTCCCTTATAACATGGTTATAAGGGAAAATAATAGCATTCTTAATAAAGAATGCATAGTAAAATAAAGAGGAAGGGGTTAAAAATAATAAAAGTTAACTTACCTTAGCCACTTGATCGCGATCTGTCCTCTCTTTCCCAGCATCAGCTAAGAACTAAAGGACCTGTGATGACGTCACATCACATGGTCCAATCACATGGTCCATCTTACCATGGTGACGTCATCACAGGTCCTTTAGTTCTTAGCTGATGCTGGGAAAGAGAGGAGAGATCGCAACTACGCGATCAAGTGGCTAAGGTAAGTTAACTTTTATTATTTTTAACCCCTTCTACTTCATTTTATACAGCATTCTTTATTAAGAATGCTATTATTTCCCCTTATAACCATGTTATAAGGGAAAATAATAAATTCTCCAGAAGACCCGAAACTGAACTTCAGTGATGAAGTCCGGCTTCGGGTCTGGTTTCCAAACATGGCGATTTTTCTCACGCGCGTGCAAAACGCAATACAAACGTTTGCACCCGCTCGAGAAAATCGCGCATATTCCCGCAACGCACCCGCCTCTTATCCGGGCGTCAAACATGACGCCCGTGTGAAAGAGGCCTAAGTGTATTTAGTAAAGGATCAGTATTTTCCCGTTTTGATTTCACACAACCCCATCCTAACGGAACGGATGCATCCTGATATGCAAAATCAAAATGGATCAGTTTAATTCCAGTATTGAGATCCTCTGCTGGATCTCAATACCGGAATTAACAACGCAAGTGTGAAAGTAGTCCTAAACTTATTGGAATTTCTATCATGTAGATGGTCAATTTACTTGATGTCACTTTGCACCAGGGTATAACCAGTGTGGGGAGTCGCTCTGGTAGATAGCGGTGCGGGTGCAGTATAGAGACAAAACGGAGTCCAGAAAGTGTAGCAAACAGTGTTTAATTCACACTTGCAGCAAATACACAGCAAACAGTCACTTGGTGTTAATTCACACCCATCAGAAAACGTGCGGCAAAACAAAATAGTCCAAAACAGGTTCCAGTCACCTGGGAGGCTTTAGGTGCAGGTTCGCACCTGGCTGTCAGTCCAGCCGCAAGGCGATCGACCTCCGGCTTCCAGGCCGTCTGCACTCCTCCTTGCTTGGGCTCTTGCTTCCAGCCCAGAGAACTCCACACAGCACAGCATGGATCAGCACTCCGCAAACTCAAGTGATTCCACAGCCTAACAGCAGCTCCAGGACAATCACCCTCAGCTGCTGAGGAGGCTGCCTTTTAAAGGCCCGGGTAAAGTCCGGCCTGGACCGTGGGGAATAGGCACCCACCCAACTCTTTGCCTACTCCCAGTAAGAGCCGGCCCGGATTGGCTTTGCAGCCAAACTAAATATCAAATTGTCAAGCAGCACTAGCTGCTGCTGACACAAAAACTCGGCTCTTACCTCACCGAGGCCAGGAACCTCGGTGACACGTACCTCCCGTCGACAACGGTACCTTGCACCTTACCACACCAGTTAGAGGGGTATCTATCAATTTTTTTTCCCCATTTGTTCCTGATGTTCCCATTTTGATGCTTTCAGATTCACCACCCTTCTCTACTTCCTAGTCTCTCTTGACACACAGGAAATAACTGCTCAGCCAATCGCTGGCTATAGCAATGACTGTCATTTCATCAAGTAGAAACCAGCAAAGGAACAGGAAGCATTGGGGGATTAGTAAAGCAAATATGACATATTTTTATGTGACAACTATGACACCCCATTAAAGCAAAAAGTTCCAAACTAGTTTTTAGTGTTATGGTTAGTAGATGTGCATCCATGGTGTCAAACACCTGTTTTAATCCTAAGCGTGTTATCCTGACGCTGTCCTGGTATTCACCCTATAACCCCTATAATGGGGATCTGGAGTTTGCTGCAGGGGAGCCACCAGGCTGCTACCTTCTAGAGTAGCAAACACTGAAGCTTGAATGGAACGCTAAAAATAAAATAATAAATCTTTATTGTGTTAACTTATTAAAACAAAGAGCTCAAAAGCTCAATATTCCACCTTATCTAGTCAGGCTAGCGGGTCTAACAGTTGTGGAAAGACAGGGGAGGAGGGGATCAAAATAAATGTCTATCCCCACCTCGTACAGTCTCTCAGTGATTCATTTCTAGAGACATTCATGTAGAAAAATATTCCACCTGCTAATCCCTATAGAAAATCAGTGACACTGTATGCAATCATTATCAAGATGGTGTCACTGCTACCACATAAAGGTGTATCTGCTATTGTGTATATAGAGGCAGACACACCATTATATACCATCTAACCTCAGGAACATTTCCCTAAAGCAACATAGGCTGTGTATAACGCCCTCCTTTAATATGGGCGCGCACAAGTACGGTGCTCGTGTTTGGCACCTATCCTTCTGCCTATGTAGTACAACTAACGCTGCTCATAGCTACCCCACTCAACGCGTTTCCATGCTGATGTAAAACCGCATTTCATCAGGAGCAGGTTTATAAGTTTACAGGTCAAAAAGGTAAGCCTAAATAATGTGTGGCAGAATGGCACCGCACATAGCGGTGTGCAGCGCTGCAGGATACCGGCACTGTGGCACACATGCCGGCATTAAATGGCCTAGAGCTCCACCCCCAGCAGGCGAGGTCTACGCTGGCAACCAATCGCGATGCGAGGGCATGCCCAGTCTTCTCCAATCACTTGCCACCAGCCTCTGTGGGAAGTATCGATGCTGGGGAGGCGCACGCAGTTGCGCAGTTATACCAGTGAGAACTTATTAGTGGCCGAAACATACACCTGGCAGGTATCACTAAATGTATACTATGGATGGGGTCCAATAAGTACCTAAATTATTCAAACATTGTGCAATTTCTTGTACAAAGTACATCTTACCTTTTATACATACTGGGTTCCAAAACAAAGCAAAGAAAAAGCTGACAGTATAAAAAAATTCTTTCTTTGGGAGTCCATCAAGCATTCTATAAAAATGGAAAGACCTTACTTTTCTATGGTTGGGTTCAAATATGTCAAATATATTTGAACCGTTGCCTAGCAACAGACACTTCTGTCAGTGGGTGACTACCTTTAGTCTCCTTGTACTGGAGAGTTATGATGCCAGTCTCCACCCATCCTTTGGGAAAATGGTGTACAGCAGAGGATTAAGTGAAAAGATACAAAGATTTTGTCTTCCTGTTGAGGTTTTCATTTATTGTAAATTCTATGTCCACCTTTATCCACCATTTTACGGACTATATATGGAATTAATCTACATAAAAAGTTGAGTCACTGTGTAAATACATTATGATACTTACCTTGTACTAATCCTGAATTACAGTCACTCTTATACTACAGAGCTGCATTCACAATTCTGCAAATTTGAGAGCTGAAATCTGCCAGCATTCCCGCGTGGATTGCTCTGACGATTTGCTTTATGGGCTCTGCAATAAGATATAGGAAAAATATACTGTCCCCTTGCATTACGAATGCTCAGTTAAGCTTGTAGGAATGTGTCTGACTACGAGCTTGCGGACTGTTTTCAGTAACAACCAATGCACATGGACAGTGCATTTCCCTACATCAGATAATTGTAAATAGCCCTACAAAGCAAATCACCAGGGCAACCCAAGAAGGGAATATTGGTACATAAAAGCTATAAAAACATCAGAATTGTGATTTCAGCTCTGAAGTGTAATACAAGTAGTTTAGGATCAGTACCAGAAAAATAAAGTAATGAATTTACGATATAACTCAAAAAGCTGAATTCTGAATTCAGCTCTACAGTATAATACAGGATGTAATTCAGATCAGTACAGGATTAGCAATGTAATGTATTTACACAGCGACTCCACCAGCAGAATAGTGAGTAATGCTCTGGAGTATAATGCAGGGTATAACTCAGGATCAGTACAGGTGTCAGGACTCGAACCCGTGGCCAGTCATGTCCCAGACGGTAGCTCTACCCACTAGGCTACCGTCTCTCCTTGGACTATTCTCTAGCTAACTTCTAACTTCTACTACCTCTCTTGTCCTTGCCTTGTCCTGCTGATTATCCCAATCTCTTGCACCTGCTACTTCCCTATAAAACCCAGCCCTTGAACCCAGTCCTTTGCTGGTTATTGTGCCTCCAAGCCTGTAGCAAGCTTCCTCTCTGCTCCTCCACGACTACTGCTGTTTTCCGTTGTTGCCGACCCGGACCGTTTGACCTCGCCGAACTGCCGCCTGCATTTACCCTTTGCCTTCCAATCGACCACGCCTCGTGTCTACTCCTGCTGTTACCCGCTGCCATCTCTACTGCCGACCCGACTGATCGACCACGCCACCTCCTTCCTGCTTCTGTGGGTCTCTGCCACTGGACTCCAACCACCAGCCGGCTGTCCTCTGACTCAGGTGAGCCAAGGACCGTTACAGAATAACCAGCCCTACCATGGAGTCCGCAATGGCCACTCTGCGCAAGCAGGTCTCCGAACTTCGTGGAGTTTGGCACCACTGCCCAGAGGAAGTTATCTCAACAAGGGTGCCGAGCTACATAGAGGGAAGTATCGACTTGCACGCGCCAACTACTGACGTACGCGGCGTGGTCACCGACACCCGATGCCTCTGCCCAACAAAGTTTAACGGCGATCGGGAACCAACCTCGGGGTTCCTCAACCAGTGCCGTATTGTTCTGGAGACATGCAGCGGGCTCTGTTATCTCAGACAGAAGAAGATCCTGTTCATCATCAACCTTCTAACTGATGAGGCCCTAGCATGGGCATACATGTGGAATCCTACAGTCTCGTATTGAATAACTTAGAACAACTTCTACAGCCATGAGTGCAAGTGTTCGACGATGCTAACTGGCCTGGCCGACGGCCGAGCTAGGCTGCACAGATTCACGGCAGGCAGACGCTTTCAGCCGCAGTATTCTCAGAGTTCTGCCGCTGGGTCACGGACACCACCTGGAACCCAGCTGCCCAGAAGAGCCACTTTACTCGTGGACTCTCCGAACTTATAAAGGATGAGCTCGCCAGGGTAGACGCCCAGACGATCTGGATGATTTCGTCTAACTATGCATCCGGATTGACCGGAGACTGGCAGAAAAGAAGGAGAGAAAGACTCTGGGTCCCTAGATAACAGGCCCGTGTACCCTCTCACTCCAACGACTCAGCCAGGCTACCAATCCTCCACCGAGCCCATGCAGGTCGAGCACTGCACAAGACTCCTATCGGCTGCTGAAAAGGAGAGAGCGACTATCCAGAGCCTTTGTCTTTACTGTGGCAGCCAGGGCACTTCGCTATTAGGTGCCCCAATAAGACTTCGCCAGAACTCATCGCTGTAACAGAACTGACGAGAGTTACAAAAGGCACACAACTCCACCCTCTGGCCTCTGAAACCATAGACACTACAGGTACCGGGTCCCACTTCATAGTATCCATCCTTATCACCATTGGGAAACGACAGCTTCCCTGCTCTGCAATGCTTGACTCGGGGGCCGGCGGAAATTTCATGGACTTGACCTTCGCCCATGAGAACAACATACCACTGGTAACCAGGGCAGCCCCTTCGATCTGGAAACCGTTGATGGGACCCCGCCTTCTTCTGGGCCGGTTACGCACCAGACCGCTGACCTTCAACTCTTCATCAAACCCGATCATCAGGAGACCATTCACTTCTCCCTGATCGCCTCCCCAAAGTTCCCGGTGATCCTGGGCATTCCATGGTTGGCCACCCACAACCCTCGTAGATTGGGAAACCTGCTAGCTTACGGCTTTCCGTCTGAGTTTTGTTCGCTCAATTGCTCCCACAAACCTGTCCTTCCATCCGAAGACACGACTATCTCTGAAGTATCCGTCCAGGAATCTACTACCCCTCAATACCGTGAGTTCCAAGATGTCTGCGATAAGAAAACGCAGACAAGCTGCCGCCACACCGACCCTACAACTGCCCAATAGAACTGTTGCCCGGGCCGAAATACTCCTTTGGCAGTATCTATTCCTCTCAGAGCCTGGAACTCAAGGCTCTGAAAGAATCACCTGGACGAGGACCAAAAGAAAGGGTTCATCCGGCCCTCACCTCCCCAGCAGGAGCCCCCTTTTCTTTGTGGAGAAAAAGACTCATCCTTGCGTCCCTGCATTGACTACAGGAAGCTAAACGACATAACCGTTAAGAACCGGTACCCGCCCCGCTTGATTTCTGAACTCCTCGAGAGACTCCGGGTAGCTGAAAATCTTCACCAAACTTGACCTTCGAGGGGCCTACAACCTTGTCCGAATCCGCCTGGGGACGAATGGAAGACCGCCTTCCGGGACACGCTAGTGGTCACTCGAGTACCTGGTCATGCCTTCGGACTTTGTAATGCTCCCGCCACCTTCCAGCACTTCATTAATGATGTCCTCAGGGACATGCTGGATCTGTTTGTAGTCGTTTACCTGGACGACATCTTGATCTTCTCAGAAGACCTCGAACAGCACCGCGAACATGTCCGCAGGGTATTGCAGAGACTCCGCCAGAACTCTCTTTATATCAAGCTCGAGAAATGTGAGTTTGAGCGAACCACCACTCAGTTCCTCGGGTACATCATCTCCCCAGAGGGCCTAAGTATGGACCCAGGAAGGTCCAAGCCGTGTTGGACTGGCCCATTCCAAGAAACGTGAAGGAGGTACAAAGATTTATTGGCTTCGCCAACTTCTATCGGAAGTTTATCCGGACTTCTCCAAGGTCATCGCACCGATCACCCAACTCACCAAAAAGGCAGTCCCCTTCTCCTGGACACCCGAGGCCCAGGAGGCCTTCACGAAGTTGAAACTCCTCTTCACTTCTGCTCCAATCCTAGTCCACCCGAACCCCGAGTTGCCTTTTACTATCGAAGTGGATGCATCTGACTCCGTGGTAGGGCAGTTCTGTCACAACGGACAGTGGGAGAAGATGCTACCCCACCTCGGCGCATATTTCTCTCGCCAAATGTCCCCTCTCCGAGAAGAACTACGACATCGGGAACAAAGAACTACTGGCGATCAAGGAAGCCTTCTCCGAGTGGAGACACCTGCTGGAGGGAGCTGCCAACCCTATAATCGTACTCAACCGACCACAAAACTCGAGTTCATCCGCAGCGCTAAGAGACTCACAGCCAGACAGGCCAGATGGAGCCTATTCTTTTCCCGCTTCAACTTTCTCATCACATATCGCCCGGATCAAACGGCAAGGCTGACGCCCTCTCCAGAATGTTTTCGGAGCCCTCACAGAGTAATAAGGGCCAAGACAACATCCTATCCGAGAAAAGTGTTGTGGGGCCACCTACTCTAAAGAACTCCTGGTCACAATCAAAGAAGGATACGAAAATGACCCCTTCCTCACCCACCCCACAAGGAATGTCAGCCTCACGTTTAAAAATGGTCATTGGTTTCATCAGACCTACAACTTTATGTACCAGAAATCGCACGACTCGAAGTGCTCAAACTTAACCATGACTCCAAGCTGGCCGGCCATCTGGGCACAAGAAAGACCCAGGAGCTTCTCTCACGCCTCCTTCTGGTGGCCAACATACAAGGAGGACACCAAGAAGTACATCTCCTCGTGCACGGTCTGTGCCCGCACAAGACTCCTCGCTCTCTCCCGTGGGTCTGTTACAACCCTCCCACTCCTCCCGCCCCTGGGGCTCGATCTCCATGGACTTTGTGGTAGACCTTCCTCCTTCAAAGGGATGAACACCATCCTGGTCGTGGTCGACCGCCTCACCAAATGGCCCATTTCATCCCCTACAAGGGCCTACCCACGGCCAAACAGACGGCTGATCTTGTCCTCAAAGAGGTCTTCAGGCTGCATGGGATTCCGGACGACGTGGTCTCAGACCGAGGTGTACAATTTACCTCTCAAAGTTCTGGAAGGACTTCTGCCTGGCGCTCGGGGTTAAAGTGAACCTTTCCTCCGCTTCCACCCTCAGTCAAACGGGCAGACGGAGAGAACTAATCCAGACCTTAGAGCAGTACCTCACGCTGTTTCAGCTCCCACCTGCAGGATGACTGGCTTGACCATCTCCCCACAGCCGAGTTCAGCTTACAACAATGCTGAGCACAGCTCAACCAAGCAAAGCCCTTTTCTTGCTAACACAGGCTCGCACTCCTGTGTTCATTCCCCACCTGCCCGTTGCCTCCACCCTCCCAGCAGTGGCCGAGCGCCTAACAACCCTACAGGAGGCACAAAGGACATAATAGACAACCTCCAGCTCGCCCAGAGGCGCTTAAACAGGAGCAGACAGACGCCGCAAACCCACCCCGGGCTTCCATGTAGGAGACAAGGTATGGCTGTCCACCAGGAACCTCAGACTGAAGGTCCCCTCCAAAAGTTAGCCCCAAAATACATGGGTCCGTTCCAGGTCACCGCTACAAATCAATGAGGTCACGTTCCGCTTGACCTTCCGGATTCCATTAGGTGCACCCTGTCTTCCATTGCTCCCTCCTCATGCCATACGTGGAGAATATCTTCACTGGCCGCCACTCGCCCTCCACCACCCGTGCGGGTACAAGGTGAGGAAGAGTTCGTAGTCGAGAAGATCCTCGACTCCAGGATCCACCGAGGAAAATTGCAATATCTACTGGGTGGGAGGGCTACCCTCCCGAGGATAACTCCTGGGAGCCTGAAGAAAATGTTCATGCCCCCAGACTTGTCAGGAGTTCCACCTGAGTCACCCAGATAAGCTCTCTCCTGCGGTGCCCAGAGGTCACCTGGAAGGGGGAGTACTGTCAGGACTCGAACCCGTGGCCAGTCATGTCCCAGACGGTAGCTCTACCCACTAGGCTACCGTCTCTCTTGGACTATTCTCTAGCTAACTTCTAACTTCTACTACCTCTTGTCCTTGCCTTGTCCTGCTGATTATCCCAATCTCTTGCACCTGCTACTTCCCTATAAAACCCAGCCCTTGAACCCAGTCCTTTGCTGGTTATTGTGCCTCCAAGCCTGTAGCAAGCTTCCTCTCTGCTCCTCCACGACTACTGCTGTTTTCCGTTGTTGCCGACCCGGACCGTTTGACCTCGCCGAACTGCCGCCTGCATTGACCCTTTGCCTTCCACCGACCACGCCTCTGTCTACTCCTGCTGTTACCTCGCTGCCATCTCTACTGCCGACCCGGACTGATCGACCACGCTACCTGCTTCCTGCTTCTGTGGGTCTTTGCCACTGGACTCCAACCACCAGCCGGCTGTCCTCTGACTCAGGTGAGCCAAGGACCGTTACAACAGGATAAGTAATATAATGTATGTACACAGTGACTGCGCCAGGAGAATAGTGAGTGCAGCTCTGGATTATAATACAGGATGTAACTCAGGATCAGTACAGGATAAGTAATGTAATGTATGTACACATTGACTCCACCAGCAGAATAGTGAGTACAGCTCTAGAGTATAATACAGGATGTAACTCAGGATCAGTACAGGATAAGTAATGTAATGTATGTACACAGTGACTCCACCAGCAGAATAGTGAGTGCAGCTCTGGAGTATAATACAGGATGTAACTCAGGATCAGTACAGGATAAGTAATGTATGTACACAGTGACTGCACCAGCAGAATAGTGAGTGCAGCTCTGGAGTATAATACAGGATGTAACTCAGGATCAGTACAGGATAAGTAATTGTAACTATTGCACATACATATTTTGAATATTTTTGACCAATTAGCTAGCTTTTTAGCTAAGATTATGTTTTAAGGGGTTGTGCCAAGTTTTTAAGTTATTCCATGTCCATAGGATAGGGGATAACTACTTGGTCACTAGGGGTCAAACAGCTGTGACTCCCACCTATCCCGAGAACAGGGTATCTGATGGAGCGGCAGTACTCAACTATCTCTGGCAGTCCCATAGAGAATAAATAAAGCAGCAGGGCATATGCTCCATCAGATCAGGGGAACAGGACCCCTATTCTGAAGATCGGTGGGGGTCCCAGTAGTCAAACCCCCAGCGCTTATTTATTCTCTATCCTTTGATTAGGGGATAACTTCAAAACTTTCCATTACTCCTTTAATCTGATTCTGTGTTTTTCATTATGCTTGCGTGTGTGTGTGTTAGTGCTGAGTGAAGCAAGCTTTGGATGCTTCACCCGAAGTCACTTCATTCCAAAACTTCAGATTAGTACTGTGAGGAGATCCGTCTCTGTACAGTATTAGAACGTATGGGCTCCAATGAGCCGAAGTTGAATAACTTCAGTAGTTGATTTTTAAAGTGGAAAACCACTTTAAAGCCGAACTCAGATTCGGTTCCGAGGTACTAATCTCCGTACAGTATTATTGCGAAGTTTTGAACGAAGCAACTTCAGATAAAGCATCCGAGGTTTGCTTCACTCAACACTAGTGTCTATGTATGTGTGTATAAATATATATATACTATTTGGACACGTTTTTATTTTCAATGTTTACATTTCATTACAGTTCATTTAAATTATGGTTCATTTTTCTTTTTAATATTTTACATTTTTATTTTTGAATCTGTTTATTTTATTACTGTAGGGATGTTCTAGTTGTGTTATCATTATAGTAAAAGAATAAAAGAATGACATACTATAGTGAGAATCAGTTTTTCATGTAGATTAATTCTAAATATTTCCTTTTGTTCTGTCCCAAATCCAAATTGCATATTACTTTATTAGCTTGAACGGACTGTAAAACGTATTTTTGTAAATGTAGCGTGTTGCTTTAAGGCTCTTTGTATGTATAATTTATATAGAAATGATTATTGCACTTCAATACCAATTAAAATAGCAATATATATTGGATCCAACGGCAATGTGAAGAGGATGAGAGTGTGAGGATTTGGTAATGTGTCTGCAGAGGCTGTCCACAATGTTTCTCTCTTTCATCTTTTACAATGGCAGCTATACTTTTTCAGTGGGGACAGGGAGACAAACCACTGCCAGACCCTCTGGTGGCGAAAGAGGATAAGATATGGTGAAATTCAACATGCCCAAACATTTTTCCCTTGACAGCTGTGGAAGAGTCGAGAGACATCCATACACATTGGCCAATATCACTTGGTTTGGCTGATATTTACTGTATCTAACTGCATGGGGGCAAGGACACCTTTATCATTTGGCCGATCTGATGGACAATGATTTTTAAAAATGGTAGTTAGTATTTTTTATTGAAAAATATCGACTTCACCTGATAAAAATTTATTGGTTCTGTTGAAAAATGTTTTGGGTTGTGGGTAGTTTTGTTACAAGTTCCCATTTAGAGCAATACAACCCTTCAATTGAGGTTATGGGCCTTCGGAAATTTTTTAAAAATTTTCAAGAAATGTTCTAATATTATCTACAGTATCAGCTGTGAATTTCCTCTCACAATGCACTACGTTAGTGCTCTAGTTGACCTCCTTAAAATATGACTCTGTAAGCGACAGTACAAACGAGAAGCAAAATATTAATACAAATAATAATATTAATAACAATAAATTCAAAAAAACAAAAATAGATACTCTTTCCATTATCAGTGCATCGTTTTATACAATTGAAAACATATAAAATTATTTCCCTTTCCCCCCGGCCCGTCGATGGTTAATGATGATTTGTTTTGTCTGTTCTTAGGTTCTTTGACACAGTTCTCTGTTTATAGTCCTCTCCAGAACCAAAGTCCACTGAGTCATGATGATTGGAAAACTCTTGAGGTAAAGGAAACTCTTCAGCGGAGGAATGTGATCGGTGTCCAAACACTTTGTCCTGTAGCTCTGCAATGTCGTTCCGGATGTCGGCCATCATTAATAACAAGAAATCGAAGGAACCTGGGGGGCCCTAAGGATGCAATAAATTTTACATTGTTTAAAAAAAATTTAGGTTGGCATAGCGGCTGTATTTTATCAAAACTATTGGGCATTTAAAGTGTAACCTGTGCATAGGTCATAAATGTTCAGGAGGGACAACCCCTTTAATATTTGGGTAATTACCCTGTTCTTATCCATGTATATAGAGCATAGGTCCAAACACACTGAGGCAAATTACATAAAAAAAACTGTTTAAGAAATTTTACGTTTTGTCCAGAGCTTGTGATGAGCATGATATGATGTTCAGCTATGGGGAGTGGAGACTTAGCAGTTACACCTGGGCCCCGCTGCCTAAGGGAGCTCAAAGAACCAAAATGGAGGTATAAGAGCTGACTGTGTCTGCTAGAGCTGCAGAAGGTAGGCCGCCATCTTCTCCATTACAGGACTGTGGGCAGCTCCCAAAAATTCGAGCTAAAACTTAGTGGTAACTTAGAGATAAAAAATGCCAACATCTTTACACTTACCGGAAGTCCTCTTGGTCCTGGAGCTCCTCGGTCACCCTGGAAAAGAAACGCATATAGTGTGATAAGGACCCAAATATAACAAAATTTTTGTTATTGAAAAAAAAAAACAATACCAGTAAATAGGATTTCCAGAGTTGCCCTAAATGTCAATAGTCAGATCTTTTTCTGGGCGATATCTAATATGACTACCAGTCCAGCTCAGAAGGTCCTGAAAACCAAAATGACCAACTGTATAGCCACATGGGGACGGGAGAGGTGAGGACTCTGTAATTAATGTAGGTGACAATCCCTATGACTGTTCTAATACAGTGCATACATGATGACTACCAGCAAAGGGGCAAATGCCTCTAAGTCCTGATATTTCACAACAACAACCCTGATTGGTCTTTTTCTACCATCTGAAGATAAATGTTATTTTACCGGCCTCATCACAATTGTTAGCAAATGTTACTTTTGGATATTGGTTACTATTGGATTTTGGTGATTAATATCACCTTGTTGGCCCTGTTTTAATTTCTGATTGTTTAATAAATAACCCCTAAAAGCCACCTAAAAGTCCCCAGTATTGGCTATTGTTACCTGAGATAATCAGGATGCTATGCTCCTTCTGTCTACCAGATGAGGATGGAGCACGCTGCGTGCACTGGGAACTGATAGTGAGTCAACATTGTAAGGGAATGTATAAAAAGCCAGGTTCTTCCTGAAAGGAGATAACAGTGCTGGGCTGTGTGTGTGAACTTCTCCACATGCCTGTGCTTGGCAGACACTCCCTTAGCAGTGCTGGAGAATGTAGAGCCCAGGGAGATATGTCGGCTGCTCAGTGTATAAATGAAAGCCTTATCTGATAAGAGGAGAGCTTGTAGGAGAGGACTACAGGCTTCAGCCAGACCTGGAAATTTAACTGCAAGACCCCCCTATACAGAGCTGGTCTTCACTAACTTCACTGCAGGCGTCCTATGGATTCGCCTCAGGGCTGAGGGCGGCCATTTTAACAGAATAGTGAAATTGCAGTTTTATGCAGACTGGTTGCTAAGGGCTGAATCTTATTAAATAAGGGGTAAGTAAGTCTAATAGTTATTGATTCAGGAATATTATCATATTAGTAACTACATATATGAAAACTGAAATTAGGGTCTAAATGTGACAGTTGTCCTTTAAATACCATAAATAATTGTCAGCCACTGACCTTAAATCCATCCTTCCCTGGTGCTCCGGGAGGACCCTGCAAATAAATAGGTTACTATAGAATAACTTCAGACAGACACACATACAGTAGATATGAGATAGATACAAGATAGATAGATAGATAGATAGATAGATAGACAGACAGTATGCACAGCACTTACCACGGGTCCTCTTCTCCCTTGTTTAATATGAGATATTTCTGGTGAAGGCCCCATTGGTCCCATGAACCCTCGAGGACCTGGAGGACCTGGTGGTCCAGGTAGACCCTGCTGCCCAGCACTTCCTTTTGGACCAGGTAAACCTTTAAGAAAAGAATCAAAATTGTTAATATTCTTATTACACCATTATTGCTTAGATTAAAGGGATTCTGTCACCTGGAAAATCAATATTAAGCCAAACATAGGTTCTTATAGCTCTTCATACCTTCCTTCCATAAGTGTTCTTTACACTTAGACCTGGCTTTCTACCTTCATGAAAATCCTCTTTTATCTTTATGCTAATGACACCTGAAGGAGCCCAGAGGGGCGTTATTTTCATTCAAAAAGTGCCCAGGAACGCCCTCCATCCAGTGCCCAGGCCTGCCTCCCCCTGACAGAGCCCAGGCCTGCCTCCCCCTGACAGAGCCCAGGCCCGCCTCCCCCCTGACAGTGCCCAGGCCCGCCCCTCTCTCTGCTTATACCATATGTCCCTGGCATTGCGACTGCCATCAAGCTCCGCCCCCCTGGCTACGTCACTGGTAGCCGATAACCCCGCCCACTCCTTCCCTCCAGCTTCACTAACATCCACCGAGCCGGCTCCCGCGCTCTTCCGGTTTAACTGAGTGCCTGCCCAGTGAAACATTTGAGGCTGATGCGCTCAGTTAAACGGCAAGAGCGCAGGAGCCGGCTGGTGGATGTTAGTGAAGCTGAGGGAAGTGAGGGCGGGCTATCGGCTACCAGTGACATAGCCAGGGGGGGCGGAGCTTGATGAGGTGTTATTTTTATTCAAAAAGTGCCCAGGAACGCCTTCTATCCAGTGCCCAGGCCCACCTCCCTCAACAGAGCCCAGGCTCGCCCCTCTCTCTGCTCATACCATATGTCCCTGGCATTGCGACTGCCGCCAAGCTCCGCCCCCACTGGCTACGTCACTAGTAGCCGATAACCCCGCCCACTCCTTCCCTCCAGCTTCTCTAACATCCACCGAGCCGGCTCCTGCGCTCTTGCCGTTTAACTGAGCGCATCAGCCTCAAATGTTTCACTGGGCATGCACTCAGTTAAACCGGAAGAGCGCAGAAGCCGGCTCGGTGGCTGTTAGTGAAGCTGGAGGGAAGGAGTGGGCACATGGATAGAATTTACTAATAAGCACACTGAAAGCTCAATGTCTTTATGGTCTTACCTGGAGGTCCTTGCGCTCCCGGTAACCCAGGTGGTCCCTGAACATACATGGTGGAGGCCAACACTTTATCAGCTGTGATATGTTTGCTGGATTCAGAAATGCTATTTGGCAATAATGCCAGCTAAAGGAAAAGAGAAATCATTACACAATTACCAATTCATCCAGTGAAGTCCATTAAAATTCTCTCTCCTGAGATGCCTAACTACATGCATCCCCCAAGTAATAACAATTCTGGAGCATCTATTCTTATGGCTCTATGTTGTGCCAATTCTGTATTATTTCTACTAGAAGTTATGAATGAATTGCTAGCAGTCTGCAGTAAGGGTACAGAGGGATGTTACCAGCTGGAGGTGTGTCACTGCATGGTCTGACTCTATTCAATCAGTGCTGCTGGTGTGATATTGTGCAGGGACACATCCTCAACTGGTTACCACCCCTCTGTACCCTTACTGCAGACTGCTAGCAATTCATTCATAACTTCTAGTAGAAATACTGGATTCTAGGGCACTGATCTGTGGGACGAGGGGCTTACAGAGTGAAGGTTGCAGGGCCTGTCCTACTGATGCTTCTGCTGTGTGTGTCCCCATCCCCGCCATCACCATCATTATCATGGTCCTTTCTAGACCACACACAATGTTATAGGAGTCTAGGATCTCTAAAAACAGAAGGAGGGTCTGATCTGGGATCTGTGAATTTAAGAAAGTAGGATCTGCGGTCTGTAATTTCGTAATTAATGTATTTAATTTTTATTACACCCTACCTCAGGTGGGATGCATTAGACTACGTACTATAATACGGGAGTATTGCAGTGAATAGTGGATGTGATAAAAAAGATCATGGGTTCAAGTCCCAGAGGGGGACCAAATAAAGTTTTTAAAAATGTTAGAAAATGAAAATATCAAAAATTCAAAAGAAAATCCTTTACCGCTTTTGTTTTTTTGGTCACCTTGCCTCCACAAAAATATCTAATAAAAAATGATCAAAAGGTCCCAAGTATCCCAAAATGGAATCAATAAAAACGACAGCTCACCACGCAAAAAAATGAGTCCTCATTCAGCTCGGTGTAACAAAGTTATGGATAGCAAAACATGGAGGCAAAGCAATCTCTTTTTTAAGAGTGTTTTCATTTTTTTCCAAATAGTACAACATGCCAAAAGGCATATATATTTGGTATCTCCATAACCATACTGATCCGCAAAATAAAGATAAAGTGTGATTATTACCGCACTGTGAACAATGTAAAAATGAAAGCCTAAAAACATTGGCAGAATTGCATCGTCTTTTTTGACATTCGTTTTTTACAAATCACCTGTTGTACCTCAAAATGGTGCCATTAAAAATACAATTTCCGCTCATTA
Source organism: Bufotes viridis (assembly GCA_033119425.1). Classification (NCBI taxonomy): domain Eukaryota; kingdom Metazoa; phylum Chordata; class Amphibia; order Anura; family Bufonidae; genus Bufotes; species Bufotes viridis. Next base: position 33,242,544 of record CM065589.1, read on the forward strand.
AACAAGACCTCAAGCCGATAGAAAAAAAGTCATGGCTTTTGAAAAAAATGAAAAAACAAAAATTCCACCAAGTACCAAACTAGGCTGCGTCTCAGGGGTTAACAGCTAAAAATATGCTTTGCTTTATAATACCGTGTTTTCATATAGTGTGTTCAGCTGGCATTAAAGCTTACATACCAGTGCTCCGTTACTACCTATACCATATGTACTATGTTAATGAAGAAAAGCTAGTGGGGTTTCTCAGGGTTTGGTATTCTTGCTTACAGTAGATCTAATTGACTCTTTGATGTACAGAGAACATGCGGACAATGTAATGACTGTGTACAGCCTTAACAAGCTCTGTAATATCCTAAAGTAGCTGCCATCAAAACTACTCAGAGCTCTGGTGATACATCAGCCTCTTAGGGGCAGAAGTGTTCTTGAAAAGGAATACAACAATTCTGTTCTCATTCCTAATTCTCATAAAATATATGTTATAAGCCACAATTCTAGTAATGGGGTGCAATACCCCATAAGCATGGACTTGCCTGTTTCGAAACATTTTGTAGATCTTGGACACAGTGAAAATGATATCAGATGTATGCTCATTGATCATCTCCCTATCTCTCGCCGGGGTGGAAATAGGGCCCTAGCTTTGAAAAAACTGGAGATTGAATGGATTATGAAACTCAATAACTTAGACCACAGGGAGTAAATGTTGATTTTAAGCCATGGATATGTACTTGATTATCCTCCTTTGCTATGCATTTATCTTTGAGGTTTATCATCTTGGAAATGTATTTTGGTGCTATATGTATTTTTTATATCTTACTTTTTCTCTTTTGATCTCTTGCAGAAAATGACAAGTGAACACGAAAAAAGGTAAAACCAGCATGGATCCTATAACAACATTATGAAATATAATTTTTGTATTATCTATAGGTAACTATATATCTTTTTTGACATGGTCCATTATAGATAGGAATCGTATATATAGACATTCTTTTCCCCATTAGGAGATCGTAGGTATAGGGTATTAGCAAGTAATATATGGAAATACATTTGGGGACTAGCTGAGATGGTTGTGGGCCGATGATCCATTTGTGGGCCTTCGGACACACCATGTCAATTTGTTGGGGTTAGTGGGTTTTTGGATGGATTCCATCTTCTTTAAACTTGGATTGTTTCCAATTATTACTCTAGTGCCTCCCCTTATAATGTATATCCTTTTCTCAAAATTTGGAAGTGTGGCTGGCACAGTTAGATTCTGTGTCTGGGTTCCAGATAATGAATGATTAGTGCTGCCCCCGATACACCATGGCCGCATCTGATGATGAGACTGGGTGTTAAAGAGGACCTTTCACTAAGATTTAGGTAGTGAAATACTTACACTACCTTCCTGGGTGGCCCCCGCTAAAGTCAAGGCAACATTTCTTTTTTCAAAATATCCCCCTGTTCGTGCGCTCCGGTCCCCGTTAGTTTTTACATGTGGGGATTTCTTGTATTAGGCGGGGACTTGTCTTTTGCCTGGGGAGTGGTTTTCCTCTCCCTGTCTGCGAGCACAGCCAATCATAGCGCTCGGCTCACAGCCAGGGAGAGGAAAACCACTCCCCAGGCAAAAGACAAGTCCCCGCCTAATACAAGAAATCCCCACATGTAAAAACTAACGGGGACCGGAGCGCACGAACAGGGGGATATTTTGAAAAAAGAAATGTTGCCTTGACTTTAGCGGGGGCCACCCAGGAAGGTAGTGTAAGTATTTCACTACCTAAATCTTAGTGAAAGGTCCTCTTTAAGGATTCCATAATTCACCTATATTCTAAAAATAGGTCTTGATACCCGACAACCTGATGATCTCTATATTTCTGAGTTTCTATGAATACAATAATCAAACTTTGCCAAATATGATATTATTTAATTATACATGCCGTCACTACGGTACAGCTTGCAGCTTGGTATGCGTGTCACGAACTAGCCGATCATGTAATTGGGTCCTGAGAAGTCAAGTGTGCGTTCCACGATTGGAACGAAAGTTGAACAGGTTTCCACGATGGTTAAGTGTTTACATGTTCGTTTTTTGTTGTTGTTTTATTAACTTGTTTTTAATCGGCACCTGGGCACAATGGATTATGTTGATTTCATATGATGACTAGTTATGCACCTATATGAATTAATGGAACATTACAAATATTTCACCTGTATAATTATGATCACGATTATGCCTGTGGTTATACACAGTACACTGTTTTTTTTTCCCTTTCTTTTTAATAATCATGGTTATTTAAATATATTTACACATAATTATTTTAATTAATGAACTATATTGTTAACTCTATTTATATGCACTGAGCACTTTTGTCATATATCACTGCTTGAGAAAGGTCCCAGGAAGAGGACTGAAACGTTGAAGTTTGGTGACTAAACACACATCTTTTTTTACTTTGCCATGGTAATTTTTGGCTTTGTGTTTTGGGCATTGAATGACTCCCATAAACACTGGGACTCGCCAGTGTTTTTTGCTGTGCTGCTCACAAATTTTAGACTTGATATAATGCAATAGCTATTAAACATATACCATACATTTTCTTTTACTGCTCCTATGTACAAGAATATAACTACTATAATACTGCTTCTGATGAGCAAGAATATAACTACTATAATACTGATCCTATATACAAGAATATAACTACAATAATACTGCCTCCTATGTAAAATAATATAACTGCTATAATACTGCTCCTATGTACAAGAATATAACTGCTTTAATACTGCCTCCTATGAACAAGAATATAACTACTGTAATACTGCTTCTTATGAACAAGAATATAACTACTATAATACTGCCTCCTATGTACGAGAATATAACTACTATAATACTGCCTCCTATGTTCAAGAATATAACTGCTATAATACTGCTCCTATATACAAGAATATAACTGCTATAATACTGCTCCTATGTATGAGAATATAAGTACTATAATACTTCCTCCTATGTTCAAGAATATACCTGCTATAATACTGCCTCCTATCGACATGAATATAACTGCTATAATACTGCCTCCTATGTACAAGAATATAACTACTGTAATACTGCTCCTATGTACAAGAATATAACTACTATAATACTGCTTCTTATGAACAAGAATATAACTACTATAATACTTCTCCTATGTACAATAATATAACTACTATAATACTGCTCCTATGTACAAGAATATAACTACAATAATACTGACTCCTATGTACAAGAATATAACTACTATAATACTTCTCCTATGTACAATAATATAACTACTATAATACTGCTCCTATGTACAAGAATATAACTACAATAATACTGACTCCTATGTACAAGAATATTACTACTATAATACTTCTCCTATGTACAATAATATAACTACTATAATACTGCTCCTATGTACAAGAATATAACTACAATAATACTGACTCCTATGTACAAGAATATTACTACTATAATACTGCTCCTATGTACAAAAATATAACTACTATAATACTACTCATATGTACAAGAATATAACTACTATAATACTGCTTCTACGTGCAAGAATATTACTACTATAATACTGCCTCCTATGTACAAGAATATAACTACTATAATACTACTCATATGTACAAGAATATAACTACTATAATACTGCTCCTATGTACAAGAATATAACTACTATAATACTGACTCCTATGTACAAGAATATAACTACAATAATACTGACTCCTAAATGTACAAGAATATAACTACAATAATACTGCCTCTTATGTACAAGAATATTACTACTATAATACTGCTCCTATGTACAAGAATATAACTACTATAATACTGTCTCCATGTACAAGTATATAACTACTATAATACTGCCTCCTATGTACAAGAATATTACTACTATAATACTGCTCCTATGTACAAGAATTTAACTACTATAATACTGCCTCCTATGTACAATAATTTAACTACTATAATACTGTCTCCATGTACAAGTATATAACTACTATAATACTGCCTCCTATCTACAAGAATATAACTGCTATAATACCGCTCCTATGTACAAGGATATAACTACTATAATACTGCATTCTTTGTACAGGAATATAACTACTATAATACTGCCTCCTATGTACAAGAATATAACTACTGTAATACTGCTCCTATGTACAAGAATATAACTACTATAATACTGCTTCTCTTGAACAAGAATATAACTACTATAATACTTCTCCTATGTACAATAATATAACTACTATAATACTGCTCCTATGTACAAGAATATAACTACTATAATACTGCCTCCTATGTACATGAATTTAACTACTATAATACTGTCTCCATGTACAAGTATATAACTACTATAATACTGCCTCCTATGTACAAGAATATAAATACTATAATACTGCTCCTATGTACAAGACTATAACTACTATAATACTGCCTCCTATGTACAGGAATATAACTACTATAATACTGCTCCTATGTACAAGAATATAACTACTATAATGCTGCTCCTATGTACAAGAATATAACTAATGTAATACTGTGCCTTCGGCACACAAATATTTGTATATACTTGTATATTCATAGAATAGGAGAAAAAAAACAAATGTGTCCATTCCTCAGTTCCGTGCTTGCTCGACATCATGAAATAAAACAATCCCCTAATACGCAGCTCAAGTGTTTCATATCAGTATACATGATTGTGTGGCCTCCGCTGGGTGCGGGGTGTATGGTCCGATCATATACCTTCTGTTTCAGCTGTAAGACGGTCTGTTTTATTTGGTGAAATTCCTTACAAGTATCCGAGCAAATTCCTGGTTTCAGCACGTTGTTGGATTGTTCGAATTCTCCTGTAAGTAAAGTAACGTTTGTTAGCCTGGAATATACTCATTGCCTTCTGTAAAGGTGCGAACTCCCCTCGCTGACAGACCCCTCGTATTATCACATTTGGTGTTTCTCATTTATTCTGCAGCATTAAACACTTGGTGAAATCATACTGAGAAATTTACTCGTTCTCAAAGAGATGAGATTTTTATAGTGGAGAACAGGACTGATTGTAGAAGACAGAAGCAAATAAACGCAACAGAATTTACAGTCACAGGAGCATACGTAATATAAAAATATGGCTGCTTTCTTCCTCTCACAGTACCACCCTTGTTCATGGCTGTGTCTGCTACTGCAACAGAACACCATTTACTTGAATATTAGATGCAACCCATGGGCAGGTATGGCAGTGTTTTTGGAGAAAATTAGACATGTATTTTTGACTCTCCAAAATTCCCCTTCAAGTACAATATTGAAAGGGCTTTCCATTCTTCTGTAGATAAAGCTTCACTACTGTAAAATGAAGTTCTGCAACTCTCTACTATAATCTAGGGGGAGGAGGATGGGGGATTTATCAACACTATTGGTCAGTGGTGTGTCAAAATAGCCAAGACAGATACCCATCGCTTGTTAAAAAGTCCAACTGTGGCTCATTGGCGCTATTGTGTTGGACACCTTTGCAGTGGTTTTTCTTTTATTGTCCATTTGCATCCTAAATCTAAAATTAAGAAACTTTAAGGGAGATTTATCAAAGTGGCGTAAAGTAGAACTGGCTTAGTTGCCCATAGCAACCAATCAGATTCCATTTTTCATTTTCCAAAAATGAAAGGTGGACTTTGATTAGTTGCTATGGGCAACTAAGCCAGTTCTACTTTACACCAGTTTGATAAATTTCCCCCTTTATACATAGTCGAACTCTACTTCTGTTTCTGATGCATCTGTCTGCTCTCCCCCTCCCTTCTCTAATTGTAGCAACAGCAGCAGGGAAGGGGATAATGTTGTATACAGTACATATTTGGAGAGGTGGGAAGCATTCAAGGAGGGCAGCTCGCACAAGCTGTCGACAGGAAGGAAAGCTCACACTAGACAGTTTTAAAGGGGAAGACAGCAGCATCCTGGACACACAGATCTAGCCTATAATAGTGGTATACAAGTCTGAAACCAGGAACTGGTTGCAAACTGAATGTTATGGTCTAAAAATAAATGAAGGAATGAAGATTGCAACCTTTACAAGTCAAAGGTGTCCATATCCTTAAAAGACTTATATAACTTTTTGCTGAAATTATCAAACATGTGTGCCTTGAAAACACTATGGGGGTCATTTACGACCAGATATACGCCACTTTTTTGGCGATATCTGGTGCAGATTGTGTCACACGCCGGTCTTAATAAGTGTGCCCCTATGCTTTTGTGCCTTGAGCTGTAAACACTGCAAGTTGTGCCTGTACTGCACAACCACTAAACTTGAGCCACAAATGGAGTAAACTTCAGTTTAGCAAACCAAATTTGTGTGCATCTTGCTGCAAACTTCCCCTGACTTGGACATCTTACACAAGCAGAGCACTGTTTTCTGACACTTTCCTATCAAGAGTCAGAAAATATTGAAATATGAGTCAAGCTTTGATTTAGAAAAATGGTCTGGAATATAGCAGAGCTAGAGAAGGAATGATCTTACACATAGCAGAGCCGGTGAATGAATGATCTGGCACCTTACAAAGTTGGAAAAGAATTGGTCTAGCACAGAGCAGCACTAGAGAAGGGGTGGTCTGGTGCATACAGGTGCTTAAGAAGGAGTGGTCTGGCACATAGTAGTGCTGGAGTAGAATGAACTGGCACATACAAGTGCTTGGGAAGGAGTGGTCTGGCACATAATAGAGCTAGAAAGGAATGATCTGGCACACCGCAGAGCTGAAGGAGTAGTCTGGCACACGCAGGGCAAAAGGAGTGGTCTGGCACCTAAAAGTACTTAGAAAAGAATGGACTTGCACAAATCTGAATTGGAGAAGGGGTTACCAGGCACATAGAGCTGGTGAGGAAGTGGTCTGACACATGCAACTGCTTTTGAAGGTATGGTTTGTCACACAGCAGAGCTGGAGTGTATTGAGTGGAATGAAGTAGCATATGAAGTAGATAAAGTTATCTGTCATACTAAAAGGAGCTAGAGAAGAAGGAGTGGTCTGGTACATAATACAGCTGTATAAGGTGTTGTACATAGCACAACTGGAGAAAGAGTTGTCTGATACATCGCAAAGCTAAAGAAGGAGTTGTGTGGTACATAGCACAGCTAGAGAAGGAGTTGTCTGGTACATAGCACAGCTGGGAAAGGAGTTGTCTGGTACACAGCACAGCTAGAGAAGGAGTTGTCTGGTACACAGCACAGCTAGAGAAGGAGTTGTCTGGTACATAGCACAGCTAGAGAACGAGTTGTCTGGTGCATAGCACAGCTGGAGAAGGAGTTGTCTGGTACATAGCACAGCTGAGGAAGAAGTTGTCTGGTACACAGCACAGCTAGAGAAGGAGTTGTCTGGTACACAGCACAGCTAGAGAAGGAGTTGTCTGGTACATAGCACAGCTGGGCAAGGAGTTGTCTGGTACATAGCACAGTTAGAGAAGGTGTTGTCTGGTACATAGCACAGCTGGAGAAGGAGTTGTCTGGTACATAGCACAGCTGGGCAAGGAGTTGTCTGGTACATAGCACAGCTAGAGAAGGAGTTGTCTGATACATAGCACAGGTGGAGAAGGAGTTGTCTGGTACACAGCACAGCTAGAGAAGGAGTTGCCTGGTACACAGCACAGCTAGAGAAGGAGTTGTCTGGTACATAGCACAGCTGGAGAAGGAGTTGTCTGTTACACAGCACAGCTGGAGAATGAGTTGTCTGGCAAATAAGTGGTTGGGAAGGAGTGGTCCTACACAAAGTAGAGCTAGAGAATGAGTTGTCTGGCATACAGCAGAGCTGTAGAAGGAGTGGTCTGGAACATAGCAGTGCTGGAGAAGGAATGGTCTGGATTATAGCACAACTAGAGAGGAGTGCTCAGCCACACAAGTGCCTGGGAAGAAGTGGTCTAGCACATTTCAAGACTGGACATAGAGTGGTCTGGCAAATAAGAGTTTGGGGCAAGGTGGTCTGAGATGCTAAAAAGAGCTGGATTTGAAGGAGTGGACTAGAGCATAGCAGAGCTGACACATTGGCCTATGATTAGTATAGACAGTCAAGATTTTCTATAAAACTCCAATGTCGGTAGGCTTGAGTTATGAACTGATGAATTGTTAAATTGATATAATGGAGGGCTCTCCCTATCTGGGAGGGTATTTGCATATTAAAGACTCTCAAACAATAGTTATAAGTTGATTAGTTGATACATAAATGAAAAAAGGAAATTAAAACAAGGAATTACCAAATTAAAAACAAAAGAAGGAAGGTATATGGAAGAGGATAAAGAACTAGCTGACTGCCTCAATGAATACTTCTGTTCAGTTTTTACAAAGGAAAATGAAGGAGAAGGACCTCAGTTAGGGAGGAAGACTAATGAATCCTTTGATGCATGTGTCTTTACAGAGGAAGAGGTTCTAAGTCAGCTGTCCAAAATTAATACAAATAAATCACAGGGGCCTGATGGGATACACCCAAAGCTATTAAAAGAGCTTAGAGGTGTACTAGCAAATCCATTAACAGATTTATTTAGCCAATCACTGGTAACAGGTGTCGTCCCAGAAGATTGGAAATTAGCAAACGTTGTGCCAATTCACAAGAAAGGTAGTAGAGAGGAATCAGGCAACTATAGGCCAGTAAGCCTGACATCAATAGTGGGGAAATTAATGGAAACCATACTCAAGGAGAGGATTGTGGAACATCTAAAAACCCATGGGTTGATTGATAAAAAACAGCATGGGTTTACTTCAGGAGATCATGTCAAACTAATCTTATTGACTTTTTTGATTGGGTGACTAAAATAATAGATGGCGGAGGTGCAGTAGACATTGCCTATCTGGACTTTAGTAAGGCATTTGATACTGTCCCACATAGAAGGCTTATCAATAAACTGCAGTCTTTGAGCTTGAGCTCACATATTGTTGAATGGATTAGGCAGTGGCTGAAGGACAGAAAACAGAGGGTTGTAGTCAATGGAGTATATTCAGACCATAGTATTGTTACCAGTGGGGTACCTCAGGGATCTGTTCTGGGACCCATATTGTTTAATATCTTTATCAGCGAAATTGCAGAAGGCCTCAATGGTAAGGTGTGTCTTTTTGCTGATGACACAAAGATTTGTAACAGGGTTGATGTTCCTGGAGGGATACACCAAATGGAAAAGGATTTAGGAAAACTAGAGGAATGGTCAAAAATCTGGCAACTAAAATTTAATGTCGATAAGTGCAAGATAATGCACCTGGGGCGTAAAACCCAAGAGCAGAATATAAAATCAGTGATACAGTACTAACCTCAGTATCTGAGGAAAGGGATTTAGGGGTCATTATATCAGACGACCTAAAGGTGGGCAGACAATGTCAGAGAGCAGCAGGTAATGCCAGCAGAATGCTTGGGTGTATAGGGAGAGGCATTAACAGTAGAAAGAGGGAGGTGCTCGTGCCGCTCTACAGAGCACTAGTGAGACCTCATTTGGAGTATTGTGTGCAGTACTGGAGACCATATCTGCAGAAGGATATTCAGAGAAGAGCTACTAAACTAGTACATGGATTGCAGGACAAAACTTACCAGGAAAGGTTAAAGGACCTTAACATGTATAGCTTGGAAGTAAGAAGAGACAGAGGGGATATGATAGAAACTTTTAAATACATAAAGGGAATCATCACGGTAAAAGAGGAGAGAATATTTAAAAGAAGACAAACTGCTACAAGAGGACATAGTTTTAAATTAGAGGGGCAAAGGTTTAAAAGTAATATCAGGAAGAATTACTTTACTGAGAGAGTAGTGGACGCATGGAATAGCCTTCCTGCAGAAGTGGTAGCTGCAAATACAGTGAAGGAGTTTAAGCATGCATGGGATAGGCATAAGGCCATCCTTCATATAAGATAGGGCCAGGGGCTATTCATAGTATTCAGCATATTGGGCAGACTAGATGGGCCAAATGGTTCTTATCTGCCGACACATTCTATGTTTCTATGTTTCTATGTTTCTATGTAAAAAACTGTAAATGCACCCCCAAGAATATCAAGCGCTAACGATTGTCGTGCCCAAATTACACGAGTAGCGCAGCAGTGATACAAACCAGCCGGGGACGCGCTGAAAGGTCCCCATGGAAACTACCCCCCCTGCATGACATCACATACAACTTGTAGATCGAACGGTGCGGGAGGAGTTCGGATTGACTCAGGTAACCCTGCTCCTCCCCCGCTCTCCACAGGATGATGACGGGCACTGACAGACTGATAAAGAGGCGGAGCTTCCCATTTATAAGGAAGGTAAAGCCACCATATGAGTGCCATTGCCGTTTTTGTATCACTGCTAACTGACACGCCGCTCCCTGAAGAGCCAAATATTTATGGCGAAACGCGTCGGTGGAATACAAGTTAGCAACTAGTAGGGACTACATTCCTACTAGAGTTGATGTGAGTTGAGCGAACTTCTATTTTTAGTTCGGCGTCCAAAGTTCGGGATCGGGTTATCGTAGCATCCCGTTATGGATTCCGCTACCGCGGACCATAACGGCATTTGGAACCCATAAGGGGCTGCTTCATTGAACCCGAACCTTGGACAACTCTAAGGACCTGGGGTGACGTCACCGTCATGTGATCAGTTCAGGGGGCGTGGCTCAGTACTGGATCACCTCTTATTCAATCCAGTGCTGAGCCACGCCCCCTGCACTGATCCATGACGGTGACGTCACCCCAGGTGCTTAGGGTTGTCCAAGGTTCGGGTTCAATGAAGCAGCCCCTTATGGATTCCAAGTTCGCTCAACTCTAGTAGGAATGTATCAGTCTAGGCCAGAGTTTCCGGTCGGCTGGGGGTCGCTCTTGTCAGGGCGGGTGCTCCAACTACAGCCATGCTAGTGATCCCCTAATACAAGACTAGTATTCAATAGGGACAGCTGATGCAAGTTATTGAGTGTAGGGATCACCCACCCATTTGAATGACCCAGCCAATTCTCAATACCAGTTATACCCAGCCAGACTTTGTGATTTACTTACCTTTTTCTATAAACACATTTTATTTTAAGTAATTATATTTAAGGTTAAGTTTTACTATACAAATGACATGGCTTAGCTGGTGACAGAGTGGTCCAGCACAATAAGCAGAGCTACCCTCCTATTGCGCGCCAAGATTTACATATCCAAAAAAGAAAACTTAACAACAAAACATAACCAAAGGAAACATAACCAGTGGCGTTGCAAGGGGGGTGCAGCAGGTGCGGGCCGCACTGGGTGACACCAGTCTGATGGGGTGAGTTACATGCCGGACCAAAGTTCCCAGCACCACTAGAACCCCCCCCCCCGTAAGCGAGGTGAGCTGCTGCCAGGGTGGGAAAGGGGGTGCTGGGGCTCTAAGTTTCTGGGGAGGGGGGTGGGGGGTGGGGGGTAGTATGACGCCATTTTCTACTGCACCAGGTGACACCGGCCCTAGCAACACCACTGAACATAACAAAAGTTTACTAATTAGAGTAAAGAACAAGCTTTGAGTGTATAGAGACTTTTGACACCTACATCAGTGCAGTACTGCCTCTCACCACTTGGTGGTGCTCCTCTCAATGCTCTAATCATACCATGCATCTTTTCACAGCTGGAACTGCAGAAAATGCCCTTATCTGCAGATATGGCTTATGTGTAACGTATATTAGACTGGAATTATATGGAATAGGGACAAATATTGAACTTATTTACTTGATGGATGTGGTAATACAGATCTTCCTGGCTGCGGAGTGCCAATGTGTTTGCAATTTAAATTTGTAACAATAATTATTATTGGTTTAACCCACTTCTATGTATCACAGGTAATAAATTATAAAAATATGAAAAGCATAAAACATTTTCTCGAAAACTCCAAGAGCAGCAGGGGAAAGCGACGTTTGATCTACACTAGAAAACACAAGCCATTAAATACTTGGGCAGATATTCATCTTCATTTCTAAAGCAGTTCCAGACAAAGTAAATGAGATTAGCATTGCTTTTTCTGAAGATATGTGAAATTCGAAATGTTCCAGACCTGACCTGAAGAACGCTGCAGATAGGTGACCCCTGCTCTGTGTATTGTCAAGGGAGATGCGCTATCTTTCATTAAACTTTCTTCCAGCTTTTATTTAGCACTGCTTGGCTGCATTTATCTAACCTTTTAAATTATTATAATGGTCTTGACGATTTTTTTTTCTCGTAAACGAACAAAATGCTGACCTCTTGTTTCGCTGAGAGAATGTAGCGTGATGGATGTTATGACTAATGCAATATTAATGACTAACACTCCGTGCATTAAAATAAAGGGAGATTCACACACGGCAGAGTTGAAAATTCTGCGACTGTCCCTTGAGTGGGATTCGGAGAAATCCATGTGCTTGCTGCAAAAAGAATACCATTCACGTAAGCGTAATTGATTTTCAGCTGCAGAAATGTATGCAACAAATCTGTCACATGGGATAAATGATGAAATTCTGTCTTCCTGCAGACACCACTAGGGGGAGCTCAATGCCTTTGGATATATAAAGCTAGTATTGAACACAATGGGAGTTGTAGAAATCTGCATACAGCTCCCTCTAGTGGCAGCTCCATACAAACACTATGATGAGGGAAAGTAGAGTAAGCAGGTCATTGCCAAACTCCCTCTCTCATGGGCTTCAATACAGTCCCGTAAATTTCAGAGACACATAAAAAAGTTGAAATGTACATGATTTGGGCTGTTTTTTCATATAAACATGATAAGGGTCCAGTGTTACATTTTTCCTTTGTTTCTCTTTTCCACTACAGACACTTGGAAATATTAGCAACGTGTCTGTTACCTCCACTAGGGGGCAAACTATAAAAAGTTTTTATTCAGGTCAATAGGATCTCTATAATGCTGTAGACAGCTTGCCCTCTAGTGGTGACAGCAGGAAGTGCAGTTTTATACAAGTACATAGCTGCTTTTTTCCAGAAACAGCACCACATCTGTCCATGGGTTGCGTCTAGTATCGCAGCTCAGTTTCACTGAATGGAGCAGAGCTGCAATATAACACACAACTTGCAGACAGATGTGGTGCTATTTAAGAATCTTGAACTACCTCCTTAAGAGGCTGAGCATTGGATCCTTACCATGGATAATAAGAAAATGCTGCAAATCATTTATACTCTCGGTTTCTGCACTTAACATGTTTTTTCTGGTTTTGATTTTTCAGCTTTTTTTTTTCTGTAGTCTTACCTTGATTTCCCCTGGTGCAGGTTTTACCATCTTCTTCCAAGAAATAACCTTCGTGACACTCGCACTTGTAACTTCCCACAATGTTGATGCAGATCTGAGAACAGACCGTCTGATTCTTCAGCGCACACTCATCGATATCTGTAAAGTTACAAAACATGCAATCACTTGAAGAACGGCCTTACCAAAAGACTAGCGAAGCGGAGTGATCCAGCTTTCCTATATTCTTTAGCTTTATGTCCACTTTTATAAATATTTGCATCTAATATGAAAAATAAAGCAATTTTGCCTTGATTTAATTTTAACTGCCTACAGCTATTAAGCAGATCTCCATGGTAACAGACTACAAACAAACCAAGTGTAGTCTGAACCTGCAATCATGAGGTCCCCTGCTTCTGGGTAACCTACTTTATGCATACTGGCCAAAGGTCGCTATTTCGGTGGGACAATCTTCTGCAACGCACTGCATAATAGCAGTGGGGTTTAGGCAAACCCCACCCAATGGTTGGGCTGTTCCCAACAATGACATGAATTTTGGGATCTAATTGTTTCCACAAATGTAAATGTGTGTTAACGAGAATTAACAACCAGCTAGAAATGACCATGACTGCCGAATCATGGTTTGTAGTCTGTTACCATAGAGATAGATAACTCTACAGACCAAAAAATTACAACAGGAAACTTTTAATCTAGATCATTTGCAAAGTTACCTGTTTTTTTATTTTATTTTAGAGACATCTAGATGAATAAAAAAGATGGATGAAGGAGGAATTAGCCTTAGAATGGCAAATCTGCCTAGTACTACTTTAATATGGGGGTAGAGGATATGTCACTGGACAATTAGGTATATGGGGGTGATCACTCAACTTTCCTGGAAAGAAATATGACTAATAAAAAGCAGTGATGAGCCCCAATGAACCACAATGATGGCCATATTGGTCTCCCAAGAAAGCAGATATAACATACATGGCCAAACAGAATCAGCAGAAGAAGACCCCATGACCATTTTCACATATGAAGGGGAAATACTAGCAATAACCTGGAGCCTGGTCCACCCAAGCACAACGTCCCGGGATACATCTGAAGAACATGACTTTTATGGGAACACTTGGCGACGTCAAAGGAGGAACATATTCATTTTCCAAGACTTCCTCAAGCCCTAGACAATTGTCTTCTCAACACTGCTCGTCATTTTTCACTTGTCTGAAAGCGTCCAAGGACACATTCACGATGACTTCAGAGACGGCAAAAAAAAAAAAAAAAAGATTCCTCCCGAATCTTGGAGCACGTCATGAAATTTCCTGCTCCCCTTCCTCGAGAACTGATGAGGCTTCTACATCTTTACGTCCTACCTACGTGTGATGCTGATGAAAATGTCTCCTCCGAGATCTCTGAGCAGTCCTCGCCTGAACTGAATAATTGGATCATCTATCAGACCGCAATGTAGTCATTGGACGATATGGGCATGAAGAATAGGATTGCACTCTCCATTGAGCTTGCTTCGGCCTTGAAAGTGTTTTTTAATCTTAAGGAGATATCACGTTTCAGCCTTTTCTTCTAGATGGGATCTTGGTGTTTTACGAGACATTCTGCAGTGGTGATTGACTCTCGGCGGTTGCCAAACACAGCACATCGTACATCCATTTTTATATAAAACATCAATAACAGGCTCTTACTTTTCACCAGAGAGCAGTTTTCACCAGGAAAGTGTAGTACTTAACCCATCCATTCCTATTATTCTTTCTGCATCGAGAACGTCCCATCTAATTTTATTTGGCCTGGTTGGCTGCAGGAGCTCACGGATGAAGGATCTGATTTTTTGGAAGTCTTGCAGAGGATAAATGAGGAGAATGTAACACCATTATTGTTGTTTTTGGCCTGGCTGTTACCATGCTAAACAGGCAAATAGAGTCCACAAGGGAACCCACTAATGGCTGGGTGGTGGTAATTTTTACTAATGATTGTCATGGGTGGTTACAATGATAGAATTCTTTCCCTTTATGCTGAAATTTTTGGAGTCCTTTTTCTCGTGTCCTCAAAACTCAGGGCAGAATTAAAGGTGTCCATATGTCTATGGAGGCTCTCATTCATCTAGGACATGGTATATCAGTAGTATGAAGGCTCTCATTCATCTAGGACATGGTATATCAGTAGTATGAAGGCTCTCATTCATCTAGGACATGGTATATCAGTAGTATGAAGGCTCTCATTCATCTAGGACATGGTATATCAGTAGTATTAAGTCAGAGTAAATGAACCTGTTATATTTTCTCTTGAAAATGTTTTCGATAGTCATCCGACTAGCTTTTAGAATGACTTGTATAAGAAATCTCCGGCATTAAATAGTGCTGATTCACGCTTCAGTCAGCATGATCTGTTCATCATAATCAAAACAAGGTCAGGGACCAAATGGAGGTAAGATGTTGATTGCAATTCGTACGACTGAAGCTATTAGGTGTGATTAAACTGCCTTGGGAGAGGTGTTAGAACAACATTGTACTGAGTTACTCACCCTGCCTCAATCCAGTCCCACACTGAGGATGCCAAGTATAAAAGGACAATATCTGACTGGATACTCTTGCCTGTGAATTTAAGGGGCTCTGCAGCTCTACAAAACTGATGGCCTATCCTTAGGATCAGAATGGTGCCAACTCTTGGCACCCCAGCTGATCAATGATTACAACTTCCTCATCATTGTGTCACCAGACACAGGACCGAACTTTTCATAGCGGCTGTCTCTGGTATTACATCACAGTCCTGGTCATATGAAATAGATGCTTTTGGAGTGGGCTGTAATACCAGGGTGGGGGCTATTTTTTCATTTTATAAATTGCTCTGTAAGGGAAATTGAAGCCCAAAAGTTTTTTTTACACTCAATGCAATTTAACTGGGTTTTTCAAGATATTGGTGACTATCCTCACTCCGGTGAGAGCTGGCAGCCTACTTGCAGCTCACCAAGCACAGGGCTGTCCATTATATAGTGGCTGTGCTTGGTGTTGTAGCCCAGACCCATTCACTTGAATGACACTGAGCCGCACCTAGACCATGTGACAGATAATTGTGATATCACCTTCCTAGGAAGAGGCTCTGGCTGAGAGCTGCAGTCTCTTCCAACAGCTGACCATTGAGGCTGCCGAGGATCGGACCCCCACTGATCTGATATTCACCTATTGTTACAGATATGTGAGTGTGGACCCACTGTGCCAACTAACCGGATTGGCGAAGGGCTAAGCCTAAGGGCCTTATTCTGGCGCTTCCTGGTATTCACCCTTTACCTCGTAAGGGATCTGGACTTCGCTGAGGGTTAGAAGTCAGACCACTACCTCCTGGGATAGTCCCAGTGTAGTTGTAAGCTGACCCACTGTTGTCAGGGACTGACAGGGACAGCACCAGAAGCTAAACTTGACTAGAAAGGGCAGGTGTACACAGGCAGAGTGGGTCAGGTTAGGAGTACACCAGGAACACAATCAGGAGCAATCCAGTATAAAGGCAGATCGCAGAAGCACTAGACTTCACAACACCTTTGCTGGTAACTAGGGAACCTAAAGCTCAGGCACCCTCAGAGTGAAAAGACCCAGAGGCACCCAACCATTAGTGAAGGAAGGATTTGGAAGCGTGTACACTGGCCCCTGTAAGAGGCCATTGGTGAGTGCATGTGCACCTTAAGGAGACAGAGGCTGAAGCACAAGGCAGAAGCATGAAGACAGCAGCCTGGTGAGAGGAGCAGGTCTCATACCTGCAGGGGAGACCAGGGCAGTGGCAGATACAGACAGCTGATCTATCCTGAGAATAGGTGATTAACCATCTCAGCCCTCCTAGCTTAAACACCCTTAATGACCAGGCCACTTTTTACAATTCTGCACTACACTACTTTCACCGTTTATTGCTCCGTCATACAACTTACCACCCAAATGAATTTGACCTCATTTTCTTCTCACTAATAGAGCTTTCATTTGGTGGTATTTCATTGTTGCTGACATTTTTACTTTTTTTGATATTAATAAAAAATGACTGAAATGTTTGCAAAAAAATGACATTTTTCGCTTTCTGTTGTAAAATTTTTCAAAAAAAAAAAACTACATTTCTATATAAATTTTTCTCTAAATTTATTGTTCTACATGTCTTTGATAAAAAAAAAAATGCAATAAGTGTATATTTATTGGTTTGGGTAAAAGTTATAGCGTTTACAAACTATGGTGCAAAAAAGTGAATTTCGGCATTTTGAAGCAGCTCTGACTTTCTGAGCACCTGTCATGTTTCTTCAGGTGCTAGAATGCCAGGAAAGTATAAATACCCCCCAAATGACACCATTTGAGAAAGAAGACACCCCAAAGTATTCGCGGAGGGGCATGGTGAGTTCATGTATGATTTTATTTTTTCACAAGTTAGCGGAAAATGACACTTTCTGTGGAAAAAAATATAATAATAAAGTTTCAATTTCTGCTAACTTCTAGCAAAAAATAAAAAATCTCCCACGGACTCACTATGCCCATCAGTGAATACCTTGGGGTGTCTTCTTTCCGAAATGGGGTCATTTGTTGGGTGTGTTTACTGTTCTGGCATTTTGGGCGGGGCTAAATTGTGAGCAACCCTGTAAAGCCTAAAGGTACTCGTTGGACTTTACACCCCTTTACGCACCTAGGCTGCAAAAAAGTGGCACACATGTGGTATCGCCATACTCAGAAGAAGTAGGGCAATGTGTGGGGTGTATTTTTACATATACCCATGCTGGGTGAGAGAAATATCTCTGTAAATTGTCAACTTTGTATAAAATTTTTAAAAAGTTGTCATTTACAAAGATATTTCTCTCACCCAGCAGGGGTATATGTAAAAATACACCCCAAAACACATTGCCCTACTTCTCCTGAGTACGGCGATACCACATGTGTGGCACTTTTTTGACGCCTAGGTGTGCAAAGGGGCCCAAATTCCAATGAGTACCTTTAGGATTTCACAGGGCATTTTTACGCATTTGGATTCCAAACTATTTCTCACACATTAGGGGCCCCTAAAATGCCAGGGCAGTATAAATACCCCACAAGTGACCCCATTTTAGAAAGAAAATAACGCAAGGTATCCCGTGAGGGGTATGGTGAGTTCATGTAAAATTTTATTTTTTGTCACAAGTTGGAATATGAGACTTTGTAAGAAAAAAAAAAAAAAGTCAATTTCCGCTAACTTGTTAAAAAAAAAAAATCTTCTATGAACTCGCCATGCCCCTCACGGAATACCTTGGGGTGTCTTCTTTCCAAAATGGGGCCACATGTGGGGTATTTATACTGCCCTGGCATTTTAGGGGCCCTAAAGCGTGAGAAGAAGTCTGAAATCCAAATGCGTAAAAATGCCCTCCTAAAGGGTACTCATTGGAATTTGGGCCCCTTTGTGCATCTTGGCTGCAAAAAAGTGTCACTCATGTGGTATCGCCGTACTCAGGAGAAGTAGGGCAATGTGTTTTGGGGTGTATTTTTACATATACCCATGCTATGTGTGAGAAATATGTCTGTAAATGACCACTTTTAAAAAAATGTATACAAAGTTGTCAATTTACAGAGATATGTCCGCAAAAATAGATGCGGATCCATTCAGTGTGAATGGGGCCGGCGGTGATGCGGAGAGCACACTATGTGCTCTCCGCATCAGCATTTGCGGAGCTGCGGCCGCGAACTTCCGGGTTTCGGCCCCAAAACATCAGGCCGCAGCTCCACAAAAGATAGAGCATGTCCTATTCTTGTCCGCAATTGAAAAGGCATTTTCTATATACAGTTGTGTTTAAAATTATTCAACCCCCAATGCTGTAAAGGGTTTTAGGGAATGTAGTGTACATTTGTAATTGTGTTCAGAATGAAATCTAACAAGGACTTTTTAAAGAACCAAATGCAACTAATATGACATCAATTGTTTTTGTAATACAGTATTAAATGTTTTTTTTGTGATTTCTTCATTGACACAATTATTCAACCCCTTAAAGACGACCACTCTTAAGAACAGAGGTTCATTCAAGTGTTTTTGATCAGGTATTGAAAACCCCTGTGGATGTCAAGGAGCAGCAATCAAGCAGAATAAGCCCCAATTAGGCAGATGTAAAATGACTGTGATACTCAGCTCCTTCTAGACATTTACTGGTGTGTTTACAGACATGGTGAAGTCAAGAGAATGGTCCAGGAAGACAAGAGAAGAGGGGATTTCTCTTTACAG
The DNA here is from genome assembly GCA_033119425.1 of Bufotes viridis. NCBI lineage: Eukaryota > Metazoa > Chordata > Amphibia > Anura > Bufonidae > Bufotes > Bufotes viridis. The sequence continues at coordinate 33,261,885 of CM065589.1, forward strand.
GAAGGGCAATGGCTATAAGAAGATTGCAAAGATGTTAAACATACCAAGAGACACCATAGGAAGCATCATTCGCAAATTCAAGGCAAAGGGCACTGTTGAAACGCTACCTGGTCGTGGCAGAAAGAAGATGCTGACTTCGACTGCTGTGCGCTACCTGAAGCGCAAAGTGGAGAAAAGTCCCCGTGTGACTGCTGAGGAACTGAGAAAAGATTTGTCAGATGCGGGTACTGAAGTTTCAGCTCAGACAATAAGGCGCACACTGCGTAATGAAGGCCTCCATGCCAGAACTCCCAGGCGCACCCCCTGCTGTCTCCAAAGAATAAGAAGAGTCAACTGCAGTATGCCAAAAGTCATGTGGACAAACCACAAAAGTTTTGGGATAGTGTTCTGTGGACTGAGGAAACAAAATTAGAACTGTTTGGGCCCATGGATCAACGCTATGTTTGGAGGAGGAAGAACAAGGCCTATGAAGAAAAGAACACCTTGCCTACTGTGAAGCATGGCGGGGGGTCAATCATGCTTTGGGGCTGTTTTGCTTCTACAGGTACAGGGACAGGTACAGGGAAGCTTCAGCGTGTGCAAGGTACCATGAATTCTCTTCAGTACCAAGAGATATTGGATGAAAATGTGATGCAGTCCGTCACAAACCTGAGGCTTGGGAGACGTTGGACCTTTCAACAGGACAATGATCCCAAGCATACCTCCAAGTCCACTAGAGCATGGCTGCAGATTAAAGGCTGGAACATTTTGAAGTGGCCATCGCAGTCACCAGACTTAAATCCGATTGAGAACCTCTGGTGGGACTTAAAGAAAGCAGTTGCAGCGCGCAATCCTAAGAATGTGACTGAACTGGAGCTTTTGCCCATGAAGAATGGGCGAAGATACCCGTAGATCGCTGCAAGACACTTGTGTCAAGCTATGCTTCACGTTTAAAGGCTGTTATAACTGGAAAAGGATGTTGTACTAAGTACTAAGATTGAATGTCACTTGGGGGTTGAATAAAACTGATAATGATGTGAGCACAGAAAAGACATTTGTGGTTATTTCATTATAAATGTTATGTTATATTTGTCTGACTTACAAGGGCCTCTTTGATTTAATTGTAAACAAGATGACTGAAATTATCAAAATCAGTGTCAAACAAAACACTCAAGTTCAGTGGGGGTTGAATAATTTTGAACACAACTGTAGTTCTGGCAATGTGCGGATCCGCAAAATGCAGAAAGCACATTGCCGGTGTCCGTGTTTTGTGGATTCGCAAAACACATACAGACGTCTGAATGAGCCTTACAGGGGGGTGATTAGTGACAGGGGGGGTGACAGGGGGTGATCAGGGGGGTGACATGGGGTGATCAGGGGTTAATCAGTGACGGGGGGGGGGCGGTTTGGTGATTGGTGCACTTACATAGCTGCCTGTGTCCTCTGGTGGTCCCAAGCAAAAGGGACCACCAGATGAGCAGGCAGCAGGCATATCAGATGCTGTTTACAAAACACCGTCTGATATGCGATTTAGATGGCATTTTTTTCTAACATTTACAGCCTGCCAGCGCATGATCAGCGCTGGCAGACTGTAGTAAAACTTCCTCCCGATGCGATTCTGTGACCTCTCGCCCGATGCGTCAAGGAGGAACATCCCGGCCGCCCGCAGGACGCATTCCTGCATTAGGTGGTCGGGATGTGGTTCATATCAAAATCTTGGTCAATTCCTTCAAGGTTGTAAGAAACCAATTCTACTGGCTATGTACAGCGTTTTAGTTAACCCCATAAGAAGAATAGTTTGGCTAAAACCAAGCACACGTCTAATACAGCGGGACTCGTCGCCACTTGCTTGGCATTGGCAAGAAAAACATTTTTGAGGCTCAGATCTTCTCTATAGAGCAATTTAAAGAATGAAAACTGGTTTGTGATATGTGACATAGGCTACAGTGGATGTATCCATTCTATATTATTTTAATTTCCTTCCGATCCTCACTCTATAACAGTGACATATCCCAGCAAGCTTTGATCCAGGCAAAGTGATGTCCCTCCCCCCCAATATGATGGCTGCTGCATGTACTGATCCCTCTCTGTCCTCTGCAGTGAACACACTAATAAAATTGATTCAATGTGAAATTCGAATGTTTTAGATTAATGAGGGAAACGAGGAATTGCATCGCAATAGTTTTTTCCCTTGAGAGATGATATAAAGATTTCCAGCCTCGTAAAACAATGTGTCAGTTTATCAAACCCCAACGTGGTGCAGGGCATTAGATATTAGAGGCTATCCTTAAAGGATAACTATCGTATTTTTATTTATTTTTTTGACTATTGGATTTTGGTGATTAATATCACCTTGTTGGCCTTGTTTTAATTTTTGATTGTTTAATAAAGAACCCCTAAGAGCCACATTTTTGTCCCCAGTATTGGCTATTGTTACCAGAGATTAAAATCAGATTGCTAGGCATCCTCCGTCTATCAGTTTGCTCAGAGGAAGACGGGGGACGCACAAGCAGGCTGTCTGTGTGCTCGCTCACATTACTGGCCAGAACTGAAATCCAGAGTAAAAGTTGTAAGGGAATGGATAAAAAGCCAGGTCCTCCCGGGCAGCTGATAACAGTGCTGGGCTGTGTGCACTTCTCCACATCCCTGCGCTTGGCAGACGCTCCCTTAGCAGTGCTGTAGAATGTGGCTGGAGCAGCCGGGGAAGGGAGATCTGCCGCCTGCTCAGTGAATAAATGAAAGCATCATGTAGTAAGAGGAGAGCTTGGGCAACCCCTCTGTGTTGTAGGAGGACTACAGGCTTCAGCCAGACATGGGAACTTCACTGCAAGACCCTCCTATACAGTGCTGGTCTTCACTAACTTCACTGCAGGCGTCCTATGGATTAACCCCTGCATGACTGCATGGCTTCACCAACTTCTCTGCATCCTATAAGTAACCCCTGCATGGGTTCAGTAAGTGCAGCCCCCCCATAACCTTGTATTAACCCTTAAATGGCTTCACTAAGTGCAGCCCCCCCATAAACTTGTATTAACCCCTGCATGGGTTCAGTAAGTGCAACCCCCCATTATCCCAGATTAACCCTTAAGCCCTACACGTGGCTCTGCTCTTCCTATAGTGTTAAACCCTGCAGCAAAGTCAGTAAGTTCCATATATACTGTACCATCTGTACCATCTGTATACCATCTCTCCTAAGTTCAATGCAAACTTTTTTTTTGGGGGGGGGCTTGTGTGCATTGTGGGTAGTGAGGGCAGGCTGGATTAGCCTCAGGTGAGGGCAGCGGCAGCCATCTTAACAGAATAGTTAAATTGCAGTTTTATGCAGACTGGTTGCTAAGGGCTGAATCTTATTAAATATGGGGTAAGTAAGTCTAATAGTTATTGATTCAGGAATATTATGTTATTAGTAACTACATATATGAAAATTGAAATTAGGGTCTAAATGTGACAGTTATCCTTTAATTCTTAAGTGAGCGGCAGGCTTTATTTTCTGTAATAAAATTGTACCATAAAATTCCAGTCTGTCCAACACCGCATGATGAAACTGTACTGTACATGATAGATGCAACCACATCGTCCATGCAGACGACTTACTACACTGCAGTACAATTCTACTGGATTGTATTTGTTCTACTGAATAGTCAATGTCAAGTAAAAGGGGGGAGAGTGCAATACCATTTGCGGCCACTAACCAATGTATGGAGCTGTGTCTTCTCTGGTGCCTGTTCTAGGGCAGAGGGGGCAGGGAGTCTAACCTGCCAATCAAATTTTGATGACCTATCCTAAGGATAGGCAATCAATATTAACATCCCATTGAATTATAGAGAGTCTGGTCAGAAGCCTACATTAAAAAGAGTTGCCCCGATTGGTATTTTATTTAGGGGGTCTGTTTTTGTTTGAGGTGGGTCAGTCTGGTCTGGTGGCTATTCATGTACGGGCTCGGAGGGGGGGGGGGGGTATGAAGTTTCAGGGAACCTGTAGTTATTTAGGCAATATAGGCAATTTTAGGTATCCTTATTTATTGATGCGGTCTATGGGTATATGATGGGGGGGGGGGCTGGTCTGGGGTTTGTATTCATTTATGGTGTTCCGTGTTCTGGAGTCTGTAATTATTTTGATGTATAATGAAGGGTAAACAAACTGCGATTCAAATTTTGCAGCCTAGAGATGTGTCCTGTATGCATGGTACACAAAAATGAGCTGCTTTTTCAAAAACTGTCAGTAGCACGTGCACTGCAGAGACAACTCTACCTTCTGAGGTTCAGACCTATGCTGCTGAGACTAATTCTGCTCACCATTGCCTATGCAATAATTTACTGCCTCCTGATGCAAGCAACAATACAGTCTTCTGGTCATAGACACCTAATAAAATACACATTTAAAAGATGCCTACTGAGCAAATTCCTGCATAAATGAACACATTACACACTCCCTCCTCTAGGTGGCAGCATCAACACATGCGCTGAACCATTCAGGCATTTCGCTTCCAATTTCAGATTGTTAAAATATTTCGCAATCTGTTTTGCAAAAATGTTTACAAATTTATTCTGATATTTAGTGAGTAGAAATCCTCTAAGAATTGATTTATTGATCAGAGGCTTTATATCAGTGCAGTAAAATATTAACATATAAATAAATCTGCACACTAGGGATATAATTCCCATATAACATTTTATTTCGGTAACATTTCCAGTAAAATAGTTAGGCTTTTACAGAGATCCAAAGCTTCTTCAATTAATAAATCAGGCTAGGTTTAAGAAGATCAGAGACTAACAAGACTGAGGTGCATCATGAAACAGCCAGGGTTGGCCTTAAAGTAAATTGTCCAGCCTTTTTTTGTTTATCTAAAAAGTTAAAAAATCTGCATTTATCATTTTTTTCATATATATTTCGAACACCAGGCTCTCCAGTTTTCTTATACAGAGTTGCAAATCCCCTGCGTAATCATAGGTTTCCAAAATGACGTTCTGGCTGCCACCACTAGAGGGAGCTTAGGAGTTTACTGTTAAAGGCAATGATAACACAGTATACAGCAAGCTCTTTCTAGTGGTGGTAAATAGAAGCTCATCACAGAAATCTATGTCTGTGTATTGGGGTTTGGAGCTCTGTATCAGAAAAACAAAGATTGAATTTGTACTAATTAGGATATATCCTAACTTGTAGTTATAAGGGACAGCCTTAGAGATTGTAGCCGGCCCCCTGAGCTCCTGGGTCGTAATATAATTTGCACTAACAGGCCTGGTGATCATGATATTAGACTGTAAGTTCGACTCTGACAGGACAGACCATACCGTATTTTTCGTCTTATGGAGTGAATACTAATGAGCACATCCATCATGGAAGTGCTCATTAGTACCGGAGGACCAGGAAGCGGTGAATGCAGCGCTCCCCAGGCTCTGTACTCCATGTTTTCTGGTCCTCCGCTGTCGGCTGTGCTGTGACTGTGCACAGCGTGAGGACGTCAGCACTCTGTCATCTTACACTGTGCGTGTTTGGTCACAGCAGAGTGTATGACAGAAAGAGCTGGTGCTGGATCCTGGGAGCGGAGGCGATGGCTGCTTTTGTCTATTTTATTAGCTCTGAGCAAGGGGCTCTGATCTGAGGTCTGGGGGGTCATTTACATTGGGGGTCTGATCTGAGGTCTGAATGGGGAGGGTTCTTATTCATTTTGGGGCTCTGATCTGAGGTCTGGGGGGTCATTCACATTGGGGATTTTAACTGAGGTCTGATTGGGGGTCTGATTAACATTAGGGATCTGATTAACATTGGGGATTTAATGAAAAAAAACTTTTTTTATTCTCCTCCTCAAAACCTAGGTCATCTTATGGGCAGGTGCGTCTTATAGGGCGAAACATACGGTGGGGATCTGAGCTTTTGCACTGCTGCTCCATTAATTGATATGAGACTTCTGGAGATACCTGATTACAGAGGACCTCCACCAATCCGTGGATAGGGCATAACTTGATAAAACTAAAATACCCCTTTCATTTTCCGAAATCAATATCTAAAAAAACCTGAACAAGCTGATGCTTCCTGTCACTTTTTAGCTGGTGCTGTGGATACAGGAGGACAGAGTCAGCTAGTGCTGTGCATACAGGGGGACAGAATCGGCTAGTGCTGTGCATATAGTGCATACAGGGGGACAGAGTCGGCTAGTGCTGTGCATACAGGGGGACAGAGTCGGCTAGTGCTGTGCATACAGGGGGACAGAATCGGCTAGTGATGTGCATACAGTGCATACAGGGGGACAGAGTCGGCTAGTGCTGTGCATATAGTGCATACAGGGGGACAGAGTCGGCTAGTGCTGTGCATACAGTTGCATACAGGAAGACAGAGTTGGCTAGTGCTGTGCATACAGGGGGACAGAGTCGGCTAGTGCTGTGCATACAGGGGGACAGAGTCAGCTAGTCCCGTCTATACATGGGGACAGAGTCGGTTAGTGCTGTGCATACAGGGGGACAGAGTCGGTTAGTGCTGTGCATACAGGGGGACAGAGTCAGCTAGTGCTGTGCATACAGGGGGACAGAGTCGGCTAGTGCTATGTATACAGGGGGATTGAGTCAGCTAGTGCTGTGCATAGAGGGGGACAGAGTCGGCTAGTGCTGCGTATATAGGGGTACAGAGTCGGCTAGTGTTGTGCATACAAGGGGACAGAGTCGGCTAGTACTGTGTATACATGGGGACAGAGTCGGCTAGTGCTGCGTATTTAGGGGTACAGAGTCGGCTAGTGTTGTGCATACAAGGGGACAGAGTTGGCTAGTGTTGTGCATACAAGGGGACAGAGTCGGCTAGTGTTGGGCATACAGGGGGACAGAGTCGAGTAGTGCTGTGCATACAGGGGGACAGAGTCGGCTAGTGCTGTGTATACAGGGGGACAGAGTAGGCTAGTGCTGTGTATACAGGGGGACAGAGTGGGCTAATGCTGTGTATACAGGGGGACAGAGTTGGCTAGGGCTGTGTATACGGGGAACAGAGTCAGATAGTGCTGTGCATACAGGGGGACAGAGTCGGCTAGTGCTGCGTATACAGGGGGACAGAGTCGGCTAGTGTTGTGCATACAAGGGGACAGAGTCGGCTAGTGTTGGGCATACAGGGGAACAGAGTTGGCTAGTGCTGTGCATACAGGGGGACAGAGTCAGGTAGCGATGTGCATACAGGGGGACAGAGTCGGCTAGTGCTGTGCAAACAGGGGGACAGAGTCGGCTAGTGCTGTGCATACAGGGGGACAGAGTCAGGTAGTGATGTGCATACAGGGGGACAGAGTCGGCTAGTGCTGTGCAAACAGGGGAACAGAGTCCGGCTAGTGCTATGTATACAGGGGGATCGAGTCAGCTAGTGCTGTGCATAGAGGGGGACAGAGTCGGCTAGTACTGTGTATACATGGGGACAGAGTCGGCTAGTGGTGCGTATATAAGGGTACAGAGTCGGCTAGTGTTGTGCATACAAGGGGACAGAGTCGGCTAGTGTTGTACATACAGGGGACAGAATTGGCTAGTGCTGTGCATACAGTGGGACAGAGTCGGCTAGTGCTGTGCATACAGGGGGACAGAGTCGGCTAGTGCTGTGCATACAGGGGGACAGAGTCGGCTAGTGCTGTGCATACAGGGGGACAGAATCGGCTAGTGCTGTGCATACAGTGCATACAGGGGGACAGAGTCGGCTAGTGCTGTGCATGTAGTGCATACAGGGGGACAGAGTCGGCTAGTGCTGTGCATACAGGGGGACAGAGTCGGCTAGTGCTGTGCATATAGGGGGACAGAGTCGGCTAGTGCTGTGCATACAGTTGCATACAGGAAGACAGAGTTGGCTAGTGCTGTGCATACAGGGGGACAGAGTCGGCTAGTGCTGTGCATACAGGGGGACAGAGTCGGCTAGTCCCGTCTATACATGGGGACAGAGTCGGTTAGTGCTGTGCATACAGGGGGACAAAGTCGGTTAGTGCTGTGCATACAGGGGGACAGAGTCAGCTAGTGCTGTGCATACAGGGGGACAGAGTCGGCTAGTGCTATGTATACAGGGGGATTGAGTCAGCTAGTGCTGTGCATAGAGGGGGACAGAGTCGGCTAGTGCTGCGTATATAGGGGTACAGAGTCGGCTAGTGTTGTGCATACAAGGGGACAGAGTCGGCTAGTACTGTGTATACATGGGAACAGAGTCGGCTAGTGCTGCGTATTTAGGGGTACAGAGTCGGCTAGTGTTGTGCATACAAGGGGACAGAGTCGGCTAGTGTTGTGCATACAGGGGGACAGAGTCGGCTGGTGCTGTGCATACAGGGGGACAGAGTCGAGTAGTGCTGTGCATACAGGGGGACAGAGTCGGCTAGTGCTGTGTATACAGGGGGACAGAGTCGGCTAGTGCTGTGTATACAGGGGGACAGAGTGGGCTAATGCTGTGTATACAGGGGGACAGAGTTGGCTAGGGCTGTGTATACGGGGAACAGAGTCAGATAGTGCTGTGCATACAGGGGGACAGAGTCGGCTAGTGCTGCGTATATAGGGGTACAGAGTCGGCTAGTGTTGTGCATACAAGGGGACAGAGTCGGCTAGTGTTGTGCATACAGGGGGACAGAGTCGGCTGGTGCTGTGCATACAGGGGGACAGAGTCGAGTAGTGCTGTGCATACAGGGGGACAGAGTCGGCTAGTGCTGTGTAAACAGGGGGACAGAGTCGGCTAATGCTGTGTATACAGGGGGACAGAGTTGGCTAGGGCTGTGTATACGGGGGACAGAGTCGGCTAGTGCTGCGTATACAGGGGGACAGAGTCGGCATGTTTGGTACCTGGACCTGAAGCCGGACTTCATCACTGAAGTTCGGTTTCGGGTTAAGTATTCTGTATATTTTCCCTTATAACATAGTTATAAAGGAAAATAATAGCATTCTAAATACAGAATGTTAAGTAAAAAGGGCAATAGAGGGTTAAAAAAAATAATTAACCCACCTCCTCCAATTGATCGCATAGCTGCCGGTCTCTTGGTCTGTCTTCAGCTGGGGGGGTAAAGGACCTTCCGTGATGTCACTGGGTCACCTGGTCCAATCATTTACCCCCCAGCTGAAGACAGAACAGGAGACCGGCAGCTACGCGATCAATTGGAGGAGGTGAGGTAAAAAAAATTTTTTTAACTCTTTATTGCCCTTTTTACCTAGCATTCTGTATTTAGAATGCTATTATTTTCCTTTATAATTATGTTATAAGGGAAAATAATAAAGATCGGGTCCACATCCCGATCATCTCCTAGCAACCATGCAGGAAAATCGCACCGCATCCGCACCTGTGATTTTCCCGCAGCCCCATTAATTTCTATGGGACCTGCGTTGCGTTAAAACCCAGAATATAGAGCATGCTGCAATTTTCACGCAACGCAGATGTGATGTGGGAAAATCACCGCTCATGTGCATAGCCCCATAGAAATGAATGGGTCCGGATTCAGTGCGGGTGCAATGCGTTCACCTCACACATTGCACCCCCACGGAAAACTCGCCTGTGTGAAAGGGGCCTAAATTTCTGCACAGAGAAGCAGCTTATAAAGATGGGCATCCATGAAATTATGTACAGAAAAAAAAAATCAAAAAAAAAATCTAAGTACTAAAGGGGTTGTCTGAGATTGCCTATACTCGGAATAGGTCATCAGTATCTGATCGGTGGCGGTCCATCTCCTGGTAAGCCCATTAATCGGCTGTTTGAAGAGACCACGGCACTCCAGTCAGCGCTGCAGCCCCTTCCTTGGCCAGTGACGTCACGTTCATCGTTCAGATGGCCTAGGTTACAGTGATGGCTAACCTCCGGCACTCCAGCTGTGGTGAAACTACAACTCCAAGCAGGCTCCATTCATTTCTATGGAGTTCTGAGAACAGCCAAGCAAATGGGAGCATCTTGGGAGTTGTAGTTTTATCACAGCTGGAGTGCCGGAGGTTCACTATCACAGGTCTGTCCCAGTCAATGAATGGGCTGAGCTGCATTACCAAGCACAGCCACCATCCAATGGACAGCGCTGTGTTTGGTAAGCTGCAAGGAGGCTGAGGCGCTCACAGGAGCAGCAGGAGTGCAGGGAGTCAGACCCCCACCAATCAGGTCATAAAATACCCAGAAAACCCCTTTAAAAACAGATTAGAAAAAAAAATCATGTTTCAGAAGATATGATTAATTAGTTAAATGTACAGTATTGTTTCGCAGTCAGGTGATCTCTCAGTGATACATATGTTCCATTACACTCACGGTATGCTGCAGGAACTCTTCCCGTTATTAAGCCTTTTCTTCTTTCCAGCCTCTGCTCTACACATGTTTCCTATTGCACGAGACTCCAGCACCAGGCTTCCTTCCCGTAGAGCGCGTTACATTGTATGGCCGCGTTCCGAGTGTGTAATCCATGTACAGAGGCTTTATGTCGTTCATTACTAACACGATGGTTACAAAACATGTCTGTTCTGTTTAATAAATGACATGTCTCGCCACATGGAAGTTATATATCTCCATACATCCTATCGCTGGATGATCCAAGGTGGATCTGAGAGTCTTCTCTTGGCCAGACAGGATATTATTATTTATTTGAAAGCGCCATTACTTCCTTGGCGCTGTACATCAAGAGGCGGTTACATAATATAAAAATACAGTAAACTGTAACAGACTGGTACAGAAGGGGAGAGGACTCTGCCTGCAAGAGCTTACAATCTATTAGCCTTATGTATATGCTTAAAGGGGTATTCCGGTAGGTAAAAGTTATCCCCTATACACAGGATAGGGGATAACTATCAGATCGGAGGGAGTCCTACCGCTGGGACCCCCACCGATCACGAGAATGGGGGCCCCGTACCCCCTGCAGGTCCCCTGTTGCTCCGCTGAAATGACCGGAGGGGCCAGTCACACATGCACGCGGCCACTCAATTCATTTCTATGGGAATTCTGGAGATAGGGAAGCACTGTAATCGGCTATCTCGGAACTCCCATAGAAATGAATGGAGCCGCCGCATGCATGTGTGATTGGCCGCTCCGGTCATTTCACGAGAGAAGCATGGGGTACAGGGCCCCCCACTCTTGTGATCGGTGGACCCACTCTTGTGATCGGTGGAGGTCCCTGCGGTAGGACCCCCACAGATCTGATAGTTATCCTCTACTCTGCACAGGTAAGCCGCTTAAGACAAGCACACAGCAGTGGGGAACATTGCACAGGCACCGGTACCCTGACAATACAGCGCATGCGCAAAATTTGAAGCTGGATTCGTACATGAAATTAGAACAAAGGCCATCAATCAAATGTTTGCGAGTTTGACTTCAAGCCAGAAAACTGCTGCACCTTTGACTTCAAGAACTTAATTTACTTCCGGCCTGCAGGGGAATGAGAATTTTTCTGCGATTAGGTGCATCAGGGAGCAAAGAGAAAATCAAATTTAGAAACATGATGAGAACATATGTAAGGTGATGCTGGTGGTTTAGGCCTCATGCCGTTGTTGTGGTCCGCGTCCGAGCCGCATATTTTGCGGCTCGGGCGCTGACCCATTCACTTCAATGGGGCCGCAAAAGATGCGGACAGCACTCCATGTGCTGTCCGCATCCGTTGCTCCATTCCGTGCCCCCACAAAAAAAATAGAGCATGTCCTATTCTTGCCCGCTCTGCGGACAAGAATAGGCATTTCTATAATGGGCCGCGTTCCGTTCCGCAAATTGCGGAAAGGAACGTGGAGCAGCTTCCGTGTTTTGCGGATCTGTGGTTTGCGGACCACAAAACACCAGCGGTCGTGTGCATGTAGCCTTATGGTGCAGTTTTTTAGCTGACCGTTTCCCTTTAAGCTCTATGAAGCTGCATTCTCTGAGAGCAGCTTGAGACTTGTGAGCTGGCGCAGTGTCGTGAAGTGCCGACATCTTCCCATGGTGTTTCTTTTTGATCGCCTCAAGTAATGCCTTCATTGTTGGAGCATAGGTGTCTCCAGTAATTGTTGTCTTGTGTGGCATGAATTCTTGTAATAAAATGCCTTCTGTGTCCCAAAAAACTGTTGCCCTGATCTTTCCAGCTGATTGCTGCACATTAAATTTCTTTGGAGTTGGTGACCCCTTGTATTTCCATCGCATGGACAAGTTTTTTACTCAGGCGTCAACCTTCATTGCACCCACCGGGAACTGACCTTTGACATCATCAGAACATCATGAATGATACTGTGCCAACTGAAATGCCTAATTCATTAGCTGTAACGCTGACTTTGACCCAACGATCTTCCAAAATCATGGCCTCCACTTTACGGCCCATTTCCTCTGAAGATGCTTTGACAGGTCACCCTGAAAGGGGGTCATCTTCAATTGGTTCTCTAACCCATTTAAACTGCTTGGCCCAAACCTTTACTTGGTAGTAGGAAGGTGCATCATCACTATCTACAGCAAGCATCCTTTCATGGACTTATTTAGGCTACTTTTCCTCCTTTGTAAGGAATTTAATCAAGGAACGAAGCTCCGAATCCTCACTATCTTTGTAGACCCGCCCTGTACTGCACTTGCCATCCTGTCACTTCCAGTGCTTTCATCCGACTGAACTGTGTGTGTTGCATGTCCAGAAATGTCTCAACCTGCACAGACAAGCTCAGCTCTCTAACAATGACAGAACATGCGGGGGTAGATAACTTATTGAACACCCTTCATAGGAGCATCGGGGGCATTGCCGTTACACCTAGAGGCTCTGCTCTCTCTGCTTCATAAGAAATGATAAAAAATTATTATTCAGACATTGGGTAACATTGTTATTAGATTCCTTTATGTATAGGGCTGTTATCTGGTTGCGGTATTTTGGTATTCTCTGAGAACTGTATGGCAGCATTCCCTTTCGTATCCTAGTTTTGTTCAAGGGCATGCCTTATTTCGTTAAGTTACTGCTTTACCCTTTATGGCTGTTTTTCCTCAGTGGCCCACATTTACCGCTTGCAAATCTGGAAGGAAAATCTGCAAGGTATCGGCTATGTGTGATCAAAGCCTTTAAAGCCAGGGTGCACAAACTTTTCTGGTTGGGGGCCACATTGTCAGCCGGAACCAATTCCAAGAGCCGAAAAGAAACCTTAAAGGGGTATTACCAACTGAAATACTGTATTTTTGGCATATTGAACATACAGTATATACTATAAATGTCCAGTTACAGTTCTAGGACTCCCATCTAATAGGAGAATACATGAAAGATACATGTAAGAAGCCATAAGACATAGACCTACATGTCTTTTACCAGATGTTTGGGGGCCGCACAGAATGGTAACGAGGGCCGCATGTGGCCCCCAGGCCGCAGGTTGTGCACCCCTGCTTTAAAGGAAGCAGGTTAAATAATTGTTACATTATGTGTTATCTCACACTGTGATTGTGCTCGTTCTTAAGTTTTTCATTCTCATCTGCACTGAATACATCGAGCTGAGAATCGGCACCTCCAGCCTATTGACCCACGTGTGGCCTAAAATTATTACATTACAATATTAGTTTATAATTTCATCCACGTTCCAGAATATGAACAATGGACGGAGAATGCAGCTTGTTTTTGTCTCCTCTTGATTTCATTAAATATCAAATTCCAAGGGAGAAGCTAAAAGCAGAGAAAACTTTTGTGCAAGAATTTAGAAAGCAAGGCGTCAGGATGAATCCTATCCCCCATAAACCATGAAGGTCAAGACCCGCCCCCCCCCCAAAAAAAAAAGAAATCACCAGTAATATAAACCAAATTGTCTAGTTCAGTTATATCTGTGGCTAGGAAATTCATTGGACAACCAGTAGGTCCACCAGCAAGAGCAGGTTTAATTATTGCCCACTCTCCCAGAATGTCCGAGAGACCTCCTGGCACAGCATGGAGGGCAGCCTTCTCCCAAAAAGCCTCCCTGCATGTACTAGAACTGTAAGTGGTGAAAGGTTTCAGGGTATCGATGCCCAAAGTTTCTTGAGGGGGTTGGTATCTCAGAAGGGGTGTGCGCAATTGAAGAAAAAAGGGTGACACGCCCATACCACTCTGGAGAAAGCCTTTGAAAGGTGACAAGTATGAGGTACGTGTAGGCCTGTTATTTACTCCATTCTTAGCAAGGTGATTAAGGAGCTTGTCTAGTTCGTCATGGGCCCCCAAAGTCCATGGGCCCCGACGACAGCGACATGCAGTACACGTATATATGGTATACCTACCTAAGCAATATGGCTTCTCTCGGTTCCTGTGTCTCTCCCGGTCGTACTGGTACCCAGGGTAACATGTGCACAGAACCCGACCAAAGTTATCTGTACACTGCTGTTCACACGGGGCCTCTGAGCAAACATCATAATCTGTAACAAGACCAAAAACACATATCAAAGAACAGAAATCAGACAGTCATTTGTACAGACTAAGAAAAGCAGTCACATTGTATCCATCATGGTAACCATTTCTTGTTGCCAGGTAACGTTACGTTGTATCATTGTAGGTTGTATACAAAGTTCCTGCTGAAAAGAGAGATTGGAGCTGCCGTCCAGTGACAGCTGCTTCTTCCACTGTAAAAGTGAATGGAAACTACAAAAACAAACCATTAGGCCCTATTCACACGTCCGCAATTCTGCGGAATACATGCGGACCCATTGACTGTGAATGGGGCACGGAACGATGCGGAGAGCACACACTGTGCTCTCCACATCAGTTTTTGCGCAGTGCGCCGCCGATCTTACGGCCGCAGCTCCGCAAAAAAGTAGAGCATGTCATATTCTTGCCCGCAATTGCGGACAAGAATAGACATTTCTATGGGGCTGCCGGCCGGGTGTGTTTATGGATCCGCATAAACACTACGGACGTGAGAATAGGGCCTTAGAAAACGTGGTGTGGTGTTTAACAAGCAGGATATGCTCAACCCATATGCAGTTGTGCATGTATATAGGGGAGCACATCCTGCACTTGTAGTCCGTTGCTAGGGGCAATCAACAGCAAAAAATGCGTACGATGGAAGATGCCAGCAACGGACTACAAGTACCACAATAACCATCCTACATACGATAACGATAATGTGGATGTGGAGAACAATCAAAAAAAAGTCAGGTCTTACGCCCCCGTAATGCCAAAGGCCCCTTGTATCGCCCATTCGGCACAGGTAGGTTGAGTGGTAGGGTCTCGGGCTACTTGAGAGACCTTGGCGTGGTGTCCGAGCTTAAGACATGTCCTCCTAGTAGGATGTGTCGAACTAACCTCTCAATTTTAACATCAGTGTGAGGGTTTAGTATTGCCGCAGAGTGCACCTGCCTTTGCTATGGTTATGTTTTTAAACTACAAAAACACCCCCCAACATGTAGAATAAGTACGATATGAACACCACAATACAGTCTCCTTCACACTTCCTTTTTTAAGCATTTATAAGCATTTTTTTTTTTGTTTTAAAAGCAATAATTTTCACATTTTTTTTTTTTTTTTTACCATGGAGATATTTTTATTTTGTAACATTTGGCTTTTTATAACATTATTTTTGTTAAATTTTTTTTCTATAGAGAAGCCTTAGAGACAAAACGGCATATGACAGAAACGCCAGTCAATGACCCCAAAAATACACCATAAAAACCGCACAAACCAAAATGCAGTAGTGTTTTATACGTTTCAGTATTATCTTTTACATGACATCTGACTGCAGAGTTTTTGGCCAAGGAAAAACACCATGGCAAACGGGGTGTTTTTCCACAAAAATGCTGTGCGTGAAATCAAGAAAAGGCTGATGTCACACATAGGTTTTTTTTCTGGCATTTTTAAAGACTTTTGCAGTTTGTAATGATTTTTTTTTGGCTGCTGTTTTTTGTAGCTTTTGTCAGATAACGCCAGCTCCAGATGTTACATGGAAGTCTGTGGGAAATGTTAAACGCAGGTGTTTTTATGTAGTGCTGTTTTTCACCTTTGATGTGCACTTTTAGAGTCAATGGCATTTTTTAAAAACTGCAGCATACTCTGGGTTTGGCGGTTTTTCTCCCACAGTCCCCCATTGTACAAGAAGGAGGGGGGGGGGGGGTACATACTTTTATCTAAAAAAAAATGCAGGTCCTAAAATGCAGTATATGGGGGGGGGGGGAAATCCTCCGAGGCCCAGGAAAAAAACTGTGTTTGGAAAGCTTTTGGAAAAGGTCAATGTTATGCCGGCCCGTGTGCATTGTGTGTTCAGCAATTTGCGGACCGCACATGGTCGGCACTATGATAGAAATGCCTATTCTTGTCCTCGGTCTATCTTTTTTGCAGGGCCGCGGAATGGAACTAGAGATGCGGACAGCACACTTTGTGCTGTCCGAATCTTTTGCGGCCCCATTGAAATGAATGGGTCTGTACCTGTTCCGCAAAATTGAGGAACAGATGCGAACCCATTCATACGTCGTATGAATGAGCCCTTGGGATGTTGAATTTCCACATGTCTGATCTTTGGTTCTGTTTGTCTGTCAGCATCTTATTCCAGGCTTCCTATGCACATGCATACTCAGCCAAGCCAAGAGTGCATGTGTAGGGGGAGGGTGCAACAAGTCGAATAGCTTTTGGTAAACAGCTGTCTAAAACACAACATTAAATTTTACTAAAATATGTTTTTTTTTAGCACTTTATGAAAACTGGGTGTGGCTTAGTAGAAGGGGTGGGACCTCCTTGGCCTGACAGATTTATTAAGATTTATGCCAGATAATTAGCGCAAATTATAGCTGAAATCTACACCAGCCCATAGATGGCATAGACTTCAGCTTGCCCCACCTTGGTAAGCCCCTACTTCCCCCCTACTGGGCTTCCCTAGCCATAGCGTAAAACGGTACAACTCTGACTTCCTACAGCCACCAATAGGGGGAGCTCACTGCATACTAATACATAGTTCAATGAGACTGATATAAACGTATATGCATTGAGCTCCCCCTAGTGGTGACTATCAGAATGTCATAATTACACCCTATGGCTTGGTGAAACGAGAAACAGGGGATTAGGAGCTCTGTATCACAAAAAAAGGCCTCCGATCGCTATCGAGATATATTAAGGAATTAATCCAGCCCAGAATTTGGCTTCATTCACAGTAAATTTGATATCTGCAGCGCTCAGCCCCTTCACATATGTTTTCTCTGCGTAGGGTTAAGTATTGTACGACTTTGACATTTTTCTTCTAAACCACCTACTGGGACTCGGGATGTTAAAATCAGCTTTTCACGCTGGAAAATATTTTCGTTCTTAAATAAAGAGTCTTAGAAAACCAAACCCTAAGCTTTCAATTTATTTTCCCAAGTCTGTGAAAATCAGCAGCCTGCTCCAGGGGTGAAACACATGGCGGGACGGCAGGGTCCGGGCAGAGGGACGCGCGCGCTGAAGGGCCTGTCATCACGGCGAGTCAGTGAGAGAGGCAAGACTTGAATTTTAGCCGTTCTCCCCGATGCCAAGTGAAGCGGTACTCGCCGCTCTGCTTCGGATGTTCTACCGCTCGACACTTCGAGGACTCTGATGCGAGCTGGCAACAGATTTTAATATGTTAGTTATGACTCAGCTGGGGACAGGATGCCAAAAGATCCGGTAATCCGCGGGAAGATTTTAACACCTTCATCTCACTGCTAAGCCCCGGGCGACCTGGGAGACCACTTAGAACACGGAGACCATGGAAGAAAACCATCGGCTGCCAGATGGACATTAAGAAATCTGTAGGGGTTCCTCGCTATACGGATCTGCCAGCAGTGACCTAGGTCGGAACAAATGGACTACCTCCGGGAGGAAAGGACTGACAGATTACAATTCAATTGCAATATTTTCTCCTTGTTGAAAGAGCAGTTCCCCCCTTAAAGGAGGCGGACGAGCCCAGAAATAATATGGCTGTTTGCTTTCAGAAACAGCGCCCCCTTGCGCATAGGCTGTGTGCGGTATTACAGCTCAGATCCATTTAAAGGGGTATTCCTAGGTCATCAGTACGTGATCAGTGGGGGTCCAACACCGATCAGCTGTTTGAGAAGGCAGCACTGCAGCCTTCTCCCAGCATATCCTAGGCCAGTCACATGGCCTAGAAGCAGCTAAGCCCCATAGAAGTGAATGGGGCTGAGCTGTAATACCAAACCCAGCCACTATACAATGTACGGCACTGTGCTCGGTGAGCAGGAATCGGCAGGGGTCCCGAGCGTCCAGCGGATAGGGCATCAGTATGAAGATCTCGGAAAACCCTTTTAAGTCAATGTAGTTGCAATACCAAACATTTGCTAAGCTATATTCTGATACAGGTGTGGTGCGTCACTGTGTATCTAAGCATATATGGCTTTCAGGGGTCTTGGAAAGCTAGGTGACAACTAAAGTGACTGCAACGACAGAGTTCACTCAGCCTCCTGAAACATCATATCTGCTGAGATTTGTGGTGATACATGGAAATGAATAAGGTCTCTCTACAGTAGATCTAAGCCAATATGCCTTTCAGGAGTCCTGGAAAGCTGGGTGCCTAACAATCTGGTCACCGTGATGGAGTTGACCCAGCTTTCTGAGACTACATATAGTATACGGTGATATTGGGAAAGTAAGTGACGCCATTAGACGGTGCATCTAAGCACTTATGCTGTCGGAAAGCTGGGTAACAACCAAAGTGACTGGCGCTATGGAGTTCACACAGGTTTCTGAAACTTGGTATCTGCTGAGCTTTGCTGTGATGCAGGAATGGGGATGTATAACTGAATCTGGTAATTATGCATTGGAAAGCTGGGTGACTAACAACGTGACCGGCACGACAGCATTCGGAGACTACATATAGTATTCAGTGGTACAGGGAAAGTCAGATAAGCCATTAGATACTGTATCTAAGCACCTTTTCTGTTCAGGAGTCCTGGAAAGCTGGGTGAGAAACTAAAGGGATTCCCACTATAAAATTCACATGGTTTTCTGGGACCCTATAACTGCTTTGTTAGGGCTCGTTCACACGACCGTATGGTTTTGCAGTCCGTTTTTAACGGGTCCGTTTTTGGTTTCAGTAGTGTTTCTGTTTCGCTTCATTTCCATTCCGTTTCCGTATGGTTTCCGTTTGTGATCCGTTTTTTGCAGATCGGAAACGGAAGCATGTAATAATGTTTTGACAGTAAGTAGATTTAAAAAAATTGGGCTGGGCATAACATTTTCAATAGATGCTTCCGCAAAAACGGAATGGATACGGAAAACATACGGATGCATTCCGTTATTTTACAGCCCCATTGACTTGAATAGAGCCACGGAACGTGATTTGCGGGCAATAATAGGACATGACTCAAAATTTAGCGGAAGGGAAAAACGGAAATACGGAAATGGAATGCATACTGAGCACATTCAGTTTTTTTTGCTGACCCGTTGAAATGAATGGCTCCGTATACAGACAGTATACTGAACGCAAAAAACGGCCCGTATACGGAAAGCAAAAAACCTTCGTGTGAACGAGCCCTTATGCAGCGATCACAGAATAGCAATAAAATTCTGCCTCTCAGGAGTGTGGGAAAGCTGGGTGATCACCTTCTGTAAGGCTACTTTCACACTTGCGTTGTTGTTTTACTGGAGAGAATCTCAATACGAGAAGAAAACGTTTCCGTTTGGTCCTCATGAATTCTGAATGGAAAGAGATCCGTTCAGGATGCATCAGGACGTCTTCCGTTCCAGCAGCTTTCCGTTTGCTGACCGGACAGAAAATCACTGCAAGCTGCGGTTTTGTGTCCGGTCATAAAAACAGGAAAAAAACTGATCCGGCACTGAAAACAATGTAGTCAATGGTGACGGATCCATGACTAAAAAAAAACAGATCCGTCACCCATTGACTTTCAATGTATTTAGAGACGGATCCGTTTTTTTTTACGTTTTGATTTCACACAACCGCATCCTAACGGAACGGATGAATCCTGATGTGCAGAATCAAAACTGATCCGTGTAATTCCTCTGCCGGATCTCAATACCGGAATTAACAACGCAAGTGTGAAAGTAGCCTTAGCTTTAATGGCAGGCATACTGGTTTGTTACCCAGCTTTCCCAGATACTGATCAATCTTAGAAATGTTTGACTAGAACTTCTAACAACTGGACAAAAGAGGACCTATGGAGGGAGATACTCTTAAACCAGTGGAGATCCGATGTATGCAGTAATATCGAGATATCACATGACTACTCGGAGCAGAGCAACCTGGAAATCAACTGGTTAAAGGGATATTCTCATCTTACAAAGTGATGGCATATCAGTGGGGGTCTGACCTCTGGGACTCCCCATGATCCTGGGAATGACGGGGACACACAGCGGGTTTAGTGCTGCGTCCTGCCCAGAGGTCCCTGGCTATGAATGGAACTGCAGCCCAGCACA
This sequence comes from Bufotes viridis, assembly GCA_033119425.1. Taxonomy (NCBI): domain Eukaryota; kingdom Metazoa; phylum Chordata; class Amphibia; order Anura; family Bufonidae; genus Bufotes; species Bufotes viridis. The sequence goes on from CM065589.1 coordinate 33,282,097, forward strand.
GCATCCCCTTCATTCTCAGGATCCATGGTGGTCCCAGAGGTCAGACCCCCCACGCATCATACATTGATAGGCCATCACTTTAGACAAGAGTACCCCTTTAAATGACAGCAGTTATTCTAGATTATCTAATTACAATGTATCGCTGCGCAGACATCATGTTACAGCTTAGAAGATGGGGAGACGATGATTTAATATCACTGGGGTGTAGGTTGATATAGACTGAGCCAGGGAAACTCAAGACACTGATTTCATATTAATAAATGTAAGTTTTCTCTCTCTAGATTTTCTAGCTTTACTTTGCATTTCTGTCAGTGAATGGAAACTCTCCTGTTTACATCCACAGGCCTAACCTAAGTGCTGCTCCCAGCTACAGAGATGCAAGATACAGTGTATCCAGTCAGGACAATTCCTTTTTGAGTTTAATGGGGTATTCCCACCCGGGAAATTCATGGCATATTGCCACCTTTAGAACCTACCCCTATCTCCAGAACAGGACCCTCGAAGTGAAGGAGAGCAGACCGCGCATGCGCAGCCGCCCTTTATTCACTGCTATAGGAGTTCTGAAAATATCCAAGCACTGGATCGGCTATTTCCATAAATCCCATATCGGTAAATGGAGAAGTGGCTGCGCATGCGCGGTCTGCTCTCCTTCACTTCGAGGGTCCCATTTTCTAGGTGGGACCTACACCTATCTGATATCGATATCCTAGCGATAGGACATCAATGTCCTTTAACAGCTTGGGCTAAATGGTCCTAGCTCTTACCGGCACTGACACATTGTAGCAAACCTACAGATGTGTGATGCTGGCAGCTCTGTTTGGACCATAGAAGATGTGCCTAGACTGGAGGCAACTGTAGCAAATGCTCAGCTGTTAGACACAACAGACGTAAGCAATACGGTTTCAATTCACTGCCAGCAAACACAGATCTTGACAATGGTATGGGATTGAAGATATATTAGAAAGCTACAGAATTTCTGGTGCTGGGTGCACATTTTTGGACGCTGCAGGGACATGTAGGATTACGTGGCACCCAGGGGCATAGCTATAGGGGGTGCAGAGGTAGCAGTCGCTACCGGGCTCAGGAGTCTGAAAGGGCCCAAAGACACTTGTGCCGCATAAGAAGACACACAAGGCACTGAGGGAAGGGGGGCCCAAGCTGAACTCCTGCACCAGGTCCCATGAGCCTTTAGCTACGCCCCTGGTGGCACCCATGGATCTCCGGCCCGGCTACAGGAGAGGGTCCTGAGCGGGAGATCCACCTCTAAGCTTTATTTATGTAAGGCTGGACCGCTAATTTAAAATGAAGACCTGGACCTATAAAACAAGCGTAAAAGGAGTCGTCAGCCAGGTTTAAAGTTGTCATAAGCATTTAAAGGGACAGCGTACCTTTATAAATAGAAGCCATTAGCCATGTTTGGCCATATGTTTCCCCTAATATTTCCCCTTACGGGCGGCCAGGTATCTGAAAGTCTTAAGTCAGCGAGAGGCCTTCTTTGCAGGTGGCCCTCCGCTCTGAATAATGACCGCCCTTCCCCTATAATATCCATATGCCTTAAATGTAAAGGAAACGTTAATCTCTAGGAATGTGACTTACCCTCCGGGATGCATTGTCCGAGGACGAACTTAAATCCTTTGCAGCATTTTTTCCTGCAAAACATAAAAGTGAAGAGAATTTGGAGCAACTCGACAGAAGAGGCCGACTAACAGCGTATAGGGGGAGATTTATCCGAACTGGTGTAAAGCAGAATAGGCCTAGTTACCCATAGCAACCAATCAGATTCATCCTTTCATTTTCCAAAGGAGATGTGAAAAATGAAAGGTGGAATCTGATTGGTTGTTATGGGAAACTAGGCCTGTTCTACTTCACACCAGTTTGGATATATCTCCCCCATGGTGTTTATGGAGACCTTTGGGGACATTTTTTTTATTACAGCATTTTACTCATTTTGGGCTAAAAATAATTTTTTCAATTAGTCTTTATTAAAAATATTGAGCCCTTCTGTCACAAAAGGTTAACTTTTTTTTCTAGCTTTTCGACTGGTACTTTCACTTTGTTCCTAATAAACCTTATCTCTAAATTACTAAAAGGTCATGAACACTTATTTAAGCCACATTCTTATCAGTAAGATTGAGCTATAATGAGTGTTTATAAGGTCAGAGATCAGAGATAAGGAGCCATCAGTCAAGCTGCCTGACAGAACAGAGTGAAAATTCATGTCTTTTAAAGTGACCACTTGCATTCTCCATCTAATACCATTTGTGAGCATCTACCCTTATGACTATGTTGTGCAATTCTTCTATTATTCCTATTAAAAGTTAATACATAAATTGCCATCCATCTACATTAAAACTCCCTCTGGGTGTTACCAGTTGGGATGTATGTCTCTGCACAACCTGACACTGGCAGCACTGGCTGGATAGTGTACGCCCCCCAACTGGTAACACCCAGCTGAACCTTTTTTTGAGACTGATGGCAATTTATTCATACACTTCTAGTAGGAATAACAAAGGAATGGCACAACATAGAGTCATAAAAATAGATGCTCCAGAATTATTATTTTAAGGGGGGTGTAAGTAGTGACTAAAACAGACATGTCAGGAGTGGGGACAGGTTCTCTCTAGACACAGCTCGATCTTTGGCCTATGTATTGTTTGACAAAAGTAGATTGAACCCATGGCAAGAGAACGGATCAGACCCTCTCCTCAGAGCAGTGAATAAACCTATAAGCAAATAAACCAACACACTCATTAAAGGGATAGTCCAGAATTATAAAAAATAAAAATAAAACATTGCTGCTTACTTCCAGCAACAGTGCCACACTTGTCCAAGGTGGAATCTGGTATTGCAGCTCAGCTCCATTGAAGTGAATAAGGTTGAGCTGCTATACCACATGCAGCCTGTGTATGGGCGTGGCGCTATATTCAGAAGAAAGCAGCCATCTTTTTCTAATCCTGTGCAACGTACTCAACGGGAAAACTCTGGACGGTAATTAGCAAATTTTTTTTTCTTTGTGCTGATATTGAACATTCATCCGGCTGTTACAGCTATGTGACTGTGAATTTTCATTCTGAAATGTCTTTGCCAGGCAGGTTGCTTGGAAATGCTGTTGATTCTGCTGGTTGGTATCCTCCTATGTGAGAGGGTCCATCTGGACACGTAAGTACGAGGAGCAGCAGCTGACGAGGAGCCCCGTGGCCAGGCCAAACACGAAACCCATTGGAATGCAGAGCGCTGAGCTAAGGTAACAGTATGAGGAGTCCAATTCTCTTATCATCGGGGTAAATGAAACACTTGTGGAGGAGACGGCATGTTCAGGGCTTAATGTGACAGAGCCACATTAAAGGAAAACAGCTCTCTGTTATTTTTACAACCCCTGAAGCTTTTTCTTCCAGATGATCAAAGATTCCAGCGTTGGCCTCTTGAATGCCTGGAACGAATCCTACATGCAGCTATTTTATAAGCTTAGCACAGGAGATATACTGGGCGCCTAGATCAAGGTCTTATACTGTTCCTTAGGCCGGTCTACAGCTGGAATTTCCATGCAGAAACAAAGGAATGGATCCAAAAGTAATAGTAGGGGTGCGGCCCGGCCACAGCAACCGCATCGGCACCCATCAGGTGATGCGAATAACATTGAACATCAGCAAGGGGTGGGACATATTAGGCAGTAAGGGAACAGTCAGTTGTGTGCAAAGCAGGAAAAATGGGCAAGCGTAAGGATCTCAACAACTTTGTTTCAAACTGGACTACACTTCTCTCTATACCCTTTTACCAACCTCAGCCTGATTCCATACTTGCCAACTTTGCAGACAAATAGGCTGTAACTTAACGTGAATTCAAAAGATTTGAGCATGAATAAACGTAAGCAGGCTAAGTGAATAAATATATTTACTAAATGTGATTAAATATACGATAATACAAACAAATCACATACAGAATAATAAAAAGTAAATAAACATCACTAGCCTAAATACAGGGCAGGGATCTGGTCGATCATGCTATAACACATGCTTGCCTACCACGTTACAACACTTGACCGACACCCTATGGTGTACAAGAGATATAGCAAATAAATACTTACATCCTACCTAAGGCCCTGCCCTGGGAATGCTCCAATCAGTGTGGGACCACTTATCTGTGGGCAGAGATAACATAAGCCCCACTCATTTTAACAAAATTTTGCAGGAACTGTCTTGGAAAATTATTGTAATTTGAGTAATCAGTTTCAAAGCCTAATGTCATCCAAAATAAGAGAAAATGAAGATTTAAGAAAAATAAGCGGACAACTAAGACAGATAAAACAAGTCCTTACATATAACAGTCAGGAATAGCTGCTAACTAGCAACTAATATAGCAAGGTTACCAGAGAAGTGACCTTGATTGGCTGGATCTGAGTCTGGGACATTGTATGTTGAGTCTAGTTTCATTTTACGGTGGGTCAGAAAAGACCACTGTATGTTGAAAATATTGAGGCCATTGTACCTTGAGGGATCACTGTATTTCCTTGCATAGGTTAAGGGTGAAGAATACATAATCCATCAGATCCTAAAACCCCAGGTTTAGCCTGCATTAATCGGACTTAGAGGATTCACTGCTGCACCCAGCACCGCACCAGTACCTACCAATGGTCGTCCAAGGAAGGACAACCGGTGACCAGCGATAGAGCGACTCTAGTACACATTTCTGGAAAGGTTTCAAGGAGGAGGGATGGGACAAGGGGAGCTAGCTGAGGATAGGACAGGCCAAAGATCTTGCCACCTTATACAAAACAGAGGAGAAGATAGGAGCAAATGGGCATTGGTCTCTTCTGTCCTGGGAAGGAAAGGTATGGTGGCTTGACCCATGGGTCTTCATCTCCTTTATGTGCTCCCCTTTCCTCCCTGAAATTAAAGGAGCTTCCTTAGGATAGGTCATTAATATCAACTCAATGTGGTTTCCACTTGCGACTCTCTTGGTAATCACCTAACTGAAGTGAACGCTGTCTCACCTTCATTGCTTACCAGGCACAGTGCCATACATGTGATAGTGGCTGTGCCTGGTATTGCAGCTCAGTCGCAAATGTACGGCACTATGCCTAGAAAACAGAAGGACACTCATAGCCGGCCAACAATGAGGATAAGGATAGGCCACCTATATTACCTTAGCAGGTTTTTTCACACTCTTGATGTTCAAAGACCTCACTCACAGAACGCAGTCGACTTTTTCAGATTCTAGAAGATAAAAAGAGCAGTCTCCAGTGCTGCTTTCTGCTCTCTGAACCTTCCACTCATTCAAGATCTGATTTCTATTATTTACTTAGCCTGACGAGACCTTTCATTTGAACATAAACCATCTACAAATCACTTCCTACAAAATGGTCTGCTACACAGGTGACACCCATATGGTGAAGCCATGCCAAAAAGCAACACGGTCTGCGAGGACACGTTCATGAGTGTTCAGAGAAGAAGACATCTGTGTAGATGGAAGGTCCCTACTGCTTCCAACCTGAGACCTCACTTAGTTCAACTTTATAAAGAAACCTGTTAAACTTTCATATTTGTATTTTTGAGTCCAGGCCAAGAAACTAGATCTGAGCTGGGATATCTCGTTGTCAATCTCCGAATGTTTGAAATGCTCCAAAACTTACAGACATGACCAAATAAGATGACTTCATGACCTTATTTACCTGCACCTGCTTGAGCAGATTTTAATATTTCTCCCCCACAAAAAGTTGGGAAAATGTGTGCGGAATATGTGATCAGTTACAGCCGTCCAGAGCTGCTCTTTATAGAAGGTCTCTTCCATTGTTTATAGAGGAGCCCCCTATGAAATTGATTCTGTATACCAATTTTTTACCGTTCTGTACCCTCCTTTTAGGGAAAATAACATTTTTTTTAAGTTTCTGTAATATACAATACTGACCAAAACAATGTTCAAAATTAAAAACATAAATTACATTTAATTTATCTACATCTGTTCTTGATTAAAATGTCATCTTAAGGTGAAGTTATTCTGTTTTTGTTTGTGAGGGTTTGGATTTAAAAATTTAGAAAAATAAACGTTAAAACAAAAAAGCTAAATAATGGGCCAAAAAGATAATAAAGCTAACTGAGTTGTGTGAATTTATAGTATGTGTAACAAAAGTAGATGCGGATCTGCTTTGCCACATGAAGAGATTTGACTTGGGACTACTCCTAAGGGCGTTATCTAGGTAGCCCCTACCTCCTGAAGTAGTCTCTTTTATGTGGCTGCTGACCCACAGGGGTGAAGAGGTACTGGTGCAATATACCCAGGGTTCAGGCAAAACTATACTACAGGGAACAGCCAAGGTCAAGATAGGTAGAGTATGTTAAATCCAGCAATCAGGCCAAAGGTCAGGGCCAGCAGCACAGGTTCAATACGAAGTCGGGAAATGGAGATCAGAATTTAGTACAGTACACCTTTACAGAGAACTAGCAAGCTAGAAACACTATTGCTCAGGCACCCTCCCACAGCGGACGCTGCCTTAAATGCCCTACTGAGGTCAGCCATAGGCTGGGACTGATTTGGGTGTGCAAGTGATGGTTCTTTAGCACAGTGTCCCCCAACTCCAGTCCTCAGGGCCCACCTACAGGTCAGAATTTGAGAATACCCCACAGAATGAATGCCTGAGGTAAGTCCTGATGCATCAACACTAATTGTATCACCTGCTCAATACTAAGGAAATCCTGAAAACACGACCAGAAGGTGGGCCCTGAGGGCTGGAGTTGGGGAACACTGCTTTAGCAGACAGAGTGTGCACACCCCAAATGCAGCAGGAGGCACAGCAGGTGGAGGAGAAGGGTTCAGCTGGCGTGGAGTGGGCGAGGGGTGCTACTCTGATGGCTGTGGCCGCTGGGAAGAAGCAGAGAAGTGAGGATGTGTCTGGACCACTGGAGGTCAGGAATGGCAGACAGGGTGAGTATTCCAGAGGCTGTGCCTGCTCATTCCAGAGGCAGGAGAGAATAGACAATGGACAAATAATTAAAAATTTTATATAAGTTATGGAAAAATATAATAAAATCAATATGGCCAGAACAAAATAACAGAATAGAATAGAACAGAATAATAACATCTTTACCAGTGCATGCATAGTAACCATTCTGGCACAGATGCCTGGGCCTACTGGGCTTGGGGAGCATATGGTGATCTGGGTAAATATGCCCTATAATTATGAAGTTACGGGTGTAGACAAGGAGCTCACTGTGTTGCCTAAGTGTCCAAATATGCAACAGGGCCCTGTCTACCATATGCCATTTATAAAACTGATGTCTTATGTGCAAGAGGGGCTTTTGGGCCCCTTCTATCATCTGGGCCCAATGGTGATTGTAACCTGTACACCCTACACACCTGACCTGGAGACACCCTGGTGATGCCAGACTTTTCCCTCCTCAGTTCTACTAAGTATACTCTAAAAACAACTGCACCCATCACAATACAGTAGTCCCTTTTTAGCAGGACAGTCCCCACTTATTACCCAATTTGATTAATGGTTTCTACATTTATGACAACGCCTAAGAAATCGTCAGTCTTAGGCCTCATGCACATGACCGTATTTTTGGTCTGCGCCCTATTCGCAAAATGCGAACAGAACACAGATGTGATCCAGGTGCTGTGCCACAAACTATAGAATATGTGCTATCCTTGTCCGTTTTGAAGACAAGAATAGGTATTTCTACTATTAGGCCTGCGAGAAATACAGCATGCACGCGGACGGTATCCATATTTTGCAGATAAGTAGTTTGCGGAGTGTAAAAAGTATAAGGCCGTGCCTTTCATTAGGTCCAAAAAAGACGGACAGCACACAGATGTCATCCATGTTCTGTCCACATCTGTGTCCTATTCGTGTTTATGTTGCGGACAAAATAGTCATTTCTAATAATGGGAGAAAAATGCAGATTCTACGTGGAAGGTGGATCCATGGTTTGCGCACCACAATACGGACACAAGTTTAGGGGATAAGGCCTTATTCTTAATGTAGCCTAGGACATAATATAAATGTCAGAGCAGCAGTAATGTCCATATGCAAAGCATTATGTTTCGGTTAAGGTTGCAGGATGGTACACAATGCATAGCGATGCCCAATCTATTTCACAAAGACAACATTTGTTACATTTATTGTAATATGTCACAGGTCCAGATAGTTAGGGATGGTTCTAATTAGCTCTTTGTTAATTTGAATATCAACTCTAAGTCATACTTTATGGAAATTTCCATGGCATCAGATAACTCAGGGCTGTCTGTAAAGTTGGACTTTGTTATTATTATGCTTTCTATGTGGAAACATACTGTACGAATAAATATTTGGCACCAGAAGGTTTTTAGGCATCATAAATATGTATTACATCATGATCTGTTCAAGTTCAAGCAATGTCTCCTCTCTACCACATTTCTAAGGCAGTTTTTATTTAAATTTTCTAAGTGATGGAAATCTGTTTTGGTCATGCCTGAGGAGTTCCATAATGTGAGATAATAGCAGAAATATGACACATCGAAATGTAGGGCTCAATCCAAAGATAGATAGAAAGATAGATATGCACTATGCACTCATGTACAGTATGTACACTTTTTTTGTATAATTATGTTAATTGATGAGTTATATTGAGAACCCTATTTATATGTATAGAGCACCTTTGTATACTGTCACTTCTTGAGAAAGGTCCCAGTCAGTGGACCGAAACGTTACTGTCTGGCGAATTGAAATACACTGATTGATACACAATTGGGAAATGCTGTGGAATTGTTTTCTTTTTCATAGAAAGATAGATAGATAGATAGATAGATAGATAGATATGAGATATACAGATAGTTAGATAGATAGATATGAGATAGATAGATAGATAGATAGATAGATAGATAGATAGATATGAGATAGATAGATACATACATAGATAGATAGATATGAGATATACAGATAGTTAGATAGATACATAAATAGATATTAGATAGATAGATAGATAGATAGATACATAAATAGATATTAGATAGATGGATAGATAGATAGATAGATAGATACATAAATAGATATTAGATAGATGGATAGATAGATAGATAGATAGATAGACATGAGACGGATAGATAGATAGATAGATAGATAGATAGATAGATATTTTCACATCTCTATCTATCCCCTCTGACAGGCTGTTCCGGCATAGAACAACCTGCCAGACTTCTTTAGATCTGGCATTGCCGGATACTACCGCTTGTCTGCCAGACCCTATTGACTATAATGGGGTCCGGCAGAGATCCAGCAGCTACCTGGCAAATATGCCCGGAATTAGCCAAACAAATACCACCACACGCAACAGTTTTTCTCTGGCCAATCCCTAGCATTCTATAACAGAACAGCCTGCCAGAGAGGATGGCCAGAGACATGAAAATAGCCTTAGATAGATATGAGATAGATAGATAGATAGATAGATAGATAGATAGATAGATAGATAGATATGACAAAGGGGGCATGTGCCCCAAAAGGTTGTTCTTCAGCTGTGCTGCTCCAGCTCTTGTGGATGTTGCTGTATGGAAACGACGACTGAGAGCACATGGATTGTAATGCACAGAGACACAGCAGTTCTAAACATGGTAAAAAGGAATATATAATGTATCACAGAATTGTATCTTTTTATGGAATATTAAATTAATTTATGAATAATGGAACTATTTCATCTTTTTTGGTCCATGGACTACACGTGTGAACGAGCAATAGGCGGCTGGTGTATCTGAGGTATATCAGGACCTTGCCACATTGTCTATTTTTAATGATGGGTGGAGAATGTCTGCCATCCACTGCACACAGAAAGTAGAGCAGAGTCTGTTTCCTAACCTTCTCTTACTAATTCAGAAGCAGCTCCAGGATTATGGAGGACATTACAGTACTGACCTATATGGTTATGGAATAAGCACTTAGGAAGGTTGTTTCTATGCTTATGTAGCTGCAGCAGTCTATCTGTATGTTCTCCTGCTCACTCCTTCTCCCTCCCCTGTCCATAGATTTGCACTGACATGTGTAATATGATCCTTCTGTGGAGCTGGTCTGTCTTGGAAGAGATTAAAGGGGTTTTCCAAGATTTTTAAATTGATGAGTAACCACCAATGATTTTTTTATGACGGTTGGAGACTGGTTGCCATCCACTGCACACAAAAGGTAGAGCTGAATCTGCTTCCTAGCCTTCTCTTACTCACCCAGAAGCAGCGCCAGGATAACGGAGGACATTACAGAAAGGTACTGACCTGTATGGTTATGAATAAAGCACTTAGGAAGTTTGTTTCTATGCTTATGTAGCTGCAGCAGTCTGTTTGTCTGCTCTCCTGCTCACTCCTTCTCTCTCCCTCTCCATAGATTTGCACTAACATGTGTAATATGATCCTTATGTGTAGCTGGTCTGTCTTGGATGAGATTAAAGGGGTTTTCCAAGATTTTTTAACTGATGAGTAACCCCCATTGTTCAGTATCTGATTGGTGGGGGGGCCAACACCCAGGACCTGCGCCGATCAGCTCTTTGAGAAGTCATCAGCACTCGCTGTATCACATTGTATAGTGACTATGCCTGGTATAGCAGCCCAGTCCCATTCACTTTACTGGGGCTGAGCTGCGTGTAGGCCATGTGACCGATGAACATGACATCACATGGCCTAGGCAAGGGATGGGCAAACTGCAGCTCTCCAGCTGTTGTAAAACTACAATTCCCACCATGCCCTGCTGTAGGCTGACAACTGTAAGCAGTCTTTGCATACTAGGAGTTGTAGTTTTGCAACAGCTGGAGAGTCGCAGTTTGCCCATCCCTGGCCTAGGCAAAGCTGCGAGAAGTGAGCGCCGGTGAAATTCGATCCGAACTTCCGTATAAATTTGATTTGTTGTGAAGCAGAATTCATACTTACCTCCATTTGCCCGCGACGGGCGGCTAGCCGCTACCTTGATTGAAGATCTCGGATGAAAGTCTCTACTTACATAGAAATGCGCTTCGTGATGGTGTAATTCGTTCCAAAGCAAAAAAATTTGTAAAATTCGGGGAAGCAGCAGAATCTAATTTTCTAAAACTTTGCTTATCTCTAGTCTAAACCTTATGTATACTGTCAGTAAATTACTAACGCTCGGCCTCCACGATCATCAGGCATTGTGCATTAGTAGCAGATTAGTTGGCGTACAGTAAGTAGATCCAGAATGCCGCCTCCTGGACATGAGTTTATACCTACATACAGTATATATATATTGCTCTGTGACATATATTTGGGGTGAAGGATCCATTAGTAACATCTGGTTGAGATTAAGTCTCAATAAAGTGAAATAAAGCCACCCTCAGGCAGGTGATATGTCTTTGATGATGGAAAAAAGCTTTTCTTGGGCTGTTTCATAATATCTGACCTTACACCATAGCGCTGGGCCTGATGATAATGAGGCCTCTGAGGAATCTGTCATGGCAGACCTCACTTCATATGAAAGTCTGCCTTTGTTGTGGACAATTCAACATTCAGCCCAAAGACAATGTCTTCTATATGTTTACATTAGTGTTTAGAATGTTATGTCTTTTAATATATATATATATATACATATATATATATATATTATAGAATTTAACTCCTTCAGGACCCTGCCATTTTTCACCTTAAGGACCAGGCCATTTTTTGCAAATCTGACATGTGTCATTTTATGTGGTAATAACTTTGGAACGCTTTTACTTATCCAAGCCATTCTTATTATGTTTTCTCGTGACACGTTGTACTTCATTAAAGTGGTAAATTTCAGTAAATATTTTTCATTTTTATTTAAAAAATAAAATAAAATTTACAAATAAATTGGAAAAATTCGCAATTTCCAAACTTTAATTTCTCTGCTTTTAAAACAGATAGTGATACCTCATATAATTATTACTTTACATTTCCCATATGTCTACTTTATGTTTGGATCATTTTGTGAAAGCCATTTTATTTTTGGGGACGTTAGAAGGCTTAGAAGTTTAGAAGCAAATCTTGAAATTTTTCAGAAAATTTCCAAAATCCACTTTTTAAGGACCAGTTCAGGTTTGAAGTCACTTTGTGAGAATTACATAATAGAAACCACCCAAAAATGACCCCATTTTAGAAACTACACCCCTCATGGTATTCAAAACTGATTTTACAAACTTTGTTAACCCTTTAGGTGTTCCACAAGAATTAAAGGAAAATGTTGATGACATTTCAGAATTTCACTTTTTTGGCAGATTTTCCATTTTAATAAATTTTTTCCAGTAACAAAGCAAGGGTTAACAGCCAAACAAAACTCAAGATTTATTACCCTGATTCTGTAGTTTACAGAAACACCCTGTATGTGGTCCTAAACTTCTGTACGGGCACACGGCAGGGTGCAGAAGGGAAGGAGCGACATATGGTTTTTGGAGGGCAGATTTCACTGGGATAATTTTAAGTTGCCATGTCACATTTGAAGACCCCATGATGCACCCCTAGAGTAGACACTCCAAAAAAGTGACCCCATTTTGAATACTACAGGATAAGGTGTCAGCTTTGTTGGTCCTATTTTAGGGTACATATGATTTTTGGTTGCTCTATATTACACTTTTTGTGATATATGGTGACAAAAAATGGCTTTTTTGACACTGATTTTATTTTTTATTTTTTTACGGTGTTCATCTGAGGGGTTAGGTCATGTGATGTTTTTATACAGCAGGTTCTTACGGACGTGGCAATACCTAATATGTATACTTTTTTTATTTATTTAAGTTTTACAATAATACATTTTTGAAACAAAAAAAAACATGTTTTAGTGTCTCCATAGTCTGAGAGCCATAGTTTTTTTTATTTTTTGGGCGATTGTCTTAGGTAGGGTTTCATATTTTGTAGGATGAGGTGATGGTTAGATTGGTACTATTTTGGGGGGCATATGCCTTTTTGATCGCTTGGTGTTGCACTTTTAGTGTTGTAAGATGACAAGTTAGCACAGTTATTTTATTTTTTGACAGTGTTCACCTGAGGGGTTAGGTCACAATTGTATGTATTTTATTTTGGGAAAGGGGCATTTTTTTTTTTTACTTGAAACTTTATTTATTTTTTTATTATGGAAAACACTGTTTTTTTACTTTTTATATTTGTCCCACTCTGGGACTTCTACTTCTGGGGGTCTGATCCCCTCTGCAATGCATTACAATACCTAGAGACCCAGCCTAGGGGCTGGATCTCACAGGCTTCTGTAGAAGGCAAGCCCCAATGCCTATGGAAGGCATTGGGCTGCCTTCTCTGCCATCAGGTCCCCGTCACTGGCACTAGGACCAGATGGGGAAGCATTGGGCTCGAGTATCCCCACGCAAACCCCGTGCAAGGGGTTAATAGCCGGCATCAGTGTTTTCACCGATGCTGGCGTATGCAGCACCCGCCCGATCAGCCTGCCGTACATGTATTGTATTGGATTAACCCCTTAAGGACTCTTGTACGTCACAGCTGGACGTGCCTTAAGGACCAGTAATGTACAAGGGTCCTTAAGGGGTTAATCTCCATAGAAAGAATTGGAAATTTGAAGAGGCAGAGCTTGCATTCCTGAGATCCCGGATGCATGTGGGTTGTCGGTGTAGCAATGCCAGCGATGCTGTCTTGTATACTAATCCAAGATGGTTGGGAAGGCACGTGGTGGTTGGGGCAGGGTGCATGGCTATATGTTTTTATCTTACGATAAGGCTCCATATGGTATCAACACTCAAGCTTCTGGTATAGTTGGGAGTGCAGCTCTGAAGCACAAATGTCTGCTTTGACAAGTGTAATAACATTATAGATAGATAGATAGATAGATAGATAGATAGATAGATAGATAGATGGATTTGTTACATCGAGCTGTATGAGGACCCTTTTTTTTGTGATGTGAGCTGTAGTTTTTATTGATTCCATTTTGGGATTCTTGGGATCTTTTGATCCTTTTATTGCATACTTTTGTAGAGGCAAGGTGACCAAAAAACAAAGGTGTTCATGGCATTCACCATGTGGGTCTAATAATGGGATATTTTAACAGACTGGGTTGTTGTAAACATAGCAATACCAATTGTGTGTTTTATTTTAGTAGATAGATAGATAGATAGATAGATAGATAGATAGATAGATAAAAGATATAGGATAGAAAGATAGATAGATAGATAGATAGATAGATAAAAGATATGAGATAAAAAGATCAATAGATAGATAGATAGATAGATATGGGATAGATAGATAGATAGATAGATAGATAGATAGATAGGAGATAGATAGATAGATAGATAGATAGATAGATAGGAGATAGATAGATAGATATGAGATATAGATAGATAGATAGATAGATAGATAGATAGATAGATAGATAGATAGATATGAGATAGATAGATAGATATGAGATAGATAGATAGATAGATAGATATGAGATAGATAGATAGATAGATAGATAGATAGATAGATAGATATGAGATAGATAGATAGATAGATAGATAGATATGAGATAGATAGATAGATAGATATGATAGATAGATAGATATGAGATAGATAGATAGATATGAGATAGATAGATAGATGAGATAGATAGATAGATAGATAGATAGAAGATAGATCGCATGTCTGTAAGTGGAAAATGTATGTGAACCTTTGCTTCCAGTATCTGGTGCAGCAATAACTGCAGATAAATGTTCCTGGCAATTGTTGATTAGTCCTGCACATCGGCTTGGGGGAACTTTAGCCCATTCCTCAGTAGAAAACAGCTTCACTTCTTTTGTAGGTGGTTTCCTCCCATGAACTGCTCGCTTCAAGTTCTTTCACAATATTTCTATTGGATTAAGGTCAGGATCTTGACGACACATTCCAACACATTAACTTTATTCTTCTTTAACCATTCTTGGGTAGAACAATTTGTTGTCTTGCTGCACGACCCACGTTCCCTTGAGACTCAGCTCTCGGACAGATGTCCTGACATTTTCCTTTCGAATTTGCTGGTATAATTCCGAATTCATTGTTCCATTAATGATGACAATCCATCCTGACCCAGATGCAGCAAAACAGGACCAAACCATAATACTGCCACCACCGTGTTTTCCAGATGGGACATGGTTTCTATGCTGGAATTATGCAGCGTTTTCCTTTTTGCAAACATACTACTTCAAATTAGCAAACCGCAGATGGGAAGACATTTTCTTTTTGGAGAGCAGCGACTTTCTCCTTGCATTCCTGTCATGCCCACCATTGTAGGTAGGTGTCCTCCTGATGATGAACATTAACGTTAGCTAATGTGAGAAAGGCCCTTAGTTGTTTAGAGGTTCCTTTGGGTTCCTTTGTGACCTCGCACTATAATGACTATAATGTACTTTGCTCTTGACATGATCTTGGTTAACCCCTCCTGGGGCAGGTAATAATGGTCAAATAGAGTATGATCTTTGCATCTAAAAAAACACCGCTCTTTATGGCCTCTGTCCCAGTGACCTTGAGATACCAACTATTTTTTTGACTTCACTTTTGCCACACATTACAGGAGAAAATGTAAAGTATATCAAGTACTGAAATGCTAAGTCCGATTAAATCAGCAGAATCTGGTCCAAAAATAGAAATGGCTTGAAGACAAGAAAGTCTTTTGCATTAGCTCCAAGCAAAATTTTGGCACTGGGAAGTGAATGGTTAATTAAAAACATTTCATAGAACAAAAGGAATTGCTCAGAATCATGATCTGTCAGAAAGTTCACAGCTATATGCTAATGTACAGTATACAGGAGAGGCAGAAGTGGTTAAAGGGGTTATCTAATCTAAGACATTGATGGCATAAGGCTAGGACAGGGATCAGCAACCTCCGGCACTCCAGCTGTTCTGAAACTACAACTCCCAGAATCCTCCTTTCACTTCCATGGGAGTTACAAGAACAGCCAAGAAAGTTTGCATGCTGGGAGTGGTAGTTTCACAGCAGCTGGAGTGCTGAAGGTTGCTGATCCCTGTGCAAGGATATGCCATCAATGCCCCTTGGGACCTGAACCTATCTCTCTAATGGTCCCCTGAGGTGACGGAAACTTTACTGCACAGAACCCCCCCCCCCCCATTGCTGAGAAGACTTCTTTTTATTCGTATGCAAATAACATTACTGGGCACCAAGCGGCTGGCCAGAGCCCTTGGAGCACCAGTTACTAGTGATGAGCAGCATAGGCAATATTTGTTTTCACGATATTTCACGAGATTTTTGGCCTAATATTTAACACAAATTCGCGAATTATTATCACATTATTTTCTTGATTGCGAAAATCGGCAATGTATGGAAGCACTACAGAATGCTTCCGTGGTGTTTCTGGACGTGCCTCCGCACCACAAAACGAACGGACTGGATCCGCAACTACGCACATGTTGCCCGTGCATTGGAGACCGCAATTGACGGAATGACTGACGAGGAGTAGGAGGGCGAGGAGCAGGAGCATCAGGACAGATAGATGATGGGAAGGACAGACAGCTCCCTTCGGCTAAGGTGGTGGAGCCTTAACTGCCTGAAATCGGGTGCGTGCCACTGAGTGATGCAGTGGTTGCAGGCTGGACCACCACATTGGAACCACCATTCTCCCAGGCCACTTTATGGTGACGCTGCATATGTTGACGCAGGGCTGTGGTGCTAACATTGGCACCCTGGCCACGCTTCACCTTCTGCCCACAGATTCTACAAATGGCCATGTTCACCTCCTCTGGTGGCTTAACAAAAAACTGCCACACCGTTGAGTAGGTGATTTAACCCCCAACACTCCGCACTGACTGCCATCACCACTGCCTCCGTGATCCCCTGCACCACTACATTCGCAGGCTCCTGTGAAGTGGGAGGTCTACCCCTGGCACATTTGGCTCCAGACCTTCCACTGCTGTCAACCTGCTGACTCCCGGCAATGCTACCAACTTGCTGCCATTGCCGCTGCCTCACGGGCAAGCTGCCACCCTCTTTTCCCGATGATGATGGAGCCCCTTCGTCATCAGGCTCCCAATTGCGATCGGCTACATCAAAATCGAGTGCTGTCTGCACGTCACTGATGTCCTTCTCAACGGCCTCTGGGTCAGGAGCCTGACCGCTCGCAACACCAGGTCCCACGCCACTCTCCTCATCACTACTTGCCTGCCTACCGGAAGAAGCGGCGGATGTCTCCTCCACATCTTGGCTGGCCAGTAGCTGCTGACTGTCCTCTAGTAGCTCGTCCTCACTGTATAGTGGAGCTGAGCCCACAGCATATAATACTTGTCTGGCTGAGGGAACAGAAAAGGACAGAGGCAGGTTGAGGACAGGTGAGGGCACAGGGCATGCTTCCAAGCCATGCCAACAATGGGTTGTGTCTGACGAACCCACAGACTCTTGGCTGGGGGTGTCTGATATCACTTAGGACAAAGTGGATGACCGAGTCAACCATTCAAAAACTGCTGGGTTGCTGGTCAAGACACAACCTCTAGCTGACAGTGGGAGCTCAGGCCTCTCGCTGCGACTCCAGCTGCCACGCCACGCGCCAGAAACATTTAGGCCTCTGTCACTCCCCTGTGCAGGACCTGGCACTTCTCTGTCTGACATACTGTTAGATGAAATAAGTAAATAAAAAGGAATTAATACACGCCAAAAAAGGGCTGTAATTTTGTCACTTCACCACATAACAGCAAATAATACTTTTTTTGCCACTAATACACCACAAAAAAGGCTTTAGAATATTTAACTGCTCGGCTGAACGGCAAATAATATATATTTTTTGCCACTAAATAAAAAGGAATTAATACATGCCAAAAAGGGCTGTAATTTTGTCACTTCATCCCACAATGGCTAATAAGTCCCTTTTTTGCCACTGATACACGCTAAAAAAGGCTTTAGAACATAACTGCACCGCTGAACTGCAAATAATCCTTTTTTTGCCACTAATACATGACAAAAAAAGCTTTAGAACATATAATTGCACCGCTCAAGGGCTAATAAGACGTATAAATTGTTTCTAGTAATACACCCTGATAATGGCTGTATTGCACAGCACTTCCACCCCAATAAAGAGAACCGTTTGCTGGAATTACAGAGGTATCATCTATTGCAAACCTAAAAGCAGCTGTATAATGGCAATTTGGACCCCAGTCAGTGCAGCAAGGTGTAATAGGATTGTTCCTATTACCCAGGCTGTACACTCCCCTATTGGACCCTGTTCTGCTTCAATACTGTGGAATAGTTCCTCCATATCCTTTCCCTACACTTCTAATGCTCTTTCCCTGAACCTCTATTCAGCAAAATATACGTTTTCAAGTCTTTTCTAGCACTGTCCCTAGCGCCTGCTGACGTCTCCCTGCACTAAGTACACTGGAAAATGGCTGAATCCAAGATGGCTGAGGCTATTTATAGGGTTGTGACATCACAGGGCTGGTTGGCTGCTGATTGGCTGCATGCATGGCATTGTGGGAGATCCCTCGTTCCAAGGGTCCTAAAATGTGCAGCAGCCATTTTAGGAAAAAATGTGATTCGTTACCACGAAGTGTGAGGAAATTCGGATTCGGTGCTTTTTACTGAAATTCGGATCGAATTCCACATAGTCAACTTCGATTCGCTCATCTCTAATTTAAATACATCCACAGGTGTGTCTCTAATTAACTCAGATGTTTCCCACAAACCTAACAGAAGCTTCCAAACACATGGCATCATCATATGACCAGTCCAGAATTGTTTAAAGGCATAGTAATCTTATTGTATGTGAACTTTTGACATTGCAGAAAGTAATAAAAATGCCTTAAAACATTCTCTCTCTCTCTCATTATTCTGGCATTTGGCAAATAATAATATTTATGGTAATAAATGGTAATCCTAATTGACCAAAAACAGGAAAGGTTTATTCTGATTTCATGTCAGATATTGAGAAAAACATGCATATGTGTCTTTTTATATAGTGTATGTACACTTCTGGTTTCAACTGTATATAGAATCATATACTCAGAGTTAGTGATAGTATTCCTATGACACTCTGGGTGGTCTAGAGTGATGTTGGGTTTAAATACTTACTGATATATGTAATATATGGTGGATATAGGTTAATATCTAATATCCCTAGAGGTCTGTGGTGCTTTAGTGGTTCATATTTACCAATCATTGAAATTATATTATGTACAATTATATTGGTTCCCTTCACACATCCAAAGTGTAGCATAACAAAATTTAGCTTTCCTGCAGCTATGACTAGGGGGAGCTCATTGCACAAGATTTTTTACACTCTCATCGAGCTCTTATCAATCCCCTAGTGGTGGGAACAAGAATTACAACCTCTAACTAGCCTTTTGATTTCCTAAACTACTGTTTCCGGATACTAGGGACCTCCTTTAGTGCACCCCTGAGGCTTCACTAAAATGAGTTCCCATATTGTAAAATTTAAAGGGGTTGGCCCATTTAAGACCTTGACGTTATATCTCTAGGATATCCCATCAAAGTCAAATAGGTGCAGGTTCCACCTTTGGGACCCAATCCTATGTGGAGAACGGGGACCCTGAAGTGAAGAGTGCACTGCGCATGCACAGGTGTTCTCCATTCATTGCTATGACAGTTTTGAAAATAGCCAAGCAATTGATTTTGGCTGTTCTCAGAAATGGTGAATGGAGAGGACACAGTGCATGCACAGCCACCTCTTCAATCACTTCTATAGGACTGCCTCTTCGGCTGTATGCCTGCTTTAATAGAGTTGGTCATGCTGACATGTTCCTTAAGTAAAAAAAGAACACAAAGTAAATAATAGCAACTAAAACTTTCCTTAGCAGAAGAAAAATTGGATTTCTAAGGACATGAAACTTTTTTGGCTTAATAACCTGTCCGGAGCTCAAAAAGTTGTCTGAAAACTTTATTAAATAATGTCCAAGAAATCCTAGATAAGTCACCGGTAAAATCCACTAGATCACATTACACATGGAATGTAGTCAGAAAGAGCTTTATGACTTAAACAGGACAGGGCTTGAACGTTTAGGTATTAGAAATTCTTCAAGCAAGTTATCTAGATGATGCTGGTGTATATATATATATGTGTGTATGGTATGCACATTTCATGGCTTCAGCCATTGGCAGGGCCAGATTTATAAAACTATCTAAAAGAGAAATGGTCCATGTTGTCCATACCAACCAATCACAGCACGACATTGTTCATTTTTCAAGAGCAGAATACAAAAATAAGGTGTGACCTGATTGGTTACATAGTTACATAGTTAATACGGTTTAAAAAAATACATAAGTCCATCAAGTTCAACCAAGAAATGGGTGGAGACGCTATAGGCAAAAAAATAATTTCTTTTGGATAGTGTCATAGCAGATTTTCTACTTAAATTTATGTTTGAGAAAAATCTAATTAATATGGCACCATCAGACAGAGAAACACAAAAATCTGATTAATATGGCAAAATCAGACAAAGGCCTCATGCACACGATCGTATGGCTTTCTCAGTATTTTGCGGTCCGCAAAACACGGATCCACAAAAAATACGGATGATGTCCGTGTACATTCCGTTTTTTGCAGAACAGAACAGCTGGCTCTTGATAGAACAGTACTATCCTTGTCCGTTATGCGGACAATAATAGGACATGTTCTATCTTTGAAAGGAACGGAAAAACGGAAACGGAAGGCATACGGAGTACCTTCCCTTTTTTTGTGGATCCATTGAAATGAATGGTTCCGTATACGGTCCATATACGGAATGCAAAAAACGGAACGTAAACGGAAAAAAAAACGTTTGTGTGCAAACACTTGTTATGAGTACAGCCAGGGTGGTCATCCAGAATTTTTCTTTTTTCTGAACAACTTATTCCAAAATAACGGACAACCAATATTTTTTACGGACAAATTGGAAAACCATAATGACTGATAAAGATTATAAGTGATACATGTCTACAGCTCAATATATTGATAAGACTTCATTGCCAGTATATACTGTGAGCTGTAAAATGATGATAATTACCGCTAAAATAATCTAGTCAAGTACCACCAGCCTCAAAAAAATCACAGACACATCTATTTTCTTTCAAGGACACAGGAAAAAAAGTTGCCAAATTTTACGGACTGTCCAGAAATGTCTGGACAGTTGGCAATTCCTGAGTACAGGAAGCCTAATTTAGTCTTTGGCTGAAGACCTGTGAAATATTAGGTTGAACCAGGGGGTCCTCCAGGCTCTACACAAAAATGGGCCTCAAAGGTACAGCACAAGACAACCCCATTTATTCTGTTGTGACATTTTCCACACACAAAAAATATTTTGATATTTTAATAGTTTGGACACTTTCGAATAACTGTTATGTTGATGATTTTTTATTAGGAAGGGATTTTTTAAACCAATTTTTACTTTTTACAGTGTAATTTTTAGTCCTCTTGGGAACTTGAGCATGTGATCTTCTGATCACTTTCCCTATAGATTGCAATAGATACTATTGCAGTCTATGGTATTCTGAAAAGCTACCTATGAAGCTTTGCCTCCGACACAGCTTCACAGTTAGCCATGACAGGCATAGGAACCTTCACAACGCCACAGGCTGTCATGTCAAGTGATCGGAGACCCTGCAATTTCACTGCAGGGGCTCCAATGAGAGGACACAGGGAGGCCCCTCCATCTCTCAAACCCCACAGACGCTGGTCTGTGCAGTCATTACTGACAGAGGCATCTGAAGGGATTAAATGACCATGATCGGTGTCATCGCCGATTCTGATCACTGCCAGCAGGTGCCTGCTGTATTACACAGCTGAACCCCCCCCCCCCCATATATAAAACAAGCTCAGCATGTGAGCGAGATCCATACAACACTTTAATGCTAAATACATACAGTAACGTAGTTGAGTATGCATTAAGGGGTCAATGTGTGAACAGACATTCACTCTGCTGAAATAGAAGTACAATTTCTCAAAAGGATAAGGCCTTAACAAATCTCTGATGATCCTGGATAATCTCTTTTTGTGATGCAGTGAAGTGATACACCACTGCCCCTATATTTATACGTAGGTAGCTTTGCCATCCCAGACTTTCGGAAAAAGTGGGGGGCAGGTATCATGGAGCAGCAATGGTGGTCATATGACTAAGTCAGGTTTCCCATGTTACAACTGCTTAGAAGTCTACATCCTTACATTGACTCTTCTAGGAACATTAGGGTTTGTAAATCCTAAACTACTGCAACATGTTTTTATAAGATTCTCTAATCGAGTCTCAGATTTTAATTACAGTTCCTATGTGCTGACTTCTTGTAGATGCGCCCAACAGTTATCGTGCATGGTAAGATTATATCAGCAGATGGATAGGACGTGAGCCAGACTTTCACACATGCCCCTGGAATGCTGGCGTTGGCCAGATACACCCCGATACTGCCAAACCCAAATAAAGATGAGGTTTTTGGATGAGATTATCCATAAGGAATCGCAACAATGCCCCGTACCTCACTCTCATCCATTTACAATGTTGTACTGGAACCAAATGGAGTAAGAAAACTTCCCCATGTGTTTCTTATACCTCTCTCCGCAGCCACATTTGCACATGTGGTTCTATTTGCTGTTACTATTTTGATAGTAGTATCTAAGGTACGGCTCCAGAAATGCTGATCGCACGTTTAACTGCTCTTAAACCTCCTAAAATCCTTGTAGCCTTTTATCATTAGGTGGATGCTACATGAATCCTTTCAATGAACTACTAAACTTTGTATCCTTTGCCAATTTCAATAGACGTTCAGCTGGAAAACGAATATCAAAGATAAATTGGGATGATTGGTTTTAGCTTCCCGTCAGCGTGTTCCTGCCTTCCTGTTGCATGAAATGAAGCACCGGGATTTGGTTCTGATTAAAGAGAAGTTAAAATTGCTTTGGCCGCTTTTCTGGCAGGAGTGCAGAGGAGCCTAGAACAAATAATGTAGAAGATGGTCTGATGAAGTGGTGCTTACAGTATGTCTACACTAGACTTCAGAGGAAGGAAATCTCTTGGTCATGGTCCTCAGGGTAGCTTCAGAGAAGAGAAAGCTGGGGACACTGAATATAGAAGATATTTAGGATCTGTCCAGTAATTTAAAGAGGCTATACCATGGGACAAAACCAGATATGTAGTCAAAAGATAGAGCCAGGTATGAAACCATGACAATAACCTAAACTAAAGCAACAAACTATGGGGGTTGGCAAGCTACGGATGAAGCCAAAAGTCAGGACACTGTTTGTATAGGAACAAAAGTAGAAAAGATAAAGGTGGAATGGAGTAAATTCCCCCTAATAAAGTTTTATGTGTTCTCACTGTTGACTATTTCATGAGGCTCCAATGCAGGAAAGTCACCAGGTCATGGTCCTCAGAGTGCCTTCTGATCAGTGAAAGTGGTGGATACTCCTCCACTGCCCGATCGCCCAGTCCTAGGAACATTGTCACTTTCACGACAAGGTCAAAGGCATCAGGTGGTGAGGGTGGGTGCAGCGATTGTGGGGTCATCTATGGCTCTTTTTTTTTTAAGGTGTATCTTTGTGGCAGAAAATATACGTGGCTTAACTAATTGGACATCTGAGGCTTGCACAGAAGAACCTCTGAGGCTTACACTCAAGATTTTTGGGGGTGGTAAAAGGTGCTTTGTCTGTGCACTAGCCTACTAGTAAGGAAAGGAGGGTTTTCACTCAGGGTATGTTGACGTACAAACCCCCGAATTTTTTTTTCTGGACAGCTTATCCCAAAATCATGGACATTCAACGTTTTAATGGACAAATTGGAAAACCATAATGGCTGATAAATACAAGTACTACATGTTTATAGCTCAATATACTGATAAGAACTCATTTCCAGTGTTTACTTTGAGCTGTAAAGTGATGATAATTACCACCAAAATACCCTACTCAAGTACCACCAGTCTCAAAAAAGTCATGGACACGTCTATTTTTTTTCACGGACGGAAAAAAGTGGCCTATTTTTACGGACTGTCCAGAAATTTCTGGATGGTTGACAACCCTGGTACAGACTGCTGTACTACCGTGATATATTAGGAGACATGTTTTATAAGGTATAGAGATTCTATATAGCATGATGACGTGAAGAGGACTATGTCACGGTGGGTTGATGTATAAGCTGCCCCTAGGCAAAAATGACCATACAACGAGCACAAAGCAATCACATAGGACTAATAATTTGAACAATACAATACATTTGATGCTGCCCATCTGGCAAGGGCAATGACTAGCAGATACAAAGCTGGTGAATACTAACGTAAACTACACACATCGCCCGGGAATAATGAATTACTTTGCATGACTTGGTAATTGTCTTTATACAGCTGCCAATTCCAGTACAACACAACGATGAAAACATGTGTTATTTGTACAACCTTACTCGATTACCAAACCCTGAACATGAATTTAACACGCGCGGCTCCATTAAAAATCTGAAGGTCATAAACGGCAAAACCTGCTGCCAGAACATCTGCTTGACAGAGAGGATCCTCTCTGAGATATCCAGAAATTAGAAATCTATAGAAAAAAAAACAGAGTCAACATGTAGCTCAGAGTATTTCGTAAAAATACAAGTTTCATTAAGCAATCGACTGGTCCGAGGTTATTCCAATGCTCTGTAGCTGATATTTTTGTTATTAAAGGGGGCAAACCTTTGTAATGAAGAATATAGAAGGTCACAGACATTCTCTTTTTGATGGCCATCTAAGATATGACTATAGTTGTAAGAAGTAGAGGGGGCGACGGCGACAGATGAAAGCCCCACTCCTCCATCAACAGGGGCCTGATGTCACCCGTGGGCAGTATGTGGCCTCATACTGCCCGCGAGTGACATCAGGCCCCTGTTGATGGAGGAGTGGGGCTTTCATCTGTTCCCCCCTCCCTCTACTTCTTAGAACTATAGTCATATCTTAGATGTAGTTCTATATTATAATACGAGCAGATACATGCGTTGGTAACCCACTATGACCCGCACTGCTGCGGGTCATAGTGGGTCAGTACTTATCTTTGTAGTGATGAGTATATGCCCAGCTCCCCTGTGTTTCCCCTGATAAGTTTTTTTTTTCTCAATAGTAAAGTGAAACATAAATGTAGGGAAGAGATAGGATAGGGCTAACTAGGGCCAGTTTATTCAGGGAAAGGTTCCGGACGGGGTCGCCCTTATCAGGGAGGGTGCTCTGTGGCTAGGCTATCAGGGCCAGTATAGAACCCTTACTGTTGGGCAACACTAGGGACTTTCTATCCCAACCCCGTCTTACATTTAGCATCTCCATCTAGCCCAGGGACAGCCTCTTTTTGTTTTCCTGGACTACCGATGCGTCTTGGAATCCACCAACGGAGTGGTAGGACAAACGGTTTTCATTTATGTGTGCCATCGTGCATCACTGTTCCTACAACTATATTATTTGTTCTTGTATGTTTATTATACCATTTTGATTTATCTTAAAGGCTATCTTTCTAGAAGGTAACAGTATTAAAAGTTACGTTTATTCATATCTAACCAATCTTGGACCACCTCCAAATCACCCATGACTCTTCCACGCCCACCCTCCTCTTTTCTTTTTGTTGTCAAACCAGTTTCTTTTTCTTTTGTTTTATTTGATTATTTTTTGTATTTTCCAACATTTTTGTTTAGTCATTTATTTGATAACTTTATTCTTAGGGTACTTTCACACTAGCGTTTTTCTTTTCTGGCATCGAGTTCCGTAGTCAGGGCTCAATACTGGAAAAGAACTGATCAGTTATATCCTAATGCATTCTGAATGGAGAGAAATCCGTTCAGGATGCATCAGGATGTCTTCAGTTCAGTCACTGAACGGCGTTTTGGACAGAGATAATACCGCAGCATGCTGTGGTATTATCTCCGTCTAAATGCCGGATTAGTTGCCGGAATGCCGGATACGGCATTAATTTACATTGAAATGTATTAGTGCCGCATCCAGCATTAGAAATACCTGAAGGACGGATCCGTACTTCCAGTCTACGCATGCGCAGACCTTTAAAACTGTAATACAAGACAGATCCGTCTATCTGCATGACAAGCGGAGAGATGGATCCGTTCTTGCAAAGCATTTGTGAGACGGATCCACATCTGGATCCGTCTACAAATGCATTCAGTTTACATCCAGATCGATGGATCCGGCAGGCAGTTCCGATGACGGAACTGCTTGCCGGATCACTCTGCCGCAAGTGCGAAAGTACCCTAATGGGTATAAGCATCTTTAAGGTAGGATCACATGAGGCGGATTTTCTGCCATGGAATTTCCAGGGTGGAAATCTGTAGAATAAATTGACACATTGAGGGTTTAAAAATCTGTACTGCTGATCAGTTTATGCTGTGGATTTTCTTTCTTTAGAAACCAACAACAGTTGCGAAAAAGGATCCAGCGGTGCTTGATAAAAAGAGAACTTTATTTCAGTATTGACATTAAATCACATGATTCTGTCGAAACGTGACGTTTTAAAAATGTGCATTTTTTTGTACATAAATACCGGAAAAAAGTTGCATTTTTATCAAGCACACTGGATCCTTTTCCGCAACTGTTGTTGGTTTTTTGGGCATGGCTCTGCGAGGTGATCTACGGATTTCTACCATGAGTTGTTGATAGATTTTTTTTCTGCAGTGTGTAAAGGAAATTTATTAAAATATAAACTACTTTGCTTGTCCTTGCTTTGGAAAATCCACATGCAGAGTGGATATTGAATTCTCTGCATGTCATTTTATGTTGCAGATTTCTGCAGAAGATTTCACCCTCTGCAATGCACAGGGTAAAATCAGAGACAAGTTCACGGAAAAAAACTGCGTCAGTCTGCAATAGAATCTACAACAGTTTTTTTTGCAGCAGATATACCCTAAATAGTAATTTTTTTCTTTTAGGGTAAGGCTACTTTCCCATGAGCGTTTTTGCTGGATCGGGCAGGGATCAGAAAAAACGCTTCCGCTATGATAATATAACCGGGTGCATCTGTTCTGAATGGATCTGGTTGTATGATCTCTAAAATGACCAAGACGGATCTGGCACTAAAACCATTGTAAGTTCATGAGCGCCGAATCCGTTTAATTTTGTGTCCGAGAAATAGTATCCGTCACCATTGACTTACAATGTGTTTCATGTCGGATCTCTCTTGTTCCGCATCCCATGACGCACTTAAAAACCCTGCTTGCTGCGCTTTTGTGTGCGTCATGGCAATGCAATGAAACGGAACGGAATGCATTCTGGTGCACTCCGTTCTGTTCAGTTCAGTTTTGTCCCCATTGACAATGAGTGGGGACAAAACTGAAGCGTTTTCCTCCGGTTTTGAGATCCTATGACGGATCTCAATAGCGGAAACCAAAACGCAGATGTGAAAGTAGCCTAAGGCCTCTTGCTCACGAACGTTTTTATGTTCCATTTCCGTTCTGTTTTTGCAGATTTCATTTGTGGTCTGTATGCGGAACCATTTATTTCAATATTTTCACACAAAAAAAAACGGAATGTACTTCCGTTTCCGTTTTTCCGTATATCCGTTCCACTAGAAAGATAGAACTTGTCTTATTATTGCCCGCAAATAACGATCCGTTGCTCCATTCAAGTCAATGGGTCCACAAAAAATACGGAATACATATGGAACACATCCTTATGCTTCTGTTTTTTGCGGATCAATGCCCACTTTGCCCATGTGTTTACTGTTAAAACACATTACTGTACAGTAGATTAATGATTACAAATGTTAGGTTTCTGTTTGAAATCGCATACAGAAACCATACAGAGATTTTTTGCGGAAATACGGAATGGAAACTGAAACACAACAGAAACAAAAACCAGAACAACGGATCCATTAAAAACGAACCGCAAAATACTGAAAATGCCATACGGTCGTATGCAAGAGGCCTAATGCTGTAAATTTACTGCCACAGACTTTGCACGCAG
Organism: Bufotes viridis; assembly: GCA_033119425.1. Taxonomy (NCBI): domain Eukaryota; kingdom Metazoa; phylum Chordata; class Amphibia; order Anura; family Bufonidae; genus Bufotes; species Bufotes viridis. Next base: position 33,309,896 of record CM065589.1, read on the forward strand.
CAATTCCACAACATTTTACAGTAGTAGTTATTGTGCAAATATAATAACAGGCACTCACTCATCAAGAAATGTATCAGGGACCAATATATATCAAAACCAGGCATTTATTATATCCACATGTAATTAAACAGATTGAAATGTAAAAGCAAAAGAAAAAATAAAATTACATAAAAACATAAAAGACTTCTACACAAGTGATATTGTGTCTATCCATCTAGCCCAGTAGAAACAGTAGCGAACTGTAGATGTTGATAGACTATATCCTGAGATAGACAGGAATACACAGTATCAATTGTGTGTATTGCAAAGAAATACAAAAAAAATAAAAAATCTAAGTTCAATAACTGCGAATGCCATACAGGAAAAGTCCATATTTCTTCATTCCATTTGACTCAATTGGTACCATGATTAAATAAAAAGTAGATTTCAGATTCAGCTACTTTCACACTAGCGTTTTTCTTTTCCGGTATTGAGTTCCGTCGTCGGGGCTCTATGCCGGAAAAAAACTGATCAGTCACATGCCCATACATTCTGAATGGAGAGAAATCCGTTCAGGATGCATCAGTTCAGTCACTGTCAGTTGTTTTGGATGGAGGGAATACTTGTGTGGAAGTCTTTTATGTTTTTATGTAATTTAATTTTTAATTTTGCTTTTACATTTCGATCTGTTTAATTACATGTGGACATAAAAAATATCCGTTTTTGATATATATTAGTCCCTGATACATTTCTTGATGAGTGAGTGCCTGTTATTATATTTGCACAATAACTAATCCATTTACAGACTGAGGGGCAGTCTGACAACAGTGCACCTAAATCTATAAACCAAGACGGGAGAGCCACTATATATACTTATTACATTTTACAGCCCCCTTTGATGAGATCTGAAGAAATCAGAAAAAAAAAGCACAATGGAAATTGACTACCTATTTTATTGCTGCCCCTCTGCATGAGTCCAGTTTGCCCTGGTTTGACTAACTGGTTCATTTTGGAAAATTTATTGAGAACAATCATTTATGGCAACAATCAGTGAGGGAATATGTCTTTCCGACTAATGGAAATCTTTCCGATCTGACTGAAGTATATCAAATATTCCTCTCTAGTGATAAATGTTATCGCAATTACTGTAGCCTATGACGGTTATCACTAGAGAAGTGGTCCGCATGTCTTATGCTAAAGATCTAGTGTGGACAGGAGGTAGAGTGGCCATTTGCTTCACCCTCAAAAGCCAGACACTGTGGCCACGCCCCTGAGACCACCAAGCCACACCCACAAGTTCACACCTTACACCCCAAGTCCGAAAGCCAGGGTCCCAAGTCCACAAGCCATGCCCCCAGATGCTGGGGAAGGGGGGAAGTAAAATAGACCTGGAAGATGGTGAAATGAGCTGCACTGGGGCCGGGAGTGCTTCTCTCCCCCTCAGTCAGCCAAAGAGAGACATATCCGCCGGCTCAAGGGACTGACTAAGGGTCGGAGAAGCCTCAGTCAGTTCATATGTTCTTGCAGCTCACACTCAGACAGCGCAATGCTGCTGTCTGAGCGTGAGCTGCTGAAAGGGAGGACATCCCTGCGTCCGTCCAAGCCCTGTGCCAGTTGGAGGACAGGGAGCCAGAAAACCGGACTCTCCAGCCTAAAACCAGATGTCTGGCCACCCTACCAGGAGAACAGGGTAACATGGGAACTTTAATGAGTTTTGTGTGTGGGGGGTACAAGCATTTGGTCCAACTTATCTAACAATGTAATTCAGAAGTTGGTAAATGTCTGGGTCATGGCGTCAATGAACAGCCTAATTAAGAGCAGATGGGTCATTATATGAAGAAGCACTCATCTTCTTACTGCTTTTGTGGAGAAAAGCTATCCATGTTAGATAATCAGAACACAAACATGCTCTGTGATTAATGGGGTAAGAGGGATTGCTAACATGCACAGATGTCCCTGTTACCCTCCCCTGGCACATGTACATTTAGAAAGGGAGAGAGAAGGGCCTATGTCTCTTCTCTCTTCTTTCAGCCTGTCAGCACATCCACCATTTGCCACCTCTGTCTGAGGTCACAGCTGGCTGAAGTGGGGGAGCTGCTTTTACCTTTGATATGTAAGGTTTTGTGTCAGCTAGAGATTTACAATTTAAGCTGACAATTTAAGGTTTCAAACAAGACCAAAATTTTATTGCTAGCTGAGCTACATCGAGAGATATAACCTTTAGAAATCAGGTCAGGAGTAAAACCTGGAAGCAAAAGCAGTTCTCACTGGGACCCATTTATAAGGACAGTAACTAGCAATGTATGGTGGAGAGTGCCATCATCTTAGTCTTATTTTAAAGCTTAGATTTTCAGCTCAAAATTGTGGCTAAAGCCAAATCACAGCATAAGAAAAATTCTTTAGAAATGGACCCCCTTCTTCAGGCCGACAGCCCAAACGGTGTTTGTTCAAAAGAGTATTAGACCTTCCTGCCTGAATAAACACCATTCTGGATGATAAGTGGGGGCTGCTTGGTGGAGTTGATCCTTCTGATCACAATAATAATCACTTGTGGCATTTAAAAAAAAAAAAAAAAAAAGGACTTTTATTCGTTATCCAAATGAGGACTTCAGTGCACTGAGGGGAGTGACCAGCACTGGAAAACTGAAGATTTGAAGTGCACTCAGTGGCTAGGTCCTGCCCCTCATTGCACTGAATCTCTCATTTGCAAAAATAATGAATTGCTTTATTTTCCGGGACACTGCAACCATTTGTCACAAGACCGATATCAATTTGATCAGCAGTATCAAACCTACCAGGTGGTGTGCCTAGTTTAATAGGGTTGAGCCTGTGAATGTATGCTGCAAGCTCCAATTTTGCAATTCGGAGGGTGAATTCAGTGGCAAATTCTGACACCGATTCCTCACGGATGTTGCTGGGGAAATGTTGCAAAGTCATTAGCGGAAATTACGCACCGCGTGGACATACTGTATCCCGTACATAAAATGGCAGCGGACAGGATTGTGATCGGTGGCCACACCACACGGTACTGCTGTTGTAAGAAGTTTTATTAGTATTTTTGGTCTTTGTAGATAGAAAACGATTGTTCAAGAAACTGATCCAAAGCAAAATTGCCTCAGATCCTTCCTGAAGGTCAGCCAAGCAGCTGGGTGGCTGGCGATCAATTTTTCCAACAGGCGGCTCAAAAGGGCTGGAACCGACCGTGTTTTTATTTTTTAGCAAATCTCTTGTCGGCCATCAATCGAGACGTCTCTAGATCTGGTGTTTGCATTCTTCTTCAAATTCTTATTATTTATAGTTAATATCAATTTATATCTTCGACTATCATAGGAATACTTCTAGAAAATCCTCCTTACAGAGCCAACTAAAAACCAGGCAGAGGATAGACAGTTTAACCGCTGAAGGACGTGGCTCATTTTCACCTTCGATGGATATTTTTTTTTTCTTCTTTCTGCCTATTTTGCTATGTAAGGTCATATTTTCTTAATTTCTCTGCGTATATTTTCTAGTACAATTAAATTACTGCTTATATTGTTTTTATGGTTTATATTTTTATGGTTAATGATGTTTCTTAACAGACATTTATGTTTATTTTTTGTGTACATTTTTAAAATAATTATTTTATGTTTTATTATAATGCATTTACGTAATCCAACTGCCTAGGTGTGTAAAAGTGACCAGTAGCTTTTAGGGCTTATCTGACATGAATTCACATAGGACAGCCCCAGGGACTTTAGTAGGGCCAGGGCTATCTCTTAAAGGGAATGTGTCATTAGAAAATAACCTATTGTTTAAATTGTTTTTGCATTAAGCATTTTTTTAAAAACATTTTTCCAAGTCATTATATTTATTTTTTTTAAATCCCAAAATTGAGCAGTTTTCACAATCACCACTAGGCCTACACTATGTCAAGACTTCCTGATCTATGAGAGCAGCCACGTGGGCTATAAACAAAATGGGCAGAGGCTGACCCCATTGACTTCTATGGAAGAGTTTTCTAGGTATGCTCTATGACCTTTGCAGAGGTCAGGGGGTGGGGGGGGGGGTAGATAAGCTGTGATATCACCTATTAAAAAAGGTGGATTCTAGATTATCTATACAGAGGTGATACCTGTCACTGTAATCCTGCCTGTGATGATAATAAGATGGTTACCTGCACAGAGCAGGAAGTTCACATACTGTATTTTAGGCCTAGTAGCCAGTGTGAAAATAGATTTTGGGAAATAAAGACAATATATTGATAGTGACATAGAACATATAAAAATCACTAAAAAGAAAAAAAGAAAATGCAAATAATGTGATTTAAACAATAGGTAATTTTCTGACGACACATTCCCTTTAAAACCATCAGCCATGTGTAAATTGACATTCAGGGACAAAAGGAACCCCCTACCTTGAGATACAGTGATCACTATTGACTGCAGCATCATAAGGTTTTATGATCACAGAGCAGTATATATACCACACTGAGACTTAAAGGGGTTTTCCGATAATATTGAGTTTTTAGAAAGTGCAGCTTGTGGCCACATCACCTCTGAAGCTAGTCACTGGCTAGAGCGGCGCAAGTGACCATGTCCACGCACCACCAAAAGGGGAAACATAAAATGGAGAAAGCGCAGAGGACCGGAGCAGCATGGTGCAGGTAAGTATGAATATTCTGTTTGCTAAAAAATCGGTATTAGGCTACATTCAGATGACTGTAACTGATTTGCCATCTTAGGCCTCGTCCACATTTCCGTTTTCCACTGAAGTGTGCTGTCTGCATTTACTGGCGGTGGGTCAGACATGCGCTACTTTGCTCAGTGATGCAGACCAAGCACGCTCATAGAAGTCTATGGGTCCGTGAAAATCACGGACACAAAATGGATGGCATCCATGGTACGTCTGTTTTTCACTGAAGACTGATAGGAGATTCTTTGAAAAATAAATTTTCAGCTGAATTACGGATGACACACGGATGGTAAAAACGGACACATGGACCAACTACGGATCTTTCATAGACATCTTCTCGGATGAAACACGGGCGTTTTTTTCACGGACGTGATACTGACACAAAAATGTGGATGAGCCCTTAAATTGTGGATCCGCAAAACACGGACAACGGCAGTGTACATTCCGCATTTTGCGGACTGCACAGTGCCAACCCTATATAGAAATGCCTATTCTTGTCCACAATTACAGACAAGAATAGGACATGCTCTATATTTTTTGCGGGGCCGCGGAACGGAACTACGGATTGAAAAGAATGGGTCCACACCCGTTCTGAAAAAAATACGGTTGTCTGAATGCACCCTTACTGAAAAACCTCTGGACTTCTCCAAAGCATTTGACACTGTACCTCATAAAAGGTTAGTATATAAAATGAGGATGCTCGGACTGGGAGAGAATGTCTGTATGTGGGTAAGTAACTGGCTGAGTGACAGAAAACAGAGGGTGGTTATTAACGGTACACACTCAGATTGAGTCACTGTCACTAGTGGGGTACCTCAGGGGTCAGTATTGGGCCCTATCCTGTTCAATATATTTATTAATGATCTTGTAGAAGGCCTGCACAGTAAAATATCTATTTTTGCAGATGACACTAAACTGTGTAAAGTAATTAACACTGAAGAGGACAGTTTTCTGCTACAGAGGGATCTGGATAGATTGGAGGCTTGGGCAGAGAAGTAGCAGATGAGGTTTAACACTGACAAATCTAAGGTTATGCGCATGGGAAGGAATAATGCAAGTCACCCGTACATACTAAATGGTAAAACACTCGGTAACACTGACATGGAAAAGGATCTAGGAATTTTAATAAATAGCAAATTAAAGGGAATCTGTCACCTACATACTAGCAAAAAATTTTTCATGAATCCATGTTTAATAAATTACCTTATTTCCATATGTGTTAGTGTTTTTCTTTTGTGCCTTGTCATTTCTTCTAAAAAAAAACCTTTTCTGATATGCAAATGCAGCTGTAAGGAGCCCAGAGGGGCGTTCCTCCTTTACCAAGGTGCCCAGGGACGCCCCCCTGATGTGCCGTGCCCGCCTAAATTTTAAAAAGAAGAACGCCTCTAATCTCTAAAATCGCATCCCAGAGGCGAGGCTAAATACTCCGCTCCTGGTTCATGGGCACCTTGGTAAAGGTGGAACGCCCCTCTGGGCTCCTTACAGCTTCATTTGAATATCAGAAAAAGCGGTTTTTAGAAGAAATGACAAGGCACCAAAGAAAAACACGAACACATATGGAAATAAGGTACCGTATTTTTCGCCCTATAAGATGCACTGGCCTATAAGACGCACCTACATTTTAGAGGATGACAATAAGAAAAAAATATTATTCATTTGACCTAAGGTCAAACCAGCAATCAGACCCCCAATATTAATCAGACCTCAGCTGACAGCCCCAATCAGACCCCCAAAGTTAATAAGACCCCAAAAAAAACTCAGATCAGACCCCCAATCAGATCTCAGCTCAGACCCCAAGGTGTACGACCCCGAATCAGACCTCAGATAAGAGCCCCAATATAAATGAGACCCCCATTCAGACTTTAGATCCTCCCCCCGCCTCTTGTTAACCCCCCAGCCTCTTATTATCCCCCCAGCCTTTCATCAGCCCCCTAGCCTTTCATCATCCCCCCAGCCTCTTATCTTCCCCCCAGCCTTTCATCATCCCCTTCAGCCTTTGATCATCCCCCCAGCCTCTTATCATCCCCTTCAGCCTTTGATCATCCCCTTCAGCCTTTTATCAGCCCCACAGCCTCTTATCAGCCCCACAGCCTCTTATCATCCCCCTAGCCTTTCATCATCCCCTCAGCCTTTCATCATCCCCTTCAGCCTTTCATCATCCCCCTCAGCCTTTCATCATCCCCTTCAGCCTTTCATCATCCCCTTCAGCCTCTTATCATCACCTTCAGCCTTTGATCATCCCCATCAGCCTTTTATCATCCCCTTCAGCCTCTTATCAGCCCCACAGCCTCTTATCAGCCCCAATATAAATGAGAGCCCCAATATAAATGAGACCCCCATTCAGACTTTAGATCTTCCCCCCGCCTCTTGTTAACCCCCCAGCCTCTTATTATCCCCCCAGCCTTTCATCAGCCCCCTAGCCTTTCATCATCCCCCCAGCCTCTTATCTTCCCCCCAGCCTTTCATCATCCCCTTCAGCCTTTGATCATCCCCTTCAGCCTTTCATCATCCCCTTCAGCCTTTGATCATCCCCTTCAGCCTTTGATCATCCCCTTCAGCCTTTTATCAGCCCCACAGCCTCTTATCAGCCCCACAGCCTCTTATCATCCCCCTAGCCTTTCATCATCCCCTCAGCCTTTCATCATCCCCTTCAGCCTTTCATCATCCCCCTCAGCCTTTCATCATCCCCTTCAGCCTTTCATCATCCCCTTCAGCCTTTTATCATCCCCTTCAGCCTCTTATCAGCCCCACAGCCTCTTATCAGCCCCACAGCCTCTTATCAGCCCCACAGCCTCCAGCCTTTCATCATCCCTCATGCCTCGTACATGGGAGCAGACTGAGGCGGAGCAGGCATGTGTGGCAGGAAATCCTGCTCCGCCCCTCATCTGCCTCTCCCGCACTCCCGCCAACGTTGTCACTGAACTCTGCCGGCCGGTCCCTGTCAACCAGCCGAGACAGGGCCGGCCGGTCTCTACAAGTGTACAACCACTGCCTTACACCCTGCACGCCGCGGCCGGTCCCCATCAGCAAGCCTGCGCTGCGGGCACTGGGCTCTGTTTCTTCAGGTAACTCGCAGGCTTTGTCGGGTACATCGCAGGCTGCTGTTCCTATGCAGAGCAGCCTGCGATGTACCGCGCATAATAAACGCGGCGCACATTTGCTATTTGTTTGCCCTGTATTCACCCCATAAGACGCACTAGTGTTTTTCCCCCATTTTAGGGGGGAAAAAAGTGCGTTTTATGGGGCGAAAAATACGATAATTTATTAAACATGGATTCATGAAAAAAAAATTTGCTAGTATGCAGGTGACAGATTCCCTTTAAAGGGAGTCTTTCACCTAATCTGTGCGTTTTAGACCGCTCAGATCAGGTTACAGAATCTTTGCCCCTCATTACTATGCTACCTTTCTTTTATTCGTCCGTGGTCCAGATGCTGAAAAAAAGACTTTTAAACCGTATGTAAATCAGCCGCTGAAGGTGCCCAGGGGCGGCGTTACTGGGCGATGTGCCCAGAAAAACACTTCTCTTTCTGCCCTCTGGCCCGCCCTCTGTCCTATTACCTCCTTCAGCCGAGCGGCACAACAACGGCAGGACGGACGTCTTTAGTTGGCCGGCGCATGCGCACTGCTCTGCCCATTATGGGCAGAGGAACAGCTTTTCATATTGCGCATGCGTGGCCAGTGATGTGTATATTTTTTATATATATATATATATATATATATATATATATATATATTGTTTATTTTTTTACCCAATAAAACATTTTGTCAAAATAGTCTTAAATAGTTAAAAGATGGGGATCAGAGTTTGGTCAAACCTGTAAAGTTGAGCAGAGTATCAGCCCTATGTTACAGCTGACCCCCGCTGCTAATTGCACAGCTCCTGAACCAGCTCTATGAATGGTATAAAAAGGGGTTAAAAGGGGTTGTCCAGGTTCAGAGCTGAACCCGGACATACCCATAATTTCACCCAGGCAGCCCCCCTGATGTTAGCATCGGAACATTTTATGCATATAGGGCAAGGATCGCGCAGGTCAAGGGCTCTTTTATTTACCATAGCACACTGCCGGGTAGAGGCTTCCACCCAGCAGTGTGTTTGGTGATGTCACCGACTCTGATGGGCCGGCTTTAGCGCTGCCTTAGCCATTAGCGCTAAAGCCCCCCATCAGTGCCAGTGACATCACCGGGCTCACTGCTGGGCGGGAGGCCCCACCTGGCAGCCCCATGGAGAGCCTGGTACGTCACCGGATCTCCAGAAAATGCCTTTGCCCTGCGTGATTCAGCGCAGGGCAAAGGAGAGCATCAGAGCATGAACAGCTCAAGGCAGGGGGGGGCTGCCTGGGTGAAAATGGGGATATGTCCGGGTTCAGCTCTGAACGCGGACAACCCCTTTAAGTATTGGCTTTCAGCTTAGTGTGCAGCTACAGCCAAAGAGGAGCCGTCCCCTCTCCTGACACGTCTGTTTTAGTAACTGCTTGCATTCTCCCATGTCATAACAATTGTGGACAATCTTTTCTTACAACTTTTCTTACAACTCTTTGTTGTCCCGTTCCTCTGTTGTTCAGTTGACAAAGTGGAATTCGATCTGAATGCCAGGAAATTCCAATTTCATCATGCTTAATGGTAACGAATCACATTTTTTTCTAAAATGGCTGCTGCACGTGTTTGGACATGGAGCAAAGAACTCTGGGAACGAGGGATCACCCACAATGCCATGCATGCAGCCCATCAGCAGACAGCCAGCGCTGTGATGTCACAGCCCCATAAATAGCCTCATCCATCTTGGTTTCAGCCATTTTCCAGTGTACTTAGTGCAGGGAGAGACATCAGCAGACGCTAGGGACAGTGCTAGAAAAGACTTTAAAACTTATTTTGCTGTATACAGGTTCAGGGAAAGGATAGGGAGGAATCATTCCACAGCAATGTAGAACAGGGTTCAGTAGGGGAGTTTACAGCCTGGGTAATAGACTTCTTATGCTGTTCCCCCCCCCCCACACACACACACACTTCATGACTGGGCCACTATTTTGCCTTTCGGCCTGGCTAACATCATCATTTATTTGACCTTTCTTCTGATCTGTCATAAGGAATAAAAAATGAGACACACAAACGGATCCTGTCTATGTAACAGCTGTGAGGCCTGCATGACATGGTCCCTATTTTGCATCAGAATTGGCTTATGATTTGGTAGCCAAAAGCAGGAGTGGGTACAAAGCACAGAAGACATGCAAATATTCCATTCACGTGTCATCTCTGTTTTGGATCCACTCCTGTTTTTTTTTGGCTTTAGCAATACTGATGGATTACTGACCAAATGCTGACCGAATGAAGGTGGATGCTCCACAAACAGGATCCGTTTTTTTATTTTTCTGACGGATCAGAGGAAGGGCAAAATAATCAGTGACGTCAACACAAATTTACTGCTGACACCCTCTCTACTCTGTTAGGGGGGGGCTCAACTTGTATAAGCAATTAATAGAACAGGTTCTGTAGACAACTATGTGGAATCAGCTGCAGAGGGTGTAAAAGGAGTTTGCTTCTTCTTGAAGCTAACATTGACCTGTAAGGTTGAGTTTATACTTGAGTTATTTGGTCAGTTTTTGCCCCGTAACTGCCCAAATAAGCGAAGTGTGCAGTGATTCTAAGAGCGACGTCTGTCATCTGCATGTCATACTGACTGACAGTATTGTTTCACTACCACAGCAGACTCCCCATGCGTGTTACTGCAAGGCTCAGTGTTCTACACCACTATAAAGGCTCTCTGCAGCCAGGAAATAGCGTTTTTTTAACGCAATTCGCCAAGAATAAAGTCGGATCGAACCGAATTTTAAAACAAATTTCTGCAAACCGTCCAAATCGAATTTTTGAAAAATTCGCTCATCTCTAGGGCCAATCATTGCGCAAATATAATAGTGCCAGCGGTAATACATAGATAATTGAACTAGATGTGGTGCCTACAGTATATAATAGTTCCTGCAATAGCGCAAATACAATCGAATCTTTGAGAATTTTTCAGAAATTTCGCTCATCTCTACTGTTTACTAAAACATATTCAAGTTATAGTTATATAATTAACATGGACATAAAGGCCAGACTTTTAGCTTTTACATTAAAATTGTTAAAATTGGATAAAGGGTTTAGGAGTTTCAGCTCCTTTACATGTGGCACCCTGTTTTAAAGGGACCAAAAGTAAATGGACAATTGACTCAAAGGCTGTTTCATGGGCAAGTGTGGGCAATTCCTTCATTATTTTATTCTCAATTAAGCACATAAAAGGCCTGGAGTTGATTTGATTGTTGTGCTTGCATTTTAAAGATTTAGCTGAGAAGTAAACATGCGTGAAAACAGAAAAAAACGAGAAATAGCTACACTATTAGGAGTGGCAAAATCTACAGTTTGGTACATCCTGAGAAAGAAAGAAAGCACTGGTGACCTCAACAATGCAAAAAGACCTGGATGCCCACGGAAGACAACAGTGCTGGATGATCGCAGAATAATTACCATGGTGAAGAGAATCCCCTTCACAACAGCCAACCAAGTGAACAACACTCTCCAGGATACAGGCGTATCAATATCCAAATCTATATCTTCTAATTATATATAAAGAAGGACGTATATATATTTGTGTTTGTATGTATGTATGTATGTTCCGTGATCACTCAAAAACGCAACCACCAACGTCTGTCTGGCTGTTCTTTATGTGCGACCAAACAACTGGACCTATCTTTACCAAATTTGGCACGCAGGTACATCAGGTGTCCGGGAAGGTTTTAGACCAGGTCTCAGCTCTCTAGGACGTACCGTTCCTGAGGTATTCCCAAAAAATAACCTGCATTAGCCAATATAAGCCTGCAAGTCTTTCTCTTCAACTGCCATTATAAAAATTGTTGAGACAAAATGTCGCGCAACACATGTCGTCATGTAGCCCTAGCATTAAAGGCGCAGGGCGCTGTGGAGGTCACTGTTAAAGAGGCGGGCACTGTGGAGGTCACTGTTAAAAAGGCGTTCACTGTGGATGTTCCTGTTAAGGGGCAGGCCGCTGTGGAGGTCACTGTTAAAGGGGTGGACACTGTGGATGTTCCTGTTAAGGGGCAGGCCGCTGTGGAGGTCACTGTTAAAGGGGTGGACACTGTGGAGGTCACTGTTAAAGGGGCAGGGGCCACTATTAAAGGGGCAACTGCTGTGGAGGTCATTGTTAAGGCAGCAGGGTACTGTGAGGTTACTGTTAAGGGAGCGGAGTACTGTGGAGGTCACTGTTAAGGGGGCGGGCCCCTAAGGAGGTCACTGTCAAGGGAGTGGGATGCTGTGAAACTCACTGTTAAAGGAGCGGGCTGCTGTGAAGGTCAAAGTTAAGGGGATGGGCTGCTGTGGAGGTCCCATTTTAAAGTGGCGGGGCACTGTGGGGGGTCAGTGTTAAGGGGTGGGGGACTGTGGCATTCACTGTTAAAAGGGGGGGGTGCTGTAGAGGTCACTGTTATGGGGGATATTGTCGAAATCTTTTAATGACACACACAAACATTAAATGAAATAGATGAAATATACCCGTGCGAAGCCTGGTCCTTCTACTAGTCTACCATAAAGAGAAGACTGCATGAAAGTAAATACAGAGAGTTCACTGCACGGCGCAAGCCACTCATAAGCCTCAAGAATAAGAAGGCTAGATTAGACTTTGCTAAAAAAAATCTTAAAAAAACAGTACACTTCTGAAAGAACATTCTTTGGACAGATGAAACCAAGATCAACCTCTACAAAAAATATGGAAAGAAAAAAGCATGGAGAAGGCATGGTACAGCTCCTGATCCAAAGCATGCCGCATCATCTGTAAACCACGTCGGAGGCAATGTAATGGCATGGGCATGATGGCTGCCAGTGGTACTGGGTCCATAGTGTTTATTGATGATGTGACGCAGGACAGAAGCAGCCGGATGAATTCTGGGGTTGTCAGAGAAATACTGTGCACTCAGATTCAGCCAAACTGATTGGTCGGCGTTTCATAATACAGATGGACAATGACCCAAAACATAAAGCCAAAGCAACCCAGGAGTTTATTAAAGCAAAGAAGTGGAATGGCTAAGTCAGTCCCCGGATCTGAACCCAATGGAGCATTTCACTTGTTAAAGACTAAACTTCAGACAGAAAGGCCACAAACAACAGCAACTGAAAACCGCGGCAGTAAAGGCCGAGCATTAAAGGAGGAAACACAGCGTCTGGTGACACCCAGGAGGTCAAGACCTCAGGCAGTCATTGCCAACAAAGGGCTTTCAACCAAGTATTAGAAATTAACATTTTATTTACAATTATTTAATTTGTCCAATTACTTTTGAGCGCCTGAAATGAAGGGATTGAGTTTAACTACTTCCCGACTGCCCATTGACTCTAAGGCCTCTTTCACACGGGCGTTGCGGGTTCACTCCGTCAAACAGTGCGGGTGCGTTGCAGGAATCGCCGCGAGAAAAATCGGCACTTTTGGTACCCAGACCCGAACCTGCACTTCTTCACAGAAGTGCATGTTTGGGTCAGAAATTGTCCCGCTGGTATTATTTCACATTATAACATAGTTATAATGTAAAATAATACCCTTGGCCATCTTCCTAATGTTGAACCCGGTGCAGAATGGGTTAAAAATAATAAACTAATCATAACTTACCTGGTCCATTTGATCACGAAGCCCGGCATCCTCTCCGTTAGCTTGATACTAGGAAAAGGACCTGTGATGATGTCACATGGTCACATGGCCCAATCACATGCTCTATCACCATAGTGATGGAGCATGTGATTGGGCCATGTGACCATGTGACATCATCACAGGTCCTTTCCTAGTAGCGAGCTAACGGAGAGGATGCCGGGCTTCGCGATCAAATGGACCAGGTAAGTTATGATTAGTTTATTATTTTTAACTCATTCTGCACCGGGTTCAACATTAGGAAGATGGCCAAGGGTATTATTTTACATTATAACTATGTTATAATGTGAAATAATACTGAACCGGTTACACATCCCGATGGTTGCATAGCAACCATGCGGGAAAATCGCAACGCATCCGCACATGATTGCGGATGCTTGCGATTTTCCCGCAGCCCCATTCACTTCTATGGGGCTTGCGTTCCATTAAAAACGCAGAAGATAGAGCATGCTGCAATTTTCACGCATCGCAAAAGTGATGCGTGAAAATCAACTGTCATGTGCACAGCCCCATAGAAATGAATGGGTCCGGATTCAGTGCGGGTGCAATGCGTCCTCCTCACGCATTGCACCCGCGCGGAAAACTCGCCCGTGTGAAAGGTGCCTAAACGTCCTTGGGTGGTCAGTTTATCTCTGAATGGACGTTCTGGAACGTCCATTCAGAGATGGCATGGGAGGCCCGCTGTCAGTGAAAGCAGGGCACCCCAGAGAGAAGGCATAGATCGTTCCTTGGTGTCCCTACCTTCTAGATCACTGCATACACAGCGCTCAACGAGCTATGCAGCTTCCTGTCCCGGACCGGTGGTCATGTGATCAGCCCTGCACTGAGGCTGTACAGTGCTGTATTATGCTGCTACTATGTCAGCCCCAGTTACAGGAGAAATTAAATAGTTTAAAAAAAAAATTAAGTTAAATGTCCCCCAGAGGTTTTGTATGACCTTATGTGGGACACAAAGTGTAAAATAAAAAATAAAAAAAAAGCGTTTTGAAAAAAATAAATAAAAAAGTTTCTCCATTATTTAAAATATGGTAAAAAATAGAAGAAAAAAAATAAACTATTTGGTATCACCGTGTCCGCAACGACCGGCTTAATAATAATATAATACGATCTACCCCATCAGGTGAACGCCGTAAAAAATAAATAAACATTGTGCAAAAACAGATTTTTTTAGTGGGCTCACCTCCAAAAAAACATAGGGCCAGATTTATCATTACTCTTGCAGTTCACTCCACTTTCAAAGAAGGCGTATGTGTATTTGAGTCAAGTCAAATTTATCATGGGCTCTTTCAGAGGTTGATAAATCTGGTGTATTTCTGGTTCCTAGTTGTATTTTGGCTTTGTCTTTGGAAAAGTCGCAATTTTAAAAAAGTGATTTTGTCTAACATAAGCATGGTCATGAGTGGAGTGAGTTTGCGCAATTTTTTGCGACTTTTTTGCGACTATTTAAAAAGTCGCAATAATAAATCTGTCTTGCAAGTGATTTACATACGACAAAACGCCCATAAACTTGGTTTTGGAGTGAGTGGCGTAAGTCTCCAAAAAGTCGCAAAAAATTGCGCAATTTGGCTTTTTGCGCAATTTTTTGCGACTTTTCAACTCCAGAAAAGTGACTTAGGCTAATGATAAATCTGGCCCATAATGTTAATCAATCAAAAAGTTGTATGTACCCCAAAATGGTAGCAGTAAAAATCTCACCTCATCCCGCAAAAAATTAGCCCCCACACAAAACCATAGCCAGAAAAATAAAAAAATTATGGCTCTATGAAAATTGCAACACAAAAACATGATTTTTTTTTCTAAAAATGCTTTTAATGTGTAAAATATATATTAAAAAAATTAACATATTTGGTATCGCCGTAACAATTGGCTCTACAAAAATATCACATGATTTACCCCATCAAGTAAAAGGTATAAAAAAAAAAAATAATGCCAAAGCATTTTTTTTAGTCACCTCACAAAAATACATAATATCAATCAAAAAGTCGTTATGTACCCCAAAATGGTAGCAATAAAACCTCGTCCCACAAAAAACAAGTCCTCACACAAGAGAATAGCCAGAAAAATGAAAAAAATATGGCTCTAAGAAAAAGGCAACACAAAAACTTTTTTTTTTATTGTGTAAAACGAAAAAGAAAAAAAAATGGACATATTTGGTATTTTTGCATCTGTAATGACCTGATCTATAAAAATATCACATGATCCACCCCATCAAGTGAACGATGTTAAAAAAAAAATGAAAAATTACACCAAACTGCTTTTTTTGTGACTTCACCTCCCAAAAATGAGATAAAAAGCAATCAGAAAGCCAAATGTACCCCAAAATGGTGCAAATAGAAAACTACAGCTTGTCTCGTGCAAAAAAAAAGCCCTCACACAGCTCATTCAACAAAAAATAAAAAAAGTTATTGCTCTTAAAATCCATGACAGAAAATTCCATGTTAGAAAATCCAGATGCCCCTCCTTCCCTTCTGAGCCCTGGCATATCCCCAAATAACAGTTTAGTACCACAATTGGGGTGTTACTGTATTCAGGAGAAAGTGGGAAGCAAATTGTGGGGGGATATTTTCCTGTTATCTTTTATGAAAAAAAACGCTTGATTGGCAGTTCTTGAGGGAAGTCTTGCTCAGGTTTGGCTTTCCAGTAGCTTTCATCCAAAAAGTCATGGCCCTTTATACTACTCCGAGAGCCCGGGTTAAGGTGAATGGGTTACTATCTGACTCCTTCAGTATTAAAAACGGCACAAGACAGGGCTGTCCTCTGTCCCCTATTCTTTTCATTTTGACTATAGAACCGTTCTTTTCCAAAATTAGAGGAAATGAAAACATCACCGGACTTAACACAGGATCGGAGGAGCATAAGATAGCCGCCTTTGCGGATGACGCGTTATTTGTCGTCACTAATCCAGCTTCGTCGATTCCTGAGTTAATCTCAGAATTCTCCATCTTTCAAGAGGTATCCGATTTTAAAATTATTCTGGCCAAATCCGAAAAAGAACGCTTGGGCCTAAAGCACCACTTTCTTGTAAAAAAAAAAATTATAATAATAATTTTTCATTTTCACACCCAAGTATTAAAAATTCTATGAAACAGCTGTTGAGTGAAGTGCTTGCTACACCCCTTCAACATTCCTTGGGGGGTGTAGTTTAAAAAATGTGGTCACTTTTTGGGAGTTTTCACTGTGGGGTTACCTCAGGGCCTCTTCAAATGCAACATGCTGCCCAAAGACCATTCTAGCAAAATCTGGCCTCCAAAAACCATATGGCGCTCCTTGCCTTCTGTGCCCTGCCGTGTGCCAAAACAGCAATAAACGACCACATATGGGGTGTGTCTGCAAACTGCAGAATCAAGGTAATAAATATTGAGGTTTGTTGTGTTGTTAACCCTTGATGTGTTCCAGGAAAAAAAATTATTAAAATGGAAAATCTGCAAAAAAAGGTGACATTTTGAAATGTCACCTCTATTTTTCTTTAATTCCTGTGGAACACCTAAAGGGTTAACAACATTTCTAAAACCAGTTTTGAATAGTTTGAGGGGTGTCATTTCTAAAATGGGATCATTTATGTGTTGGTTCTATTATGTAAGCCCCACAAAGTGACTTCAGAACTTAACTGGTCCTTAAAAAAGTTGAGTTTGAAAATTTTCTTAAAAATTTCAAAAATTGCTTCTAAAATTATAAACCTTCTAGTGTCCTAAAAAAAAATTAACATTACTAAAATAATGCCAACACAAAGTAGACTTATAGAGAATGTTAATTATTCAATATTTTATGAGGCATCACTATGTGTCTTAAAAGCAGGGAGATTCAAATTTAGAAAACTGTGAATTTTTTTTTTATAAATAAAAACATATTGACTCAAATTTACCATTAACATGAAGTACAATGTGTCACGAGAAAACAATCTCTGAAAGGCTTGGATTAGTAAAAGCGTTCCAAAGTTATTACCACATAAAGTTTGGAAAATTAGGCCTGGCTTTAGGGTACTTTCACACTTGCGTTAGGTGCGGATCCGTCTGTTTATTTGCACAGATCCGCACCTATAATGCAAACGTTTGTATCCGTTCAGAACGGATCCGTTTGCATTAGTTTTAGGGGATCCGTCCCCCATTGACTTTCAATGTAATTCAAAACGGATCCGTTTTCAAATGCACCATATTGTGTAATCGAAAAAGGATCCGTCCCCATTGACTTACATTGTAATTTAAAACGGATCTGTTCGGCTCCGCATCTTCAGACAGACACCAAAATGCTGCATGCTGCGTTTTGGTGTCCGCCTCCAAAACAGAATAGAGGCGGAACGGAGCCGAACTGATGCATTCTGAACGGATCCTTATCCATTCAGAATGCATTGGGGCTTAACTGATCCGTTTTGGACCGTTTGTGAGAGCCCTGAAACGGATCTCACAAACGGAATCCAAAACGCCAGTGTAAAAGTAGCCTTAGTTCCTCACATTTTTATGCAATCATTTTGTTCATCCCACTGAATAAAGCTGAAAGTCCGAACTTCAACCGCATCTGAATTGTTTTGTTCAAAATCCATTATTGTAATGTACAGAACAAAAATGAGAAAAATGTTGTCTCTGTCCAAATATATCTGTATCTGTACTATGTCTGGTACTATTACATAGAAACTATGTTGGGCTGCCAGAAGGAGGAGCAAGGGTGCACAGAGTGGCCTGGGTCGCCCTCAGTGCACTTAACTGCTCATTGGCATATTTGGATCCTTGTGCATGTAGCCTGAATGCACAGAATGCAGTCTGCTATAATCCTCTATCTTCGGACCCGCACCGCAGTGTATGTCCTGGCGCTCTTCTTCTGGCGTGTTCTCACTACTTGGAAGGGGGAACACTGGGCAAATACCATGATATATAGATACTCACGGACATGGAGCCAATCTGGGATCTTGATTCAATTTCTTTCGAGCGTCTCACTTTTCCAAGTTTTGTTGAGCTGTTGCACAGGGAGTAATCATTAACGTATCCTTGGTGCAGATGTTCATTCATTTTCCTTGTTTCCATTCTTTTTTCCTGACTCCCACCAGGTTATAAACAGTTCACTTTCAACACTTATAAACTTTTTATCCTTCCCTGACAGAACAAATATTCGAAATCCCCCGAGCCCAGCTGAGAGCTGGACTAATAGACTGTGATAACGCTGCGCAGGCGCTTTCCTGTTCACATGCTATGGGAGCCTTAGATCCCCGAGAAAGATGTCGATTAAAGGGGTTCTCACGTACACAAGTAAACCCTTATTTATAGATTAAACTTGTCCAGCTGATCAATGCAAGTCCCATGGACATACTGGGGTCCCGGGGATGGGACTGAGCGGCCATCAGCATTTACACAGTGGCTTGTCTCTACGGCCGCTCCGTCCCACCCACGGGACCCCAGTTGGGGGAATCACTATGGTCCACATTTGGGTGATTACTGGCTGTAATATATCTTATAGCCATCTGGTACCATTACAAGACCATGACAGCTGGCAGTGTATGCCTGGTATAATGTATGCTGTAGGCACTAGTATTAGTAAAATA
This sequence comes from Bufotes viridis, assembly GCA_033119425.1. NCBI lineage: Eukaryota > Metazoa > Chordata > Amphibia > Anura > Bufonidae > Bufotes > Bufotes viridis. The sequence continues at coordinate 33,328,757 of CM065589.1, forward strand.
TGGGTCACCTAACTGGGTACTAGAAGTAATCTGGGCACTATGGTTGCCATCACATGGCTGATTATTTTATCTCTACAACTACTAGTGTTGAGCGAATTGAAATTCACGAAGTGGACTTCGATCCGAATTTCAGGGAAAATTTGATTCACCGAGAAGCTGACTTTCCTTGTGCTTCATGGTAACGAATCAATTTTCCCTAAAATGGCGGTAAAAAAAAAAAATCTGACTCACCTCATCCACTTGCGCACGAAGAGTCCGATGCGGTCATCTTCACTGAACATCCCGTGTGAAATCTTGTGCACGGTGACCAGGCCAGCGTGATGACGCCATCAAGCACTGCGTGAGAATTTGCGCTGAATATTCAATCAAGATAACCCCGGCTGACTCTTTGCGATCAAATGGATAAGGTGAGTATTTTATTTATTTATTTTTTTAACAGATTAACCCTTGACAGCCCTCAATGTTTATCTCAGATGCCTTGATCAGTGATGAACGCGGCATCTGAGGGTACAATGATGGGGGAGGTACCATCGCTGTTCTCTGTGATGTTTCCCACTACTCACAAAGAAATATACTTTGTTACGAAGTATTTCATCAAGAAGCAAATGTCTTTCTGAAATTCGCCAAAGCAGCGCAATCACATTTTTAATAACTTCGCCCATCACTAATAAATGCTATAAATTTGCTTCAAAATCCACATGTAACATAGATTTTTATATTAGTGGATTTTGACAGTAAAATCGACCTGTTTGTCCCCTTTCAGCTGGTATAATTATATAAGCACAGTACCTGTAACCATTATATCGGCACTATGGCTGGCACTATCATGTAGTCACTGCATCTGGTTTGGTTATCTAACTACAGCTGGCATTATTATATTTGCACTATGACTGGCCTTATTATGTAGGCACTACATCTGGATTGTTTCTATATGTATTACTGCTGGCACTATTACATTTCCACAATGTCTGGTATTATTATGTAAACAATACATCTAGTCCCATTATCTATGTACTACTGCTGGCACTATTCTATCTGCACTATGTCTGGTACTATTACATAGGAACTATACCTGGTCCAATTATCTATGTACTACTGCTGGCACTATTCTATCTGCACTATGTCTGGTACTATTACATAGGAACTATATCTGGTCCGATTATCTATGTACTACTGCTGGCACTATTCTATCTGCATTATGTCTGGTACTATTACATAGGAACTATACCTGGTCCAATTATCTATGTACTACTGCTGGCACTATTCTATCTGCATTATGTCTGGTACTATTACATAGGAACTATACCTGGTCCAATTATCTATGTACTACTGCTGGCACTATTATATCTGCATTATGTCTGGTATTATTACATAAGAACTATACCTGGTCCAATTATCTATGTACTACTGCTGGCACTATTCTATTTGCACTATGTCTGGTACTATTACATAAGAACTATACCTGCTCCAATTATCTATGTACTACTGCTGGCACTATTCTATATGCACTATGTCTGGTACTATTACATAGGAACTATACCTGGTCCGATTATCTATGTACTACTGCTGGCACTATTATATCTGCATTATGTCTGGTACTATTACATAAGAACTATACCTGCTCCAATTATCTATGTACTACTGCTGGCACTATTCTATCTGCACTATGTCTGGTACTATTACATAGGAACTATACCTGGTCCGATTATCTATGTACTACTGCTGGCACTATTATATTTGCACTATGATTGGCACTATTATGTAGACACTACATCTCTTATGATTATTCCTTTGTTAATACTGCCGGGTTTCTTATATACTGTAGGAACCACATCTAGTTTAATTATCTATGTATTACTGCTGGCACTGTTATATGTGAGCAATGATTGGCACTAGAGATGAGCAAATTTTAAAAAATTCGATTTGGCCGGTTTGCCGAATTTTTAAAAAAATTTGGTTTGATATGAATTTATTTGTGGCATAAAAAAATCACAATTTCTTGGCTTCCGAGAGCCTTTATAGTGGTGTGGAACACTGTGCCTTGCAGTAACACGCATAGGAGTCTGCTGGGGTAGTGAAATAATACTGTGAGTCAGTATGACATGCAGATGACAGGCGTCGCTCTTAGAATCACTGCACACTCCACTTATTTGGGCAGTCAAGGGGCCAAAACTGACCAAATACCTTCAAGTATGAACTCAGCCTTACAGGTCAATGTTAGCGGCAAGAAGAAGCGCACTCCTTTTACACTCTCATCAACTAATTCCACATAGATGTCTACAGAACCTGTTCTATTAAACGCTTATACAAGTAGAGCCCCGACAGAGTGAAGAGGTTTTTTTCAGCAGTAAGTTTGTGTCAGCGTCACTGATTATTTTGCCCTTCCTCTGATCCGTCAGAACTAGTGTTGGGCGAGCACCGGGTGTGCTCGAGCTCGATACTCGAGTCTACTCCCCGCACGCTTGTTGGCTGCTACGCAGCCAATAAACGTGCGGGCAAGTGCTGGCACTCACTGTAATGCCATAGCCATGTCAGCGTCTTCAGTGATCCCTCTGTGCCTTACAACTATTAGGTGTCCAAGCTGGACACATGGCACGAACTGGCGCTCTACGCCTTGGAGGTGCTGGCCTGCCCTGCTGCCAGCTTTTCGTTTCGTGTATCCTGTACCTGGCTGGACTGACAGGAAGTGCTCACTTAGTGTGCACTTCCTATCAGTCCGGCCGGGTACAGGAAACAAATGCTCCTGTACCGCGGACCTCACAGAGCTTGGCCACGCTACACTAGGGGAGGGGGTGAGTAATGAATGAGCAGTGTGACAAGGTGATGAGGGAGGGCGCTGAGAAAAGAGTGACAAGAAGGGGGAGTGACAATGGAAGGGGGCTGAGAAAGAGTGACAAGAAGGGGGCTGAGAAATGAGAGTGACAAGGGAGGGGTCTGAGAAATGAAAGTGACAAGGGAGGGGGGAATGAGAGTGACAAGGGAGGGAGGGTCTGAGAAATGAGAGTGACAAGGGAGGGAGGGGGGCTGAGAAATGAGAGTGATAAGGGAGGGAGGGGGGCTGAGAAATGAGAGTGATAAGGGAGGGTGGGCGCTAACTACCAAGTTAACTAACAAGTAGCTAACTAACTGGCGGTGACAAGGGACCCTTATGCCCCATTCACACGTCCGAAATTCTGTTTGCGGAACGGAATTGCGGACCCATTCATTTCTATGGGGACAGACTTTGTCCCGCTCGGATCCGGAATTACGGATCCGCGCTTCCGGGTCTGCACTTCCGTTCCGCAAAAATATAGAACATGTTCTATTCTTGTCCGCAATTGCGGACAAGAAAAAGCATTTTCTATATAGTTCTGTGCGGATCTGCAAAATGCGGAAAGCGCATTGCCGGTGTCCGTATTTTGCGGATCTGTAAATCCATGGATCCGCAGATCCATGGATCCGCAGATCCATGGATCCGCAAAACACATACTGGACGTCTGAATGAGCCTGTAGGGGGTGATTAGTGACAGGGGGTGATCAGGGGTGTGACATGGGTGATCAGGGGTTAATCAGTGATGGGGGTGGGGGGTGTAGTGATTGGTGCACTTTTCCTATAGCTTCTCTGGTGGTCCCAAACAAAGGGACCACCAGACGAGCAGACAGCAGGCATATCAGACGCTGTTTAAAAACAGCGTCTGATATGCGATTTAAATGCGTTTTTCCAGCATCTACAGCCTGCCAGCGCATTGAAATTTTGTCAAAAGTTAGCGGAAAGGAGACTTTGTGAGAAAAAACAATACAAAATCAATTTCCGCTAACTTGTGCCAAAAAAATCTTCTATGAACTCGCCATGCCCTCACGGAATACCTTGGGGTGTCTTCTTTCCAAAATGGGGTCACATGTGGGGTATTTATACTGCCCTGGCATTTTAGGGGCCCTAAAGCGTGAGAAGAAAAATGCGTAAAATGCCCTCCTAAAGGTACTCATTGGTTTAGGGCCCTTTGCATCTTGGCTGCAAAAAGTGTCACTCATGTGGTATCGCCGTACTCAGGAGAAGTAGGGCAATGTGTTTAGGGTGTATTTTACATATACCCATGCTGGGTGAGAAATATCTCTGTAAATTGACAACTTTGTATAATTTTTTATAAAAGTTGTCATTTACAGAGATATTTCTCACACAAAGTATGGGTATATATAAAATACACCCCAAAACACGTTGCCCTACTTCTCCTGAGTACAGCAATACCACATGTGTGACACTTTTTGCAGCCTGGGTGCGCAAAGGGGCCCTAAAGCCAATGAGTACCTTTAGGATTTCACAGGGCATTTTTACGCATTTGGATTATCACGCTTTAGGGCCCCTAAAATGCCAGGTGAGTATAAATAGCCCACAAGTGACCCCATTTTGGAAAGAAGACACCCCAAGGTATTCCGTGAGGGTCATGGCGAGTTCACAGAATGTTTTTTTGGCACAAGTTAGCGGAAATTGATATTTTTATTTTATTTTTATTTTTTTTTACAAAGTCTCATATTCCACTAACTTGTGACAAAAAATAAAATTTTACATGAACTCACCATACCCCTCACGGAATACCTTGGGGTGTCTTCTTTCCAAAATGGGGTCACATGTGGGGTATTTATACTGTCCTGGCATTTTAGGGGCCCTTAAAGCCTGAGAAGAAGTCTGGAATCCAAATGCGTAAAAATGTCCTGTGAAATCCTAAAGGTACTCATTGGTTTTAGGGCCCCTTTGCTGACCCAGGCTGCAAAAAAGTGTCACTCATGTGGTATTGCCGTACTCAGGAGAAGTAGGGCAATGAGTTTTGGGGTGTATTTTTATATATACCCATGCTGGGTGTGAGAAATATCTCTGTAAACGACAACTTTTTAAAAAATTTTATACAAAAGTTGACAATTTACAGAGATATTTCTCTCACCCAGCATGGGTATATGTAAAAATACACCCCAAAACATATTGCCCTACTTCTCCTGAGTACGGCAATACCACGTGTGTGACACTTTTTTGCTGCCTGGGTGCGCAAAGGGGCCCAAATTCCAACGAGTACCTTTAGCTTTTACATGGCTGCTCACAATTTAGCCCCGCCCAAAATGCCAGAACAGTAAACACACCCCACAAATGACCCCATTTCGGAAAGTAGACACCCCAAGGTATTCACTGAGGGGCATAGTGAGTCCGTCTGAGATTTTATATTTTTTTGCCAGTTTTTTTTGCAAGTTAGCAGAAATGGAAACTTTATTATTATTTTTTTTTTCCTCAGAAAGTGTCATTTTCCGCTAACTTGTGAAAAAAAATGAAATGATACATGAACTCACCATGCCCCTCCGTGAATACTTTGGGGTGTCTTCTATCTAAAATGGTGTCATTTGGGGGGTATTTATACTATCCTGCATTCTAGCACCTGAAGAAACATGACAGGCGCTCAGAAAGTCAGAGCTGCTTCAAAATGCCGAAATTCACTTTTGCACCATAGTTTGTAAACGCTATAACTTTTACCCAAACCAATAAATATACACTTATTGGATTTTTTTATCAAAGACATGTAGAACAATAAATTTTGTGAAAAATTTATATAGAAATGTAGTTTTTAAAAAAAATTTACAACAGAAAGTGAAAAATGTCATTTTTTGCAAAATGTCGTTACATTTTTATTAATAGCAAAAAAGTAAAAATGTCAGCAAGAATGAAATACCACCAAATGAAAGCTCTATTAGTGAGAAGAAAAGGAGGTAAAATTCATTTGTGTGGTAAGTTGTATGACGGAGCAATAAACGGTGAAAGTAGTGTAGTGCGGATTTGTAAAAAAGGGCCTGGTCACTAGGGGGGTATAAACCTGTGGTCTTCAAGTGGTTAAAATACTAGTAAATATATATAATTGCTCATATTTAAACTATAGTCCGGCCCTCTAACGGTCTGAGGGACCGTGAACTGGCCCCCTGTTTAAAAAGTTTGAGGACCCCTGTTTTAGAGAGTCAGCTCAGCAGCAGACCCTCTCCCCTAATGTTTTAGAGTGTCACCAGCAGGCCCTCGCCCATAATGTTTTAGATAGTCAGATCAACAGCAAGCCCTCGTCCCTAATGTTTTAGAGGGTCAGCTCAGCAGCAGACCCTCACCCCTAATGTTTTAGATTTGGATCCCCAGTCAGTGCAGCAAGGTGTAATCGGATTGTTCCTATTACCCAGGCTGTAACCTCCCCTACTGAACCCTGTTCTACATAAGTGTTGCCGAATGATTCCTGCCTATACTTTCCCTACACCTTGAATAATCTTTCCCTGCACTTGTAAATAATTTTTTTTAGCACCTGCTGACATCTCTCCCTGCACTAAGTACACTGGTAAATGGCAGAATCCAAGATGGCTGAGGCTATTTATAGGGCTGTGACATCACAGGGCTGGCTGGCTTCTGATTGACTGCATGCATGGCATTATGGGTGATCCCGCCTTCCCAGAGTTCCTTGCTCCATGTCCTCACACGTGCAGCAGCCATTTTAGGAAAAATGTGATTCGCTTCCACGAAGTATGAGGAAATTCGGATTTGGTGCGAATCGAATTTTTCCTGAGATTTGGATAGAATTCCACTTCATCAACCCTTGATTCGCTCATCTCTAATTGGCACTATTATGGAGGCACTACATTTGGTTCGATTATCTATGTATGACTGTTGACACTATTAAACTGTCACCTCTTGTGACATGTCTGTACATACATTCCTTACGTCATTACAATTCCTTTTGTCAAACGAGTGTTTCCATACACACACTGACGCCATTAGCACTGACTGGACAGTGTCAGACTGTGTACGGACACTCCCATGAAAAAGGGTGAGTAATGCCCAGTTGTCAATTTATTCATACATATTCGAACTGAAGGGTTCTTTTTGCAATACCTATGTATTATTTTACACTTTTAGGTAGCATTTCTACATGGGCAATGGTAACGTTGGTTATTTACGACGGCTCAGACTTTGTACTGTGATTTCTCTTTTAGGCTACTTTCACACTCGCATTGCTAATTTCGGTATTGAGATCCGGCAGAGGATCTCAATACTGAAATTAAACGCATCCGTTTTGATTCGGCACACCAGGATGCATCCGTTCCGTTAGGATGCAGCTGTGTGAAATCAAAACAAGAAAAAACGGATCTGTCACTAAATACATTAAAAGTCTATGGGTGACCGATCCGGGTTTTTAGGCTCCTAGAAAAACTGATCGGTCACCATTGACTTACATTGTTTTCAGTGACAGATCGTTTTTTTTCTGTTTTTATGACCGGACACTAAAACACAGCTTGCAGCGGTTTTGTGTCCAGTCAAAAAAAAACGGAATGCTGACGGAACGGAAGACATCTTGATGTATCCTGAACGGATCTCTTTCCATTCAGAATGCATGAGGACTAAATGGAAATGTTTATTTTCTTGTATTGAGATCCTCTGCCGGATTTCAATACCGGAAGACAACAACGGAAGTGTGAAAGTAGCCAAAATAGATTTACGTTTCCGTTATTTTCTTTGTCAGTCATGAGAGTGAAATCCAGGGACGACTCGCTCATATGATTTATATTTTTTGGGTGATGTCAGTCTTAAAAACCTTTGACTTGACAACTACATAGAAACAGACATGGCGCTCGTGTTCATTGAAAAAATCTTAATTACAGAAGTAATAAAAGCTTCTCCAAACGTGAGATACTTGGCTGAAAATATTCCACAGGAAGAAGGAGACATAAAATTCTATGTAACAGACGGCCGGGTGTGTCCTGAAATGTGTGTGGTACAACCGTCGCCAGTAACCGTACGGCCAATATAACCTAATTCTGCTTGTTACATTAATCCACCATCCGCGGCTAATAAATTATACAAGTCCGATGATCTTACAAAAAAAATCTCTTCTTTCGCCGCAATTATCCAACTGTGAAAACATCAGATTCTTGTAGTAAAAGAAAGGAGAAATATCTAATAATATCCAGAAAAAAGGGATCTATTGCCATGGCAGGGTTTGGTGGTTACGTGGTTTGTAATGTTGGCTCAGTGGTTAGCAATGTTGGTTCAATGATTTTTTGGTAACCTTGCCAGAAAAAAAAAAAGATCAAACAACAAGTGACCAAAAACTCAAATGCACTCCAAAATGGCACCAATAAAAACCGCAGCCAGGCGAAACACAAGCCCTCACACAAAATGTTTATTTTTTTCAAAAGTTTAAATTTTTTTTTAGAGTGGCAAAACAAAAGTAGTATCATGAAATCATAATCATACTGACGTAAAGAATAAGGTCCTCATGACTTTTGTAGCGTACAGTGAACCCCGTAAGAACAAAACCCAAAAACTATGATATAATTGTATTTGTTTTTCAATTTCAGCCCACAAGAATTTTTTTTCCCCATTTTCCAATTCAAGCTATGGTAAATTAAATGGTGCAATTAAAAAATACAACTTGTTCCACAAAAAAAGAAACCCTCAGATCATCATATGGGTAAAAGTGTAAAAAACTGTCTAGGTCAATACGGGGCTAAAGGGAGTCACAGGCCGGGGCAGCCTGGAAACTCAAAAATGGTAAAAGTGGGCCCATGTTGCACGCGGGTCCAAATTAACAGAAGGCAACATAATTAGGCAGGGAAAACAGAAGCAGGCAGGGCCAGCAATACCATAATGCAGAACAATATACTGCCACTTGCAGTATTCGACTGTATACCTGTCCTGTCGACATCGATACAGTTGAATTCAGGGGGACACCTGCAGCTGCTGGCCAGGTGCGTAAGAGAGAATTGGATCATTATGTACCCAGCTGGCGGCCATGAGGAGGGCTTGGGTGGCCCTCCTATGCATCGGCCAAACCAGTAAATTACCGTGTAGGGACTACGGCTAATCCGCCCCTGGTCACAGGCTTGGATATTTACATACCTCCTGTAGACCTTAGTGGAGAAGACCACACATATGCCTCTTATATGGACCACCACCAACCTAAGGACTCATGCACACGACCATTGTTGTTTTGCTGTTCCAAAATTGTGGATCCACAAAACACGGATACGGATCGGAATGGCCAGCCCATAGTAGAACTGTCCTATCTTTTTCATTAATGCGGACAATAATAGGACATTTTTTTTTTTTTGTGGAGCGAAGGTATGGACATAGAACACACACTGAGTGTTTTCTGGTATCTTTGCGGCCCCCATTAAAGTGAATGGTTCGGCATACGGGCCGCAAAAAAACCCCCAGAATGGACACGGACAAAAAATACCTTTGAGTGCCTGAGTCCTTAGCCTGCTCCTGACTGTAGTATACAACTGGATAGGTGATAACGGTAAGATTGGTGGAAGTATACCTGCAGGAACCCCCATGAATCGCTAAAACAAAGACCCCCGTTCCCAGCTCTAGTGGATAGCTATAGTGTTGAATGGACCAATCGCTTGGCTCAGGAGCGTAGCTAACGGCTCATGGGCCCTGGTGCAAGAGGTCAGCTTGGGCCCCTCTTCCCTCAGTGCTTTGTGTATCTTCTTATGCGGCACAAGGGTCTTTGGGCCCCCTCAGGCTCCTGGGCCCGGTAGTGACTGCTACCTCTGCACCCCCTATAGCTACGCCCATGGCTTGGCTGTTTCCATAACTCCAAAGACTTTATTGGAGTGGTTCAAACAGGTCCCGCACCCCAACCCTGTTTTACCTAATCTACACAGTCATCGTGGAGAAGACCTTATAAAGAGGCCAAATGTGTTTCGAAGAACTGCTCACCAAAACAGCCGTCCATAGGAGTCCCCTGTTCTAGAAATTTGATTCAGGTCCGAGAGGTTGGATTCACATCCATCTAACATTTAGCTCTAACATATCGGAAAACCCTTTTCACCAGTTGACGGAAGAAGACTTTCCTGTGCAGCGATTTATATTTCATGGAGAATGTTTTTTATTGGGGTGTATACTTTTTATGCAGTTTATTGATGGAATCCTGCTGTTTCCATGATAAATCCTACGTGTAAAAAAATTCCAATATCTCAGGACCGAATGCTAAAATATGACAAAATTGTCATAAAGTGCAAATTCCTTAACTGGTTTGAATTTCCTAGGATTTTTTTTTAAGACGAGGCACAAAGACGTGCACTTCATTTCTGTTTTATAAACCGAGGAGAGGCCAAAGCAGTGAAGTGAGGAATGCGGTTTTATTAGTTGGCTGATAGAGTGTTGTGGGGTCACAGCGCTGGCAAGTGGGTGAGATCTGTTGAAGGTCAGCCTGGGTTTCATGTACCACTCCAAACAGCATTCCAGATGTTCCTTCTGAAAATCCGCACAAGATTAGGGTACACTTATCCCGCAGCCACACAACAATGGAGAAGTGAGACACGAATGGATGTGTTTATTTGGACAGCTAAGTCCACAATCCTTTGCAGCTCTGGTGTGTTTGACATTATTTGATATTCCAACATATTGAAACTGGCTGCTAACCTTCGGCTTTGCAAATAAGTAAACGCCTGGAGAATTTTTTTTTCTTCTCTTTTTCTTATATGTTTTTGAAAAAAAAAAAAAGTGGTGAAAACTTAAGTAAAAGTTTATTTGTACTTTATGTATAAAGTTGGTCACGATGAAAAGTTGAGACTCAAAGAGTGATATTTAAAAATAAGTTACTAAAATGGGGATATTTCTGTCAATGTTCCCCTTCATTTATACATAAAAATTCCATTTCATTCTTTCATGGTCTACGCAGTTATAAAAGATGGGCTAGACGACTCATGGCCAGTGATTCATGAGCCGTTCCGCAAATCGGCAAGATGAGAGAAAAATGCGCTGGTCTCTCATCTTGACCAAACCTCCAAAATAAACCCTGGCAATATTATAAAGTGTTCTCTGAGTCCTCAAAACCTATTGATAACACTGAACTCTGGAGGGGTAAATAACCCCTGACACTAGTGATCTAATTATTTAATTTAGACCACACGTGAGATTTAAATAAATCTCTGAAACAGCAGAAAGATTTCTTTTAAACTCTATAGCACCAGGGATATTAAATATTATACTCTAGGCCACCAGGGATATTAGATATTATACTCTAGGCCACCAGGGATATTAGATATTATACTCTAGGCCACCAGGGATATTACATATACTCTAGGCCACCAGGGATATTACATATTATACTCTAGGCCACCAAGGATATTATATATTATACTCTAGGCCACCAGGGATATTACATATTATATTCTAGGCAACAAGGAATAGTACTTATTAAAATGTAGACCACCATGAATATTATTTATTAGACTATAGACCAACAGGGATATTACATATTAGGCTTTAGACCACTATAGATATTACTTACTAGGCTGTAGACATATAGATATTACAAGGCTGTAGACCAGCAGGAATATTATATATTAACCTATAGACCTCCAGGTATATTACTTATTAGGCTGTATACCATCAGTGATATTGCTTATTAGAAAACAGACCACCAGGGATATTATTTATTAGAATATAGGCCACCAGCCATATTACATATTAGGCTTTATACCACCATAGATATTACTTATTAGGCTCTAGACCACCAGAGATAATACTTACTGGGCTCTATAGCACCAGAGTTATAACTTTTTAGGCTCTTAACAACTAAGGGTATTACCTATTAAAATATAAGCCACCATTATTTATCAGACTATAGACTGCCAGAGGTGCTACATATTAGGCTTTAGACGACAATAGATATTACTTACAGCTGCTACACAGACAGAATACGTTGTGCGTCTCATTTTTCCTTCCTTCTGACAGATCATAAGAAAGGTCAAAAAATTATGATGTCAGCCAGGCCAAAAGCCAAAACTGTGGCCCAGTCATGAAGTGGGGAGGGTGGGAACAGCATGAGAAGTCCACAGAGTGGACCTATGACATAGTGGTGAGGTGGAAGCAGCACGAGGAGACCACAGAGTGGCCCAATGACAGGATATGGAGGTGGAAGCAGTACGAGGAGGCCACCGAGTGGCACAATGACAGAGTCTGAAAGTGGAAGCAGTATGAGGAGGCCACTGAGTGGCACAATGACAGAGTCTGGAGGTGGCGGATGCAGCAGTAGCATCTTGAGAAGGCCACAGAGTGGCACAATGACAGAGTCTGTAGATGGCAGCAGTATAATGAGGCCAGCGACGGGCAAGATGACAGTGTGGATATGGCAGCGGCATGAGGAGACCACAGAGTGGCAAGGTGACATAGTTTGGAGATGGCAGCAGCAGGAGGAGACCACAGAGTGGCAAGGTGACATAGTGTGCAGATGGCAGCATCAAGATCCCACAGAGTGGCAAGGTGAGATAGTGTGGAGATGGAAGTAGCAGCAGCAGCATGAGGAGACCAGGGAGTGGCAAGTTGACTTACGGTGTAGATGGTGGCAGCAGCATGAGGAGACCACAGAGTGGCAAGTTGACATAGTGTGGAGATGGCAGCAGCAGCAAGATGACACAGAGTGGCAAGGTGACATAGTATGGTGATGGCAGCAGGATAACACAGAGTGGCAAGGTGACATAGTGAGGAGATGGCATTAGCAGCAGCATCAGGAGGATACCATAGAGTGGCAAGGGGACATATTGTGGAAATGGCAGTAGCATGAGAAGACCACAGAGTCGCAAGGCGACATGGTGTGGAGATGGCAGTAGCAGACTAGAGAGTGGCAAGTTGGCATAGTGTGTAGATGGCAGCAGCAGCATGAGGAGACCACAGAGTGGCAAGGTGACATAGTGAGGAGATGGCAGCAGCAGGATCCCACAGAGTGGCAAGGTGACATAGTGTGGAGATGGCAGTAGCAGACCAGAGAGTGGCAAGTTGACATGATGTCTAGATGGCAGCAGCAGCATGAAGAGACCACAGAGTGGCAAGTTGACATAGTGTAGAGATGTCAACAGCAGCAGGATCCCACAGAGTGGCAAGGTGACATAGTGTGGAGATGGTGACAGCAGCATGAGGAGACCACTGAGTGTCAAAGGGACATATTGTGGAGATAGCAGTAGCAGGAGGAGACCACAGAGTGGCAAGGTGACATAGTTTGGAGATGGCAGTAACAGCAGCAGCCGCAGCATGAGGAGACCACAGAGTGGCAAGTTGACATAGTGTGGAGATGGCAGCAGCAGGAGGTGACCACAGAGTGGCAAGGTAACATAGCTTGGAGATGGCAGCAGCAGCTGCTTCAGGAGACCTGAAAGTGACCCAGTAACAGAGTGGGGCAGTGGGTGGCAATACCAGTATCGCTGACAAAGATGGGTGACATAAGGAGCACTAGGCATCAGATGTGTGGCATCAGGCGGGTTGCAGCCTCAAAGTAGTAGCTGAGGCAGGTAGTCAGAAGAAACCGGACTCTTGTATCAAAGTGTTGGTGTGGCACCATGGATGATCTAGTCTGATGCATCAGGAATTGGTGGTTGGAAATCCTGGCGGATCCACGCCTGATTCATCTTGACACAGGTCAGTCTTTCCACATTTTGGGTGGACAGGCGAGTTTTTCTTGAGGTAACTATGGCCCCCGCCGCACTAAACACCCACTCTGATGCCACACTACTGGCCGGGCAGGACAGCTTTTCCAGGGCAAACTCGGCTAGTTGCAGCCACAAATCTAGTTTGGCTACCCAGTAGTCCAGCGTATTTTCAATGTGGGGTGGCAGGGTGCTGTCAAAGTATGCCACCAGCTGCTGGTTCAGGTCCTGCTCCAGGTCTAGCTGCTGCTGGGGAGTAGTTTCTTCACTATGCGGGTGAAGAAAGCTACTCATAAGCGACTGTAGACTCAGGCTGCCGCTGATGGAGCTGGTACTGCTCCTGCCACCCCACCCCTCCGCAGCAGCCATGGCAGTGGAACGTGAGCACAGAGAGGATGGTCGATGGGGTTGATAGGCAGCGGCCAACTGACTACATAGGATGTCTCTGTAGTAGTTTAGTTTGTCCTCCCTCTGAGTCAGTGGGTGTAAAAAAGGCCCCCATTTTGGACTGGTAGCGAGGGTCCAACAAGGTGGAGAGCCAGAAGTCATCCCTCTGCTGAATGGTGACAATTCGGCTGTCACTAAAATAAACAGTTTTAGCGCAAAAAACACCAAATATGAACTAAGTCTATTTTTCTCTTTTTATCTAGAAATATGGCAATAAATGTGTCTATTTTTCTTGTATTGTAGTGAAATATGACAATAAACTCTTTTAGCGCAAATAACACCAAATGTGAACTTCGTCTATTTTTCTCGTATTGTAGTGAAATATGACAATAAACTCGTCCAGTGCAAATAACACCAAATGTGAACTGTGTCTATTTTTCTCGTATGTTAGTGAAATACGACAAGAAATGCTTTTAGCGCAAATAACAGCAAATATGAACTTAGTCTATTTTTCTCTAGAAATATGGTAATAAACGCTTTTGGCATAAATAACACCAAATGTGAACTGCGTCTATTTTTCTCATATTGTTTTGAAATAGGCCACTAAATGAAAACAGCGCAGTTAACAGCAAAAGTGACCTGCGTATATATTTATCTTTTTCCTCAGATAAAAGCCACTAAAGGCTTTTCAACATAGCGCTTGCACCCCAATATCTGATTGCTGGAATGACAGAGCTGTACTATGAGACTACCCGGATCCACAAGTAATGTTTCCCTTCACTTGTAAATCGCTTTTTTTCACAATATGGATTTTCCTATGACTCTCCCTAGCATCTGCACATGTCTTTCCCTGCCTGTGAAAGGATTCCTCTCACTATCTTTTCCTTGCACTAGTAAATAGCTTCTTTCCTTTTTTTTTTAACAATTTTTCTTTCACTCTTCCTAGCGCCTGCATACAAGTCTGTCCTTGAACAAAGTACGACAGTGAATGGCAGAATCTAAGATGGCTGCTATATTTATAGCGCTGTGACATCACCGGCTGGCTGCTGATTGGCTGCATGCATGGCATTATGGGTCATCCATGGTGAGTAGCACCACAATCTCTGTCTTGTTTTAAAGCTTAGATTGTCTGGCAAATTTCAGTTTTGAATCCCTTCGACTGAAGTCCAAACTAGGCCGCAAATCACAGAAGACATCAATTGGCAATTTGTTATTTTAACTCATGGCATTGCTGTCCGAAACAAAAATCTTCACAGACCAACCGTGAACATCAAGTCAATAAGAAAACAAGCGTCTGATATCCTTAATGTGTGACCAGCTTTAGATAT
The DNA here is from genome assembly GCA_033119425.1 of Bufotes viridis. NCBI lineage: Eukaryota > Metazoa > Chordata > Amphibia > Anura > Bufonidae > Bufotes > Bufotes viridis. The sequence continues at coordinate 33,343,897 of CM065589.1, forward strand.
TCTATGCAGAGATCTCTCTATCACTAAGGTCAACAAGAAGTTACTGAAACTTTTCAAGTATCACTTAACTTTCCTGATCAAGAATGTCAATGACCCAAGATGCTTTGAAGATCTCAGTTATCATTACATTTATTCATTACGTTGGACCTGGGCCAGAAAGCTCATACCGATCTGGATGCATCACTGCAAGGGGTCAATAGAAAGGTTGGCTTCATGAATTGAGCATGCAAAACCCATTCATCAGATTGATACAAGACACATTCTCTGCCCTACAAATCCTGTCTAGGGGTGATTTATTCATTTTAATTGCCTTGTACAGGACATTAGATCTGGCTTCATAAATTAATGGAAATGGCTGTAGGTGCACACAAGGACTTATATTAACCAAACAAGGCATGAGAGCTTTATAATGCCCATGGGATGCCGACTTCTATGGGCATCTGCTGCACACCCTCTTATGTCAGCACTTCATCCCATAGCTCGGATACAGGGAGCTGGCCCAGGTCCAATGTCGCTTCTAAGCTTGTCAATTTTAATATTTAATATAAGTACGGGACATAAATTTAATTGACCCCACTCTTACATAAAAGAGAAATATGGATGGATTTATTTTTTTCCCTCTGAAATAATCTGTTCCATATTTGTTTCTGCAAATGAGCTGGATTACAGGCAAAATAATCTTGTTCATAGTAACAAACGGCTAAACATATGGATATTTATGGTGAAGTTAACTCCTGGGGTTATAAAGTTGCATTGTGAGAAGCAGGCCGGGTCTATTAGAACCATATTCTGAGTCCGCCATTATATAGGGTCAACATTATCAAACTCTTGAATGCCAAGCCATACATATTCCGCTACCAATATTTCAATACAGGTAAAGAAAAGGGCTACTAAGTAGTCTGGGAAAGCTGGGTAATAACTAATGGGGACCTTACGGTCACCCAGCTTTACCTGAAACAGATATAACTTTGATCTATATGATGCTCCTCAAAACATACTGTAGATGGCTCATATACTGTATTTTTCTCTTATTAAGACACACCTGATTATTAGAGGAGGAAAACAGGGAAAAAAATGTTTTTCATCAGACCTCAGATTAGACCCCCAGTCCTTATCAGACCTCAGATTAAACCCCCAATCATTATCAGACCTCTAATCTTTATCAGACCTCAGTTCAGACCCCCCAGAAAGACCCCCAAACTTTATCAGACCTCAGATATCACCCGAAATCTTCAACAGACCTTAGATCAGTCCCCCAATCAGACCCCAAAACTTTCCAACCTCTGATCAGACCCTCCCAAACCCCCAATCTTTATTAGACCTCAGATCAGACCTTCCAATCTTTATTAGACCCACAATCGGACCTTCAAATCTTATCAGACCTCAGATCAGACCCCCAATCTTCATCAGACCTCATATCAAACCCCCAATCTATATCAGACGCCCCAATCAGACCCCAAAAATGTATCAGTTCTCAAATCATACTCCTCCAATCTTTAATAGACCTCCAATCAGACCCCCAATCTGTATTAGAATCCCCAAACTTTCAGACCTCAGATCAGACCCTCCGATCTAAATCAGACCTCAGATCAGACATAAAATAAATAACTCCCCTTTCCTGCTCTGGACCATGTGCGCTTCCTGCACTTACCACTCTCTGGTCTTCTACCAGGCCCCCTGCTGCACTCTGACCTGAAGACTGCACACCTACGTGCACTACATCCTGATGCTGTACTCAGTCAGGACACAGTACAGCGTGGGGCTCGGAAGAAGACCACAGAGCGGTGAGTACAGCAAGCGCTTGCACCGAGTGCTACACTTGCTGCTCCCAGCACCTCCTGCATACTAATAAGTGCTTGTTGCAGAAAATGAATAAGTCTCTCATTAATAAAGTGCAGAATGGCAATTGTAGTACAGCCAATGGTATGAAAACGCAGTTCCAAACAACTGAAAGTTCAAAACCTCCCAAATAGCAATGTATAGATATAGGCCAGAATGGGGATTGTAGTACTCCTTACCTCTATCTGTCCAAGGGCTGGCAATAAGGGGTACAGGATTGAGATGGGCCAGGACTATGTCCAAGTGTGAAGGGTGTTTTTACAATTTCCCTCTCACTGTGAGTACTGTGAAGTAGAGATGGTTTTCTCTCTGTGGATATCTCAGAGAGAGTGATTCTCACGGTTGTAGGCCTAGTACTCTGAGGACTGAGCACGTGTAGCTTCTCTCACTTCCTTAGCTAACTCTAGAGTGAGCTAGAGGCTGACCTAAGTCTCTCTCCTACCTTTCTACAGGGGCAGAGTCAGGATCGCAAATGCGGAAGCGGAGAGCACATAGTGTGAGAATGAATGGGTCCGCACCCGTCCGCAGAATTGCGGAACGGATGCAGACCCATTTGCAGACGTATGAATGGGGCCTACATAACATTACATAACCAGATTAGTTTGCTAGTACCCTCTTCATGGGCACTGCATACTGTGCACTTATTCTTTTAACACTTGCTTCAGAATCTGCTGTTACAATGTTACAAATTCCTAAAAATAAAATAAACAGTATCAGGGTCATATCATTGATTGAAACTCATAGATTTTCCTCTATAAATAAGTTTGTGTATATGCAGCAAAGGGTCAGATTGCTCAGTGTTTCCAGCACATATGATTAAAACAGTATGCAAACACAAGATCGCAAAGAGCCTCTTGTGGAGTTTCTGAATGGCTGGCATGTAATACCATATTTCTTCTGTAGTGGCCACTGCAGGGAAAAGTATTTCCCAGCAAATACAACAGCTTTTCTGACATAACAGATGATTGCTAGTGATTAGTGATGACGAAGCAAGCTTCGGATGCTACATCTGAAGTCACTTCGTTCAAAAAACAGTACTAAAATGTATGGCCTCCAATGAGCTAAAGTCAGTTATTTGCAGAGTCACACGTGGCTTAGTTGAATAACTTCGGTAGTTGATTTTTAAAGTGGAAAACCTCTTTAAAACTTGAAATCGGACTCGGCTTTGGTTCCGACTGGTACAGTGGGCCAGGGCAGTGAAAGACGGGAGCATCCTTGTTTCTGTTGGGGCACACTCTGATATTGGGGCTCCTGCCTGATGGTAGTTGTGGAGCCCTTGGGTTTGTAGGTTTGCAGCAGGTGCAAGGCAGGAGTTGTAGGGTGCAATGGCCGGAGAATGGTGCTGGAGTCAGTAACCAGACCAGAAGTAGAAAACAAATGTTTTCCTTTACTAAAGTGCAGAATGAGAGTTTTAGTACCTCCAATGGTATGAAAAGACTGTTCCTACAGTGCAAATGTCCCCAGATAGCAATGTATGGATTTGAGCAAGGATGGGCAATGTAGTACTCTTTCTTCTCTATCTTCCCACAGCCTCTCACTGCAGAATCTAATGCTGGTAATATTACTCTTGCAATGCTGGATGTAATTTCCAACTGAGGGATACAGGGTTAAGATACAGTTGGCCAGGTTGTGTCCCACTGAGAAGGGTGTCCCAGCATTATTCCTCTCATAGCAGTAACATCTATAGCTTTGATCAACTAATACTTAACTGGCTGATTGCTTGGCCATGCAGATTTTAGACCTTCTTGGATCTTTCCTTTATCTCTCTCTCTTTCTTGAGTACTGTAGTAATGGTGAGGTCTTTCTCAGAGAAAGATAACCCTCAGAGAAGATGATCCTCTGAATCTTTGGTCCGGTCCTGTGAGGAGCACATGTGGCTGCTTCCTCTCTTTTCCTCTGCTAACACTACTCTAGACTGAACTAGAGGTGGATCCAGGATCCACACCCAATTTCCTGCAGAGACTGTGTCAGAGTTCCTTAACTCTGTCACTTCCATCCATAATGGTAATATAAATGGCATAAAATGATATAACATTAAATAGCAAAACAATTTTGCCTTGTGTTTAACACGGAGTGAGCGCTTGAACTTTTTTGTTGCACCGAACACCGGAGGTATCTACTGCACCGACGGGAATGGTAAAGTAACAAACACTGTGTGACATATAGTAACTGATCCGGTTTTTATGCAGTCAAATGAACAACTTTTTGGCACAATTTTATGGTATAAAGTACTGCTGTATACGGACCATCCAATTATGTGATATTGAGGACTGGATGAAAAGAGTCTTCCTTTATATATGGTACAAACATTTCTTGGCAGTTGAACTAAAGATATAATCTGCACTGAAGTGGTGTATGCATTTTGGAACCAGGTCACAAGTACTAGTCCTGGGATCCTCATTTTTACATTAATGGTGTGGCTATAGATAGACTATAAGGCCATCTCAGGTATCCATAGCTTTCATTTTCTTTGGATACACCACAAATCTTGTGGCTATAAGTACTATTTGAGAGGGATAAACCATCCATTTATACCAGTAAACTGAGTGCCCCTCAAAGGTGGTTTTATTTTTATATTAATTATGCAAGCACCCTGGTCTGGGGTACTGCCCTCCCATTGAGGTAAATGCTGCAGTAACCAGCTCTGTCTACTACACAATGCTATGTAGTTCCAACTCCAGAGCTTCTACCAAACATCTGATAAGTGGGGGTGCAGGGCGTCAGACCCTCACTGATCTGATATTGATGGTCCATCCTGAAGATAGGCCATCAATATCTAAATACTTGACAATCCCTATTAAAGGGATTCTGTCACCTCTGATTACACAATTTCAGCTTTTAAACCAGTCATGCAGAACACAGTACCTTGAATCGGCTTTTCTTTTCTATTATTTCATTCGTGCAGTAGTTTTGCTAAAAAACGCTTTTTATCTTCATGCAAATGAAGCCTGAAGGTGCCCAGAGGGGCGTTTTCTTCCCCCTTTGGAGCCCAGTAACGCCCCCCTGCAGTGCCCTAAACCGCCTCCAAAAAGCAGACCTAACCGCCCACAGCGTCTCCTCCCCCTCCCTGACGGCCGAGCAAACTCTCGCGCAGGCGCAGTACCCACTGAGGGCTGTGCCAGCGCGATGTACTGGAGACTGAGGGCAGGAGCTTCATCATTGTCACTGGGCATGCGCTTCCTCCCAGGATGACTGAGGGGAGAGCGAGCATCTGATGTCACTGGCTCAGCGCATGCCCAGTGACAATGATGAAGCTCCTGCCCTCAGTCTCCAGTACATCGTGCTGGCACAGCCCTCAGTGGGTACTGCGCCTGCGCGAGAGTTCGCTCGGCCGTCAGGGGGGGGAGGAGACGCTGTGGACGGTTAGGTCTGCTTGTTGGAGGCGGCTTTGGGCACTGTAGGGGGGCGTCACTGGGCTCCAAAGGGGGAAGAAAACGCCTGTGTGGGCAACTTCAGGCTTCATTTGCATAAAGATAATAAGCGTTTTTTAGCAAAACTACTGCACGAATGACATAATAGAAAAGACAAGCCGATTCAAGGTACTGTGTTCTGCATGACTGGTTTAAAAGCTGAAATTGTGTAAACAGAGGTGACAGAATCCCTTTAAGACAATTAAGCACTATATAGTGATGCCACGCCAATCTTTGACAAACTCAGCTTTGCTACATCCGTCTATTCTATAATACATTGTTCCATATTTTTATTACCCGACCACCTCATCAGGCTGTAAATGGCTTAGGCTACTTTCACACTAGCGTTTTTGCTGGATCCATCAGAGTTCAGAAAAAACTCCTCCATTACTGATAATACAACCATCTGCATCTGTTATGAACGGATCCGGTAGTACTATCTTTAACATAGCCAAACTGAATCCGTCATGAACTCCACTGAAAGTCAATGGGGGACGGATCCATTTTCTATTGTCTTAGATTGTGTATGAAAAAACGGATCCGTCCCCATTGACTTGCATTGGGGGTCATGCCGGATCAGTCTTGCTCCGCATCCCAGGACGGAAAGAAAACCGCAACATGCTGTGGTTTGCTCTCTGGTATGAGAACAAAAGGGAATGACAATGACAGTTGACAATGAATGGGGACAAAACGGAAGCGTTATTTTCCAGTATTGAGGCCCTATGACCGATCTCAATACCGGAAAATATTAACGCTAGTGTGAAAGTAGCCTTATACAAGTGTCAGTGAACATATGATGCATCCATCTTATGGGCCTCTTAACGCTGAGACAGTAAGAAGATAGATGGTCGTGTGGAAATCCCCTATACATTATTTACAGTGGGAATATGAGCGATGGAGTCGGAGATCCAGATGTAATTTGCAAGGCTGCAGGAAAAAAAGCAAAAGCTGAATCTGATTAGGAAAGTTAATAAACTAAATTGAGTAGCTAGATATATCTTGAGATCTTAATATTTTATATACGCTCCCTGGGGGATCGCCCTGAACCGCAGCAAACACAACAGCGCTGTATAAAGTTCAGCACGCTCACTGTTTTCTGCACGGTTGTACTGTCTGGGCATTACAAAGAACGCCTTTTTATTCAGATCGTTCCCAAGATCCAATTGACTTGGATCTGAATTGCAGGAAACCTCTGACTCGCTGCAAAGCCGAATTTCCTCAGGCTTCGTGGTAACGAATCAATTTCCCCTTAAATAGTGGCAATAAACCCCCCCCCCAAAAAAAACAACATACTCGCCTGATCAATTTGCCCACAAAGAGGCTGTTGCGGCCATCTTGATTACAGAAACGGCGCAAAATATCGCAAGGGGAAACAAAGTAACATAGTACATAAGGCCGAAAAAAGACATCTGTCCATTCAGTTCTGCCTGTTATCCTGCAAGTTGATCCAGAGGAAGGCAAAAAAAAAACCTGTGAGGTTGAAGCCAAGTTTCCCCACTTAGGCCTCTTTCACAAGGGCGTCATGTTTGACACCCGGATAAGAGGCGGGTGCGTTGCGGGAAAATGCGAGAGGTTTCCATGCGTGTGCAAACTGTTGGAATGCATTTTGCACGCACGTGCGAAAAATCGGCCAGTTTGGTACCCAGACCCGAAGCCGGACTCCATCACTGAAGTCCGGTTTCGGGTTGAGTATTCTGTATATTTTATTATTTTCCCTTATAACATAGTTGTAACAATGGTGATGGAAGCATGTGACCCAGGGATGTCACGGAAGGTCCTTTACCCCCAGCTCAAGTCAAGACAGAACAGGAGACCGGCAGCTACGCGCTCAATTGGAGGGGGTGAGTTACATATTTTTTTTTTTAACCCTCAATCACCCATTTTACTTTGCATTCTGTATTTAGAATGCTATTATTTTCCCTTATAACCATGTTATAAGGGAAAATAATAAAGATCGGGTCCTCATCCCGATCGTCTCCTAGCAACCATGAGGGAAAATCGCACCGCATCCGCACTTGCTTGCGGATGCTTGTGATTTTCCCGCAGCCCCGTTCACTTCTATATAATAATATAATAATATAGAACATGCATCGATTTTCACGCAACACAAAAGTGACGCATAGCCCCATAGAAATAAATGGGTCCGGATTCAGTGCGGGTGCAATGCGTTCACCTCGCGCATTGCACCCGCGCGGAAATCACGCCCGTGTGAAAGGGGCCTTAAGGGGAATAAAAAATTCCTTCCCGACTCCAATCAGGCAATCAGAATAACTCCCTGGATCAACGACCCCTCTCTAGTAGCTGCAGCCTGTAATATTATTACACTCCAGGAATACATCCAGGCCCCTCTATTGCTTTATTGTACTCACCATCACCACCTCCTCAGGCAGAGAGTTCTATAGTCTCACTGCTCTTACCGCAAAGAATCCTCTTCTATGTTTGTGTAGAAACCTTCTTTCCTCCAGACGCAGAGGATGTCCCCTCGTCACAGTCACAGTCCTGGGGATAAATAGATGATGGGAGAGATCTCTGTACTGACCCCTGATATATTTATACATAGTTATTAGATCTCCCCTCAGTCGTCTTTTTTTTTTATGTAAATAACCCTCATTTTGATAATCTTTCAGGGTACTGTAGCCTCTCCCCCCATTCCAGTTATTACTTTAGTTGCCCTCCTCTGAACCCTCTCCAGCTCTGCTATGTCTGCCTTGTTCACAGGAGCCCAGAACTGTACACAGTGCTCCATGTGTGGTCTGACTAGTGATGTGTAAAGTGGTAGGACTATGTTCTCCTCACGGGCGTCTATGCCCCTTCTGATGCAACCCATTATCTTATTGGCCTTGGCAGTAGCTGCCTGACACTGGTTTTTACAGCTTAGTTTGCTGTTTATTAAAATTCCTAGATCCTTTTCTATGTCAGTGTTACCCAGTGTTTTACCATTTAGTATGTACGGGTGACTTGCATTATTCCTTCCCATGTGCATAACTTTACATTCGTTAGTGTTAAACCTTATCTGCCACTTATCTGCCCAAGCCTCCAATCTATCCAGATCCCTCTGTAGCAGAAAACTGTCCTCTTCAGTGTTAATTACTTTACACAGTTTAGTGTCACCTGCAAAAATTGATATTTTACTATTTCGGTACTGGTCGGGTATGGTGACATCATCAGTGATGATGTCACTGCGCCGCACCAGCGTAATGACATGATGACGTCATCACTCACCACACGAAATTTCCATAGTGTCTTCAATCAAGATGGTTGCAACGGCCTCTACATGAGCAAATGTATAAGAAAGGTATTTTTTTTTACCCTGATTAACCACTTAAAGCCTTAAATTGTAGCCTCAGATGCCACTATCAGCAATGAACATGGCATCTGAGGGGTTCAATGACAGGGTTGGCACGATTGCAGGCACCCCTACTACCACCAGTCAGGAGCTCCCAAACCAGGTTAAGCCCACGAGGGAAGAAAGCGTGCATCCTCCAGTCACTGCACGGCCCTAGGAAATGCCAGTGGAGACTGCCAACATGAACTGTGAGTACTACTACCACCCTCTGAGCCACAACTATCACTCTCATCCTCCACACACTCCTCCACGACTAACTGCATTTGATCCTGATCCTGACCTTAGCCTTGTTTCTGGATATCACTTTTGTCTCACTTTCTTTACTGCAGGCTTTGACCCATCTCGTCCTCTCGCCTGTCACTGACCGCTCTCCTCGAGATGACCTTTGGCTCCGTTCCTGACTATGCTACTACTGCTTTAGCGCAAATCCAGGACTGTGCTGTGACCATGACCTCCTGGGGTACATCCTGGTGGGCTTTAAGGGTTAAGACATACCTCCCAAATGTCCCTCTTTTGGAGGGGCAGTCCCTCTTTTTGAACCAAGTCCCCCTGCAGGGGTGTGGAAATTAAAAAAAAAAAAATACTTGTCGAAGGACTAAAGCGTTGGCTCGATCTACTTGTCCCTCATGAATTTTAAATCAAAACCATATTTAAATAAGGTATTTATTGATAGCAACTTAGAAGACAGGCCTAAAATGTATGGGGGACTGTATGGGGGGCCACAAGAAGACGTTATACTGTATGGGGGGCCACAAGGAGACGTTATACTGTATGGGGGCGACCACAAGGAGACCTTATACTGTATGGGGGCGGGGGCCACAAGGAGATGTTATACTGTATGGGGGCGGGGGCCACAAGGAGACGTTATACTGTATGGGGGCCACAAGGACATATTATACTGTATGGGGGCAGCCACAAGGAGAAGTTATACTGTATGGGGACAGCCACAAGGAGACGTTATACTGTATGGGGGCAGCCACAAGGAGATGTCATACTGTATGGGGGCGAGGGCCACAAGGAGACGTTATACTGTATAGGGGCCACAAGGAGATATTATACTGTATGGGGGCAGCCACAAGGAGATATTATACTGTATGGGGGCGGCCACAAGGAGATATTATACTGTATGGGGGCAGCCACAAGGAGATATTATACTGTATGGGGGCAGCCACAAGGAGACGTTATACTGTATGGGGGCAGCCACAAGGAGACGTTATACTGTATGGGGCAGCCACAAGGAGACGTTATACTGTATGGGGCAGCCACAAGGAGACGTTATACTGTATGGGGACAGGAGCCACAAGGAGACGTTATACTGTACATTATACTGTAAGGAGACATTATACTGTATGGTGAGGTAGGGTACAAGGAGACATTATACTGTATGGGGGTGGTAGCCACAAGGAGAAATTATACTGTATGGGGAGGTAGGGTACAAGGAGACGTTATTCTGTATGGGGGCAGCCACAAGGAGACGATATATTGTATGGGGGCAGCACAAGGAGATGTTATACTGTATGGGGGCAGCCACGAGGAGACATTACACTGTATGGGGGCAAAGGACTAAGCCTACTGGACTGGCACCACCACTGGTACATTTTAAAGGGACGGTATCTGTTTAAGGTTGGCTCTAGCCACCACATCACCTTGGCTATGACTATGCCCACACTGTTCCTCTGTCAGAAGATCATACTTGGCAGGATTTGCTTCATTAATGTCTATGAACAGCTTGGAGTATAATACATGGGTGCAGTTGCCATTAGCAACCAATTTCCCCCGTCATTGGCTACTCTCATCATCAATGTTAGGTTCGTGAGCTATTCAACTGACTCCACAATCTGCACTAGCGCAGGACCTAACCATTTACCAACCAACATATGACTGCACCACTGTTCCTGCAGAGCTTCCGCCAAGCTTCGATTCACGTGCCCATGTCATGGCGGACCCGGAGAGCAGTACATCAGACTTTTTGCAAAAATCATTCTGTAGCTCTCATCTGTCAGAGGCCTCCTGGACACTGAGCGGTGGGCACCGAAGTCCGAGGCGGGGGCGGGGATGTGTGGGACGGGCTGTGGCACTAGGGACTAGAAGTCTCCGCCCCCAACATCAGAAAGGAAGAAGCGCAGAACTCAGAGAACAAATACAGGGGAGAGCAGATGCCGAGGAGAGAGGGAATTAGTGCGGTACTGGGGAAACAAGCCCTGCTACATGCCCGCAGCAGGGCTAAGCCCCTGAACAAACTACCTGCCCGGTGCCCGAAACTGCATGTCCCGGGCGTCGGGAGATAGGAATTCCTCACCCCTGCTCTGTCCCTCTTTGATCCTTAAATGTTCTTCTTTGTAACCGGGGGAATTAATGCATAAATGTGCATTAATAAATTTACTAAATTGCTCCATACTAAAGTGTCTGTATAGTGTCTTCCTGTATATTAGACCATAAATTCATTATTTGGTGCAATTTGGAAATTTTTAAAATATCTATAATATGATGATTTATGTGCTAATATTTAAATAGATATCGAGGTGCGAGAAAAAAAATTGTCCCAGGGGCTCCACATGCTGTAAAAAAAAAAAAAAAGAAACTTATACTCACCTAACCGATCCCCAGCTGCTGCAGTTCTGACTTAATCAGTAATTATGCTTTGAGTGGAGTTAGAGGCGTAGCCCAGTATGAAAAAAGATGCCGTGATGCGTGCCGCACATTGTCCCTCTTTGCGACTTTTAAAAGTTGGGAGGTATGGTTAAGATTAGGGGGATACCTTAGACACCACACCCTAGTCTAGCCAGTAGCAAATGGATTACAGTTTAGAGAATCCACATCTCTGGAACATGACTTTTCCATCAGCCCTGGATATTTTGGGATGCATCCGCAAGCTAATGTCCATGGGGACAGACCTCCTGTTCTGTAACAGGAATCAAGTGGATTCTTACGTGTTCCATGCTGTTTCTGAGCTAGACAGGTTTAGCAGCCACTTATTGCCACAAAAAAAGTCCCTTGAGTGCTACCTATGTCTCTATGAGTCCACATACATCCTCCACTCCCTGATGGGGCCATCCACTGGACTCCCCCAAGTACTGTACAAAATGAGCAGAGCTATACAAGTTCTGCAGTCTGCTCAGCTTCTCCTGCTCTATATCATGCTGCCGCTATATCCAACACTATGTATAATGAGAAAGGTTCCAGACAGAGAATCTCTTTCCACCATGTAGACGGTGGATATTATCACTCCTGAAGAAATCTGATTGCAGGGCTGATGATGACTGATGCTGGGAGGGTATGAGAGAGCAGGGCCAATGAATATCTATAAAACATGGGTGACTCTGTGATTACATTATGTCTCTGTAGTATTATAGTGGCTGCTGCTAGTAAGAAGGGTTGTCCAAGACTAGAAAAAGATGGCTACTCAAATTCTTTGGTAGAGTGAAGGAGATGAAGAGCTAGATTGGCAACTGCAAAACAAGGGTGGTATCCTCAGGTCATCCATCTCATCAGCGGTCACCCATCTCATCTCCAGCCCCACTAGTTCAACTCTCAACAATTCTAGTTTATAATGGTCATTAGGACTATCAGGATCTCTGGAGACTTTGTTGTGGGTACGGATATCTGGTATGCCATAGTTTTTGTGAACAAAATGGTGGACCATCGAAAGGCCAATGTGGAAGCAAAACCTATAGACTTCACAAAGGCCAAACTGATATACTAACGGAAGGGGCCGTAATGGGGTTCCAATGGAAAGCATTGCATGCAGGCAACAAGCACATTTTACAATGGCAAATAGCAAGCAGCAAGGTCACAGCAAGCTACAGTATAAAAACATTGTGTTCCATGCACATGCCTGGCATACTTCTCCGCAGACATTTCTAGCTCTTAGGACGTCACAACATTCCTTGACTTGGAAGGAGAATGGGGGAATGAAGTGCTATATCCTGGAAAGACGCGCTCCGAAGCCTCTAATGATCCTCTAATAAACCTGATAGTATTACTGGGGATATAAGCTATAGGAATTAATTCAAGAATTATTTTCTCACTTGAGTACATCCTAAGGAATGTCTGTATTGAGCTGTTGCTGGGTGCACTTACTTTAGGTCTTAGGTACTTTATATGTTTCAAAAATTGCAAAAATAATTTGTCACCGGTAGAAGGGCAGTGCAGGTTCTCTAAACAATTTGAATGGTCACTAACCTGAAATTTTTTGCCCCCTATATAAACGGGAATTGGCGTTTTCCCAGGCTGAGAAAACTTGTAGCCTATATTAACCTGACAAACACCAAGGTAATTTTGATTTTTAGGAACAGGTACTGTTTAGCCATTTTCTGCATGCGTTAAACAACTGTAACTTTTTTATGTTTGTTGATATTTGTTGAGTTTTCTTTTCGTGAATCATGCACATTTATTTTCAAAAAAAAAAAATTATACACCATGTATGCATTTTTTTCTTATTATTTGAAAAAATTGTAAAAATTAAGTTAGTTTTTTTTACACTTTAGCTATTGTATAATCTTACCCTAAAAAAACTCTTTTTAGTTGTGTTCCATGAATTTTTGTATATTACATGTCTAGTTTATTTTTGTGTACTATTTATTTACCATTAGGGGGCCTTATTAGGCTAGTTTTACAATAGCATTTATGGCATTAATGCCAGGACACGGCCAGACAAAAACCACGCAAGCACCCCTTGGCACCCCCATTATAGTTAAAAAGGCCTGGTGATGCTCCGAGTATCTCTGCTAGAAGAGTTTTACTCTAGTGTGAAACTAACCTTGTTACTATAATAATTATTTTTTCATTATACTTTTCCATGAACATAAACACTTGGCCAAGCATTTATGTTTTTCTCGATGGTGACACAACAGATGGTCAAGGTCCCTCTGACCCCAACAGACCCTTTCATTTAGCAGCTGTTTATTGACCATGGGAACAAAGCATCGGCCATGTTGAAATCCAACATGCATGATGCTTCTTTGCCTCGAAATTTGCTGTTGAAGGAGAGTGTTAACACATCTCTATACACATTAGATACCGTATTTTACGGTGTATAAGACAACTGGGCATTTAAGACGAACCCCTACTTTTCCTGTTAAATTATGGGGTTTGGGCTATACTTGCCATATAAGACTACCCCTCTTCCAACGCACACTAAATAAAAATTAAACAGACGATCCAAGCATGAGAAAACCACTAAGAGCAGGGAGAGGGGGCTGCTTCAGGAGCGACTGCCCGGGATGCAGCGCACGGTGGCTCAGCTAGAGGGCGCCTGTCCCTGAAGCTGGAGAAGGTCAGCTTCTCCATTCCTTCGTGGAAGTAAGGAGGACCTTTCACTGGTCCAACAATTGTTAGATTATGATATATACCGTATGTGTAGAGCGACGCCCAGGGATAATAGTAAGTGCATGGAGATCCCTGGACGCCGCTCTACACATACATATCATTATCTAACAATCGTTGGACCAGTGAAAGGTCCTTTTAAGTTTCAGCATGCAGTATACCGGCGTATAAGACGACCTCCGACTTTTGAGAAGATTTTCATGTGTTAAAAAGTAGTCTTATACGCCAGAAAATACTGTAATTTGCCAATCCCACCTAAATAAGCAGCTACAGCCAAACTTTTCCTAATGCATATGACCACCTGCAAAAACAACTAAAAGTCATGTACTGTTAGTTGTTCTTGAGGACCAAGTTTGGCCAGCACTACCATAGACCAATTTTGGGGAAAATAATTGCAATTGGTATTGTTAGAGGACCATCTAACTTCAAATAGGAATAAACTTTGGCCTTTCCATTTTTACCTTATATTACACCTTAGAGTTTGACTCACACCATACTATAAGAGAAGGTGGTGATATAAGAAGGTGGCCATATGACACCGTCTCTGCAGCCTTTCCAGGAATTCAAGCCTCCAGGCAAGTGATATTCACATCTCCCCAGAACTGTTGAACGAACTGTTTTCACTGAGCCATTGCTCATATCTCCCTAAAGATGTCATGAAAAACACACCAGATCTTCTATCATTCTCTGGCTTTCCTGCAAAACCCTGGCTGACCATGGATGTAAATGCTCATAAACCTAGGCTTATTAAACAAAGCTGCAAACACCACATACTAATAAAAGTCCTCAGGAAAACAATGTGGATGCTACTATGAATGAAGAAGCCAAGCAAGACAGAGCCAAAGGATGAGTCAGTCCATAGAGCAATGTACAGTACAATAGCTCTAAAAAAGGCAACAGTATGGAAAATAACTAAGGAGGACTGTAGTCCAAGAGCAGGACACTTGTGTATATAATGGCACATCTTCTCTATCTGACCATTACTGGTGCTGAAGCATTTACAGCTGGTCTGTGCATGATACAAGATCTTCATTGATATTGGATTATTATTGTGTTCCTTTATTGAGGAGCCGTGCAGACCTTAAATTCCATTTCTTACCTATACTGTGGCCATTAAGGGCTCTAATAGGTCCCCAAAGCTTCTATGGGTCCAGCAAAGTTTGACATTCTAGAGAAGATTTTATTGTATTTTTGCTCTTTGTCACTGCTCGAGGAAACTTGTCTTCATGAAAGGAGGAAAAGCTTATTATTGCTTATAGTTTTTTAGTGTTTGGATTGAATGAGGTTTAGAGTCACCTACCAATAATTTGGTTTTACTTTAAACCATATGCCTACTTACAATGAAAAAAAAAACTAAATTCTTCCTTAGGGAGCGATGCTCTAGGCTCGACCAATGGCCTAGGACTCTAATCCTCCCTTATGATATTCTCTCAGTCTTGTCTGTAGGACTTCTCCCGTGCTGCACCCATTCTGTGGAATTCACTGCAACAGACCTTCATACTGGCTCCCAACATTTCCTGTTTTAAGTGTTGACACTCTTTAAGGAGGACTGTATCCCAAAACAATAGTCCGTGACCTAAATAGGACCTGATCTGGTCTCTGCTCAACATTATTCTTAGCTGAAATCATACAGTTTATTCTGAAAGTCTTCAGACTCTTTCACTTTTTTCACATTTTGTAATGTTGCGGCTTTGTGCTAAAATAAAAACTAAATCAAGTTTTCTCCTTCAATCTTCACTCAATATCCCATAATGAGAAAGAGAGAACAGAATTTTAGAAATGTTTGCAAATTTATTAAAAAGGAAAGTCTAAAATTTTGCATGGACATAAGTATTCGGACCCTTTGACACTTTAGCTCTGGGGGCCTTCTATTTCTCTTGATCATCTTTGAGATGTTTAACACCTTAATTGGAGTCGTCACCTGTGGAGAATTCACTTAGACTTCATTTTGAAAGATACTCCCCTATCTGGTATCACAGTTGACAATGCATACCAGAGCGTCTCCTCAGTAAAAGACTTGTGAAGGTTTGCAAAAAAGTACCTACTGTAAAGGAAGCTCAGATGGAACCAAGATTGAACTTTTTGGCCTTAGTTCTAAACATCGTCTGGATTAAACCAGGCACTGCTCATCACCTGCTCAACACCATCCCTCCAGTGAAGTATGGTGGTGGCAGTATCAAGCAGTATCAAGCTTTTGGGGTGTGTTTCAGCGAGTGGGATAGGGAAACTGAATGAAGCAAAGTACAGAGATATTCTTAATGAAAACCTGATCCAGAGTGGGCTGAAGGTTTACCTTTCAACATGACAATGACTATATTGACACAACCAAGACAACACAGAAGTGGTTTAGGGACAATTCTGTGAATGTCCTTGAGTGGTCCAGCCAGAGCCGTGACTTGAATGCAATCAAACATCTTTGGAAAGATGAACATGGCTGTCCACCAATGGCCCCCATCCAACTTGATAGAGTTTGAGAGGATCTGCAGAGAAGAAAGGCAGGAAAGGCAGGTCGAAATAAACCCTGGAGGAGACTATTCGTCTGTCAATTGCCTTTTTAAACACAAAATACTGTTAGTATTGGTGATTAAGGATTGATTCACACTTGTCTGGCTAGAAAAGCACTAGCATAGTAATGGCTACATGGATTATCAAATCATCTCCTCAGCTATATCTCAATTATCATGTATTCTCTCTCTACTATTAGCTTAATGACCATAATATGGTTTACATCAGAATCTATCTGCATCATTGAAATTCTTAAACCTGCAATTTCAAGCAGATGTCTGCGTCCCCCCCCCCCACTTTCATGTGGTTTTTATTTAAATGAATAATCATTTCGGTGCCACAGACATAAATCGTTTACACTTATCGCAATGGTTCTACTTACGGTAATCACTATACGGTCCACAGGAAAATCCCGTAAATCTCGCATATGTGACATTCGGACTGTGATTTAGGGCATTTAAGCTACAATTTTTGAGAATATGATACACGGCGTGATGCTGAAGCAAGCAGAGCAGTGTGGTCCGTAAAGGGCGCTTTAAAAATGTTATGGTCGGGCAGGCCCACAACGGGACCGTATCTCTTGGCATTAATTAGAGTCACGTTATCTTCACTTCCATTTTTCTTATGTCAGGGTGGGCAGCACATTGGGAAATTTGATCTCCCAGTAAAAGGATATTTCACTCCATTAATCCATAGTAATACTTTAAGCTCAGATTTGATTAATTATGACTAGTAATATTGAATGAACCTCTCCGCAAGGTCAAGTCACTTGGATTCCACAGGAGGATCAAATAAGTAAATTTCTAAAGTGAACAGAATAGAAAAATTTACGGGCAATGCAAGGTTCTGAATATGATAGATGTTATGTAATTTAACCTTTAAAGGGGTTCTCCAATTTACATAACCCCTTTTAGGTAATTAAAGGTGTTGGAAGGGATTTGGATATTCATGGCCTATCCTGTACTTCAGTAATATCTGATCGGTGGGGGACTGACTTCTGGCAGCCCTAGCGATCAGCTGTTGGAAGGGGCCGGTGAGCGCTGCGGCTTCTTCCTAGGTCAGTGATGTCACATTCATCGGTCACATGGCCTAAGAGCAGCTCATTCCTATGCACTACACTACGCGAGGTGCTGCAGCCTCTTCAAACAGCTGATCATTACAAGTTCCAGGAGTCAGACGACCCCCCACCGATCAGATACTAGTGATGACCTATCATTAGGACAGGCCATCAATATCAAAATCCCAGATAACCCCGTAAATAGAGGGGAGTCCTCTGTTCAGGATCCACATGTGTTGATCAGAGTGGAGAACGATTACAGAGAGCGTCTCTCTTTATATCTGGGAGGACCTGTCCTGTATTAGCTCATTGATATGAATGGACACTGTGTAATACACAATTTACCCTGTGGTGTCGCTGGAGGCAAATTGAACAGGTTTCTCCACAGCTTACAGTTGATTACTGGAGGTCTAGCAAGGTAAAACGTTCAATCCGGTTCTTTCTAGTTTTTTTTTTTGATAGACAGGGCCAGCGAGTGCTCTCCTCCTCCCGCTGGCCCCGTCTGCTTCTGAATTCCCGTGCCTGCGCCGCAACGTTCCTCATTCGGCGCAGGCGTTCTGAGTGAAGGAAGCGCGCTTGCCAGCTCCTTCCTCAGTGCGCCTGCACCGATGACGTCATCGGGTGTAGTCTGACGTCATCCGCGCAGGCGCGCTGAGGATGGAGTAGGCAAGCACGCGTCCTTCTCTCAGAGCGCCTGTTCCGAATGAGGTCCCGCTACGGCGCAGGCGCGGGATTTCATGGGCAGACAGGGCCAGCGGAAGGAGGAGAGCGCTCGCTAGCCCTGTCTATCAAGTAGACAAGGGGGCGTGTTTACAGTCCGAGGATGCGGCGGCTACCAGCAAGTAACTGCTCAACTTGCTGGTAGTGAAGTAATTAGCATATTATAAAAGTACGATTTTTAAAGAAATTACAGCACAGAGAAAGGTAAGAGGGATATATATGGACTCAGCTGACATTAGCAAATAGCTAATGTCCGATACTGAAAATTGCTAAATGGGGGCTGTCAGAAGCCCTTTAACCTGAGCGTGTGCAACCATCTAGGTGAAGTGGACACGAAATAAGGAAAAGAACAAACAATGGATGTATTTTATGGAATAGCTCGGTGGCTATACTAATTGCTTAATATTATGCAATTAAAAAAGTATTCAGATCCCGGGGCTGGTTTGACAAATATAGACTATTTTTCATGGCACAAAATCAAATTTTAATAAGCATTTTCTTCTTCATTTTTTCAACAGTATCCTTTATTTCTTCCTCATGAAATACACAAAATGTATAAAACTCTCCTTCAATAAAAGACATTTGAAGCCAGATTCCGCCCAACCCATCCCGAAACCCCGATGCAGGAGGAGAAGCAAACATTTTTTAATAAACCCTCAAAACATCAGCAAGCAAATAGTAAATCCACCACTTCTGTATCTTAGAGGACCTTTCACCTGAAAATGCATGTAAAACTGAAGATATACCCTTACTTGCCTGCCCCCTGTGGTGCCTTTTCAGCTCTTCTTTTTTAAATATGTGCCCCCGTTTGTCCGCGGTGCCCCCCGCAATATTTCCCGCCTTGTATGCTAATAAGCAATTCGGCTCAACTGGACGGGCTTGCAAAAGTTCTCCTGGGCGTGTGTCTTCTCCCTGGCACGGAGCGCATCCAATCAGCGTGCTCCGCTCTTAGCCAGGGAGAAGAAGCTCCAGTTCTCGCGAGAACTGGATCAATTTCATTCATCCTGCTGCTGGTGCCATCTTGGATTCCCGCGGCGAGCAGCGTCGTAGGCGGAAGCAGGATGGATGAAATTGCTCCAGTTCTCGCGAGAACTGGAGCTTCTTCTCTCTGGCTAAGAGCGGAGCACGCTGATTGGATGCGCTCCTCGCCAGGAAGAAGACAGACACGTCCAGGAGAACTTTTGCAGGCCCTCCCAGTTGAGCCGAAAGGCTCATTAGCATACACAGCGGGAAATATTGCGGGGGGTACCGCGGACAAACGGGGGCACATATTTAAAAAAGAAGAGCTGAATAAGCACCACGGGGGGCAGGCAACTAAGGGTATATCTTTATTTTCACATGCATTTTCAGGTGAAAGGTCCTCTTTAAAGGTGCTTTGAACCCCTTCTTCACTCATTTAGCATGAATGAGTGGAGCATGGGAGCATTTCATGCTCCCCCTTGCGCTGCATCGCTCAGGGCAAGGGCTGTTTTGTCTCCACTCTCATGCTGCTAGGTGGAGGCTTCCGCCTAGCAGTGATCCCGGTGATGTCATCAGCACTAATGGGCGGTCTATAGCACTGCCCTAGCCTGTTTTACACCAGGTCACTGGGTCCACTGCTAGGTGGAAGCCTCTGCTTCACACACCAATACTGAGACCCAGTCACCGAAGGTAAAGAAAATTTCCTCGCACAGGACAAGGAGGAGCATCGGAGCATGAAATAGGGCACATGGCTGGGAGGTATGTCCAGCATACAGGAGAAGCACGTAGGGGATCATTTATGTACAGATATACACCAATTTTTGGCATATACCTGTGGCAGATTTGGTGACAAAGGGGACTTGCGGCTGAATCTGCTACTTCTTCCCCATCCACACCACATATGTCACTTCTAAAAAAGGGGGTGTGGAGTGGGCAGGGAAGCGGGTGGTGGGCTGGCCTGTCGTAAACATTTTCTACGCCTGTTTTAGGCATAGAAAATTATCTAAATCTACACCAGAAAGGGAGCTGGCGTAGATTTAGGTCGTTAGTGGATGCGCTTAAGTTATGTAGAGGCCGGGGTTTCTATATAACTTAGGTGCATTGCCGTCTAAAACGCCGGTCTTAATAAATGACCCCAATAGTGTTCAGCAGAGATCTACTATACTGTAGACAGTGGTTTCGTCAGTAACTGCTGTGTTTCAGCCCCTAAGTCAGGTTCACCACATGTTGTCTTTCCCCTTCATGACTGGGCAGAGCACTGCTAATTCCCTCTGCTTGATCTTACAGAGAACTCTGCAGCCATTTAGTCACAGCTGCACAGTCCTCTTTGTCCCCTCTCTGTGATCAATGCACTTCGGATTGCTGTGTTGAGACTCTTAAATGAGGCTCTGCAGTGTTTTTTGTAGCTGGTCTCCCTGAGATCAGCTATTGGTGTGTTTGAGTAGTCTCCGAGGCATTGCTCCCGGTTAGCCAGAATCCTACTCCGCACTGATGAGGGGCAACACCCCGAAAACAGCTCTCTGTGGATGGAAAACTGGCTTAGGTTTTCCCCGTCACATCCTTAAAGCTTGTAAAAAAGCGGGATCTTGACATAGGGGCCACTTAATATGGTGGATTTGGTGATCTCTGTGATGGAGACACGCCTTTGCTCGGTTTTCCTTCCTTTGAGGGATATCTGGCTTTCATTGTGTTGTAGACCCAATACTGGGGCTACACATTTATTTTGCATATTACTGTGATCAATGAAGAGAGGCGATAGAAAGTTACATCGCCAGGACCTGGAGAAGTGAGCGACCACTGGACCTCAGGTATGCAGCATTACCTTTCCTCTGTCCTCCTTACACTGCCTTTCACCAGGTATACTGACATCATCCCCTTCACTGCTGTGGATGACCAGGGATCCTTACATTTAAATCCCAACTGCCCCAGACCACCAGGGATCCTTACATCATTGTCCTACATTATAAGGGATTCTGATATAAACCTCTCCATGGCCTTAGACCACCAGGGATCTTTAAATTAACCCTCTCACTATCCTACATTACAAGTGATTCTGACATAAACCTCTTCCCTGCCCTAGACCACCAGGGATACTGACATAAACACCTTTACCTCAACAGACCACCAGGCAGACAGACATTAATCTCTTCACTGAATTTGAAGACCTTCTTTCACACATTCTGCAGCAAAAGTTGCAAGTGTTACTCACGGATTTCACCTTTTGCATCAAAAACAGTAAAATCCACTGCAAAAATCCAAAAGAAACCGAATATGGGTCACCATACTGATTCAAAAATCCAGAGCGTAGCCAAAGCGCTAAATAATTTTTCTGCCAAACGTGTGACTATAGTTTTGTTAAAATCTATTTGTTTGCATTGTCCTTTATTTTGTTGGGAACTTTTATTGTACATTCTGCCCTGAAAATCTGCAACAGATACTCCTTGTGTGAATGTTGCCTTATACAATGATAGTTGACCCATCGCTGACTTTGGAGAATATACACCTGGGTCTCATTTATTATTTACCGGTCCCATTTATAAATTAGATCCCTATGGTTAGGACGGCGTTATGGTCATCGTTGGCATGGAGGAATTGTGGCGCTGTACCCGTTTCAGATACTGCCAGAAGGTCACAACTTGAAATGATTTGCCAAAGATAAAGTCTCCAGTATCTAGACTTTCCTTCGTCCTAGTCTTCTATATTAGTGCCTTGCTGGTGGCCCTATCTGGCACCTTGGGTACATTCCGCACTGGCCACCTGTCATAACAGCCCAGCTCCAGTAATACCAGTAAGAATTAGTCTTCAGCGTTCCATTACCCAGGCAATAAAGTAAAAGCTGAGCCCATAAGATGTAAGAAATACCTTGTACTTACTGAAACAAGCCTGGCAACACGTGGCAGGGAGAACCCTCACATGTTCCGCTCTATTGTTCTCCTTCTATCTGAAATCTGGTTCTCATCTTGTAAGAATCAAGTCAGCCATTGTAAATGTCAAGGTAATTCCTGCCGCCCGGCCATTGCCTTTCTATTCATCCTCTCATCTTGTAAGTAAAACAAATAATGAAACATGGGGTAGTGAAAGATTTACAAGAGATAAATGGCGCAGACGTGCTTTACAAGTGGCTCTATTTTCATAGACAACAGGGTGCACAAGGTATTTGATAACAATTTTCCTGCTCCCGGGGTCGGTTCTGATGAATAGAACTAGTTTCCATTGTTAATTACTATCAGGTATCAACTTCTCATTTGTTTAGAGGGTAGATATTAAGTTAGGATATCTGTATCAGGCAAAGTATCCAAAACTAATCTGCGACTGTAATGAGCGGATCCAGTAAAAACATTCCTTGACGGGCACGCTTATATAACCATGTTTTCTGGGCTCCAATGTGTCTAAAATGAAAACAAAAAATGTAAACTTTGCAAATAATTTTGATTAAAGGGATTGTGTCCCAAAACATATTCTACATTTTTCAAACCAGCACCTGGATCTAAATATTTTTGCAATTGCATGTAATTAAAAGTTTAGTAAAGCGTGTGTGTATAGCGCCACCTGCTGTTTGTTCTTTTCCTTGTTTTTTGTCCGTCTCACTGAGTTGATCGCACATGCTCAGTTTAAATCTTCAACTGCAATAAGCCATATGTTCTGTTACAAGCTGTGCCAGTTACAGGGAGAGAGCTGCAGCAGAAAGGACACCCCCCAGAGCTTCCATCTTGCTTTTTTAATAGAAGGTCTCCATTGTCATAAATGGAGGTCCTAAATGGGGAACCCTCAAATGAAGTCCAAGGAAGTATGGAAATGGGTTGTCTTCATGAGACAACGGCATTATGCTTTGATACATCCTAGTGAAAAGCCATAACTTAATATAGTGATTATTTTCATATTCACTAGGGTATGCTATCATTTACTGATTATCAAGCTCCAACTGCTGGGGCCCCTTGATTCTCATAATACAGGAATAATGAAGGAAGTCACAATTTGCCTATAGGACTGTGGAGGGGGTCAAAGTATTCAGCAGGCCTAAGAACTTTGATGTCCAACGTTTCATTCCCTGCTTCTTGTGAAGGTGGGACCAGAAGACATAAGGATGGGTTGGAGATACTGATGCAAGTGCAAAAACAACAGTAATTCAAATGTAAGAACATAATGTAGGTCAGGAAGAGCCTGAGATGAAGTTCCATGAAATAGCGTCTGGTGAAGGTGGGACCAGAGGACATGGCATGGGTTGGAGTTACTGATGCAAGGGCAACAACAACAGAAGGTCAATAAATAATGGAAGTCAGGAGAAATCTTTCATAAGGTTCCTTGAATTAGATCTAAGTCGGGGGTCAAGTAATAGAGGTCAGGCAGAAGCAGGCATGAGGTACAACCAAGATGTTGAAGAGTTGTCGAGGAAGCTGAATCACAACAGTTTAAGTCAAGTTCAAGCGTTACCAGAAAACATGTATGAGACAATAAAAGTACCTTTAACAAAATCCAGAAATTAGTTACCATAAGTTAGTACTTTTAGCCATGATTGGCCTGAAGGCCACACACACCATGCATGCGGCACTTGTCAACTCTTCCCACCATGAGATTCCCTTAGGTGGCACCCAAGAGGAACAAGGCACTATCATCTGAAGAGTTGAGTTCATGACAGAAGATAATTGGTTGGTTGCCACTGTGCAGAGAAGGTCACAGAGAACATGAAAGTTACAACATGTCATATTCTAAAATTATAAAGTTGGGTACACGCCTTTAAATTTTAAGTTGGAGAACATGCATTCAGTCATTCCAAGACATGCACACTAGGGGTCACTCTTCCCTACGACAAACAGAAAAGAGGAGACAATACAGGAGGGTCACGGATGTGAAATATTTATCACCCCTCATACATTTACAAAAATGAATACAAATCAGTAAAAGATACCCATCTGAGTGGTCTGGCGGCATAAACTATCAG
Source organism: Bufotes viridis (assembly GCA_033119425.1). NCBI lineage: Eukaryota > Metazoa > Chordata > Amphibia > Anura > Bufonidae > Bufotes > Bufotes viridis. The sequence continues at coordinate 33,367,998 of CM065589.1, forward strand.
CGTGGCATGTGTATAATATATTGTTTAATATACACTTTCATATATGAAAAACCTATCCCTATGCACACTGGAACTTGCAATATCATTTTATAATCTCAAGGACTCATACAAAGCAGTAAAAATGCTATTTTTAACTCAAGCTGACAGAAAATGCTGATGCCGCCCTGGTCGGATTCGAACCCATGACCCAACAGTTACAAACCCTTATCGGTTGCTACAACAATTTTTATTTGTGTTCTACATTTAATATCCATTCTCAATTCAATGCTTTTCAAACACAGACTGGCCAAAAACATAACGGCTATCAATTTCTAAAATGTGCAGAATTTTTGTTTTTATAAAATGTCGATTTAGTCAGAAACTTGGAGGCTCCGAGCCATGCATTAAAACCCCCATCATTCCTTTCTCAGCCTGAGTCTACACACAAAACATCCCCTCTCCAAGTCCACTGACAGTTTTTGTCATATTTCCCAAAATTTTTTGAATCTGCCAAAAGGTTTGCACGAATACAGATGGGGAAAAAATCCACATGAGGCCAGAGACCAGGGATAATTTTAGGATAAGTAATTTTTTTTATTTTATTTTCCCATCAATTTAACATAAAGAATAATTATCCCAAGCAAAGTGCGAGCAGATGTTAAAGGATTATCATGTTTAAAGACACCGTAATTGTGGCCAAACAAGCTTTCACTCCTGCCGGAAAATTAACTAATGCATTCTGCATTTTGGGTGGCTTGGAGAAGTTTCCGTCACATTTAACACCTTCTCACAATAATTGTTCTTTGGTTCTTTAATGTCAGAGTAAAGTTAATTTAACTGGGAACCAGCAGGCATTTGGCAGCATTGTACAACTTTACAGCAAAGGAATGACAGTGACTCGGCAGGAGAATGCTTACGAAAAATTTAAGGAGCAAGTCTGGTTTCAATAAGTTGTCAAGTCACTTTTCTTATTATTTACTAATCAGAGATTTTTTTCAGTCCAGCATATGAAGAAATACTTATATACTCACCCCCTAGGATGTCTATAAGGTTACAGCATAATGACTTTCTACCATGATTGTTTTCTCCAGTTTAGAGAGGGGCTGTCTCGTGACAACAATCCCTTTCCACAGGCCCTACTAGTTGCTAGCTCATTTAACCGGTAGTCCTGAAAATAGTCTGAATACATTTAAAAACATTAAACACCATACTGCACATAATGGCAATAAATAAGTGTAGCATATTGTTCCCTATGTACAATAATATAACTACTATAATACTGCCTCCTATGTACAAGAATATAACTACTATAATACTGCCTCCTATGTACAAGAATATAACTACTATAATACTGCCTCCTATGTACAAGAATATAACTACTATAATACTGCTCCTATGTACAAGAAATAACTACTATAATACTGTCTCCTCTGTATAAGAATATGACTACTATAATACTGCCTCCTATGTACAAGAATATAACTACTATAATACTGCTCCTATGTAAAAGAATACAACTACTATTATACTGCCTCCTATGTACAAGAATATAACTACTATAATACTGCTCCTATGTACAAGAAATAACTACTATAATACTGCCCCTATGTACAAGAATATAACCACTATAATACTGCCTCCTATGTACAAGGATATAACTACTATAATACTGCCTCCTATGTACAAGAATACAACTACTATAATACTGTCTCCTATATAATACTGACTCCTATGTACAAGAATATTACTACTATAATACTGCCTCCTATGTACAAGAATATAACTGCTATAATACTGCTGATATGTACAAGGATATAACTACTATAATACTTCCCCCTATGTACAAGAATATAACTACTATAATACTGCTCCTATGTACAAGAATATAGCTACTATAATACTGCCCTTATGTACAAGAATATAATTACTATAATACTGCCTCCTATATAAAAGAATATAACTACTATAATACTGCCTCCTATGTAGATATGTAGAAGAATATAACTACTATAATACTGCCTCCTGTAATACTGCTCCTATGTAGAAGAATATAACTACTATAATACTGCCCTGATGTACAAGAATATAACTACTATAATACTGCCTCCTGTGTACAAGAATATAACTACTATAATACTGACTCCTATGTACAAGAATATAACTACTATAATACTGCTCCTATGTACAAGAATATAACTACTATATTACTGCTCCTATGTACAATAATATAACTACTATAATACTGCTCCTATGTACAAGAATATAACTACTATAATACTGATTCTATGTACAAGAATATAACTACTATAATACTGCTCCTATGTACAAGAATATAACTACTATAATACTGCTCCTATGTACAAGAATATAACTACTATAATACTGCTCCTATGTACAAGAATATAACTACTATAATACTGCTCCTATGTACAAGAATTTAACTACTATAATACTGCTCTTATGTACAAGAATATAACTACTATAATACTGCCTCCTATGTACAAGAAAATAACTACTCTAATACTGCTCCTATGTATAAGACTATAACTACTATAATACTGCCTCCTATGTATAAGAATATAAGTACTATAATACTGCTTCCTGTGTACAAATGGTTGGCTTACTATGCAACAGAATTTTCATAATTTTACACCAGAACTGTGGCACAATTTTGTCACAAAATGTTGCAATGTTTATGCCCCTCCTCTTTCCTATCACCCCCCCCCCCCCATCCTTTTCCAGTAAACCAGTCCCACTGGACAATAGTAAACAGTAATTTATACTGAAACGAGATGGGCGAAATTGCACCATAAATGTGGCCAACTGCAGCAACTTTTGGTGCAATTTACGATACTGTTCAGGCGCACTCACAGTAGCAAGTGTGGTCCAATATGCATGGAATTTTTTAACCTTCGGGTTTTTTTTACTTTTTATTCACTCTTTCTTTTAGTACCAAACAAGGTTGATTTTAGACTAGCGTATAACCTGTGCATATTATTCTGGTGACCGGCAGCCGTACTCTATGCATCTCTCTTACATAGGGTAAAGATAAAAATGACTGGGCTCGCTTGGGTCGAGTATTTTAACAAGGGAGGATAGCACATAAATCCATAGAAGGAAACAGGCCTTCTGTCTAATATGGGATCATTAAGCCCTTGATGTGCAGGCCTCTGAGTGTTACGTTTCATGGAGCCTTCTATTCACTGTGAATCTGATCTTAAGCTGAGCTGGGCCGTATCTTCTAGATCATTAATTCTGGCCTTGGATTTTTGGGCCTCCTTTAGCGAGTTTGGCTCGAGCCTCGTCCACTGCCTAATGATTTTTCCTTCCCAACTTGTGATGGAGCAGAGTTCTAGCAGCAAGCCAGTCTTCTTACTGCTCCCCCGAGACCAAAACTCTAAGCCCTTAACAAATTCTTCTTATTCTCTTGTTTTGACAAAAATGTCAGCGTTGAGGTCTTTACTGGCTTTTATTAGTAGGACAACTTGTAAACTTCTCTATTGTCTCTCTATGGAGAGTGATCAGTCAAAAAATGTGTTTTCAGTCATTGATTATTGGGTGATGTGCCTCTAAAATATGTATAAAACAAGGTATGTACCCCGTCCTTATTCAGGCCCCGTCCAGAATGCAATATAAATAGTGAAAAAAACAAGAAAAAAAAACAATCTTTTATATTTGTATATTCCAGGGGCCACACATTTTGCCTCTGCCTCCTCCAGTGCAATATGTAGAAAATATGTACAACTCTTTTATTAAAGGGGTTGTTCCAAAGAAAGTATTATAAATATGTTTTCCAAACCAGAAGCTATATCTGAATATTTTTGTAATTGCATGTCTTTAAAAATGTAGTATGGACACAGAGTTAATCAATAAAATGTACAGCGCCACCTGCTGTTTGGTCCCTTCCTGATATCTCTGTACACATTGCTGAGGTGGTTGCACATGCTCAAAAAGACCGAGTTGTGGCAGGTACAGAGCTGCAGCGCAAAGGTTGCTCCCCCTAAGCTATGATAGAGAGAATTGCAGCAGAAAGGACATGCCTTTGAGCTGTGATAGGGCAAGGGCTACAGCAGAAAGGACATGCTCCCTGATATTTGATAGGGAGAGAGCTGCAGCAGAAATGAAACACCTCCTAAGCTACTATAGGGAGAAAGATGCAGCAGAAAGATCACACTCTCTACACTGTGATATGGGGAGTGACAGCAGGAAAGACACAGCCCTTAAACAGTGATAGGGAGAGATGTGCTGCAGAAAAGACAGCCTCTGAGCTGCGATAGGGAGAGAGCTTCAGCAGAAAGAATACACCCCCTGAGCTGCCAGCTTGGAATAAACCTATCAGAGCAATTAAAGGAATGAATAGGAGAATCTCTGGATCTGTGTGTGATGGACAATGGTTGTGGAACTACTGTGCTAACTGGTTTGACTTTGGGCTATCCCTCAGGCCTCAGCTACAGGACTGTAGCAGGTTCGTGCCAGTATCGCGGACCGCAAAAAGTTATTGACTTTAACGGGTCCGCAATCCAGAAGATACGGTGGAGTGCAGAATGGAAGCATGGTTCGGAAGCCCACGGAAGCATCACGGAGTGCTTTTGTGGGTTTTGTGTCCGTACCTAAGAAGAAGTAGAGCGTGCACTACTTTTTTGTGGTGCATATCGTCAGATGTGGATCGCAGAACCCATTCAAGTCCTGCGCTGGCATCATCCCCAGGTTGTGAACTGCGCATGTGCTAGCTTTCCTGTGTGAGATTACGGTGCTTCAACTGTGTGACATGAGGGGAGCAGGGAAGGGAGTTGAAGGATGCGGGGCAGCGCTGGCCTCCTTTACAATGGGTGGTGCTTGTCTCCTGAAAGGCTGCTTTCAGATGAGTGAGTGTCACGCTCCGGACTGGCAGCAAAGCCCCCATCCTGACTTCCCAGCACTGCCGCAGTCGTATAGCATTATATTCATTTATGATGCTATGTAACCCTTACATAATACTGTCAGTGTTATACAATACTTTCCCGAACTGAAAGGGTTACATAGCATCATAAATCAATATGATGCTATGCGAACGCGGCAGTGCTGGAAGTTCCGGATCGGTGCGAGTCCGGAGCGTGACACTCGCTCGTCTGAAAACGGCCAAACTCTGGTAACAGCCCATTGGGCTCCTTAATGACCTAATTAGCGAAGAATTTGTAAAATCGTTTTTTCTAACTAAACAAAAGCATCCCTAGCCAAGGCACATGTATATTACGCTGATGCTACTGGAGATCTAGCAGCACATGTAAAGGGCTCTATATGCTAAAACTAGCCGACAGAATCCGTCTGCTCGTGTAATACATATATCTTCATGGCAGGTTCAATAAGTGGAACATTATCGGCTCCTATTCCCAATTACGGAGAAGATTGCTTATGATGCGCTGTAATCATATAATACCAGATAATATGGGCATCGGCATAGTCTGAAAGCCTCTGAATGATTATTACCTAATGAGAAAGTCAGTCTGCAGCCTTAATTAACGTTTGAGGAGTATGTAATGGAGAGCATGTGCTCATGGCTCTACCGAGCAACGGATACGGGAATTCCATCGTATTCATGTTTGTCATTCCCTTTACAGAATGTCTGAGGCCTCGAGCACAAGACCAGCTCCATGTGGTACAGATCTGTAATACAGAGCTTAGGTTATCCTATGAAGGAGTCCGTACTGCTGCGGGATGCTGTGCGAAAACTAAAATTGCGGCACGCCCCATTGGGGGAAGGGGGGGGGAGACACCTGATATCCCTCCTTAGAAGGATTTCTAGTTTTAAATGAACAAAACGTAATCACTGTATACAAGAAAAGTTCTACAACATTAGCTCTGCTTCATCAAGACCGGTGTCTGCTACGTTGGTCTTCATGGGGCCCGCTCCGCCAGAGGAGTAATGAGGTACAGGCTTCGCCATAAATGACATGGCTCCTCCGGCGGCCCATGCGCTGGAATGAAATCCGTAGAATCATTTTCAGTCATCATTTATGCCACGTTGTGAAGTAAATAATGATGAATGAGCACTCTGCCCTCATCATTCCCCCTTTTTGGAAAATTGGCGAGGGTGGTATAAAATGGACCCCATGGATTTACGATTTTTCTACTCCCAAAACAGGCATAGGGGGTATAACATATTTCCCAGTGTTTTGGGTTTCAATTTCTCACCATTTTTAAGATGTGCGTTTGCTGTCAGTGAATGAGAACACTCTTGTCTACATTCAGAGGAAGTAATCCTGTCCATAGCCAGTCCTGCTGAAAAGTGGATACAATTGTAACCAGTCTAGACAATGCTCTGTGAGCTAAACAGCCCGGACTCCAGACTGACACATTGTAATATACTACCACAGTTGTATCCAGTCTAGACAATGCTCTGTGAGGTAAACAGCCGGGACCCCAGACTGATACATTGTAACAAACCAGCACAGCTGTATCCAGTGTAGACAATGCTCTGCGAGCTAAACAGCCGGACCCCAGACTGATACATTGTAACAAACCAGCACAGTTGTTTCCAATCTAGACAATGCTCTGTGAGGTAAACAGCCCGGACTCTGGACTGGTACATTGTAGAAAACAAGCACAGTCTAGACCAGGCATGCTCAACCTGCGGCCCTCCTGCTGTTGGAAAACTACAACTCCCAGCATTCCAGGGCAGCCTACAGCTATCAGCCTACAGAAGGACATGGTGGGAGTTGTAGTTTTACAACAGCTGGAGGGCCACAGGTTGAGCATCCCTGGTCTAGACAAAGCTCTGTGAGCTCAACACAGCAGCCGCAGCTGCACAAATCTCTCTGCTAGTTTGTTACAATGTATCAGTCTGGAGTTCAGGCTGTTTAGCTCACTGAGCATTGTCTACACTGGATACAGCTGTCCTGGTTTGTTACAATGTATCAGTCTGGAGTCCCAGCTGTTTAGCTCACAGAGTGTTGTCTATATTGGATACAACTGTGGTAGTTTGTTACAATGTATCAGTCAGGAGTCTGGGCTGTTTAGCTCACAGAGCATTTTCTACACTGGATACAATTGTATCTACTTCTCAGAAGGACTAGCTATAGACAGGTTTACTGCCTCTGAATGTAACCAAGAGTGTTCTCATTCACTGACAGCAAACATAGATCTTCGAAATGGAAAAAACAAAGTATAAAATAAGTTGATCGGTGTAGAATGTAAAGCTGTAGAACCCACAGACTTCCTCAGCTTGTCACCACCAAGAGTTGGCTACCAAGTACTGGCCCTGCTCAAGTTAACATTCATAGTATTGGTCCTCTAAAATATCTGTGCCCCTGAGATGGCTACCCAACCTCATCACGTACAATTGTCTGCACCCTCTATAGCTACCACCCTTACTGGGTTTCTAAAACACATCTGCGCCTTGCTCTCTGCTTCTACAAGCTTATGGAAATCTCATCTTTTCTCCGTTGATGCAACTATTTCTGGATCTCGAAGAACCTGACCACAACGTCCCTGCCCGGAACCCTTTATTGGGGTTTAATAGGTTTCAGTACCACGCCTTTGGCAGTCTTACTTCTAAATATCCCCATTGTATTGCAATCAGATGTATACCTCTGTGCATGTTATTAAAATTTGTTGTAGAATTCTCCTACCTAGTCTTAGAATCATCTCTAGATTTCTTTAATAAGGGCTACAATGTAACTACAATGTAACTAATTGCACCTCTGATTATCTATAGAACCTTGTCTCCTGAAAGGCTGCTTTCAGACGAGCGAGTGTCACGCTCTGGATTGGCAGTGCAGCACCCATCCTGACCTCCCTAGCACTGCCGGGGTCGAATAGCATTATATTGATTTATGATGCTATGTAACCCTTACATAATACTGTCAGTGTTATACAATACATTCCAGAACTGAAAGGGTTATCCAGACTGCCAGTTATCACCACTTCTCACAAACTGAGAGGAACAGAATCCATGAACTGAGAGAGCTTGGTTTATCACGCCGGCAGATCACTACACGACTAGGCCAAGATGTCAGCACTGGTCAATGTTTTGTGTCCCGGTGGTTGGGAGAACAGTGACAAATTGGAATGACAGTAAGAAGTGCACAGAGGCTAACCTCTGCATGGACGGATTGTATGATCAGAAGAATAGCGCCTAGTGATCCATTCTGTACTGCAAGTGAAATTGGACGTCACATCCCAAGCCTAGGGCGGCAAACAGTGTCTACACCAACCATCAGAAGACATCTGCATAACATTGGGCTAAGAGCCAGATGTCCAGCTACAGGTGTTCCATTGATCTCAAGTCACTACTCTCAAAGGCTTTCATAATGTACAGCAAGACAGCAATGGAGGTCTGTCCTCTTCAGAGATGAGTCCTGCTTATGTCTTGAATGCAATGACACCAGAGATTGGTCTGGAGACCACGTGGGCAACGTCATGAAGAGGCCTTCACAAGGAAACTAGAGAGGGGTCGTTGATCCAGGGAGTTATTCTGATGCCTGATTGGAGTCGGGAAGGAATTTTTTTCCCCTTAAGTGGGGAAAATTGGCTTCTGCCTCACAGGGTTTTTTTGCCTTCCTCTGGATCAACTTGTAGGAAACACTCCGAACTGGATGGACAAATGTCTTTTTTCGGTCTTATATACTATGTTACTATGTTAAACGTCACACCAGTCTTTCCCCCAGTATTATAGTGTTGGGCGGCATAATGTATAGTAGCCGGACCCCTCTAGTATTTATTTCAGGTACACTAACAGCTTGGCATTACTAGTGGTACAGCCATTTTTCCAAAGTCTCCTAGGAGATGTTGTTACTCAAGACAACACTAGGCCTCATGTTGCTGGTGCACATCTGGGACGTTATCGGCAGGCAATTGCAAAGGGAGCTGTCAGCAGCAGATCTTGATGGTTTGCGTGCCCAAGTGCATTCAGCATGGCAGAACATCCCTGAGACAACCATTAATAACCTCATTTATACCATGCCAAGGCATGTAAGTGCCTATATTTCTGTGCGTGATGCTCATACTCGATACTGAATAAATTGAGATGTTTCCTTTTTTTTTTTCCATTTCTTTTTTCAGCTGCATATCATTAACATGTCCATCGACTATTTGATTTCCATAATTTCATGACTTTCCCTTCATGGTGTTGCAATTTCAATGTCGAGGAGGAAAGTATGTAAAATAAGATGTCTACAACTCAAAATAATCAGTAAGCAGGAGACACAATGAAGATTTGTGTAACTTTTTCTACATCTAACCTGAGTAAACATCTGGAATTTAGAAATAAAAAATGAAGAAAACGTCAAAAGAAATGTATTATTTAGTGCTTCATGTTACATAAAATGCTACATAACAACTCATGATGGGAAGGCATCTGACCTACACATGGTAGCAACATGGCTCCAGCAGTGTAACAAAGGTCACACTAAGGTATAATTGTGAAAGATCTTCCCGTACGACACAATAAAGTACACAGCAGTGATTGCACCAAATGCTTCCAGTTTCCCATATGACATGAAATAATCAACGCGAGGTAGATGACATCATGGAAGATGGATATACTGTAATTAGACGGTGTAGCCCAGCATGCTTCTAGCCATTATTACAATGCTAATAAAACGTCTTGTGGTTTGTGACAACCGGCTCATAATTACACCAGTATGTCCTCCAAGGCAAACGGGCAGATGTGGAGAATAGTCAGTGTCAGGAGATCCCTGTTAATGCACGACGTCTTGTAATTTTACCAACTTCTGACTACTGAAAACTACGTTGACAAGTATGTGTGAAGTAAAAAGAAAATGATACATGGTTTTTAAAAAAAGTTATAAATAAGAAATCTGGAAAGCGTGGTGTGCTTTTGTATTTAGAACCCTGTACTCTGATACCCCTAAATAAAATCCAGTGTGACCAATTGCCTTCAGAAGTCACCTAATTAGTTTAATAGTGTCCAGCTGTGTGTCATTTATTCTCAGTATAATGACAGCTGTGAAGGCCTAAGAGGTTTCTTAGTGAACATTAGTGATCAAACAGCATCATGAAAACCAAGGAACACACCAGACAGGTCAGGGATAAAGTGGAGAAGTGTAAGGTTAGGTAATATAAAAATATCCCAAGCTGTGAACATCTTATGGAGCACTGTTAAATCCATCATCCGAAAATGGAAGGAGTATGGCAAACTGCAAACCTACCAAGACATGGCTGTCCACCTAAACTGACCAGGCAAGTAGAACACTAATTAGAATAGAAGCCAAGAGGCCCATAGTCACTCTGGGGGAGCAGCAGAGATCCACAGCTCAGTTGCTAGAATCTGCCCAAAGGACAACTATTAGTCGCATACTCCACACATTTGGCTTTTATGGAACAGTGGCAAGAAGAAGAAAGCCATTTTAGAAAGCAAGCCACAAGAAGTCCCGTTTGCAGTTTGCCACAAGCCATGTAGAGGGCACATCAAACATGTGGAAGAAGGTGGTCTGGACAGATGAGACCAAAGTTGAACTTTTTGGCAGATATGCAAAACGCTATGTGTGGCGGAAAACTAACACTGCACATCACCCTGAACACACCATCCCCACTGTGAGAAATGGTGGTGGCAGCATCATGCATACTTGATACTTGTGTCTGTCTATCAACAGGGCCGCACCTCCAATTAGGAGAGGTGAAGTGATCACCTCCGGTGGCGCGGCACGGCCCTAGTGTCAAGTGGAGGGTGGCATGGCAGGGAAGGGAGAGATCTATATTCATCTGTATTGTCGTCCTCAGGACAGCGATACAGATGGATGTGCTGCGAGGCAGGGGAGAGGCGTCTCCCTTCCCTGTTCCTCTGACGCCATCCGCGCGAGACACAGGCCGTAAGAGGCCTGCATCGCATCGCTGCCAGCCTCATAGAGGGAAGTATATGTGTTTAATTTATTTATATGGCACACAATGCAGAGAGGAGTGCTATGGGGGCATCTAGGGCACTACTTACTGGCACATTTTTGGGGGGCACTTTGCCTGCGCAAAAGTGGTATTTTATATGGTGGGCACTATGGGGGCATCTAGGTGCACTTGTAACTGGCACATTATCGGGGGCACAAAAGTGTTATTTTAAATGGGGGCACTATGGGGGCATCTTCTTACTGGCACATTATTGGCAGGCACTATGGGAGGCACAAAAGTGGTATTTTATATGGTGGCCACTATGTGGAAGGGGGGAGAGGAACATTATGGGGGCATCTAGGGGCACTTCTTATTGGCACATTATGGGGGGTCTCTACTGAGGGCACAAAGAGGTATTTTATATGGGGGGCTCTGTATAGGGGTATTTTGTACTGGGACATATTATGGGGGGTATTATGAGGAAAGAGGATCACTATTAGGGCAAATTATGGGGGACACTGAGGGCATCTACTGGGGCATTTTATACTGGTATATTATGGCGGTACTATAGGGACGGGGGAGAGGAGCATTATGGGCGCATTATATAGGGGTATTTTATACTGCCACACATTATGGGGGTACTATGGGGGCATTTTTCTACTGTCACATTATAAGGAGAATTATTTCTACTGCGGGGGGCATCTTGGTGGGCTTTATTACTACTGGGGGACCGTGGGGAACATAATTACTAGTATGGGCACTATGGGATCATTATTACTTCTGGGGCACAGTAGGGACATGTTGGGGGCACTGTAGGGGCAGTATTACTACCAAGTGTGCTCTGACAGATAATTATTAGTTGGGACTTTTGGGAGCACTATTACCATGGGGGCACCCTGGGTTTATCTGTCTCTGCAGTATAATATTGGGGAGCACAGCGGCACAGTATTGGGGGTGGTAGGATGATTTGCCCAGAAGATGGGAAAATGATGGAAAAGTAGTAAACTAAGATGTTTTTGTCAAACTGCAGAGACAAGAGATGGCTGAAAGAAATCACCATGGTGGTCTGTACTGAATGGAGAAGATGAGGAAAGAGAACATGTACATCAGAGGAGACATCACTGGATGTAAGAGGTATGTGGGCTGTATTACCCTGTATGATCTGTAGTTCTGTATGTAATGTTGGGAGAGAAGAGGTTAGGTTGAGAATTTGGTATGGGGGGCTGTTTCAATTTTCGCCTCAGGCAGCAGAAAGGCTAGGTGCACCCGAAATATTGTGCATCACAATAAAATATATTTAAGTTTGTTTATGTATATCTATCTCATATATATCTCTAATCATCTATCTATCCATCTATCTAATTATCTATTTTTATCTATCATTAATTTATGTTCTAAATAGGTGAAACATTCACAAGGAATATCAATATATAACCCAAAATACTTACTAAGAGGGCATTCAAGTCTAACACACGAGACTAACACAGGAGAAGGGAAATCTCAACACAAATTCTATTTTTGTTTTCTTTCTTCCCTTTTTCCGCCAGAATAGCAAATTCCGCAAACAATCCAAGGAGTGGGAACACTGGCTCATCTCAAATGCTAAATCTCCGGCCATAAAATCCCCAATCAGCTCATTGTATGACCTTAGCCTTGGTTTCCAAAAACATCCGTGCAGAATGATGCCAAAGTGACCTCAAGATTATTTCTCCGTCTCTCCTTAATTATTGGATACCTAACCCGAGCAGATAAGACCAAATGCTTGACTTCATACCTAAGATTCATTTCTCCTTATGAGTGGTGGTCCTCCCGTCCTTTTTATTTACAAGGTGGAACTTTTCCAAAGTAAAGTTGTAAAGTAACAAATTTCCCAACATGTAAAAAAACAAAAAGTGCAGAAAGACAGAAATGCTTCGAATGAACACAAACAGCCTTGAGCTGTCCCAGGTGGGAGTGACATGTATGTAAGACAAAGCGAGCAAACGCGGCTATCCAAACAGCGCTATTATTACATATTATGGTGTTAGTCAGGGGAGTGCTATAATGTTGCTATTTAAAATCAAGTCAACTATCGTCTCCTAGCAACGGTAATTCACAATCTCCGAGAAATGCTTACACCATCCCACCCCCACGGCAGAAGATTTGGCTTTTTCGTCGTACTTTAAGCATCTTGCATGGCTGCCAAGGGCCCCCCCTTCCCGGTAAAGAAGTGAAGAAGTCATGGCCTCGGCTACAACAGGTATATGAGACTCTTCATGTTTGCAGACAACTTGCAATGACTAATGCTGTCATCGCTTCCAACTTCTAATTTAAAATAACATGTTTAATAGCGCTGAGGAAAAGCCAGGTTGCATTAAGTCGTAATAACTCAAATAACACAGGAAACAATGGTTCTTAATTTAATGGGTTCCATCAATCAATGACTGGGACGTTGCAAATCTTTACTGGGCACAGGATAAGAAGGTTGCACTTAAAGGGGTTATCCAGAAATGTGATATTCCTCAGGATAGGTCATCAATATCAGATTGGCGCGGGTCCAACTCCCGGCACCCACGCAGGTCATCTGTTTGAAGAGGTTGCTGGGTTCCAGCGAGTTCTGCGGTCTCTTCACAGCTTACCCAGCACAGCGCCATCCATTGTATCGTGGCTCAGTTTGGCGTTGCAGCTCAGCCCCATTCACTTGAACAAGTCTGAGCTGTGCCTGGGCCACCTGACTGATGTATGGTGATGTCACTGGCCTCTAGGAAGAGGTCTGGGTGCTCAAGGAGCGGTGCTGCTTCTTTGAACAGCTATACGTTGGGGGGCCCCAGAGTCTGACCCCCACCAATCTGATATTGACGACCTATCCTGAGGATAGGCCATCAATACAAAGTTCTCAGTTTTTACTAATTATACTACACGCTTAAGTTACATTATTCTGAGCATCAACTCATATCCAGAGCAAGGACCGCAGCTGGACAGGCCCGGAGGGATTCCATTAGGTCCTGTTAGGTTGTCACAAGTATCTGGAGCCATGCTGACGGCGGGAATGAGCCACAGAGAGAACACAATGATCAAGGTGGTCCCACAGATGCTCATTTGGGTTCCAGTCTGAGGAATTAGGAGGCCAGGGTGGTACTTTGAAGTCTTGGACATGCTCTTCCAACCAATATAGGCCATTTCTAGCCATATGACATGTCGCATTGTCTTGCTGTCTTGCCCCAGGAAAGACAATCAGCATGTATGGATGCACCTGATCTGCACGGATGGATTAATAGCATTATCCAAATCAGTTGAGTGTGTCTTGTACATGGATGAGTGGCTCAGAGAATGCCAGGAAAACCTTCCCGAGACCATAACGCTGCCTCCGCCAACTTGTGTTCCAAGATTCAAGATTCTGCCCTACTCCTGGGGGTGTTTTATCATAGATTTATGGATGTTTGTGAGTATAAATAAGTCCTTTTAATAGCAAGTTGGTCGATGGTGCTTCACTATTGGTGCCATCTTCTGGTGTGCCACAGAGCCATCCACATAAAGAGGACTGTGGACTGTATGAAGATCACCATTTCCCTGTGTCCATTATATACCTGTGAAACGAAAAAGAGAGTAACCGTTTCCTGAAGAGTACATAATTTTCTGGTCGGCTTGTGTCAATATAACCCAGTTCACTTTTGGGACCTGCAGCACGGTGTTTACAGGCAACGTATCAGAGACGTTTTATCTTACCTCTGGATGAGGTAAGTATGATTCAAAATTTTCAATATTTTAAAATGTTACACTGTAATATCAATGTTAGATGCCGCAATCAGCTATGAACGCGGCATCTGAGGGGTACAATGATGGGAGGCAGCGTAATCGCCGTTCCCTGTCATTGCACTTACAAAGAAATGCGCTTCGCGATGAAGTAATTTGCGGTCCCCAATGCACGGCAACATCCGTGTGGATGCTGCATACGGATCCCGACCCGTTCTACTTGAATGGGTCCGAGATGCGTCTGCAACGCAAAAAAATAGAACATGTTCTGTTCAAATGAATGGGTCCGCATCCGTGATGCGGTGCCAAAACAGCCAGGGGCCTGTATATTGCTGATCTGCCTGTGCATGAGGCCCTAGTGGAAAACACTGTCAAAATGTTATTCCCACCTTAGACATTTATGGTATATGCACTTGTCAAGCCATAAATGTCCCAACGCTGAGACCTGCACCAATCATCAGAACGTCGCTCCCCTATACAGGTCCTGAATGTTGTGGTGGCCGCCGACAGATACATCAGAGATTGAATGCCATATCCTGTACATGAGGTGTGAGCGCCCCTTTAAATCTTACCCTGTGCCTCCCATTATCTCATTGCGTTTATACAGAAATATCACTTGAGATGTTTATTCCATGTTGTTATTATTAATGAAGCAATGACCTTCCGGTAATGGAGCCGCCTGCCTTGTAAACTGTCCCCATATCTCTCAGGACAGAGAACGGGGCATTTATTATCTTTCTTTTTTTTATTTATTTAATTTTAGCAGAAATAATCAAAAATGTTCATTTTTCTGCTTGGACACCAAAAGATATTTTACTTGTAACACGCCGAAGGCAGAGCTGTAAACCTCAGGGAAACCACTGAGACAAACAAGAGCTTCCGAAAAATTCCATCACCCCTCTTGAACCTGTGACAGGCGCAATAAACTCAGTTTTACAGTTTTATCTGAGGAATCAGGTGCTTTTAAGGTCATTATAAAAAGGTCTGTTAAAAAGGGTTTAGTCATGGGAGACTTCATTTAAAGGAATATTCAAGGCAAAACTGTTAACACGGTAGTTTGCAGGGACCGAGCGGGAAGAGAATGGCACAGGGGTGCAAAGGACACCAGAGAGAATGGTTGTGTCATGCAACATCAGTCCCGGCATTGGAAGGTGCTAGGTTTCCTTACGTAGTCTATCTCGTTTCTTGGACAAGCCATGAATATTCAGGTAGAACTACAGATAAGCGAATTTATTATATATGAAACGGTCACAAAATTATAAATCAATTCTGCTCAAATCAAAAGTACTCCAACTTCCCCAAACGTTGTGTATGCGACTCTGAGGTTTCCTAGTACTCACATTTTTTTCTCTTATCTTTATTTTTTTTAAACTTTTTTGAAATTTCCCCCCCTCTTTAAAGCAATGACAGCAATAGCAAATCATGTCAATGTGAAACATAGCTATGGGTAAATGCATGTTTGGTGGCGTCAATGAACAACGTGTTTAAAAATACACTGAGATTTATGCTTTTTAAAATTAAAAATGTTCTGAAAATTGTCCCGTATTGGGGGCAGATGCCTGCCAGTGTATAAGCCCAGAGAACACCCAAATAAAATAAAAGGAATCCTTACAATATTGTCAAAGGGAACTTTTCCGCATATAATCAAATGCTGATTGGGTAGGCACATGCCAAATACAAAAACAGTGTGTATGTACAAAGTTCCAAAAAATTCTAATAAAGCAAAAACTAAAAATAAAGTACAGCATACTCAAAAAGGCACAACTAGGATGACACTAATAAGATTGACAGAAGTAAAAAAAAGGAATCACAAACCCATAATAAGTGTATACCTCAGGAATGCCACATTAATTATTTTTGGTGAAATTCATTTTTAATATTTTTATTGTTTACATGTATTAATAGAAGATTTACATTATTTTCATACTCTGGGCTGCAATGATTCATTTTTCGGTTGTTATGTTCTCTATTTGAGTTTAGCTATTTATGTGGTTATTATTGAGGGGTATCTCTTAGGAGTGTTATTTGTGTTCCCTGTTTTTTTGGGTTACCTTTTTATATTCTGATTTATGTAAACACAACGAGTATTATGAGAAAAAACTGTAGCATGTTCTGAACAAGCATTCAAAAAATCATGCCTTAATGTGAGCAGATGCTATAAGTACACTAAAACACACTTATTTTGGCACTTAGAAATGGTAGAAAAACAGCAACAGGTTTTTAGGAAACAGCTAAAGGCCAAATTAGACATCTGTAGGTGTGACAAAAATATATTATTATGTATTATTAGTGTTCTATTATTATGCTGCTGTTGAAGCACTGATATATGCTAATTACACACGTACAAACTGAAGAAGCGTTCAAAAGGTTTTCGGACGGGAAAAAGGCACAGATATAGTGTATGTGCTGTTGGTGATGCAGGGAATATGCCTATAAAACACTTATGAATAGTATAATCTGACAGGTTTTTGGACAAAAAGGTTGGCTCTTGCACATTAAAAAAAAGTACCGTCTCTTTAAAGGCTCATGTCTTGTGCAGTATAACACAAAAAGTTATGAACAGCTCCAGCCCTGTAACAGACACACAGTATACTAACTGCCCCTATCCTGTCCCTAATGATAAAACCTGACTTTCTGCCAAGTCAGTCAATATACCTAACTAAATACCTGTATATCTTCTTCACAATCCCTACACTGTCCCTGAAAGACCCTAAAATGGCTGTCTTTTTGTTTGTGTATTGCAGATAGGACAGACAGTGGCTGAGCTCACAGTGATGTTTCTGCTTCCGATCTGTGTGTTTTACAGTAGAGAAAGGTCTTTTTTTAAACCCTGTTTTAAAACGCACATAACACGGTAGTCAAATCTTACACCGGCCTTTCCTGCATTGTATTAGAAATTTGTGATGCTAAAATACAGCCTGGCAGAAAGGCGACATTTTGCATGACTCGTCTGAAGCCAATCACCAAAACTTTGGATTAGTTTGGAAGAAGAATTTTTGTGAAATTCGTGATACATCCAGTTCATTTAGAATAAACTCCCTCATTTCTAGGTAGGACATAAAACCTTGGTAATAATCCATCCCAACAGCCCAGTTCTAATGAGCACATTAGGAAATATCTGCTCATCCGCCAACCGGCACCTTTGTATTTACAGTAGGTGCCCTTTAAGATTTAACAAAGCGGATATTTCTGTTTTCAATAAACCAGCGAGTCAGGATGATTTGAAAAATTAATGCATTCAGATAAAGCTCTTTATTTCAAGGAGACATTCGTAAAAGAGAAAACCTGATCTAGTGACAGTGTGAGAACGCCAAGGAGGACTTGGAACGGCGAAACCTTGGGCTGCAGTGTACTTGTTAAAACGGAAGTTTTAGTAAGGAGATTTTTCATTTTTTGATTGGCTTTGGAGTTTGGCCGACATCAAGTATAACTTGTGACTGAATCTTCGAGAAATAGGATTCAACTGCCATTTATTGACTGTGACATGAGTAACTGATATCCAGAAAGTCTATTGCTATAAAGAAATTCCATTCAGAATTAGTATTAAGCGCATACCGATGCGTTATCTGGCAAAATTACCACTGGAGCGATATGGGATTCCTGCTGGTGAATGATACAACTGTACATACCATAGAGACAAATCATAGGAGCTGCTATGGGGCCCTTGGAGAGAGGAGGCCCAGCCATGGTTGGTTACATTCTCTCTGCTATTGGGAGATGAGAACCTATATAAGTCCCCCCCACTCCAGAAGAACTGCACAATTTGCACACAAGAAGCTGGAGAATTGACCCAAGGATCTCTGAGAGGGGTGTAGGAGAAAACAAACATCAGGCACTTTTGACCAGGATATCAAAACCAGGTGCCATAATGGGGAGTTCAGTTTGACTGCCATAAACAGCACTGTCAGCACTGTTCCCATCTGCTCCAGAGCCACTCTACTCTTGAAGACAAGCCCACTCTTGCTACACCAAGGAGATGCACATAATGAGCAACAGTATAAAGTACAAATGAGTAAGATATAGTATTGGTGTGCTACAGCACTGTACAGTTTCAGATCTGGTTCTGATTCTGTCTGGTCACTATTCTTGTGAACTCTTCCTCAAGTTGCCACATTCCTGGTTCTGTGTTCCCAGTTTTGTTCCTGGTTTCTTGCTTCCTGCCTCTGGATCCTTTCTACTAGACCTGGTTCTCCTATTATGTCTACTACTTCCTGTCCTTCTTTCTGCTCCTCACCACGTTCCTGGCTACACCCTTGGTTAGTTCTGTAGGTCCGGTATCTCTAACCCTGTTCCTGATATTTTCTGCTTCCATCTGAGAGCTGCTACTTGACCCTGCTCATTGTATCCACTGGTTCTGTCCCTAGCCTGCTTCTGGATGGTGCTCCTCATGGTTCTGACCCCTCCCTCCTGAATGTTGCTCTTGGTACCCCCTAGTTCTTACCCTTAAATGCTCCCGGGTGCTACTTTTTGGAACCCCCCCCCCCCAGTTCTAAACGTGGCCTGCTCCTGGACTCTGTTCCTCTATTGCTACTTAGCCCTGCAGTTCCAGGACCACAAAGAAGCTCTGTTGTTCGTGTATAGTATACTATACATGAGGTACATTCATGCTCCAGTCCTGGCCCTGTGTCCATTCTCCAGTCCTGCTCCTGTGTTAATATTACAATCTGCCCCTGTGTCCATCCCCCAGTCCTGCTCCTGCATTCATGCTACAGTCCTGCACCTTTGTGCATGCTCCAGTCTTGCTCTTGTGTCCATTTTCTAGTACTGCTTCTATGTGCATGCTCCAGTCTTGCTCTTGTGTCCATTTTCTAGTACTGCTCCTATGTGCGTGGTCCAGTCTTGCTCTTGTGTCCATTTTCTAGTACTGCTCCTATGTGCGTGCTCCAGTCTTGCTCTTGTGTCCATTTTCTAGTACTGCTCCTATGTGCATGCTCCAGTCTTGCTCCTGTGTCCATTTTCTAGTACTGCTCCTATGTGCGTGCTCCAGTCTTGCTCTTGTGTCCATTTTCTAGTACTGCTCCTATGCGCATGCTCCAGTCTTGCTCTTGTGTCCATTTTCTAGTACTGCTCCTATGTGCGTGCTCCAGTCTTGCTCTTGTGTCCATTTTCTAGTACTGCTCCTATGCGCATGCTCCAGTCTTGCTCTTGTGTCCATTTTCTAGTACTGCTCCTATGTGCATGCTCCAGTCTTGCTCGTGTCCATTTTCTAGTACTGCTCCTATGTGCACGCTCCAGTCTTGCTCTTGTGTCCATTTTCTAGTACTGCTCCTATGTGCATGCTCCAGTCTTGCTCTTGTGTCCATTTTTTAGTACTGCTCCTATGTGCGTGCTCCAGTCTTGCTCTTGTGTCCATTTTCTAGTACTGCTCCTATGCGCATGCTCCAGTCTTGCTCGTGTCCATTTTCTAGTACTGCTCCTCTGTGCGTGCTCCAGTCTTGCTCTTGTGTCCATTTTCTAGTACTGCTCCTCTGTGCGTGCTCCAGTCTTGCTCTTGTGTCCATTTTCTAGTACTGCTCCTATGTGCGTGCTCCAGTCTTGCTCTTGTGTCCATTTTCTAGTACTGCTCCTATGTGCGTGCTCCAGTCTTGCTCGTGTCCATTTTCCAGTCCTGCTCTTGCGTCCATTCTCCAGTCCTGCTCCTGTGTGCCTGTTTCAGTTTTGCTCTTCTGTCCATGCCCCAGTCTTGCTCTTGCATCCATTCTTCAGTCTTGTTCCTGTGTCCATCCTCCAGTCTTGCTCCTCTGTCCATGTTCCAGTCTTGCCTCATTCATGTGTTTTCCTCGCTGTTATTTCAGGGTTCCAGCTGTTGACTATTCTGGAATCATGACCCAGGCATCTACCTGCATCAAACGCCATACAAGCAATTGAAGGTTTTTGCTTAATGCATTTAGAACGTGTGTTAACTCTACTATATCTGTACCTCCTTGAGGAGGATAAGGTGAGGACCAGCGATCCTTCAGAATCCTCACTGCAGATGACTGCCCTGTCCATATCTCTAAATACCCTATCAAAGGCAAAGTACCCCGTTGACATGTCCCCCACCCCCTCTGCATCCAGCAACTATCCATGCCTTCTCTACGGGAGCCACCTCTATGCAGCCGCACATTCACCATCAGCTGCAGACTCATCAGCACTATTTACAGGTTATATGCCTTTCAGCCAGGCCATGTCTCAGATACTTCTGAATGAATTTGGTGATAACAAGGAATCTTTATAGAACTTTTCTTTCTTCTACTCAATCCTATTTTTTTTTTTACTTGACATTAAAAGGCATTCAATAATCTTGCGTTACTTAGCTAAGATTACAATTACATTCCTGATCCAGGTCTGACCTTTGTAATGCTCCATAAAGCCATGCCAAAATTCCTGGCTCCCTGGCACTGAAGACTCTCGACAGACGCAAGGGGTAGGAGTATATACAGAGAACCTTAAAAGCTTTTTTGAAATGAAATAATATGGACGTATATTATGTGCGGCGGATACATTTTGGAGGGGACTGACAACGCTTCCCCCATTTCCTGTAATACGGATTACCTATAAAGACCGTCGTCAAAGCGAGAGCCAGTTCTCTTCTTTACAGAGCACATCTGTGTGTCTTAGGTTATAGGTGATTCAATAAAATGTATATATTGAGCATTCTCCAATTCAGGACTCCCCACTCCTCTACCTCCGTCCTGCCCCTAAAGAGAAGAAAAGATGATCGCAGCTGCTTTAAGGGCCTATGATGATGAAGTGCGTGTGCATCAAGTCGGGACATATATATGGCTCCTATGAGTGTTATACAATTATAATGCACATCAGTAAGATGTACGCCAAAATATACCGAGGGCATGTGTATGACGTACATTGCCTTCATCTGCTGGCTCTGTGTGCTATATATTATATATATTGTTCGCCAGACCTGCAGCTTAGCTACGTTGAAGTGAATGGGGCTGAGCTGCAGTACTACACCCCACCTGTGAGCAAAGGTGGCGCTGTATTTGGAAGGAAGCAACTGCTTCATCACAAAGGAATCCCAAGGGCTTAGATATGGTGCTCCCAATTTATTAAAATAATGCTAATATAACATGGCTGTTCACATTATATATAACGGAGCCATGATGGCTATGCCAAATCCATTTTACAACAGATACAGTGCTGTCCATAATTATTCATACCCCTGGCAAATTTCGACTTAAAGTTACTTTTATTCAAACAGCAAGTAATTTTTTGACGGGAAATGACATAGGTGTCTCCTAAACGATAATAAGACGATGTACAAGAGGCATTATTGTGGGGACAAAAAAACATTTCTCAGCTTTTATTTACATTTGAGCAAAAAGTGTCCAGTCCAAAACTATTCATACCCTTCTCAATAATCAATAGAAAAGCCTTTATTGGATATTACAGCAATCAAACGCTTCCCATAATTGCAGACCAGCTTTTTGCATGTCTCCACAGGTATTTTTGCCCATCCATCTTTAGCAATGAGCTCCAAATCTTTCAGGTTGGAGGGTCTTCTTGCCTTCACCCTGATCTTTAGCTCCCTCCACAAACTCTCTATTGGATTCAAGTCCAGACTCTGGTTGGGCCACTCCAAAACGTTAATGTTGTCTGCTAACCATTTCTTCACCACTTTTGCTGTGTGTTTTGGGTCATTGTCATGCTGAAATGTCCACTGGTGCCCAAGGCCAGACTGCCTGATGTTGTCCTTGAGAATCCTCATGTATTGCTCTTTTTTCATGGTGCCGTTTACTGTAATTAGGTTCCCTGGTCCATTGGCTGAAAAGCACCCCTAAAGCATTAGGTTCCCACCACCATGTTTGACAGTGGGGACGGTGTTCTTTAGGTTGAAGGCTTCTCCTTTTTTATGCCAAATGAAGGAAACATTATTGTAACCAAACAATAACATTTTTTTTTCATCTGACCATAACACGGAAGACCAGAAGTCTTCTTTTTTGTCCAGATGAGATTTTGCAAAGGCCAAGCGAGCTTTTGTGTGCCTTATCTGGAGAAGTGGCGTCCTCCTTGGTCTGCATCCGTGGAACCCAGTAGTGTGCAGTGTCCGTTGGATTGTCTGCCTGAGACATTGCCACCAGCAGAGCCCAGATTCACCAGGGTGGCCTTGGTGGTGATCCTTGGATTCTTCTTCACCTCTCTAACTATCCTCCTGGCCAGCACAGGTGTCACTTTTGGCTTCCGATCACGTCCTCTGAGATTTTCCACAGTGCGGAACATCTTGTATTTTGCACTGTAGCCACTGGAACTTGAAAACATTTAGAAATGGCCTTGTAGCCCTTTCCTGACTTGTGAGCAGCCACAATGCACAGCCGCAGGTCCTGACTGAGCAACTTTGTCTTAGCCATGACTGTCCACAAACCAACTGCAGACAGCTGCTGTTTTTCACCTGTTCCGTTGATTAAAACAGCTGTTCCCAATTAATCAGGGTAATTCGGATGCTTTAGAACAGCTTGGACTATTTGGAATGGTATAGATAGAACTTTGCATTTTCTCACAGACTGTGACAGTTTGTGAAGGGTATGAATAATTTTGGACTGGACACTTTTTGCTCAAATGTAAATAAAAGCTGAGAAATGTTTTTTTTTTTCCACAATAATGCCTCTTGTATATCGTTTTGTTATCTTTTGGGAGACACCTATGTCATTTCCTGTCAAAAAATTACTTGCTGGTTGAATAAAAATAACTTTAAAGGGGTTATCCAAGTTCTATAAAGTTAATCTAAACTTCTTTGTATATCTGTCTAAAACATTTTTGTAAATTACTTGCTTTAGAAATAATGCGCCATTTAGATATTACAGAATGTGGTCATTGGACCACTGACGTCACCCTCCCTGCTCCGTTGGTGACGTCTTGTTTACATGCTGCTCCCTGCCTGACCGAGTGGCCCTGCCTGTAAACGAGATGTCACTGGATTTCGTGCCCGCCCATTCTGCCTCTTAGTCTTCATTCAGCACGGGTCTGGTAAGGATCGCGCATGTGCGATCCTTACCAAAGCTGTGCTGATTGAGGAGAGACAGAGAAGGGGAGGGCACCAAAGCCTGGACGCTGATGAATCTGTCAGCACAGCTTACCCAGCTAACTTTATAGAACTTGGATAACCCCTTTAAAGGGGTATTCCCATTACGATCTCTTCATACTTACCTGCTCCCGGCGCACCGTTCACTTCCTGGTTTCGGCAGGGAGCGGTCTCCATCTTGATTGATGTCTTCTCCCGGCTGGGCCGCGCGCTGGACTGAATGCGCACGTCGCCGTGCCAGGAAGAAGTCACCATAGCGCATGCGCGGCGTCAGCGTGCGCTTTCAGGACTGCGCGCGGCACGGCCGGGACAAAAGAAGAAGTCGTCTGCGCAAGCGCGGACACCGCGATTCGGGAGGAGAGCGGTGGCCGTAACCAGGGGAGACAGAAGACAACAGTCAGGTAAGTATATCTTCATTTTCTTCTAAGCGGTGGGAATTAGTTAATTAAACATATTTAGAAAAATGATCACTGTTAAATCATTACCAGATTTAACAGTGATCATTAAGATGGGAATATCCCTTTAAGTAAAAATTTGCCAGGGGTATGAATAATTATGGGCAGCACTGTACGTGTGAAATCAGATGGACCTCATTGGCATTCATTAAATTTGTTGGGTGTGCCCATGTCTAGCTGTCAAAATACAGTAAAGCCCAATGTGAGCAGGGACTAATGGGGTGTAAAGGGGTTAATCTGAGACCTTCTTCTGAGACCTTTGTCAATTAGCCAGAGTTATGGGTGTCACTGTCTCTGGAGGACCCATCCAGTCCATGCATTACATGATCAGCTCATTGATTTTAATGAGTACTATGTAATTCTTATTTCTCTCTCTGGAGGCACAATATGAAAAATCAAGAACTCTTGGCAGATTCCTCCATAGATTACAAGTAATTGTAGAAATATTCAGTACTCCCCAACTCCATAAACATCTTTGGATGAGCCTACTTTTGGAATCCTTCTAAATATATATATATATATATATATATATTTCACCAATGGACCTAAGGTGCTTTGGGTCAACTCTGATTTTAAGTCATAGAAGAGGTTCAGGAGTCACATCACTGAGCACAATGGCCTCTTTGTTCTGCAATTTGGTAAGGGTCTCAGTTCACTATATCATAAAGATAACCAAATTTCCTTTAGAGAGCACCACAACCGAATCAACTCTTTTAACCATGCTGTCTGATAGGGTTGATTGTGCTGATTAAAATGATACCCGTCTTGTGAAAATCGGTTAAGGCATTCCTGAGAAAAGCAGACTTAAATTCTATATGCATTTGACATCGTCAGTGCACTGAGGGGCGTGGCCAGCCCTGTAAAGCTGAGGCACCATAAGGGTCTGGGCTCCGCCCCTCAATGCACTGAAGACCTCATTGCATAAAGAATAAAAGTCTTTTTTTCTTGGGAATGCCACAGCCGATTTTCACAAGGCAGGTATCGTTTTAATCAGCAGGATTGACCCTACCAGGCAGGCAGTATGCCTCACTAAATAGTATTAGTTCTGGTGACAGCTGCTCTTTAAGTAGGACAAGTTTACAAATGAACATGACCACAACTCAGCATCCTTCCAAGGAGTCTGTAGTTCATATTCGTCTCCCAGAAGACGGCTTGTGGGTGGTTTCATGAGCTGAGCCATTAATAAATGAGCATTCTTTAAACCATATAAATAAGTACAAGATGCTTTTCCAGAAAATCTAACCTTACTGTGTACTGTATGTTGACTGTGACAAAGACCAGTGACCGGTACCTGATTACAGAACATGTGCTGCCGTAATGACTTTAAACATCAATGCTTCTGTATTCTATAAACATGACAGATATGAATTTGCAGTCATTTCCTGTACGATCCGAAGGTCAACGATACAATGTAACTGGGAAGGGGAGATTAAGGACATTCTAGGTCCTGAAGGGACTGCCATCTGTTACAGAAAGGAGTCCGTCTTGGTTGTGACAAAGTTTCCACCGGGAGTGTCAGCTGCTATTAGCGAAGACTTAAGAGATTTCGACGTATTTTATTCATATGCAACAATAACAAGGTAACACAATAACAAGAGTAATTATTCAGGCAAACTTGTGACCCACACGTAAGACTGTAAAACGATACGTGTTGCTGGCGAGAGCGAAGTGTCAAGCGGGATGTTAACTAGTCATTTCTTTCAATATGCACCTTAATTGCTCATTCATAATGATTAGCGCATATCGTATATCTCACTTTGCCATATAAAAACCCCCGATACATAATAAACAGCATGTGCCCTATTCAAAGTGTATAGGACTGACGGAGGAAAACGAGTTCAGCGCTCGGCTGTCTTCGTCAGTCCCATAGGTTTTGAATGGAGCCACAGAGTACATGAAAAGCAAAGCGGGACCACTGTTCTCCTGATCAGTGGGGGTCCCAATGATGCGATCCACAGCAATCATCAGACCCTTATCCCCTATACCAGGCATCCTCAAACTGCGGCCCTCCAGATGTTGTAAAACTACAACTCCCACAATGCCCTGCTGTAGGCCGATACCTGTAGGCTGTTCGGGCATGCTGGGAGTTGTAGTTTTGCAACAGCTGGAGGGACGCAGTTTGAGGATGCCTGCCCTATACGATGAATCCCAATGAATCAGACAAGAGGAGCATGGTTTATGCAAAAGTGGACCTAAAAGGAGCATTTCCAGGCAGGGCTTAAAGGTGTTGTCTAGGTTTTAACAAACTGTTTACCTAATTTACTCACCTATATAGCGCTGACATATTCTGCAGCGCTTTACAGACATTAGCATTATTCTTTCCCCAATGGTGCTCCCAATCTAGGTTCCCTATCAGTATGTCTTTGGAGTGTGGGAGGAATCCAGAGAACGCAGAGGAAACCCACGCAAACACAGAGAGAACATACAAACTCCATGCAGATGTTCTACTTGGTCAGATTTGAACCTAGGGCACCAGCGCTGCAAGGCACCAGTGCTAACCACTGAGCCACCGTGCTGCACATCAACTACAATAAACTACATTTAATTGATAATACGATGTTCCATCATTGACAGTAATTACCATTTTGGCTCTGATTAGCCGATTCCCACTTTGGTCATATGACCTCACCCACTCTGTAAACTCCTCCTTTCCACCGACGTCCCATCCACACAGCTGCAGGTGTATTTTCTGGCCCTCTGAGACTGTGGGAGTAGTACTCCTAAATTGAATGTGCGTTCTGTGGACGTCCCTCTGGTCCTCCGCTACTGCCAGTTGTACTGCAGAATCCCCTAACTGGGCTGGCGCATGCGCAGTGATCATTTGTCTTCATCGGAGCAGCGAAGGACAATACGCTACTGTTCATGTGAGCGGTCCGGAGCTTCAATAAAGGAGGATGCTCACTGCGCATGTGCCTGGGCCATTGAGGGGACTCTGTAGTACACCAGGCAGTGGAAGTGAATCAGAGGAACTCAATCTAGAGCATCCATTCAAATTAGGAGCACAGAGGCCATTCCCACATTCTCACACCTGGGGCCCAGAGAAAGCAGTAGCAGAAGTGATATATTGCTAAGCGGTGGGACTTAGCGAGTCAATGAGGTAGAGCATACTGGGGTGATGGGGCACAGCCTTGCGTGCGATGGGGTGGAGCTTAGCAGTGCAATGGAGCAGATATTAGTGGTGCAATGGGGCAGAGCGTAGCGGTGGGACAGGTCAGAGCATAGTAGTACAAAGGGGGCCACCAGACCCTTTGTTTGGGGTCCACAAAATGCCAAATCCGCAGGCTACATAGCAGTGATTAAAATGCTTATTTTACAAAATCCTGTTCCTAATATTACATACAACAAAGCTAAAAAATACCAGCTGCAGGTGGAGGAAAAACCCAATGAAAAGTGTCCTTTAAGTAAAATTTGTCAGGACCCCATAATATTTTACATATAGTTTCACAAAGATTAGAGAGAAACAGGATGCAGACTACTATTCTATACCACAGAATAATAGGCCTATAGCGGTCAGGAAATGCTGGGAGCAGTAGTTCTGCAACACCTGGAGAGTCCCTATCTATGCACTGGAAATCTCCTAGTCTTGCATTAATGGGGTTGGCCATCAAAAATATTCTACAGGTTTCAAATCAGCACCTGGATCTGAATACTTTTGTAATTGTATGTAGTTACCAATTTAGTACAGCTACTGAGTTATTCAATAAAATCCATCTGCATTGCGCCACCTGCTGTTTGTTCTTTTCCTTACTTCTCTGTCCACTTGTCTGAGGTGGTCGCACATGCTCAGTTTCATCCTTCAACTTCCACCAGCTATATCTAATGTCAGAAGCTGTGACAGTTACAGGGAAAGAGTGCATCAGAAAGGACGCATTCCCGGAGCTGAGATAAGGAGACGCCCCTGTGCTGGGATAGGGAGAGAGACAGGAGACGGCCGCTGAGAGAGGACACGCCTGAGCTGGCAGCTCGATATAAATCTAGCAGAGCAACTGGAGCAATGAATGGGGAGATCTCTGGCTCCATGCGAGGTACAGGGCTGGTTCTAGCTTTGTTAGAGAAAGGTTGTCATTAGTGTTCGGCAAATCGGACTTTGATCCGAATTTCAGGGAAATTTCGATTCGCCGTAAAGCCTGCTTCGTGGTAACAAATCGATTTTCCCTGAATGGAGGTAAAAAATAATTAAATCATACTTGCCTTATCGGTTTGCGCTTGAAGAGCCGACCGCCGCCATCTTGAATGAAGATCCCACATGAAATCATGTGCGCGGTGACGTATGATATCGTCACCGGCCGCACGAGATTTCAAGCTAGATCTTCATTCAAGATGGCGCCAGCCGGTTCTTCACGATCAAATAAATGAAGCAGGTATAATTTTATTTATAATTTTTATTTTATTTTATTTGACACTGTATTATTAGTCAGCTATGAATGCGGCATCTGAGCGGTACAATGATGGGGGTGGCAAAATTGCCTCTCCCTGTCATTGCACCCACTACTTACAAAGAAATGCGCTTCATGAAGTTATTAGTCACAAAGAGAATTTATTAGCGAAATTCAGCCAAGCAGCAGAATCGAATTCTAAAATACTTCGCTCATCACTAGTTATGATGTCTGATTTTCATCTTTTTAACATTAATCAGAGGATTTCCACTTTAATCTCTGTCGATCAGCTCAAAACGGTGAAAAAAAAAGCAGTTGCCATGTGACAGCCGCTCCACTTTCTATTACTCTGTTACCACTATCTACTGTCCTATCAGCAGTGGTTCTGAGATGAATGGATGGTCAGGTTTATCCAGAGCATAGACTTAGACTTAGGCGTCCTTACCTCTGGGGCCCCATGATTTTTGGTCCAAATGCCCGTGGGGTAGTCAGTGTTTACAGCTTACATCCAGACCCCTACTGATCCTAAGGAAGGATTAACATATGAAGCCCTTGGCTGACTCCATAACTAATTAGCCTGAAGTATATTTGTTCATTTTGTAACCAGTAAACAGTAATAACCTTCACGTTCCAGCCCTCAACGCTCTTTTCCAAGATAAAGATGGAACACGATTGCGACTTAAAGCGTTTCTGTCTAAACACTTGTATCGTGTAAGGACACAGCTGACTTCTGTCTCCGAGCTCGGTTCATTCCCTGTATCCTTAAAACACGCTAAAAGCTCTTCCAGAGTCTGGAGTAGCCGAGAGAATACACCCCCCCCCCCCCAACATCCTCGTGATAAATGGGGCAATTTACAGGGACGTCCATCAATGACACTCTAATTTTGTTTTACTCATGGCGCGCCCTTAAAAAGAAATGTTAACTTGCAGACGGCAGCCGTCAAGAGCTCAGGGGACGCATTAGGCCGGTGCTGGACGTCAAGTGAAATGTCCGTTTCGCACACAACGCCCGGCATGGCTTTCATTGCTGTAACCGTATAGCAAGTACAAACATCCAAGTTTATCGGAGGTCTGCCTCGACCAGTAGCTGCCTGTTCTCTTCAATTTACCGCTGACGTTTCCTAATGGCCGGGGACCATTCATTAGCAGCTGTGTGTATTGGGCCTGTCACAATGGACTGGGCGCTGCCCATTAAAAGGGCATCCATCAAGTTCTGTCTTTCCATTGTACAAATAGCAGATCGAGGACGACAGGCCGCTCATTCTTCTTGTCAGCAGTGTTACGGAGCAGGCTCGCTGCCAAGTCTCATGCTGAGCGGGCGCGACTATAGGGTTTTTATATTATATATATAGTCGAATACCGGTTTAATTGGAATCCTCTAAAGGTGGTTGATAAGGTTTTATTTTGAAAATTCTGCCGTGAAGAAATCCAAACTTAAAGGGGTTTTCCAAAATTTTTATACTAATAACATCAGTATCTGATCGGTGGGAGTCCGACACCCAGGATCCCTGCCGATCCACTGTTTGAGAAGGCAATGTCGCTACCCTGAGTGCTGCGGCCTTCTCCATGCTTACCAAGCACAGCACCATACATTGTATAGCGGCTGTGCCTCGCATCTCGCTCAACCACATTCGCTTCAGTGCTAGAAGGCCTAGGCCAGGCATGTCCAAACTCCGGCCCTCCAGATGTTGCAAAACTACAACTCCCATCATTCCTGGACAACCTACAGCTATCAACCTACAGAAGGGCATGATGGGAGTTATAGTTCTGCAACACCTGGAGGGCCAGAGTTTGGACATGCCTGGCCTAGGTGCTCACAGGAGGGCCGGTGCCATCTCAAGCAGCTGATGGTGGGGGTCTCGGGTGTCTGACCCCCACCGATCAGATACTGTTCTCCTATCCATAGGTTATCAGTGTCAAAATCTCGGAAAACCACTTTAACTGCTCCTCGTCGTTTCTTTCCAGTTCCTGGGCTGTCTTCTGGTCTGCCAACTTCTGCCACATGCGTCACTGCAGGTGATGTGTCCTCAAGCGGTATGTTACTGCTGCACTTTGAGAAAACTTTTGGTATGTCACTGTGACCTATCAAAGCAAAAATTACTTTCCATTTAGCCCTTCTCCTTAAGCAAGACAATGCCTTATGTGACTACTACTCTCTCCTCATTCTATGGTCTCAGCACTCAGACCCCCATCAATCAAAACCTTTGATATGTGATTCTCTCATTAATATTAAAGGAGAACCCCTAACAATATTCTGTGTATATTGTGCATAACGTTTGCTATACTGCCTATGTACCCCTCTACAAATACAACAGAGCATTAAACAGTCCACCTTCTAATGCTAATGAGATGACTCTGCTCAGTCTGCCCCAGTCTACACAGCAATGTTAATAATAAAAACCTGATTTAAATAATGTTATCTTCTAATGATACATTTCCTTTAAGAAATCTCAAGTAACACTAGGACCACATATCTACAACTTAAGATGGTGACAGGATGATGCAGAGAGGAAGTAGAAAAACAAGGAGCAGGACAATAACCATGCGGTCACACACTGACTCACTCCCGACTTGGCTGCAGTAAATCTTTGCCTTAACTTCAAAGTAAATCTCTTAATTTGTTTTCCTTATTCTTAAAATGCCAACACGTTCTATGTGATTTATAAGGCTACTTCTCATTGGACACAAGGATGCAAGCTGCAACCATAGAGTGGTACATTCAACAGGCAGAAAAAGCTAACATCTGTTTCCCTAAGTGCTCCAGATAGAGGCCAAGATGTAAATGTGAACCCGGCCACATGCGGATAAGTATTCTAGGTAGCTCTAATGGTTCCTGCAGCGTGTCTGACTTGCCCACTAGCCACGTCCACAATAGATGTGAGGCAGTGCTCAGTCATTGATTCCCCACCTGTTGTAAATGGAAAACTCATTGCTTCTCCATTGAACAATGGAAGAAGGAGGCCTTCCATGTCTGAAGAACTGGGCTCCAGATGACTTTTCAGTAAGCTCTTGATCTCAAAACCTCTCTTGGTCACCACTTCATTGAGACCCCTTTCGATCAAGAGCAAGGTTTTTGATTCTCTTATCTCTCATTTATATTGACCCCCCTTCTCTACAGTCTTTGGACTACCCCTCCACTAAACCATCTAAATATCTTATGGAAGACCACCTCTACTCTTTCCAAAAAACATACAGTGAGCAATGGCCAGTAGGCGAAAGTGCCCTGCTAACAGGAAGGCAACAATACACCATTGGTCTACAGAAAACAATCTATGAGTAGAGCAGCAGTAGTTGTCACCATGTTCTACGCCTGCAGCTGAAATAAAGTGGTGTCCCAGTGGGGACAGGATCTGCATAACTCTAAAATTGTTGCCTGGTTTGAAGAATCTCAATTTCTGCTTCACCATGGAGATGGTAGATTCTGAATTTGACACAAGGCACTATGGTTTCATCCATCTTCATGTCAAGGCTAGTGATGGTAGTATAATAGTGTGGGGAATGTTTTCTTGCCACCCCATTAGACTTCATTGATGATATAGGGGTTGGTCCCTGAGAATAATTTCCTCTGGTGTCTGGTCTACCAAAGAAGTTACGAGGACTCTTTAGCTCTTTCATTCAGCTGATCTTTGGGGTAACAATAATCAATGAAATATTTTTGCCCTATCCTAAGGGGAGGTGAATTCTCAGAACACTAGGAAAGTACTAGGAAAAAAGTTGTGGTTACCAAGAAGCAGGGGACGTATAGAGAGTTCACATTTTCATGTTTTGGGGGGAAGCAGAGGACGTATAGAGAATTCACACTTTCATGTTTTTGGGGAAGCAGAGGATGTATAGAGAGTTCACACTTTCATGTTTTAGGGGGAAGCAGAGGACGTATAGAGAATTCACACTTTCATGTTTTTGGGGAAGCAGAGGATGTATAGAGAGTTCACATTTTCATGTTTTGAGGGGAAGCAGAGGACGTATAGAGAGTTCACACTTTTATGTTTTGGGGGGAAGCAGAGGATTTACAGAGAATTCACACTTTCATGTTTTGGGGGGAAGCAGAGAACGTATAGAGAGTTTACACTTTCATGTTTTGGGGGCAGGGGCGTAGCTAACGGCTCATGGGCCCTGGTGCAAGAGTTCAGCTTGGGCCCCCCTTCCTTCAGTGCTTTGTGTGTCTTCTTATGCGGCACAAGGGTCTTTGGGCCCCCTCAGGCTCCTGGGCCCGGTAGCAACTGCTACCTCTGCACCCCCTATAGCTACGCCCATGTTTGGGGGGGAAGCAAAGGACATATAGAGAATTCACACTTTCATGTTTTGGGGGGAAGCAGAGGACATATAGAGAATTCACACTTTCATGTTTTGGGGGGAAGCAGAGAACGTATACAGAGTTCACACTTTCATGTTTTGGGGCAAAGCAGAGGATGTACAGAGAATTCGCACATATGTTTTGGGGCGAAGCAGAGGACGTATTGAGAGTTCACACTTTCATGTTTTGGGGGGAAGCAGAGGGCATATACAGAGTTCACACTTTCATGTTTTGGGGGGAAGCAGAGGACGTATAGAGAATTCACACTTTAATGTTTTGGGGGGAAGCAGAGGACGTATAGAGAATTCACACTTTCATGTTTTTGGGGAAGCAGAGGACGTATAGAGAGTTCACACTTTAATGTTTTGGGGGGAAGCAGAGGACGTATAGAGAGTTCATACTTTCATGTTTTGGGGGGAAGCAGAGGACGTATAGAGAGTTCACACTTTCATGTTTTTGGGGAAGCAGAGGACGTATAGAGAGTTCACACTTTCATGTTTTGGGGGAGGCAGAGGACGTATAGAGAGTTCATACTTTCATGTTTTTGCATTTATTTTTGACATTATACGCAGCAGATGCCACAGATAAGTTAGATAACTGGAACACACAGAGCCAATTTCATAAGAAGTGAAATAATGTAGAGATACAAGCAATAGGGGCATAAACTTAGAATAAAGTATTAAGAAAGGGTTTTTGCCCTAAAATAGTAGCAAGATCAAGCTTCTGGAAAGATCTAGACAGTAAGTGATTTTCAACCTGGCCGGAATCGACATAAATCCACCCTAGAACAAAGAGGATGAACTCAAATAAAAATAAATAAATAAAAGTATTAAAAAGAAAATAACAAACTTGCCAAAATGGTCGCTGGTCTATGTTTCTGTTTGCTGATGAACAATACCAAAGTCAATAGAATTTTTTTTATTATTATTATTATATATATTGTACTTTTTGTATAATTTGTCAGCATTTTAAACCCGGATGTTTCCTCCAGATGGTTACGCAGCCCTTAACATGCCCAGCAGATGTTTGTCTGTACATTTCAATCCTCAGACATATTAGCATTGCTGAGATGCATGACAAGCTGCCAAAAACTGGAATATTTGTGTTATTTTAAGGTCAGTTTATGTCTTTGATATACTGCATTCAGTTATCTGCTCATCCGCTGTAGTGTACTGGGAGTCACGGAACGGCACATGCTACATATGATGTATGGGCTGGAAAAGGGATGGAAGCCCAGCTATATTGTTCTGTGGGGAGAATAAATGGAAATCGTTCTGCAGGTTCCTTCATTCTCCTCTTCTCCATTATCTTATTACCACTTTTTAACAGACAGAGGTGACAGCAACGGCAGACACATATCACAGTGGTGATGGGAGCAGATGGCAGACCCAGATGACAGTGGTGACAGGCACAGGTGACACACAGAGATGGCAAAGGCGACAGGCATGTGTATAAGTGACAGTGGTAGCAGGCACAGATAACAGACAAGTAAAGGTGACAGTTCTGAACTGCATAAGTGGCAGGCACAGATAGCATTAGTGAGAGGCACAGGTGACAATGATGAAACAGAGATGACAGTGGTGACAGGCACAGATGACAGTGGTGACAGGCACAGGTGACAGGGATGACAGAGGGGACAGTCAGTGATGACAATGATCAGATGCAGAGATGACAGTGACGACAAGCCTAGATGACAATAGTAACGGGCACAGGTCACAGATGGCAGTGATGAACCACAGAGAAGACAATGGTGACAGGCACAGATGACATTTGCAACAGGTACAGGTTACAGTGGTAACAGTCAGAGGAGACAGGCACAGATGACAATAATGATATGAACAGATGACAGTGACGACAGGCATAAGTGATAGTGATGAAACACAGAGATGACAGAGATGACAGGCACAAATGACTACGATAAGACACTAAGATGGCAATGGTGACACACAGAGATGGCAAAGATGACAGGCACATGTATAAGTGACAGTGGTGGCAGGTACAGGTGACAGGATTATGGGCACAAGTGACAGTGGTGGCAGGTACAGGTGACAGGATTATGGGCACAAGTGACAGTGGTGGCAGGCACAGATAACAGACAAGTAAAGGTGACAGTTCTGAACTGCATAAGTGGCATTAGTAAGAGGCACAGGTGACAATGATGAAACAGAGATGACAGTGGTGACAGGTACAGATGACATTTGTAACAGGCACAGGTGACAGGGATGACAGAAGGGACAGTCAGCGATGACAATGATCAGATGCAGAGATGACAGTGACGACAAGCCTAGGTGACAATGGTAACGGGCACAGGTCACAGATGGCAGTGATGAATCACAGAGAAGACAGTGGTGACAGGTACAGATGACATTTGCAACAGGCACAGGTGACAGGGATGACAGAGGGGACAGTCAGCGATGACAATGATCAGATGCAGAGATGACAGTGACGACAAGCCTAGATGACAATATGTAACGGGCACACGTCACAGGTGGGAGTGATGAATCACAGAGAAGACAATGGTGACAGGTACAGATGACATTTGCAACAGGTACAGGTTACAGTGGTAACAGTCAGAGGAGACAGGCACAGATGACAATGCAGAGAAATCAAGAATGATGGAGGTGACAGCAGGCACAGAAGACAACGATGAGATGCAGAGATGACGGTGGTGACAGGTACAGATGACAGGCATGTTTTAGTCACTTTCCGTAATTTCTACACGGTCACACATTTCCATGATAAAGTTGACATCTATTCTAGAATCTAAAAATTCCACAGCAGCTCGCCTCCGGTTATTAGGCTTGTGTTAGTCATTGCTTTGTCTATTATTATTGCACAATGCACATTCCAAGTCCATACACAATACTGTTTACTGCACATCAGTGTCAGCAAAATCACGTCAGCACCAAAAGTTCAGCATGATTGACACTAGTTAGAAAACCTCCTAAAATAGAACAACAAAGACCAAAGTTTCACCGATGATGGACGTAATAACATTCAAAAGCAAAAAAAGAAATACTCCTCAAATCTTGAATCAAATCATCCAGAAATTCTGATAGTCCAGAAGTTATTCCTGGTTTAGAACTGCCATATTTTCTGAACGAACCAGAAGAGGTAACCAGTTCTGAGATTCCATTTGTGGTTGTATTGTAGGAGTTTTATAGACCATTCGATAATCCGGAATATCTTGTAATCTGGCTCCTATCAGGTACGGTAAATGTTGTAGTAAAGGGATTTTGTTATAACTTAAAAGGGGTTTCACTCTATAAAATATTAGGGAATATCCAATTAAATAAAGACCTGGTCATTGGTGGTACTGTATGACCTCTGGGATCACCGCCAACTTCCAAAAACAGGGTTTCCCCATTTGTTTCCAGGGGCCCATTAAAATCTATTGAACATATGAAGATGACTAAGCAGACAACTGCCAGAAACTCAACCAGTCTGACTGTACTATTATCCCCTTCACTACCCTAGACCACCAGGGATATCATTATTATCCCCTTGCTGTCCTAGACCACCAGGGATATTGATATTATCCCCTTTTCTGATCCAGACCACCAGGAACAATAATATTAACCCCTTCACTACTCTAGCCCCTAAGGATAATAATATTATCCCCTTCACCTGCCTAGCCCACAGGTATAATAATATTATCTCCTTCACTTCCTTAGCCCACCACAGATATTAATATCTTCTTTGTTGGTCCAGACCACCAATAATATTATAATTATCCTCTTATCTGCTCTAGCCAACCAGGGATATAAATATTATTCCCTTCACTGGTCCAGACCACCAGGGATATTAATATTATCCCCTTCACTACTCTAGCCTCGAGGGATAATAATATTATCTCCTTCACTACTCTAGCCCAACAGGTATATTAATACTATCCCTTTCACCACCCTAGTGAAGCATGAATATACATATTATCCCCTTCACTGTTCTAGCCCACCAGATGTATTATTACTATCCCCCTCACCACCCTAGTCCACCAGGAATATTAATATTATGTCTTTCACTATTGTAGTCCACCAGGGATTTTTAATATTATGCTCCTAATTGCCTTAGTAGACCACCATAGCTGCTATAAGCATCCCCTTCACTGCCCTAGACCACCACCAATGCTTTTATTAGCCATTCACTACCCTAGACAGCCAGTGATGTTATTGTTAATTCCTACACTGCAGTACCAGAAATTTTACCCATCGGGGGAACCACACACAAAAAAATCTCTTTCATAGAACATCAGTTTTCCATTCTCAATGTCGCATTTCAATAATACGTGGATATAAGGGTCTATGAAGGTGAGTGTCCCACCCAGCCTTGATTATATATGAACATCTTAAAGAAACAGCTCCCACTTATTCCACTCCCCACGGTAAACCTTCTGTCACCAGGTTTCAAAACCTTTCTTTATCTAGAAAGTAATTAGTTCATTTAATGATATAATAGGTGGTTATGGGGCATTACGGCTCAGCTGAAGGGGCCAACTGAGTGTGTGCCGCTGCGGTGAATGTGGGCACGGTGTTAATGGAAGCTGAGCAGGCGGTGCAGACAGGGTCTCCTCGGGGGCGATTTGCCTCGGGATATTTGGAATACACACAGAGATTTATTCTATCTACCGCACAGAGTTACTTCACTTTCCCTCTTCCATCTGCACTGGATATATTAAACATGCCTCTCAAGTTCTTGATTCTGTCTGTCATTCAGACATCTCCTTCCAAACCTCTGCTTATATTACAACACAACACACAAAAGACAGAGGAGAGAAATGTTTAAACCGCAGAATCTTGAAAAGGACATTATAAATATCTCTGCCGGAGGCCTACAGAGTCTTTACTGTAACCTTAAGGGCCCCATTGATTGATCCCTCCCCCCTCAAAAAAAACTCCTTCTAATATTTGCGATAATATCCTGGGAAAGATGAATGACAGACAACATGGCTGCCAAAAAAATAAATTAACAACATGGAGAATATCGCTATAAAGTGCCCAAATAGTAGTGCCATGCAAAGCACAATTTATAATACAACACAAAGCACTTATAACAGTGCTATAGCGTGGGAAAATACAGTAATACTGCCCTACAGCTACCTCTGAATACCGTTATACAGCACCTATGCAGTGCTCAAATATACAATTCAAAGCCCTTATAACAGTGACATAGAGTGGAAAAATAATACTGCCCTATAAATGCCCTTGAATACCATCATATAGTGCCTATGCAGTACACAAATTGCCATATTGCCATACACACATATTGCCATACAATGCATACATGCTTACATACAAAGCACCTATGGATGTTCCATACAGTGGAAAAATGATACTGCCCTATAGAATGTCCCTGACTACCATCATACAGTGCCTATGCAGTAAGAAAATGATATTGCCATACAATGCATGAATTATAACAAACAAAGCACTTATAACAGTACCATGGAGCGAAAAAATGATACTGTCCTATAGCCAGCTCGGAATACAATCATACAGCATCTATGCAGTACACAAATTATAGTGCTATACAATGTGTACATAATAACACCATACTAAGTTTAAGCATTAAAAACAGTGACACAAAGTGGAAAATTAATACTGCCCTATAGTTGCCTCTGAGCACCATCATATAGCGCCTATGCAGTTCACAAATGATGATGCCCAATTAACAATGCCATACGAAGTACTGATAACATAGAGTAGAAAAATACTACTGCCCTACAGTTGCCTCTAAAAACCATAACACAGGGCCTGCAGACCTAGGCATTGCACAAATAATGGTACCATACGATGCACATATAAGAATGCCATACAAAGCACTAATAGCACACACTGGGAACAAAACACTGCCATACAGTTCCTACAGGATACCATTATACAGCACCTAGGTGCCTATGGAGTGCACAAATGCAGTGACAAGCAGAGCACAAATAACAGTACCATACAGCAAAGTACAGTGCTCAGGAAATACTGCCATATAGCACTACAGTAATAGCGCCATGTTGTGTACAAATGCTGTCATAAAGGGTCTACAAATAATACCGTCATATAGGGTCTACAAACAATACCGTCATATAGGGTCTACAAATAATGCTATATAGTGCTCCGATCACAATGTATATGCAATAACATCATCAGGACACGACCGTTGTGGAGAGAAAGTCCCTGGTATAGGTGTCTGGGGCGGGACGCTGCTATGAAGAGGGGTGACAAGTGGCGGGTCCCAGGGCAATACCAATTCCACGGGTGCCCAGGTACAAAACAAGCCTGGCACGCGGAACGTACGTGTTCTCTCCACAATCCAGAGTAAATTAGAAAAATGTTTTTTTATCCTTCATGCTCAAAGAATTTCCAAAGATACACATTGGAAAGCTGGAGCTTACTCAGGTTACCAAAAATTATAAATCACAAGCAGAAAATTTTCATTCAACTCGACGGCGACTTGGCTGTCTCCTTGAAGGAAATGGACATGTACTTAGTCTGGCAGCTGAATGGGGCCTGCAGGATGCTTACCAGAGAATGCGGATCCGGTCCCTGCAGGGACCGCCTGGCATGAAGAGCTGGTTAAACCCGCGGATCGGGGTAGTCATGAGGAATTAAAAAGAAACGGGTTTTCACCGCTTTTGAATGTGTAAAAAATAGACGGACTTCCATGCGAATTTCAGGGAAAATTCGATTTGCTGTGAATTCCCTCGTGCTTCGTGGCAACGAATCAATTTTCAATTTCGAGCGCAAAGAGCCCGCCACCGCGAAATCTCATGAGTGGTGACATAAGACGTCACCACGCTGGCCGACATATTGCACCGCACGAGTTTTGAGCTGGATCTTCAATCAAGATGGCGACGGAGGGCTCTTCGCAATCAAATGGATGAGGGCAAGAGTGATTTTACATATATGTATTTATTTATTTATTTATTATAGACCATAATATTAATGTCAGATGCCGCATCATCTGAGCGGTACAATGTCGGACAGCGGTGCAATCGCCGTTCCCTGTCATTGCACCACTATTTAAAAGAAATGCGCTTCACAACAAACCACATTGTTTTGTAAAATTTTGCGAACTGCGAAGAACTTTGCTCAACACTAGACATAACCATTAGAAAACATCTTCACGCTCCTGATGGCGCCACTATTTTCCGTTCCTCTGGACGGTCTAAGGTGAAGTATCTGCCTACTTGGCTTATTAACCCTTCACGTCTCTGCCTGCCAACAAGAGATTTCCTCCATCTTCCACTGATATCCGCACAAAAACCTGCACAAGATCATTTCTCCGGGATACACATGAGAGGATCACATTGGAGAAGTGTGTAATCTGGAAGAAACAATTATTAGTTTGGCTGAGCATGCATGTGTTCTGAGAAAGAGCGCTGCCATACTTTTGTGAAGATGACTTATCTCTCTGAGAACTGCCATTAGAGGAGAGCTGGTAGTGCCCCCCATACACATTAGATCCCAGCAAAATTAGCAGATATGGCTGACATACGTCTAACGTGTATGCCCAGCTTAAAGGGCACTTGCCATAAGAATCAATCCTATTCAATCAGGCATACTGCCTCGTTGGGTTGATCCTGCTGATTAAAATGATACCTGTCTTGTTAAAATCGGTTGCTGCGTTCCAGAGAAAAAAGAATTTAATTTTTATACCTATGAGGACTTCGGGGCACTAAGGGGCGTGGCCAGGAATGGAAATCTGTGGCACACTGAGGGGCTAGGCTCCGCCCCTTGGAGCACTGAAGTACTCATCTCCAATAAGAGTAACAGTCTTTATTCTTGGGAACGCCACAACCGATTCTTACAAGACAGGTATCATTTTAATCAGCAGGATACACCCTACCCAACAGTATGCCAGGTTTTATATGGTTGATCCTGCTGACAGGCACCCTTTAAGTCTTATATTGAACCTTCAGCAAAATCGGCATGTGTTACAGGCTGATTTGTTGCGGATTTTGCTGCCGATTTTCCACTGAATTCACCCTCCTCATTGCAAAGTTTGAAATTCGCAGCATCTGTTTACATGCAGCCAATTTAAAGAGCACCTGTCAGCAGGATCAACACTATTCATTCAGACATACTGCCTGGTATTGCTGATACTGCTGATTATACCGATACCATTTTTGTGAACGTCAGCAAGAAAAAAATACTTTTCAGTGCACCCAGGGGTGGGGCCTAGCTCCTCATTCCACCTCAGTTCCTCAGCTTTCCTGTGCTGGCACGTCCCCTCGGTTCACAGAAGTCTTCATTTGCATAAAGAATAAAAGTATTTTTTTTCTCCAGAATACCGCAAGTGATTTTCACAAGACAGGTATCATCAGCAGAATCAGCCCTACACAGGGTTGATCCTGCTGACAAGTGCTCTTTAAATCTTTTTTTTATTGGGATTTTTTATAACTTTGGGAAAGATTAAACTGGAAATGGATAACGTTGGCCTTCACTACGATGGTTGCATAATCACAATGTAAACTACAGGAGGAGTTTATTGAGACATATTGGGGTAATTAAAGGGCATTTTTATGTATAGAAGTCTGGATATTTATAGAAGGGGGGGGGGGTGGAAAGTTCTACCCCGATACAAATCTCAACCATATGCGCACATTTGCTCTTTTTAGATTGATAGAAATCTGTTTTACAAGCTTTTCCTCATTAAGACTTAAGATTTTTTCTTCCTCGCATGCGGCCAACAGTCTAAACTTTTCCTTAAATCTTTTTACGGCCTATAAACAATTGTGGAGGGGGGGAGGGGAGGGGACGGGACTCGATAGGGACCGTCGCCCTTTTATGGTCTTGCCAAAAGGTTAATTGACTCTTTATGTTACGTTTATAACCGGGCAGGGATGTAAACACATACACTTTTAACTAAATGCGGCAATTATAAGGTTAATCTGTACCTAGGGCTGGCGCTGACATAAAATCGCGGACGCAATGGTGCTCCAATTTTTGGCCAGCAGTTAGGATATGGCAGGTGACCTTGTGATTGGGAAGACAGCCATGGTCTTCTACCTCCCAGAGTTCGTATCCCAAATCGCAGGATGTTTTAAGCCCTGCCTCCAAACGCCGCGAACACCTGCAAAATCTCCAAGAAAGGCGCACTTTTCAAAAAGCCGTCCACTTTTAGGTCTCCTATTGCGAAACTATCCCTCCCAGCGGATGTCATGACATGCTGAGAGGAGTAGTTTCGCAACAGCTGGAGAGCCACTGGTTGGTGACCGCTGTCCATAGCCTCAGCTAATAACTTATCAGAGCC
Organism: Bufotes viridis; assembly: GCA_033119425.1. Taxonomy (NCBI): domain Eukaryota; kingdom Metazoa; phylum Chordata; class Amphibia; order Anura; family Bufonidae; genus Bufotes; species Bufotes viridis. Next base: position 33,409,911 of record CM065589.1, read on the forward strand.
GGATAGGTTATTAGTATTAGTGCTCATACACACAACCGTATGTATTTTGTGGTCCGTAAAAAACTAATCAGCCAAAAATACGGATGACGTCCGTGTGCCTTCCATGTGTGGAACTGAACATAATAGAACAGTCCTGTCTTTGTCCGTGATGTGGACAATAATAGGACTCGTTCTATTTTTTTTGTGGAACGGACATACGGAAACGGAGTAACTTCCGTTTTTTTGGCAGACCCATTGAAATGAATGGTTCCGCATACGGTCAGCAAGAAAAAAAACGGAACAAACACGGAAAGAAAATACAGTTGTGTGCATGAACCCTTAGAATGTTGCCTCCCTGATATTAGAAGAGGCTGCGGTGCTCTGGTGAGTGCTGCAGCCTATTCCTATGCCAATGATGTCACCTTCATCGGTAACATGATCCAATTATTGGTGACATCTTCTGGCCCCTTGGTAACCTCACCTCTTCAACTAATATACCTCTGCTGCTGCTTCCCTTTTTCTTTTCACCGTACCCCAACCCCAGGCCAATAAAACACACAGACTTGTGTCGGATTTTATCGGCCACAGCAGCCGTTATTTATTAACCAAAATACATTATTTATTTAACCATAAATTACCATAACTTAACAATAACTGAACCCAGACAAAGGAGGTCCTAGAAGCCCCAACCAGGCAGAATCCCAAAACCACAAGCCGGCCCATCCAGGCAGAATCCCAAAACCACAAGCCGGCCCATCCACCTTGCCTCCAAGCCGTAGAACACCAGCTCAGAGCCACCAACTGATGGACGCCTCACCGACTAACCAAGTGGCCAATCCTGAGAGTCCAGCCCCACCATTGGGACCCTCCCAGTCTCAAGCACCAACCCATTTCACCAGCTCTGAGGACCTCCCTCCGCCCGACTGCCACAACATAATGCAACCAACCTCCATCAGTGCCCCGGCCCTTACCATCTGGCCACCCTGACTGTTACCATCCCCCAAACCCATCTCTGACAGACCTGAGGGAGGGTGGTCGCTTTTTTCCACTGTGATTAAAATGGCCTCCGGCCATTAGCCCCTATATAAATACTCCCCCCAACTCCGCCCCCATGACCCTGCCTTGCCACCTACTAACGGCTATTAACCCTTACATTCTCAGGGCCCTAGGGTAAACCTCTAGTCCGGCCTAACTTGATTTATGTACAGCTCAGTTCAAGTGAGTGGGTCTGGGCTGCAATACCAAGCACAGCCACTATACAATGGATGGCGCTGTGCTTGGTTTACTGTAAGGAGGCTGCAGTGCTCAAACAGCTGAACTGTGGCACTGCCAGGAGTCGGACCCCCACTGAGCAGATGACCTCAGTCATGGTCATCAATATTCTACTTCTGGAGACCGCTTTTAGCCAAGGCATAAATGAAATGAATGAGTAAGGCTACATGCACACGACAGTTGTTTTTTGCTGTCCGCAAATCAGGATCCGCAAAAAAAACTGATGGTCCATTAGTATGTTTTGGAGGATTCCTTTGTTTTCACAGATCCCTTGTAAAAAATCCTGGTCCGCAAATGAGAAAAAAGTATGACATGCACTACTTTTTTTGCTGAAGGGAAACACGGACAACGGACGGGAACACAAACGGATGAACTGTCAGCATTTTTTTGCTGACCCATTGAAATGAATGGGTTCCTGTCCTATCCGCAAAAAAAAAACTGAAACGGAAGCCGAGAAAAACAACTGTCGTGTGCATGTAGCCTAAGCCTACATGCACACGGCAGTGGTTTTTTGCGGCCTCCGTTCCGTTTTTTTTTTTGCAGATCCGATGGTTTCCCATTCATTTCTATGGATCCATTAAAAATGCGGATGCCTCTTCCGTTGCCTGTCCGCATCCGCTGTCCGCATTTCACGTCTGCAAAAAAAATATGGCATGTCCTATTCTCGTCTTCAAAAAACGGTTTGCGGACCCATAGAAGTCAATGGGTCCGCAAAAAATGCGGATAACCAACGAAAGCCATCCGTTTGTCATCCGCATCCGTTTTTTTTTTTGTGGATGGTTGCTTGGCAACCAGGGCACTTGTACAGGTACTTTAAGAAACTGTTTCAAGCCTTCTGTTTTTTTTGCGGATTTGCAAAAGAAAACGGAAGACACACGGAAACACAACCTACAAAATTTGCGGACACACGGAACGGATGTGGATGTGAAAAGAAAAGGAAGACGGATCCGCGATTTGCGGACAGCAAAAAACAACTGTTGTGTGCATGTAGCCTAAATCTGCAAATATAATAAACTGAATGAGCGCTCGTCTTTCAGTTTTCCCTGCTTGTTCAGTCTCTGTACACAAATGCATATTTACCATAGTTATGTTGCTCCAAGGAGCAAGAACTCTGCAAAGTGTTTCCTCACCCTACTCTGGAACGCCCCCTCCTGGCAGGAAGCAGGACCAGCCCGCTGCTACCAAGAGGGGAGGAACAGGGTGGTGAGCCCTTTTCCTGCCAATCATTACCTCCTCTGCTGGGCTATATGGCAAATGCATAAAATACATATAAAACAAATCAACAGCAGATCCCCCGAGATCTGGGGTCTTGCACTTATGCAGCACATTACAGCTGACTCTCCAAAGCAATATCCCTAATGATATGGCTACCACCACTACACAATATGGCACGGCGAAGTGTCCTCTAGCAACATTTATAATAGGGCCCCTTTCACAAGTTTGCCGATATCATCACATGCCACCCAGTTGGGGTCCTGCACGCTCCATTGAGTTGCCTACTCCTTGTTTGCATCTCTCACTCAATGCTTCATTTCCCCTGTGGTGGCGCTGCAGGAAAACTGAACACTTACTGCCAGGTATCTCCGCAGATTACAGCTGATCGTTGGGGATTTATGATGAGTTTATTGTCACAAGACCCTTCTAACAATAAGGGATTGGAGTGGAGAGCCCCTTTAAACTGGGTTAATTTCCCGCATGGGTGGGTCCATTTTATCTGGCTGGAAACAAGTGTGCACACGAAACACAGAAATTCTCCTGTCTCTGAGCCCAAATAAAATTGCATTTTTCCATATTTCACAGTGAAAATATTTGTTTAGTTTTCGGCTGTGATAAATTGCACCAGTGATACAGCGCGAGGCGTCCGCCAGGTCCCAGGATTCATTAGGTAAATTGACGTGATGTCATAGGTCCTGACAGAATTAATTTCTTCATGTTTAGACCAAAGGGTAGCTCCTCTGTGATTCGCTGTCAGCCAAGCAATCCCTGCACTTGGCAAAAATCGGGAAACCACAATTGTATTTATTACGGAGGTCAGAGGGGCCAAAATCAACAAAGCTACAGCCCCTCACTCATAAACAGGCAGACCCTGCAGAGCAGACTGGGGTGTGATGAAACAGGACACGTTACCAGACCATAGTAGAATTACATCCATTGGAAATGGCTGACTGCTATGGGACCGAAAACCACTATCCCAAAAATATGGGACGGAGAACCACTATCCGCAAAAATATGAGACAGAGAACCACTATCCCAAAAATATGGGACAGAGAACCACTATCCGCAAAAATATGGAACAGAGAACCACTATCCCAGAAACATGGGAAGGAGAACTACTATCCCAGAAACATGGGACAGAGAACCATTATCCCAAAAATATGGGAAGGAGAACCATTATCCAAAAAACATCATTCCTGCTGTCAATGTGCTGCTATTAGGGAAAGATTATATGACTTGTAACTGTGCCTTGTTATTATGGTAGGTACTACTACTCCTATTCTGCACTAAATAAACCTATTTATTGATACAAACTGGCCTGGCTACTGACTCTACCATTCACCGGCCATTGCAGCTGCTCTCCCGCCTTGCACCCAGACCAACACCTAACATCAAAGTCACCCCAACTACCACCAGGCAGGAGCCCCAACACCACGGTGTGCCCCGTGAGAAGAAAGGGTGCACCCTCACACCACTACTCCCATCGTCTGCTGGCTCTTCTGAGCCACTGTATACTCAGACAACCCCTTTAAAGCGGCCCTGTCATCCAGATCAACCCTACCCTACCAGGCATATAGCCTGGTAGGGCTGATGACGCTGATTAAAACGACGCCTGTCTTATGTCTGTCGATGGCATTATTCCGTAGAAAAATGAACTTAAACAATTATGCAAATTAACTATTTGAGCGTCGCTCCAGCGATGCCCCTGGTGCTCCATAGTGACGCCCCTCTGCTTTTCATCACACCCCCTGCCTTTAGATTGACAGCGCTAGACGACACTCGTGTCCAGAACGGTGCATGCGCACATCTTTGCTCGGTGTGATGAAAAGCAGAGGACGTCATTATAGAGAATGTCGCTAGAGCGGTGCTCGAACTGTATAAGCCCGCCTCCTGGTGCTCAAACTTTTCATTCGCATAATTTAAAAAATTAATTTTTTCTCCGGAACGATACCACCGACAGACATAAGACAGGTATTGTTTTAATCAGCGTTATTAGCCCTACTAGGCTATATGTTTCGTAGGGTAGGGTTGATCCAGGTGATAGAGCTGCTTTACTTACAGAAAACTGAAAAAAACCTTTAACGAGGGGTTTCTGGAAGTGGTGGGACACACAAGCGCCACAATGCTAGTCTCAGGTTTGTTGGTGTAAATCAGCACCAGGACATGGGGGATTGTTTGGATTTTGGTTAATCGAATACACTGGCGAAGTGCTATCACTAATCTAATACAGAATTATTAAAGGGGTTTTACGGGATTAGAAAAACATGGCTGCTTTTTTTTTCAAAAACTGTGCCATGGCTGCAACGTACAGAAGCTAAAGCAAGCCGACATGTGATGATGAAGGTAATTGTGTAACGTTAGACCACACGAATGTGAGACAGAATAAATTGCTTGTGAAATAATTTGCCTTCCAGGTGAAATCTCTCCTTTCACCACTTGGTGCAAGAGAAGCTAAACAATTTCTCCCGCGGGGATCCTGACGTGTACGAAAATCACAGCAGACACATTAAATGTTTTACTACTCGACCCAGAGGGTTTTTTTCCCGGTCGTGTTAGTCAATATGTAATGAGGGCTTCCAGCGAATGACACGTGGGGCATTATAAGCAACCTTTGAGCTGCGGATTTAATTACCTACTGCGGGGGTGGGGGTTACAGAATATTTTAGTTTCGTCCAACGACATAGCTTGTAGCTAATGAAATCTGAAAGCCACTTTTAAGCTTCTAGGTCAAGAGAACCTCTCCGAAAGGAAAAAACATCCTGAAACTTTCCCTTGTCTGATAACACGGGCAGGAGAATTGGAGGGAGGAAATCGGGAGTTGTGGCTATGATTTTCTTCACTCAGATTCAGTTTAGCTGTCCTGGCCCTATGGGGCTTATTAATGGTGTCCCCCCAGCACCCAGGGCAAATGTCCCACTAGCCCCCTCCTAGCAATGTCCCTGAACCAGGACATAACTTGTCTTCACCTATTAAGGAACATTTCTCCCAAAATCATCAGCTCCTATACAGTCTATCTGTTCTTGGCAAAGTTAGGTGACAACCAACATGGCTGCCATATTGGCACTTTGCATTCCCAGACTCCTAAATGTGAAATTTGCTTTCCCTCAACACTTTATGCCTAGATGCATTTGAGGCGGCAAATAGAGTTGAGTGAATTGATTCGAGAATTCACCCTGAATTTTCCAAAAAGTTCGGGATCGAAAGAATTCACTTTTTTTTATTCGAGAAAGATAGACACAGGATACTTGCGACTCGAGTTGAATCAGATGACCGATTATGATCAGAATTTAATCAGAACTTGGCTTATCTCTCTAGTGCCAGAAAAATGCCAACAATACTAATAATTCTACCAACCCCTCTGGTAATGAGTGGTGGGAGCAATGATCCTGCCATTTAGGGTAAAGCATGTTACACTGGATATAACTCTGATCATATGGCGCACATCCCATTTTTTGGAAAAAGAAACATGGAGAGTAATACTACCCTTATAACATTGGTAAGTAGTCCCACCACCATACCAATAATACCATCTACATAATTATACTGTACCATTCAATGTCTACATAATAGTGCTCTATAGTGGCCAAATAATACTGAACAAGAATTAACGAGGCTTTTTCACGACAGGTTGAGAAGTTCTTGGCGGGAATGTGGTGGTGGAGGCCCTTAAAGTGGAAACAAGTAGAAACCTTTCCATATCTGATCACTAGGGATCTGACCCCCATGACCAGTGCTATCATATGAATGGAGCGGCACGTCGCACATGTCTTCTGCTACCCTAGTCATTCTCAATGCAGAGAACGCTGGGCTAGGGAAAAATGTTCTAACTTGTCACAACCTCCTCAAGTTTTGGAAATATCATGTTAGTAGCCTCTTTTGCCTACACTATCATCTGACCCTGACCATAGACACTATAATGAAGTACTAGATGGAAGAGGTTATCCTTCTCGGGACTAATCCTTCTTTGAATGGGTTCATGGTACATAGATGATATCTGATCGATGGGAACCCAATCAACCGGTGCTCCCTTGCAGTGGCGCAATGCAAGGAAAAAGTTGCATCCATTAAAAGTAAGAGTATATCCATTTACTACATGGATCTAGCGGTCCTCAGGGGAGGGACCAATGTCTTATAGCTATGGTCCCAGCCAAAACCCATCTCATACACATTGCTAATATCTCATATATATTTCCCAATGTAGCCAAATGAAATGCATACATAATCATGTAATGACCATAGGGCCCAGCACCCCCCCTCAAAGACCAAGAGTAGACTCTAGGAGCAGCGGACTCCTCTAGAACATCCACATATATCCTTTAAAGGGATTAAGCCATCTGAAACTTTGATGCGTGTTTGCTAGGATATTCCATCAAAGTCAGATAGAAGTGGTTGCAACCTCGGAGACCAGCACCTATCTCTAAAAGGGGCTCCCAATAATGAAGATTCACTTCTATGGGAGTTCCCGCTCAGCTATTTTCGAAAGTCCTATAGAAATGATCATAAAGTGTATGGTACAAGCGCAGCCATTGCTCCATTTACTTCAATAAGACCGCTGGAGATGGCTGGAGATATTTTTGGAACTCCCATAGAAAAGAATGGACGCTCCTGTTTTCAGCTCACCTCTGGTTCCCTTTCTGGAGATAGGTGCCAGCCCCAGAGGTGGGATCCGCACCTATCTAACATGATATGCCACCAATATCTCAGATAAGACACCCCCTTTAATGGTTGGCCTCTTTGTAGGAAATAGTACGGGTTAACAGACTGCAGATCATCGCACTAATTCACCTGCATAAATCAACGTGAAGTTGCATTTGATACAGTTTCCAGAGTGACATCATCTTGTCTGGTCTATTCGGCACATATGATTACCATCAAAGTATGAAACCATGGATGAGACACGAGGGACTCTCGGAGATATAAATCTCTCGGTGACATCTGCTATCATCACTGGGGTACAGAGCGAGGTCACCAAAACAATTTCCACAAGAAAGTGCAGAGAGATATAGGACCAGGTTAGCTTGATATGAAGAAGAAGAAGGTAACGGATGAACGGGGTTGTCCAAATAAGATGCAGTTAGGGTATATGGACATCATAGAAGGTGGTCCTCTGCTCAGAAACCCACCTTCTATCAGAATGAATGGCCAGCACAGAATATAACACAAAGTTTTGTGCCCGGTTATGAATCAATCGATGACAACTATGAGAACTTCCTGAAGGTAATTTTCAAAAATCTATCTCCGCAAAGTCCGCAGAGTCCCGATTCATAAAGGGGTTCACACTTTGGGGTAATTTGTTCTAATAGAAGGGAATTTATCATTTCTGCCACGCTACTTTTCTGGCGTGAAAAGAAAAATTGCAAACACTGTGATTCTACTCCACCCTCATCACTTTGTTAAAAATAGGTGGGGGAGCTGGCAGGGGCAGAGAGGGGTGTTTTTTTTTTGGAGAAGACTGAAACCTGCAGCAGCTCCGAGCTGCCATAGATTTCCCTCTAGGTGCACGGACTGCCGGAGAATCCACTTAATTTATGACAAGGCGCAGGACAGGGGATATCATAGACTGGTGTAAAATGCTAAATAAATAAATGAAGGGTGAATAAAGGACACCACATTTTTTCAATATTTGGATGTGCTGTGGCTTTTTTTCCTTTTTTCTAGTGTAAAATGTGGATATGAATTTTTTTATTCACCTATTCACCTCAAACATTTGTTTTTAAGGTGAAGTAGTTATAAATCCATGGTGAATGTGACTGCTCAGTGCACTGGCAGGAGGAGGATTATACAAGGAGCAGAGGTGTCAGCGCTATCTACGTCTCTCCATATAAAGTGACCTCATAAACAGCTGCAGGTCCAGCAGAGGACATGTCATGGGTTCTTTACTGCTCTGCCTGGTGGAGCTTCTCTATCCACTCCTACAGTTATGAGCTGCCATAAAACTCCCTTACACTCTTACTATCTGCCATTTCATGTTTTTCCAGTCTCATCGTGAAGAATCAGAATCTCATATCACTCAGCTCTAGAAACATCACCCTGGTTTACTGTCCAGCACTGCCCCGTAAATGAAAGAAACCTAAATGGAAGGAAAACCCAACCTCAAAATATGCAACATACAATATAATAAGTAACATAGCGGGTAGATAATGAAAACGAGATAATAAATGTAATGAATTATATGTTAGAAACGATAGATATGAGAAGATAGAGATGATAGATAGATAGATAGATAGATAGATAGATAGATAGATAGATAGATAGCAGTTCCATCTGGTCTTGGCGCTGGAGGTTGCCCAGTCCCTGCCTCTGTCACATATGAGGAGACCACTACCACCCATGATACTTGCAGCTTGGAGGGTCCTCCTGTTACATATTTTACATTATGGTCTTTGAGCTCTAAGTGACGCCTCTGAATCCTCACCAATATTGTCTCTTCCATCCAAAAGTAATGGACACGTCTAAGGAAATGAGAACATGGGGTGCTGGAATCCTAATTTATGGAACTTGGGTGATTAAGAAGATCCGCCCGATTTGTATTTTATAGAAAATGGTAAATTCTGTTTACATGAAAAGCCTTTTAGAACAATCCCCTGAGCGGGGATGAAGATATCTTCTCTCCCCACTAACCATCCATCTTGAGTTTCCTCTTAAGTAGATGACATGCGGACACTCTGCGGATTATGGAGATTAGGAGAGTTGATATACGCAGAGCCTCGTACATTCCACAGCACAAAGCGCAGGCGGCGCTCCTGGCCGGCATCATTATTACCTCATACGTATCTACAGAAGGATTTCTTACACTGGATGATGGTACTTCCAGGAGTCCGGCCTCTCACTGGTATATATGTTCAGTCTTCATTTCTATTTGACACCTACAGATGTAGGACCAACCGTCCATGCCGTGCTACCCCATCAAAGAGCATCTGTCAGCAGATTTGTACCTATGGCACTGGCTGACCTGTTACATGTGCACTTGGCAGCTGACGGCATCTGTGTTGGTCCCATGTTCATATGTGCCCGCATTGCTGAGAAAAATGAGGTTTTAATACATGCAAATAAGCCTCTAGGAGCCATCGGGGGCGTTACCATTACACTTAGAGGCTCTGCTCTCTCTGCAACTGCCGCACCCTCTGCACTTTGATTGACAGGACCAAGCAGTGTAAACATGATCACTACCTGGCCCTGTCAATCAAAGTGCAGAGGTCTCGGCATTTGCAGAGAGATCAGAGACTCTAGGTGTAATGGTTACACCCCTGTTGCTCCTAGAGGCTTAGTTGCATATAATGAAACATCATTTTTCTCAGCAATGCGGGCACATATGGACATGGGACCAACACCGATGCCTTCAGCTGCCAAGTGCACATGTAACAGGTCAGCCGGTGTCATAGGGACAAATCTGCTGACAGATGCCCTTTAAAATCAAGCAGAAGTTTGAATTACGCTTTGAAGGTTGTCACTAGCGTTGAGCGAATCGAAGTTAACAAAGTGGTCTTCGATCCAAATTCCAAGAAAAACTTGATTCGCCGCAAAGCTGAATTTCCTGGTGCTTCGTGGCAACTAATCAATTTTCCCTGAAATGGCAGTAAGCATTTTTAAAAATCATACTTACCTCATCCATTGAGCGTGAAGCGACCACCGCGGCCATCTTGCAGATCCCACACAAAATCTTGTACACAGTGACATCATCACACGACAGAATGAGATTTTGTGCCGTATCTTCAAGCAAGATGGGTGTCGCGGCCTCTCTGCGCACAAATAGATGAGTTAAGTACTAGAGATGAGCGAAGTGGAATTCAATCCGAATTTCAGGACAAATTCGATTTGACGCGAAGCCGAATTTCTTCTTGCGAATCAAATTAACCTGAAGTAGTGTAAAAAATATAAACAATCATATTTACCTCCTCCATTTGCTTGCGACGGGCCGGACGCCACCATCTTGATTGAAGATCTCAGCCAAAATCGAGTTCGTGTTGACGTATGACATCACTACGCCGGCCAGTATGACAACGTCATGTCGGGCCGCAAGAGATTTTGCACAAGATGGCAGCGGCCGACCTGTCGCAAGCAAATGGCGGTAAGTATGATTTCATTTTGTTTTCTGTTATTTTAAACTGTATTATTACCCTCAGATGCCGCGATCAGCTATGAACGCAGCATCTAAGGGGTACAATGATGGGGAACGGTGCTATCGCAGCTCGCTGTCATTGCACCCGCAAACTACAAAGAAATGCACTTTGTGACGAAGTAATTCGTCACAAAGCGATTTTTTTTTTTGTAAAATTTGGCGAAGCAGCCGAATCAAATTTTCCAAAAGTTCTCTCATCTCTAGTAAGCACAATACAATTATTTTTTAGGCACAACCCCTAAAACGCTTTAATATTGATCTCAATGCAGCGATCAGTGATGAACGCGGCATCTGAGGGGTTGAATGACGGGGGGAAATAATGGGTAGAAGTGGGTACAATCGCCATTCCCGGTTATTGCACCCGCCAAGTAATCCGTCATGAAGCAAATATTTCTTTAAATTCAAAATAGTTCTCCATAATAGTCATATTTGCTGTTCAGGAGTCTAGGGAAAGCGGAAAAGATGTAGCGGTGGCCATGTTGGTTGATTATTAGATAATTGCCATGTTCCATTCATGAGCCACTGACAGTGGTTCAAGGTTCACGCCTCACTTTAGACACTGGAATTTCTATGAGGTTAAGGATCTGGAAGTGTTTAAAGACCAAACAACTAACATTTATTTTAGTCTGTGACCGTAACCTCTGGAGGTGTTTGACCCGTCACCCCGGCTGGCTCCCTGGTGAAATCGATAGCATTTGTGGCCACTTAGGTTTTCTTGCTGCTGGTTCCTCGCGCTGTAGTGTCTGGTTTAGAAGACGTCTGGGACCGTGAGCTTTACTAAATGTCGCACACTTCCCACCACTTAGCACCTTGTATCGTAAAGTCAGCGATTTACAAGGCTAAGCACAGATTTTGTGGATTAGGAGGAAGATGAAGTAGTCTCTGAAGTGAGGGGAGACATCCAGGGTGGGTGTATAAAAAATGGGCAAACGGCAAGGTAGGGCGACACCCAGTATATCATTTCTATATCTATTTCTTGTTTTATAAAAAATAATACCGGCAAAGAGTGTCAAAATAATACTTCTAGACAACATGCAAATAATCCTATCATATAGTGCCCTCATAACCTTGGCATGTGTTGCCCACACAACACTTCAAATAAAAGTAAAGCTGCCTTACAATGCCTAAATAATACTCCCATAGAGCGTCCATATAAAATGTATACAGCAACAACATTATACCGCCATATAGAAGATCAGTGTACTGGGGACAGCCCTGACAGGAGATTTATACACAGGCCCAGCTGGCTGGCACTTGATGGGCACAGAGAGAAGGCATATCCTGTAGTAGGATAGCCTACTTAGAGGGGTTTCCGGGAAAGGAGGGGTGGGGGTGGGGTGTTCTTTAAAAAAAAGGCTAGAATGGAGTAACAAATAAGTGTTACTCATCTCACAGATCTCTCAATATGTTTTATCCCCCAGAAAACCCATTAAGTATATGATGCCACAGCACTTGGTGGTACAACTGGAAGAAACGATATTAGGACAGCCTAGCACTGCAGCCTCTGTTTGCTTGAAGGGCCAGTGCGCATGCTTCCAAATTCTTCCACAGCCAATGGCTGGGTAGATATCCCTGGTTATTTAAGGCACCCTATCTAGGCAGAACGTGCCTGAGCTTTAAGGGGCCCCTGGTGACCAGCAAAAGTGTTGAAGTCTAGTGCTTCTGTGATTCTCCTGCGTTTGGTCCTGTTTTTGCTCTAGTCCTGTACTCTCCCCCTGCTTCGGTGGTCCTACACTTCTATTTCCAGCTCTGTTTGTTTATGTTTAACCCTGTCTATCTGCCTTATTCATGTTCCTGTCAAGTACCCAGCCATGCCTGTGTCTTTACCATCATCTTGTCTGTTGGTTTACCCTCTCCATTCATCCCTAACTGTTACAAGAATGTATGCGGCAGATAGTTCATCCATGGGCACAAGCACTGTTTGGGGGAGCACAGCTGACGGGCACTTAACTCACTGAGGTATAATATATTACAGTGATATCACACGTCCCTCCCTGCTTATGCAAATTATTTGGGGTTGAATAGAAGCGGGACTAAGACAGTATTTTGTAGCATAAGGATGTCCATGACTACCAAAAAGTCTGATTTTGCTACTGAAGCGCTGTATCTTTCAGCAGCATCAGCACAGCTGTCACTGATTTGAGAAGCTTCAGACGTACAGAGATGCACTTACACAAGCAGACGATCTGGAAGCAGGGTTCGCTTGCACATAAATCATTTGGCTTGTGCCTTATTTCTTGGGAAGAGATGGGTGCCAAGGAATTTGCGGTCCAGTTGGCAGCAGACGCTCTGTTCTGACAGCGGGAGGACATGGCTCGTGATAAGCATAATGGACCTCTTTTCTCAATAATTTACTATGACTCCTTCCCCCCTACTCCTTTTTTTTTTGGTCAGGGAAGCTTCATAGAGTTCATATTAGGCAAAACTTTCCTGGTCATGGGTAATATTATATAAATCTCCACTCAAACTGATCTCTCGCGAATAGAATACCAAAATGACAGTTTAAACTGACATACAGCCAGGGAGGTGGTAGGAAACAGGTATTTCACTCTGCGTTCTTTAGGTACATCTATATATCGTTCAAGGTCTGCGGAAAGCTGAGTGACAAGGCCTTATAGTCCCCATAGGAGCTGCCACTAGTCAACTGTTGTCCATGTAGGAAACCAAGAGACCTCAGAAATAGCTGAAGAGAGAATTAAAGAAAATTTCACAGATACAGTAGACGGTCTGTAGTTAATAAATAATGTCGTAGATATTCCTTATTCATTTTTTTATTTTTTTTATATTATTTTTTATTTTTAAAAACTTTCCTGGGGGGGGGGGGGGGGGCCATGTCCATATTGTAGATACACACTTCCTGCATGTTGTCTGTATAGATGTAGCACTAGGTATGTGTACTTCATGGCAGCTGCAATGAATGAGCCGGTTGAAAGAGAAATGTGATAGATTATTACAGTCCCCAGGAAGTGATGGAGTATAGCCCCGCCCACAGGAACCAGAGGATGAAATAGGGGGTTGCACACAGAGATATAGTGCATAGCATTTCTATTCCGTGCTCTCATCTAAGCCTACAGCAGTACTACAGAGCTGGAAACATAACAAGGTGGCTCTGCTTATTCTGTCCCAGTCTACACAGTAAAGCCGGCGGAGGAGTTTCACAAAGCAGGTGGAGTCAGCTTGTTGTGAAAACTGCAATCTAAAATAAATCTGTCGAAAATAAAAACCTGGTTTAAATAATATGTCACTTTCGATGATATATTTTCCTTAAAACACTTGGACAGTAAACTGCACAAAACACATTATGTACTGATCGGCTTTCCTCTGGGACGCCGCCGCCGCGAATATTTAATCTCTGTCAACAATTTCCTATGAAAGCTCATAGTAATAGCACGTTCCTCAGGCTATCACGATGGACTTCATATGTCGGGTCCTCACAGCTTCCAGCACATGAAGTGATATCATTAAATGTTGCGAAAGCATCAAATATCTCTGACATCGAGTCACAGAATAATTGCTGTCTCAGATCATCTTCATTACTCAACGGAAAAGGAAAACATCAGTTTATTCTCTGTAACTCAGATTTTTTTTTAAAGGGGAACCCAGTACAAAGGTTGTAGAGTCTTACAGAGTAACAGTGAACGTCAGGGTCCTTATACAGGATATACAGTCCTTTGGACTACGCTTTCTAGGCAGCACCATCACACAGTACATTCGGTTCCACTACTTCATCCCCCATCCTTGCAAATTTGTATCTTAAAGGGATTGTCCGAGTGTTTAACACTATGACCTTTCATCACGATAGGTCATCAGTATGTTACCAGTGGGGGTCCAACTCCTGGCACCTACTCCGTTCAGCTGTATTTCATTAAAGGCACCATTTAATTTACCACCATCATGTACTGGAAAACAGGAAAAACATTCTTTGTGGGATGAAAGAAAAAAAAAAAGAAAAAAATTTGCCATGTTTTCCTTTTGAGTTTTGTTTTTACTGTGCACTAAAAATGGCCTTATTCTGAGGGGCAGGACAATTACGATGATACCAAACTTACCTAGATTTTATTTTGTTTTGCTACTTTAAAAAAAAAAAATCTTTGGGGAAAAAAAACCATTTCTCTTTGCACCTCTTTCTTTATAATTGCATCCACAGGGCCACGTGAGGGCTCATTTTTACAGGGTGAGCTGTCATGTTTAATTTTACCATTTTCAGTTACATACAACATTTAAATCGCTTTTTATTTAATTTTTTTGGGGTGGGGTATTAAAAAATGGCAAAATGGCCAGTTTTATTTGTTTGTTTATATTTTTCTTTTATAGCCGCACAGGATACGTATATATTATACGGTATATAAATATATATCTATAAATATATTGGACATTTTTGGAAGCAGTGATACCAATTAGGCACATTTATTTTTATTGTTTTATATGTAACATTGAGAAAGGGGCTGACATGAATTTTTAATATGCTTTTAAATCTTAAAAACATTTTTATAATTTGTACCGTAATGTTTAGTCTCCTTAGGGGACTTTGACAAGAATTGTTCTGATTGTTTTAATCCATAGACTGCAAAAGAATACAATTGCAGTCTATGGGATTTTCACAGGCTTCCTCTTACTGCTGTGGAATCTGAGGGGTTAACTAATTAAGGGGTTATCTCCGATCCCATTGATTGTGGCCGGGTGTCAGCTGTATTACACAGCCGACACCCACATTGTATGGTGTGGGCTCAGCTTGTGAGCTCACTCCATACACTACTCATGCACGCTGGACATACAGGCATGCTCAAGGTAGTGACGCCAAAGGGCGCTGTGCCACGAACAATATTGTTTACAGCTTTATCATAAACATAGTTTTTTTATTAACACGCATGTTAAAAAATGCTCAGATCCCCAGATATTGCAGGAATACCTTTGGAACAGCGCCATCTGCTGTTTCTATTGAACGGCCTTCCTGTGTCCACCTCAGTAACAATCTCTTATTACAAGCCACCTGCTCCCTACACCAGGGATCCCACCGCATACCAGACTGAGCATGTATGTCCCCCGTGGCACAGTTAGGCTACTTTCACACTGGCGTCTTCTGCGGATCCGTCATGTATCTGCACAGACGGATCCGCACTGATAATACAACCGCATGCATCCGTTCAGAACGGATCCGTTTGTATTATCATGAACATAGGCAAAACGGATCTGTCTTGAACACCATTGAAAGTGTCATATTGTGTCATTGAAAACGGATCCGTCCCCATTGACTTACATTGTATGTCAGGACGGATCCGTTTGGCTCAGTTCCATCAGACGGACACCAAAACGCTGCAAGCAGCGTTTTGGTGTCCGCCTCCAGAGCGGAATAGAGACTGAACGGAGCCGAACTGATGCATTTTGAACGGATCCTTATCCATTCAAAATGCATTGGGGCAAAACTGATCCGTTTTGGACCGCTTGTGAGAGCCCTGAAACGGATCTCACAAGCGGACCCAAAAACGCCAGTGTGAAAGTAGCCTTACTGGGTGGACACAGGTTGTTCCATAGAAATAGCAGGTGGCATTATATTACCATTATTCCTGAAATATCTGGTGATATAGAATTTTTTTAGAATTATGGGCCTTTTTTAAAAGGCAATCCCCTTTAATGGAACACTCTCAAGAAAAATGTATACATTGTGTTATGCCTCATGCAGAACAGAGGTGGACGGAGCCTGACACAGGGATTCAAGGGACTCCGAAATTCTCAGTGTCATACCACACCCCCAGCCACAGTAGGTATAGCTCATGTATCAGATGATCCTGGAGTGTCCCTTTAAATACAGGGAACTGCAGATAATGTCTCCAAACAGCAGACATATGATCTTACATATGGAGGGCTTTCCATAACCAACCGTGTCTATACATGTCTATGTGTAAGCAGCTGGGAGATCAACCGGATAACTAGACGAAACAACCGGGTAAACAATGCCGATCAGCCAGGTGCGTAACTAACGGCTCATGGGCCCTGGTTCTAGAGTTCAGCATGGGCCCCCCTTCCCTCACTGCTCTTTGTGTCTTCTTATGGGGCACAAGGGTCTTTGGGCCCCCTCAGGCTCCTGGGCCCGGTAGCGACTGCTACCTCTGCACCCCCTATAGCTACGCCCATGCGATCAGCATAGAACAATGATCTACTTAATGGCTATTAACCTATTGGTGCCCCTACACATTTTTCCTTCTCAGCAATGTTGATGGCAGTGCCTTTACATAGTGCCGCCATGGGCCTAACAAAAACCTCTAGGGCTGTCCTGCATCAATGCCTGTTAGGACATACTTTAGACATGGTATGCCCTAACAGATGCATGGGTTTATTATGTATATTATAGATTTTTAAAAAATGCTAGCATTCAAAAATAATCTGAAAAAATAAAATAAATTCAGGACTTTTTAAATATTGACGTAAATGAAAAAACAAAACAAAAAATAAAATAAAACATTAATGAAAGTGTAAAAAAATATGTATAAAAATGATTCTGACCAATAAGACAAGCACCCTAAATGCCACAACTGTCTCGGTCCTTAGAGGGATTCTCCAGGAATTATTTAAAATGGCTGCCAGCAACCTGTCCTAGAATATGGGTAGGACAGGTTTCCATCACCGGCAGAGCTGCTTAGGGGGATGAGGGGACAGGGCCTCACTGCACTGCTCTACAATAGATGGTTATGATGGTCACTCCTGCCTATGATATGCCACCATGGCTGAGCAGCCTGACAGGAACACTCACCAACATAAAGTATATGCAAGTGCCGGAGCATAATGTCCTAGAACGACTGGTTGCCTCCTAGGCAGTTCTGCAAGTAGAGGCAAAAGTCCTGCTCACATTCTAAGGCAGGTTGCAGGCAGCCATTTTAAACCATTCCTTGAAAATCCGTTCAAAGGGGTTGTCTGTTAGGACGTACTTTAGGCATGGTATGCCCTAACAGATACCTGTGTTTACTACATATCTAATAGAACTATGCAGTGCTTTATAGATTAAAAAAATGCTATAGTTCCCTCATAGCACTCAAAAATAAATGGAAAAAAATGGGGCACGGAACGGAGCAACAGATGCGGACAGCACACGGAGTGCTGTCCGCATCTTTTGCGGCCCCATTGAAATGAATGGGTCCGCGGCCGAGCCGCGAAATATGCGGCTCGGACCCGAACAACGGTCGTGTGCATGGGGCCTTAACCTGCAGAGGCCACTGATCAACATAAACCAGAGCGGTGGCGATCAGCCGACTGCTGGGCTGACATTGATTAATAAAAGGGGTTGTCTTTACGGGGTAACCCCTTGCTTAACTGGGTTGTTCACTTAGCAACTAGCGAATTACAGACAGCCAATGTAGGATGTTTTTGCTTGGCAGGTAAATGCCCATTTCCGGTGTATTTAAAGGGGTTTTCCCACATGGACATTTATTCTATTGATATGCCATAAATTCTGATAAGTGCAGGTCCCACCTCTGGGAACTGATCCAATCTCAAGAACGGGGCCTCTCCGTGAATGAAGAACACGCCGCATATGCGCACCATCTTCTCCATTCCCTACTAAGGGACTTTCAAAAATAGCCAGGTAAGCACATGCTCTTCTCAGAAGTCCCATAATGAATGTGGAGGACGCCACGCACACTTAGCCACCCCCCTATTCGCTGCTATGGGACTTAGGCTCTTTTCGCAAGTTCTCTTTGCCATGAATGGAAAAAGCGCATGCACAGTGTGCTCTCCATCAATTTTGTGGCCCCATTTTTGAGATTTGGTACCTACACCTATCAAAAATTTCTAGCATGTTCCACTAACATGTCCAGATGGGAAAATCCCCATAATTTCTGCTCAGTGGAGGGTGTGAAGACGGTTCCGTTCTGATTTACAGCTCTAATATCTATTAAGCTGGAATGCGGTGCTCTGAAATGCACTTTTGTCCCAGGAATCTGCAGGAGACACCGGTATGAGAACTGCTCATGTAAATGGAGTCACTTAAATCATGGTCCTGTATGCAGACCCCGAGTGCTGCCATAAATACTAATTGGATGCAAGCTCTGCAAACTGCACAGTTCACAGGTCTCCGGGATGATTTCACTCCGAAGGTCTATTTAACAAAAGCTGTGCTAAATCCCAGATAAAAAGTGACATTTCTTTGGCCGAAGCATGAATAACAGAATCAAAATACTCTTCACTGGCCAAGCGGTACAGGGGGGCGAGTTCAGAGAATATGATGGTAGTAGAATTGGGGGGGAGTCTATTTAAAAGATTGGATAAATGTGGACAAAAGAAAAAAACTGAAAACAGCTCGGACTGCCAAGGAATAAGTGGAAAAGGAGTCGCTGTTTTTACACATTACTTTATAGACGTAAAAGGCAAATTTTGGGGTCATTTCTAAAGCAACATAAAAACACAAAAGCAGCAAACACAAATGGGGAAATTTGTCAATGGCTCACGCAGAAATTTCAGACGTTAAATGTTGTACAAATGTTGCAAAATTGACCCTAAAAAATTCCCTTCATGATAAATTATCAAACACTCTTTATATCGATAAGGGTACTTTCACACTTGCGTTTTTCTTTTCCGGCATAGAGTTCCGTCCTCGGGGCTCAATACCGAAAAAGAACTAATCAGTTATATCCTAATGCATTCTGAATGGAGAGAAATCCGTTCAGGATGCATCAGGATGTCTTCAGTTCAGTCTTTTTGACATTTCAGGATGGAGATAATACTGCAGCATGTTGCGGTTTTATCTCCGTCCAAAATTCCGGAACACTTGCAGAACACCGGCATTCAAAATACCGCAATGCCGGATCCGTCCTTCCGGTCTGCGCATGTAAAAATGTGAAAAAAATATCTAACGGATCTGTCTCTCCGCATGACAAGCGGAGAGACGGATCCGTTCTTGCAATGCATTTGTAAGACGAATCCGTAGCCGGATCGGTCTTCAAATGCTTTCCATTTGCATGTAGATTGACGGATCTAATACTCATGGAGACTATTTCTCCGATTATTTGTATTAGGGCTCATGCACACAACCGTATGTATTTTGCGGTCCACCAAAAAAACAGGTGAAATTCGTGTGACGTCCATGTTGCATCCATTTTTTTGCAGATCCATTGTAACAATGCCTGTCAATGACAAGAATAGGACATTTTGTATGTTTTTGCAGAATGAACTTGCGGACATACGAAAAATGAATGCACACAGAGTTACTTCCGTTTTTTTTTGGACCCATTAAAGTGAATGGTTCCGCATACGGGCTGCAAAAAAAACCGAACAGACACGAAAAGAACTACGGTCGTGTGCATGAGCCCTTATTGTGTTCACTAATACAGCAACTTTCTCTATGTAAAGAAAAGAAGCAGCTCTCTCTGCCTCTAGCACAGCAGGTACTCCCAGAATCACCATTGTAATTGTAAACTATAGTCAGAGATTGTCAAGGGAAGGAATTTACAATGTCCCAAAAGTTAATAAATGGAAAAAGGCACACCTGTGAAAGGATTTGCTGTTTTTATACTTTGTAGAGGTAAGAGGCCACTTTTGGGGTCATTTCTATAGCAACTTACACTCCTCAACATTGCAACACGAGAAGAAAAAATGGTGCAATTATGGAAATCACAAGATTGATAGACATGTTAATGGAATGCAAATGATAAAAAAAATGGAAACAAAAATATTCAAAAAACATTTTGTTTAGTATCAAGTCTCGCACTTACACGCCTTCGTATGCTATCAGTGGGGTTACTGATGGTAGTATGGGGAATGTTCTGCCGCGCTGAATCCATTTAGATACAAAAAAAATCATCAAGATCTGCTGCTGACAACTCCCTTTGGAATTGTCAACTAATGTTGAGCGAATTAAAGCATCCGAAATGGACTTTGATCCGAATTTCAGGAAAAATTTGATTCGCCACAAAGCTGAACTTCCTCGCGCTTCATGGCAACAAATCATTTTTTTCCAAAATGGTGGCTGAAAAAAATAAATATAATACTCACCTCATCCACTTGCTCGAGGAGAGGCCGTCCGCTCCCGTCTTGATTAAAGAAAACCCGCCAAAGGACCTTCCACGAGCGTGGTGACCTCACCGCATGATCACGCTGGGCGCGTGGTGACATCAGTGATGACATCACCGCACGTGCCCAGCATGATCATGTGATGACAGGTCCTTTGGCGGGCTTTCTTCAATCAAGACGGAAGAGGGCGGCCTCTCTGAGAGCAAGTGGATGAGGTGGGTACATATCAGGCATTTACGAAGTCAGGAATAGTCTATGTGGCACAGTGGCCCTATAAGCAGAGGGGCCAGAAGCCATCATAAACCCAAAACAACACTATCTACATTGTTTTACGTAGTGGATTGCGCTAATGATCCCTACGGCTTACAATTCCTAGATGATGGTCTTGTCTGGTCCACATTTACACTTCATTGAACTCTATGGAAGATCTGACCTTGACTTGCAGAGACCCCTCACCATCCTGACTTTTATGGTGTAAGAGGGATTAAATGATGCAATTCCATCCGTCAATTAGCAAGTTCAGCTCTGCTGCATCTGTCTATTCATATTGTCCATCCCAGGCTGCACGTGCATTTAGCCAATACATTCCTTGGCCTAAGGTCCTGTGCTTCTCTTTATTTCTGGAATTTTATGAAGTTACGGGTTGTCCTGTGCAGTGCATACCTCTACCCTAGTGACTGACTCCGCCATCTTTGCCATAGGAGGGTGGAAAACGCAACTGGTCCGATCTGCTGAACCTGGTACCGTACCTTACACAGGACTATGCCGGTGGCTTCTTTCCATCCCAAAGACCTAAGATCCCTCTATAGTAAGAAAGATCACGTGTAGGATCAGGATCCTATAAAGATAATACGTATGAATACCACTGGGACAGAGATGGTTTCCAGATGTCGGCTGTTGAGTGCCTGCGAAGATTCAATCATAATGTGGCTGCACTCTATACAATTTACACCCATCCTGATGAGTTCCAGACCCCGTGTCTGATCTTTCTTCCTCCGTATAATGCTGACAATTCATTGGCTGGATTGTACGGATTATTAACTTCAAACCTCCTGCCATATTATTTCACTTAAATGTCTATTACTCACCTGAACATTAGCATGGAAGAAAACTCCCAATATTCGAACCGTGGAGCCACGGAGTGCTGCCGGCACCTAGAGGCCGATTCCCCCGTCTGCTTTGCCTGTAAAAGAATGTCTACCCCAAAAATTAAAGAAAAACCCCATTATATTACCAGATCCAGCACTGTTCTATCCAGGATATTATTTAAATCTGTCTGTAGGGAAAATGGGTGACAACCAATATGGCGCAAATCAGAGCCCTCAGAGGGGTTGTCGCTCTTCCTTTAACTCTTCACACTTTTCGATGATTCCTGAATCGTCTTTCTGCCTTTTCTACAGTTAAAGGGGTTCTTCAAGATTTTTTTAAACTTTGGCAGGGGGCAGTGTACAATGAAAGAACCCTTTAAAATGTCCAGTCAGCCCCACGCACCCTGTGTGACCACTGCAGCCAATCACAGGCTCAGAGGTGATGATGAACCGTTCATGCATATGGGACTGCTGAGGCCAGTGATCGGCTGCTGTGATCACAGGAGGGCTGAAGGTGACATCATCAGGACAGGCTCACGGGGGAAGGCAGCAGCGGGGACTAGAGCAGTGGCGTGGGATCGGTGGGGCATTTTAAAAGTAAGGGTGGGTTCACATAGGCGTTCGACTGTTCCGGTATAACGGAATATAACGGAATTTGAGTCTGGAATGCAAAACGGAACCCTTTAGAAGCATTCCGTTTTGCTCCTCTGGTATGTATGACGGAAAAAAAACGTTATTTCTGCCCATAGAACAGGACGGAGCAAAACGAAATTTCCTCTAAAGGGTTCCGTTTCGCATTCCGGCCTTAAATTCTGCTACATTCCGTTATAACGGAACAGTATAACTTAGTCTCGAATACATAGGTGAACCCACCCTAAGTTTTTTCATTTTTTCCCCCCTGTCAAATTTTATAAAATCTCGGAGGACTCCTTTGACTCCTGTTTTTACAAATTCAGGTGGAGCTATAATAACATACCTGATTAACCCCTTAAAGGTCACATTAAAATTGGAAGAAGGTCCTGATCATTAACCCCATAAACAATAACCCAGATTTGTGCCTTAAAACGCTGAAAAATGGATTGTTCCCTGAATTCAGCTGAATATACAATGACTTTTTCATTGTAATCATGTGAGGTCTTTTTCTTTGCTGGGCAGACTGTAGATTTTTTGGAACCAAAAGTGGCAAAAAATGTAACTTTTATGTTTCCTGCGCAGAGGGAGCGGCTGCTGATTGCTAGCAGTTCTCTCTCTGCCCTCATACGGCTGTCTGAGTATTTGGCTGTACCAGGGGGGCAGCTCAGAAAAGTGGTAGGAGGTTAAGCAAACCTATTTTTAAATACTTTTTAGGTTATTCTGAGTTCATTTTATATTTTTCAATATAATCTTTATTAACCACTTCACATCCTGGCCATTTACCCCCTTCCTGACAGAGCCTAATTTTGCAAATCTGACATGTATCATTTTCCCTAAGTTCACACCTGAGCGTTTTACAGCGCGTTCAAACGTGCTGTAAAACGCTCAACACATGAAAACCAATGCTTTCCTATGGACCTTGTTCTCACTTGAGCGTTTTACAGCGCGTTTGCCTGTTTGCCTATTTGCAAAAACGCGCTGAAATACGCGCGATTCTAGAACGCTCAGGTCTGAACCCAGGGTTTAGGTGTTAATAACTTCAAAACGCTTTTACTTATCTAAGCCATTCTGAGACTGTTTTCTCGTGACACATTGTACTTCATGACAGTGGTAAATTTGAGTCGATAGATTTCACTTTTATTTATAAAATAATCCAAAATTCTGAAAAATTCTCAATTTTCAAAATTTACATTTCTCTGCTTTATAAACAGAAAGTGATACCCCATAAAATGTTTATTAATTAACATTCCCCATATGTCTACTTTATGTTGGCATCATTTTGTAAATGTCATTTTATTTTTTTTGGCCGTTAGAAGGCTTAGAATTTTAGAAGCAATTCTTAAATTTTTTAAGAACATTTCTAAAACCCACTTTTTAAGGACCAGTTCAGTTCTGAAGTCACTTTGTGGGGCTTACATAGTGGAAACCCCCCATAAATTACCCTATTGTAGAAACTACACCCCTTAAGTTACTCAAAACTGATTTTACAAACTTTGTTAACCCTTTAGGTGTTCCACAAGAATTACAGGAAAATGGAGATGAAAATTCTAAGGCCTTATGCACACTACCGTGGTTTGTTTCCTCGTCCATCCTGCCCGCAAATTTTGCGTTCGCCAAAACAAACGGATGACGGACCGTTTTTTGGGGCGGATCCGTTTTTATGGCAGATCCATTGTAATAATGCCTATCCTTGTCCGCAAACGTGAAAAAAAGTAGGACATGCTCTATTTTTTTGACGGAATGTAAACACGGACCACGGATGCGGAACAAAAACGGTTGACCATCCGCATTTTTTGACGGACCCATTGAAATGAATGGGGAAGCATTCTATCCATGAAAAAAAAAGGAATGGACACGGAAACAAACAACGGTCGTGTGCATGGGCCCAAGTTTCACTTTTTTGGCAGATTTTCCATTTTAATCCATTTCTTTCTTTAACACATCGAGGGTTAACAGCCAAACAAAACTCAATATTTATTACACTGATTCTGCGGTTTTGGCACTGTTTTTATTTTTAACAACATTCATCTGACAGGGTAGATCATGTGCCATTTTTATAGAGCAGGTTGTTATGGACACAATGATATAGAATATGTCTACTTTCTTTGTTTGTTTGTTTCAGTTTTACATAATAAAACATTTTTTGAAAAAAAGAAAATGTTTTTGTGTCTCCATTTTCTGAAAACCATATTTTTTTTATTTTTCTGCCGATCGTCTTGTGCAGTGGCTCGTTTTTTGCAGGAAGAGTTGACGTTTTTATTTGTACCATTTTTGGATACATATGATTTTTTTGATCATTCATTATTACACTTTATGGGGCAAGGTGACCAAAAAATTGGTTGTTTTAGCACAGTTTTTATTTATTTATTTTTACAGCGCTCACCTGAGGGGTTAGGTCATGTGACATTTTTATAAAGCAGATCATTACCGACGTGGCAATACCTAATATGTATACTTTTTCTTATTTATTTAAGTCTCCATAGTCGTAGAGCCATAGCTTTTTTTTTTGACCAATTGTCTTAGTTAGGGTCTAATTATTTGCAGTATGAGGTGACCGCTTGATTGGTACTATTTTAGGGGGAATACGCCTTTTTTGATCGCTTAGTGTTGCTATTTTTGTGATGTAGTGTAAAAAAATGCTTTTTTTTGGCAGTTTTTATTTTCACTTGTTGAAGGTGTTCACCTAAGGGGTTAGGTCATGTGATATTTTTATAGAGCTGGTTGTTACGGACGCGCCAATACCTAATATGTATACTTTTTTATTTATTTCACTTTAACACACATTTTATGGGACATACCCCTTTTTGATCACTTGGTGTTGCACTTTTTGTGATGTAAGGTGACAAAAATTGCTTTTTTTGACAGAGTTTTTTTTTAATGGTGTTTATCGGACAGGGTGGATCATGTGATATATTTATAGAGGCGGTTGTTACAGACGCGGCAATACCAAATATGTCTATTTTATTTTTTCCTATTTTTACATATATTTTTTTTAATTACTTAATTGGGGATTTTTTATTTTTTTTTGCTTCTCAATTTGCACCAGATCTAAAAGGAAATTTTGGACAACGTCTTTCATAAAATTGTAATGAATGGTGGTAAGGCTCTGCCCCAACGATCCTGAGGACTGGCTAGTCCCAACCATCTATCGAGCAGTCTATTGTCAGTTGGTGTTGCACTTTTTGTGATGTAAGGTGACAAAAATTGCTTTTATTGACAGAGTTTTTTTTTTAATGGTGTTTATCGGACAGGGTGGATCATGTGATATATTTATAGAGGCGGTTGTTACAGACGCGGCAATACCAAATATGTCTATTTTATTTTATTTTTTCCTATTTTTACATATATTTTTTTTAATTACTTAATTGGGGATTTTTTATTTTTTTTTGCTTCTCAATTTGCACCAGATCTAAAATGAAAATTTTGGACAACGTCTTTCATAAAATTGTAATGAATGGTGGTAAGGCTCTTCCCCAACGATCCTGAGAACTGGCTAGTTCCAACCATCAATGGAAAGCAGTCTATTGTCAGTGGTTCACTCTCAGGATCCATAGTTTTGACCAGAGGTTCACCATACATGTGTTCCCCATGGGTTTTCCAGATTCTATGCACAGTCCAAAAATATAATGATAAGTAAGGCTTCGTTCACATCACAGTTTATCTTTTTCGTTCTCCGGCTCCGTTCAGGAGCAGGAGAATAGAAAGGACGGATGCTGTACATAACTGACACCTAACTGACACCAACGGAGCCTAAAGACCCCATAGACTTTAATGGGGTCCGTTTAGTGTCCGCTCAGAACATAATTTTTGAGCGGAGACGAAAGTAGTGCATGCAGGACTTTCGTGTCCGCTCAAAAATCATGTTCTGAGCAGACACCAAACGGACCCCATTAAAGTCTATGGGGTCTTTAGGCTACGTTGGTGTCAGTTATGTACAGCATCCGTCCTTTCCGTTCTCCTGCTCCTTAACGGAGCCGGAGAACGGAAGAGATAAACTGTGATGTGAACGAGCCCTTAATTGATTCCTACGGAATTGTGCAACTGTAAATGTTTAGCAGGGAACAATGTGTTTGGTACCAACCTCTGTACAATACTGCAGAATATATATATATAATATATATACAAGCAATAGTAGATATATGAGTACAAAGTCACTAGTAAACATTTGGTTCTGAAGGTGAAACCAAATAGTCAACCATAAACGACAAACATTTTAGTTTGAAATACCATCACATGTAGACGTCTTTAAGGGTTTTTCCAGGATTTGGTCCATTTTTAGTTTGCCCTGCAGCATGTGGTACCTAATAAAATGATCATACTCACCTATTCCCACTGGTCTGGTCCAATGCCCTGGCCTGTTGGCCATGTACTGGTCCCTGGCTTGTTTGCTTCTGACGGAAACAGGTGTACCGCTGTAGCCAATGACTGGCCTCAGTGTTGACCCAGCAGTGACATTATGCTTGGGGACATGTTATGCTGAGGCTCATTTGACCTCATCCATACTCCAGCCAGAAATAAACAATCCGGGTTCTGGAAGATTGCCAAACAGAACGTTTGAGAGCAGATGAGTATGAGTCTATTCTTAGGTACCACACACTACAGGGGATAATTAAAAAGGGACCAAGTCCTGGAAAACCCCATGAAAGAACATTTGATATTCTAGAATTTAGAGGGAAAGGACCATTGTTTACAGAGAGTATTGGGCACAATTTAGAGTTTCTGGGCCCAAAATCTATTACAGGGATCCCACCAAACCCCTGCCATTTATTCTGGAGTATTTTTTGCACCCCCAATAGTTATCTAGCTGGGTTTAGAAATTATTCCATATTCTCCCAAGCAATACATTAACTCACTCCAAAGAAATGCAGGTTATGCTAGATAAATATGAGGTTTCTGAAACATTTTTATTTTACAGGTCATCTTCAATTTTCTTTAATGAGGTTCTAGCTGTTAGAAAGTGTCCTACAAGATCTGTTTAGTTACAGGCTTTGTTTTCAGAGTCGGGTCTGGCATGATTAGGAATTCCAGACACATTGTTGATGGAGGCTATACAAGAGGGGGAGAGAAACAGGTTATGACCAGAGCGAAGAAGAAGGCGTTTAAGGGAGTAGGTTCTACTGATGGATGACTTGTCAGCATCTCAGAGGTCTTTGTAAATCAAAGTTAGTATTTTAAATCTAAAAGAGGTAGGAGAATGACTGGAGGTTTTCATGGCCAGAAACAGATGTATCAAACTTGGTCTGGACTTCAGCAAGTTGGATGATT
This sequence comes from Bufotes viridis, assembly GCA_033119425.1. Taxonomy (NCBI): domain Eukaryota; kingdom Metazoa; phylum Chordata; class Amphibia; order Anura; family Bufonidae; genus Bufotes; species Bufotes viridis. The sequence goes on from CM065589.1 coordinate 33,437,481, forward strand.
TAGGACATGAAGAATTTGGGTGTTCCTCAACCGACTAATGTATGGGGTCTTCGAGTTTGGATACTGTATATGGAGTGGTGGAAGATAAGATGATATGACCTCTACTCTATGTCAGGATGCTGCATTAACGGAGAAGTCATTTTGTAATGGTGCATTTTGTATTCACTAGCAGTGTAGAGGTCAACGAAGGCTAAGTAGGCTGGTGTGTGGTATGAGCTGTTCAACATTAAGAGCAATCAATTACTGCACAATAGACTCCGTGTCTTCCCAAAGAATTTGCAAATGTAGAGCATGCACAGGCATTGGGGATAATTTATGACAAGAGAAAAAAGTCAGGTGCATAAGAAACCACAGATCTGTATGTTAGCAGATATGGCTAAATGCTAATGCCAGACTGACTCCTCGCTAGTTGGTGGTACCACAATTAATGTAGAGGTGGCTCCATTTCTCCACTGAAGTCTGTGGGAATTATGGAAAGGACCGTGCAAGAAGAACCCAGGCATAGTTGAAGCTTAGTGAGAATTCTACCCCAGGAGTCGGTAGAATCAGTGGACCACCCTCAGGTGGTGAGGGTCCTAAAGATGGAACCTGCACATATCAAAATTTATGGTATGCAGGGGAATACCCCTTTGACACTAGAACCCACCCCTCTCACATGTACCTGTAGCCTACAAATAATAGTTTAGAGATTCCAAAAGTTCTGTGCTAACATCTAATGTATCATGGTACTTCAGAAATAACTGGAGCATGTTTTGTCCTAGCCATCATGGGTTGTCCCAAACCTTAGAAAATTGTAACTTTTGACAGGTTTCTTTAAATCAGCCAGTTACATGATGATCTAACGCAAGGAGGACCCATTTACTGTGTACAGGAAGGTATTGGTTTTGCCTGAAGATCTCCAATAGTTGATCTGAAGATCTCCAATAGTTCATGAAGCCCTCATCGTCTGCATAAATCTCACCTCTCTTTACTAGAGGTTACAGGATCTCTAGATAAAGAGTTACCCATACACATGAGGAACATGAAAGCGGTTTAAAGGTGGTATGAAGGTTTTTTCTGCAGTATATGAGTGCATGGCGCCCTCTGAAATCAATGGATTATCCATGCAGCGCACACACATGCAAGGTCCTCCAGAACCTAACATGTTCTTTGTACAGACTATATGGTCAACAAAAAAGAGGTCTTAACCAGAGGTCCTTCGTCCCCATTCCTTCCATACATCCTAAGTTGTGCTGGTTCTTTTTGCCTTCCTTTGGATCAACTTGCAGGATGACAGGCCGAACTGGACGGACAAATGTCTTTTTTCGGCCTTATATACTATGTTACTATGTTACTTTTAATTCTATAACACTGAAGTGCCTCAGGTAGCAAAGGATACGCCGAATCTACACAAAGCTCTATCATTTTACTAAAAACTGTAAAAACTGCAGATTTTATTTTATTTTTTATTTTTTTCTTTATTATTATTTTTTTTTTGGGGGGGGGGGGTGCATCTCTGATTTCCACTAAGTGCACTGGTTACAGACACTTTTAAATTGGATTGAAAGCTCCACTGGTGGGAATAAGTCAATTCTCAGAATCGAAAGGGTAATATTTCAGCACTATAAAATATGGGATAATGACAATAAGCCCATAATATTCCCAGTTCCCGTCCACACCTTGCAAAAATCCTGGAAAACGTATCCAGATACGCAATTATGGACAGAAATCCAATTTTCCCAGTCAGTCTGGTTTATACCTGGAATCATTCTGCAGTTACATACACGGCTAAGCAGAAAAATCCCGTCAGATATAATTAGTTGAAGCCTTTGATGTCATGGATAATTACGCAGGAATTGAACCTCATCCCCTTAACTGACTCGATAATACTAGAATTAGACTACAACCCCCAAACTACCTCGGGACAATATCACAGTGTGTCAGAACGCTACCGAAACAGTACCCCCTTTTACAGAGAATAGCAGAAAATAGCAAATAGTAGAAAATAGCAAATACTTTTTTTGGTGCGCCCCCTTTTTGTGAAGAAGGAACAAAGAATATGTTGTATATAAAAAAATGCAAATAAAAAAAATTATTATCCACTGCACAAATAATAGTACTATGCGGTGTCCAAACAATGCCACCATATACAAGCAAACCACCCACCATATACAAGCAAACCAAGTCGAAATTATATAGTGCCTAAATAATACCACCACACTATGTTCATGTAATGCTACCTGTATTACCTAAATAAATACAGCACTAAAATAATACTGCCTAAGGCTACTTTCAAGCTGGCTGCAGCAGGGTCCAGCAGGCTGTTCCAGCTTTACTTGACATTTGTAGACTTGCAGTAAGTAGCATTTGAAAGCAGCACTTTGTATTACATGAAGTTGGGAAAGATGATAAAGCTGCAAATCCCAATTAGCAGGCTCTGTGAGGTGCTATATGTAGGTTCCAGCTCAACTTATGCCGGAGTGGTGATGATACTCTACTTTGTTCCTGAACTTGCTCAGGCTTTTTAGTCTTGCAATAATATGGATCCTCTGGTACTAATAGTATGCAACCTAAGGGCGGTCTCCCTCGTGGCAGGCAAACTCTCTGCTCCATTCTTTGAAAAGGTTGTCTGAAGTATAGGCCAAGTAGTGTCTGGTCTTGACTCTACAATGCAGGATTACTAAATCCTACTTCTGGATTCCAAAATTTCAAGTAGCTTACCTCCTGGGCAAGGCCCAGGAGAACAGAGACAAGTCTGTATCCTAGACTCCTCAGTCCATAATCTCCCTTAAATCCTCTCTTATCTAACTTCCTGTGGCTAACCGATAAAAATGATGTTATCGTGACATCTAGTGTTTGGAGTGGCCCTTACACACATAAGTGGGACACTACAGAAACCCACACAAACACAGGGAGAACATACAAACTCCATGCAGATATTCTCCTTGGTCGGATTCAAACCCAGGACCCCAGCGCTGCAAGGCACCAGTGCTAACCACTGAGCCACCGTACTGCCCACAGCAAAATAATAACATACAAAGCCCAAATAATGCCACCATGAAAGGCCAAATACCACTATACAGAGCTTAAATAATACCACTGTATGGTGCTCATGTAATACCAACAAGTGCCCATGTAAGTGCCAAAGTAACGCTAATACTATTCCTTTCTAACTGATTAATGAATAATAATGTGCCGGCGGGACGTGCTGGTGACTCAAACAGATCCCTCTGTTCTTATGGAAGTCTGCGTGCATCCCACACATTCACTAGCTGTCAGGGCATGCTGAGAGTTGTAGTCTTGTAGTAGTTGGAGATCCACAGGTTGGAGAAGAGTTCTCCAGGGGCTTGATTTCTCATTGTGTTTTTTTTTTTTCCTCCGCGCTCTGTCTGGTTTCAATAAATTCTGCAGCTCAATTTTCTCATTATGTTATTAGCTTTAGACGCCTCCGTTGGACATTGACATTTACACAAAATACATTCCCGGACCCTCCATTTATTTATAATTGCGAGTGAACTTTATACAGCGCCATTTATTTATATTTAGCGTAATAAGATATTATTACAGTGAAGCAAACACTACAGGGTGATAATATATTGTATAGAATCTAAGGGGTTGTATGAGAGTAGACACACATGGCTGCTTCTTTCCACAAACAGTGCCAACCTTGCCTATGGCTGTGTCTGGTACTGCAGCTTGACTCCATTTACCTGGGATACCAGGCACCAACTATGGCCACAGTGAACATGTTTCTAGAGTAAATCCACCATGTTTTTCTCATCTTATATGATTAAAGGGGTTCAAGGAATCCAGCTCCACTTCGGGTGAAAGAATTATTTATTTTGCTTGCGGTAAAATCACATCCAGTTACAAAAGTCTTGTCTACACATTTCGGGCTACTAGAAGCAATTCAAGCGCTTACTCGTGACATCGTAAGACATTAAAATGGCATTATTTGTAGGAGCGGTTGCACCTGATTAAAGGGGTTGTTCCACGAAAAATATTCAACAGTTTTCAAACCCGCCCCTGGATCTGAATACTTTTGTAATTGCATGTAATTAAAAATTTTGCATAGTTACTAAGTTCTTATTTCTATGACCTGCTCACTGAGATGGCCGCACATGCTCAGTTCCACCTTTAAACTGCCTCCTGAGCTGTGATAGGGAGAGCTGAGACACGCCCTCTTAGCTGTAGCAGAAAGGACACTCCCCTTGAGCAGTCAGCTTGATATAAATCTAGCAGAGCAATGAAGGGGGAGATCTCTGGACCCATGTGAGGTACAGGGCTGGGTCTAGCTTTGTGGCATTTTGTGGAGCATGCCAGTGTTAAAACTGAGATTTGCAGTGCAAGCTGTGCAGATTACTTGTCTGAGAGGCTTATGGACTCCACAAGCCAATTTGTCCATGAGATAATAGGCTTCGGGAACCTGGAAATGCTATAGGAGCAGACTGGGAATCTGTTAAAGGGACTGTGTCATCAGAAAATGACCAATTGTTTAAATCATGTTTTTATGTTTAACATATTTTTAAAGAATTTTTGATGATGTTATTTTTAATTTTCCATGTCAATATCTATATTTAAACAAAAATCATTTAATTATGCAGTTTTTGCACTAGCCACTAAGCCTAATAATTGGCGTCACTTCTTGGTCTGTACAGATCACTTTACTGCAGCTATCTGCCTATCTGTGCTTCCAATCCTGCATGTTTTGATATCACCTCTGTGAATAGATAAGACAGGATCCGCCATTCACAAGAGGCGATTGTCAAATCTTATCTATTCTTTCCTTGTACAGCATGAGCATGCCTAAAAAACTCTACCATAGAAGTCAATAGGGTCCCCTCCAGACCTTTGTGTCTATACCCCATGGGGCTGCTGTAAAGCAATTTTTCAAATGCTGTGTAAATGCTGTAAAGAACAGCTCAGGCAAGATGGCCGCCTCCATAATCATGTTCAGGAAATAGAATTAAAAAATCTGCAATCAGAAAACAAAAACAGATTAGGAAAAAGGGAGACGTGTTACTTCAGGAGAGTCCTGAAGCCAAGGAAAATGCAAAATGTTCCAAAGTTTTGAGCAAACAGGTCCCCAAAAAAAATCCTATTTTGTGACTTTTTGAAGGCAAAATTCTGGAGTGAAGGAATGCTACATTTTACCATTTAATACATTTGGTGTACGTTTCATAATAATGGCGCCATTTACACAGAAGGAAAACAAAATATTATTTTTGTGTCCCACACTGTTTCCCTTACAGCTCATAGAAAACAAAATGTACAATGTTTTTAAAATTGTAACCCCACACGACTCAATCCTGCGGGCCAAGATATTTTTTAGAAAATGTGGATTCTTCCAGAAGTGTTATCCGCACCACAGAAGAATTACAGGCAGGGTACGCGGGAGGGCAGCCAGCCGCTACAAATAGCCAGGTCTTCTCGGCTCGTTGTGTCATCAGAATGTGATAATTTTATTACAAGTCAGCAAAATGTTTCTTCAAAAATCCAACACCCAACACCCCCCCCCCTCCCCCTTCATAAATATAGAAGATAAGTGTGGAGCGGCTACATCTATCCAGGGTTTGTATCCATATTCTGCCGGGGTCTGGGTAATACATTCACACGTGTTTAGATGGGATTTCAAACAATAAGGAAAGCTTCATGTGCAGCACCTTCTGTAAAAAGCAATTAGCGGGCGGCATAGGCACCTACAGGTCCGTATTACGGAGTAGTATGCACAGTATGCAACTATATACTTATATCAGCGCCATAGATTCATCACATGGTCATAGACCTAAAGGCTATATTCATGAGAGTGAAGGTCCCATGCAGGGACAGTGAGAATCAAAATTTTGCAAGAATTATACTTCAAAAATGATCATTAGTATCAATAGATTTGTGGTGGGTTTGACTCTCAGCACCTGCACCGATCAGCTGATTGATCAGTGTCAGTGTTTACCAGCGCCATGACTTTGGCAGTGGCTGTGCCCACGGGCGTAGGAAGCGGGGGGGACGGACCCCCCCCCCCAGGAAATAATGCGGGGGACGGGTATGCAAAAATCCCCCCCAGCGGCAGTGCAATGTGTGCGGCGGTGGCGGGGCACAGGGAGATGAACGCTTCCATTGTGGAAGCGTTCATCTCCATAGTCATCTGTATCGCCGTCCTCAGGACAGCGATACAGATGGCTGTGCTGCGGAGCAGGAGAGGGAGAGGCGTCTCCCTTCCCTGCTCCTCTGATAGGCTGCAGGCCTAGTGCCGGCAGCCTATCAGATGTTGGTACAGGCGGCGTGATGACGTCATCGCGCCGTCTGTGAGCCGTACAGCGCGGGGCACAGGTGGGAGTAGGCCTGCATCGCATCACTGTGACTGATGGAGGTAAGTACAGGTGTCTTGTTTTGTGTGTGTGTGTGTTTTTTTTTTTTTTAACCGGACCCACTGGCCCATGGGGGGGGGGGGGGTGTGGAAAGATTTCTGGGAGAGATTTCTGGCACTTGGGGGGGGAAGGCGGAGAGATGTGGGTGTGGCTTGAGGGTGGGCGGGGACACAGGGGCCCCATAAGTGCTGTCCCCCCCCAGATTTTTGGGGCTTCCTACTCCCATGGCTGTGCCTGGTATAACATCAGCCCCTTACACTTAAAGGAGGAATGGAATTCCATTTCTTGGGTTTGGTGGGGATCCCAGCACAGTCAAACCTCCAAAGGTCAGTTACTTACCCCTATGCTGAGGATAGTGGAATAACTTGCCAACTTGGCAGAACCCCTTTAAATGGGAAGAAGGTCTAGTGAGCTGTGAGACCAGGCATAGTCACTGCTATAGAGTATGGAGCTCTGTCTGGTAAACAATGAAAGGTTACCCAATACTTCAACCCCACTGATAAGCTGCTCGGTGGAGGGTGCCTGGATTTTGAAACCCACCAAGCCAGAATTAATGGTCTATCCAAAAGACAGAGTCCAACCATGGACATTTAGGATCTATCCACAGTGATAATGGAACCTCACTTATTAACAATACAGTGGTTTATTGTGTAAATTTACTGGGCACACGAGGAGGGCAGCTATACTTAATAACCTTTATGTAGGCCTTCCAGGCCCATACCGATTTTACCTAGTAGTTGTATTGAGGAACAGACTACTAGTTGGGGCCTAATATGAAGGGCACTGAGTTGGGAGCCAAGTTTGCACAACATAGGTGGATAGTGGGTGGCAGCCCATAGATGAGTTTGGACCATAATTTGTCTTGACCCTAATAGTTCATTGAAAACTGTGAAGGGTAACCTAAAATATAATTAGCCTTAAATGTATGAGACTATGGACAAAAGAGAGTTCCCATATTGGTCCATTTAGCATGGTATTTCACATATCACATTGTACCATAGAAGCCCATTAATGCTCATGGATGTTCATGCCAAAAAAGTCAGATCCACAGTTAGATTTACCACATTTTTTTTTTTTCAGGTTAGCTCATGATGCGACAACCTTAGGGAAAGAACTGGATTAAGGCTTCGGGATTCTTTCTTCTTGACATATTTCATGGCCTTATGTTCCAGTCCTCTGGAGGCCATCAGGAGAAAAGTAAAGAGACAATCCATTGTGAAGATCTTTTTAGCATCACTGTTATACTTAGTTGAACACACCACACATACATCTTCATAATTTCATAATAATTTCCACTGAAGCATTTCCAGTGGTCGGCAAAGGAGTTCTGCTCCGTACAAATGTTTACAGTAGGTGGAATTCCAGTTGTTAATGGTATGCAAGCCCTGACACATTAACAAAGGAGAAAGATCCTCTCCAAAGTGCAATAGTGCAATGCCCTGTGGTTTACTGATAGCCGGAGAAAGAGACCGGCTTGTGACTCTTTAGATAACCCTCCATCCTTCCTTACTCAGCTCCTAGTCATGTAGATCATCAGACTTTGTGATGAAAACCTAAGAGCGCCAAGGGTTGTCATCTTACCCACTTTGCTCAGAATCTAGCAAAATAAAAAGGAGCAAAGGGCATGAAGATTTCTCATCTTTCAAAAAATTGGTCCCATTAAGACATCTATCCAGCCTAAAGCAGGTCCAACTAGGAAGTGCTCACCAACGGACAGTCATCCTACGCAGAAGCTCTCCAGTTCAAGGACCTCCTTAACAGGGCATCCCATCAGGACAACCTCTTTAACCACTTTGGATGGTCAATTATCTAAAACATGGTAGCATCAAACTCTAGAGTTCAAGATTTCTCTATCAAGACAACCTGTTTAATACTGATTATCCTGATCTGACCTACCATAAGGATTGCAAGGGGGTGGAGTGGTGGAGACCAATCATGGACATCTCATGGAACAAACCTTCCCTAAAGTAAAGAATGGCCCAAGAGTAATTTTGGAAAGGAGGAACTTCTCAAAAGAGACAACTAGAACACGCAGTTAAGAAAAATCTTCTCCCTATGAAAGCCAAATATTTGTTGTGAAGAAACAGAACTGGAACAAGATGCTGACAAGAAAATACAATAAATTGGCTAGGATTGGCCACTCTTTGTCAAATTACACATTCTGTTTAATGAATCTAAAATATTCCTGTTCCTACAAACTAATATTTGAGAAATTCCTACAAATGCATAAAACTTAATTTGGCGAGGGGTGCACAAACTTTGCATGAATGCTTAAGTCGTCTCTTAGGGTTGTGCCAAGTTTGAAAGTTATCCCCTATCCACAGGATTGATTGGTGGGGGTCCGATCCCACTTATGCCAAGAACGGGGATCCTGTTCCTCCCAATCTGATGGAGCACCAGTTTCGGCATGAGCCCTGCCGCTCCATATATTGTCGATGGGACTGCCAGAGATGGCCAAGTACAGTGCTCGGCTATTTCCGTCTCATAGTCAATGAATGGAGCGGCAGGGTGTATGTCCAACCTGATGATCCGTCAGATCGGGGAAACAGAACCCCCATTCTTGTGATCGGTGAGGGTCCCATCGGTCAAACCCCCAGCAATTCTGTGGATAAAGGGATAACTTGCAAATTTTGGACAATCCCTTTAACTATATTTTTCCTATCTAGCCTAATATGGCGCCATACGACCCACGAGTTAGTGAAATCCGCCTGCAGAAAAGTAACATTTGTATCCCGAGCTCCTTTCTGGTAGTTGCACCCCACCGTGAGTTATTACAGCCGCTGACGACCACATGCCGGGACAGATCATACATAAGGAAGGTGATGAATATCCTGCATGGTGCAGGATTTGTATAATGATGACATATGTAGGGAGGCCGCCACTTGCATATAAACCCAGTGAGCGATGTAGTAATAATAGAATATGGAAGGTTTTGTAGAACAACCCAGAGAAGGATTACACCTCTTCCCTCCATGTAATACGGTAGAGCATCGCTGCCTCAGATCCTTAAGGGCCGGGATTAAAGGATTTACTTACACTAGCACAGCAGTCAAGCAGCGCACTACGTGTTTATGTGATGGATTGTCATATACAAACAGCTCCTCATGCAAAGCGAGAAAACATGGAGGCGAAAAAAGTCACAATTGGCTTTCCTAGGATTATACAATGGATAAAAATTGTGAGTAGAGATGAGCGAAGTTCTTCAAAATTTGATTCGGCTGCTTTGCCAAATTTTACAAGAAAATTTGCTTTGTGACTAATTTCTTTGTAAGTAGTACAGTTGTGTTCAAAATTATTCAACCCCCACTGAAATTGAGTGTTTTGGCCAGTTTGACATTGATTTTGATCATTTCAGTCATCTTGTTTACAATTAAATCAAAGAGGCACTTGTAAGTCAGACAAATATAACATAACATTTATAATGAAATAACCACAAATGTCTTTTCTGTGCTCACATCATTATCAGTTTTATTCAACCCCCAAGTGACATTCAATCTTAGTACTTAGTAAACATCCTTTTCCAGTTATAACGGCTTTTAAACGTGAAGCATAGCTTGACACAAGTGTCTTGCAGCGATCTATCCAGTTCCGTCACATTCTTAGGCTTGCGCGCTGCAACTGCTTTCTTTAAGTCCCACCAGAGGTTCTCAATCGGATTTAAGTCTGGTGACTGCGATGGCCACTTCAAAATGTTCCAGCCTTTACTCTGCAACCATGCTCTAGTGGACTTGGAGGTATGCTTGGGATCATTGTCCTGTTGAAAGGTCCAACGTCTCCCAAGCCTCAGGTTTGTGACGGACTGCATCACATTTCCATCCAATATCTCCTGGTACTGAAGAGAATTCATGGTACCTTGCACACGCTGAAGCTTCCCTGTACCTGTAGAAGCAAAACAGCCCCAAAGCATGATTGACCCCCCGCCATGCTTCACAGTAGGCAAGGTGTTCTTTTCTTCATAGGCCTTGTTCTTCCTCCTCCAAACATAGCGTTGATCCATGGGCCCACACAGTTCTAATTTTGTTTCATCAGTCCACAGAACACTATCCCAAAACTTTTGTGGTTTGTCCACATGACTTTTGGCATACTGCAGTTGACTCTTCTTATTCTTTGGAGACAGCAAGGGGGTGCGCCTGGGAGTTCTGGCATGGAGGCCTTCATTACGCAGTGTGCGCCTTATTGTCTGAGCTGAAACTTCAGTACCCGCATCTGACAAATCTTTTTTCAGTTCCTCAGCAGTCACACGGGGACTTTTCTCCACTTTGCGCTTCAGGTAGCGCACAGCAGTCAAAGTCAGCATCTTCTTTCTGCCACGACCAGGTAGCGTTTCAACAGTGCCCTTTGCCTTGAATTTGCGAATGATGCTTCCTATGGTGTCTCTTGGTATGTCTAACATCTTTGCAATCTTCTTATAGCCATTGCCCTTCCTGTGAAGAGAAATCACCTCTTCTCTTGTCTTCCTGGACCATTCTCTTGACTTCACCATGTCTGTAAACACACCAGTAAATGTCTAGAAGGAGCTGAGGATCACAGTCATTTTACATGTGCCTAATTGGTGCTTATTCTGCTTGATTGCTGCTCCTTGACATCCAGAGGGGTTTCAATACCTGATCGAAAACACTTGAATGAACCTCTGTTCTTAAGAGTGGTCGTCTTTAAGGGGTTGAATAATTGTGTCAATGAAGAAATCACAAAAAAAACATTTAATACTGTATTACAAAAACAATTGATGTCATTTTAGTTGCATTTGGTTCTTTAAAAAGTCCTTGTAAGATTTCATCCTGAACACAATTACAAATGTACACTAAATCCCTTAAAACCCTTTACAGCATCGGGGGTTGAATAATTTTGAACACAACTGTATATCACACTGTTACTTGAGCACTATATTATCTTATTATTTGGGTTGTGTTTGACGCTGTGATTTGAGCTCTAAGTTATATCATTATTTGGATGGTGAATGGCACTGGTATTTGATGACTGTATGATGCAGCTATTTGGATAGCATATTGTGACTTTTTTTGGTACCCCTAAAAAATAGTCCTATTTTTATCCTAGTTGTGCACTGAATGGTAGTATCTAGAGATGGGCGAATCGAACCCCACGATCCGAATTTCAGGATAAATTCGATTTAGCTCGAAGTCAAGTTTCCTCGTGTTTCATGTCAGCGAATCGATTTAACCTGAAATAGTGTAAAAAACAAAAGTTATTTGTCACAAAGCAAATTTGTTTGTAAAAGTCTTTGAATCAGCTGATTCGAACTTTTTATAAATTCGCTCATCTCTAGTAGTATCATGAGACTATTATTGTGACTTTACAGAAGCTTATACTTTAATAGGATATTATAACTGTTCAATATTCATCTGTTTATCTCCGGTTAATTCTGATCTTGTCCCCCTTAGGCTTATTGCACATGAACATAGGTGTCCAGTTGCCATACTGCGGACCGCATATGCGGATCCGCAATACACAGGAACCGTTCCGTGTGCATTCCGCATCATGGATGCAGACCCATTCACTTCAATAGGTCCGCAAATCTGGAGATCCGGAGCGGTGCGGAATGGGCTCACAGAACGGAATACTACGGAAGCACTACTGAGTGCTTACGTGGGGTTTCGTCTCATACTTCCATTCCGCAAAAAGATAAACATGTCCTATCTTTTTGCGGAACGGGCAGATCGCGGACCCATTCAAGTGAATGGGTCTGCGATCTGCTGTGGGTGCCCCACGGTCGGTGTTCGTGCATTGCAGCCCACAATTTGCGGGATGCAGCACAGCCACGGGGCGCACACGTTTGTGTGCAATAGGCCTTAACCTCATTTCTGTAAATGCCATGGTCTCCACACAATGTTTTCCCCTGGTGCCTTCAGTACAAGTAGTAGACACCTCACTGGAAAATGTGCATGGACTGTAAAGAATCCTTTCCACTGACTTCAATGTCATCTGATGTTTTTGGACTGTACGGTGGTTCACTGGTTGGCATTGTTGGGGTCTTGTGAGCTCCACTGCATACTGATAGGAGTGATGATAAAATACCGCAGAACGGATTCTGGTGCAAAAATCATGTATCGGGTGCAAAGGACTTCACAGGCCTCTAGCTCTAATGATGCCCTATCATTAGTGTCACCCAGCTTTCCCAGAGAATAAGTGAAGTTTATTCCTTTTTTTCATTGGGGGGAAGTTGTCTTACGGCTTTATAGAAAAATTAATTTCAAGAGTTGACAACTGACTTGCGTAAAACTACACAAGAGACCTAAAGTAAAGAGTAATGATGTGGAAAGTAGGTGTCTGACAAGCTGTGGAAGTGACGGCAAAATTCAGTCTTTGTTGTCAGAAGGGCCTCTCTAGGAAGACGCTTGGGTTAAGGAGATTATCTGCATCTTAAGGTAGGAAGTTGTAGGGAGCAGAGAAAAGCACTTGATCCTGACAATGTGCAGACAGTGATGTGAAAGGAGCCTGGAGGTGAGAATGATCCTAAACACTGCGGCACATGTTATATTACAGCGGTCTATACTGGAGGGGAGAAACATCTGTTCTCACTCTGTCACAGCACTTGTCACCCAGCTTTCCAAGACTCTGAATGGAAAAAGTGCAAGCTAATCAGGAAAATGGGAATAGGTGGTATATAATTATGCACCCATATCAGGGGTGCAATATGTGGGCTGCAGAAGTAAGTCACGCCCAGACCTGGTTCTTGATGGGACCAATCGCCTCTCTACCACATGACTAATTGTTTTTGGGAAGCATATCTCTCTTTACACATCACAATCTGCTGTCCAGAAACAATGACTAAGGTTTACCTAGAAAATATAATTTCACCCGATGAACGAATGTAGGCTTGCTCAAATCCTTTTGTCTCTTCATGCAATCCCAGACAGACTGGATGATGTTGAGATCATGGCTCTGTGGAGACCGTACCATCACTTCCAGGACTTCTTAATGACATTGGTTATATGTTTGCGGTCGTTGTCCTACTGCAGAATAAATTTGGAGCCAATCCTCATTAAATGATAGATAAGGGTCTGCCTGTATTTCTCACCATTGAGGACACCATTAATCCTGACCAAATCCTTCAAAAACTGTGTGCAAGTGTACGTACCTAGAAGAATCAATGATGTTTTTGAAGACAACGGCTGGTCACACACAGATATTGATATTGCATTTACTTAGCATTTTGGTAATTGATCAAAATAAACTATTAGCACTTCTACTTTTTAAAGCATTCTTACTTTGCCTAAGTCTTTTATAATGTCACATCAGTTGTGCTGATAAAAATAATAAAACAATGAACCTAACAAAATAACTAAGAAACCAGTATCCAACTTAAAATCTAAGTTTCCTTACGGAAAACCTTTTGAAGAGGAAACAAATTCTGTTACAAATATAATTATAATAATAATAAATACTGAGAAATAATAGAATAAAACTACTAGAAACTAATAAGCAAGAGATCCCAAAGCGTTCACTGTATGCACATGCTTGCTAAATACATTTGATGGCACTTTTTCATGTGCAATGTGTTTTTAGTCTTATTTTGATCTTCTTTGCAGAAATAAAAAAAAAAGAGCTACATTATTTTATTTTCAGGATTATTGGATACTGGATTAAAAGGGGTAGGAACCGTATATTTTCTTAGGGTTTTGTAACAGCGGTCGCTGTCCGACGATGTTCCCCTCCTTACCGTTGCGGTCCCGGGCTCCATGTTCTGAGTTCGCGAGAACTGGAGCAATTTCATTCATCCTGCTGCTGGTGCCATCTTGGATTCCCGCGGCAAGCAGCGTCGGAGGCGGAAGCAGAATGGATGAAATTGATGAGCTTCTTCTCCCTAGCTAAGAGCGGAGCGCGCTGATTGGATGTGCTCCGTGCCAGGGAGAAGACAGACACGTCCAGGAGAACTTTTGCAGGCCCGCCCAGTTGAGCCGAATGGCTCATTAGCATACATGGCGGGAAATATTGCGGGGGCCACCGCGGACAAACAGGGGCACATATTGAAAAAAGAAGAGCTGAATAAGCACCACGGGGGGCAGGCAAGTAAGGGTATATCTTTATTTTCACATGCATTTTCAGGTGAAAGGTCCTCTTTAAGGGCCGGCGAACGTCACTTCCTGTGATTTATGGGTTTAGCACATGTGATCGTACGGACTAATCTTTGCCCTCCTGCACCTATAGACAGTAAGTGGTTTAGCCCCCTTCCCAGGTGCCTGAGCATCAAAGTCCTGCTAAGGTTGCTGATATCTCTGCTTGTGTTTTTGTGTACCTGACCCATGCTTGTGTTCCTGGACTCCACTACCTGTTTGATCCCTGCCTGCTTGCCTCGACTCTCCTGTTGCTGACCCGGATTGCCTGACCTGTGATGCCTGCCCTGACCTGTACCTGTGCCGCCTGCCCTGACCTATTAATAATAATAACATTTATTTATATTATTACTGTATTTTCTGGCGTATAGCACTACTTTTTAACACATGAAAATCTTCTCAAAAGTCGGGGGTCGTCTTATACGCCGGTATACTGCGTGCTGAAACTTAAGAGGACCTTTCACTGGTCCAACGATTGTTAGATAATGATATGTATGTGTAGAGCGGCGCCCAGGGATCTCCCTGCACTTACTATTGTCCCTGTGCGTCCTTCTACACATACGGTATATATCATTATCTAACAATTGTTGGACCAGTGAAAGGTCCTCTTTACTTCCAAGCCGGACTGGAGAAGTTGTCCTTCTCCAGCTTCAGGGACAGGCGCCCTCTAGCTGAGCCACCGTGCGCTGCATCCCGGCCAGTCGCTCCTGAAGCAGCCCCCTCTCCCTGCTCTCAGTGGTTTTCTCATGCTCGGATCGTCTGTTTAATTTTTAATTGGTGTGCAATTTGGAAGAGGGGTAGTCTTATACGGCAAGTATAGCCGAAACTACATATTTTAACAGGAAAAGTAGGGGGTCGTCTTATATGCCCAGTCGTCTTATACGCCGGAAAATACAGTATTATTATTTATATTATTTCTATTGCCTGTTTGACTTTGTCTCTGCCTCATCCTTCGGTCCTGCATTGTTGCTCCTGGTTGCTGACTACGTCTGTACCTCTGGTACCTTGCTCTGGTACCTCCTGATCCGTCTGGACCAGCTGCCTCGTGTGCCGATCCTCTTTAAGAGGTAGCGACCTGGTGTACCCCTCGGGAAAGTCTATCCCCACCATCAGGGGTACTGTGAAGAACGAGGGGTTCACTTAGACAACGCCCTTAGAGGAGGTAGGACACGTGGCACAGTGGGTTCACGCCTGATAGTTCGTGACAGGTTTGGTATTTCTAAAAAAAAATGACTGTTTTTTTCTAATAAATAATACACACAAGTAATTATTATAACTAGTAGATAATAAAGTAAGTACCATACAATAAGTATTGTAACTTTTTTTCTAAGTGAAGAAAAATATATCTAAAACAAGTGTAATTTTAGACATAATCAGTATAAATAATGTGTGATTTAAATATCTGCACCCCAACCGATCTTTTTTCCTTTTGTTTTGGAGGGGAGGAGGGTTATATGTTTTTATTATTATTATTGTAGCTGTAAATTAGTCTTTGCCCTGATGTGACACGGTGACTCCCGGGTCACACTGCTACTGCTGTGGATAGTGTCAGGAGCGGTGGCGGTGGCATGTGGAATGCAGCAGGAAGTTCTTGTCAGCTTCTCGATTCAGTTTACACAATCAACGTGTCTACTTCATTCACTGATAACATTACGAGGATCATAGTGCGAGGCAGACTGCAGGGTTCCAAATGGCTACTTATTAAGAAACGGTAAAACTAAGATTTAGATCCCATCAGGGGTGGACTGAGAACTTTAAAGGGGTTGTCCTACTTAAAATATTCTACAGTTTTCAAACCAGCACCTGGATCTGAATACTTTTGTAATTGCATGTAATTAAAAATTTTGGACAGCCACTGAGTTATTCAATAAAATGTATCTGTATAGCGCCACCTGCTGTTAGATTTTTTATTTCTTTGTCCTGCTCACTGAGAAGGCTGCACATGCTCAGTTTCATCCTTCAACTGCCTCCTCAGCTGTGATAGGGAGCGCTGACACGCCCCCTGAGCTGCAGCAGAAAAGACACTCCCCTTGAGCTGTCAGCTCCAGCCCCTTACATCCTCCCCTAACCTCTATCTACCCATGGTTTCCATTCTGCCAATGATTTTCAACTAACCTCCTCCATAACCCGAACCTCACACTCCCATCTCCAAGACTTCCATTGAGCTGCACCAGTTCTTTGGAATGCCCTATCCTAGAGAGTCACATTAATTCCCAATATGCACGGCTTTCAGGGTTTCCTAGAAAACACATCTTTTTAGGCAGATTTTTTCTTAACCTAAGTCTTCATCATAGATCCTTTTTCTACATTATTCCTTTTTGTGAAAAAAAAAAAAAACGCTCTATGCTTCTTATGTCACCCCTAGGTTTTCACACAGACCACTGAGACTCTCAATAGACTATCACTTTTTATTTTGTAGAGATCATTCATTTCACAGCAGTCATCTCATTATAATCACAGGCACGATTACAATAAAAGATAACAGCTGTATATAAACACAGGACCGACTGGCGACAGAACAACTTAGCTCCTCCCTCTCCCTGCGTAGGAACCTCTGTACATAACACAGAGCATGCTCACTACGCAGCACATGACCACTACACCTTTACAAAGACGTTGAGATTTCCTAAACCCACGTACGTAGCTGCTGTAAAGCCAATCTCTGGACTGTAGTAAACAGAGCGGAGCAGTAGCTCAGACAAGACGGCTGCCCCCCATAATCATGTAGAAAAAAAAAAAAAAACATTACGATCAAAAAATATCACATTACAAAAAAAATCACCACCAAACAAAAAATTGTCCCCTTCTCGAAGATGTTTCTAATATTTTTTTTTTTGGGGGGGAAAGCTGGGTGATAACTAAAAGTCCAAGGCTACCCCTCATTGGAGCTCCAATGGAGGCCATACAGACTGTCAATCAGTTTTTCAAACGAATGCACGTCACACCATAAAAATGACAAAAAAAAAATAATTTTTTTTAATCTAGTCCGTCATTATTGTTGGATTTGTGGAAGCGGCTTCAGCCACTTATTCATAAAACACCAAGAGAGCAAGCATCTGCGCTGTGGTGTGACATTTTTTTTTTTTGATAAAGGGAGAGAACCTGGTAGCAAGAGATCCATTTCCCTGCAGCGCCACCTCAGGAGAAGCGTAGTATTCCTCAGTTCTCCCTGGAAGTAATGGTCTGTCTGTGCAATGCATGGACATGAAGGTTCCTCCAGGGAGACAGACACTCTTGGAGCTGCTCGTACAAATGCTGTGCCGAGGTTTCAGTAATTTCCTTTTGATTTATGGTTTGCTTAAAATAATGTGTCATACGTAAACGACCGATGTGACATGACGGGATAAACCGCAGATCAAACTGTCTTGTATTTTATTAGGGGATTTAGAGTTGTGTCATATTCTGTTTTATCTTGTAAATTACCTTTTATTTAAAAAAGGCCATCAGGCGTCATCTATGTCCATGCTGCTCTAGTCGCTATTCTGTGGGGGCAATGAGTTTGGCGTCTGGCAGCAAGTGGTCCACTGCCCTGCAGCATCCGGGAAATGTCATCCATAGGCTGCAGAGAAAATCTACAGCATGAGGCCTCATTCACATGTCATGTTCGTGATGACATCCATGACAAGATGTCCATGGAAGATCAGCGTTTGGGCCAGTTGGCCGTTTTTTTGCTACGGTAGATGGAAATTTAGTTTCCAGAGCATCTCCTACCAATGGCTCGTAAAACCGCTGACCAAACACAGATGTCATCCATGTTGTATGTGTTTTTCGGAGACCCATAGACTATAATGTGCATGAGGGATCCATAATCACAGACAAAAATAGGGCATGCTTCCATGGGACGTAGCTAAAGGCTCATGGGCCCTGTTGCAAGAGTTCAGCTTGGGCCCCACTTCCCTCAGTGCTTTGTGGCCAAGGGGGATGGAAGCACATAGCCTTCCTGCTGCCTGAGGCAAAAATTAACATGGCACACGCCCCCTCCCCCAATGCCAAATTCTTAACCTAACCCCTTCCCTCCAGCCAGAGGTGTAACTTGACCAGCATGCACTTTCTAGAATACCAGTGTCTTCTTATGTGGCACAAGGGTCTTTGGGCCCCCTCAGGCTCCTGGGCCCGGTAGCAGCTGATACCTCGGCATCCCCTATAGCTACGCCCCTGGGTGTCACCATGGACCATGGGAAACCACTGATGTGTGAATACACCAATTGAAGTCAATGAATACTTAAGCTGTCCATGGAGAACACAGACCGCACACATTTGAGATTCACTCACGTGTGAAAGAGATCTAAAGCGGCCTGTGATGCGGATTTTAAATGCACTGAAAGTCAATCTATGCTGCATGATTTAACCCCCTGCAATTCATAGGGTTAAGGCAGGGTGCTGAAACTCCTCAGAGAGACAGTGTTCCATGGGAAAAGAATATGCAAAGAGGTGCCTCCCAAGGAAGAGAACCATCTCACCAGCGCCACCTATTGGAAGTGGTTCCCTATGAATCAAGCCTTGGGATTTGACAAGGGGATATAGCCAGGCCAGATATCCACCCATATACACCTCCAAGGCAACGAACTGAACCAGACAGAATACTACTCCGTACTGATAAGTGGCAATATTTCCTTGTCAAATCCCAAGGCTTGCGGGAAAGTCGGATCTTGACTCAAAGGGGGCCACTTTGAATAGGAACATTATTCTCTTTCTTGGGAGATACCTTTGCAATTCATAGAGTGAAAACCAAAGCAAAAACCACATTGAACTCTCATGCACATTTCGCTGCGGATGCATTGCAGATTTTCCTATGGAAAGGCAGCAAAATCCGAGGAGGAAATTCCACTGCAGGAAACCCTCCCCATGTGACCATATCCTAATAGTGAACATAACAACAGACTCCTGAATCTCCAGTTCATGAGTGTAGGGTAGTTGGGTGACAACACCATGCTTACCCAGAAACTGAACAGAAGAGAAAATCCGGAACTTGCAGATTTTGGGATTTTTATAGGAAATGCTCTATAAGGGCTCATTCACACAACCGTGGTTTGGTTCCGCATCCGAGCCACATTTTTTGCGGACAAGAATAGGCATTTCTATAAAGGGCCGTCCGTTCCACAAATTGCAGAAAGCACACGAGCGGCATCCGTCTTTTGCGGACCGCAAAACACGGCACGTTCGTGTGAACAAGCCCTAAGTCGTAACAGTAAAAATGCAAAAACAAATTGAGTCAGCCCTAGGTCTCGCCGCACAAAAATTCATGGAGAAAGGACGTCTGTTTCCCCCAAAGCAGTTACTGCACTTCTCTGTTTATTTTGGACTTGCGCTCGATATTTCTGGGTCATTCATCAAACTGACCCATAATCAGTTAAAAAATAATTAGCAATTTTTTCTTTCTGGCAGAAAACCTGGGTTTGTCGGAGTGTTATGTAAGAGGCATTTTTCAAAGGAAATTTTCTGAAATGAAGGAATGGGATTTGATAGAAGAGAAACAGATGCTGAAGTGACTCCACGCGTTTGTTATCCTAACCCAGAGGAGAGTCGTACAGGCTACAATAGAGCGCAAATTGTACCCGGAGTCATCACCATCCAGATAAGCCGTTCGTTATGTCCTTATGGTAAGTCCCTATAGTGCATGTGGTGTGTCAGATCTTTACAGTAAATCTTGTTACACACCTACTGCCAGGCAACATGTATGGCAACAACTCTCGGTTCCCTGTTTGTTGGAGATCTTCCAAATCGGCCACATTTTTTTCCCAGAGCTCAATTAAAGAAAATCTGCACTTTCTATCTTAAGGAGTCTCTACGGACAGTCGCGTAGAATGTGCTGTGAGTAATCACCATTCACATTTGTGGAGTAGAAGGTCATGTGGGATGGAAAGTGTAAGGTCTGGGTCACACATTGTGGTTATTTTACTGTATTATGCCATACTGAATAATTGTGGCCTCTCGTAGAAGGAATTCTAGGAATAGGAAAATAGTGACTGCTTAAAACATGGCCATGCATGGTGCAAGAAGGTCTAGAGAAGCCTACTAGGTCTCTTTGGATCCGGCATTGCCAGGCCCCATTAAACTATAATGGGGATCGGTGGAGATCCAGCCGCTATCCGACAAATACGCAGAGAATTGGCCAGGCAAACACCATTGTGCGCAGTGTATTTGCCGGACAGATCTCCACTGGTCCCCATTATAGTTTAATGGGGCCGGACGGGAACTCAGTGGCTTCCGGCAATGCCGGATCCAAAGAGACCGGTCAGGCTGTTCTCTGTTGGAACAGCCTGCCGGATCTCACAACACTAGTGTGAAACAAGCCATACCATTCTTCGAGGACTTGTGGACCACTGACCAGGTCACATAGAACTTGGGCATCCACTCACCATTCACCAATGTCCATATCCAATATCACGTTCTCTTGAAGGTGTTGTTCTTCCATATTTTGCTCAACCATATCCATTTTGCAGTCCGTAGACCACAGATCTGCAAAATATGGATGCTGGCCATGTGCATCCTGAAATTTCCTCACTCTCATCTGTAGAAATGCCCATCTATGTGCTGTCCACATTTTTCCAGGACCCATAGTAATTAATGGGTCCCCATGCAATCTGCAAAAAAATATGGATCGGAAGCGGATGAAAACTAGTCATGTGCATGAGGCCTCAGACCATATAGTTTAGGAATACCCAAAAAGGTAAAGAATTCCATATAAATGTCCACTGTGGCACCTGACCATAACATCCATATGAGCTTGTTGGACTTCCCATTTCTAAATCATGGGTATTTATATGGAGTTGGGTATCTTTGGCGGCTATGATACTCTCCTGATAAGGCTCCACTAGATTTTGGAGGGTGTCTGAGGGAATTCGTGGTCAGGTAGCCAAAAGAGCATTTGTGAGGTCAAATACAGATATAGCGGGAGATGGTCTGGGCTCATATTTCACAATTCAATTCATTCCAAAGGCTTTGAATTGGTTAAAGGACAGGGTTCTGTGCAGGCCAGAAAACTCATCACTTCATGAAAACTCATCGCTTCATGTCTATGTGGACTATACCCATGGGCGTAGCTATAGGGGGTGCAGAGGTAGCAGTCGCTACCGGGCCCAGGAGCCTGAGGGGGCCCAAAGTCCCCTGTGCCACATAAGACGACACACAGAGCACTGAGGGAAGGGGGGGCCCAAGCTGAACTCTTGCACCAGGGCCCATGAGCCGTTAGCTACGCCCCTGACTATACCACAAGGTTGTAATGGATGATTGTCTAAAATGTCTGTGTATGCTGAAGCATTAACATTACCCTTCACTGGAAATAATGGGCCAAACCCTTAAAATCAGTCCCAGATAACTATCCTCCTCCACCATATTTTACAATGTGGAGTAGGGCACTATGTATCCTGATATGTAGTGCTTTGCTGACATCTGTCAAACCTAGATTTGCCCACCCATGAGTTAATGTGGTCTACTACTCCGTGGCTCAGCTGTTGTTACTCCTAGATGCTTCCATTTCACAACATGCGCAATTACAGTTGACCCCACTAGATCTAGCAGATCAGAAATTTCGTATATTGCCTTGTCCTATCACAGGACCAAATTTAAAGTCACTGGGCCCATACAACTACCATTTTTATCTAAGGAGGTTACATTATTTTGGAGTGTTTTTGTCCTTACAGTGTATCTTCTTAAAAGTCATACCGGAATGTCAGAACATGATGTTTATAGGGATCCATCATTTGGAGACTCTTGTGTCCCTGAAAAGATAGGGTCCCCAGCGCTCCGTACACTTCTGTCTACTGGATCCTCTAACATAGCACTCTTGGAAGCTTAATGAGATATCTCTAAACTGCTTTTCTATTGGAGTTCATTAGTACTGGAATCATCAGGTAAACATTGTGAATGGTTGCCTACAAGATAAGGCCTCGTTCACATCTCCATTAGGAGATCCGGCAAACTTTTCCAACACAGAGCAGCCTATCGGATCTAGCAAGTGCCGGCATTGCCAGATCATCTGTTTCAACGCCGGATCCCTATTGACTACAACGAGATCCAGCGATGATCTGGCCCCTTTCTGGCATAAATGGTGCGTTTCGGATGGACAAAAACCATTGCAGCCGGCATTTGCGCCAGTTCAGGCAGCCGGATCTCCTTAGTGAAGATGTGAACATAGACATACTCCACCGATATTATAGAGAACTTGGGAATACTTCTGCTCATCCGGCCCCGAGGTGTTTAACGACCCAACTCATTTTGCATGCGCATGAGAAAAATCGGTATGTTTGGTACCCAGACCGAACCCGGACTTCTTCACAAAATAAACTCGCCTCATCCACTTGATCGCGCATCCCGGCGTGTCTTCTTTCTTCTTCTTTGAGTACCTGGAAGGAAAAGGGCCTTTGGTGACATCATCACGCTCACCACGTGGTGAGCGCAGTGACATCAGCGCAGGTCCTGCTGAATGGAGATAGAAGACGAGCCGGGCTGCGAGATCAAGTGGATGAGGCGAGTTTATTTTATTTATTTTTAACCCCTCCATCACTATTTTACTTAGCATTCTATATTGAGAATCATGGATTTAAAAAAATAAAATAAAAAAAAAAGAGGCATTTCACCCACCCCGCCTTCTCTTCGCCCTAAGGCAGCTGCTTGGTTTGCCTTATTATAGCACCGGCCCTGTGAGAATGCTATTATTTTCCCTTATAACCATGTTATAAGGGAAAATAATAAAGATCTGGTCCCGTTGCTAAGCAACCATGCGTGAAAATCACACTGCATCCGCACTTGCTTGCGGATGCTTGCGATTTTCACGCAGCCCCATTCACTTCTATGGGGCTTGCGTTGCGTGAAAAACGCACAATACAGAGCTTGCTGCGATTTTCACGCAAAGCACAAGTGATGCGTGAAAATCACCGCTCATGTACACAGCCCCATTGAAGTGAATGGGTCCGGATTCAGTGCGGTGCAATGCGTTCACCTCACGCATTGCACCCGCGCGGAAAACTCGCCCGTGTGAAAGGGGTCTAAGAGGACACATTTGCAACAAGACAAACCAGTCATGGAAACTTTTACCCAGAGAGAGGAGGTGTTGACCATAGCAATCAAATATGATAAATACTCACCTTACCAATCCCATGCCGAATGTTCCTTGTTCCCCCACTGGTCTGTGTTCACCTGA
This sequence comes from Bufotes viridis, assembly GCA_033119425.1. NCBI lineage: Eukaryota > Metazoa > Chordata > Amphibia > Anura > Bufonidae > Bufotes > Bufotes viridis. The sequence continues at coordinate 33,461,039 of CM065589.1, forward strand.
CTCCAGAGATGATGTGGTTTGCCGACACATGACCAATGGGGTCAATCCCTGGCAGTGATGACACTGGTATCGACACCACTAAGGTTACCACTGCGGCCACTGAAGCATCTGCACAGGAGCTGCATGGAATTAGTAAGATATTACTTCTTTTATACCATTGTAAGCTATTTGTAAAACCTTTCATGGAGTTGGACAACCCCTTTAAGTCTCAGCTTTATAGCAGTTACACTCCAATTGGGCATTTTCTCTTTGTTTTACAGACCCGATACATGAGGTCCTATTCGTGAGACCTTTAATAATCTACGCAAGGTCCTACCTCCATCCAGCTACAGTCAGCAGTGAGTAGATACAATTACTGCCTCTTGCCCTTCAACCTTTCCCTCCTTCTCTAGTACAGAAATAGGATTTATTTAGCCAAACTTAAAATCTGTTCTCAACTATAAAAGCAATAAAAATCCAACCCGAAACAGTGACCATTTTATTAAATTCTTATGGTTGCATAAATTAACCTGAAAAAAGCACAGCTGACATCTCAACTATGTCCGATTACAGGCAATCTTGTTCCGACATTTCAACTGCTGTAAAACAGATGTTGTGCGGCAAATTAACGTCCACGTATAACCGTTACGTTTAATATCTAGATAATGCGGAACACATCAGAAGGATGTAAATCATCGATTGCTGGGTTAGCGGGGAGGACCTGGCACTGCGGTTATGCTGCTCTACAATGTAACAATGCAATAAACTGGATAAGGGGCTCTTTACAGCCATAGGAATTGCATTTTCCACCAGTGACCAGTAGGGAGGTTACTTTCCACAAGTGACCAGTATGATGGCATATCCGAGCAATATTGCTACAGTAAGAAAATCCCTAAATCAAAGTCAAAACTGAGCATCCATGTCTTTAAGAGGATCAGTAAAGATAGCTGTCAGCCAATTGAGTGCTTAGGTGGCAGTTATCTCATGTGTATGGCCCTCTTAAAGGGGTTGTTCATCCCTGGGGAACTTTTCTACAGACCCCAAAGTGTGGCCGAAACCGTAGTGCTAAGCATACTTACTTAATCCCCACTACTGTGTCAAGGCTTCATCGCTGCGCCGCTGACTCTGCAGGTCCTTAGACTCTGGTTTGCGTCATATTACTGGGCCAGCCTATCACTGACCCAAAGTCAAACCACATGTTGACATGGGGAAGCTTAGGACTTGTAGAGCCGGGTAGGCAGCAATAGAGGCAGAACCCAATGGCAGGGATCAGGCAAATATAATCACCACTGTGGGTCCAGCCATGCTGTAGAGTCTGTAGAAAAGGTCCCCAGGGGTGAACAACCCGTTTACCACTACCTTTATAAAGCGTAGGCAGATAACACAGGGTCCACCACTAAAAATGATGGGGACAGTTCAGCTTCTCCTCCCTCCTCCCTCCCTCTGCACAGCAGATACAGTATTCTATAGAACAGTGGCTCCTTACTTTTCTTATGTTCAGGTGCCTGCTGGAACGCAAATCTCTGGGCTTGCAGCAACAATATTGCTGCCCTTATCATATAAAAGAAATTTTGAATCGGAAAATAAAAACATCTAGAAAAAGGTTGCGTTAGTATACTGTGTTTTTTAGCCCCATTGATATCAGGCATTGTAATCCAAGTGTAATATGAAGCAGAGAACGTTCCACTTGTCAGCAGACAAGACCTTGCATAAAATGTATAATGAAATACATTCTGTTCACAGTTCACACTCTTGTAGCCTCCCAGCAGCTGGGATATGAGGCCTGCAGGATCTGGTTGCACATCTTCATGCTCTACAAGACTTCAAATTACATATCAATGTTCAGATGCGAACAGCAATATTTCATGAATCTTGTGACATCTCATACCTACTACATGAGTAATCAGTGGTCTGTCTATGTAACTGTGATGGTTCCTGGGGGGAGTGGGGTGTCCAGCTCCAAAACAAGCCAACCCCAGGGAACCACTTCAACCTCTTAAAGGCCATTTTGTGGCTACTGTTGATCAATGTGTTTGTGTGATAACTATAAGGGTCTATTCACACGTTTGCAAGGGTTTTGCGGACCACCAATTGCGAATCCGTAAAACACGGGTACTGGCCATGTCCGTTCCACATTTTGCCGACTGCACTTGGCCGGCACTATGTTAGAAATGCCTATTCTTGTCCGTGGTGGCAGACAAGTATAGGACATGCTCTGTCTTTTTTGTTGGGCCATGGGACGGAACTACGGATGCTGACAGCACACAGTGTGCTGTCTGCATCTTTTGGGGCCCCAAAGTTGCAGATATTTTGCACCATTTGCTATATTTCATAAGGTATTCTCCCTTGTTGGCCAAGTCTTTTATGCTGTCCACACAAAGGTCTTGTCCATAAAATGGCTTCTGATGGAGATTCATGTGACCAGGCTAGTCATTCAGTCTCCTCCACTAAAGTACTCCGCCCCTGCACTAAACTCTCAACATTGCAAGGGCAGATTGCACATGTGGTGGATTTGAGTGGAGAAGGCTGAGGGATGTGTCTGGAGTTAGTTTTGCCTCTTCACATGACCCTCCATCAGCGGCCATCTTATGGACAGGTTTCCTGTGTGGACAGCACTGAATATTTGCCCAACAAGGGGACATACCTTATGAAATATAGCAAACGGCACAGAAAATCAACAAAGGCTGTACATGTAAGTGTTATATAGTCATCTTAAAAACACTAAACATTGGACAAAAATACTGTAGCAAGAAAGTGGCCAACCCCTTTAACTCTAAAATAAATAGGTTGGGGCTGTGACTACCTCCAATTCTACATCCAAGGTAAACTGGACTTAAAGGGGAATTGTGTAGAGTAATGTAGGTGGAGTACTCTTCTAAATTCCAAGGTCTTTGTACTCCCCTCTTATGTTGGCCATATATATTGGTTGACTTTAGACAAGCACTCTTTCGACTGATAGCTATTTCTTCAACCTCCCATACCCATTCACGCCAGGCCAAGCATCCAAGTGTTCACAATGGGACAGGAGAGTAAGCTTTTGCGGACACCCCTGGCACCAGCTTACTTCCTTTGAGACTGAAAGGACTGGGCATGTTGAAATCCAACTGCCTGATCTTTCTATTCCCCCAACATCTGCCATCAGGCAAAATGGTAGACCGGTCTTGCCGAAACTGGTAGGATTTGGACAACATACACTTAATGTGTATGACCACCCTTAAAGGGATTCTCCGGGTTTAGAGCTGAACTCGTAAACACCCAAATTTTCACCCAGGCAGCCCCCAGACAAAAACATCGGAGCATGCCCTGCGCTGAAAAATGCGGGGCAATGGCTCTTTTATTTACAATAACACACGGACGGGCGGAGGCTTCCGTCCAGCAGTGTGTTCGGTGACGTCACCAGCTCAGATGGGCGGACTTTTCTCTGTCCTAGCCATTTTACAGGCTAGGGCAGCGCTAAAGCCCGCTCATCAGTGGCGGTGACGTCACCAGGCTCACTGCTAGGCAGAAGCACCCTTAGCACCCTAAGGAGAGCCCGGTTCGTCACCGGCACTCCAGAAAATGCCATTTCCATGCGCGATTTAGCGCAGGGCAAAGGAGAGCATCGGAGCATGAACTGCCTGGGTGAAAATGGAGGTATGTCCGGGTTCAGCTCTGAACCCGGACAACCCCTTTAAACTGGCCATTCCCTAGCGGTTGGCCGAACACTATCTTCCCTGACTCCCTCCTAACTCCTTCATACACACATTCAGTTCAGCCAAGCATGTATGTGTTGTCAGTGGGGAGAGAGGAGAGGACCACTGCCAGGCAGTTCTGCTAGTGGCTTATCTCCTGCTAGAACATAAGGATCAGGCGGAAAAATTCAGTTTGCTTGATCTTTTTCTCCCCTGACATCATCTGGTAAGAGAGAGTTGGAAGTGCCTCATACACATTAGACTGTTGGCTGAAGCCCTCCTTTAGTGCTTTTTTTTTTTCCTGGATCGGTCATCAGTATCTGATCGGTGGAGGTCTGACACCCGGGACCCCTGCCGATCAGCTTTTTGAGAAGGCAACAGTGCTCTCAGTAGCGCCATGGCCTTCTCAAGCTTTTCCTAGGCGCAGCTCAGCTTCATTGAAGTGAATAGGCCTCAGCCACTATACAATGTAGGGGCTGTTCTTGGTTTGCAGAGGAAAGGCCACAGTGCTACTGCAAGCGCCAGTGTCTTCTCAAACAGGTGATTGAAAGGGGTCCCGGGTGTCAGACCTCCACCAATCAGAAACTGATGATGACCTATCCAGGGGATATTTTAAAAACATCTGTGAAAACCGCTTTAATCTTCACTGTGCAAAGCAAAAATTTCTTTACATTTTCATCCATGGCCATGATGCTTAGATTTGATAACATTGTCTATGCCTACATTTGATAGATTTGTATATGTACAACAAGATAAAGTAGCCACCTCTCTTTTTGAAGAACTTAAACCTTAGTCCTTACTCCCAGTCTTCCATAACAGCGGGCATGTGTAGTCATCCCCAGTTCCAATACCCACCTTGGGACAAGTGGAAAAGTAGAACACCCCTTTAAGCCAATGCCAATACTTTCTAACCCTACCTTGGACATTCCTTCCTTTCCTCTGTTTGGAGATCAAAGTACAAGGAGGAGCAGTTAAACAATTGTAGACCAAAGCTAAACATGGTAGGCCATTAGGACTGTGACAAAGATTGTGTAATCCGATAACGGCATGGGTCTCATGAAGCAGAAAGAGGCTTTTCTTATCTCGTCATCTATTTTCCTTAAGATTTCAAGTTATCTCGAAGATCAGAGATAGCAGTGTTAGTTTTTATACATTTTTTATTTAGACCGGAGATGTTGAAAGGTCCAGATTCCAGGCATGTCCAGTGACAACGTGTTTCCTTTTTGGTTTATAGAGGAGGAGCAATAGTAGAGGTGATGACCCATAAAGAAGTTCTCCTGTAATATGGCTTCAGGTGGTATCAATTGTCAATGATCAGTTCTCTGGGAAACATCCATTCTGTCATATAGTAGGAAACAGAGCAGCTCTACCCAGATTACTGAGCCAAGAACAGAATGTATCTCTGGAACATGGTTGGAAGTTATATTAAGACCCCCTTAGCCATGGGCTGGCCTCTATTATCCCCAAAATACATTCTGGATTGCCCAGCATTAGTAAGTGTACATAGACCTTTCTTAAGATCTGCCTGTCTACTTGTTTATCTATTCGTACATTTGCTCTCATATCTAACCTATATATTACCTATATATCTGATCTAATATCTATCTATATATCTAATCTAATATCTATGTATATATCTAATCAAATATCTATCTGTATATCTAATCTATCTATCTAATCGATCTATATCTACAAGAAAAATACAGCAGCACCAGAAATAAATGCAATAAATGACTGTAGGTGCTAGTCCTGGACACCTGACCAAAAGTCCATGAACTACAAATATTTATAAATACAAGTAAAAATACAAAAATCAACATCCTTCTCCAAAAAAAAAAAAAAATTATGTGCTTTTATTCACACGCCCAGCATTAGAGTTTTTATCAAGCAAGTACATCAGTGTTTGAATGGTATATGGATCTAGATCTTGCTATGTGGTTGCAAACCCAAGTTGTCTCCAATTAACAATAGTTCATCGAAAGTGCCGAGATAGGTCAGTTTATGGCTGATAGTGTTCTATCTGGTATGTGCGTGATGACGTCACCGCACTCACCACATGGGAGAGCGTGGTGAGATCATCGCACATTGCAGACCTTTGGCAGGTCCTGATGAATGAAGATTGAAGAGACTGTGAATGAGGCGATCTGTTTTTTGTTTTGTTTTTTAACCCCTAAATGATCTTCTGTCTTAAGAATGCTATTATTTTCTGATATAACCATGTTATAACGGAAAAAAATCAAGTGAAGTTCGGGTCCCCATTGACTTCAATGGGGTTCGGGATCAAGTTGGCAACTTTGACCTGAAGTTTTGCTTAACCCGGCGAACCCGAACTTCCACGGGTTCGCTCATCCCTACTACCCTGGTCACTTCTTGGTCCCTCTGAACAAGCAGGAAATGCCCACTTAGCCAATTGAAGGCCTCAATGGTGACCCACCTCAGCCAGTGATTGGAGTGGTGAGCATTTCCTGTGTGTAGAGAGGCACCAGGAAAGACCAGTGGTATAATGAGTGGTATAATGAGTGGTTTAATCGGTGGTATACAGTAATAAGGAGCTTCAAAATTGGAGCAGCGGCGGATGGGCGAGTATGAGAATTTTCTCCGGGAAATTTTTGGGAGTGGTTCCCTTACAGGAAATGACTTTATACTTTTCTATGTATAATAATAATCCAGTATACTTGATAAAGTCATTGTCAGGTCCAGTCCTTGCTGGATTCAAATAATTCCCCTGTGGATATATTTAAGGTTTTGAATATGTAGGCAAACAGCAGCTCTCACCAACCTATAAAGTCACCAGGTGCTCAGGAAGTAGTGGCCATTTTCAGATGCCAGTATAAACAAAAGGATCCATCATGTCAAAATCCCAGACACTCCATTACACATTAGATGTTGGCTGGTCCCCAAAAAAGTGTGGGTTTGGCCGACATTCATGAAATGTTTTTGTCCATCTTAACACTTGGCCATTAACACCAGGAGACTCCAACAAGTGAACCGAGGCCTGTTTTTTGAGTCTTTCATCACATCTTGGTTATCAGTGCACATAGAACTAGCTATCTCCTTTATTATCAGATAAAAGATGTAATCACATCGTAAGGTCACTGAGTCCAAAGCTACAAAGTGTCTTGAAGATCGGCATTACAATAAGACAGGCTCAAATACATAGATCTGGATTGTAGAAACTTCTGTTTTTAGCTTAGTCCCGGTATAATAGCCGAGGGGTAGATAAAGATCATCGGCCTTGGTGAAAAATCTGAAACGGGGTCCCCCAAGCATTGCAAATTAGCTACAGTAGTATTTTTGTGACATGGGACAGAGACCTTTTGAGTTCTCAAAGGGTCCTGTGCCCGGTTCCAACCATGTCTGCACCTCCTATAGTTGTGCCTCTGATTATAAGACTCCTCCTAAGAATGGTTCATGAAATTTGCCTTATGGATTATTGGTGGGGTCCCATTAGTATTAAGAAGCCATATGTATTTAATCACCCCCTTTGCAATTATGGGTAACTTGTCAAGCCGCAACCATACATCATAGAACCATCTACCAAATGAGATCTCAGGGTATTCTTCATTACCTTCTTCTAATGATCGATAACTCTTCAAGGCACAAGCATAAGACTATAGTGTTCCTTCCTCTAGTTAGAACATAAGGATTCTTCTCTTAGCTTCTACATTACAGGAAAGCTCATAAAGCACCACCCTACAATTATAGAATTATCTTCCACTTACCAAGATATTAATCCTCCACTGGATAATTGGGTAATTTCTCAAGCCACAACCATACAATGAAGGAATTCTCTTCCTATAGAAACACCATTAGGTTTTTATGCTTCACTCTTTGGATTATGGATAACCTCTTAAGACAAAAATGTAAGATTATGGGGTTCTCTTCCCCTTCACAAAGCTTTCTGTTCCTTCTCTAGACCACCCTCTAAAAGGCTAACTTTAGGCCAAACCATACACTTAGGTACTCCTCTTCCTAATGCAAAGCCATGAGCAGAAACCATCTCAAACCATAGGCCTGGTGGGTCTTTTTCCTATTAAAAAGCTTTTACTATTTCTTCACAGAATTTTGGATTTAGGGCAATATACATATGATCATTGAGTTCCACAGCTATTAAAAACCCACAAAAAAATTACAAGCAGGTAAAGGATGAACCAAAAAATTTACTTGACTCTTGGTGGTCAACAGTTATAAGGTCAATTGAGATTTTCTCTGGCTTCTTACAAAATCCTGCTAATGCCTGGATTTAACTTCTTAGGTCCTTCTTACCCATGTTATATGATATTTTAGGTACTCTCTTGGGAACCTTGCTGTATATCTGTTCTTGGAATTCCCTGAGGGATCTTGCAATGATGTAATGGCCCTAACTTGAAAAAGAGAGAATTGCTAAAGCAAAAATGTACTTTGTTGAGATGCCCCAGAATTGTATTAGTAAAAAAACTCAGAAAATAAGTCTGTTGTGATTTTCATATAATTCCCTAAATTACAATTTTAGACATCAACAACTTAAAGGGGAACTTCAGTGAAAACCAAAGTTACCCATTGTAATTATGTTTCAGAAAGTTTTTTAGAATAATTTACCACTATGATTAAGATTAGTGTCTTAGGGCTGCTTTTATGTCATTTTACCTGGAAAATTTCACTTGCAAAAGCAACAGTCAACATTTTACAAATTGAAAGTCGCTCACTTATTGAGTCATTCAATGCAACTTGAATGGGGTATGAATGATTGCTACTACAACAGTTAGTTCCCCGTTCAGTCTGCATATATCGAGTGATCGGCAGCATGTTGATATGGGGCATTGATTGGAAACAAGTGTTTTTCATTTTCGATCATTGGCCTGGGTAAAAGGGTCCTTAGTAACATTGGACACAGCAAGAGGGTGTCAACTCTGACTCTGAAGCCCTATGCTCTGGTGGATATCCCATAATTTCCACTGAGTAGAAGTAGTGGTAGCTTACATTTATATCAACTATGTCACTTCTAGTACAAAGAGAGGAAGACGATAGAGGCAGTTGGCAAGAATCAGACCTTTTTGGAAATTCTGGTTGAATTTTCAAATTTTATGATGATAACTAGAATGGTATATGAGAGGCAACCCAAGGTCAAATGCAGAATTTTTTAAGACATGGGTTCCAGGTGCCCACAACAAAGACAGAAAAATTACCCTTTGTCCTCATCTGTGTTACCGATTATACTTACTTTTCAAACTTTCTACATATACCTGATCAATTGTTTTACAAAGGATGTTTTTAGAGGGCTTAGGAGAATTCTTAAAAAAGTCAAAGCTTTGTTTTCCTGATACAGACCTCGAAATTCTCTGTTACTCTGTCTTAACACAATAACTGAGTTAGGCCTCTTTCACACTTGCGTTGTTAGGATCCGGCGTGCACTTCCGTCGCCGGGAGGGCCTGCCGGATCCGCAACAACGCAAGTGAACTGAAAGCATTTGAAGACTGATCAGTCTTCAAAATGCTTTCAGTGTTACTATGGCAGCCAGGACGCTATTAAAGTCCTGGTTGCCATAGTAGTAGTGGGGAGCGGGGGAGCTGTATACTTACCGCCCGTGCGGCTCCCTGGGCACTCCAGAATGACGTCAGAGCGCCCTATGCACATGGATCACGTGAGGCGCCCTGACGTCACTCTGGAGCGCCCCGGGAGCCGCAAGGGCGGTAAGTATACTGCCCCCCCGCTCCCCACGACACTTTACCATGGCAACCAGGACTTTAGCGTCCTGGCTGCCATGGTAACCATTCAGAAAAAGCTAAACGTTGCATCTGGTGATGTGCCGAAACGACGTTTAGCTTAAGGCCGGATCCGGATTAATGCCTTTCAATGGGCATTCATTCCGGATCTGGCCTTGCGGCAAGTGTTCAGGATTTTTGGCCGGAGCAAAAAGCGCAGCATGCTGCGGTATTTTCTCCGGCCAAAAAACGTTCTGGTCCTGAACTGAAGACATCCTGATGCATCCTGAACGGATTTCTCTCCATTCAGAATGCATTGGGATAATCCTGATCAGGATGTTTCCGGCATAGAGCCCCGACGACGGAACTCTATGGCGGAAAAGAAATGCTGTGCTGTGCTTAGTACTGCAGTTTAGCCCTATTCAGGACTGATCTGTACCTACGACATGCGACCAATGAACGTGACATCACTGGCCTAGGAAGAGGATGCAGTGCTCACTGCAGTCTCCTCAAGCAGCTGATCGGAGGGGGTGTCAGAAGTCAGACTCACATCCTTCTGATAATGATGACCTCTCCTGAGGATAAGCCATCACAAAATCTCAAAATCTCGAATACCCCCTTTAATGCTGAGCTCACGTCTACATTGGATCCTCGGTCACATGCACTATTAAATATAGCACATTTGCAGTCATTTTTTTTCCAGGAAAATGACAACCGCCAGGACAGAACTACTGGGGACCACGTCTGTCATGTGAAGGATCCGATTCTCCATCATTTTTGGTTTTCTACTTCTATGGCGGAACAGAAAATGTCTAGCGGTAGTCTGCAGCCACCTCTAGAGGGAGCTCACCGCACAGGCTTATACAGCCGCCATTGAACACGGTGATAAGTCACCATGAAGTGAACTCCCCCTAATGGAGGCCCATTTTTTACTTTCACTCAATCTGTTTTCTTCTAAACTGCTCAGAGGGCTTTTACTAGGTACCAGGTAACCCCTCTAAGCCTGGCAGTGGCAAGGAAGAACTGTCAGTGAACTTTGATTTTAAAATTGGGAAAATTGGGGTCCTAGGTTGGAATCCGACCAAGGACAACATCTGCATGGAGTTTGTACAGTGGATATAAAAAGTCTACACACCCCTGTTAAAATGTCAGGTTTCTGTGCTGTAAAAAAATGAGACAAAGATAAATAATTTCAGAACTTTTTCCACTTTTTATGTGACCTATAAACTGTATCACTCAATTGAAAAACAAACTGAAATCTTTTAGGTAGAGGGAAGAAAAAATATTAAAACAAAATAATATGGTTGCATAAGTGTACACACCCTTAAACTAATACTTTGTTGAAGCACCTTTTGACTTTATTACAGCGCTCTTTTGGGTATGAGTCTATCAGCATGGCACATTTTGACTTGTATGTTCTCCTCCTGTTTGCGTCGGTTTCCTCTGGGGGCTTCAGTTTTCTCCCACACTCCAAAGACATTCTCATAGGGAACTTAGACTGTGATCCCCATTGGGAAGTCTGCGGAATATGTCAGTGCTATATAAGTGAGTATAATAAATAAAATAAATAAGAAAAACATCTGCATGGAGTTTGTAAGTTCTCTGTGTTTGTCCTTGGTCGGATTCCAACCTAGGACCCCAGCACTGCGAGGCAACAGTGCTCTTATTTTCCCAATTTTAAAATCAAAGTTCACCGACAGTTCTTCCTTGCCACTGCCAGGCTTAGAGGGGTTACCTGTGGGTACTTGGGTTTCCACCCACAATCCAAAAACATTCAATAGTTTAATCTAAAAATCAGATTGTGACCCCAGGTGATGGCAAGCTGTGGAATGTGTTGAAGCAATATACAAAAAAAATATATATATCACAGTATCAATACTAAACTAATACCTACGTGGTCATCCAAATAGGCAAGTACTCAAGATATCTGGTTGTTAATCTAGACTTCCCTAATGCATCAGCCTTCTCTGTTCCACTTGCCTAAAGAAACCTAAACTGGTAACCACATTGCTTTGCCTAAGAGGCCGACTCAAGGAAGACCTCGTGTTCGATTCCATTACAATACTGAAGCCGAGACCTACGTAGCCAACACGTCTAATCGATAGAAGCAGAGAAAGTCAACATCAATAATGTTTGACTAGGAGAAGATTACGACAAGTTTAGCTTCTAATGTCCAATAGTAAATATCTCAGCTTGAACAAACACATTACAGCATGGAGAACACTGCACACACCACAATGTTCCACATTTGGTTGATAAAAAACAGCTTTTGGGCAGCGATTTCCAACCTTTAATAATTTTCTCCTGATCACCACATAGTTTTTGAACATGCAGCTGGTCCATGTGTTATTGTGTGAACATCACTGCAATTCTCCATTCCATATGATGATGTGCAGAAATATTTCATTTCTCCTGATTCCAATAACTGGAACGCCCTGAAACGGTCTTAAAACATTCCTTACTTTTTGTTTTTTATTCCTGGAATATTTCTTGATAGATGCTTGACTGAGTTGGTAGGGCTTGGCCCAAAAGGGTCATGGTTTACAATCTGGGGGAAGGTTTCTGTAGCAATCTGCCTCCCAGTCAAAGACACACATTTTCTGAATTTTGTGAGAATGTAGTGAAGAAAAAAATCCATGTTCTCTGGGACACATAAACTATAAAATATACATCTTTCTTCAATTATTTATGCTCTTTGGATTGATGTCACAGATTGATAAAGGTGCATGGAAGTATCCAGAGACTGTCGGAGACCATTGGATTGGCGGGGATCGGGTTGTAAAAGATTAAACGAGTGAGTATTGTTTGAGTTGGTGGGCTTGGCCATAGAAGAGACATTGTTGACTGGGAGAAGGTTTCTGTAGAAGCAAGCTGCCTCCCAGTCAGAAGCAAATACTGTATGTCTGAACACGCCTCTTTGAAAGGGTAGGGGAGTCAAAAGCTATGCCCCCTGGGACACATAAACAAAAACTTAAAAATATAAATATTTATTTGATTCTTTACACTGTTACAGATTAACAAAGGTGCATGAAAGTATATAGAGACCATCGGAGACCATTAGATTGGCGGAGCTGAGGTGGGAGAGGATTAAAGAGGACCTTTCATGACTTCTAAAGATATCAACTAAGGATGCTCACATGGAGAGCGGCGCCCAAGGATCTCCCTGCACTTACTATTATTCCTGGGCGCCGCTCCATTCTCCTGGTATAGGCTCCGGTATCGACGCTCACCAAGTTATAGTAGGCGGGGACTTGGTGGAATTGGTTATAGTAGGCGGAGCCTGCCCTTCATCTCCTTATCCCCGGCTGTAGCGCTGGCCAGTCGCAGCGCAGAGCTCATAGCCTGGGAGTTTTTTTTCTCCCAGGCTATGAGCTCTGCGCTGCGATTGGCCAGCGCTACAGCCGGGGAGAAGGAGATGAAGGGCAGGCTCCGCCTACTATAACCAAGTCCCCGTCTACTATAACTTTGTGAGGACAGAGACCGGAGCCTATACCGGGAGAACGGAGCGGCGCCCAGGGATAATAGTAAGTGCAGGGAGATCCCTGGTCGCCGCTCTACATGTCAGCATACTTAGTTGATATCTTTAGAAGTCATGAAAGGTCCTCTTTAATGAGTTGTTTGAGTTTGTGGGGCTTGGCCTAAAATGAGCATGCTTTAGAATTAGACTATTGACTGGGGAAGATTTATGCCGCAGCAAGCTGCCTCCCAGTAAGATATCTCTAAATTTCTCTCTATTTCTAAACCTATTGGTTAGAGGTCGGAGGGACACAATCTATGCTTCCTGGGACACCTAACCTTAAACTATAAAACTTCTCTCTCATTTCTTTACACTTTTTGGATTGATGTCAAGACTAATGAAGGACTGAGTGAACAATTACAGACAAGACCACTGAAGCGATTGATTACCTGTACCAGTCACATGGTCAGACGACACGAGATCACCTGCAAGTAAGGGTACTTTCACACTGGCGTTAGATGCTGATCCGTCTGTTTATTTGCACAGACGGATCCGCACCTATAATGCAAACGTTTGTATCCGTTCAGAACGGATCCGTTTGCATTAGTTTTAAAGAAAAATGACAAAGTCCAAAACGGATCCGTTTTGAATTACATTGAAAGTCAATGGGGAACGGATCCGTTTTCAAATGCACCATATTGTGTCATTGAAAACGGATCCGTCCCCATTGACTTACATTATAATTCAAAACGGATCTGTTAGGCTCCGCCTCTTCAGACGGACACCAAAATGCTGCAAGCTGCGTTTTGGTGTCCGCCTCCAAAACGGAATAGAAGCGGAACGGAGCCGAACTGATGCATTCTGAACAGATCCCTATCTATTCAGAATGCATTGGGGCTTAACTGATCCGTTTTGGACCGTTTGTGAGAGGCCTGAAACGGATCTCACGAACGGAATCCAAAACGCTAGTGTGAAAGTACCCTAAGTAGGCATAGGCCATCAGGGACCATCAGATTAACAGTGCTGGGGTGGGGGATGACTAAAGGGGTCAGTATTGCTTTTAATGTTAATGCATTCCATGCAGTTTTGTATACCCTGGACAACCCCTTTAAGCTGCCCATACACTTGACCTATTGTTTAGCTGACAACTACCTTCTCCAGCTTCTAAGCTCAGGAGAACACTCATGTTGGGTCAACAGTGAGATAAGTGGCTGCCAGACATGTCACTTATCTCTTAGGAAGAAAAAAAAAATCTTGGATGGTCTAAAATCCAAGCCAGTTTGCCAATCTCTGGATTGCTACCCGATCCTGGCAAAATTGGCATGATCTGGCACCAAATGTCTAATGTGAGTGGTTAGGGCATCTTTACGAGCAGGGAGTCCAATCACTGGTCATGGTATGGATGCAACAACTTCCTCATTGCTCAATCATGTCAACTGGAAGCATCATCCGATATGACATCCTAGGACCTCTAGGCGGTGGCCCTAGGAAGCTCCAAGCCAAAATGTGTCAACAATCAGCTAGTGGTCACACAAAAGCAAACCCCAATGTCATCACCCTCCTACCTCCCTATACAGAGGGCACAATTTCCGATTTTGGATATAGACGCAAGGTTGACCCAGATACAACCAGGTTAAGCATAAAAACTTCCTGCTGTATCCGATTTTCTGAATGGCCAACCATGATTCTCCCGCTATTATGTAGCAAGAAAGGTATTCGGGTGCGTCGTTCAGGAGGTGCCTATTTATCAAAAAGGATGAGACTGCAATGAACGACTGACCCAAAGCAGATCCACCATCTGGCAGTGATAAAATGTGACGCTCATTGATGTTTTCCCAACCAGGAAAGGGCTGAACTCATCTGGTCCTAATACCCTAGTAATAAAAATGAGATTAAATAGGGATAATATGGAGTACCACCCTACTCAACTCCTGCCTCTTTGTAGCTCGTAATGGATGGAATTTTCTAAAAGGGGGGGGGGGTTCTAAAATTCTGGCTTGTGTTTCATTATCACTAATTTCCACTAAAGTAGAATGACAGGTATTTATACAACAGTAAAAACACAGAGAGGATATTGTCGGAACATATCGTCCCGCCGCCCCCCCGAGCGTCTCCCATCCCCCCCAACGCCATAAACAGCTCTGGATGTTTTCGTTTTATCAGTAGGAGATCAATTTCCAGGAGAATAATCTATATGACCCATACGTGCCACTAAGGTAATGAATGAGTGGATTGATACTGCACACCATTCCACATTTCCCATCGGAGAGGTCACTACAAGCTCAGACCAGCCTTACATCTATCACAAGAGCCAGTATTTGGCCCCAAGCCTAAGTTGGCCCCATGCTAGATATCTATTAACCGTTAGAATTCACCTATAGGGTTGTTGTTGTTTTTTTCCTTTAAGAAGGTTATAATTTACGCCTTGACTCATTACATATCTTCGTGTTTTTCTGAGACAGAGCTCCAAATTCCCAGCTCTCCTCCTCACAGCCACAGAGTTCGATGATGTGTCCACTTTAGCAATCAGTTTTGTTCTCTCGCTACAAACGCGTCTAAAATAAAAACGGAGCGACTATCTTTCAGCTGCCGTTTCGCGTCTACAGCTCCTATGCAGGCTAATGTGTCTATAAACCCTGTTTGGTCAAGTGTCAGCAAAAAGTAAGGGATATCTAGTAGGCAATATGTCTGTAGGATCAAACTACACAGGATTTGCATGGGAGCTGCAGACATAAAACGGTCAGAAAATGTTCACCTTATTTTTATTATATGTATAGGACCAAAGGCAAAAAAATAAAGGGGGAGAAAGATATAGTCTTATCTAGGCCCCAAAGCATCTGCTATAGTCAGGGGCGTGCACAGATCTCATAGGGCCCCACAGCAAAACCTAGTATGCCCCCGGCAAACCAACCCGCCACCCCCCCCCCTCCCCAGGTGTCCCGCACAGTTTCCCAGTATGCGTGCGTCAATTACTCCCAGCCAATGCAATACACAAAGAGCAATGCCCCAGATTCAGATTCATGATTTTTTTTTTTAGAATAAACGAAAAAAATGTAATTAAAAATTGTAATAAATAAAAGTCGTCCTTGGCCTTCTATAATCGGAAAAAGTGGAGCAGGTGCTTCAAAAATATGCCGCTCATTCTGAACACCATATTTCTCAATGTATTTACACCAGACTATAAGACAAAGTTCAGACTAAGCACCTATATTTCTACACTCAGAAGTGCATGACCATAAGGCAGATTAAGTAGGTTAAAAGATGGCCGCACAATACATCTCAAACTAACAGAAAAACAAAAAAGGGGCTCATTCCAGAAATAGGAATGAAGGAAGTTCTTTGCGCACATTTTTGATCAAAAGTATGTCGGGCCCAAATGCCACTTCACGGCGACTTCCGCACATGAGGAGACTGGTAAGTCCATGAGAGGCAGTATCTGTAGTGTTAGGGACCCATGTGCGGAAGTCGCCGTGAAGTGGCATTTGGGCCCGACATACTTTTGATCAAAAATGTGCGCAAAGAACTTCCTTCATTCCTATTTCTGGAACGAGCCCCTTTTTTGTTTTTCTGTTAGTTTGAGATGTATTGTGCGGCCATCTTTACACCAGACTAGTGGCATAAGTACACTGATCAATCTCTACCCTACAGATCGAAATCACTGCTTTCCTTCATATAATATAACGTGGCTGCCTGAAGCCACCACTAGGGGGAGCTCAGTACATGAGAATGTATACAGTTACCATTGCCTGCAGTGCAATGGAAGCTCTATCAATATCTTTTCACTGGGCTCCCCCTAGTGGCGGCTACAAGAAAATGTAGCGTTTTCATGTCAGGAACAGAAGGAGGAGTTCAGCGATGGGACTCCCTTTTCTCCGGGCCTCATAGCAGTTGTGTGGTCTGCCTCTATTGAAGGTACTAATGGCTACTGTGCAATTGTGCATCTGTAGATACTCCTATGGACTTGACCAAGAAATCCCAATTGAGGTCGTACAATTTTTAACCAATAACCTGACACAGGCTGTCAGGGCATGGTGGGAGTTGTAGTTTTGCAACAGCTGCAGAGCCGCAGGTTGTGGAACATTGGTTTAGCAGCAAAGAAAAAGAAATGGGAAGAACTGAATATAACAGGACCCCAAGGCTTCCAAATATTTTAGCAGAACTCGATCCTGCACCTTTACGGCCTTCACGTACCGCAAAATGTCCCAGCGAATGGTCTGATTCGGGAACGTGAAATGCGCCAGACGTGAAATATGGCAATGGCAACGAGTCCATTACGTCGGATGAAACTGAAAACCACTAGTTTCTGAAACAACGATTAGTTTAGGGGATTATATATCCACATTACACGAGTCAACTGCAGGCTGCTGGAACGAGAGATGTTTGATTTCGCATTGTGGAGACCTCGTAAATCCCCAGTACCACTTTGTAATTTATAATGGATCTGCAATAACGCAAAAGCGCTCAGGCGTGCAACCTCCGGTTAAAGGGACGGCGTCTTACGTAAGAAAATGAAAATCAAAAGCACACAGCTAAGCACTTAAAGAGGTTGTTCCCCCCTCGGGCAGACACCCACCATGGTCAGATGTGTTGAGGGAATCCTACTTACCCGATCCGCCGCTGGCTTCCGGCTTCTTCTCTTCCCTGGCTCCGCAGCAGCTCTCAGATCTCCCTGCATCAACATCCGGTTTTCCGTAGGTCATATGGCCACTGCAGCCAATAAATGACTTGTCCCCCCATGTGTCACCTGACCCAGTGACATGACGCATCCACTGCAGCCAGTTATTGGCTGCAGTGGGCAAATGACCCATGGCATACCGTATATTGATGCGGGGAGACCTGAGAGCTGCTGCGGAACCAGGGGAAAGAAGGAACCAGAGTCAGATAAAGTAAGTATGATTCCCTCTATAGGTCTGACCATACCGGGGGTCTACCTGAAAGGCCCCTAGGGATAAAACACCGAAACGTGTCCGAAACACTGCAGAGTATATACAGGGGTATCCCCCTCTCTGTGTGGATGGAGCAGACATGGTCCTTTACACCAGACCTTTATAATGTCTATATCAATATAGCAGAGCTAAGTTTGTCATTTAAAGTTTGAAATACCTAATAATTCATAGTTATAGCATACAATTGGTGTATCAAATAAAAAAATGGGAAGAACAGAATTCGACAGGACCCCATCCCTGGGGGCTTACCCCTTCATTTACACACCTTCAGCCACTGTCGTCCAATCAGCTCACTCCTCCCTACACACCCATGTTCAACATGTCAAAGAAAAGGAATGGGAACTGAAATTCAACATGCCTAATCTTTCTTTCCCCGACTTCCCCTGTTTTGGGAGCTCCCCATACACAGTCGACTGTCGACAGTCCCACCATAAACTGCTCCCTCCCGACTCCCCCGTACACCTACAGGTTTGGTTCGGCCGATCGTGTTTGTCTATTCAATGGGGAGAAAGACGCTGCCGGTGTTTTGTCTTTATTCATTTGTTTATTTATACATTTAGTGATATATATATTTTTTTTTTATGAAATATCCCTGAGGAGTGGGGGGATGGGTTGGGGTGAATATGGAAATGTATGAAGTCATTTTTCTTGTGTTCTTTTTCATAAGGAAGATATATGTGTCTAGGTATATACATGTGAAGATACGTGATGTATCCAAAAAGGGAGAAAAATGTAATAAAAATGATGTGTTTAAAATATATATATATATATATATATATATATATATATATATTGCAGATTTTACTTGGGGCAGAGATATTGGGGGTCATTTATCACTTCATTCCGGTCTTTGATATCTCCTGCGATGTCGAAGAATACACCTAATGTTTTTGGACGTGGCACAGGGTATTTTTAATCAAAGTTATTTGCAAAGTTGCTTCAATTCTTATTGGACATGCTCTGGAGCACAAAAAAAGCAGCTTGCAAAAGTATTCATACCCCATTGCTTAAAAAAAAATAACGTCTGAAAAGTCATCAGATCCAGAAAAAAAAAAAAGAAAGAACAAAAAACGGAAAACTGAGCGGATAACCGGTGGCTGTACTTGATATCGTCCAATACATTGTAGCATGTCAAGCTTCCGGATGAGAGCAGGGGCTGGTGTGCAGCGTCATGGTATCTGCGGTGTCAGTAATTCATCAGGATTGTCTGTCCCTCGGTGACAAGCCTGGCCGTGTGGATTTGTCATTTACATAAAGTACAGCGCCCTCATTCATCATCAGTGCCCCACTGGTGCCCATATTACTGCTGAGCTGTCAGTTTTAAAGGGCCAGCGCTTATCAATTAGCTATTTTGGGGTTTAAAAGGTTTTTCTTTTAAAGTGGCGGTAATAAATCACTATACGGACAGCGGTAAGCTTTGATTATTCCCCTCCCAAGGCGGCTGTCAATCTGACAGGTTGTTCCGGATAAAGTGTAAAGTGCTTTGATGATAGCTGAAGAATCCAAGATTACATAAAAGCCAGGCACGGGATTATAAGGAGGGATTCAAAAACTCATCTTGAAATACCCTATTGGGGAGGACCGGGCCCCCGTTCATCTTTCACAGACCAAGTGCCCAAACTGCAACCTAAAACCTACGATTTATCGCAAAGGTGCCAGCACGGCAATTTACCCCAAATACTGAAAAATTCCGGCCAAGTTAAGTTGTGGGGACGTCACTTAAGACTGGCCCCAGTAAAATGAATGCCCCATTAGTGGCCCCCAGTATTAATGCCACAGTAGTGGCCCCCAGTATTAATAAGGCCTTCATTAGTGGCCCCCAGTATTAATAATGCCCCAGTATTAAAAATGCTCCCGTAGAGGCCTCTAGTATTAATAATGCCCCAGTAGTAGAACCCAAAATAATAAGGCCCCTACTAATGGCCACCAGTAGAATTAATGTCCCCATTAGTTGCCTCCAATATTAATAATGTTCCACTAGTGGCCCCCAGTATTAATAATGCCCCAGTAGTGGCCCCTAGTATTAATAATGCCCCAGTAGTGGCCCCTAGTATTAATAAGGCTCCCATTAGTGGCCCACAGTCATAATAAGGCCCCATTAGTGGCCCCCAGTCATAATAATGCCCCAGTAGTGGCTCCTAGTATTAATAATGCCCCAGTAGTGGCCCCTAGTATTAATAAGGCCCCCATTAGTGGCCCCCAGTATTAATAATGCCCCATTAGCAGCCCCCTAGTATTAATAAGGCTCCCATTAGTGGCCCACAGTCATAATAAGGCCCCATTAGTGGCCCTCAGTATTAATAAGACCCTTATTAATGGCCACCATTAAAATTAAAGCCCCCATTAGAGCCCCCTGGTATTATTTTTCCTCCTTTAGTGTCTCCCAGTATTAATAAGAGGCCACAGTATTGTTAATTCTCCCTTCCCCTCTGTTCATCCATTTGATGGCACTGCGGTAAGCACTCGTTGCTCACTGGATGTACAGGACAGGACCTGCTCTCCAGCGTGATGACGTCTCACAGGTCCTGCTACTTCCAGTCAATGCTGTGATAGGTTATCACGCTGGAGCGCAGGTCCCGTTCGGTACATCCAGTCAGCAGCGAGTGTTCACTGCGGCGCCATCAAATGGATGAGGTGAGTTTTTTTTTTTTAACACAAGCAGAAAAGAGGGAAGGGCAAAGGCTGTACTCATGAGCGCTCCACCATGGGAGCGCTCATTAGTAATATTGCACAGGTGCCAACCCTACGCTTGGCTCTGGGTGCCGCCTCTGCCACACGCTCCATGGGTTCGTCACCACTGATCTATCAGATATGTAGTGGACAGGAGAGCAGGTACAAAGAGTGCGTTTTGCTTCGGAAGACCTGGTATGTCCATGTATTACAGGTACACGACACTGACTCCAGTGGACACTGTGTAATACAACATTTCTCCTGCGGTGGCGCTGCAGATTAATTAAATTCTTGCTGCCAGATTCACCACACACTACCGCCGATTGCTGAAAGAACAACCACGGATCCAGCTGATCGTGAAGGACCAAAAAGTGAATGTCCAAAGTGGACAAGCCCTTTAGCTATGAGGGATAAAATGTTATATTCCAGAAGAGAATGCAACAAAATATAACATATTTCTTTAACTTACAAGTCTATGGTTAAAGAGAGTGTCCGAGATTATGATATTTGTAGCCTATCCTTGGGGGTCCGACTCCCGACATCCTTGACGATCAGCTATTTGACGAAGCTGCGGTGCTCCGAGCACTTAGGCCTCTCCCTAGGCCAGTGATGTTACATTCACCAGTCATATGGAATAAGAACAGCTCATTCCCATTCAAGTGGAAAGGGCTGAGCTGCAATACCAAGCACAGCCAGGATACAATGGATGGCGCTGTGCTCGGTAAGCTGCGAGAAGGACTGCAAGCACGGAGGCCTTCTGAAAAAGCTGATCGGCGGGGGTGCCGGCAGTCAGACCCCCACCAATCTGATATTGATAAATATTAAACACCCGGTTTTATATCATATGTGATCATCCTAATAAAAGGCTATGGAACTTTCTCATATTATTTTTGCTTTAATTTGTCACCATTTTCACAATCATCGCTTACAGTCAGTGAATAGAATAATCTCGTTTAAATCCAGAGGCTGAAAACCTGTACAGGCGTATGGATCAGTTCGCACGTGGTGGACAATTTCTGCCGTGGAAAATGTGCAGCAAAATAAATTTTTCTTACATGTGGATTTTGTCACGGAGTTGGCTGAGGATTCGCCTCCGATTTCACCCTGATTCTTCGCAAAGCGTAAAATCCGCAGAGAAAATCCCATTTACCGGCTGACTTTTTTTCAGCCCCAATGCACTTGTACTGTCCTGTAAACTGCCGATTGAGCCCAATACTTCTCACAGCTGAGGGTTTGTTACAATTGTATCCAGTCCAGACAATCATGAGTCTTTCAGACTGATACATTTTAGCTGGACTGACACATTGTAACAGACAGGGCAGTAAAGAGGTCTGTGCTGCTGAAGCAATTCCCTCTCTTACATCTACGCAGGTTTTCAGCCTCTGGGTGTAAGGATGTTTCCATTCACTGAGAGCATGCAGAGATCCTGATCACAGTGAGCAATTGAAGCATAAAGTATATTTGGAAATTGTAGAACGTTCTAGTGAAAGCCTTTCCAGAACCCACGCTTATCTTGGTATTCAGAAAGGGCCCCATCAAGAGGTTGCTATGGGGCCCCACACTTGGGACCCCTGGGGGGGGGGGCATTGCAATCTTGGGTATGGGGTTTTGTGATTTCTTTTTAAACCCTTGCTTGGTTCAAAAAATATCAAGTACATTTCATGGCCTGGTCTTATCTAAAACCACAAATGACAAACTCAGCTCCTCTACATCTGCACTTTATCAGCCCCGGACATACAGTACGGGGCGGCTGTGGGCTATCTGTGCATTGTGCTAACAAACATGTTTAGGTCTGCTGCATCTGACAAACTCAGCTCTGTACAAGTAGAAGCTGTGAGGCGCTGCTCCTGGATTCCTGCGGACACCTGAGCCCCGGGCCCTTCAGAAGTGTCTATAACCCGATACCTGACCATTAGCACAAAATATTACAGGGTTCGAGCTCCCAGTGTAAACCACCATCCATTATCATATCCACCAGTAACCGAAACCAGAGGAATCTCCAAATAACGCAGATGTGGTGATTTATTGTGACAGGGGACGGGACCCTGGACAGCTGACCCCCCCACATGTACAGTACCATACACAGAACGCTGGAGCACGCCCATTATATACTGTACAGGTATTTCCCCCAAATACAATCACTATGGTGGCCAGTATATCTTCTGGAAGGGCGGTGAGATCTGTGAGCGCTATATTCATATTTCTACTGTGACATTACAAAGCACTATCTATCTATCTATCTATCTATCTCATATCTATCTAATCTCTATCTATCTCATATCTATCTCATATCTATCTCATATCTATCTATCTCATATCTATCTCATATCTATCTATCTCATATCTATCTATCTAATATCTATCTATCTATCCATATATCTCATATCTATCTATATCGTATCTATCTATATCGTATCTATATCGTATCTATCTATATCGTATCTATCTATCTATCTATCTATCTATCTATCTATCTCGTATCTATCTATCTATCTATCTATCTATCTCGTATCTATCTATCTATCTCGTATCTATCTATCTATCTATCTCGTATCTATCTATCTATCTCGTATCTATCTATCTATCTATCTATCTCGTATCTATCTATCTATCTCGTATCTATCTATCTATCTCGTATCTATCTATCTATCTCGTATCTATCTATCTATCTCGTATCTATCTATCTATCTCATATCTATCTATCTCGTATCTATCTATCTATCTATCTCGTATCTATCTATCTATCTCATATCTATCTATCTATCTCTATCTATCTATCTATCTCGTATCTATCTATCTATCTCGTATCTATCTATCTATCTCATATCTATCTATCATATCTATCTATCTATCTATCTATCTATCTATCTATCTCATATCTATCTATCTCTATCTATCTATCTATCTATCTCGTATCTATCTATCTATCTATCTATCTATCTATCTATCTCATATCTATCTATCTATCTATCTAGTATCTATCTATCTATCTCGTATCTATCTATCTATCTATCTATCTATCTATCTCATATCTATCTATCTATCTATCTATCTCAGTATCTATCTATCTATCTCATATCTATCTATCTCGTATCTATCTATCTATCTATCTCGTATCTATCTATCTATCTCGTATCTATCTATCTATCTCGTATCTATCTATCTATCTCGTATCTATCTATCTCGTATCTATCTATCTATCTCATCTATCTATCTATCTATCTATCTATCTCATATCTATCTATCTATCTCATATCTATCTATCTATCTATCTATCTATCTATCTATCTCATCTATCTATCTCGTATCTATCTATCTCAGTATCTATCTATCTATCTATCTATCTATCTCGTATCTATCTATCTATCTATCTATCTATCTCATATCTATCTATCTATCTCTATCTATCTATCTATCTCATTATCTATCTATCTCGTATCTATCTATCTATCATATCTCATCTATCTATCTCTATCTATCTATCTATCTATCTATCTATCTATCTATCTCATCTATCTATCTATCTCATATCTATCTATCTATCTCATATCTATCTATCTATCTCATATCTATCTATCTATCTATCTCGTATCTATCTATCTCATATCTATCTATCTCATATCTATCTATCTCAGTATCTATCTATCTCGTATCTATATCTATCTATCTCATCTATCTATCTCTATCTATCTATCTATCTATCTATCTCGTATCTATCTATCTCGTATCTATCTATCTATCTATCTATCTATCTATCTCGTATCTATCTATCTATCGTATCTATCTATCTCGTATCTATCTATCTCATCATCTATCTATCTCTATCTATCTATCTATCTCGTATCTATCTATCTATCTATCTATCTCATCTATCTATCTCGTATCTATCTATCTCATCTATCTATCTCGTATCTATCTATCTCGTATCTATCTATCTCGTATCTATCTATCTCGTATCTATCTATCTCGTATCTATCTATCTCGTATCTATCTATCTCGTATCTATCTATCTATCGCGTATCTATCTATCGCATATCTATCTATCTATCGCATATCTATCTATTGCATATCTATCTATCTACTATCTATCTATCTAATATCTATCTATCTATCCATATATCTCATATCTATCTATCTCGTATCTATCTATCTCGTATCTATCTATCTCGTATCTATCTATCTCGTATCTATCTCGTATCTATCTATCTCGTATCTATCTATCTCGTATCTATCTATCTCGTATCTATCTCGTATCTATCTTGTATCTATCTATCTATCTATCTATCTATCTATCTATCTCGTATCTATCTATCTCGTATCTATCTATCTCGTATCTATCTATCTATCTCGTATCTATCTATCTATCTCGTATCTACAGATCTATCTCCTATCTATCTATCTATCTATCCATTTATCTATCTATCTAATATTAGAAAAATGAGGCAGTACTCCAGCTATGGACCCGCTTTTTCACCCCAAACGCAACGTTTCAGCCCAGCACAATGAGGCCTTTCTCAACAAAATATGTTGTGTTCATCTATTTCTATCTCCTTTATCTGTAGTTCTTCCATGCTGTATTCTCTCTACCTCTTTTCCTTTGTTCTCTCTCTTCTGTCTTTCTGTCCTTCTTGTTAGTAGCACTATATCAGCGTTATGCAGAATGTGGCAGTGCTGTGGTGAGTTATATGGATGGGCCTTTTAGCTCAGGGCAGCACCGTCATATACCACAGGCTCCAGTGAGTCACTGCACACTGTAATACAGGGGTATACACACCTAATAATCCTACAACATTAATAATCCCAGCTATGGAGATAGTATATGAAGTAATGGCGGAGGAGCTGCACCCCTGCCTAGCCCTTACTCATGTTTATCTATGTGTCCCATCCTTCCCATTGAAAAATGAGCTTTACATTGAGGTCGACCCACGAGAACAGAGACGGTTCTTCATATGCGCACCGGGCATATCCAGCAATGATCTCACTGCATGCTTCTTTCATTAGCCATAGCTTTATACTGATAGGACTTTACATGCAGCGTCCAGGACAGAAGCAGCGGTGGGTTTCTTCTACTCAACAAGTCATAAATATGGCTGAGCAGAAACCACATCAATGGGAGGGTCTGCTGTGGACCCTGGGAACGATGGACACCAAGGTGGGGGGTGCAGAAGAGTTCTCGGTCCGTGCCCCTCCGCAGTGACTGGTTTAGGTCTCTAGTAATGGTGACTACGAGAAGATGCAGGAAACAAAACATGGGACAAGTAACAAGAAACTTACTAATAAATGTATCATATGTTCTGTCACCTCAAATATGTGGACTGGATTATAGGAAGGGAGGGAGCAAGAGGCACATGCCTTGTGGCCACCATCCAGGCTGGTTCTCTCTCTATCTACAGTATCTATATCTATCTATCTATCTATCTCTATGATCTATCTATCGCTATGAATCTGATCTATCTATCTCTATCTACCTATTTGTATCTATGTCTATCTATCTACTTATCTTTATCTGTGTACTATCTATCTATCTAATATCTATCATCTATCTCTCAAATCAAATCAAATAAGCTTTATTGGCAGGACTA
This sequence comes from Bufotes viridis, assembly GCA_033119425.1. Classification (NCBI taxonomy): domain Eukaryota; kingdom Metazoa; phylum Chordata; class Amphibia; order Anura; family Bufonidae; genus Bufotes; species Bufotes viridis. The sequence continues at coordinate 33,487,026 of CM065589.1, forward strand.
AATACATTTTAGCATTGCCAAAGCAAGTGGGAAATAATCGGGTAGGGTTGGGGGATGGGGACATGTCCAGGGTGGGGATATAGGAGTCCATGTTACATCAGGCTCCTCTCAGTCTATGGCAGGCAGTAACATATTGTGCTGCTATGGCTGCAGTGTTCTCCTCTTCCCCCAGCAGTATGGAGAGTCTCTCTTCCTCCTCCATGGAGGTGAAGTCTGGGCAGAGATCAGACAGTCTCCTGAGGTGAGAGTCCCTCACTGCTGAGTATTTGGGGCACCGCAGCAGAAAAGGAGCCTCATCCTCCACAACCTCCTGGTCGCACTGCGGGCACAGTCTGCTCTCCCTGGGCTGGTACCTCTGTCGGTGACGCCCAGATTCAATGAGCAGGCCATGGGCGCTCAGTCTGTAGCGGCTCAGGATCTGTCTGTCTCTTGGATTGGGGAGTTTTAATCTGAGTACTGGGTCCCGTACACTCTATCTATCTATCTATCTATCTATCTATCTATCTCTACTTATCTGTATCTGTGTACTATCTATCTATCTCTCATTACTACAATGAGCAGGGACACTTATGAGACCCCTACCTAAATGGGGTCCTCTAATGGCTGTTCAGAAGACCTATCCCATCACGAAGAAGTAGAGCAGCATGAAACTCTGACAGACCACAGTGGACAGAGCCACGCTCCGGTATGGTCACCTCTCCTAGATGTGGCAAGTGATTTTTATAGTATAGTGTCCAAGTTTACCCTACATGGGTCAACACGAGCCATAAGTCATAGGTTATAATACTGTGTCCCGTATACTGAATTGACGGCCGTGAATCTGGTGTTTTTGGAAAGATTGCCTGTACTGTACCTCGGGGATGATGACTGAAACCACTCCTGTCAGGCATCTATTACATGTCTAGGGAGAAAGCTAAGGACTGGGTGGTCCCACAATATAAGACGGTTAGCCTAAAATAGCTTCCTGAAGACTCTCTAGTAATTAGGTTTCTGCTTCTACCTCACAAGGATGGGAACCTTCAGATGTGAATGTAATGTAGACGTTCAAGTTGTTAAAGGATAAAACAATGTTATTTCATCCAGACAGTTCAGGCCGAGATAATATGACAGAAGAAATGAGACTAAAATCAGAGCAAAGTCCTGTCAGTGATTTACAAAACCACAAACTATAATTGCCCGGCCCCATTACTCCTCCTGTCAGTCTACACAGAGCATCTCCCATCTTCATCATCATCATTTTCATCATCAGTCAAACATGGTAATTGTGAAGTCCATGATACATTATATTCCCATCATCCGAGGTTATACAGGCACTTCACAAGATACAGATGTCCAAGAACAGACAAGACGAGGATCCCATTATCCTACTTTACATGTGACACTGTTTAAATAAGGCTTTTATGATAAAAATATTTAGGGTGTTATTTTTTATATATTTTGCTACCTCCCACATACAAAAAACTGCAGTGCAGGAAATATGTCAGTGCTCACACTGGCCACTAGAGCAGAGAAAATCAGAAGAAATGTCCTCCTTTTTGCAAATCACTTGCCAGCTTTTCTGGATAGACTAGGACTGAATGAACAGAGTCACATCATTATCACAATGTATAACACTGGAGGCCTAGACAAGGCAGGATAATAATGCTATACATACCGAAAAGGCTGTGTATGCAGCTACCTTGTCTCTCCTTCTTTAATGAGGGGGAGGCTTTACTCCAATAACTAAAAATGATGTGGGGGACAGACAACTTACATATAAGACATTGCCTTTAAGGTGGCCATAAATGTGCAGACTTGCCCCCAATCTCGGCAAGATCATTAACCATCAGGATTATTGTTAGTGACCATTGTTTAAGTTGAATCCTTAGTAATTATCACTAGAGGGGTTGTCCATCTGGACAGCTTCCCCTCAGAAAGATAGCAATAGCTTATAAAGTTCTGTGGGTCACCCCATCGGAGAGGAGATGTTGCATTACATGGCGCCCATTCCGAACAATGGACACCATGTACTACGCGATCATGTCCTTCCTCTAGAGTGGGACCAGATCTTTGTAGTGGCTCCCAAACCAACTCAGGCTGCTTAAAGAGGTTCTCCAGGTCTCTGAAACGTTCAAATTTATCCTCGGTTTTACAATGCTATCATCAACTTCGAGCACCATGCCTGCTGATAAAATAGGCTACAGATGAAAGTCAACGGACAGGTTTGGTTTTTCATGCCGTGTGGTGGCTTTCTGGGTACTCCGTCCCCTAGCCATTATGTACCATACATGCCAGTGACTGCTCTATTACACTTCTGCAAAGATGATGTAGACATACAATAAAGGTGCCCATACACCTTTCATAGCTGACAGCTAGTCCTCCTAAATTTCCCATTTGGTTTGGCCAAGCGTGCATTGTTTTCAAAGCTGTTGCGAGACACCTCTGGGGACTGCTTATCTCCTGGGAGAACTAAAGTATAGAGCCCTGAAAATGACCTTGCCCGATCCTTCCCTTCCTCCCCACAGTAACTGTCAGGGAAGAGATGGGAGGCCCCCATACACTTTAGATACCCAAAATCGTCAGGTTCAACTGATGATAATCTAATGTTATGGAGAAGTTTCAGTCCAATCCAGGAGACCATCTGTCTTTCATATTTCAAATTTCTGTCTTTCAAAATCCAAAAAGTACCGTATATTGTCAGAAGTGCATATCTAGGTGCATTGGCTCCTAATATTCATCTTGATCTATCTGCATATAACCCCTTGGTTTAATTAGATCCTTCAACACAAGTCATAACTTGGTCAAGTAGTCAAATGAACCACTAACCCAAAATTACAGTATCTGGTTCCAGCGTCAAGACATAGTGACCACCAGAGATTTCGTCGAGGAGCATCTTCAACCACAAAGGACATACATGGACCTGTACCTATGGTTTGGAAGCAAAAATATTAGGGAACTGCTTTCGACATTATGAGAATGCATAGAAACATCACTTCTATCTGGTGGCCTTTGAAGGCCATCATCCACCTTTGGGTCACTCAAGTTGTGCATTATTGTGTTGTTAGTACTGCTGTGAGCAGTTTACATGAGGTACAATGGTAAAATCATCCAAACATAGACAACATTTATGGAAGAGAAGAACGGACGTTCAACACAGGGAAAGCAGGAATATCAAGGGAACTGTTAAGAGTATGGAGAGATTACACGTGTGGCTTCCAATTCTTTATATGTAAAACACATTGCTGGCGGGCTGGACATGCACTATACTGCTCTGGGCAATTTCAACCCTCCGCATATTATTATGATATAAACCAGAATTTCACGATAGTGTATGGGAACGTGGTGTGCTCATCTTCTTAGGATGGAGAGTCCTGTAGCTGAATGAGACACATACTAAACTACTGTGCAATCAGGGGCGTAACTACCATAGCGGCAGACCATGCGACTGCTATGGGGCCCAGGGCAAAAGGGGGCCCACTTGGGATCATCTCCTCTTCTACTGGGGGCGAAAACTTGGTCAAGACTCTAGCCTCTAAATGAACAACTTTTAGAAAACGAGGCAGTGAAAAAAATGGCCCAAGGGTCATTGAAAGGGGTTTAGACGGAAACCCTTCTGTCCTGTGTGGGGGCCTTGTTTGATCCTTGCTATGGGGCCCTTACTTCTCTATGTACGCCACTAAGTGCAATGGTGACCAATGTAATCCATGAGCACAAAACCCAAGAGTAGTGAAGGAGAGCCTACAACCATAAACCCCTTAAAGGGGCTCTCCGGTCCCATAATGATTTGTTTTTAATGTTCATTAAGTACCCGATATACCTGTTTTTTCATGTCAGAACTTTCTTTCCCCTGCTCTCAGCATCACTGCATCCTGCCAGGATGTTTACATGCTGAACTTCCAGTTTTCATCAATTTCCTGATGGGTTTTCTAACCAAACCCGTAATGCTTTGCCCCGCAATGTTTCTTTGATTGACAGGGCCTGTCTTCAAGAACTCAACAGAAATTAGCTAAGGAGGCACAGAGGCCCCTATCTCTCCTTTGCCATATCAATCAAATTTTTAAAAAGAGTCCAAAGTCATAAATTTAGGATACTTTTTTATAAATAAATTTTTGAATGTATTTAAAATTAAAAGGGTTTTTCTGAGATTTTTTTAACTGATGACCTATCCTCTGGATAGTATGAAAGTAATCCCAGCAGATGTTTTTCAATTCAGCACAGTGTATTCTCTAATTCAAGCATACAGATATAGTTTTACAGGACGCGTTTCGGCCTGTCCAGCCTTCCTCAACTGATCTAAAAAATGACCAGCTGTTTATGGGACTATTGTATCTTTTTCACCAGTGCTTTTGATTTCGATTGTTTTTTTTACCCTTTCTGTTTTGTTAATGAGCTGATGACGTCACTTGCATGGGACCTGATTACTTTGCCTATAAAATGATGCCGACTGGTCATTTTTTATATCAGTTGAGGAGGGCTGGACGGCTGAAACGCATCCTGTAAAACTACATCTGTATGCTGGAATAAAAGAATACATCGTGCTGAATTCAAAAACGTATGCTGGGATTACTTTCATATTGCTCTTGGGGAACGCCCCTTACTGTGCAGTGTAAGCTACGGACCGAGTGCTGTTAAAATGTTACCACTACCCTCAGGATAGGTCATCGAGTATCCGATTGGTGGGGGTCTGACATCCGGACCCCCACCAATCAGCTGTTTGAGAAGGCAGCGGCCCTCCTGTGTGCGTCGCGGCCTTCTTGCAGCTTACCAATCACAGCGCCGTCCATTGTATAGTGGCTGTACTTGGTATCGCGCTCAGCCTCATTCACTTCAATATGGGCTGAGCTGCCTGTAGGCCACGTGACCGATAAACATGACATCGCATGGCCTAGGCCGGGCATGTCCAAACTGCGGCCCTCCAGCTGTTGCAAAACTACAACTCCCAGCATGCCCTAATAGCTGTATGCTATGCAGGCATGCTGGGAGTTGTAGTTTTGCAACAGCTGGAGGGCCGCAGTTTGGACATGCCCGGCCTAGGCAATGCTGCGAGAAGTTCGTTGTGACCACAGGTGCCTTCTCAAACAGCTGAATAGCGAAGGTCCCAGGTGTCAGACCCCCACCGATCAGATACTGATGACCTATTCATAGGTCATCACTTAAAAAATCCCAGAAAACCCCTTTAAACCAATTTACACCAATTTTTTCCCCATTCCTATTCAAATGTATTCGTACAGAAATTACAGAATACTACAAATAGTGCAGGGTTCTGGACGCGAAGAAGAAACCTCCTGACGAGGGGTTGTTTCTTGTCAGATGTCAGGGAGGGATCTTATTTCATGTACTATGTTATTTGGGAGACTTATATAAGCCTTCAGATCACGGAGGTTAATTGTGAAGCCTCTGGGCAGCAGAGCGAGGACCTCCGAATGTAACATGTCCAGTAAGAGAGGAGAAAGGTTGCATGACTGGTTTCTCGGTATCGGTATATAGAATGTAGGAATTTCATACAAACCCCATATAAAAAACACGACATAATGAAAAACATGACATAACAAATCAATCAAAAGTCCCAAAAAACCCTAAATGACGCTCCATACTGATGCAGAACATGTGCCCGAGCGCTGAAATCTCAAGTATCAGTATCAGTCTGCCATAATTATGGACTCCCATGAATCAATGTTCTTTAACCCTTTCACACTATTTTGGGCCATATTTTTTGTTTATATTTTAAAAGCCATAATTTTTTACAAATTTTCTTTGATATGAGTGTTTTTTTTTTTGCAGGATGACTTGTATTAGGGTCACACGTCCGTGGAGTGTTGCGGATCCGCAAATTGCGCAACACACCCGGCCGGCACCCCCCATAGAAATGCCTATTCTTGTCTGCATGCTGAGGACAAGAATAGGACATGTTCTATCTTTTGAGGAGCGGAAGTTCGGGGCCGCGCTCCGCAAATGCGGAAGCGGAGAGCACATAGTGTGCCCTCCGCTTCACGTCCGGCCCCATTGAGAATGAATGGGTCTGCACCCGTTCCGCAGAATTGCAGAACGGATGCGGACCTCTTTGCGGACGTGTCAATGAACCCTTATCAAGGCCACCATTTTGGGGCTACAGCTAATATATTGCATGACTTTGATTCACTTTTTTGATGGTGAGGGTATGAAATAACACAGGAATCCTGCCGCTGTTTTTTGGGTTTTGTTTTTTAGGCGTTCACGGTGATATGATAAGATATCTTTATTCTGCAGGTCAGTACATTTACTAAGATACCAAATATAATTTACCCATAACATTTTAGTTTTTCACTTTTTTATGTACATGATAAATATTGTGTTCATGTTGCTGAATGAGGCTTTATACGGATGTGGTGACACCAACTGTGTACATCTTTTTTACTTGCCTGTGTAAGGAAGCATAGGAACCCGCCTGAACTGAGAACACCTTGTCGCTTGGTAGGTGGGCACAGATGTATTTTGATCAAAATGTATTGACCAAGTGTCTCAGATTTTATCAATAGAGTGAGGGCTTAGTCCATATGTTATGCTTGCATCCACTATTATAGTGCATTATTTTCTGTGATTTTGTAAATGTAGCCATATACATCCGCGCATTTAATACCATATCGTGCAGGATGGTTTATATATATATCGTTTTTTCTGTGATTTGAATACCTGTGTAACTGAAAAAGGCAAATGTTTTTGTTTTTCCCTGATTTTTTTATTTTTCAAAACTTTTCCATTGGCCCTTTGAGGACATGACATCCCTGTGATCACGTCATAGGGGAGCAATAGCGTGAGACCGGCAACACAGATATCACTGACTGGGATCAGCGGTGTTATACAGCCAGCAACCGCAAATGAGCATGCACCATTATTCCTGAGATGCAACAGTATGGCGCTGCGCATTACATACCTTCCTGCTGCTGCACAGTGCTGTCTAATACACACCTTCTTGGCGCAGGGCGAGAAGAGGGGATTTGGACTATGTAATATGTATGATCAATCTATTTAGATATCTCTTATATCTATCTATCTATGGCCTCATGCACACAAACGTATTTTCTTTCCGTGTCCGTTCCATTTTTTTGCGGACCTTATATGGAACCATTGATTTCAATGGGTCCGCAAAAAAAAACTGAAGTTACTCCGTGTGCTTTCCGTATGTCCATATTTCCATTGCGCAAAAAAATAGAACATGTCCTATCATTGTCCGCATTACGGACAAGGATAGACACTGTTCTATTAGGGGCAGCTGTTCCGTACCGCAAAATAAGGAATGCACACGGACGTCATCTGTATTTTTTGCAGATCCATTTTTTTGCAGATCGCAAAATACATACTGTCGTGTGCATGAGCCCTAATTCACATTTTCTGATTTTGCTTTCTATCTTTCTTCCTTTCTCATTATCTATCCATCTAAAAAAATTATTTCCATGTGTCTATCTATCTCACATTCTTCTTTTTTCTTAATTTCTGTTTCATTATCCATCTATCTTACATAAAAAAAAATATATATATATCTATCTATCCATCCATCTCATATCTATCTTCGTTCTTTATCTTTTTCATTATCCATCTCACATTTTTCTATTTTTCCTCTTTCTATCTTTCTGTTTCATTACCTGATTGCCTATCCATCTTATATCTAAATACAAATATCTATTATCTATCTGTTATGTCTATCTATCTATCTATCTATCTCCTATATATCTATATATCTTTTATCTATCTATCTATCTATCTCCTATATATCTCATATCTATCTATCTATCTATCTATCTATCTATCTATCTATCTATCTATCTTCTATCTTCTATCTTCTATCTATCTATCTATCTATCTATCTCCTATATATCTATATATCTCATACCTATCTATCTATCTATCTATCTATCTATCTCCTATATATCTATATATCTCCTATCTATCTATCTATCTATCTATCTATCTATCTCCTATCTATCTATCTAGACATGCGCACAGACACCAGTTTCTAGTTATGGCCATCTTTGATGAGGTTCCTATTGAGTTGTGCTAGAACTTGATAGCGCTTGAGATATCGCATGATCAATATGATCCCGCACGTGCGCATGAGTAGGATGTGGACGCTGCCGAGACCCGAGTGCTCCGTTGCCATTTAGGTTCAATGTAACACTGGTCTGCAAGTTTTTAATCGGTATATGACACATTGATTTCACATGTGAATATATAATTATCAATTATATCCAAGGATGCACTTTATTATGTATAATGTATTTTGCACAAGGCTCTGGCACTTTATTTATGCACATGTATTTACACATGGATGTGGGTGGCACTGATGAAATCAATTCTTGTATTGATATATGAAATGTGATATAATTTTTTTAATTGGATGATTAATTGTAATGAATTGATACACCTTTATATACCATTGTTGTAACACATGTCTGTAAGACTGCAATAAGCGGTTGAGACGTCGCTGTTATTTCACACTGGGTGAATAAACCGCGATCACGTTTATATCGGAGTGCTGCTGGCTTTTTCTAAACTATCTATCTATCTATCTCTTACTATCCTAATTTCTTATTTTATATACGGTTTTCACCTTTTCCAAGCCAATAAATGCAACTTGTAAAACATACAAGACAACAAGTGACAGAAAGCAGTGATGTGTATATATCACAGAACACACACGTCTCTGCACATCGGCCATGCTGGCTGATAGGAATTTCCTCAGTCACTGTGCCGCGCTCCTCAGTCATTTTCCTCTTGCCAAACCGGCGGAGAAGTGATTGCTCACAAGACGGTGAATGGGACATGATTACACGAATAAGAATTTCCTGAATTAAGTTACTCGGAGATTCTCCCCACTTTATGAGCCGCATACTTTATCTATGTGCTCATCCTTAACCCTTCTGTGAGGAAGCTTCTTTTTTTATTAGTATTCCAAGGCATCTAAAATGAAAACGGAAGCAACTTTGCAAATAGTCTAAATTAAACTTTTTAATGTCTGCAGTTTATAGGCCACCTACCTGAATGTGTCTTCGTGATAACAGTTGTCCTCTCTGCTCTCTCCCATCTCTCCCCTACTTCTTGTATCCATTAGAAAAGAAGAGGGCCCTTTACACGGGCCGAGAATCCCAGCGAATATCTGGCAGCGTAAATGTACTGCCGATTACACTGGGTAATTCGATCGTTTATGAGTAGAGATGAGCGAACATTTAAGTCCGTAGCCTGGGTTCGGTGGTAAGAGCATCTCGCTATGGATTCCACAATAGCGCATATGGAATCCATAAGGGGCGGCTGCCACCAACCCGAACTGTAGAACAGCTGAAGAAGTGATTTGATCCCGTGCTGAGCCACGCCCCCTGCACTGATCACATGACAGTGACGTCACGCCAGGTCCTTCAGCTGTTCTACAGTTCGGGTTGGTGGCAGCCGCCCCTTATGGATTCCATATGCGCTATTGTGGAATCCATAACGGGATGCGCAATTAACCACCACCCGAACCCCGAACAACGGACTTTTTTTAAATGTTCGCTCATCTCTATTTATGAGCACACAAAAATCACTGTTTGGCGGCAGCAGATCGTGCTGTGTAAACACCATCTGCCGCCAGCAAACAACAAGTCATTAAGGGGACGCGCGATGGCATTAGCGATCGCTCCTCCACATACTGTGGAGGAGATCGATGCATGTAAATGCAGAGCTCTCCTCCGCTGACGAGCAGGCGATTGCCGGAAAGGAACGCTTCCCTCCCGACAATCTGCTGCTCTGTCGTCCCATGTAAAGGGACCTTTAGAAAGAAGTGAGAGACAGATCAGACTACACAGGGTTTGTTTGTAGTCTGTTACCATGGAGACATATACAGGAAACAATACAGTTTAAAAAACTTGGCAAAGTTGTTTCATTTTTTAAATGCACTGGCAAAATAAAATAAAAAAAATATTATTTGTAAATGGTGAATTTTTTTTGTATTGTCTTTCAGCTTTTGAATGCTCAAAGAAAAAGCGAGATGTATGAGGTATAGGTAGAAAATGACCGTAGATTTTAGGGCACTATGGGGCTAGTTTTAACCGTCAGACAAAAAGAATTTCCATACAAATCGATGGCAAAAGAAAAACATTCCAGTTCAGTTGGCTAGTCATCCACCCATCCAGGGGCGTAGCTAAAGGCTCATGGGCCCTGGTGCAAGAGTTCAGCTTGGGCCCCCTTCCCTCAGTGCTTTGTGTGTCTTCTTATGTGGCACAAGTGTCTTTGGGCCCTTCAGCCCAAAGCTCCTGGGCCCGGTAGCGACTGCTACCTCTGCACCCCCTATAGCTACGCCCCTGCACCCATCATGAGCACAAGAGGCGAGGTATATGAAGTGATTTCCAGCAGTCCTGGGGCGGCAGAGGTATTGATCTCATAGGCTAGAACAGGGACCAGCAACCTCCGGCACTCCAGCTGTTGTGAAACTACAGTTCCCAGCATGCTCTATTCATTTCTATGAGAGCTCTTAGAAGAGCAGAGCAAGTATGCATGCTGAGAGTTGTAGTTTCACAACAGCTGGAGTGCCGGAGGTTGCCTAACCCTGGGCTAGGAGATGAAGCAATGACCTCTTCCTTATGCATTGTCCAGAAACCATATATATATATAATATATACACATACTGCGGTGAGGATAGCTCTCATGCCACGTGTTGCTTCAAGGAAGATAAAGAAAAGCGTTGGACGCCTACCAGCCCCGTCACCTTGGCCATACGTGTATATTATTATACAGATAGCATCGCTTCTACTGGCTGTCACACAGACAGCTCCAGGTTAGACACTTCAGACGATATCTTTGCCACTTCTGGTTTTCAAGCAGAGTACTGTCAGGCAAGCTGCCTGCGCAATGTAAGGAATGTATCTCAAGAGCCGCATGAAGGACGCTCACCAATAACAAGGAGCTCACAGACAGCTTGAAGAGCAACTCAGTATTTAAAACACATGTATATTAAAGTGCAGATGTAGCAGAGGCAAATCTGTCATTTCACTCCCGCGAGCTGTGCTGTGAGTACATCTGATGGTTTACCTGCAGTCCTATGTAAAAACTCAAAAACTCAGCCCTGCTACACCTGGCAAAGAGAAACAGCTACCGTAATTAATTTGTTGCCTTTTCACTGGTTGCTAAAAATCAGGCATTTTATGTTTTTTGTGTGTAAAACCTTACAAGATAAATCACAGCGAGAGAGGAGAATTTGAAGGAGAGGGCAGGGACTGTGCATTTTCAAGAAGCTCGGGTGACTCTGTGATTAAAAAAGTGGATATCAGCCTTAGGCCTCAGCCGTAACCGTTTTTGCAGTCCCAAAATTGCGGATCCACAAAACATAGATACCGGCCATGGGTGTTTAGCATTGTGCGAATCGGTACGTCCTGCTCTCTGTTAGAAATGCTTATTTTTATCCACAAAACAGGCAAGAATAGGACAAAGTCTATTCTTTTTAAAGGAATGAGTAACTATGGTTGTATGCATGAGGCCTTCTACTGCATCAAAAGCTGCTCCACAGCAGCCCCACTGTAGAGTCCTTATCTGTGGGGCCCAAATGCCATGGATGTTGTAATACGTGAGCATACCTCCCAACCATCCCAGATCCGACAGGAGTATCCCAAATGTCACTACTGTTTTTGGGGCACGAAGTGGAAAACTACTGTGAATGGGGCACTAAGGGGGCATAACTACTGTGAAGGAGGCACTATGAGGGCATAAGTACTGTCTCAGCACTAAGGGGGTGTAACTACTGTGTGGGGACACTAAAGGGGTATAACTACTGTGTGGGGCACTAAGATGGCATAACTACTATGTGTGTGCACTATGGGGGCATAACTACTGTGTGGAGGCACTAAGGGCGCATTACTACTAGGTGGGGGCATAAGTGCTGTGAAGGGTGCACTAAGGGGTCATAACTAGTGAGACTGGCAATAAGGGGGCACAATTACTGTGTGGGGGCATTGAGTGGTCATAAGTACTGTGGAGGGCAATATGTATAACTACTGTGTGGGCACCAAGAGGGTTTAACTACTGTGAAGGAGGCACTAAGGGCATACCTACTGTGAAGGAGGCACTAAGGGGGTATAACTAGTGTACTGGGTGAGGGTACAAAGGGGGCTGGGTGGAATTGGGCATGTTTGGATAGGCATTGGGCACAGTTAGAGGAATTTGCCATGGTGTGCTACTCATAGTGTCCCCCACCTTGGCCTTTTAAAATGATTTTGGACACAAATATTGGGGCATAAGCATCGGAGGGCAGGGGATTATACCCAGGCCCTCATGCCAAGGGGGCCCCAAGGCATAAAAACACAGTAGTATTATACACGGTAAGAGGGGTGTCTGTTATACATTTTGTATAGAAGTCTAGGAGCATCAGATTATTCCTCTGTCGGTAGATTCAAAAAATTTTGACAATTGCAGAACATGCAATCCCCTAAAATACAAGCATAAAAATCAAAAGGAAAAAAAAAACAACAACAAGAAATTCCAGATGAATTGGCTATTCATCTACTTCTCTTTATCACAACCTCTTGGTCAGACGAGGTGATTCTGACTCTGAACCTGCACCCCAAGTTTGGCGGGAGTCTGCCATTTACAAGGATATTATGAAAGCGTAGTCGTAGTCCCGGAAGACACAGTCTGCCATAAAATATCGAAGCTTAGATAAGCTACACGGAAACTTCTACATAACAGAAGTGCATAATGGAATTGTCAGTCATGAAATTGTCTAATATACAAGCAAAAAAACTACAGTTTACCACAAGGAAGCCTCTTCTACTGTTCTGGACATGGGTCTCTATACCGGCTGACAGCGGGGTAACGAATAGCTCTATCTAATGTAAGGTAAGTGCATATCATGTATCAGAAAAGTACATTCTGGTGATCTGACGCAATTCAAGGCCACAAAAACTCCAAAAATGTGCACCAGCGAGCGGTAATTTCCACAGAGGTGTCACATGAACTGATTTTTTTTTACGTATCACCTAATAAAAAGCAGCGAGTAAGACGCATCCTCGCTGTCACAGCGCAGCCGCAGCCATAAAAGTACAAAGAGTCTCGTCCGTAACGAGTAAAAGTCGGAATCCGAGGAGAGAGACGAAGTGTTCATTACAGTCTATTCCTGCCAGACAATCACAATGATCACACAATGGTCTCACGTTAACAAGGAAAGTCTGCAGCGAGCGAAGACATGACATCAGCGCGGCAGGAAAATCCCGCCGCAAAGCTCAACCAACCAAATCATCCTTATGTGAACACAGACGAAAGGGGCAAGACAGTAACTTTCCATGCCGGATATATTATACAATATACATTGCCAGATATGTATAGGGTACGAATACTTTTACAACCATTTTTTTCTCTAACATATCTAAAAGAAAAGAAACAACATCTGCATGGAGTTTGTATGTTCTCCCCGTGTCTGCGTGGGTTTCCTCTGTGTACTCCGGTTTAGGGTCTATTCACACGACCATAAGTGTTTTGCGGATCTGCAAATTGTGGATCCGCAAAACACGGACACCGGCAATGTGCGTTCCGCAATTTGCGGACCGCATATCGCCGGCAATATAATAGAAAATGCCTAATCATGTCCGCCCAATTGCGGAGAAGAATAGGACATGTTGTATTTTTTGGCGTAAACGGAAGTGCGGATACAGAAGTGCGGATCCGGAAATGCGGATCAGCATCTTTTCTGCACCCGTTCTACAAAATTGCGGAACGGATGCGGACCCATTTGGCGGACGTGTGAATGGAGCCTTACAGTGAGTGATGATTATGTCTGTAAAGCGCTGCGGAATATGTCAGCGCTAAATAAGTGAGAAAAATAAATAATTCATAAACAAGAACATAGAAAAATAATAAACAATCATCAAACAAAGAACAATTCCCTGACACTTATCTCTGTTTTATAGGAAACATTTTCATTATGAGCAGGGCTATCTATCTATCTATCTATCTATTTATCTATCAATCATATCTATATATCTATACAACAGGAAAATAGAAGCAGTACAGAAGAAAACGAATACTGGGTACAGGTCCAAGGGGTACGACTGAAACCCCCATTTCTATAGTTAGATGAACAAATATGTGGCAGCATCCCAAATTTTGTGAAATGTGTAGGTGAATACATTTTATACATTTCACTGACCTTGGCATGCTGCCAGATTTTTGTTTATCTATCTATCTATCTCATATCTATCTATCTCATATCTATCTATCTATCTATCTATCTCATATCTATCTACTATCTATCTATCTATCTATCTATCTATCTATCTATCTCACATCTATCTATCTATCTATCTATCTATCTATCTATCTCATATCTATCTACTATCTATCTATCTCATATCTCTCTATCTCATATCTATCTATCTATCTCATATCTATCTATCTATCTATCTCATATCTATCTATCTATCTCATATCTATCTATCTATCTCATATCTATCTATCTCACATCTATCTATCTATCTATCTATCTATCTCATATCTATCTACTATCTATCTATCTATCTATCTCATATCTATCTATCTATCTATCTATCTATCTATCTATCTCATATCTATCTACTATCTATCTATCTATCTATCTCACATCTATCTATCTCACATCTATCTATCTCATATCTATCTATCTATCTATCTATCTCATATCTATCTATCTCACATCTATCTATCTATCTATCTCATATCTATCTATCTCATATCTCATCTATCTATCTATCTATCTATCTATCTATCTCATATCTATCTATCTCATATCTCTCTATCTCATATCTATCTATCTCATATCTCTCTATCTCATATCTATCTATCTATCTATCTCATATCTATCTATCCACATCTATCTATCTCACATCTATCTATCTCATATCTATCTATCTCACATCTATCTATCTCATATCTATCTATCTATCTATCCCATATCTATCTATCTATCTATCTATCTATCTATCTATCTAATATCTATCTATATATCTCAGATCTATCTATCTATCTATCTATCTATCTATCTATCTATCTCATATCTATCTATTAATTATCTGTCTTTATCTAATTATCTATCTATGTTATGTCTATCTGTTTGTCTCCCATCTATCTAATATTTATTTAGGTCTATCTATCTATCCAAAGCAAAAATCTGGCAGCACGACATCCATCTTGAACAAAAATAGTGTGCACGCCCGAAGGGACTAGACTATTGCCCAATACACAAAGTAGCAAATCGGCAGCGCTCCAAAATCAGTAAAACAGGTAGAAAATGCTTTTATTCACCCATGTGGACACTCGACGTTTCAGCTCAAGCTTGAGAAAGGCTCTAGTGTTCAGCCGAAACGTCGCGTATCCACATGGGTGAATAAAAGCATTTTCTTCATTTTTTACTGATTTTCGAGCGCTGCCTTTTTGCTACTTTATCTATCGCTCTCAGGTTTGCTGACGTATTTCCTTTACAATGCATATATCGTCTTTGTACACTTTTCCTTTGCCTATTTATTTATTTTTTAAACACAATTTATATCAGGACTTTACCGTGTGAACAAGGTCTTTTGTGATTCCTGATTTCTGACTCACCCTGTGCTGATATATAGTACTGTAGCTTTAAGAAACAAAAACATCCGGCCTCACGTGGACTGTCGCTTTAAATACAAACTTCTACATTAGCTCACGCACATATTAGAAGTAGGAAAACTACAACCAATGGACTTATGTATGCACAATGCTGAAGTCACGAGAAATCCCCATTCATGGATTAAACAGATGGGTTCTGACATCCTAGTCTGACTTCACTCCAACC
Source organism: Bufotes viridis (assembly GCA_033119425.1). Classification (NCBI taxonomy): domain Eukaryota; kingdom Metazoa; phylum Chordata; class Amphibia; order Anura; family Bufonidae; genus Bufotes; species Bufotes viridis. Next base: position 33,502,795 of record CM065589.1, read on the forward strand.
ACATCCAAAGATAATGCTTCTCTCTACACCAGTGTTTCCCAACCAGTGTGCCTCCAGCTGTTGCAAATCACAGCCTTTGGCTGTGCGGGCATGCTGGGAGTTGTAGTTTTGCAACAGCTGGAGGCATACTGGTTGGGAAACGCTGCTCTACACGGTTAAAACGGCAACATCCAAGACACCACTGCAAAAAAATAAATAAATCGATAGCACAGGGCAATAAAGGGGTTAATCCCGCGGATGTAGAGCATTGACGGGCTCTGGTGCCCGGACACACTGCTTATCTCCGCACGCTGCTTATCTCCGCATCAAACACTTGTGAATATCAATATCTGCCAGTCATAGCAAATGAACCACAGGACTTACCTGAAGCAGGTAGTCAGCTCTCCAGTAGATTTGAGACAGGGGTACTTGGTAGTGGTGACTTTGCTCTCTGAACAGACTTCCCTATAGATCATAAGGAACAAACAAGAGTCAACATAAGGATGGAGGAGGAACATGCACAGAATGGGGTTTGGAGCTGCCTTATTGTGTTAGGGAATTGCACTGTGAGCAATTGCCTAATATAATATTAGACTGGGATCTCCTGTGACGCTACAGTGAAACCAGATATCAATGGTGCAATCATATCTCACGGTGCTTTCTCGCAGCCTACAGGCACCGTTTACGACAGCAATCATGTAATCATTAGGCCTCATTCACACGACCGTATGGCTTTTTCAGTATTTTGCGGTCCGTATTTTGCGGATCCGTGGTTCAGTTTTTTGCTTCCGTTGTGTTTCCGTATAGGTTCCGTTTTTCCGTATGGCATATACAGTATACAGTAATAACATAGAAAAAAATGGGCTGGTCTTAACATTTTCAATAGATGGTTCACAAAAACGGAACGGATACGGAAGACATACTGGATGCACTTCAGTATGCTTTCCGCTTTTTATGCGGACCCATAGACTTGAATGGAGCCACTGAACGTGATTTAGTGGACAAGTATAGGACATGTTCTATATTTAAACGGAATGGAAAAACGGAAAAACGGAAACGGAAGGCATACGGAGACACTTCAGTATTTTTTGCAGTCCCATTGAAGTGAATGGTTCAGTATACTGTCAGTATACTGAACTGAAAAAACGGCCAGTATACGGTCCGCAAAATACTGTCGTGTGAATGAGGCCTTACTCACAATGCTTTCCTGCAGCCTACTGGCACCATTTACCGCACTATTTATGATTGGCACTATGGCAAAGCTCATTCGAAGGCAGCACCTGTCAGCAGAACATAAGAGGTATAGACTGCCGCAAATTGTGCCAGTATTCTGCTGACGGGATGCACTATAGCCATGGTCTCCAACCCGTGACTCTCCGGCTGTGGCAGAACTGCAACTCCCAGCATGCCCCGACATTATGCATTGGTCAGGGAGCTGTGAATCTTCCCCAGTTGCTTATCGCCCTCATCCATAGGCCATGTCTAGTACTGTCAAGTGAACTGGGCTGAACCGCAATACTAGAACCATCCTATAGAAAAAGGTGGCGCTGTTTCTGGCAAAAAGCATCCATGATGGAAAGTTAAGTTCTGGCTCCCGATGACACAGGCTAGTAGTGTAAGCAGAATGAGATAGCGAACGCCACTGAAGATGATGGGAGTGATTATAGTCTGTATACAGAAAGGTAAAATAGTTGTTATATTCACCTTAGGGCTCATGCACACGAGTGTATTTTTTGTCCTTGTCCATTCCATTTTATTTATTTTGTATGCGAAACCATTCATTTCAATGGATCCGCAAAAGGAAATGGATGTCATCCGTATTTTTTGCGGATCCGTGTTTTGCAGACCGCAAAATACATACGATTGTGTGCATGAGCCCTTAAAGTGAAGCAGTTATTGGATTATCATATACAGGCCTCCGCAAGATTAACATAAAGACTAGAGATCACGAGTCTAAGGATGAAACATCCGAAGTCGAGTCGCATAAAACTTTGTTCTAATACTGTACGGAGCAGGAGCTTAATACAGTATTAGAATGTATTGGCTCTGATGAGCCGACATTATTGCTTCGCGAAGTCTCACGAGACTTTGCGCAATAACTTCTTAAATTAATTTGTACTGTAAAAAAGCATTTACCGAACTCGGGTTCGGTTGCAAGTTTGGAACCGAACCTGAGTTCGGTAAATGGTTTTTTACAGTACAAATTAATTTATAAAGTTATTGCGCAAAGTCTCGTGAGACTTCGCGAAGCAATAACTTCGGCTCATCAGAGCCAATACATTCTAATACTGTATTAAGCTCCTGCTCCGTACAGTATTAGAACAAAGTTTTATGAGGATCGTCTTCGGATGTTTAATCATAAATCGATTCGCTCATCCGTAATCACGACCATCGCTGTAAAATCGCTGTGACCGTTACATGATGGGAGGGAATCTCAGGCTACTTGAAGCAATCGTAGAATCTGCAAACATGATGAAATTCTCACAACTGTCGCACGGCGTGACAGTAACCTGCAATTTTAGTGTGACTGTCACATGGCAAAGAGCCGCAGAGCGGAGCCGAGTACTAAATACGGAAAAAAAATGATACATATAAATAGAGAGATGGATCTATGTATGGGGCTATACGGTACCTTAGCAAAATTATGCAAGTCAGCTCACCTCCTGCTGGAAACAAAATATTTGCATACTTTTTTTTCCCATGGAGCATTACCTGTAAGGGCTCATGCACACGAACGTATTTTCTTTCCGTGTCCATTCGTTTTTTTTGCGGACCGTATGTGGAACCATTCATTTCAATGGGTCCGCGAAAAAACGTTAGTGCATTCTGTTTCCGTATGTCCGCATGCACGTTCCGCAAAAAAATAGATCATGTCCTATTATTGTCCGCATTACGGACAAGGATAGGGCTGTTCAATTATAGGGCAAGCTGTTCCGCTCCGCAAAATACAAAATGCACATGGACGTCATCCGTGTTTTTTGCAGACCGCAAAAAATGTATGGTCAAGTCTTCATAAGCTCAGACCCTGACAATACATGCTGCCCCTTACAATATGTCAATGTCTGACCCTAATATAAGCCACCCTACAGAATCCCTTAAACTATCATCAGCAACACTGGAGATATTTTTGAAAAAATTGACATGCAAAAAAAAAAAAAAAAGATTAAGCAATGAAAACAACCAATAGTTTTTTGGGGGAAAAAACTGTGCCCTTGAGCATCAAATGAAAACAACTGATATTATTGAAAAAATGCCCTCTTGAGCCTTTGACATTTTTGGGCACCTACACCCATTGAAAAATTCCCAGAGACTGATCAATGAAAATAGATGCAATAACCTGAGAAGTCCTGTGCAGCACCCAAGAGTTGTATTATCAGCAGCAGGGTGGGGGTCATGACAGGTAATGCCCACAGGGGCTCCTCACCTGGAGGTAATATAATCCATTCGTCCACTCCCACTGGGCAATAATAATATAGCATTATCCTGAAGAGCACCCACCTGTCTGCATCCACCTCCTCCCTGTATGTCCAAGCCAGTCCTAGGGACACAAGCAGCAAGAGGCAGCCCAGGCACAGGCAGATCCTCCGGGCACCTCTCTCACACATTGCCCCCTCCTTGCCCTGCTGTGTGAAGTCTTCTGCTTTTGCCCACAACAACTTCTGGTGGTGGTCTTCAAGGCTTTATGATCTTGTTGTAAGCACTGGCCACACAGAACACAACCAGAGATGGGCTGCAGGGGGCGCTCAGGAGATTCTGAGAGTGGAACCTGCAGAAGAACTGGTGAGGCTCAATGAAGAGGGAGCACAAGGCAGACTATAGCTGTAGCTGCTCTGCCTGGTGTATAGTATTGGAGGTGGAGCTCTAAATGCAGATCTCAGACCACTGGAAGACAAGTGAAGGACACTGAAAGTCTCACACACAGTCCCAAGGCAGCTCCTGCTTTGCTTCCAGGACAGCAGTTCTCTTTCAAGTCCGCTCTCTTCTTGCGAACTCTCTTGAGCAGATCTTCTTTGGAGCTAGATACACCTTTTTTTTTGTTGCAGATCTCCTCAAAGTCTTGATCTCTTCTTGTAGCAGATACCTTCTTTGTTTTTGCAGAACCCTTGAAGGTCTTCTTGACCTCTTCTAGTAACAGATCCCCTTTGGAGCTTGATCTCTTCCACTTACAGAACCCCTATGGAGTTTGCTCTTCCCTTTTGGAACCTGATCTGTTCTCCTTGTGATTTTTTTTTTTTTAAAGCTTTGGAGCTTGATCTCTTCTTCTTGTAGATCTCATGGGGGTCTTGAGCCTACTGGATTTATCTCTGGAGCTTCTGCTGTGAGTTGTGAGTCTGTTATCTCTTCTCAGTTCTTATCTAACCTCTGCTTTCTCTCTGCTCTGATCTTCTGGGTCTTCGGTAGACCCTTCTATCTCCCCCTAAGGCACAGATATCTGATCATGTATTTGTTTTTGCACTGACACCTTTTTGCAAAGTGCTCTTATATGTGTCTCCCTGTCCCCCAGCCCCTGCTTCTCCTTGCCCCTGTGTTGCTCCTCAAGGTGGGATTGATTTCATGCTTTCATGTGACAGGTTTGGAGTGTAAACCTTGTGGGATGTTTTCCTTTCCTCTCTTTTTTTTTGTGCACTGAGGTTGAGTGATCAGAGAGGGAGGGGGCTAAGCTTGGTATGTCATCTACTAACCTCCTCACAGGGGGGTGTAGGACTCCTGCATCTGGACAGTAATGGACTAATTATCAGCCTCTATCAGACACAGGATTTGTAACTGTGGCGGATTGCACCAGATCTACTCCTGCACATCAGCTGACAGCCATAGACCCACAGTATGTAAAGAATCCCACTCTCTATAGATACATACAGGAGACATTGTTGCCAGTAGTAAATATTTTCAAAACAACAATGTATCAACAACCCCCCTCCACTCCCCCCCTTAAATAAAGTCATTAACATCCCTTAGGGACTTGTCTCCCAGCTTAACCAAAGCCCTGATTGTTAAATCAGCCTAGTAAGGGCTCATGCGACCGTATGTATTTTGCAGTCTGCAAAAAATGAATCCACAAAAAATACGGATCACGTCCGTGTGCATTCCGTATTTTGCGAAACGGAACAGCTGGCCGCTAATCGAATAGTCCTCCTACCCTTATAATAGGACATGTTCTGATTTTTTTGTGGAACGGACATACGAAAATGGAATGCACACGGAGTAACTTCCGTTTTTTTTGCAGACCCATTGAAATGAATGGTTCTGCATGCGGTCCACAAAAAAACGGAACGGACACTGATGTCATCCGTTTTTTTGCGGACTGCAAAACCATACGGTCATGTGCATGAGTCGTAAGGCACCATGCACCACCCTTCCTTAGGCCTATTGCACATGACCGTATGGTTTTGCAGTCCGCAAAAAACGGATCCGCAAAAAAAAAAACGGATGACATCCGTGTGCATTCCGTTTTTTGTGGAACGGAGCATCTGGCCCCCAAAAAGAACAGTACTATCCTTGTCTGTGATGCGGACAAGTATAGGACAAGTTCTATCATGAAACGGAATGCATACGGAGCACCTTCCGTTTTTTTTTTTTTTTTTGTGGACCCATTGAAATGTATGGTTCCGTATACGGAATACAAAAAATGGCCCATACACTCGCAAAAAAAAAACGTTTGTGTGAAAGAGGCCTTACACTTGCCTTTCAGGACTTGGGGAAAGCTGGGTGACAACTCTCTATGCCATGAGAGCAAGCAAATGTAATGTCATCCAACTTTCCCAGAAACAGATATCAGATCCAGAGATGGCTGAACGCCTTTTTTAACAGCTTGACAAAAGAGAATGTCGTAGTACGGTATATTATAGGGATAATCTGGTTGAGAAAAGTTATATTTGGGAATTCGTAGACGGGGTCTTCATCTATTAGCCAGAGCGTTTCCCTTTCTGGAGGACCCGACAAGTCCATACATTACACAGACTGTGAGAATGGTGTAATACTCCATTTGCCCTGTGGTGGCACTGCAGGGATATTGAACACTTGCTATAGATTCCAGCTGATCGCTGTGATCTGTCTGTGGTTAAAGAAAAAGAGATTGTCCAAACTGCAGAACCCAAGGTTTCACAGGGAAAGGGTTAAAAAAAACAATGAACGCAATGGCAGCCGCTCAATTTTCCATTTTCTCCTGAACTGTAAAGTGTTTCGTAATTCATATTGTAAGCATTTCATTGTAATATTTAGTAATAGCAACGTCTTAAAGGGGCTTTGTTAGTGATCACTGGTCTTCAGTACATCTATCTGAGGCTCAGATGACACCTTTATGGGGCACAGTGTCAGTACCCCCCCAAATTTAAAGACTCCTTTGTAAGAAAAGTGCAGAGCACCAGTCTGGTGAGTGACAGGTCAGTAAGAGGTGTGCCGCATGCACAAGCACAAAAATGCTAAAAGTATACAAACATAATGGGAAACATGCCATAAAAACCTTTTTATTAAAGAATCTCTGCCAGCTAGAGCAGGAAAGTCACAGATTTTTGTTGAAGCCCCATCTGTAATATGCAACACTGGCAAGCATCAGGACTGTACTGCGCATGCGCTGATTCCCAAACTGCCCGCGCACGTGCAAGAACACAGGTCCAGGCGAGATTACATCTCCCCTGCCTGGCCCTTTCATTCAATCCTGTAGTCGGGTATCAATAGGGAGTGGGGCTTTCAGTGCCACAAGGTGCAACTGTGACGCCCTCGTTGCACCAGCAGCTAATTTGCATATCACAAAATCACATTTCACAGGAATGCGGGCACTGATCTTGATGGGGGAAACATTGTTTAAATGAGAAGACCTGCACACGTCTGACATTGCACTTGGATTACTATGGAGGTAGGTGGTGACAGATTCCCTTTGGCATACTGAACCACGCCTGCTTTCGCACCCTCTTTTCAAAAATGGGGTGAATAGAGCCAAATTCCAAAAAGTCACACAGTTTTCGTGCAAAAATTGGTACAATTCTGGCATAGGGGAGGGATAAATTTATGTGTTACACCAGCCCGCGGGGTTATCTTACCTTTAGAATCCCTTTTCTTTACTTCTTTAAGAGTCTAGTCACAGGCACCATTTCTATTGCAATTTTTCCATGATTTTTTTTTTTTACAATGATAGTAAAATATTATAGTAATTTAAAAAAATGTAATGTGAATACGGCTTTAAGTCATTAGTAATAAATAGAGACAGGTCAGCGACGGCCAACTGGGTCCCCATCTATTCATACGGGTGCAGGGACCCGGGTTGTCCTAAATGGACGAAGATATATAAACACTGCCATCCTTTGAAGTAGATTTTTGCTTTCTACGACTACATATGTTTTCAGTTACACTTGCCCTAGAATACATGGAAAATGTATTTTTTCCTTTTTTTTTTTCATGAGCTACTAACTCGCTAGTAAGTGCAATCACATGAATGCCCAGTGTGCTTTTGAATAGGATTTAAAAAAGAACATTGAAAAAATGAATAATACAATTAGAAAAGGAACCAAAAACATTGAAATAACCACAGAAAATTATCTATCTATCTATCTATCTATCTATCTCATATCTATCTATCTATCTCATATCTATCTATCTATTTCATATCTATCTATCTATCTATCTATCTATCTATCTATCTATTTCATATCTATCTATCTATCTATCTATCTATCTCATATCTATCTATCTATCTCATATCTATCTATCTATCTATCTATTTCATATCTATCTATCTATCTATCTATCTCATATCTATCTATCTATCTATATATCTATCTATCTATCTATCTATCTTTGATATTCCCATGAGTATAAATATAACAGCTCGTTAAATTCTATTTATGCTTTAACCCTTTTATGGCGTGGTTTGCTGGTCAGACCCAGAAAAATGGCAAATATGGGGTAGTTTTATCAGGGCAGGTGGAGTATCTACCATGGAGGCAGACCATGCGACTGTTATGAGACCCGTGAAGAAGGGATTGGGGGGGGGGGGGGGAGTCTCTGGACCGGAACTGCTTCTTGAAGGGTTTCGGTCACCAGAAATACCTAAATTAAACTGGCTGACAATAGCGGTGTCAGCTGAACCTAACCAGCCTATTCCTAATTTTATCCCCGTTACTCCATAAATGTAACTTTTCTAATATGCAAATTAGCCAACCTGTGGCTCTCCAGCTGTTGTAAAACTACAACTCCCAGCATGCTCAGACTGCCAGCTACCAGCCTACAGCAGGGCATGGTGGGAGTTGTTGTTTTACAACAGCTGGAGAGCCGCAGGTTGGCCGTCCCTGCTCTAGGAGCAGTGCTCCTGCTCCCAGAGGCTCCGTTCTCCCATCTCTGTCACCGCCCTCCAAGTCTTGATTGATAGGGCCAGACAGCGTTCACATCCTCCTGCCGGCCCTACATGGTAAATCTCGCGCCTGCGCCGTGCCATTCAGTATTCAGCGCAGGCATAGTGATGGAAGGACGCTCGCTGGCTGCCGACTTCCTCACTGCGCCTGCTATGAATACTGAACGGCACGGCGCAGGCGCGAGATTTACTATGCACTCTGCGAACGCTGCCTGGCCCTATCAATCAAGACTTGGAGGGTGCTGACAGATGTGGGAGAACGGAGCCTCTAGAAGCAGGAGCAACGCCCTAGAGTTCCACACCAAAAAATTACAGGATTGTCTTTCAGCCACCACTAGAGGGAGCTTAGTGCTTGCATAGTCTACAGCTTCCATTCAGTGCAACGGTATCTGTATAAATTGCTATGTGCTGAGCTCCCTCTAGTGGTGCCAAGTTTTTGTAATATATTATATGAAGGGATGCAGTGATTTACATCTGTATGGAGGAGATTTATCAATGTATTTATTAATATTATGGAGGTATTACATTGAGCAATACGGTGTCCAGAATGAGCCATATTTATAAATCACCTGTTCCACTTTTTCTGACATAGAAGGCGAGTAAAGTGGGGGGAGGGCACCAAATCTCCAAAAACCTCCTTACATTGCGGTCACCCTGGGTATGCAAAGTCTATGCCCCCTCCGCTTAAAAAAAAACTTACAGTGACTCGGATTTACATCAGTTCAATGATAAACATGTGTCCTGGCTTTGCGACTTTGCTTGGAGGTTGGTACCCAGCTTTCCTGGAGTCCTGTATGGAAAATCAGTTGACTAAAGCCATAATACACCCTCCTGTGCCCATATAATTGCTTTACTCATCCTGATAGAAAGTTGAGTGAGTGCCGCCCTCCCCCCATTCCATCGTGGATGCCATATTTGTCATCACTCAGCTTTCCCTGAGTCCGAGCAAACAGTCTGTCCAGTAATGGAATAATACACCCTCCTGCTCCAGTATTATTGGGTTGGTAGTCCTAATGGCTCTGATTGAAAGCCACTCGAGGCGCCCTGAGGCAGCCATATTTGTTGTCACCCACCTTTCCCAGATGCAGATATAACACTCATTTGCATATACTGTATTTTACTGTATTTTTTTTATAATTTTCATTTTCCTTCTTAAATTTATTTTAATTTTTTTAGTATTTTTCTAGTGTCTGTTAGTAATAATGACTAGTCCAGATTCCCCTGTAATCCAGACACATGTCTCTATATCCATGACTTCTCCGCTTGGACCGAGTTGAAACGCTGAATTCACTTCTCCGTTCCAGTCGACGTTTATTTGCGGCCAATCCGGTTACATGTGGAGACTGAGGATTTTGGGCTCAGCTTTCCGTAGGATCCATTTTTAGCAGCTGGAATGAAACAAGATGTATCTTTGTAAAAAATCTACTGAATGGCAGCGCTCCACGCCGCGTCTCTGCTGTTCCAGTGCGGAGATTATCCGGCTGTTCGGCTTGTGGCCCTGCGTCTGGGAAAAGCTCGTTCCAGTCTGATCCAATTCACCGGACATGGGCCATCCCCCCGTTATTGTAGGTAAATAGCAACGAACTGGAATAAACTTTGTTAAAAAATAATTAAAAAAACTGCCCCCCCCGTGAAATCTCATCATTAACCCCTTAGTGACCACTGATGTTTTCAGGATGGGTGGTGAGGGTCATAATGCTGGTTTGCCCGCTGTTTGTGGCACATCAGGAGCACAGGTAATACCTTGTCCATAGATAAAGGGATAATCCAGAAAAACTGATTTTTTAAGTGCAGGTTTCAAAATCAGCTGATCCAGGGGTAGGTCTTAAAGGGGGTTATCCAAACTATAAAAAATGCCCCCGAAAGCCCGGGCCCCTCATATACATTATACATACCCTGATCCCCGGCACCTGTGTCGCTCCTGATAATCCCCGCACGGCTGCCACTGCATCTCCGTCACCCGCGATCCTAGGGGGGCTCGTCCCTGTTGCGGCTGCTCCCCCCATCGCTGGATGTTTTGATCTGCGCAACGAGGAGATGCAGCGGTGCCTGTGTGGGTATCAGAAACGACCGAGCCTGTATATGAAGGGATCGGGCATTGGGGACTGTGTTTTATAGTTTGGATAACGCTTTTAAAGCCCCTGATTTACCAACACTAATGGATATCCATAAAGAGGTTTTCCGGCATTTTCATATTGACAATCTATGTTCAGGAAAAGTCATCAATATGAGATCGGAGGGGGTGTGACACCCAGCGCCTCCGCTGATCCGGTGAGCACAGTGGCTTCCTTGTAGTTTACCGAGAACAGCTCCGTCCATTAGATAGTGGCTGGGCTTGGTATTGCAGCTCACCTCCATTCAGAATGGGACTGAGCTGCTCCTAAGCTATGTGACCAATGAACGGGCATCACTTGGCCTAGGAAGAGGCCTAAGTGCTCTCCGGAGTACCGTAGCCTCTTCATACAGCTGATTGGTGGGGGGTGCCGGGAGTCAGACTGTGCCGGGAGTCAGTCCTCTGGATAGGCAATGAATATCAAAATCCTGGAAAATCCCTTTAAGTGCACTGAGGGCAGGCCCAAGCCACACTCTGCACCTTTGCTCCTCCTGTGTCCTCGGCCAGCCCCTCCCTTTCCTTAATTGCTAGGTCCAGGAGAGATTACTATGCTGGAAGCTGGCCCTGTCAATCAAGAAGAAGAGGAGCAAGGGTGCACTTAAAGGGCTTCTGTCACCCCCACTGATGTAATTTTCACTAGCTGACATTAGCTACTTGCTAATGTCAGCTGAGTTCAAACATATGTTTCCTAACTTTTTTCTGTTTTCTATCTTCTAAAAAACTTACTTTTGTGATATGCAAATTATCTTCGCTACCAGCAAGTTGGGCGGGTACTTGCTGGTAGCCGCCGCATCTTCATGCCCTGGGAACGCCCCCTCTTCTTTTGATAGCGTTAGAACACAAGGCAATTGAAAGAGAAAGGCGCTCATAGGGTGATAATGTCAGTGAAAGGTCAGCAATCGATATAAAATGTATGGAAACTTGCTCACCTATTCCAGTTGTGTCTCAATTGGGCACAACAACAATACGAGCGTTGGATAGGCAGTGCAGCCAAAGCTTGTCCGGATGCCTTGGGCGGTTGCCAAACACGCCCAAGGGGTGTGATCAAGGGAAAATGCTGGGCCCAATAGGTCGAAGCGAGGGACAGCACGACAGGCGCACTTGCTCATTCAAACACACGGTTCTTTATTGAAATGGTTAGACCTAACCATTTCAATAAAGAACCGTGTGTTTTGAATGAGCAAGTGCGCCTGTCGTGCTGTCCCTCGTCGACCTATTGGGCCCAGCATTTCTCTCTTTGATAGACAGGGCCAGCGCTTCTCCTCTTCCCGCTGGCCCTGTCTGCAGCTGCAATCCCGCGCCTGCGCCGTATCGGTCTTTAGTCGGCGCAGGCGCTCTGAGTGAGGACGCTCGCAGGCGCTCCGTCCTCAGTGCGCCTGCGCCGATGACGTCAGCCTACACCGGAAGAAAACGCCGGCATCGCCTGCTCCTTACCAGCGATGCCGACGTCTTCTCTTCCGGGTGTAGCGCTGACGTCATCGGCGCAGGCGCACTGAGGACGGAGCGCCTAAGCGACGTCCTCACTCAGAGCGCCTGCGCCGACTAAAGACCGATACGGCGCAGGCGCGGGATTGCAGCTGCAGACAGGGCCAGCGGGAGGAGGAGAGTGCGCTGGCCCTGTCTATCAAAAGAAGAGGGGGCGTTCCCAGGGAAGATGCGGCGGCTACCAGCAAGTACCCGCCCAACTTGCTGGTAGCGAAGATAATTTGCATATCACAAAAGTAAGTTTTTTAGAAGATAGAAAACAGGAAAAAAGTTAGGAAACATATGTTTGAACTCAGCTGACATTAGCAAGTAGCTAATGTCAGCTAGTGAAAATTACATCAGTGGGGGTGACAGAAGCCCTTTAAGTGGCTTGGGCCTGCCCTTGATGCACTTAACAGCTGATTTGACTGTTATTATATACTTTTTCTTAAGAACGAAGGGATCGATCACTAAGGGAAAGATATCATTACATTCAGCTGAGCTAGCTCTACAAGGCACTGTGCTTGATTGATCAGTGAATTTTCTGATGACGGACTCCCTTTAATCATTCATAAACATCAGGGTCAGGTAAGTGCCGCACATATCTTTTTAATTGGAGTGCTCCAAATGACCAGTGTCAGCAGCGTAGTGGAGCCAGCAAACTTCTCTGTATGATTCTGGATGCTGGATGTCACCACTAGAGGGCGCTCAGTACTAGCTTCCAATGGGAGAAACACCCTAGAACTACAGGTGCAGCTGCAGCAGATTTCCCTTATTTTGGGTGCCAGCAGTCTTTTCCAGGAAGCGTACTTGCTCAAATGGAGTCTGGGAAATCTCCCCAATGTCAGGAGTGCAGCCAAGTATGTGGCACAGTATGACGCAGGAATTCTTACTTTGCCATTCTTGTGTCATGCTGCATCCTGTCAGCTCGGACCAGGCACAGATGTCATCTAGGGTTATACAGGTTATACATTATTTATTTAAAATGCATGGAATGCATTAAAATAAAAAATAGTACAATACTCTTTTTTTTAATCCCCCGCTAATTCAGTGCTGCTGATCCAGTGGTCTCCGCCGGTCTCTGTATACTCCTGTGACGCCGATCACATGCATTCTAACCACATGAACGCTACCGCCAATCATTGACATCTCCAGTCTGGTCTGTAGGTACAGCACTAGATCACCGAGGCCAATGATTGGCTGCAGCAGACATGTGGTTAGATGGCATGTGATCAGCTGCGGTATACAGAGACCAGTGAAAACCATGTTGTAGAGAAAGGGGGTTAAAAGGATTAGAATTTTTATTTTTTTTAAGATTGAATACCATGGACGACCCCTTTTAGACAATTTTTGTGTGAATCTGAAAGGGATTCTGCCACCATCCAGGACTGTTAGTATAGCATTGTAGCTCAGCTATTGTCATTTAGAAATATTCTTTTTTGCCCAAATCACTTTTCTCTAGCCCCCAAAAAACAGCTTTTTATAATTATGCTAATGATTTGAAAAGAGTCCGAGGGGCGGTACTCATCGTTGCTGGACCCCTGCCGTGCCCCCCCCATCCCCCCATTCCTCTCCTCCTCTTCTTCTCTCCACCTCCTAAGATCGGCGACGTCATCATGGTGCTTCTACAATTCTCGCACAGGCCCACAGCGCCCTCATGTGTGCGACTGCACCATCTGTACCCTTTATGGGCAGTGGCTAACTGAACTGGACTGCGCATGCAGAAAGAAAGAGTTAACCAGTAAGCTATATGGACCACAAAGTTATGCCACTAAACACAACTTTTCCTGCAAAAAAAACAAGTCCTAATATGACTGTATTGATGGAAAAATAAAAAAGTTATGGCTCCTTGAAGGTGACAATCAAAAAATGAAAAAAAAAGTGCTTGGTCCTTAAGCCCTAAAATGCATATGGGGGAGGCGTTAAAGTAAATATTAACTTTTCTAATTAAGGAGCGGTCACGACTCCTTCCTCCGCGGCCAGTGATGGTATTTCTGGCTTCAGACTTTGTCAGCCTCAGTCATCCATGACCCCAGACCACTGATTCTAGAATAACAGATGTGTGGATCTAGAAAGCTCTGAAAATACTGAATACTTGCCGGTAATTTCCCACCATGTTTAAAAGGGTTTTCCAAGTCTTTACAACTAATGACCTATCCTCTGGATAGGTCATCAGTGTCTGGTGGGGGTCCGACACTCGGGACCCCTGGCGATTAGCTGTTTTGAGAAGGCACTGGCGCTTCTTCTCCCTGCTCACCAAGCACAGCGCCGTACATTGGTATCATGCTCAGCCTCGTGTGACCTATGAACGTGACGTCACATGACCTTCTCAAACAGCTGATCGGCGGGGATCCTGCGTGTTGGACTCCCACTGATCAGATACTGATGACCGATCCAGAGGCTGTTCATGAATGGAGGCACTGACCCAGAAGCCCACAGAAACACAGCTCATCCGTGGGCGTTTCCACACCCCAAAATATACAACATGTTCTATCTTTCACCGCATCTTACGGATCGTGGATCCATTGAAGTCAATGGGTCCGATCTGCAATGCGGAGGGCACACGTCTGGCGCCCATGTTTTACAAGTTCATGGTTTGCAGCCTGCAACATGGGTATACCCGTCCTATGGTTGTGTGAATGCAGCCTAGCTGACCCATGACCAGCTGATCAACTGGTGCCGACACCCCACACCCCTGCCTGTTTGCTCCGTCACTGGAAGTCTGTGCTGTAGCTAAAGAGCACAGTCAACACTGTAGTAGACAGATCTCAGTACTGCTGCCATTGAAGTCAATGGCAGCAGTGCTGCAGTACTGAGCTCTGTCCACTAAAGTGTTGACTGTGCTCTTTAGCTGCAGCACAGACTTCCAGTGACGAAGCTACACAAACAGATAATTGGCAGGGGTGTGGGGTATCGGGCACGTGCTGACCTCAAGACATGACAGTCTATAGGTGGGAAGTGTCACAGGTAGCCTGCAATGACATATCACAACAGCGGAGGAGTCATATACCCTGGGCTAGATGAGATGCTGGATATTGCAGGTGGGCTGCACTGGGAGGCCCATTGATATACTTTGATAAAAGTATTTCATTGAAAACAAGACTGAGGTTATGCTGCCACCTACTGGCCTATTGTATCATTACTATTGGATAATAACAGGGACATTTTAGTCATGTGACTTAATCTATTCAGTGTCCTGCAGTCCTCATGTGAGTAACAAGCAGACAGACCGAAGAGTGGGCTGAGAGGCTGCTGCTGCTAGAAACAAAGACAGCAATATTCTCGTGTGTAGCTAGCTAGCAAGTATAGGTGATAAAGTTGAGCCAGAGCTGAGGGGGTAGAAAGAAATTGCCTAGTCCATGCATCCTGGTATCCTGTGACCAAGACCTTCCTGCTTGCTGTTTGTAACCAACCCTGCATGAAAGACTCTATGCAATTTTATCTGTCATGATAGGAATATCATGACTGACCGTGGTACTGGGCCACGAGGAGAAAGAGCTGATAACTGCAGATACAACTATCTGGGTAGACCAGACCCAGAGTGGCATCATTCAGGAGTTCAGGTGCAATGCAAAGCAGATGAACCAGTGACATGTTACCTCTTAAAAGGACTATGTTTTCTTTTTGCCACTTAAAGAGACAGCATACCTACTTAACCTGTTGCCTCTAAGCTAAATCTATGGCGTCATTGGGAGATTGTGACACGATCCTGTAGCCTGTTGAAACACTGTTGTAACCACTAAGCTTGTTGCCCCATGTGGGTCGGGCAGAACAGTGACTCTGCGCTGGGGTCCTAGGTTCAAATCCAACCAAGGACAACATCTGCATGGAGTTTGTATGTTCTCCCTGTGTTTGCGTGGGTTTCCTCTGGGTTCTCTGGTTTCCTCCAACACTGCAAAGCCATACTGATAGGGAGCTTAGATTGTAAGCCCCATTGGGACAGAATGATACTAATGTCTGTAAAACGCTGGAGAATATGTCAGGGCTATATAAGTGCATCAAATAAAAAAATTAAGTAAAATATGCTTTGCTTCACTTACAACTTTGTCCACCTGAGCCATTCATGCTATACACCTCTAAAGGACTTCACCTTGCAATCTTAGCAAACAAGAGATGGAAACTAGCCTGAAGCTCATGGCTCTGTTCACTAGTGATGAGCGGAAAGGCAATATTCTAATTTGCGATATTTCGCGAATATTTGGCCGAATATTCGTCATAATTTCTTATTATTTTCTTGATTGCGAAAATCGGCAATGTAATATGCATGTATTGCGTGCGCATGTAATACAGGCGTGGGTCACTATTGCTACATTTTTTAAGCTGCAAGAAGTTTCCTGAGACTGGAGAAAATGGTTGGCACGGGTGAACATTACAATAGCTTTATATGTAGATAGAGTGCTCCAATATATTTGCTATTGCGCAAATCAGCAACTAATGATACGCATATTTTTGCGCAATACATGCAACTTCACATTTTAGCAGATCTGACTACATATTGGTGATTGGTGCGCTAAGTATTGTTGTGAACTTGCCTGTAGCATGTATGTATGGACGGCAGAACCTATCACACTACCTAACACCCTGCACTGGAACCTATCAGCTACACTATATAACTATCTAACCTACACGGACTATCTCCCACTAACTATCTGTATTATATATATGAGATAACTAACTAACTAACTATCTAATGTAATGTGACACAGCAAAGCACAGAGCACAGCAATGACACTGATGTCTATCTCAGAACTGTAATAAACTGCAGAAAATGGCTGCTGGGGAGGTTCTTATATAGTAAGGGGTAGGCAACTCTCCTATTGGTTGCTAGGGATGTTGCTAAACTCAGACAAAGACATTGCAGCCTTCTCATTGGCCCACAAGCAAGAAGCAGGGAGGGATCATGGGTTCAGAGGAAAAAAAATGTAGAATATTTAAATATAGCATATATAGCACTATATTCTAAATCTTTGCAAATTCTCAAAGTGGCGATATTCGCGATTAAAATCCAAACAATGAGAAGAAGCAGTCAAGTTCTAGGTCCCCTTGTCCTGGTATAGAGGGGGTGGTGTGGTGACATGAAGTAGTCCCAAAGAGGCCCCATTTTGATATTCATTATAGGCCCTGGGAAGGTGCTTCCCCCTCGTCTTTCCAGACCGTTCCCTCCTCTCGAATTGTATTGTTTGTTATTCTTGAAGACATGAGATCCATTTTCCTATGTTCCTCGGAAGGTCATAGCGAGACATGATGAATGGATGCCTGGAGATGACATCGAATTTTAATATATTTATCTCAAGGGAATATAATGCAAAGTTTGAACGGTTGAAGTTGAATCCTACAGGTTGTCTGTGTTTTCAGCACTCTGGAAGACACCTTACTATCAGCACTTGTTTAGTTAGACAGATCATCTAAAGCTCATCAGATCCTGACTCAGCCGCTTGGACTGTGATTTCTACCCAAGGAGGAATGTTGTGTCAGTGCATCAGAAGGTAACGGATTCCCCCAGGACTATACATGAAGTGTTTCCCTGGTCAGCCGACACTATGGGGCTGGGGAATTGTTCCGCAGACAATATAACTTATGATGTGGGATGGATAAGGTTGGGATGTTAATCTGCTGAGAGGGTTCGAGAAGCCTCGGATGTATGATACACAATGCCAGAAGATGTCATCAGTGTGTATCAGGCTGAGACAAACGATCTCTCTAGGTAGAGTGGAAATGCCTGTTCCACTGTCATATCCGTACGTAGAGAAGGAGAGATTGCACAATTCAGACCCCTAAAGGGAATGTCACCAGCTTTAACCCCATCAAACTGCCAGAAGTAGTGCATAGTGTGACAATCATTGATCCAAAACTTGGATTTGTTTTAGTCAAATTCCCTCGCATCCCAAAGAACATTGCTTGAAAAGGTTCTGAGTTCAACCCCTTCTTCTTTCCTGCCCTAATCGGCACCTGCTGGGCTGGTGTATATCAGGGTACTTGTATGCCTCAGTACTGCCCATCTACATAACAGGACTGCTGAGCGCGTGCACATCATTAGGAGGACTCACCAGGACTCAGAGGGGAGAATGATTACACAGGATCACAATGAGGGTTAGAAGGTCAGCAACACAAACGTAATTACATCTTCAGAATCAGGGCTGGCCAAAACAAAGCCTCCCATCCCATTATAACATCCAATGTAAGTCATCGTCAATCCATTTCTTCTACAGGTCCTATCCTTCAGGTCTAGGTTTGGCATGGATTTTGGATTTTGGCTCAGACTCTTGGCCATCTCTTATGGTTCATACAGGGTGCTTCTGATGCCTTCTCCGATGAGACATTTGGAGAAGGCATCAGAAGATGGAAAGCTCTCAGTGACAAAATCCAAATCTAGTTGCAGCAGATCAGAGCAGCTCACATTTCCGAGAACCAACCGAGGAGAGCATTATAAAGAATCACTCAGTTATATGGAGAGAAGAATTGACTCTTTGCAATTTTTAATAAAGCAGTATTAGGCTTCTTTCACACGGGCGTCGCGTGTGAGGGCCGGATAGGATGCGGGTGCGTTGTGCGATTTTTTTCTGCACGAGTGCAATGCGTTTTAATGCGCTTTGCACTTGTGTGTGAAAAATAGGAATGTTTGATACCCAGACCCGAACCCGGACTTCTTCACTGAAGTTCGGGTTTGGGTTCAGTATTCTGTATATTTTATTATTTTCCCTTATTACATGGTTATAACGGAAAATAATAGCATTCTTAATACAGAATGCTTCCTGAAATGTGGCTTGAGGGGTTAAAAAATAAAAAAAATTAACTCACCTCATCCACTTAATCGCGCAGCCGGGCATCATCTTCTTTCTTCTCCTTTCAGGACCTGCAAAAGGACCTTTTGTGACATAATCGTGCTCACCACGTGGTGAGCGCAGTGACGTCAGCGTAGGTCCTGCTGAAGGAAGATAGAAGGATCTTCTATCACTTTAATCAATTTACTTAAATCTTCTTCACGTAACCATGCGTGAAAATCGCATTTTCACATAGCTCATTTATTTCTATGGGGCCTGCGTTGCGTGAAAAACGCTGAATGTAGAAGATGCTGCGATTTTCACGCAACGCACAAGTGATGGGTGAAAAATCACCGCTCATGTGCACAGCCCCATTGAAGCGAATGGGTCCGGATTCAGTGCGGGTGCAATGCGTCCTCCTCACGCATTGCACCCGCATGGAATTCTCGCCCGTGTGAAAGGGACCTTATAGTAGTTATATTCGTTTACATAGGTGGCAGTATTATAGTAGTTATATTCTTGTACATAGGAGGCAGTATTATAGCAGTTATATTCTTGTACATAGGAGGCAGTATTATAGTAGTTATATTCCTGTACATAGGAGGCAGTATTATAGTAGTTATATTCTTGTATATAGGAGCAGTATTATAGTAGTTATATTCTTGTACATAGGAGCAGTATTATAGTAGTTATATTCTTGTACATAGAAGACAGTATTATAGTAGTTATATTCTTGTACATAGGAGGCAGTATTATAGTAGTTATATTCCTGTACATAGGAGCAGTATTATAGTAGTTAGATTCTTGTACATAGGAGCAGTATTATAGTACTTATATTCCTGTACATAGGAGGCAGTATTATAGTAGTTATATTCTTGTACATAGGAGCAGTATTATAGTAGTTATATTCCTGTACATAGGAGGCAGTATTATAGTAGATATAGTCATGTACATAGGAGGCAATATTATAGTAGTTATATTCCTGTACATAGGAGCAGTATTATAGTAGTTATATTCTTGTACATAGGAGCAGTATTATAGTAGTTATATTCTTGTACATACGAGCAGTATTATAGTAGTTATTTTCTTGTACATAGTAGTAGTATTATAGTAGTTATATTCTTGTACATAAGAGGCAGTATTATAGTAGTTATATTCTTGTACATAGGAGCAGTATTATAGTAGTTATATTCTTGTACATATGAGCAGTATTATAGTAATTATATCCTTGTACATAGGAGGCAGTATTATAGTAGTTATATTCTTGTACATAGGAGCAGTATTATAGTAGTTATATTCATGTACATACAAGCAGTATTATAGTAGTTATATTCTTGTACATAGGAGGCAGCATTATAGTATTTATGTTCTTGTATATAGGAGGCAGTATTATAGTATTTATATTCTTGTACCAGGAGCAGTATTATAGTATTTATATTCTTGTACCAGGAGCAGTATTATAGTAGTTATATTATTGTACATAGCCAGCAGTATTATAGTAGTTATATTCTTGTACATAGGAGCAGTATTATAGTAGTTATATTCTTGTACATAGGAGCAGTATTATAGTAGTTATATTCTTGTACATAGGAGCAGTATTATAGTAGTTATATTCTTGTATATAGGAGGCAGTATTATAGTATTTATGTTCTTGTATATAGGAGGCAGTATTATAGTATTTATATTCTTGTACATAGGAGCAGTATTATAGTATTTATGTTCTTGTACATAGGAGCAGTATTATAGTAGTTTATATTCTTGTATATAGGAGGCAGTATTATAGTATTTATGTTCTTGTACATAGGAGCAGTATTATAGTAGTTATATTCTTGTACATAGGAGCAGTATTATAGTAGTTGTATTCCTGTACATAGGAGGCAGTATTATAGTAGTTATATTCTTGTATATAGGAGGCAATATTATAGTATTTATGTTCTTGTATATAGGAGGCAGTATTATAGTATTTATATTCTTGTACATAGGAGCAGTATTATAGTATTTATGTTCTTGTACATAGGAGCAGTATTATAGTAGTTTATATTCTTGTATATAGGAGGCAGTATTATAGTATTTATGTTCTTGTACATAGGAGCAGTATTATAGTAGTTATATTCTTGTACATAGGAGCAGTATTATAGTAGTTGTATTCCTGTACATAGGAGGCAGTATTATAGTAGTTATATTCTTGTATATAGGAGGCAGTATTATAGTATTTATATTCTTGTACATAGGAGCAGTATTATAGTATTTATGTTCTTGTACATAGGAGCAGTATTATAGTAGTTTATATTCTTGTACATAGGAGCAGTATTATAGTATTTATGTTCTTGTACATGGAAGGCAGAATTACAGCAGTTATATACTTGTAAATAGAGAGCAGTATTATGTATTACTATGACAGTAAATACAGGAGAACACTTCTCCATGGGTAAAGACAATGAAAAGTCTGTAGCTTGGAGTTACTGAAATATTGATGATACATTCTGGTTTTAGGAAGACCTTTCATGGCCTTGTTAATGGTGTAATCATTATTCAGTGCAGTTTTTGGGACATGCGTATTGCGCCACATCCTTTGTTAGAGTAATGCAGCTTTTCTCAGGAATGCTGGTATTTTATGAAAACTCATCTAAGCAATGTTAGAAGTAGGCAAGGAATCTTTAATATTTCTGACTAAACATTTACGCAACTGAGAAACAGGATGAGACACTGTTACACAATGAGATTTTAAGATTTAAAGGGGTTATCCAATTTCACAAACAGCTCCCCCATATGCTGCGCCCCTCACCGGTAATATATTTACCCCGCCCCCTGCACCGCTCCTTGTCCCTGCACTGCCGCTGCTGCTTCTCCCTGTACACAGATGACAACATCTGGTGTCGGGGGGAGCAGACAATGGCAGGCGGGGACGGGGATGAGCCTCCCTAGCGTCACCTAGGTCCCCGCCTGCCATTGGCTGCCTTCCCATGACACCGGAAGTTTTCATCTGTGTACAGGGAGAAGCAGCAGCGGCGGAGCGCGGACCAGGAGCGTCATGGGGTAAGTGTGTTACCTGTGAGTGGCCCGACACATGGGGGGGGGGGGGGCTGTTTGTGAAATTGGATAACTCATTTAAAGGGGTTTTCTGGGAATACCGTATCTGTAGTATGAGTCACCAATGAGTGGTTAACCCATTCTGTTCTTTAGACACATCAGTACATGCCTGTATTCCCCATGATATTACAATTCAGAGGCATAATTTCTTAGAACGTGCTCCATCCCTCTGTTATTCCTCCTGGAAAAAATTGACTACATTAATAACAGGGTGTCAGTAGGGTGTGTCCCTGTCTAATTAGTGCTAACAGTGTGAGAACATGCAAGGACACACCCTACTAACAAAGCAATTGGTAACACCCTTTTTAAAAATGTTGATGTAGAGGGGCCTACTTAAAATTGTGCATACAAGGTTTAATATTTCAGACTAATTTACACGTGGCGGCAGATGGGAGTTGTTAACCGTTTCTTTTTTTTTTCCTCTAGTAGTTTTGTTATGTTTGTGACCAGTTTTAGTAGTAAAATTTCAATTTTGAAACTTTTGGCATTTGGACATTGTAGAAGTTTGACCTTCAAGCCAACTTTTTTCACTCTGGTTGAGATAAGGGCATCATGCTTGGATGGTGATGACATTTATATGTGATGTATTTACAAGCAAATGGAAGTAGTATTTCACAAACATTGTTTTCCCCGTTTTAATTACAGCCCCGGGTAATTTAAGTCTTGCTTTGTCTAGGATTATGACCTCGTTAGCTACATCAACCTTAGAACCAGAAGACTTCTTACTTTGATAGGACTGCTGACAAGAAGTCTGGACCGCTTATGAAGTAAGGCTGAGAGTGAATTCTTAGAGATTTACATACCGCAAAGATTTCCAGATGCCATTAATAAGGGCCTTCTCCTCCAGAGCTGGTCATGGTTGGTCAGTAGAACTAACTACTAGCTCCTCACCTCTAGAAGCTGAAAATCATAAGTTTCAATCAGCCAGACTAGAGATGGTTATGAAGAATGTCATGAGGAAGAACTATATCTGTTCGAAACGCGTTGACTATTAACTGGATTTGTGAAGAGATGTATTGAAACGGTTTTATATCCACTGCTGGAAATAAAGAAACCATCACTCAAGAATTTGGTGCTGGAATTTTCCCTTTTTTTGTCTATGAAGAATGCCTGTCTGTCTGTCTGACCCGGCGTGTTCATACATTTCACGGACAGCCCATTGATTTCGATGAGAATTGTGTAATATTTCATCTGTCCTCTGGTGCTTAGGGTTTTAGCACCAGGACCGCCTGTGATACTCTTCTCACAAAAAAGGGACAAATGTTTGAAGTCATGTCCACATACAAGAGGACCTCTTTGGTAAATGGTCCCAGCTCTACCAGAATCTTGCCCCCTCGGAAGGCTTGGTAGCAGAAGTTACATAGTTACACATTTAATATGGTCCATCATAGTCACACTATGCATGAGAGTCGAAGAGCAGATGTGATGATGGAGATCTGATCCAGGTTGTGTTCACTAATAGGGTTTCCACTCAGCCCCTCTGACATTTCATACTCCGATGCTCTTCCTTGGCCTGCGCTGTAAAGCGTAAGGCAAGGGCTGCTTTGTTTACAGCCCTAGCAGTGTTCCCGGTGACGTCACTGGCACTGATGGGCAACTTTACAGGCTAGGGCAGCGCTAAAGCCCATCCATTAGTGCCGGGGCTCACTGCTAGGCGGAAGCTCCCCATACAGTGCCCTCAGTACTAATAAGGCACCCCTAATTAATATAAGGCACTTCTATAGAGCCCTCACTAGTAGTAATGCCCGCCACCAGTGCCTACAGTATTTATAATGTTCCCTGCCGTATAGGGCGACCACATTTCCTAACTGCCATTCAGGGACACTTACTTTCACAAGTGCATGTGGTCAAACTTATACTTGAGACTGGCAAAAACATATCTGCCTGTGCATTTTTCAGTGTTTCTGCACACATTAACTGGCCACTTAGACATCTCTTAAGAAATAGAAAACAAACATATTTCATATGAAAACTTACAATTACTTGGCTTGACCCTTGGGGATCTCGGACAGTACTTCCACACTTTGGCCGGGGGGCTCGGAGGAGAATTTGGAGAAGGGGCAGAGGGATAGCAGAGCAGGGAGAGGCGGGTGCTGCTACTAGGGGGCTCATACCATGGGGGAGTAATAAAGCCCACCATAATGCCCCCCCCCCAGTAGAAATAATTCCTTTTATAATGTGACAGTGCAAAAAATACCCCCTTGTAATGCCCCCAGTTCAGCTAATGTCCCCATAGTGCCCCCATAATGTGCCAGTATAAAATACCCCTATATAGTGCACTCAGTAAATGCCCCCATAGTGCTCCTCTCCCCCTCCCTCCTAGTGCCCCCATAATGTACCAGTATCAAATGCCCCATATATAGTGCCCCAGTAGATGCCCTCAGTGTCCCCCATAATTTGTAAGTATAAAATACCCCTTCTCAGTGCCCCGTAGATGACCCCATAGTACTCCTCTCCCACCTTCCCCATAGTACCCACCATAATGTGTCCCAGTATAAAATGCCCCTATACAGAGCCCCCATATAAAATAACCGTTCTTTGTGGCCTCAGTAGATGCCCCTATAGTGCCCACCAATAATGTGCCAGTAATAAGTGCCCCCATAGACGTCAGATGTGCCAGAAGACAGAGCCCCCCCCTATTATGTGCCAGTAGCCAGAGCCCCCTATCATGTGCCAGTAGCCATAGGCCCCCCCTATCATGTGCCAGTAGCCAGAGCCCCCCCATCATGTGCCAGTAGCCATAGGCCCCCCCTATCATGTGCCAGTAGCCTGAGCCCCCCCATCATGTGCCAGTAGCCATAGGCCCCCCCTATCATGTGCCAGTAGCCTGAGCCCCCCCCATCATGTGCCAGTAACCATAGGGCCCCCTATTATGTGCCAGTAGCCAGAGCCCCCATATCATGTGCCAGTAGCCATAGGCCTCCCCTAACATGTGCCAGTAGCCAGAGCCTCCCCATCATGTGCCAGTAGCCATAGGTCCCCCCTATTATTCATGTGCCAGTAGCCTGAGCCACCCCCATCAACATGTGCCAGTAGCCATAGGTCCCCCCCGGACCCTATCATGTGCCCCCACTATAAGTGCCAGACTGCCAGTAGCCAAGGCCCCCCATAATGTGCCAGTAGTAGCCATAGGCCTCCCCTATAAGTGCCAGACTGCCAGTAGCCAAGGCCCCCCCCATAATGTGCCAGTAGTAGCCATCGGCCTCCCCTATAAGTGCCAGACTGCCAGTAGCCAAGGCCCCCCTATAATGTGCAAGTAGTAGCCATAGGCCCCCCTATAAGTGCCAGACTGCCAGTGCTAGTAGCCATAGAGTCCCCCCCCCCCGTCCCTATAATGTGCCAGTAGCCATAGGGCCATCATGTGCCAGCCTGGCACTGCACTGCCAGGCCCAGTAGCCACCAGTACAGTATTGACATTTGACAAAAAAAAAAGAACCACTTATACTTACCTCCTTGGCACTGGCCGCGAATCGTGTACAGCCTCCCGCGCAGCACGCTGTACTGCTCAGGCATTGACGAGTCAGGCTGCGCGATGACGTCATCGCGCCGCCTGCGCCGGCCTCTGATAGGCTGCCGGCCTAGTGCCTGCAGCCTATCAGTGGAAGGGGAAGAGACACACCATGTAAATAACCTCTCTTCCTTACAGTCTTCTATAACATACAGTCCCATGTAAATAACTTAAATCTCCTCCTTCAGCCCCTCCTACACATAGTCATGTGTAGTCATGTAAATAACACCAGTCATCTCCCCCCCCCAATCTTTTATAACATACAGTCCCATGTATCTAACACCCCTCCCCTCCCTTCAGCCGCTCTAACATACAGTCCCAGTTAAATAACATCTTTCCCTCCCACTAAGCAGGGAGGAGGTATAATGGGGAGAACCACATCTCCCAGCATTTCTCTGGCACTTACATTCCTTCCATGGCCTCACAGGTCTCCACTGCTGAGCGCTGCCTCCTTCTGCACTGGTCACATGACGGTGACCTCATCACAGGTCCTACCACCACTGCCAGTGTTGAAAAGGTCACATGACTATGATGTCATCGCAGGTCCTTCAGCTATGGAGTATAAGCAGAATGGGCAGCAGATTCACAGTAAGTCCTAATCAGGCTGCTTTCCCTCACTTCTCATACACACTTGTTGTAACCAGCAGCTTCCTGCCAGCCAATCAGATTGGATTACTGAGAGACACGCCTCCTCACTCTGAACCTAATGCAGGCATGCAGTGTGGAGGACCGCCCCTCCGTCTTCTGTTTACACTGAAGGGAAGACAGACAAGCCCTAGCAGCGATCTTTTAAGGGACAGGGGACATTAATGAAAGCTGTTATTATGAAGTAATTGCAGATCTTTTGGCAATCATTGACAGACTAACTCGGGTATACATGCCTAGCTCTAATAAAGTAGCAAATAAAAAAAAATACTTGTAGACTTTATTCGCAATGCATAAATGGGCAGCTTTAGTCATCCACAAATCATAGATTATGGTTTAAGCATCTAAACTCCAGGATTCGCTATCTGGGGTGGGTGGATTTTGTAACTTATTCCCAGTCTGAGATAAAGCTCTATTCCTTAATCCAAGCTGAAGGGAGGACATGTATAAATGAGATTCCACCAGGCGGCATATCTTCATGTTAATCCAATAAAAATACAGGCGCTCCACTATTCCCTTTCTTTTGATTATTTACTACAGATTTTCGGGCTTCAGTCGAGGACAATTATATGGGAGAAATGGAAAAAGAGGCAAAAGCCAAGATGCAAACCATCAAGTTAACAAGTCGGGGGGGAATAGACATATTTTAATCAGGACAGTTTTATTTCCCTTGCCACTGAATTACTAATAAGATGAACTTATAGACTTGGCGAATTCTTGAAATATTATCGTATTAATAGCCGCGGCCGTTCCGCAGATGTTTACATTTCACAACAGATGCAAATTATTACAGAAGTGAACGGTCTGCTGAATATAAGTAATGTCCTTATCGCAGCCACCGCTCAGGGCTATGGGTGATAGTGCTTGGCTCTAGGCATAGTTAAAGGGTCCCTCTGGGGGTTTTCATCTCTCCATGCACTGCCCTCCTGCTGAACTTGTGGTGGGCTTCTGCTTATACACAGCAGCCGATCTGCAGAGACCGAGCTGCAGCTTGAACCAATCATGAGACAGGGGGCGTGTCCAGACTACTTCAGACTCCCTGTGGGCACTGTAGCTAAGCTGTAGTCACAGGGCACAGCTCTGAGCAATGGCACGTAGCCAAAAAGCAGCCAGGGAGCAATATTTGAGCAAAATAAATAGCGAGTAATCGTCCCAAATAGTTAGCGACTTACATGTAACTTTTTAACTTTTGACTGGACAGTCACTTTAATCTCTTAAAGGGGTTATGCCATAACTGATGTAAAAAATAAATAATCATACCTCATATAGTACAGGACAATACCTTTCTAACAAAGCTAGAACCAACCCTGTACCTCACATGGGTCCAGAGATCTCTGCATTCACTGCTTTAATTGCTCTCCTAGATTATCGTCAGGGGATGTGTCCTTTCTCGGGGGTGTGTCCTCACTGATGCTGGATTTTGCCTTCTAGCAGAAGATATGGTTGATGGCAGTTGAAGATATAAACTGAGAGCATGCGACCGACTCAGTGAGACGGAGAGAAAATAAGGAAAAGAACAAACAGCAGGTGGCGCTATACAGATACATTTTATTGAATAGCCCAGTGACTATACAAATGTTTTAATTACCTGCAATTACAAAAGTATTCACATCCAGATGCTGGTTTTAAAAATGTAGAATATGTTTGTGACCCCTGGGTCACCAAAGAAATGTGAAGGTAGTCAAATGTCAATTTTATTCAGATTACTATGTAAATGGCATAACGTGTTTTTTGCATTGCAGGGTATACAGTATATATAATAGAGATATACCATGTGTCTACTGGGCCCTTGGAGAAAGGGGGTCCAGCCCCTAAGAACCTGTACAGGACTCACCAATACAAAGGGGTTGGACTGTTTGCAAAAAAAAAGGGAGACTGACCCAAGGGTCAACCCCGGCACCATAATGGATAACCCCAGTTTGATGTTTGAGCCCCTTTGCTTCTAGGAAGGCCACTGTAAGGCCTCTTGCTCCCATGTACCGCATACGGCAGTTCCGCAATACACGGGGCACCGGCCAAGTGCATTCCGCATCAGATGCGGACCCATTCACTTGAACAGGTCCGAAAATGCGGAGATGCGGTGCGGAACGCAAGCACAGAACGGAACCCCACAGAAGCTTGTTCTATCTTTTTGCAGAATGGACGGATCATGGACCCATTCAAGTTAAATGGGCCTCGCTCCGTCCCGGCCACCCCACAGACATTGCCCGTGCATTGTGGACCACAAATTGCGGTCCCCAATGCACGGAACGGAACCAATACCTTAGTGTGAAAGAATCCTAAGGAATGTTGGTTTCTACTGAGAAATGCTTAATGAGGTACTGTCAGTCCCCCTGACAAGTCTATCTTAGTAGATTATTTAATTCCCAAGGAAATAACAATTCTATAGTATCTGCAATGTGCCATTCCTCTGTTATTCCTCCTGAAAATGTATACATGAAATGACAACAATTCCCCTGGTCAATAGGATGCGTCTACATAGTTTACTATTATCATAGACAGCGTGAGACATGGGAGGGACACACCACTTTGACATAAGGAATGATAACACCCAGTCATCTAATTGATTTACCCATTTTTTAGGATGAATAACAGAGGAACAGCAGAATGTAGCTTAATGTGTTGGCGGAAATTGACCACGGGATTACACATTCTTGCAGTTTATAATAAAGCCACTGATATTCTGATGGGGCCATTGGAGAAAGGAGGTCCAGCCCTGGTTGGAGCCATCCTAAGAACCAAGGGCTCTGTTTTGTTTTGTTTGTTCTTCCAAAAATAGCGCCACTTTTCTCCATGGGCTGTGCCTGGTACTGCAATTCAGTTGCATTGACTTAAAAGTGGATAAGCTGCAATACCGAACTCAGCCATGGACAAGTGTGGCGCTGTTTCTGGGGAAAAATAAGCATTCCCCTTTTTCTGAACTTGCAACCATTTGACTACAAAACATGATTATTATAAACATGTAGAGACACCAGGAATGATAATTTATTTTTTCCAGGGTTCAAATTGGTTGAATCCTGAAACGCTGATACGATGTTTTTTTTTTTGCAAGAATTTCGCATGTCACCACGTCTGGCATTCTCAAGAATTATTCTCCTCAGTCTACAACTCTCAAGCCAGTAGTTAGTTCTGCCTGAGAGAGTTTTAGAGAGTGAGGACATGCCGAGGAGACTGGACCATCGGATTAACCCTTTGGAGGCCTCGTGTCGCAATATACAACGTAATATATTACATAGTTCAGGATTTCTTACATACGTATCGGTGTGAGTGCCACCAAACGGCTCCATTACCGCTCTGGATGTGGAGGGATGAAGTCTTCTGACATCTGCAGCTCGGGGTAGTCTGCACTTGACCCTGGTGCATGAGGGAACCTAGAGATGACCCCACTGTTATAATTGGCACAAGCTAGAAGGGGGTCCTGTTACAGAGTTTTGCTGAGGAGTAGTGTTGAGCGCGAATATTCGAATCGCGAATTTTAATTGCGAATATTACCACTTTGCGAATTAGCAAATAGTTAGAATATAGTGCTATATATTCGTATTCGTGAATAGTGTTGATCGCGAATATTCTAATCGTGAATTTATCGCGAATATCAGCACTTAGCAACGTCCCCAGCAACCAATAGGAAAGTTGCCTACCCCTTCGTGGTGATTGCGAATATTCTAATCGCGTATTTTTAGTGTGAATATATTACATTTCCGATTTTCGCAATCAAGTAAATAATGACTGGAGATCACGAATTCTCGCAGTTGCAAATTTATGGCGAATATTCGGCCAAAAATTTGCCAAATATCGCGAATTCGAATATTGCCTATGCCGCTCATCACTACTGAGGAGCTCCGTGTTTCAAATCTTTAATGCTAGGTATAGTTAAAGGGGTTCTCCAACTTTATAGTTCTTTAAATACCCCACCTCACCCAGTGGGACCTGTCAAGGGAAGCGTACTCCCTGATGCTCGGTTCCCAGAGATGAGCGAAGTCATGAAAAATTCAATTCAGCTGCTTCGCCGAATTTCACAAAGAAATAAGATGCCGTTTTCCTGTCTGGGATCGCTGCATCTGAGGCTACGACTTAGGCCATTCAGGGGTTAATCATTTGCATGAATAGATGCCTTTGCGGCCATCTTGATTGAAGACACCGAGCGAAATCTCGTGCGGTGACATGATGACATCCTCATGTCATCACGCTGGCGGGACGTGGTGATGTTAACGCAGCCAGCCTGCATGCTGGAGTGATGACATCATTCGTCGCTCTGCGTGAAATTTTGAGTGGTTTCTGCAATCAGGATGGCGGCGACGGCCTCTTCGCACTCAAATGGCGGGGGAGTATGTATTTTTTTTAATTTTTAACGCCATTTCAGGAAAAATAGATTCTTTACCACAAAGGGCGGGAAATTCGGATTCACAGCAAATCACATTTTTCCTGAAATTCGAATCGAAGTCAGTTCGTGTGGCTTCGATTTGCTCAACACTATCAGTTCCAGCTCTGTGGCTCCACCAATGTCTTCACTGCCCATTGGTCCTCCCAGGTAAACCTCTGGCTTGGACAGAGGCACGTTTCTCCATTCGGGGCACGTCACCACTGTGCAGATGTGACCCCATCTGTGCCAGGAGTCTATACGCGGGGATCGAAGAGCAGTGAAGACATCAGTGGAACCATGGAGATGTAGAAGGTACGTATTCTTTCTGTTTATTAGACCTCAACTTGATTATTTGGAACATTTGGACCTTAAAATATATTTCATCACATGAATTATATGATAATATTTAAAGGGATAATGAGGCGCAAGAAAAATAAAACTGTCCCATGCTGTAAAAATTTAATAATTTATACGCACTTCACCAATTCCCAGCCGCTGCATTTCTGATGGCATCCGGTTCCGCGCTGTACCTCAGATCCTGCAAAATGGCTGTGAATGCTGCTCACTCCCTGGCTGCAGCAATGACCCGCCTCAGCCGGTGATTGGATCTTTCACAAAATGAGCTACAAGAGTCCTTCTTTGACCATCCAAAAAGTTGGGTAGCATGCTCTAGGGATACCTCAGAGTCTCTTTAAATGAGACGTGACACCCAAAAACAATTCCACCAAAAACTATATGGTGCTCCTTCCCTTCTGAGCCTTGTTGTGTGTCCATATAGCAGTTTACAACCACATATGGGGTGTTTCTATAAACTGCAGAATCAGGGTAATAAATACTAAGGTTTGTTTTGCTGTTAACCTTTGCTGTGTTACAGGAAAAAGAGGAAAATCTGCAAAAAAAGTGAAAGTTTTACATTTCACCTCCATTTTGCTTTAATTCTTGTGGAACATCTAAAGGGTTAACAAAGCTTCTAACATCAGTTTTAAATAATTTGAGAGGTGTAGTTTCTATAATGGAGTCATGTATAGGTGGTTGCTATTATGTAAGCCCCCTTAAAGTGACTTCCTAACGGAATTTGGTCTTGAAAAAAAGTCAGTTTTGGAAATTTTTGTGAAAATTTTAAAAATAGCTTCTAAAATTCTAAGCCTTCTGAAATGGCACATGGGGGAATGTTAATTAACTATTGTATGAGGCATCACTATCTGTCCTAAAAGCGGTGAAATTCTAATTTCCTTTAACTTTTGGAGTTCGTTTTTATCAATAAAGGTCAAAAATATCGAGCCAGATTTACCACTAACATGAAGTTCGATGTGTCATGAAAAGTTATTACGACATAAAGTGGCAGTGGCAGGAAGTGGTTAATTTCTTCATTGCACCAAGACTAAGGGTACTTTCACACTTGCGTTATTCTTTTCCGGCATAGAGTTCTGTCAAAAGGGCTCTATGCCGGAAGAGAACTGATCAGGCATATCCCCATGCAATCTGAATAGAAAGAAATCCGTTCAGTTTGCATCAGTATGCCTTCCGTTCAGTCACTGTCAGGCGTTTTGGCCGGACATAATACTGCAGCATGCCGCGGTATTATGTCCGTCCAAAATGCCTGATTAATTTACATTGACTTGCTTTAGTGCCGGATCCGGCATTGCGAAACACCTGAAGGACGGATCCGTCCTTCAAAACTGTGAAAAAGACTGCAAGACGGATCTGTCCATCCGCATGACAAGTGGAGAGACGGATCCGTTCTTGCAATGCATTTGTAGACGGATCCGCACCTGGATCCGTCTTCAAATGCTGTCAGTTGTCACACTGAACGGCGGATCTCTCTCGGACCTAGAAGAAGACCAAAGGGAAGCACCCATACTGGATTGTTCTTAAAAATCAAAAAAATATGATTTCAGAAAGTTCTAACTCATTCAGCTTTTTACTCATTTACTCCTTCGTTCTGTCTTCTAGTCTTCCATAGTTTCCCCTTATTTTTACACTTCCATAAAATCATCTGAAGATCAGCGTGAAGATGAATG
Organism: Bufotes viridis; assembly: GCA_033119425.1. Lineage (NCBI taxonomy): Eukaryota > Metazoa > Chordata > Amphibia > Anura > Bufonidae > Bufotes > Bufotes viridis. The sequence continues at coordinate 33,535,080 of CM065589.1, forward strand.
CTAAGGGTGCTTTCACACTTGCGTTCTGAGGATCCGGCAGGCACTTCAGGCTCCTGATCAGTTTTCAAAATGCTTTTTGGTTACCATGGCAGCCAGGACGGGGGCGGCAGCACAGGTAAGTACACTGCTGCGGAGTATTTACCATGGCAGCCAGGACTTCAGTAGCGTCCTGGCTGCCATGGTAACCGATCAGAGCCCCTGCTTATACTGGGGCCCCAATCGGAACTGCTGCTGTGCAGAGCTAAACTTCGGATCCGGCGATGCGCCGAAACGACGTTTAGCTTAATTCCGGATCCGGATTAATGCACTTCATGCTGCGGATTTTTCTCCGGCCAAAAAACGTTTGGGTACTGAACGGATGACATCCTGATGCATCCTGAACGGATTTCTCTCCATTCAGAATGCATTAGGATAATCCTGATCAATAGTTTTCCGGCATTGAGCTCCAACGACAGAACTCTATGCCGGAAAACAAAAACGCTAGTGTGAATGTACCCTAACAAATATTCGTATGAACGCTCATTAGTGCATTGCCGCCGATTACTTGATGAACGAGCAAACGTTCATTCATCGGCAATCGGAATCTTTTAGCAGGTTTAAAAATCCTGATTTGTCGGCGGCAGACTGTGCCGTGTTATCACCATCTGCTGCCGGCAAACAATGATTCGGGGATGGGGATGAGCGATGGCTTAACTATCACTGCTCCCTATACTGTGGAGGAGAGAACACTGCATGTAATAGCAGGAATCTCCTCCACTAGTGAGCAGGCAATTGCTGGGAAGAAACGTTTCCCTCTCGACAATTTCCTGCTTCATCTGCAGGTGTAATAGGACCCTTACCATCATCAGAGTTGCTACGTTCGGGGCACTTATCCTGTCCCAATGCATGACCCAAACCCACCGTACAAGGCTCTTTCTTGTGGGGGGTTTATATACACCTCACCTATTTTCATCACTATGTTTATTATCCCTGTACTGTGACATCACTGTATTTATTATCCCTGCACTGTGACATCACTGTGTTTATTATCTCTGTACTGTGACATCACTGTGTTTATTATCTCTGTACTGTGACATCACTGTGTTTATTATCCCTGTACTGTGACATCACTGTGTTTATTATCCCTGTACTGTGACATCACTGTGTTTATTATCCCTGTACTGTGACATCACTGTGTTTATTATCCCTGTACTGTGACATCACTGTGTTTATTATCTCTGTACTGTGACATCACTGTGTTTATTATCCCTGTACTGTGACATTACTGTGTTTATTATCCCTGTACTGTGACATCACTGTGTTTATTATATCTGTACTGTGACATCACTGTGTTTATTATATCTGTACTGTGACATCACTGTGTTTATTATCCCTGTACTGTAACATCTCTGTGTTTATTATCCCTGTACTGTAACATCTCTGTGTTTATTATCCCTGTACTGTGACATCACTGTGTTTATTATATCTGTACTGTGACATCACTGTGTTTATTATATCTGTACTGTGACATCACTGTGTTTATTATCTCTGTACTGTGACATCACTGTGTTTATTATCCCTGTACTGTAACATCTCTGTGTTTATTATATCTGTACTGTGACATCACTGTGTTTATTATACCTGTACTGTGACATCACTGTGTTTATTATCCCTGTACTGTGACATCACTGTGTTTATTATCCCTGTACTGTGACATCACTGTGTTTATTATCCCTGTACTGTGACATCACTGTGTTATTATCTCTGTACTGTGACATCACTGTGTTATTATCTCTGTACTGTGACATCACTGTGTTTATTATCCCTGTACTGTGACATCACTGTGTTATTATGCTTGTACTGTGACATCACTGTGTTTATTATCCCTGTACTGTGACATCACTGTGTTTATTATCCCTGTACTGTGACATCACTGTGTTTATTATCCCTGTACTGTAACATCACTGTGTTTATTATCCCTGCACTGTGACATCACTGTGTTTATTGTCTCTGTACGGTGACATCACTGTGTTTATTGTCTCTGTACTGTGACATCACTGTGTTTATTATCCCTGTACTGTGACATCATTGTGTTTATTATCCCTGCACTGTGACATCACTGTGTTTATTATCCCTGCACTGTGACATCACTGTGTTTATTATCTCTGTACTGTGACATCACTGTGTTTATTATCTCTGTACTGTGACATCACTGTGTTTATTATCCCCGTAATGTAACATCTCTGTGTTTATTATCCCTGTACTGTGACATCACTGTGTTATTATCTCTGTACTGTGACATCACTGTGTTATTATCTCTGTACTGTGACATCACTGTGTTTATTATCCCTGTACTGTGACATCACTGTGTTATTATGCTTGTACTGTGACATCACTGTGTTTATTATCCCTGTACTGTGACATCACTGTGTTTATTATCCCTGTACTGTGACATCACTGTGTTTATTGTCTCTGTACTGTGACATTACTGTGTTTATTATCTTTGTACTGTGACATCACTGTGTTTATTGTCTCTGTACTGTGACATCACTGTGTTTATTATCCCTGTACTGTGACATCACTGTGTTTATTATCTCTGTAGTGTGACATCACTGTGTTTATTATCCCTGTACTGTGACATCACTGTGTTTATTATCCCTGTACTGTGACATCACTGTGCATATCATCCCTATACTGTGACATTACTGTGTTTATTATGTCTGTAGTGTGACATTACTGTGTTTATTATCCCTGTACTGTGACATCACTGTGTTTATTATCCCTGTACTGTGACATCACTGTGCATATTATCCCTATACTGTGACATTACTGTGTTTATTATGTCTGTAGTGTGACATCGCTGTGTTTATTATCCCTGTACTGTGACATCACTGTGTTTATTATCCTTGTACTGTGATATCACTGTGTGTATTTTCCCTGTACTGTGACATCACTGTGTTTATTATCTCTGTACTGTGACATCACTGTGTTTATTATCTCTGTACTGTGACATCACTGTGTTTATTATCTCTGTAGTGTGACATCACTGTGTTTATTATCTCTGTACTGTGACATCACTGTGTTTATTATCTCTGTAGTGTGACATCACTGTGTTTAATATCCCTGTACTGTGACATCACTGTGTTTATTATCCCTGTACTGTGACATCACTGTGTTTATTATCCTTGTACTGTGACATCACTGTGTGTATTTTCCCTGTACTGTGACATCACTGTGTTCATTCTGTACTGTGACATCACTGTGTTTATTATCCCTGTGCTGTTTCATCACTGTGTTTATTATCCCTGTACTGTGACATCACTGTGTTTATTATCCCTGTACTGTGACATCACTTTGTTTATTATCCCTGTACTGTGACATCACTGTGTTCATTATCTCTGTACTGTAATGTCACTGTTTATCCCTGTACTGTCACATCACTGTGTTTATTTTGTCTGTACTGTGACATAACTGTGTTCATTATCTCTGTACTGTGACATCACTGTGTTTATTATCCCTGTACTGTGACATCACTGTGTTTATTATCCTCGTACTGTGACATCACTGTGTGTATTTTCCCTGTACTGTGACATCACTGTATTTATTATCCCTGTACTGTGAAATCAATGTGTTTATTATCCCTGTACGGTGACATCACTATGTTTATTATCCCTGTACTGTGACATCACTGTGGGTATTTTCCCTGTACTGTGACATCACTGTGTTCATTCTGTACTGTGACATCACTGTGTTTATTATCCCTGTGCTGTTTCATCACTGTGTTTATTATCCCTGTACTGTGACATCACTGTGTTTATTATCTCTGTACTGTGACATCACTGTGTTTATTATCTCTGTACCGTGACATCACTGTGTTTATTATCTCTGTACTGTGACATCACTGTGTTTATTATCCTTGTACTGTGACATCACTGTGTTTATTATCCCTGTACTGTGACATCACTGTGTTTATTATCCTCGTACTGTGACATCACTGTGTGTATTTTCCCTGTACTGTGACATCACTGTTTATTATCCCTGTACTGTGACATCACTGTGTTTATTATCCCTGTACTGTGAAATCAATGTGTTTATTATCCCTGTACGGTGACATCACTATGTTTATTATCCCTGTACTGTGACATCACTGTGGGTATTTTCCCTGTACTGTGACATCACTGTGTTCATTCTGTACTGACATCAGTGTTCATTATCTCTGTACTGTGATGTCACTGTTTATCCCTGTACTGTCACATCACTGTCTTTATTTTGTCTGTACTGTGACATCACTGTGCTTATTATCTCTGTACTGTGACATCACTGTGTTTATTATCCCTGTACTGTGACATCACTGTGTTTATTATATCTGTATTGTGACATCACTGTGTTATTATCCCTGTACTGTGACATCACTGTGTTTATTATCCCTGTACTGTGACATCACTGTGTTTATTATATCTGTATTGTGACATCACTGTGTTATTATTCCTATACTGTGACATCACTGTGTTTATTATCCCTGTACTGTGACATCACTGTGTTTATTATCTCTGTACTGTGACATCACTGTGTTTATTATCTCTGTACCGTGACATCACTGTGTTTATTATCTCTGTACTGTGACATCACTGTGTTTATTATCCTTGTACTGTGACATCACTGTGTTTATTATCCCTGTACTGTGACATCACTGTGTTTATTATCTCTGTACTGTGACATCACTGTGTTTATTATCTCTGTACCGTGACATCACTGTGTTTATTATCTCTGTACTGTGACATCACTGTGTTTATTATCCTTGTACTGTGACATCACTGTGTTTATTATCTCTGTACTGTGACATCACTGTGTTTATTACTCCTTTACTGTGACATCACTGTGTTTATTATCCCTGTGCTGTGACATCACTGTGTTTATTATCTCTGTACTGTGATATCACTGTGTTTATTATCCCTGTGCTGTGACATCACTATGTTTATTATCTCTGTACTGTGACATCACTGTGTTTATTATCCCTGTACTGTGACATCACTGTGTTTATTACCCCTGTACTGTGACATCACTGTGTTTATTATCCCTGCACTGTGACATCACTGTGTTTATTATCTCTGTACTGTGACATCACTGTGTTTATTATCTCTGTACTGTGACATCACTGTGTTTATTATCTCTGTACTGTGACATCACTGTGTTTATTATCCCTGTACTGTGACATCACTGTGTTTATTACCCCTGTACTGTGACATCACTGTGTTTATTACCCCTGTACTGTGACATCATTGTGTTTATTATCCCTGTACTGTGACATCACTGTGTTTATTATTACTTGAATGGATAGAGCACTTGTAATTACACTGCATTACACTGCAATGTAAAGCTACCGTTTTGGGTGGATCCGTCATGGATCTGCAAAAACAGATCTGTTACAATAATACAACCGCAGCTAGAGGAAACCCATTAACCCCTTAAGGACGAAGGGCGTACATGTACGCCCTTCGTCCGCACTTTAAAGATGGCGCCCGCTCCCGCACGGAGCGGGCGCCCGAGCTGCGGGTAAAAGCTTGATTCATCAAGCTGACACCCGCAGCTCATGTCCACGACCGGCAGCGATGCCGATCGCGGACATTTAACCCCTCAGATGCCGTGGTCAATCCTGACCACGGCATCTGATCGCGCAAAAACCGAAAGTTTCACTTTGGTTTGCTCGGCTCCCTGATGGCCACAAGGGGAGCCGGAGCATGCATTTAGTACCCTAGGTTTCTGTGAATGAAACCTAGGGTACTACACAGTATTCCTATGGAGCCTATGACTGTAATAGGCTCCATAGGAAATATGTATTTTTCATATATTCCAATGCTATTGCATTGAATATATGAGAATAGCAATCTGATGATTGCATCTTATAGTTCCCTATGGGAACTATAAGAAAGTGGTAAAAAAAAAAAAAAGTTTAAAAAATAAAAATTAAATAAAAAAATATAAAAATTCAAATCACCCCCTTTCCCCAAAATGAAAATAAAATAAATAAAAAATAAAAAATTACACATAATGGGTGTCGCAATGTGCGAAAACGCCCATACTATAATAATATTAAAAATATTCACCATACGGTAAACATAAAACGGAAAGAAAGCGCCCAAATGGCTAATTCGCCATTTTTGGACGCTTCATTTCCTAAAAAAATGAATAAAAAGTGATCAAAACATCATACGCACCCCATAATGGTATCAATTAAAAGTTCAGATTGCCCTGCAAAAAATGAGCCCCTACACTGCTCCGTACGCATAATTACAAAAAAGTTATAGGGGTCAAAACATGGCGACAAAAAATGAAATAAAAAATTCCCACTTTTAATTTTTTTTTCACTATCAAAACGCAAGAAAAACTATACATATTAGGTATTGCCGGATTCGTACTGACCTGAAGAATAAAATTAACCAGTCAGTTTTATCGCAAATCGAACGTTGTAATTTAAAAACCCGTAAAACTGTGGTGAAATTGCTTTTTTTTTGCAATTTCACCCCATTTGGAATTTTTTTCCCGTTTCCCACTACATCACATGCAAAAATAAATGGTAGCGTTAAAAAGTACAACTTGTCCCGCAAAAAATAAGCCGTCATATGGCTATGTGAGCGGAAATATAAAAATGTTATGGCTTTTGGAAGGCAGGGAGCGCAAAACAAAAACGCAAAAATCCCAAAACCCCCGGTCCTTAAGGGGTTAAATGTCTGCATCCAGAATACTTTCATTAGGAGCTGCAGTACCGATTTGGTCCTTTAGGGGTGCAGTATAGCAAAAAATGCACAGTGCAATATGTGAGTAATAAAATAATGTGGACTACACAATCTTTTTTTCCTACCATATATAATAGCGGTTTTATGATCTTCCTGGTATGCGAGAGGAATAACGCTGAAATAAATGATCTGCCAGATATTCTCCTGTGCAATTATTTTTCTCAAATTATGCAGCAGCTATTATTACAGGAAGCCCCCATTACACTCACTTCTGTTGACGGATTAGAAATATCCATTGTCGTAGCTATAGGGGGTGCACAGGCAGCAGTTGCACCTAGGGCCATGGTGCCTGAGAGAGCCCAAAGGCCCCTCTGCCATCAGGAAGATTCCAGTATTATATGAGGCACATAGATGGGGGTGGGCACTGTTACAGAATTTGCAATGGACCCCAAGAGCATCAGGTTACAGCCCTGTCCACTGCCTAGCTTTATATTTAATTTTACTTTTTTTTTTAATTATATGGGCCTATCATAACTGGATTAAGCTAAGCTTGGGACAAGTTCTGACTTTAATCACTAATGCAGATTTTGATAGAAAAAGGCATAATTAGTTTAAAGTTTAATATACATTACATATGGATTAGAATATGCCTTCTTTATTTAAAAAGACACTATTACTTTAAAATGTGAGAGTGCATTACCTTTCTGTATAATCCTTGGGGGCGGTGCATGACTGGAATCTCATTGTGTGTCCTGATGTCATGCTCTGCCCCCTCAGTCCTTGCACACAGTATAATAGTTACAAAAATTCTTCATTTGTGAGATTTCTTCTTTTTTCATTATAATGTGCCCCCTGGTGTCTAATCTGTATAACTATTGCATATGCTCAGTTTCATCCTCCTGCAGTGGCCACAGTTGGCGATGCTGCGAAACACAAGACCCCCCTGGATTGAAAAAAAAACGCCTGGAGCCTGTGAGTTGAGTATCTCCGGCTCCATTGATGTTGGAAAGCAGGCCTCAGGATACAGTCAGGCCCAGACATTCTTGCCAATAGAGCTGTTGCTCCTCCGGTGGCAGCTTCCATGGAAACTCGAGGGTCTGTGCCGGCCCAGGGTTCATGATAACTACTAGGTTGAGATTGGTAGCCGGTGCTGTGGTACTGTAGCTGACAGGGGTTCTGGCAATCCCGGGATTAGGGGCTCTGGACAGACCCTGCTGATGTTCAGGCCAGACTTTGGGCGATTGGGCCACAACCATCAACTTGACCAGGTGCGTCATTCTAGCAACGAAAATGCCCCGGGGACCTTTTATTGCTGTGGAGAAGTGATGGAAGGTACGGCCTATTCAGGACCTGCAACTGGATTTCATATTTTGTCTAACAGAAAGCCAAAATCCATGGAATACCATCCTCTCCATGAAGAATGACTTGATGGTCCCCACATGCCGCTCCAAGACAGGTTAACCGTGCCTAGGATGGTCCAGCACACTGATTACTCACTCCTCCATCTTCGTCTTGCACCACAGGGGATCCTGCTGCTCTTCTTCATCCAAAGAGGCAGAACTCCAGCCACAGCCTATTACAGTGGGTAACCAAAGCAGAGGTCCTCCTTGGCCAGGCGATGGAACGGCAGCCAAAGTCGCGATCGGCACACCGCCCAATGCATGTCATGCAAAAATCATGGTTCCTTGGGCTACCTGTTATTCCTTAGTTGGTTTTTGAGGTTTGGGATCATCATCCCACATGATGGAGGACCAGTTAGGCTTTCTCTTCACCATCTTGAGCACATGGCGGGCTCTTCTGCTGCCTGTTCTGCACTTAAACAGAGTGGCAGCTTCTAAAGACCGGCAAACTCTCCGTCCCAGAAACAGGTTGTTCTACTGGGCCCATGCCTTTTGTATTGGCAAAATAATAAATGAGGCTCCGGTTGAAGGTACCAGACTCCTACAACCAGCAGAGCATCAGGCAGACACGTCTTGCTTGCTGCACTGGTGGGCGTTCTTGTGGCGCTGATCCAAGATGGCCAATTAACTCCTTCTGTGCTGGTGTGCAATGATCGGAGCATCTCTGGGCCTTAGTAGCAAGCGATGGTGAATATGAAACACCCACGTGGAGTCTGCTTAACACAATGTTAAAACCGATTGCTCAGCACCCCAGAATATGTTGTGGTGCTCAGTGTGGGGAGTCGCTCTGGTAGATAGCGGTGCGGGTGCAGTACAGAGGCAAAAGGGAGTCCAGAAAGTGCAGTAAACAGTGTTTTATTCACACTTGCACAAAACAAACAGTAAACAGTCTCTTGGTGTTAATTCACACACAGCAGAAAAACGTGATGCAAAACAAAACAGTCCAATGCAGGTTACATTCACCTGGGAGGTTTTAGGTGCAGGTTCGCACATGGCTGTCAGCCCAGCCACAGGACAATCCACCTCAGGCTTTCAGGCCGTCTGCACTCCTCCTTGCTTGGGCTCTTGCTTCCAGCCCAGAGAACTCCACATAGCACAGAATGGATCAGAACTCCCAAACGCAAATGATTCCACAGCCTGACAGCAGCTCCAGGACAATCACACCCACCTGCTGGTGCTGGCTGTGTTTTAAAGCCCGGCAAAGTCCAGCCTGGACCGTGGGGAGTAGGCACCCACCCAACTCTTTGCCTACTCCCAGTAAGAGCCGGCCCGGATTGGCTTTGCAGCCAAACTAAATATCAAATTGTCAAGCAGCACTAGCTGCTGCTGACACAAAAAACCCAGCTCTTACCTCACCGAGGCCAGGAACCTCGGTGACACATACCTCCCGTCGACAACGGTACCTTGCACCTTACCACATACCCCCCCCCCCTTTGTTCAACCCTGAGGGGGTTAACACATGTGAGGCAGTGGACGCGGGACAGGGCATCTGCGTTACCCTGCAAGCGGCCTGCCCTGTGTTCCACCGAAAATTTGAAATTTTGCAAGGACAGGAACCACCTGGTGACCCGAGCATTCCTCTCCTTGGCCTGGCTCATCCACTTGAGAGGGGAATGGTCGGTCACCAGATGGAACCTCCTCCCTAACAGGTAATAGCGGAGAGATTCGAGTGCCCACTTGATGGCCAGGCACTCCCTCTCCACTATACTATACCTGGTCTCGGCTGGGGTGAGTTTACGGCTCAGGAAGACAACGGGATGTTCTTCCCATTGACCTCCTGAGACAGTACTGCACCGAGACCTACCTCCGAGGCATCCGTCTGAACGACGAACTCCCTGTTGAAGTCGGGTGTCACCAAAACCGGGACCCACACAGGACCGACTTCAACGCGGAGAAAGCCTCCTCCGCCTTCTCATTCCAGCTAACCTTCCCCGTCTTTCGCCCCTTCAACAGGTCTGTCAACGGCGCTGCTATTGTGGCAAAGTGGGGCACAAACCGCATGTAGTACCCTACAATTCCCAGGAAGGACTTTACCTGCCTGGTGGTGACCGGTCTGGGCCAATTACGAATGGCCTCTACCTTAGTTACCTGATGTTTGATGACTCCCCGCCCAATGACATATCCCAGATATTTGGTCTCTTCCAACCCAATCGCACACTTCTTTGGATTGGCGGTTAGACCAGCTTTCCTCAGGGCATCTACTACCGCCTGCACTTTGGGCAAATGGCTTTCCCAGTCGGTGCTGTGGATGATAACATCATCTAAGTAGGCCGAGGCGCACCGACGATGAGGTCGCAGCACAATATCCATTAACCTTTGGAAGGTGGCGGGGCGCCATGCAGGCCAAAGGGTAACACCTTGTAATGATACAGGCCCTGCGGGTAACAAAGCGGTTTTTTCCTTGGCCGCCTCCGTTAAGGGTACTTGCCAGTATCCTTTAGTGAGGTCTAGCACAGAAAAATAACGGGCTTGCCCTAAATTCTCAACAAGCTCGTCTACCCGGGGCATGGGATACGCATCGAACTTGGACACTTCATTTAATTTGCGAAAATCATTGCAGAACCGCAACGTCCCATCCGGCTTGGGTATTAGAACTATGGGACTGGCCCACTCACTTTTCGATTCCTCAATGACATCAAGCTTCAACATTAATTGCACTTCCTCCGCGATGGCCCGTCGCCGAGCCTCGGGTACCCGGTATGGTTTTAACCGGATTTTGGCCTGAAGCTCAGTGACGATGTCATGTTGGATGAGAGACGTGCGGCCACGGAGGTCCGAGAACACATCCGTGTTCCGACTGATGAACTCCCTGACTTCCTGAACTTGTTTGGAAGACAGGCTATCTGCAATTTTTACCGTGGCTACCGCTTCGCAGGCCTCGAACTGTGGGGCTGGACCCTTGTCACCTAGAAGCCCTGGCCGGGGGCTGTTGTCTTTGGCCGTGTCCCTGTCTTTCCACGGCTTCAGTAAATTCACGTGGTACACCTGCTCCGGCTTGCGCCGCCCTGGCTGGTGTACTTTGTAATTTACTTCCCCTACCTTCTCGATAACCTCATAGGGGCCCTGCCACCTAGCTAGGAACTTGCTGTCAAGGGTGGGCACCAGAACCAAAACCCGATCTCCCGGGTTGAAGTTCCGTACCCTAGCCTGACGATTATACACCCTACTCTGGGCTTGTTGCGCTGCCTCCATATGCTCCCGGACCAAGGGCAATACCCTTTCCATCCGGTCCTGCATCTGGGTGACATACTCAATGACACTTTTGTGGGGGACAGGCTGTTGTTCCCACGCTTCCTTGGCGATATCCAACAGGCCCCGAGGGTGTCTGCCATAAAGCAGTTCGAAGGGCGAGAACCCAGTAGAGGCCTGGGGCACCTCTCGCACGGCGAACATGAGATAGGGCAGAAGCAGGTCCCAGTCCTTCCCATCTCTGGACACCACCCTTTTAACATATTTTTTAGAGTTTGGTTAAACCTTTCGACAAGACCGTCTGTTTGCGGATGGTAAACGGACGTCCTTAACTGCTTTATACGCAACAATTTACACAGTTCCTCATAACTTTGGACATAAAAGGGGTCCCTTGGTCGGTCAGAATCTCTTTTGGCAGGCCCACACGGGAAAACATTTCCATTAACTCTTTTGCAATGAGCTTAGCCGAGGTATGTCGCAGAGGCACCGCCTCTGGATATCGAGTAGCATAGTCCAGAATCACCAGGATATGTTGGTGACCCCTAGCAGACTTCGGTACGGGTCCGACCAGATCCATGGCAATACGCTCAAATGGGACCTCAATTATTGGGAGAGGGACCAGGGGACTTCTGTAATGCGGCTGGGGGCTATTTACCTGACAGGTCGGACAGGACTTACAGAACTCCTCTACTTCCTTAAACAAACCGGGCCAGTAAAATCGCTGTAGTACGCGGTCCTGCGTTTTCTGCCACCCCATGTGTCCCCCAAGAACATGTTGGTGGGCAAGCTCCATAACAAGCTTGCGATATGCGGTGGGCACCACCAACTGTTCAACGGGCTCACCTCGGATTTGGTTCACCCGATACAACATATCCTGAAGAACAATAAATCGTGGGAACATTAATTCAGCCCCAGGTTTCTGGGGTTTACCATCAATCATTACAACACTTTCCCAGGCCCTGGTTAGGGTTTGGTCCCGGTGTTGTGCGGTCCCAAAATTTTCCCCGGAGACATTGAGGTCTGCCAACTCAGGTCCCGGTGGCAAGTCCTCCGTGTCTCCCACCATTACCCTCAGTGGGGTTGCCTCCCCCTCTACCGCTGGAGCAGTGGTCACCCCTACCGCTGGCCCTTCAGATTGGGGCTCCCAGGGTTCTGGCCTTCCAGTGGTATCAGGCCACTCTACTAGGGTTACCCCTGTCTCGGGTCCCTCCGATACCTTTATTGCCGGCCACAGCGCCGGAAAACCTGGGAAGTCCCTCCCAAGTATCAGTTCGTGTGGGAGTTTAGTAGCGACAGCCACCTCGTGGGTCCACTTACCAGCCGCTGTGGACAAAGTCACTAGTGCAGTGGGGTAGTCTTTTAGGTCTCCGTGGATGCACAGGACCCCAATTTTACGGCCGGTATACTCCGCAGGCCGTACTAGGGCAGCTCTTACCAGGGAGACTATACTCCCGGAGTCCAGCAGGGCCACCACCAGGGAATCTCCCAGCTCTACTTGACACAGGTGTTTTTTATCCTGCACCTCACGGGTGCCAGTTGCACACAGCTTCCGTGCATACAGGGAGTGGCGATAGCCGTAGTTCCCTTCCATCGGCTCATCCCGATGCGGACAGTCGGCCCTGATGTGGCCTGGCTCCTGACACCTCCAGCATACCACGGGAGGCGGATCCGCAGGGGGTACATTCCGTGCAGGCCTCTCTGTCGCCGGACGTCGGAACTGGGGTGGAGGCCTCCGGGGTTTGACTGACCCCTTCCCAGCAAGACTCCCCTGCAGGTTTCTGGTGGCCTCGTAACGCTCCACCAGGTCGACCATCTCCAGGGCACATACCGGAGACGCCTGGCCGACCCAGTGCTGGAGGGGATAAGGCAGGGCCCTCCAAAAGATGTCGGCCAGCAGACGGTCCAGCATAGCAGCTGGACTTAGAACCTCAGGCTGCAGCCACTTTTGCAACCTGTGCAGCAACTCATAGTACTGCGGCCTGGCGGGTTCAGCCGTTTTAAAGTCCCACTGGTGGACCCGCTGAGCCCGGACCAACACGCTTACCCCCAGTCTGGCCAGGATCTCCCCTTCACCGTGGGGTAATCAGCAGCCTGGTCATCTGATAGGTCAAAAAACCTGCTGGGGTCCGGATGCCAGGAACAGAGCGACCACCTCGGCCCACTGGTCACGGGGTAACTTCTCCCTCACGGCTACCTTCTCAAAGACCGCCAGATAGGTCTCAGCATCATCCTCGGGGTCATCTTGGGAATCGCTGCACGGACCGCTTTCCGGGCATCATGGTCGTGGTGGGACGCTCCTGCAGCTTGTAAGGCCATCACCTGCTGTAGTAGTAGCTGGTTGGTCTCCTGCTGCTGCTTGTTGGCCTCCCGCTGCTGCAAGTTAGCCTCCACAAGGGCTTTTACAACCGCCTCCATTTTGTCCGGGAACACAGGCTGCAACTTTGCCGGCCTAATATAGGACATCCAGTCGTGCCCAGCAAAAACAAAAATTTTCGGCGTTCACGCCAGCCTCACTGCGCATGCCCGCATCCGACACCAAATGTGGGGAGTCTCTCTGGTAGATAGCGGTGCGGGTGCAGTACAGAGGCAAAAGGGAGTCCAGAAAGTGCAGTAAACAGTGTTTTATTCACACTTGCACAAAACAAACAGTAAACAGTCTCTTGGTGTTAATTCACACACAGCAGAAAAAAACGTGATGCAAAACAAAACAGTCCAATGCAGGTTACATTCACCTGGGAGGTTTTAGGTGCAGGTTCGCACCTGGCTGTCAGCCCAGCCACAGGACAATCCACCTCAAGCTTTCAGGCCGTCTGCACTCCTCCTTGCTTGGGCTCTTGCTTCCAGCCCAGAGAACTCCACATAGCACAGAATGGATCAGAACTCCCAAACGCAAATGATTCCACAGCCTAACAGCAGCTCCAGGACAATCACACCCACCTGCTGGTGCTGGCTGTGTTTTAAAGCCCGGCAAAGTCCGGCCTGGACCGTGGGGAGTAGGCACCCACCCAACTCTTTGCCTACTCCCAGTAAGAGCCGGCCCGGATTGGCTTTGCAGCCAAACTAAATATCAAATTGTCAAGCAGCACTAGCTGCTGCTGACACAAAAAACCCGGCTCTTACCTCACCGAGGCCAGGAACCTCGGTGACACATACCTCCCGTCGACAACGGTACCTTGCACCTTACCACATCAGTTATAAAGGGATCATCTCACATAAAATATATAATAATACCACATCACTCATAAATGATGTTTGAATATGTCTTTGTTTTATTTAAGGCACTCCATAACAAAATTATAGGCCAACACTCGTGTTTCGGTGTAACCATAGACCTTGTTTATGGCCATGTGGTATGTAGAGAGTAAACATGGCGCCAGAACTGTCGAGAATGGAGCGTTCTGTACGATACAACGTGCACTGCATCATACAGGACACTCCATTCTGTACCCTACAGGGCTGATTGTAGCTTTGTTAGAATGAAATTGTCGACCTATATAATGTCTGATTTTCACTTTTTACATCAATTATGGCAAAACCCCTTTAAGAAGAATTTTTATTTACTGAAATGTATGCATTTTTGCAATATAAAATGATAAATAATTCACTTCTGCAGCTCCTATGTTTCACTGTATATAGCAGGCTATGGTGCTATTCACAGACAAATCTGTCAGAACAGCAGATGACTTGGTCTCAGCTCTTCTCTTTCCTGAATGATCTTTTAATCAGATTTATGGCCACATTAAATTATATGATTGATTTGGTCATAAATCAGCTTAGAACGTTGTTCAGATTGGACTGTCAAAGCCAAATGGTGCAAAAATTTTCATAAAAACCTACAACTAAAATGATACATGCATTTAAGTCTCCATAGAATTTAAAAGTGTAAAACAGTAAGCTGATCTCCGCAGGTCTGGTTGATGAAACCCTCATCTACTCATTTCTTCTGCACTGCCCACTGCTGGAAAAAGGAAGTATTACATGGCGCACCTTCAACCGAACGGGTCATGGTAAGTAAGCTTCTCGGCACTGGAAAATATAGGGGGGTCCTGATCAGGGTTTATGACATCCATAGGCCCAAATAGCATATATGAAGAAAGGTCACCAGTCAGGACAATCCCTTTATGTTTTCTTCTTTTGTTTTGTTTTTTTAACTTACAGTGTAGATTTAGTACAACCCTAGTGCATGTCCTTTGGTTTCTTTCCCTTCCTCCTCCCTTTTAAAACTGCACACCTGTTGGTATTCCTGGGGCCCCAAGCAGCTGTGTTAGGTTGGCCCTCGGTTTAGTAATTTCAGTCCAATCCTTGTGGCCAGTAGGGGGCCATTGATGTCTAGGACAGGGATTCTCAACCCCTTCAGCTGTTGCAAAACTACAACTCCCAGCATGCTTGGACAGCCTACAGCTATTAGGGCATGCTGGGAGTTATAGTTTTGAAACAGCTGGAGGGCCTCAGGTTGAGCATCCCTGGTCTAGGGCCTCAAGCACTTGCATGGTAGGTGAGGTGGTAAAGTCTTCAGTCGTAGTACAGTCTTCAGCACTCTAACCCAATAAGATATCTCCACCCGGGGGTGAATTGGTCATAGACCTTACAGGAAATTTCCTGGTGGGCCGATGCCTAAGAGGGCCACTGTCCAGGTTCATAATGAACTGATTCTCTCTCCTGCGCATGGCCAACAGGTGCTCTCCTGAGTTCAACTATATTGATATCCTCAGGACAGTGATACAGTTGAATACTGTGGAGCAGATGGCAGTATATTGTGCTGCACTGTGGTATTTAGTTCAGCTAGGGTGGTATATTGCTCTGCACAGTGGCGTACATATAAGGGTCGCAGTTGCGACCGGGCCCGGCACCCCAGGGGGCCCGGCCGCCTGCGGATCCCTGGCCCCTGCTGCGGCGCTAAGTAGTTAGTGCTACCTTCACTGCTCCCAGAATCTGAATCCAGATTCCAGGCACTCTTGCGGTCAGTGCCGGGCAGGAGCGAGCACGGCATCGGCGTCAATCCCGCGAGACCTGTGAACTCCTGCGGCAGGTCTCGCGGGAACATGCGTGCGCCGTTACGCTCGCAAGCTTTACATCATCCAGAGTCAGCCCAGCCCATCAGGAGCCAGTAGTGCCACTGCCAGCGATGCAGCCAGCAGGTACTTCACAACTGGCATGGCACACGTGCGGCTGCCTAATGCTAAGCGCACCCAGAGACCCAGGGGGGTTGTTTAGTTGGAAGGGGGAAGCACTCAGCAGCACTGTCTGTAGTAATGAGAGGGCCCTGCCCTGCGATGACCAGGGAGGAAGTGGGGGGATGAGCTGGCGGGAAAAGCCCTCAGCAGCACTGTCTGTAGTGATAAGAGGGCCCTGCGATGACCAGGGAGGGGGGGGGGGGTAAGCCAGCTCACCCCCCCCCCTTCTGGCGGCGGGTTGGGGGGGGGCCCATAGATCAACCTCGCATTGGGGCCCCATGGATTGTGTGTACGCAACTGGCTCTGCATTATGGTGTTGCTGGTCCTGCCTACTTCTTTTGTCCCTGCCTACGTATGTTGCCCCTACCTAATTATGTTGCCCCATTTTCTGTCAATTTGGACCCACTTTAAACTTTTTTTCCAGGTTCACTTTTACTTCTCAGTCCGCCCCTGTCTCCACCCTTTGGTTTCCCCTCCCTTCTCACAGCATGCAGTCTCACAGACACAAAGAAAGAAGCTGCAGCTGCATTCCCTCCTTCCCCATCCCCCTCCCTTTATTTACTGTATTTCTGCAGATGAATCTTTGCCGGTTTCTAAAAATGTACATAGGCATGAAAAGGGGAAGATTACAGCAAGGAGAAGAAAATGTTACATTCCCTTACTGAGAAATACTACAGTGTGTCATGCATTCACTTGCACCATTAATTCATGCATAAGAATAATTAATGACAGGCATGTTTTTATGGTTGTTTAGGCTTGATGGAGCTATATACTGGTATGGGTTGGTTTACACTAGGCCTGCACAATATATCGCGAAAGCAATCGTTATCGCAATTAATCGCCATATCGCAATCGCAATTTGCTGACCCAAAAATGCTGCAATTATATTACTGTATTTTTCGCTTTTTTAAGACACACTTTTTCCCCCCAAAAGTGGGGGGGGGGGGGGGGTGGCAGTGTGTCTTATAAAGCGATGGTTGACGTTCTACGTGACACTGACACTGTATCTCCGGCCGCTATGCTGCACAGTGCGGCCAGCGATACATCGGTTACAGTGCGGAGAGGGAGGAGGGGCTGGTGGAAAGTCGTTATTTTAATGAACACATGTTCTTATAACTATTTTATTTATCTGTTCTGGGCAGCGCTATTAAGAAAATGGCAAGTTTTGTATTTTGTACTTTTGCAGTAATGCAAATATGTATTTTATTTTGAAAAACACTGCGCATTTCAGTTCTTGAGTTCAGCATAACTACATTTCACATTATCAGTCATCTGTGTGTGCGTTTACCTTGAAAATCCAAGCAGACAGACCTCTAGCACAATTCCCTTAAAATATCGCATTGCATATCGTTATCGCAATTTTTAGGGCCCTAATCGCAATCGCACAAAATTACCATATCGTGCAGCCCTAGTTTACACTGGTGCTACAAGCTAATATCTTTTGCCCAGAGCTCCAGTTGCAATATTGTGAGGAAAGGTTGCAATGACCCTCTCTTCTTCTTTACTAAAATTGCTGTGATGGTGCAGAGGGGAATCCGGGCTCAGTGTGCAACCCATAGGAAGGGCAGCCTGAACTAGGCCCCATATCAATTACATAGGCTGGCTCTGTGCACACCATTTGGCACCCAAAAAGTCATTTAGGTTACAGTGGAATTTATTTGCTGAAACTTTATATATTGTAACAATGTGTGTGGTAAAGTGCTAGAAGGGGTGTATAGTTCATCCAGAGTGCCCAGCTGGTTGAGATAAAAAAAGAATCCAGAAAGCTGTATGTTTTTTTCAGAAAAGTGTAGTTTGCTGGAACTGTTTTATTCAGACTTTGTTCTTTTTTTTTTTTTTTGAAAGGTAGGTAGGTTTGATAGAGGGTTCTACCATTCCACCCCCACTCCAGTACAGCTATTTCCCCCTATCCTAAGGTGATACCAGGTGTGGCTACTGGGGAATAAGTATAGGACTCAGAGCCTCGGCTAGTGTCAGAGCATGGTGGCTGTTTGACCGTGTGGCTATAGAAGTTTTATCCCCCTGACATGCTAAAAGCATAGGTGGGAGAGAAGTCTCCCTATAGTTAGCGCCCGGATGGGCAGGTATTTATTTGTTGCTTTTTTGTTATGCTTCATGTGCTGTAGCTTCACCCAACTAATGGTTAAGGCTGCCTTTACATCTGCGACTGGCTGTTCCACCAGAAAATGCTGGTAATCGGCCGGACAGAGCGCAGTGTGCAGTGTTTTTTGTCTGGACGATTTTTGGAATATTTTCCGGAATAGCCAACTTCAGATTTGAAGGTAGCCTTAAATGTTAGTTACAGTCAGTTATAGTTATTGTGGTCCAGCGGGCAGGGGGCAACATAAGCAATTCTGGAGTCGGACAACTCTGGCCGGAGGTTCTGCTACAGACGTGAAACTAGCCTAACTTAGACGCCCCGTATTGTGTTGTTTCGGCAAAAAATAAACCTTGTTTAGACTTTTAACCCCGAAGTCTGAGAATCTGTCACCACTGGTTCTGTTCACACACACAGACCCCTACAATATTTACAAAATAAATAACATAAACTCATAAAGAGCACACACTTTGGCAGAAGACGATGCCAGTGACCTCTTATGGGCTCTCTCGATACTTACCTTCTTTCCAATTACACTTTCCAAAAATTTATTTTTAGAGCATTATTGTACTTTGGAAACATTTCTTAGAAAAATTTTTTTATTAATTGGAGAGAATAAAGATAAACAGAAATCCCACAGAGCAAAACAAATGACAGGAAATTTATAGAGATAAAAAGTAACGAGACTTCACCTCTTGTTTCTCTGTCTCACATAACTAATCAGTTTTATGGTATCTGCCTAATTTGTTGCACAAAGCGCGGCGTTCTTGCCAATCATTACTGTCCATGTTGGACTTATTAGCCTGAATTCCTCCGTTCCGATATTCATATTTTTTTTTTACTGACATTTTCCCCTCTATATAATGACACAGCTATTACATTACTCCAGAACTCAGCGCTAATGATGTTAAATTGTCAAGACTTCAAACTGCAAGCTGCGCTCCGAGCGGCCAAGTTACTGCAATTGGTCTCCGTGACCTCGGAATTCGGGCTCAGACTACTACAAATAATTGTTTCAGAATATGATAAAGCTCACGATGGGAGTTGAATTAGGCTCAAGAAGAAATGAAATCTACACGTGGCAGAAATTATTTCATGGCTGGAAAAACATGGATCTATAGTAATAAAATGTCAGGAACACCAGCGCCCTGTTGTCAGAGCGTGAATCGGGAACACACACAGATTGGAAGGTATTGGAGCTGACAGTAAGACTAGCACCAGAGTATTTCTAATATACTGGTCCAGCTCTGGCACAAAATCCAATCCAGGGGGGTGTAATAACAGCTTTTCAAATGGTTATTATGGGTTCTAGGGACATAAGGAAGCCAGATTGAATCAGTTGCTATGAAGAGCTGTGTCACTGTATACATACATTACTTATCCTGTACTGATCCTGAGTTACATCCTGTATTATACTCCAGAGCTGCACTCCCTATTCTGCTGGTGGAGTCACTGTATACATACATTACTTATCCTGTACTGATCCTGAGTTACATCCTGTATTATACTCCAGAGCTGCACTCCCTATTCTGCTGGTGGAGTCACTGTGTACATACATTACTTATCCTGTACTGATCCTGAGTTACATCCTATATTATAATCCAGAGCTGCACTCACTATTCTGCTGGTGGAGTCACTGTGTACATACATTACTTATCCTGTACTGATCCTGAGTTACATCCTGTATTATACTCCAGAGCTGCACTCACTATTCTGCTGGTGGAGTCACTGTGTACATACATTAATTATCCTGTACTGATCCTGAGTTACATCCTGCATTATACTGCAGAGCTGCACTCATCATTCTGCTGGTGGAGTCACTGTGTACATACATTACTTATCCTGTACTGATCGTGAGTTACATCCTGTATTATACTCCAGAGCTGCACTCACTATTCTGATGGTGGAGTCAGTGTGTACATACATTACTTATCCTGTACTGATCCTGAGTTACATCCTATATTATAATCCAGAGCTGCACTCACTATTCTGCTGGTGGAGTCACTGTGTACATACATTACTTATCCTGTACTGATCCTGAGTTACATCCTGTATTATACTCCAGAGCTGCACTCACTATTCTGCTGGTGGAGTCACTGTGTACATACATTAATTATCCTGTACTGATCCTGAGTTACATCCTGCATTATACTGCAGAGCTGCACTCATCATTCTGCTGGTGGAGTCACTGTGTACACACATTACATTACTTTTCCTGTACTGATCCTGAGTTACATCCTGTATTATACTCCAGAGCTGCACTCGCTATTCTCCTGGTGATTTAACTTAGTAAATACATTAATTATCCTGTACTGATCCTGAGTACATCCTGCATTATACTCCAGAGCTGCACTCAATATTTTGCTAGTGGAGTCACTGTGTACATACATTAATTATCCTGTACTGATCCTGAGTTACATCCTGTATTATACTCCAGAGCTGCACTCAATATTTTGCTAGTGGAGTCACTGTGTACATACATTACATTACTTATCCTCTACTGATCCTGAGTTCCATCCTGTATTATACTCCAGAGCTGCACTCACTGTTCTGCTGGTGGAGTCACTGTGTACATACATTACTTATCCTGTACTGATCCTGAGTTGCATCCTGTATTATACTCCAGAGCTGCACTCAATATTTTGCTAGTGGAGTCACTGTGTACATACATTACATTACTTATCCTGTACTGATCCTGAGTTACATCCTGTATTATACTCCAGAGCTGTACTCACTATTCTGCTGGTGCAGTCACTGTGTACATTACATTACTTATCCTGTACTGATCCTGAGTTCCATCCTGTATTATACTCCAGAGCTGCACTTACTATTCTGCTATTGGAGTCACTGTCTAGTAGCTTCTCTGCAGTACTAAATGTCCTGTACTGCCCCCTGTCTGTGCCAGGATGAGCTGCTCCTTTGGAAACCAGTTGAGCCGCGACTCCATTTTATTTTTCTGGTACATGTAAGCACCATGCAAGACCCTGAAAAAGCTCCTGCCCTCACCCTAGAAAGTCATTTACAGCTTCCAGTATCTATTCCTGACTGTTTTATTAATTGCTTGGCTAATATGTGTTGGTTATCTGCTTATTTTTCTTACAACTTCACTTTTTCTTCATTTTTGGGCTTTGAAACCAATTACCAGTTTTCCATAGCGTCATGTACTCACGTTACAATGGTCATCCCGGAACCAATCAATATTGTAACTTAAAGAGTAACTAAACCTTTGTAACAGTTTTGAATATGATGTCCCTAATGCCCTAATAAAACTATTTCTAATATACTTTATTAATCAATTTTGTATTTTTCTTACTCTTTTTCCTACCTAAAATGCATGGCAGCTCTTAGCTTAGCGAAGCAGGCAGAAGCAGGAGCCCGCTCCGCTCAGGTGATCCTGGCATAGTACATGGTTACAGGGTACCCATGTTTTATGCCAGGAGTTAGTTAACCTCCGGGGGGCACGGACAGGAGCAACAATATGCGCTGCTGCCCGTACTCCCTGTGCTGCTGCCGCCCTATTGATAAATTTCACACTCAGTACTCCATATGCCGCCAAGCTGTCAGCGGTGTACAGAGAACTGAGCTTTAAGTGCACAGTAAATGGCGCGCTTTAGGTTGGAAAAACACTAAGAAAAATGCTAAATTGATTAATATATATTGATTAATATTAGGGCATTAGGGACATCATATTAAAAATTGTTACAAAGGTTTAGTTACTATTTAACCTCTTAAGGACACAGGACGTACCCGTACATCCTGTGTCCGGTCTTTCAAGATGGTGCCCGCTCCTGCTTCATGCGGGCGCCATAGCCGCGGGTGTCCGCATGGTTCTTGTAGCAGACACCCGCGGCTAATGTCCGCGACCGGCAGCGATGCCGATCGCGGACATTTAACCCCTCAGATGCTGTGGTCAATCCTGACCACGGCATCTGAGCGTGCACAAACCGAAAGTTTTACTTTCGGTTTGCGCTTCGTCCCTCCTGTGTGGCGATCGGAGGAGCCGGAGCGCGCCTGTAGTAGCCTGGCTTTCTATGAATGAAACCCAGGCTGCTCTGTAGTATTTCCTATGGAGCCTTGCCTGTAATAGGCTCCATAGGAAATATGCGATTTTTTTCATACATTCCAATGCTATTGCTAATGTATGATAATCGCAATCAGATGATTGTAAGTTATAGTTCCCTATAAGTGTTAAAAAAAACAAAAAAAACATAAAAGTTCAAATCACCGCCCTTTTGCTAAAATAAAAAAAATACACATCATGGGTGTCGCAATGTGCGAAAACGCCCATACTATAAAAATATTAAAAAAATATTCCCCATACGTCAAACAGCAAGACGGAAAAAAGCGTCCAAATGGCGGATTCGCCATTTTTGGTCGCTTCATTTTCCACAAATTACATAAAAAGTGATCAAAAAGTCATACACACCCCAGAATGGTATCAATATAAAGATAAGATTGTGAGCCCCCATACAGCTCTGTACATATAATTACAAAAAGTTATAGGGGTCAAAACATGGTGACAAAAAAGTAAAACAGATTTTTTTCCCACTTTTGAATTTTTTTTCACTATCAAAACGCAAGAAAACCTATACATATAGGGTATCGCCGGATTCGTACTGACCTGTAAAGTAAAAATAACCGGTCAGTTTTATCGCACATCGAACGTCAGAATTTAAAAACCCACAAAACTGTGGTGGAATTGCTTTTTTTTTTTGCAATTTCACCCCATTTGGAAAAATTTTTCCGCTTCCCACTTCATAATATGCAATATTAAATGGTGTCGTTGGAAAGTACAACTTGTCTCGCAAAAAAGAAGCCCCGATATGGCTATGTGAACCGAAAAATAAAAAAGTTATGGCTCTGGGAAGGCAAGGAGTGCAAAATGAAAACTCAAAAAATAAAAAAACCTCTGGTCCTTAAGGGGTTAAGGGACCACTGTATACCTGTATATACCTGTGTGCAAAAACACAGCCATTAAAAATATAAACAGAAGACACAATCGGGGACAACATTAATTGTTTCCACACCAGAAAACTGATATGAAGAAAGATAAATGTGGCGGGCCTGCGGCACTGCCCGCTCTCCACCAACAGCTCGTCCTCTTTTCTCGTCACTTCTGAAAAGTGGCGTGCAGGGGGAAATGTTGCACATTTTGCCGCACAACTGGCATACAGCAAAAGTGACATAATTAGCTAAGTAAATGTCCCTGCAATGTCAATGTAACTGCTTAATAGGATGGAGCTGCCACTCTTACGGTCGGTGGTACTTGGCAGCAGGTGGTCATACCCTTAATCTCATGTGGTAGGGCAGGTAGGTCTGCAACTTCCAGCCCTTCAGCTGTTGTGGAACTACAACTCCCAGCACGCACACTTGCCTGGTTGTACTTGGAGCTCCTATAGAAGTGAATAAAGTATGCAGAGAGTTGTAGATTCACAGCTGGAGTGCTATAGCTTGATGACCCCTGTGGTAAGGGATGAAGCTGAGCTGTGCCACAGATGTGTCTGCACTGTGTATTCAGGATCTTACATGCGGATGCCCTGTCTCTCAAAGAGACATCAAGTAGTGGCGTTTAGAGGGAGAGAAAGGCGCTCATAGGGTGATAACGTCAGAAAAAATCAAATGCATATGGTTGAGTATATTTTGCTCACCTATTTTGGTTATACCAAATTGGGCACAACCACAATGAAGGCGAAGGAGAAGGTAGAGATATCAATGGGGTATAGGTGCAGCCGGGGGCTTGTCCAGGTGGCTTTGGGCGGTAGCCAGTCCGCCGGTCGGCTTAATATAATAGGAAAGGAACGTCTGATGTGTCAAATCGGACGCAGGACTGAGTCTGAAGTCGGCGTCCTCCCACGTGCTGGGAAACTTTGCGGTGGTGTCAGCGCTCGTGCTGACTTTGTTTCAGATTCACCATTAAAGGCCACAATAGAGATATGAGTGTATGAATGTATAGCATAGTGTGTATACATTCATCGCACTTCAGCAATTCTCAAGCCGTGATATAGGACCCCACTGGATCTATAAGACTTGATAAAGGGGTTACAGGACCCCGAAACGCGTTGTCTAACTTAATAAAATCTACTGAATCACATGAATCATCCTCTGAGTGCGCCCCTGGCAGTCCTGCGTCCGATTTGACACATCAGACGTTCCTTTTCTATTATCTCAAAGAGACATATCTTTGAACCTTTTCAGACCAGCGCCGTAAATGTACGGTGCTGGCCAGGACTTTAATGGTGGCGCCCACTTGTGAACGGAGCGGGTGCCATAGCCATCAGGTGCCAGCTGTTTTAAACAGCAGGCACCTGGGACTACTGTCTGCGACTGGGGGTAATGCCAATCACAGACTTTTAACCCTTCAGATCCCGGGGTCAAATATGACTACGGCATCTGTACAAGCAGGGAGAGCCAGATGCAGTGTGCAGCAGCCTCTGCCTTCCTGAATAACAAGAGGCTGCCATATATTAGTTCCTGCCTGTGGCAGGGCTCCGTAGGAATACAGTGTATTGAGAGAAGCAATCTGATGATTACTTGTTATACTTCCATATGGGGGGAAAAAAATGTTTTTAAAAATGAAAGAATACAAAAATAAAATTCAAATCACCCCCTTTCCCCAAAATATAAACAGAAATACAAAAATAATAAAAACAAAAGGAAATAGCCGCTTGTGAAAAATGCCTGTACTGAATCTAAAAATATTTACCCCATATGACAAACCTCAAAACGGAAAAAGAAAGTCAAAATGGCTGATTTTTCATTTTTTGGTCACTTCACCTCCCACAAAAAAATTCAATACAAACTGATCATAAAGTGATACAAACCCCAAAATGGTATCAAAAGTACAGATCGCCCTGCAAAAAAAAGTAATCATTCAGTTCCGTATACATACCGTAACTACAAAAAAGTTATAGGGGTCAGAATATGGCGATGAAAAGAAAGAATTTTTTGTAAGGTTTCTATTTTTTTCACTCTTGAAACGCATGAAAAACTATACATATATGAAAATAACAGGTCAGTTTTACAGTATAGGGAATGCTGTAAAAACAAAACCCATTTAGAATTATTTTCCAGCTCCTGACTAC
Organism: Bufotes viridis; assembly: GCA_033119425.1. Classification (NCBI taxonomy): domain Eukaryota; kingdom Metazoa; phylum Chordata; class Amphibia; order Anura; family Bufonidae; genus Bufotes; species Bufotes viridis. Next base: position 33,560,736 of record CM065589.1, read on the forward strand.
ATTGAATGCCATATTAATCTCTATAAATCTCGCGCCTGCGCCGTACTGGTCTTCAGTCGGCACAGGCGCACTGAGAGGAGGACGCTCGCTCGGCCGCTCCTTCTCAGTGCGTCTGCGCTGATGACGTCTTCTCATCCGGCACAGGAGCACTGTGGAAGGAGCGGCCGAGCGAGCGTCCTCCTCTCAGTGCGCCTGTGCCGACTATAGACCGGTACGGCGCAGGCGCGAGATTTTGAACGGAGACAGGGCCAGCTGGTGGAGGAGCGCTCGCTGGCCCTGTCACTCAACAGGAGGAGGGGGCGTTTTTTCGAAAGGAGGATGCGGCGGCTACCAGCAATTAACCGCCCTACTTGCTGGTAGCGAGGTAATTTACATATTATAAAATTGCGTTTTTTAGCGAAATTAACCTACAGAAAAAGTTTAAAACAGTAGATATAGAATAATCGCCCTATAAGCATTTTTGTGAGCCAAAAAAAAAAAAAAGACTTTTGGGGGGTGACAGAAGCCCTTTAAATGATGGCATTAGAAAGCACATGTCCCGCGGAAAATAAGCCTTCATATGGCTTTGTTAACGGAAAAATAAAAGCGTTATGGCTCAAGGAAGATGGGGAGGAAAAATGAAAACGAAAAAAAAAACTCCTAAGGGATAAAGGAGTCTTTTAGTTTACTGTAAAAACAGCTTAGCCATTGCCTAATGAAATGATCTGCAACTTTCTAATATACTTTGTTTTTCAATTTCAGACTGTGGTTAAGATCTCTGCTTGCTTTCAATGAATAGAAACATTCTTGTTCATCTCCAGCTGTAGGTTTGATACAATGTATCCAATGTAAACAATCCTGTCAGCTAAATGCAGCAGCAGCAGCACAAACGGCTTTACTGTTATAGGATTTACATTGGGTCGGGGGCACAGTCATCAGCTCCATCTACTAATCCACAAGTGACTGACGTTACTAACACGAAGCGGTATCGGATTTCCCTGCTAATTAATCAGATCTGACCCAACGCATTTCAAAGGAGACTGTACATGACTGCGACTGGGGGAAAAAGCACGAGCGCCAGGGCCTCGCATGCAAAGATTCACACAATCCTAATTAACAGCCAATTGGCGCTAATCAGAAATTATGGAAACAGGCAAATTCTTGGCCCCGATCGATGTTTATTACATATCCTTTTATTTCTTTCCACTGCAAACACCAGAGATTCAGCGAGCAGATACATTTCCTGCGTCCTTCTCTACAGCAAACAGACTTTAATGACTAGTACACATTGCCTGAATATTTTAATATGCTGGATCGGAGATTTTAGGATCTTTTTTTTTACAGACGTTAATAGTATAACCCCGTAACATTACAAAGTAGAACCACATTTCATTACCGCCCAAAGAAAGCAGCGTGGATTTCATGTAAAAACAGAGTATTTAGGAGTTAAGCCCTCGGTATACTTTATATGAGGCTACTGCCAAGTGCTAGGAGATAACCCTTTCATGCATGAATCTGCAATGGTCTACATACCGTAGACATGTTTATGTATCGCCCAATTCACCGCTTCCACCTACACCGCCACGTCCACCGCCTCCTCAACCTCCTACTCCATATGGACCTCCTAGTTCAAGATTATTATTTTAAATTTTTATGTATTTTATGTTATTTTAAGTCATTTCCCTATCCACATTTGTTTGCAGGGCAATTATCTAGCTTTTACCCCCATTTTGCTTCCTTTCCTTTACTTTTTTAGAGCCCTTTGGTGCCCCAAAGTTCGGGTTCCCCCTTGACTTCGGGTTCGGGGTCAAGTTCGGGTCCCGAACTCGAACTTTGCGGCGAAGTTCGGCCGAGCCCGAACTTCGAGGTGTTCGCTCAACTCTAATCAAGGTCATTTCATGAGCAGCTCCTGGCAGTTACTTACCTTATCAATTACTATGGAAGCAGTAAGGCCCCTTTCACACGGGCGAGTTTTCCGCGCGGGTGCAATGCGTGAGGTGGATGCATTGCCCCCGCATTGAATCCGGACCCATTCATTTCTATGGGGCTGTGCACATGAGCGGTGATTTTCTGCGTTGCGTGAAAATCGCAGCATGCTCTATATTTAGCGTTTTTCACGCAACGCAGGCCCCATAGAAGTGAATGGGGCTGCGGGAAAATCGCAAGCATCCGCAAGCAAGTGCGGATGCAGTGCGATTTTCCCGCATGGTTGCTTAGCAACGGGACCAGATCTTTATTATTTTTCCTTATAACATGGTTATAAGGGGAAATAATAGCATTCTCAATAAAGAATGCTTAGTAAAATGTGGATTAGGTGGTTAAAAATAAAAAACTTAACTCACCTTAGCCACTTGATCGCGTAGTTGGTGATCTCTCTTCAAGCTTTAGCTGCAATCTAAAGGACCTGATGACGTCCGTGATGGACCATGTGATTGGACCATGTGATGTGACGTCATCACAGGTCCTTTAGACTACAGCTAAAGCATGAAGAGAGAAGAGAGATCGCCAACTACGCGATCAAGTGGCTAAGGTAAGTTAAGTTTTTTATTTTTAACCCCTTAATCCTCATTCTACAAAGCATTCTTTATTAAGAATGCTATTATTTCCCCTTATAACCATGTTATAAGGGAAAATAATAAATTCTCCAGAATACTCAACCCGAAACTGGACTTCAGTGATGAAGTCCAGGTTCGGGTCTGGGTACCAAACATGCCGATTTTTCCCACGCGAGTGCAAAACGCATTACAAAAGTTTGCACACACGCGTAAAAATCGCACATATTCCCGCAACGCACCCGCATCCTATCCGGGCGTCAAACGTGACGCCCGAGTGAAAGAGGCCTAAGGCCTAATTCACACGTCCGCAAAATGTATCTGCATCCCTTCCGCAATTTTGCGGAAGGGTTGCAGACCCATTCATTTCATAGGGGCAGGAATGGATGTGGACAGCACACTATGTGATGTCCGCATCCGTGTTTCCGCATCCGTGTTTCCGCATCCGTGTTTCCGTTTCCGCAAAAAAATAGAACATGTCCTATTCTTGTCCGCAATTGCGGACAAGAAAAGGCATTCTTTCTATAGTGCCAGCAATGTGCGGTCCGCAAAATGCGGAATGAACATTGCAGCCATCCGTGTTTTGCGGATCCGTGTTTCCGCAAAACACACTACGGACGTGTGAATAAGGCCTAAGGGTGTACTCAATTTTTCAGACACAGCACCTGCATTTTGGCCTAGTTTTTGTTAAAGACATATTGACATGTTGTAATTTGTAATTCTGAGGTTGCATTTAGCTCATTTTAAGACCTTCTAAACAAGCAGCATTTCATTTCAGGCTGAAAAGAAACAAAAATGTTCCATCTAAGCATCTGTCCAGTACTGATTTGTTAGTGATCAGACATGGGTGGCTTATCGTATTATTTAGATAGCTTGTATCTGTTCTCCTATTATGAGCCTCCATTAGAAGAAGACAATATTCCGGGCAGACCACACGCTTCTGAAGAGCTTGCGTCCAAGTCTCCCTGTGGTCCTGTCACTTCCTGACCTTCGATATCTAAACTTCAGAGTCTGCCTAATTTTCCCATAATTAAATTAGAAAAACAAAGTCCAGTAGGATTGATAACAGAGCTTGCAATCTAAAGTGCATTATCGGCTGTCATCTGTCTCACTCAAAGACACTTCAAATTCGACGGTTTTACGGTCGTCCGATTATTCGCAGGCCAAGAGCACATTTTATGTTGTTAAATAAACATATTAACAAGATGTCTCCAGCCTTATAAATACAACCCGTCATGGCGACACTTAAGTAAACAATGACCAGAAGAAGGAAGGGAGGGTTACGGGGATATGTTTCCCAAAGGATATCAATTAGTGTACCTAACTGTCTATTGATAATGGAGATAAACTAAATATGGCTTAAAACACATTAGCAATAACTTACAGGGTATGTAAGGGGCTTTCCCACCAATATTGTGCACAGTCGGGTCATAAATAAATGGGGTCCAAGCTACTTCCTCCAATATTCACCCCTAAATCTCTGAAGCAAACTGACTGCAGACACTGAACAAGCAGGAAATTCATCTCTGAAGCCTGCAGGAGTGCAGGTCCGGAGTATAGAATGAGTAATATAATGTATGTACACAGTGACTCCAGCAGAATAGTGAGTGCAGCTCTGGAGTATAATACAGGATGTAACTCAGGATCAGTACAGGATAAGTAATGTATGTACACAGTGACTCCAGCAGCAGAATAGTGAGTGCAGCTCTGGGGTATAATACAGGATGTAACTCAGGATCAGTACAGGATAAGTAATGTAATGTATGTACACAGTGACTGCACCAGCATAATAGTGAGTGCAGCTCTGGAGCATAATACAGGATGTAACTCAGGATCAGTACAGGATAAGTAATGTAATGTATGTACACAGTGACTTCACCAGCAGAATAGTGAGTGCAGCTCTGGAGTATAATACAGGATGTAACTCAGGATCAGTACAGGATAAGTAATGTATGTACACATTGACTCCAACAGCAGAATAGTGAGTGCAGCTCTGGAGTATAATACAGGATGTAACTCAGGATCAGTACAGGATAAGTAATGTAATGTATGTACACAGTGACTCCACCAGCAGAATAGTGAGTGCAGCTCTGGAATATAATACAGGATATAACTCAGGATCAGTATAGAATAAGAATTGTAATGTATGTACACAGTGACTCCACCAGCAGAATAGTGAGTGCAGCTCTGGAGTATAATACAGGATGTAACTCAGGATCAGTACAGGATAAGTAATGTATGTACACAGTGACTCCAGCAGAATAGTGAGTGCAGCTCTGGAGTATAATACAGGATGTAACTCAGGATCAGTACAGGATAAGTAATGTATGTACACAGTGACTCCAGCAGAATAGTGAGTGCAGCTCTGGAGTATAATACAGGATGTAACTCAGGATCAGTACAGGATAAGTAATGTAATGTATGTACACAGTGACTCCACCAGCAGAATAGTGAGTGCAGCTCTGGATTATAATGCTGGATGTAGCTCAGGATCCATATAAGATAATGTATGTATACAGTGACTCCACCAGCAGAACAGCAAGTGCAGCTCTGGAGTATAATAAAGGATGTAACTTAGAATCAGTATGGGATAAGTAATCTATGTGCACAGTGGCTCCACCAGCAGTATAGTGAGTGCAGCTCTGGAATATAATACAGGATATAACTCAGGATCAGTATAGAATAAGAATTGTAAGGTATGTAAACATGACTCAACCAGTAGAATAGTGAGTGCAGCTCTGGAGTATAATATAGGATGTAACTCAGGATCAGTACAGGATAAGTAATGTAATGTATGTACACAGTGACTGCACCAGCAGAATAGTGATTGCAGCTCTGCAGTATAATACAGGATGTAACTCAGGATCAGTACAGGATAAGTAATGTATGTACACAGTGACTCCACCAGTAGAATAGTGAGTGCAGCTCTGGAGTATAATACAGGATGTAACTCAGGATCAGCACAGGATTAGTAATGTATGTACACAGTGACTCCACCAGTAGAATAGTGAGTGCAGCTCTGGAGTATAATACAGGATGTAACTCATTATCAGTACAGGATAAGTAATGTATGTACACAGTGACTCCAGCAGAATAGTGAGTGCAGCTCTGGAGTATAATACAGGATGTAACTCAGGATCAGTACAGGATAAGTAATGTAATGTATCTACACAGTGACTCCAGCAGAATAGTGAGTGCAGCTCTGGAGTATAATACAGGATGTAACTCAGGATCAGTACAGGATAAGTAATGTAGGTACACAGTGACTCCAGCAGAATAGTGAGTGCAGCTCTGGAGTATAATACAGGATGTAACTCAGGATCAGTTCAGGATAAGTAATGTATGTACACAGTGACTCCACCAGCAGAATAGTGAATGCAGCTCTGGATTATAATACTGGATGTAGCTCAGGATCCGTATAGGATAATGTATGTACACAGTGGCTCCACCAGCAGTATAGTGAGTGCAGCTCTGGAATATAATACAGGATATAACTCAGGATCAGTATAGAATAAGAATTGCAATGTATGTACACAGCGACTCAACCAATTGAATAGTGAGTGCAGCTCTGGAGTATAATGCAGGATGTAACTCAGGGACAGTACAGGATAAGTAATGTAATGTATGTACACAGTGACTCCACCAGCAGAATAGTGAGTGCAGCTCTGGAGTATAATACAGGATGTAACTCAGGATCAGTGCGGGATAAGTAATGTAATGTGTGTACACAGTGACTCCAGCAGCCGAATAGTGAGTGCAGCTCTGGAGTATAATACAGGATGTAACTCAGGATCAGTACAGGATTAGTAATGTATGTACACAGTGACTGCACCAGCAGAATAGTGAGTGCAGCTCTGGAGTATAATACAGGATGTAACGCAGGATCAGTACAGGATAAGTAATGTATGTACGCAGTGACTCCACCAGTAGAATAGTGAGTGCAGCTCTGAGGTATAATACAGGATGTAACTCAGGATCAGTACAGGAGAAGTAATCTAATGTATGTGCACAGTGACTCCACCAGCAGAACAGTGTGTACTGTACAGGATGTGTACAGTACAGTACAGAATAAGTAATGTAATATATTATCATAGTGACTTGACTTTTTATGTAGACTAATTCTATATAGTTAAATTGACTGACATAGGTGCAGGTATTCCTGCAGCCAGCTCTGATGAATGTCCAGCATTATGTGTTATGTTGTACAGGGCTGCACATTCTATACTAATCATACATTTCCCCAGTCAGTCAGTGACACAGAGGACCACGTTGGGGCAGCTGATGAGACACGTGATTCATAGTGATTACTATGTGCGCTTCGTTGATCACAATTGTATGTCTTGTTTCTTCGGTTTTATAAACACAATTAGTATTGGGACAAAGCCCAACATAAGATGAGTACGATGGAAGATCTAATCATAGAGCAGCACGAATCAGCAGAATGCAAATTACCAGGGAAGAGTTCAGCTCCGGAGTCATTCTCTTCTGTCAGGATGTTCAAAATGCCTTTAGAAAAGAGCCTCATATCTGTCCATGGGTTGTGTCGGGTATTGCAGCTCAGCACTATTGAAATGATTGGGGCTCAGCTGCAATACCACACACAACCTGTGGACAGGCGTGGCACTGTTTTTCGATGGAAAGGTATGTTTTTCTTATCCTGTACAACCCCTTTAAATGAGTTGTCTGGAAGATTAACAATAAATGCTCAATCTATTTTTAAATGTGGGGTTCCAACTATCGGGATCCTCGGCGATCCCCTCAATGAAGAAGCCATGGTGCAGGGGGGTATGTCCTCTTCATCATTTACGCAGGCTTAACGGCTCATTGAGGTAGATTTTCCGGCAGGTTTTTAGGCCAAAGGAAGAAGTGGATTCAAAAGGAATCAGAAATATAAAAGGATTTATACTTCTCCTCCCTACCCAGTGGCGGATTAACATAGGGGCGTTCGGGTCGGCAGCCCCGGGCCCGGCATCACTGGGGGGCCCAATGCCGACCCGAGCGCCCACATACTGCGGCGGGGCACAGGAGCGCATAGTTCCCTCCCTGCCCCACCGCCGATCAACACCATAGGCTTCAGGCCTAGTAGGTCTGAGGCCTATGTGGTAGTATATTCCCGATGCAGGCGTGCATGATGACATCATCACGTGCCTGCGCCGGGACGCAGGACAAGGAGGATTGCGCGCCTGCGGCCTGCCTCACCATCCCGAACCCAGGTAAGTATTAGCTTTTAGTGGTTGTTTTTTTTTCTGTGTGTGCCTTTGGGGGCACATGGGGGCAGTGTGGGGGCAAATATTTTCATGGGAGGGCAGTGTGGAGGCGAATTACTTTATGGGAGGGCAGTGTGGGGAAATTACTATATGGGGCAGTGTGGGGAAATTACTATATGGGGCAGTGTGGAAATTACTATATGGGGCAGTGTGGGGAAATTACTATATGGGGACAGTGTGTGGAAATTACTATATGGGACAGTGTGGGGAAATTACTATATGGGGGCAATGTGGGGAAAATTACTATATGGGGGCAGTGTGAGGGAAATTACTATATGGGGCAGTGTGGGGAAAGTACTGTATGGCGGCAGTGTGGGGAAATTACTATATGGGGGCAGTGTGGGAGAATCACTGTATGGGGGCAGTGTGGGGAAATTACTATATGGGGGCAGTGTGGGAGAAATTACTATATGGGGGCAGTGTGGGGAAATTACTATATGGGGGCAGTGTGGGGAAATTACTATATGGGGCAGTGTGGGGAAATTACTATATGGGGCAGTGTGGGGAAATTACTGTATGGGGGCAGTGTAGGGAAATTACTGTATGGGGGCAGTGTGGGAAATTACTATATGGGGCAGTATGGGAGAAATTACTGTATGGGGGCAGTGTGGGGGAAATTACTGTATGGGGCAGTGTGGGGAAATTACTGTAAGGGGCAGTGTGGGGAAAATACTATATGGGGCAGTGTGGGAGAAATTACTGTATGGGGGCAGTGTGGGGAAATTACTGTATGGGGGCAGTGTGGGGAAATTACTGTATGGGGGCAGTGTAGGGAAATTACTGTATGGGGGCAGTGTGGGGAAATTACTGTATGGGGGCAGTGTAGGAAATTACTGTATGGGGGCAGTGTGGGGAAATACTGTATGGGGCAGTGTGGGGAAATTGCTATATGGGGGTAGTGTGGGGAAATTACTATATGGGGGCAGTGTGGGGGTGTTGCTATTAGGGGACATTATTTTGGGGACACTATACAGGGATTATTACCTGGAGCACAATATAGGGTGCTGTTATTATTGCTGGGGGCACTCTAGGGGACATTAAAACTGCTGTAGACACTATAGGGACCTTTCAGGATAATTTATCAAACTGTTGTAGTAGAACTGGCTTAGTTGTCCATAGAAACAGATTCCACCTTTCATTTTTGACATCTCCTCTGAAAAATGAAAGGTGGAATTTGATTGGTTGCTATGGGCAACTAAGCCAGTTCTACTTACAGCAGTTTGATAAATGACCTAACTATGAGAAACCTAACATGTCTGTGTAACAAACCCTGTAGAGACGAGATGCGGCTGAAAGAATTTGTCATGGCGGTCTGGGTCAGACGGAGAAGAAGAGGAAAGAGAAGTTCTACATGACAGGAGATATCCCTGGATGTAAGAGGTATGTGGTGCTGTATTCTCACTGCTGTGACCTACATCTCATCTTCTCCCTAAGTCTTTTTATTATAATCATATTGTAATTTGTCACCTGCAGTCCTATGTAACAGCCCAGATAACAGTGATATCTTTCTGTGTGCAGATAATGTAGTAGATGTTCCCTATGTAACACCCCACATAACACAGTGAACTATTGTGTTATGTGGGGTGTTACATAGGACTACAGGTAACATCTATAACATCTGTACTCAGAGAGTTATGAGATGGTGTGGCTCCGACTCCTGGCACCCCCGCCAATCCGCTGTTTGAGGAGACAGCGATATCCCAGTGAGCGCCGCAGCCTCTTTGCTCAGCGCTGTCCATTTGATAGCACTGCGCTTGGTATTGCAGCTCAGCCCCAATCACTCAGATGAGACAGAGCTGCGCCTGCAGCTAGGCCATGTGAACAATGAATGTGATGTCCTATGGCATAGGAAGAGACTGTAGCGCTCACGAAGCACCGCAGCCTTTTCATACAGAAAACGTAAACTTAAAATGGAGGGAGGGGCCCGAGGTGGGTAGACAGCCCCGGGCCTATCATGCACTTAATCCGCCCCTGTCCCTACCGGATCCACTTCTGGCTTTGGCTGAAAATCCTGCAGGAAAACCTGCCTCAAATTCTCCTCCAGAAAACTCTCTGTGAACCTACCCTAACAGTCACCAGAGACTTCTAAAAAGTGTTAGTCACAATGGCCCACAATCTTGCCTCCAGAATCAGTCCACTGCAGCTACAGCATCAGGGAGACGCCCTAAAAGTGCAGTTCACAGCCCCCCAAAAACATTCGGCCAGTCCTTCCAGTTAGTGATGAGCGATGTATTGAAAAATTAGATTTGGCTACTTCACTGAATTTCGCTAAAAAAATTTGCTTTGTGATGAATTACTTCATCACGAAGCGCATTTCTTTGTAAGTAGCGGGTGCAATGGCAGGGAGTGGCGCTGCCATCATTGTACCCCTCAGATGCCGTGTATATAGAATCTCACGGCAATTTTACAGTGTAACATTTAAAAAAAATACTTTTCTCTGTTTAATTGCAAAGAGGCGGCAGCCGCCATCTTCATTGCGGAATTTCGTGTGAGATCTTCAATCAAGATGGCGGCGACTGGCCCTTCGCGCTCAAACAGAAGCGGTATCTATAATTTTTTTCAATTTTTTACCACCATTCAGGGAATATCGATTTGCTACCACGAAGCACAAGGAAGTTCGGCTTCACGGCGAATAAATTTTTTTATGAAATGGAAAAGTGGGCTTCGATTCGCTCAACACTACTTTAAATGACCAAAAACATCAATCACAAGGGAAGGGAAAATACATGCCAACAATGCTTATTAAATGGGAAAAGACGGAGTAAAGCTGACAGGGGAAGGGACGTAAGAATTTTAGTTGACAGTAAACCTACCTGTAGGAACCAGTGTCAGACAGCTGCCGCCAAGTCATGGAGGATCATGGGGTGCATCAGAAGGGCATAGTCATCACTAGTCAGACATGGAGTATTCTGTACGGCCTTGTTCATCAGTGCACAAGAAAGACATAGCAGAGCTGGAGCGAGTTCAAGGGTGAGCGACTAAAGTAATAAACAGAACATTGATGAAAATTAGGGTTATTCTGTTTAAAAAATGGGCGGCGGAGGGGAGATCTACTAACTGTGTATAAATATATCATAGGACAACACCATGATCCATTTATACCCAGGCACAAAAGTACTATGTGATGAGGGGACGTCCTCTACATCCAGAGGAAAGAAGGTTTCTCCAACATAGAAGGGGATTCTTTACTGTAAGAGCAGTGAGACAATAAAACTCTCTGCCCCTATAATATAGCTGTGCTGTATCCTTCTTGAAACTGTGCCCTCATAGTACCATACAGTCCACGAGTAATACAGTATATACAATAATATAAAGTAGTGTGATAAATAAAACTACACTATACTTGACATGTCTATAAATAATACTGTATGTGTATAAATCACATTGTGATGTCAGAACGTGTTTTATCAAGAGATAAATAGCTATAACCGCAGGGGAGAATTTGTCACAGATTGCTTTTGTAGGGAGTTTCTTCTTCTAAATCTATACCAACCACTGATTGATATGTAACGATCCCCTTCCTTTAAAGACTATGAACACATTTGCACTGATTTTTTTAAGCGTTTATTTATTTCGTGAATGATTTTCTTCATTAGAAATGTTCTATTGTTTGCTACTTTAGATTGTAGTCTTTCCCCTAGCTGGTTGTCCTACTACCTCTGACAGTGAACTGACAGCGGGCTGTTTCTGCTCTCTTTCCTCCGCCCCCTTCCCCTTCTTCTGTTGTTCAGAAGTGGTTGTACATGGCAGATCAGAGAGTGGAGGAGAGAAAAACATCCAAATGTTCAGTGAGGGCAGATCACACAGGCTGAAAATAAGAAGGAGAGCACATATGGCAGTCTATTGGGTGAAGATAATCACATAGGTGTAGCATTACAGGAGAGCACCAAGGCAGACTCTGCAGGGGAGGGAGGAGATCACACACTCCTCAGCATCAGTGATTATCACTACAAATTAAAAGCAGATTCCTCATGAGCTTTAGAAGGAGAAATCAGTCCTAAAATGAAGCTGTACTGATACATAAGAGCTATTGAAAGTTGCAGCATCCTGGACACACAAATCTCACAGATAGCATGTATTACAGAGGGGGGAGGTACATGTGCACATGAAAAAGTCAAACTAGTAGCGAGTTGTAAACTGAATACCTAGGGGGTTTGAAAAGGGATTTTTATATCAATCAATTGCAATGAGCCGGACCGCAGGGCATAGTGCTGTGAACATACTAGTGAGGAGGTGCCGAGGATAGTAGTACTGACAGTTCAGTTGCTCCCTGAGCCGGCCATGCAGTGGATGGGAAGACAGCACGAAATCCTCCAGGGCACTCTCAGTTGCAGGGAACACCTCAAGGCAGGCAAACACTCTGCTTTATTATTTGTACAGGTTGTGGTCTTCAGAGTAATAATCCACTTGGTACCCTGGAAGGGTAATCTACAGTGTAGGATCATTTACAGTAGTCCTAATCGCGGACTCAATGGTTGAGGTAAATTGGTTCCCCTGGGCTAGGCCCAGGAGGACAGAGACAAGCCTGTCTCCTCTTCTTCCTCCTAACTCCTCATCTCCTAACCTTTTACAAACTCTAACTCCCTGTAACAGCTGCATATAACTGGTGTGATAGAGAGGGGTGAAAATGTGTAGTGCATGTTACCAGCCTTAAATATGGATTTAGCAGCAAAGACAAAGGAATAGTGCAAAATGACATCATAACATAAATAACAATTTGGAGTGGACCATACACACATTTGGGACACTACATTCCCCACTGCTTTAAATAAAGTCGGCCTCGACTTTTTCGGTTTGCTATTTGCTGTGGATCTCCTTGCCGTCGCCTGGAAAACACCAAAACAAACTGCGCCACATACAGATATCTCAAAATTTCACATTATATAGTATATAGATTATTATTCAAGGTAATCCAGTACATTCAAGTGCATAAAAGAGTTTTGCATATAAATGCACATTATCAACATATCACAGGATAAATATTTTTGCCGCAAAGGCTTGACGGTGACGAAACTAGGCATAGGTATAGGAACAAGCAATACAGTCCATAGCAAAGTCCATTGTGTGCAAAGTGGTTAAGGTCCAGCTCAACATTGAGGTAAAAACATTGATAGTCCAAAGGGTTAAAGTGCAAAAGTTCTGTTATCATAAACATGAGTATTGCAAAAAACAGTCACAGAAAATGTCCTTCTGGGTACATTGCTTAAAACGTTGCATAACACTTTTGATTCAAAGTCCCAGTAAACCTGAGAAGGGGGTAAAAAGGGTGAAAATGGAGCAACAAAACAAAAATGTGCAATTGGGGATTTGCAATCCTGCGATTGTCCAGCAGGGTAGTCATGTAATGCTTTCGAAAGATACCCCAGTAGTCTTTTGTAGTAACTTGGAGAACTGTCACTAGGGGGTGCAAAAAGTTCTATGTGGGCCAGGATACAGTTCTGCATACATGAAAGTACAGTTTTTTTTCAAAAGTGGCCATCCGGCCTACTTACAGATAGGGATCCAGGGATGAAGGCACGTCGGTGGATAGTGGCTTCCTGAATCCCACTCGCCGGGAGATGAGCACTCTGGCACAGCTTCCAGCCAGTGTAGAATTGTTCTTGGGGTCAAGTCCAGCTATTCCTGGACCTAATCAAAGACGGAGGCCTTCGTTTTCTTTGGTGTTAGCGCTGGCACAGCAGTAGGCATCGTCGCTGTAGGCACTAAGTCTCTCGCAGTCAAGGGCTCATTGGGCGTCTCCTATAGGGTCACTTTCTGAAGACGCTGGACACATTCCCGGCTGGCATCTGTCCTGCGAGTAGATCTGGACTTGGTTTTAGAGCGCCTTCTCTGGGGCTTCTGATTCAGCAGCTGGGCCTTGGGAGCCTCGGTTGGCCTCAGAGGTGGCCCAAGAGTGTAGTACCTAGAGGCACACTGCTTCTACATTAGGTCATAAAAATTGTCCCGCTCTCCCGCCAACAACAGGTCGACTTCCAACAGCCACTATGGTAAGTGGGGATCACTTATCATTGGTAGCTTCCTCCTCTTTCCTGGGATTTTCACATCCATCGGGCTGGGGAGCAGGGCAGTCAGCCATATTGCCTGGAGCTAGTTCTTCCACCACTTCTCTAGAGAGAAAAACATCCTTCTTATCGCTTGGGCTGGCGCTCACTTCCCCTTCCGGTCTGCCCTCTAGGTACACTTGCATTAGAGTGGCGGCAGCACTAGGTGGCATAATGGAAAATCTATGGTGGCGCAGCAGAAATACTTTTCCCGCACTTTTAAGGGGCGGTGCACAATTTTTCCCGCTTTTGGAAAGGGGCGTCGCTACCTTTTCCACAGTGATGGCGCAGCAAAATAACAAGAATGCTTCAGGCGGCCATCTTTGGTACAAATCAAAAGTCCATTCACTGACAGCAAGCAGCAATAGTGACACAAAAATATGCGATTTTTTTCCCCTTTTAACAATACGTTTTGACAGCAGGGGTCTTCTATAGTATGCCTGTGCAACTTTCAAGGGATTTGAACAATTCTGCAGCTTAATAAAGGCGTTTGTATTCAAGCACAGATAAAGTCTCTCAAATAGGCAATGGATATGATCAATACATGGTGTACAGTTCATTTAAAGGAACAGAGGAATTTTTAACATCCAGTTTGTATATAGTTTGTATAAGGCGCAGAGGATTTTGAATCCTGTTCATATATAGTTTGTATAAGGCGCAGAGGATTTTGAATCCTGTACATGACGCCAATTCTAATGCAACGAGCAGGACTGCAGGGGATAGTGCCGTGAGCATGCTAGTCATGAGGTGCCAAGGACAGTAGTACTCACAGTTCAGTTGCTCCCTGAGCCGGCCGTGCAGGGGATGGGAAGACAGCAGGTAATTCTCTGGGGCACTTTAGGTTGCAGGGAACACCGCCAGATGTTGGTTGAAGCGCCCTTGATGGATACTTGGTGCTTACGGTGCTTTGGCGGCTGGGCCCCTGTGTTCGTGACGCCAGCACCGTAAGGTGCAAATAAGAGATGGAGCAGAAGAATGAGGAGTGAGGCAGAGGTTAATCCAAACAGAAACTTTACTTATCAGATGTAGTAAGGCATCCAATCTCATCACTTTGTCTTTCATACAGATGGCAAAAATAGTAATGCTGCAAATCCACATTAGCAGGCTCCTTGGGATGAAGTATATAGGTTAGCTCCAGATCACTTTAGTAGGGGAAGCGTGCTTACTTGTACTTAGTTTCTGATGTTGATCTGTTAACTCAACCTTGTAATAGTAGTTTAGATTCTCTGTAAACAAGTGTTCTAACAGATGGCCTTTCTGTCCTTAAAGGATAACTGTCGTTTTTTGTTTTTTTTTGAGTATTGGATTCTGCTGATTAATATCACCTTGGTGGCCCTGTTTCAACTTTTCACTGTCTATTCAAATACCCCTTAATTCCACATTTTTGTTCCCTGTACTGCCTATTTTTACCTGTGCTTTAAATAGGGTTGCTAGGCCTCCTCCGTCTCCCAGTTTTCTCTGAGGGAAGAGTGAGGATGCACAAGCAGGCTGTCCTCTTGCCTGCGTGCGTGCTCACATTACTGGCCAGAACTGACAGCCAGTGTAAAAGTTGTAAGGGAATGGTTAAAAAGCCAGGTCCTCCCAGGCAGCTTTTAACAGTGCCTGGGCAGTGTGCACTTCTCCACATCCCTGCGCTTGGCAGACGCTCCCTCAGCAGTGCTGGAAAATGGGGGCTGGAGCAGCCCAGCCGCTCAGCAACATGTGGTAAGAGGAGAGCTCGGGGCAACCTCTCTGTGCTGCAGGAGGACTACAGGCTTCAGCCAGACCCGGGAACATCACTGCAAGACCCCCCTATACAGTGCTGGTCTTCACTAACTTCACTGCAAGCGTCCTATGGATTAACCCCTGCATAACTGCATGGCTTCACCAACTTCTCTGCATCCTACAAGTAACCCCTGCATGGGTTCAGTAAGTGCAGCCCCCCATAACCATGTATTAACCACTGCATGGGTTCACTAAGTGCAGCTCCCCCATTACCCCAGATTAACCCTTCAGTACCACACATGGCTCTGCTCTTCCTATACATTATATTAACCTCTTAGCCCTACACATGGCTCTGCTCTTCCTATAGTATTAAACCCTGCAGCACAGTCAGTAAGTTCCATATATACTGTACCATTTGTATACACCTGGCTCTCCTAAGTTAATGCAAACATTTGAGGGGGGCTCATGTTCCTGGCACATTTGAGGGGGGCATCTGTGGGGGCACATTTTACTGGCACAAAAAAAACAATTCAAAAGTGGTAAAAAAAAATCTTTTACTTTTTAGTTGCCATATTTTGACCCCTATAACTTTTTTGTAATTATGAGTACGAAGCTGTGTGGGGGCTCATTTTTTATGGCTCAATCTGATCTTTTCATTGATACCATTCTGGGGTGTGTATGACTTTTTGATCACCTTTTATTTTTATTTTTTTGAGGAAATGAAGCATCCAAAAATGGCGAATCGGCCATTTGGACACTGTTTTCCGTTTTTCTGTTTACCATATGGGGATTTTTTAAATATTTTTATAGTATGGGCGTTTTCGCACATTGCGACACCCATGATGTGTGGGGTTTTGGGGGGGGGGGTTTGGCAAAAGGGGGGTGATTTTAACTTTTATATGTTTTTTTATTTATTTTTTTCATTTTTTTTTTACACTTTTGTATAGTTCTTATAGGGAATTATAACATGCAATCATTAGATTGCTATTCTCATACATTCCAATGCAATAGCCTAAAGTGTATGTGATAGAAGGAGGAGGTAGGCGTGTTTAAGTCGGGGGAGCAACGATTGGTTGAGGTGCAGAAGCTAGTGCATGAGAGAGGCTCAATGCATTGTGGGTAGTGAGGGCAGGCTGGATTAGCCTCAGGGTGAGGGCAGCGGCAGCCATCTTAACAGAATAGTGAAATTGCAGTTTTATGCAGACTGGTTGCTAAGGGCTGAATCTTATTAAATATGGGGTAAGTAAGTTTAATAGTTATTGATTCAGGAATATTATGTTATTAGTAACTACATATATGAAAATTGAAATTAGGGTCTAAATGTGACAGTTATCCTTTAAGTTTGGTGGGGCAGCTTGTAGTTTAGAATCTCTCCACCTAATGCAAAGGTGACTAAAGCCTGTTAAATGGCAGTTACCTTCCTTTGTCAATATTCTATAGTTCAGTAGTCCAACAACCCCAGGGCTATCTCCCTCATGGTAGGCAAACACTCTGCTTCATTATTTGTACAGGTTGTTGTCTTCATGGTAATAATCCACTTGGTACCCTGGAAGGGTAATCTACAGTATAGGATCATATAGTCCTAATTCCGGACTGAATGTTTGAGGTAGATTGGTTCCCCTGGGCTAGGCCCAGGAGGACAGAGATAATCTTGTCTCCTATCCTTTCTCCTAACTCCGCATCCCCTAACCTTTTACTAACTCTAATTTCCTGTAACAGTTGTATATAACTGGTGTGATAGAGACCTCTAGTGGTGAAAATGTGTAGTGCGTGTTACCAGCCTTAAATATGGATTTAGCAGCAAAGACAAAGGAATAGTGCAAAATGACATCATAACATAAATAACAATTTGGAGTGGACCATACACACATACTGTATGTGGGACACTACATGAATAGTGATTGGGAATCTTCCTTTATTGTTTAAAATGAGTTTAGGCAGCAGCTGAGGTGTGTAATAAAAGGTATAATGTACTACCCTCCTGTAAACTATAAATAATATTAGACATCACCGGAGTCACTTATGTATAGTCATTTATCAGCAATTGCATGCATAACAAGTACATGTCTGCATATGTCCCCCAGGTTGGGGTGCGGCAGAATTTTTGCCCCAAGGTAACATTTTATGTGAACTCACAGATGTGTTATTTCATGGAAAGTCTATCCGGACTATACTTACACACAGAAACACACGGCTTAACACAATAAACCTCTTCAGTTTCTTGCAAATTGTGCTGTGTTTTCTTTATTTGTCTAGCCCTTTGGTTTGTTTTTTGACTTTTGCCTCATTTTACATTATACAACTTTGTCCCTTATAAAGGAGAGCTTTATGGTGATCTAAACTCCAAAGACATACTGATAGGGAGTCGGGACCTTAGATTGTGAGCCCATTGGGGAGCGCAGCGGAATATAGTAGCGCTATATAAGTGCATAAAATAAATAAATGAACTCAGTTCAATAGGGACAGGTTGTTTCGGCTGTAATGTTAAAGCTAAAATGCACCCAGATATTGGCCCTGAACCCTGAGCCAGCAACAGACATCTATGGCAGACTGTAGAGAGCATGCTCTGTGGCATGTGCAAGGGTCATTGTACAGAGAGGGGGAGGAGGTAAGCTATCCCCGTTATGTGTTGTTATTGGTGGATCCTGTGTTATCTGCCTCCATTTCCCGTTACTATACATACAGTAGCACTATAGTCGGCTCAATATTGCTCTGAAAATCAACATTTTCTTTCTCCAGAAGAAATTACACCTTTGTGAACAGTCCCTTATAGGACAACATCTGCATAGTAAACCAATGAGGCACAGGTTTACTGCAGTACTGTATTCACCTGCTGATCTGCGTACAGGGCCGCTGGAGACATCCACTATGGTCCCAGCATTTTTTCGTTTCTAAGGACAGCCCCCATTAATTAAAATTACAACTCCAACACATTGGATCCCACATCTTTACATTGGATCTTAACGCCCCCTAAAAGACCCCATTGAAATAATGTGTTTCGATGGGATCCATAAAGGTATTTAATGTTGCCGATGGAGGCTCCAAATCTAAGAGATGTAAAAAGACAAGGCTTTTTTGAATGTGCTGAATGTGATATGACGTACTAATACTTGAGATCATGCTGAGAATTCCTGCTGAGAGAGAGGAAGAGAGCACTGCTTCATCTCAAATTTGGGTTAGCTACAGCACCAGAACTAAACAGCTACATCGAATGTGTAGTGGACGGTTATTGCAGTGCTGGGTGGAGCTGCCTGCGTAGCTCTTCTGCCTACTTCCGGAGCTACCTCGAAATAGCTGATTGACAGGGGCATGGGGGTGTCAGACCTCCACCTATTAGATATTAATGGGCTATCCTGAGAAGAGTCCATCAATAGCAAAATGTGACAGATCATACAATGCGTTCATGAGGTTTTCCTTTTTTGGGGGGAAGGGGAATTCACCGCAAAGTTAAAAAATGCAGCATAAAATATTACGCCATGTGAGCAAAGAGGGAAAGGAATAGTAAAAGGGGAATTCCTGCCCATTGTCTGTTCCAAATTGAACCACTCGCTAGCACGTCCCCATTATGTCCTTATATCACTGGGACTAATACAATCGAGCAATGAGACTGTAACGGCCAAGTGACGGAATCGCTTATAATTGTATTATTTTTCTTGCCATCTGTTTGCATTCAGCGCAGTTCTGTTCCGTTATGTGCACGACTCGCTCTTGGATTCAGTTTTTAGGACTTGATTTGTTTATACAAAACATAAAATTCAAGGATTATCTAAAAACCACAATAACCTCCAGCATCCAAACACGGTCCGAGAAGGAAAACACAACTCGTGCCATTTGTTTGGAACCAGTTAACGAATAAATGGATTTCAAAGCTGAAGTCTGACTTGTCACCATTTGCTGAGCTGTCTAAAACTGTCCATTGTTTTCTATTGTCCACCATGCCAGGATGAGGAGAGGCTGAATATAGTCTTCTGCGAAGGACTTGCTTATAAAATGTCTAGAAATGTAGAAGTCTAGGGGGCACAGAGGTAGCTGCCCAGGACCCAGTGCCTGACAGGGGCCAAAAACTCTGCTCACACCAGTATTAATAATGGCACATGAATGATAGTTGAGGGGCCTTGTTACAGATTTTGCATTGGGTTCCAGGAGATTCAGGCTACACCTATCTTGCATTCCCAGAAATGTTTTCTTGTCTTTCTCATCTGCAACATGGAAATAAAGTTGTCAAACTTCACCTAACAACCACTGTAGGGTCCAAAAGTCCAATTCTGGGGTGTCATAAGTAATGCATTTGGGAAGCACACCCCCACTATTACACCAGGACTGCAAATCCTGCTTTGCATGACTGTGACTTCAGTCTACCAGTCAAGTGCAACTTTTTTACAATCCTGCTGGTGACATCAGGTACTGTATTGCATGGGGCCCATTGATGTGTATATTTCGTGGTTGGGTCAAGTCCTTCAGTGCATAAGCCAATCTTTTTAGAAGCTCTCCACTCTGGCTAATAGAGGGTCCTGTACTCACGCTCCTACTCACAATCTTCCCTGGCTCTTCCTCTTAGGGCGCAAGCCAACATGTGCAAGGGCTAATCTGGCCCCAGCGAATGGCAACATTTCCTGGGGCATATAGGGCACTTTCACCAACAAGATAGGTTCCTAGCTTGTATAGTCCTGCAAAGATGCACTATTGTATTGTTCTGACCTCCCGTGCCTAACTGGTGCTTTATCATTTTGACCCTGTGCCACCTGCTCTGAGCTTTGCCGGATCACCATATTGACCCAGTGCCACCTGCCCTGAAATACTGCACGACTGACCTATTGCTTGGTATTGTGTTCAAGTAGGTCGGCACTGCAGGTAAGATCACGTGGTGCTCGCGTCCTAGGATCGGCATCCCATGTAGCACTGATAATAATGGACCGGCACTCACTTCCAGTGATTTTCAATGATTGTGTTTATTGTCATATATATTCCCTTGTGACGCGTTTCGACACTTCCAGTGTCTTAGTCAAACAATGACCTCCAGAGTATCCCCAAGTAAAATCTATTTAGTGGAACAGCGGTGGAAGCATTGCAGGCAGATAATCTGATCTCTGGCATCCCAATGCCTAATAGGCCACGTGGACAAAGATTGCCCTGAATGGACAACCTCTTCAAGCATTATTCTGTATATAATAAGGATTATTAATAACATAATCAGATCTTTGGCACAGGACTTTTGCAGCATGACTTGGAAGTCCTGTTCCGCATGTTCCCTGCAGGAGGTTGACCTTCCTGCCTCCCCCAGCTTAGTCCAGCTCTGCTACATCGTATCAGAAGCGTGACATCTGAACATAGTTTGCAGAATAGAAAACAGCTGGACTGTCATCCATGTACAACAAACAGTGTTACATAAATTCTTCTGTCCACGCTTGTGTTTAGTGCACAGTAAAGTTGTCGCCTCTACTCTGTCCTATTCTCGGGACAGGGATTGGAAATGCAGCAGCAGATGCTCACGTCCCTTAGTTCGGTGACCTCTATGAAGAGCAGATGTCTGGTACATGGTATACACTACACTCTGTGCTGCTGGACATCCTTGGAGCTTTTTCTTATCAGTCTGGCAGACTATACCCAGAATGACCGAGAGTCGGCAAGCCCTAGGGTAAATGTTCATACCTACATTTGCCCGATTGTCGGCATGTGTAAAAGGGTCTTTAATGGCACCTCCTGTATCTTTGCACCTGCCCAACCCTAACCATCAAGGCTTATGCATAGCTATGTTGCATCCAAAGTTATTCGCATGCCCACTGAAAATTTGCAAACCTGTTGCAACGCATAGCATAGTGCCAACCTGATACATAATATCATCTCCTATATCCAGGGTTCCCAGTCTTCCATCCTCCTTGGGCTCCACAACCCTGTGACCCTTAGGAAGAAAGGAACCAGTCCTTTAGAATTTGGTTAGCGGTGTAGGCCAACTCCAGAAGGCATGCTTAATTGAAGGAAGCAGCAGGTGGAGTTGTGTCACCCCAAACCATGAATGTTGATGCGGCACTCCCTCCACTGATGCCAGCAATGTCCCATACAGAGGATGTCTACTCCTTTTAGTTGGCACCGCTGTCTTGCAGGGTTCAAATACTTCTGGAATATGGAGTTTGTATGTTCTCCTTGGGTCTGCATGGGTTCACTCCAGGTCCTCCATTTTCTCCCAAAAACACTAGGCCAGTTATAAGCTAAAGCTTCCACAAACATCTGTACACATCTGCACCCTCCCCGCCTTAACCTGACAGCCATTATTACTCATTGCGTCGTCCGGCACAGAACATCTCCATCAATGTCTACGGCTGAGATAGATCATATATGATTCAGTAATTAGACACAGCCTTAATATCCAGCACAGGACATATGATTCCTTACACCTGCTCTCTTTCCCACAGGTTGATCACTCCCAGCTGTCAAATAACTTGTACCCGATTTATTCACAGCGTTCATGTATTCAAATGAGATGTTTTTTGCTGGCGTTCCTGTAAGTACTTACATACTTCAATGCTTTCCTAAGAACGTGAAGTCCGAATAGAACAAAGTGAGTAAGAAAGATTAATGGGCCTTAGAGAGAAGTCGCGGTGATTTCCAGATGTGAAATAGATAAAAAGGGAAATTGTTTTACATGTCTCACAAAAATAAAAAAACGTCGTCGATGTATCGTCCCTCGCTTGCATAAGTTTTCATTAAGGAAGAGATGAAAGATGGTGGTAACAGTGTAAATACACAGTTTCAATGTTTTTAGCCTGGAGTGTAGTTGCTAAGAGCCTGAAGGGTGGAACCAAACCGGCAGATCGATGGTGATATACATATAAGCCTAAAGAATGACACATATTTGCATCATTATATCCACATGTAGCTCAGTACTGACATAAATATCTGATCAGTACAACTACGTTCACAGCACATTTTGTATGTTTCTTTAGAGCATGTGCCAGGGCATACTCTGGGTACAAGCCATTTATAGGTGCAAGGACACCTATAAACCTAATAGAGTGTCCTATTGGCATCTGCATGGCCAGTATATGTGCAGCAACCTAGCAGGAGTGCAGAGAGGAGGATGAGAGTAGTAGTGGTGTTGGTGGTAATAGTTTCCATGGTGGCTTGGTCCTCCTCCCTCTCTCCCAGGGCTGGCACAGTGATGAGGGAGTCTGCAGGATAGTAGGAGCAATAGTGGTATCTCATTTGGCACACCTTGTGTTGAGTCTCCTGGTTGATGGAAGGTGAGTTTTCCTTGATGGTGAGGTAGGGAGTAACAGGCAGGAGACCAGAGCAGACTTAAACAAGGTTAACTGACAGTTTTTACTTGTAGAGTAGATGCAAAAAAACTTCCCATGATTATTCCATGATTTATGTAAAAATAAAAATCGGACATCATATAGTACATGACAGTCTCTAACAAAGCTAGAACCAGCCCTGTTCCTCACATGATTCCAGAGATCTTCCCATTTATTGTTCCAATTGCTCTGCTAGATTTATATCAAGTTAGCAGCTAAGAGTGTGTGTCCTTTCTTCTGCAGCGCTCTCCCAATCACAGCCCAGGAAGCAGTTGAAGGATGGCATTGGGCATGAGTGTCCACCTCAGCGAGGTGGACAGAGAAATAAGGAAACGAATAAACTGGCACTATACAGATTTGCTGGTTATACCAAGTTTTTAATTACATGCAATTACAAAAATATTTAGTTCCAGGGTCTGTTTTGACAACTGCAGACTATATTTCATGGGGCAACTCCTTCGAGCTCTGCCTTCCTCCTAGAAAGCATCTCAGAGGCAGGATTATCTCATGGTTAGCTTATAGCATATACTTTAAGTGATACTACAGTATTCTCTATGCAGATGGTACAAATCAGAGCAAAACATCATAAAGAGTGCAGAATATCAGGAAAGTATCACATCACATAAACTGTTATAGAATGACCCTTCTTTAACCACAAGCAGTGGCCTAGTGGGACACTGGATGTGTAGGCACATCTACAGTCTTGCTTGAAAGTTTTTGAACCCTTAAGAATTTTCTATATTTCTGCATAGATTTGACCTAAAACTACATCAGATTTTCACACAAGTCCTAAAGAGAGTGATACGATATCACGTATCTGTGAGTGGTAAGTATGTGACCTTTTGCTTTCAGTATCTGGTGTGACCTCATTGTGCAGCAATAACTGCATCTAAACGTTACCACTAATTGTTGATTAGTCCTGCACATGGGCTAGGAGGAATTTTAGCCCATTCCTCCGTACAAAACAACTTCAGCCTGCTATGTTGGTGGTTACTTTCCATGAACTGCTCACTTCAGGTCCTTCCATAACATTTCTATTGCATGTAGAATTGTAGCATTGCTCCCGGTTAGCCAGAATCCTACTCCACACTGATGAGGGGCAACACCCCGAAACAGCTGTCTGTGGATGGATACCTGGCTTAGGTTTTCCCTGTCACATCCTTAAAGCTTGTAAAAAAGCGGGATCTTGACATAGGGGCCACTTAATATGGTGGATTTGGTGATCTCTGTAATGGAGACACCCCTTTGCTTGGTTTTCCTTCCTTTGAGGGATATCTGGCTTTCATTGTGTTGTAGACCCATAACTGGGGCTCCACATTTATTTTGCATTGCATGAAGGTCAGGACTTTGACTTAGCCATTCCAGAACTTTAACCTTATTCTTCTTTAACCATTCGTTAGCAGAAGAACTTGTGTGCTTAGGGTTGTTACCTTGTTGCATAACCCAGGTTCTCTTGAGATTCAGTTCACAGATGAATGTCCTGGCATTTAGAATTTGCTGGTATAATTCAGAATTCATTGTTTCATCAAGGATGGCAAGCCGTCCTGGTCCAAATGCAGCAAAATAGGCCCAAACCATACTACTACCACCACCATGTTTCACTGATAGTATGAGGTTTCCATGCTGGAATGCAGTGTATTCCTCTCTCCAAACATGTAAAACCAAAAGGTTTTATTTTGGTCTAATCAGTCCATAACACACCGTTCCAATAACCTTCTGGCTTGTGTATGTGGTGTCTAGCAAACCGCAGACAATGTTTTATTTAGAGAGCAGAAGCTTTCTCCTTGCAATTCTGCAATGCACACCATTGTTGTCCAGTGTCCTTCTGATGGGGGACTCATAAACATTAACATTGGCCAATATGGGAAAGGTATTTAGTTGCTTAGACGATACCTTTGGTTCCTTTGTCACCTTGTGGACTATTATAGGATCTCTGTTGTTGTCCACTCCTAGGGAGGGTAATAATGGTTTTGAATTTTCTCCATAATCTGTCTGACTTTGAATTGGTGGAGTAGAGATGAGCAAATTTTATATTCGTTCACACTTCGTATGGTGGTAAAAGGTGAATTCCGTTATTGATTCCCTTAGTCAATCGGTCATAAAAGAAGTCTATGCTCCTCCTCTGCATAACGAAAATGGGACGGATCTGTTTTGCAGCCCATAGACTTCTAATATGACGGAATGAATGACGGAATGCCTTTAGAGGCATTCCGTCATAGAATTGCATTATGGTCCGTGGTAACGGAATCCATAACGCAATTCACCTTTTACCACCACATGAACGAATTTCATAAGCGGAAAATCGCTCATCTCTATGGTGGAGTCCAAACTCTTTAGAAATGGATTTATAACATTTTCCAAGATGATGAGCATCAACAATTCTTCTTCTGAGGTTCTCAGAAATCTTCTTTGTTTGTTCCATGAACATGTGTTGTGAAGGCCAGGCTTTGATTTTGATAGATCCCTGTTCTTTAAATGTAACAGGTCACCAATTCCCACCTGATTGACATCCAATTGATTGAAAACACGTGACTCTAATTTCCCCTTCACATTATCTGCTAATCCTTAAAGTGCTTGTGAAAGAATGGGTGGGGGGAATACTGGTTGTATCCCCCCCCCCCTTCGGCTTCCCGGCTTCCCGCTCCTCCTCCTCCAGGCCTGCTATGCACTAGGCTCCCTCGATGTCAGCATCCGGTTCGACATTTTGGATCCCCTTGCGTCATGTGACCATTTGTCGTGACATAAGGGGAGAAAGTCACTGCTGCAGCCAGTGATTGGCAGCGGTGATGTCAACCTGAATGTTTACATTGAGGGAGCCCAGTGGAGCATCACACCAATCCCCGCCCCCATTCTTGCAAAATCCCTTTAAGTTTTACATATTTTTACCACTCAGAGACATGTGATATTGGATCAATTTTCTCAAATAAATTACCAAGTGTTAGGTTAAATTTATGCAGAAATATAGAAAATTCTGAAGGTTTTGCAAACTTTCAAGCACAACTGCACTTTATTTTTAATTTTATAGGAAAGCCTACTGTGTCACTGCAAAAAGTTGTATACCGCACAGTATACTTTCCTGGCATGGGATCATGCATGCGACTGTATGGTATACAATGGCATTCGTGGAGGCGTTATGTTCAGGGCATACACCAGGAGATTTTTAGCGTCCTCTTTCACTTTATCACGAAGCGCATTTCTTTGTAAGTAGCTGGCGCAATGACAGGGAACGGCGATTGTGCCGCCCCCCATCATTGAACCTTTCAGATGCCACATTCATCGCTGATCACATCATCTATTGAAAAATGGAGGCCTTTCAGGGGTTAAAAAAACATATAATACATCGTAACAAATCAATTTTTCCTGAAATGGCGTAAAAAAAAAAATATATCATACCTCATCCATTTGAGCTCGAAGAGGCCACCGCAGCCATCTTGATCGAAGATCCCGAGCTAAATCTCACGTGGATGTCGTGGGGACACGCGGGATCTTCAATCAAGATGGCTGCAGTGGCCTCTATGCACTCAAATGGATGAGGTATGATATTTTTTTTTTACCCCATTTCAGGGAAAATTGATTCGTTACGATGAAGCACAAGGAAATTCGGCTTTGCTGAGAATTGAATTTTCCCTGAACTTCGGCTCGAAGTCCACTTCGGATACCACAGTTTGGAAACAGGAAACACAAGAAGATTGCACAATAAATCATAAGTAATTAGGACTTAAAACAAGCAAGAAAAGGGGAAAACTGCACAGAAACTTGGAACATATATGCCTTCTCCGACCTTTCTCCATCCTCATTTTCATGTTACAGTCTTGAAAGCTTTTTAAACCCTTAAAGGGGTTGTCCAGGATTTGTATATTGATGGCCTATTCTAAGGATAGGCCATCAATATGTGATTGGTGGAGGTCTGACAACCAGCACCGACTCCGATCAGCTGTTTAAAGTTACCATGGCACTCCGGTGAGGGCTGCACCTGCCTCATAGTTTGCCAAGCACAGTGCCGTACATTATATAGTGGTGGTGCTTTGAACTGCAGCCCAGGCCTATTCACTTGAATGGGACTAAGCTGCACATAGGTCATGTGACCAAGGTACAGTGACATCACCGGACTAGCAACACTTGGTTAGCACAGCAATCTCTTCAAATAGCTAATCACAAACTGATGATCTATCCTGAGAATACGCCATCAATATACAAATACTGGAGAACTCCTTTAAGAAACTGGCCAAAGTTATTTCTTTTTCCTCGTTGCATTCCGGCAATCATAATTTTTTTTTTTTTTACAGTGTAGCTGTCGAGGGTTCGATTTTTGCAGAACGAGTCGTATTTTATGTAAGTGCCATTTTTTGGTTCGTATGCATTATTTATATTCTGGCAAAAAGGCTAGAAAATGCGATTCTGCTGTAGATTGTATAGATTTTATCTGTTTTTCTTTTTGCACTGATCACCATAAACGAGGCTATAAATGTCTTGTTACAGTTGTGACAATACTGTATTGTTCACCTGCTTAAAAGTTTTGAGACCTATATTTAATACCGTTTATTTATTGTAACAAATACAATAAAAAAACTGTATTAACTGTTTGTTTTTACCATTTTTGCCCTTTTTTTAATTCATGTTTTAAATGGGAAGGATTTCTAATTTAGAGTTTTATTTTTTAACTATATTGTACTGGCATATATCTATAGCTTATGTGCTAATAGTCCACAAGCAGTTGTTCGAGGAAATATAGTCAGACAGCCTTGAGGTCCTTGAGGTCCCTGCAAGGGTCTTGATCGCATCAAAGGAGTCCCCTTCTGGCTCTCCCTTTGAATGCCACTGTCAATGTTGATGGTGGAATTCAAAGGGTTAAATGGCAGAGCACAGAGGTTCCTCTGATCCGGGCTGCGTTTTTGTATTACAGCTTCTGATGGCACATGCATACTTGCTGAAGCTTTGCAATCAGCAGGACAAGCATACGTAATTTACAGTGCTTCTAGCATAAAAATAACATTTTCAACATTTTTTGCTTTCCCTTTGGACAGCATCCCACCCCATAGCAGTGACCTCCACAGCATACCACCCCATAGCAGTGACCTCCACAGTGGCCCGTTCCCTTAAAATGTGACCTCTGTAGCACTCTGCCCTGTCCCCTGAACTATGACTTCCACAGCACCCCACACCCTTACCAGTGACCTCCACAGTACCCTGCTCCTTACCAGTGACCTCCACAGCAGCCTGCTCCCCACAGTACTTCACCCCCTTAACAGTAACCTGTAAGGGCTCTTTAACACGAGCGGACATCCAAGCCCCGTCTCGGGCAGCAGAGACACGGAGGATTAAGATGATTGATAATGCTCTTTGCCTCTCTGTGATCTTTTTACTACAAAATCACAGTGAGATAAAGTTGTCACAGTGATTTTGTAGAAAAAGGTCACAGAGAGGCACTGAGCATCAATGGCGGATTATAATTGGGGCGTTTGGGTCAGTCGCCCCGGGCCCGTCATCGCTGGGGGGCCCAGCACCGACCTGAATGCCCACATACTGCGGCGAAGCCCGGCTTTTGTGTGTGTGCTAACTGGGGGGAGATATTAAGGGACAGTGGGGCATGTTTCCATGGGGGCAAATTAATTAATGGATATCACTTGTGGGGGAAAATTAATGGATAGCAGTGTGGGGGAAAATTAATGGATGGCAGCATGGGGGCAAATTAATTAATGGATGGCAGTGTGAGGGAAATTACTATATGAGGACAGGGTGGGGGCATTGTGGGGGAAATTACTATATGAGGACAGTGTGGGGGCAGTGTGGGGGAAATTACTATGAGGACAGTGTGGGGGCAGTGTGAGGGAAATTACTATATGGGGGCAGTGTGAGGGAAATTACTATATGGGGGCAGTGTGGGGGCAAATGAATTAATGGATGGCAGTGTGAGGGAGATTACTATATTAGGACAGTGTGAGGGAAATTACTATGTGGGGGCAGTGTGGGGGAAATTACTATATTAGGACAGTGTGAGGGAAATTACTATGTGGGGGCAGTGTGGGAAATTACTATGTGGGGGCAGTGTGGGGAAATTACTATATGGGGCAATGTGGGGAAATTACTATATGGGGGCAGTGTGGGGAAATTACTATGTGGGGGCAGTGTGGGGAAATTACACTATGGGGGCAGTGTGGGGGAAATTACTATGTGGGGAAGTGTGGGGGAAAATTACTATATGGGGGTAGTGTGGGGAAATTACTATATGGGGGTAGTGTGGGAAATTACTATGTGGGGGCAGTGTGGGGAAAAGTACTCTATGAGGACAGTGTGAGGGAAATTACTATATGGGGCAGTGTAGGGGAAATTACTATATGGGGGCAGTGTGGGGAAATTACTATATGGGGGCAGTGTGGGAAATTACTATATGGGGCAGTGTGGGGAAATTACTATATGGGGCAGTGTAGGGAAATTACTATATGGAGGCAGTGTGGGAAATTACTATATGGGGCAGTGTGAGGAAATTACTATATGGGGACAGTGTGGGGAAATTACTATATGGGGCAGTGTGAGGGAAATGACTATGTGGGGGCAGTGTGGGGAAATTACTATATGGGGGCAGTGTGGGGAAATTACTATGTGGGGGCAGTGTGGGGAAATTACACTATGGGGCAGTGTGGGGAAATTACACTATGGGGGCAGTGTGGGGAAATTACACTATGGGGGCAGTGTGGGGGAAATTACACTATGGGGGCAGTGTGGGGGAAATTACTATGTGGGGGAAGTGTGGGGGGAAATTACTATATGGGGGTAGTGTGGGGGAAATTACTATGTGAGGACAGTGTGAGGGAAATTACTATATGGGGCAGTGTAGGGGAAATTACTATATGGGGGCAGTGTGGGGGAAATTACTATATAGGGGCAGTGTGGGGGAAATTACTATATGGGGCAGTGTGGGGAAATTACTATATGGGGCAGTGTAGGGAAATTACTATATGGGGCAGTGTGGGGGAAATTACTATATGGGGCAGTGTAGGGGAAATTACTATATGGGGCAGTATGGGGAAATTACTATATGGGGCAGTGTAGGGAAATTACTATATGGGGCAGTGTGGGGAAATTACTATTTGGGGCAGTGTGGGGGAAATTACTATATGGGGGCAGTGTGGGGAAATTACTATATGAGGGCAGTGTGGGGAAATTACTATATAGGGGCAGTGTGGGGAAATTACTATATGGGGCAGTGTGGGGAAATTACTATATGGGGCAGTGTAGGGAAATTACTATATGGGGGCAGTGTGGGGAAATTACTATATGGGGGCAGTGTGGGGAAATTACTATATGGGGCAGTGTGAGGGAAATGACTATGTGGAGGCAGTGTGGGAAATTACTATATGGGGGCAGTGTGGGGAAATTACTATATGGGGCAGTGTGGGGAAATTACTATATGGGGGCAGTGTAGGGGAAAATACTATATGGGGGCAGTGTAGGGGAAATTACTATATGGGGCAGTGTAGGGGAAATTACTATATGGGGCAGTGTGGGGGGAATTACTATATGGGGGGAGTGTGGGGGGAATTACTATATGGGGGGAGTGTGGGGGGGGAATTACTATATGGGGCAGTGTGGGGAAATTACTATATGGGGGAAGTGTGGGGAAATTACTATATGGGGCAGTGTAGGGGAAATTACTCTATGGGGGCAGTGTAGGAGAAATCACTATATGG
The DNA here is from genome assembly GCA_033119425.1 of Bufotes viridis. Lineage (NCBI taxonomy): Eukaryota > Metazoa > Chordata > Amphibia > Anura > Bufonidae > Bufotes > Bufotes viridis. The sequence goes on from CM065589.1 coordinate 33,591,259, forward strand.
GGCAGTGTGGTGGAAATTACTATATGCGGGGAGTGTGGGGGGGTGAATTACTATATGGGGCAGTGTGTAGGGGGGGATTACTATATGGGAGGAGTGTGAGGGGAAATTACTATATGAGGGCAGTTTAGGGGAAATCACTATATGGGGCAGTGTGGTGGAAATTACTATATGGGGGGAGTGTGGGGGGGAATTACTATATGGGGCAGTGTGTAGGGGGGGATTACTATATGGGGGGAGTGTGAAGGGAAATTACTATATGGGGGCAGTGTGGAATAAATTACTATATGGGTCAGTGTGGGGGAAATTACTATATGGGTCAGTGTGGGGGAAATTACTATATGGGGGCCGTGTGGGGGAAATTACTATATGGGGCAGTGTGGGGGAAATTACTATATGGGGCAGTGTGGGGGAAATTACTATATGGGGGCAGTGTAGGGGAAATTACTATATGGGGGCATTATTACCTGGAGAACAATATAAGGTGTTATAATTATGGGGGTACTCTAGAGGACATTATAACTGCTGTAGACACTATAGGGATTTTTGGGGTCATTTATAAAACTGTTGTAGTAGAACTGGCTTAGTTGCCCATAGCAACAGATTCCACCTTTCATTTTTGACAGCTCCTCTGGAAAAAGGAAAGGAGGAATCTGATTGGTTGCTATGGGCAACTAAGCCAGTTCTAATTTACACCAGTTAGATAAATGACCCCAATTATGAGAAATCTAACGTGTCTGTGTAACAAACTCTTTAGAGACGAGATGCGGCTATAGGAATTTGTCATGACGGTCTGGGTCAAACGAAGGAGAAGAGGAAAGAGACAGGAGAAGTCCCTGGATGTAAGAGGTATGTGGTGCTGTATTCTCCTATATGTAGTGCTAGCTCACTACTGTTGTAGTGTACGGGAGTTGTGATGCCCGACACTACAGAAGGGTCACTTGAGTGCGTACGTTCCCCTCATTTATGGGGAGGTTGGTATAAGTCATCTTCATAAAATGCAATGTAGTGTGATGCTATGTATTTCCCTGTTACTGTGATATTGTTATGTGCAGGCCTGCTAGGGGTGTCATTCCAGCTCTAAGTCAATAGAGGGAGCTAGGGAGCCCTAGTTTATATATTCAGGCTCAGTCAGGGAAAGGTAGTCTAGTCCAGGCCATGAGCCTGTGAAGGCAGTGCAGGCCTGGAGCCTGAAGACTAGGAGAGGGCATTGCAGTCCCTGTAACCGGGTTCCAGATCCAAGGAAAAGGTTCCCCTCCTGAGTCAGCACCTACAAAAGGGAAAAGTAAAGCAGGATCATCACTGTAACCAGCCTAAAGAAGCTGAGGAAAGGCAGAGCAAAGTTCAGTAAAGCAAGAGGTACTACAGATACCAGAGGAGGTACTTATTAATTGCAATTCCAAGGATATACGCCAGATATAGGGCATTGGGGTCTTGGAGGATAGTTTCCCTGTCCAGGATCAGTCAGGTAGAGAGTGCAAGCCGCCTGTACTGCAAGAGTCCTGTGTTTTACCCTCTGTGAATCACCTTGCTGTGTAAGTGCCTGCCATATGTGAACTGTAACTTATAACCTGCTAAACCAACCGTCTTCTAAGGAACTGCGCTTCCATCCATGTATGTGCATGATTACTATCAAAGCTTCAGTAAAGTTCAAGTTCTGTTTTATTGCAACGTGGTTCCTCAATTACTCCTACTATCAACAAACGGTGTGCCACCGTTAATTGGCACTGGCGTCACGAACGATACCTATAATTACCTGTCCTAGAAGAGGAACCAGAGAGTCGGCCTGTCCCAGGTTAGTGGTCATAACGGCACTATAACACCCAGGAACACTATTAAACCCTAACTTGAGTACGCTGCACTGTGACCTGCGTCTCATCTTCTCCTCCAAGTCTTTATTATAATCATATGTATTTTAAATTTGGCAACTAAAATTTTAATTTGTCATCTGCAGTCCTATGTAACAGCCCAGATAACAGTGATAACATTCTGTGTGCAGGTAATGTTGTACATGTTCCCTGCAGTCCTATGTAACACCCCACATTACACAATATTTCACTGCATAGGACTGGGTTGTGAGGGGGTGCGGCAGCAGAAGATAATTTATTCACTGCACTTGCCTGAAGCGGAATCCCGGCTTAGGAGACTTAGGAGTCCCAGCTCTGACTCCATATATGGTTGTGTCCATATATGGAGTCAGTGCTATGAACATGAAGGGGATATCCCCAAGCATTGTCCATATGCTTGGGGACACCCAATGTATTTTAATCTAATTTAGCCTCTATTTCTGAAAGGTTGCCACCAGGATTCGAACTCACAACCTTTTACATCATGGAGCTCAATGGTAAACTGTGCTAGAAAAACCCACAGTAGTTTATCAAGTATTAGGTATTCCTATACAGCAGAAGTATAATTTTATATATATTTTCTTTCAGTAATTGTAAAAAAAATGTATGGCACAAAATAAATGTGTAATTACTACATATATAATTAGTAATTACACATTTATTTTTTTATTTAATTATACTTCTGCTGTATAGGAATACCTAATACTGTACATGATAAATTAGGTTTTTCCAGCACAGTTTTGCATTGAGCTCCATAGCTCAGTTAGGGTTCTTGCCTCTGATGTAAAAGGTTGTAAGTTCAAATCCTGGTGGAAACCTTTTAGAAACAGAGGCTAAATTATGCATTCATGTATATCTGAAGTATGATAATATATATTTATACTTCTGATATATATATATATATATGTATTATATGTATTATATATAATATAACTATTACTGAGGTTTTTAGCCATAATATTAGTATAGCAGGTTAATATGAAGCTCTAATGGGGGGGATGTGTGGATGACACTGATGGGGGGGATGTGTGGAGGACACTGATGGGGGTGGTGTGGGGGACACTGATGGGGGTGGTGTGGAGGACACTGATGGGGGGATGTGTGCAGGAAACTGATGGGGGATGTGTGCAGGACACTGATGGGGGATGTGTGCAGGACACTGATGGGGGGGGGGTGTTTGGGGGACACTGATGGGGGGATGTGTGCAGGACACTGATGGGGTATGTGTGGGGGACACTGATGGGGGTGTGTGTGGATTTCAGGATTTGACTGCCTGGAGGCGCTACTTACCAGTCTCTTGGGTCGGCAGGATACATATAATCAAATGGTGATACTCCCAAGACTATTATATTTGTTCAGGACGCTTCCTGCCCCTGTCCCCCCCTCTGACTTAAAATCCTTACAAAAGGATATCATGAAATTTATCTGGGCCAATAAGAGACCACGCATCTCTAAACCAACAATGTGTCGTCACAAAGCACAGGGAGGGCTATCAGTTCCGAACTTACTTAAATATTATAGAGCAGCAAGACTAGCCCAATTATTCTTAACACAATTGGATAGGAAGAGTCAACCACTCTGGATCACGCTAGAGATGGCACACATGACACCCTATACTTGGTCTGCATTGGTATGGACAGTCCCCTCGCTCCCACCAACCATTCGCACTAAATCCCTTTTATCATACTACTCATTACTTCTATGGAGATCAGTCCGATTTAAATACAAATTGCAATCCGCACCATCCCCTTTGACAACAATATTGGGTAATCCAATGTTTCTCCCGGGCTTACAGCATACGACTTTTACTTGGTGGATCAAAACCTCTGCTCTCTATACAAATTCCTGCGACAGGGAAAGTTGGAATCAATGGGTAACTTTGTAGACAAACAATCTCCCCCCGCAGGATTTTTTCCTTTTTACAGACGTTGATGGGATCCACTCAAGTATTGGACTTTACCCCCTTTGAAAGAATGATGGCCTACTCCCCATACAAACAGGGGTTACTGTCCAGAATATATGGAATGCTTGACATTCATCCAGAGGGGATAAAACTATCGTATGTGATAGCATGGGAGAGTGATACGGGTAAGGAGTTCTCCGTGTCCAGGTGGCACCAGCGCTCTCAAACGCTTACAAAAAGCTCCTAGCAGGTCACGCTGGCAGAGACATCTATAAAGGTTCTGCACAGAACATACAGTTGTGTTCAAAACTATTCAACCCCCACTGAAATTGAGTGTTTTGGCCAGTTTGACATTGATTTTGATCATTTCAGTCATCTTGTTTACAATTAAATCAAAGAGGCACTTGTAAGTGAGACAAATATAACATAACATTTATAGTGAAATAACCACAAATGTCTTTTCTGTGCTCACATCATTATCAGTTTTATTCAACCCCCAAGTGACATTCAATCTTAGTACTTAGTACAACATCCTTTTCCAGTTATAACAGCTTTTAAACGTGAAGCATAGCTTGACACAAGTGTCTCGCAGCGATCTACGGGTATCTTCGCTCATTCTTCATGGGCAAAAGCCTCCCGTTCAGTCACATTCTTAGGCTTGCGCGCTGCAACTGCTTTCTTTAAGTCCCCCCAGAGGTTCTCAATCGGATTTAAGTCTGGTGACTGCGATGGCCACTTCAAAATGTTCCAGCCTTTAATCTGCAACCATGCTCTAGTGGACTTGGAGGTATGCTTGGCATCATTGTCCTGTTGAAAGGTCCAACGTCTCCCAAGCCTCAGGTTTGTGACGGACTGCATCACATTTTCATCCAATATCTCCTGGTACTGAAGAGAATTCACAGTACTTTGCACACGCTGAAGCTTCCCTGTACCTGTAGAAGCAAAACAGCCCCAAAGCATGATTGACCCCCCGCCATGCTTCACAGTAGGCAAGGTGTTCTTTTCTTCATAGGCCTTGTTCTTCCTCCTCCAAACATAGCGTTTATCCATGGGCCCAAACAGTTCTAATTTTGTTTCATCAGTCCACAGAACACTATCCCAAAACTTTTGTGGTTTGTCCACATGACTTTTGGCATACTGCAGTCGACTCTTCTTATTCTTTGGAGACAGCAAGGGGGTGCGCCTGGGAGTTCTGGCATGGCGGCCTTCATTACGCAGTGTGCGCCTTATTGTCTGAGCTGAAACTTCAGTACCCGCATCTGACAAATCTTTTTTCAGTTCCTCAGCAGTCACACGGGGACTTTTCTCCACTTTGCGCTTCAGGTAGCGCACAGCAGGCGAAGTCAGCATCTTCTTTCTGCCACGGCCAGGTAGCGTTTCAACACTGCCCTTTACCTTGAATTTGCGAATGATGCTTCCTATGGTGTCTCTTGGTATGTGTAACATCTGTGCAATCTTCTTATAGCCATTGCCCTTCCTGTGAAGAGAAATCCCCTCTTCTCTTGTCTTCCTGGACCATTCTCCTGACTTCACCATGTTTGTAAACACACCAGTAAATGTCTAGAAGGAGCTGAGTATCACAGTCATTTTACATCTGCCTAATTGGTGCTTATTCTGCTTGATTGCTGCTCCTTGACATCCACAGGGGTTTTCAATACCTGATCGAAAACACTTGAAGGAACCTCTGTTCTTAAGAGCGGTCGTCTTTAAGGGGTTGAATATTGTGGTAATGAAGAAATCACAAAAAAAACATTTAATACTGTATTACAAAAACAATTGATGTCATTTTAGTTGCATTTGGTTCTTTAAAAAGTCCTTGTAAGATTTCATTCTGAACACAATTACAAATGTACACTAAATTCCCTAAAACCCTTTACAGCATTGGTGGTTGAATAATTTTGAACACAACTGTACATGGTGCCATCTAGGCTGCACCGCTTATACCCGGAGGTGTCTCCTAAATGCTTCAGGGGGTGTGACATGGACGGCACGATGCTACACATTTGGTGGTCCTGCGCAGTGGTTAGACGATTCTGGGATCAGGTGTGTACTCTGATTGCGACAACTCTGGGGTGCACTTACCCCACTACTCTCCCACTCTGTTTGCTGGGTGACAAACCTTCTTGGTTAACGTTTTCAAAATTTAAATTATCACAATTTATTTTGTTAGCAGCTAGGATTCATGTAGCCTTCAAATGACGTACTTCTTCACTCAGCTACCAGGCTGTACTAGACAGGGTTAATAAAATACTTCTGTGTGAAAGATTGACAGCAATATGTACTGATTCAGTAGCCAATTTTGAGAAGATATGGGATCCTTGGATGGCTTCGCCAAACTCTGTTGACCTACGGTACACGTTCACGTTGTGAACAGCAAGAAGCTCATTGTGCAGAACTGCCCTATTCTATACTGTTGGAGTGATGTCTGCCGTTTTTCCTATTGTATTTTGATATTGCCTATGATTTCTATAATGTACACTACATTGTGTTTGGAGCACTTCTATTCCTGTAATTTTCAATAAATGATTTTTGAAACTAAAACGGATCAGTTTTACCCTTTATGCATTCTGAATGGATAAGGATCCGCTCAGAATGCATCAGTTTGGCTCCGTTACACCTCCAGTCTGCTTTGGAGGCGGACACCAAAACGCTGATTGCAACGTTTTGGTGTCTGTCTGACGAAACTGAGCCAAACAATAGAAAACGGATCCCTCCTCCTCTGACTTTCAATGGTGTTCAAGACGGATCTGTTTTGGCTATGTTAGAGATAATACTGAACGGATGCGTTTGTGCAGATCCATGACGGATCCGCACCAAACGCAAGTGTGAAAGTAGCCTTCCTTGGTACAGAACACTCTCCTCTTTACAACTCCTTCTCCCTGCAACACTTCAGTGGGGTCATAAGACTTACTGGAGATGATATAGACCCACTGGATTGAAATGGACTTGGCATTTGGCTACACTATGGAACAGAATCTAGGGGATTACGTTTTTTAGCCTAGAATCCTTGCACAGGATGCATGGACTTTCCCACAGGAAATCCCCAGGTTGCTACCCCTGGATGAGTCTGTGTTAAAAAGAAAGGCAGCTGTAGATAAATGGGGGACACTGCCAGATGGTAACCAAGGCAGAAGACAGCAGTCATAGTTGGATTAGCAGATGAAGCAGGTTCACAATGGAAGATAGGCCAAGGTCAGGGCAGACAGAGTTCAGGAACTATGGTGGACGTGCAAAAGGTCAGGAAGGGCAGAAAACAGGAATATGAATAACAATTTATCAGCGTACAACTGGACTTTATTACTCAGGCACTGGAAGGTTGGAGGAAGGGTCCTTAAGAGTTTGGCTACTGGGCATTGGCTAAGAAGCCACTGATGTGCACTGACCCTTTAATAGAGTTGTACACATGTAAGGTGCCATGATTAGAGGAGCCACAGCAGTGAGCAGGATATCGGTCACAAAGGCCCCCAGCAAGAGAGTGACAAGGCAGAGCAGGATACTGGGTACAGAGGCAACACATTTAGGAGCAGAGCATGACAAACAGGGACAACTTATCCAAATGACCCCAAAAAAAGGGTTTGTGGGTGTACTTGTGTAGCAATAAACATGGCCAGTGAATCTTGTAATACAGTATATGTAACATAGGCTGATCAATATAGAGGTTGGTAAGGGGCCCATTTGCTTTAGTGCCGGTTCTTAAATGCCAGGGGGCCTCACGGTACATGCTGCCGGCTCTCCTGGTGATTACCACCATGGATCTTACGTGGCAGACCGGATTATGCAGATGTAAGAAGCAGCGATACACATCTCGAGCCTTGAGCTTGTGTCTTCAGGCTTTCGGTAGTATTTCATTTAAGCAAGCAAAGAGAATTGGAAGTGATTTTGTTTGTTTTGCTTGAATGACAAAAACCACTGAGTGAGCAGATATAGATCCTGGCTGCAGCCTGACGGGGAACTGGCTGACGACAGAAGAGTACACGAGCCAGAGGAAGCCATGCTCCAATGCCCGAACCTGGCAACACTCCCTGATCATTTAAGGAGCCGTTGAAAACAGTATTATTCTGCTTGCTCAAGATTTGCTGCTATGTGCATATGTGCATGAAGTGTTGCCTGCGTTCTCCCTGCCATAAACTGTAGATTTAAGCTGATTTTTATCGGAATATGATTACTGTGACTTATTGTACAATAACATTTTTCTTCATTTTCCGTTTCTTATATTCCTCAGAAATTGTCATCGCCGACATCAGTCCCTATCCCTAATGGGGCTCAAGATCCAGTTTTCCTGTCTCTCACAGTTGGGCAATTTCACAGGAAGCCAATCAGTCTCTCAATATATTTTATGGAGTTTAGGAACTAATCCAAATACGGGGAGGACATGCAAGTGCCATGCAGGTGTTGTCCTTGGTTGGATTTAAACTTTAACATCACAGCGCTGCAATGCGACAGTGCTGACCACTGAGCCTACCTGGAAAAAATCTAATCAAAGACATATAGTCCAGTCCAAGGGGGCAATAGTCCACCGTGGACGCTGCAGCTATTATCACATTTCACTGTGTAGATGTGCCGATTAGAAGACAGTTTAGGTAAATGTCATGTCAATTCTTATAAATATTCCTCGATAACCTGTATTCTAAAACGGTTCCAATTTGGTGATAAGATGAATTTATAGTTTCCCCTTGAAATGTTACATTTTATGGTTCTTGCCACTCGCCGCTCCTGATATCCAATACAGTGGACGCTTAGTGTCTCCTGCTAATGTACTCGGCATTTTGAGAATGATTTGGCTGTACAAGGAAACTAGCGCTTGTGCAGTAAAGTCGAGAAGCTGGTTGCGCTTTCTAGTTCCACGAGCGTTTGATGCACGACTGGGCAGGAAAATCCACACTTGCGCAGTAGGAATGTCAGGCTTGCTGCTCACTTTAGTTCCTTCCACAAGCACCTGAAACAGATGTTGTAATGTAGGTCTTAAAGGGTCACTATACTTTCAAACAATTTAATCTCCTTTAATAGAGACTGGTATAACGAGCAAATTTCCAAATCACTTAATTTAAAAAAATCTACCTGCATTCACCTGAAAAAAAGCAGCAATGTTATGTCCACTAGGGGTCTCACTTCTGCAGTCTTACTAATTTGCAGTCCGCTGCCTGTTGTCAGACAAGATCCATCCCTAGTTACAGAGACTAAGAAGACGGCCTGAACCTCATAAAAGAACTGCTTCTACACTCCTCCTGAACATCACATGAAAGTCCTGCCTATCTGTAAGTGTGATTTCCATCTCCTTATCTGTTCTGTGAGTTCCAGAGTTGAAAATAAACATAGTGAAAAGTAAAGGAAAGATTGTCACAGCAGTACAGTACTGGTAGATTTCACCGAAGGGAGATGTCCTTGCTTGTGAGAGAAATGCATCTAGCTGTGCAGCTGAAACAGGGAATAATATGGCTGAAAAAGACATTAGGGAAGCCCAAAAGAGAACTATTCCTTCACAGTTATGATTATAGCACAGCCACTATGCAAACTTTTTTTGAAAACTCTGGTATGCTAAAAAAGGTCTCATCATGATTTTACACACAGGTCTTAAAAGGAGTTGTCTCACTTCAGTAAGTTGCATTTATCATGTAGAGAAAGTTAATACAAGCCTCTTACTAATGTATTGTGATTGTCCATATTACCTCCTTTGCTGGCTGGATTCATTTTTCCATCACATTATACACTGCTCGTTTCAATGATTACAGATCACCCTGCAATCCGACAGTGGTGGTCACGCTTGCACACTATAGGAAAAAGCATCAGCCTCACTGGTGGCCCGGGACCGCGAGAGCGCACATAGGCTGATGCTCTACATGATAAATGCCACTTACTGAGGTGAGACAACCCCTTTAATTGTCTCTGTACTATTGGAGGAAGTGCCAAAATTATGTAGAGGCGCACACACCAAGTCCCCTTTTCTAAGCGTGTTGGAAAAGTGTTAGGAAAAGTCTAAGATTTTGTCGCAAAATGGCATAAAACTTGTGACTGATACATATAACAGTTAATAAGTGAGCCCCTATGTGTCTCCATATAAAATGTTTGTTATTTAGATATTTTATAGATAGTTGCTTACTTACGTCTGGGAAAACTGAGTTACATCCACTGTAGTAGCTTTGAAGGCAGCCATATTGGTGGCTACCCAGCTTTCCCACAAAGTTTCATTTTACGTTATTGGCAATGACTTTTGTTTTCATTTTGGGATATTTCCTGTATTTTCTTTGTCCCTGATTGTTTCTTGGGAGGCAAAGCGATACGTTACAGGCACTTCTATAAAAATCCTGTACGAGCCATACCGATCTCCGATTGTCAACGCTCCTACAGAAAAAAGATAAAAATTATATACGGCCTGGCGCTGGGTTTACAATTCTTTTGCTCCATTTAACGGACAATTGGTTCTGCGTAGCTAATATCCATAAAAAAAAAAAAAAAAGAAAAATAATGAAAATCCCGTCTTTGGATCCCGCATCACTGACATCTTATAGAAAAACACTGCAGAAAACGGGATTTACTTTGGCTCCGGTGCAATAAGATAATGTTATAGCAGAAAATGTTAGTTTTAATATTATTTGTGACAAAGCCAAAAATATTGAAGTAGAAAGAAAAACAGATGCATGCGCTGCTCACCGGGAATGTTAATAGTAATTAAAGGGACACTCCGCTCCCTGGTCAGCCATTGTCTGCTTGTATTAGCTGATTTTAAGTGGGTTGCATGCTCGGTACAGATGTAGCACCTGCAGTGGTGACATCATTGATCCCCTATTTTATGACATCACAATTAAGTGATGTGTTCATTAACAAGTGACAATGACAAGTCTGGCAGGAGTGTAATTTGGCTTGTGCTGCTGCCTACATCTGTCTTAAAGGGAAACTAACCAATTTTTCCCTCTGTGAGCTATATACAATATAACGGCATGGTCAAAGACTTTGCAGTCATGCCTGGATCCAGTGGTGTACTTATTATAGAGTCAGATTGTGCCACTGGCACATGGTGAGGGGGACTTGGCACAAAACGTCTTCATCTGCTTCCCAACATAACACTATGACAGGCATGCTCAACGTGCGGCCCTCGAGCTGTTGCAAAACGACAACTCCCAGCATGCCCAAACAGCCTACAACTATCAGCCTACAGCACGGCATTGTGGGAGTTGTAGTTTTACAACAGCTGGAGGGCCGCAGGTTGAGCAAACCTACAATATGACATTCTCCTGTAGCAACCACTAGGGGAGCTCAGTGGAAAGAGAGTTTACAGTTCCAATGGTACCTATAGAAATTCATGAACATGGAGCTCCCTCTAGTGGTGGCTGCAGGCAGTCAATTTTATAATATACTGTGTAAAGGGAAGCAGGAAATTTAGAACCGAATGGGTGGGGGGTAATTTATGTCAGCTGTGTGGTGTAACTACTGTAGTGCCGTGGGCTCCTATGACCAGTTTTAAAGACGGGCAGGGACACAACAAAGTCACTTCAATACAGTTTATTGCTTGTTCCAGCCAACTTACAGTTCAGTTCAGCTGGATCACAGCCGGGACAAGTAATCAGTTCATGTTATCCACAATAAAGTCAAGCAGTCTCAGGGCTCCTTTAGAAGCATCCACAGGCCAGTGTTTGCTTCACACACGCCTTGCAGGGTGTGATCTGCAGCCTCTCACACAACAGACACACCCTGCCTCATGCTGCTGACTTTTAAGCGCAATCATGGACATGGGCCACATATAAACCCTGGAGGGGATTATGGTGAGTAAGCACCCACCCAGCTCTTTGCTTACTCCCAGTAAAAGCCAGGCCCGGATTAGCTGTTTCCAGCTATACTAGGTAACAACAGTGTCCACTAAATATCTTAGTGGACACTCTAGCTTCTGGCTTCCACTCCACCAAGGCGGGGGAACCTTGGTGGCACGTCTCAGGTGCACCCCAGCAAATAACGATTTGCATCTCCTTAATAGGTTTCCATACCATCCTTCATATATGAGGCCTGTCATTGCCCCACACTACATTGAGAAATATGGTGCTCAGAATGAGTACCATATTTATAATGCTCCTGATCCATATTTCCTGACAAGCATGGTTTGGATATGGGTCGTCTACGTAACAAACATGCAGTAAATATAATATTTGTATCTTTATGACACAATATATAAAAAAAGTCACTTATAAAGTGTAATGTGAACTTCTGGGCAGCAGTGCTACTAAATCATTCCCTGGGATTCTAGATTTCTCATCTGAGAATACTTCAGAACCAGGAGAGTGGTAGCTGACAGATGTGAGCTGGTGCCATGCCTGGGAAACCAGAAGCGAGTTCCGCAAGATCTGTGAACCTGGTGCACAAAATGCAGAAGTCAAATACAAAGCATAAAGAACAGGACATCTGCTGAGGGAACCAAATAACTGTCTGCTGAATGCACATATTCAACGCTGCTTTATATAAACCCAGAAATCTGAACATTTGAGGGCATGCTAAAGGTAAAGTACTATCAAGATTTGATGATACTATCAAGGTCTTTCAGCCTGTTCGTCCCATATGGCAATCCATAGTCTTCTGTATATATCTCCCCAACCATATCTTCCCTCCATGTTAAACAGCTAGCTTGAAAATGGGATGGAGCTAAGGCTTATTTCAGGCACTGGCCCATCAGGAACATTGGTATATGCATTCCATCAATGCCAGATAGGTGCTGGTCCCACCTCTCGGACCCACTCCTATCTCCTGAGGGAGCCCCAAAGTGAACGGAGAGTAGCTTCACATGTGCGGCCACCCTCCGTTTACTGCTATGGTGGGAGTTCTGAAAATAAATGAGCCCTGGCTCAGCTGTTTACGGCAGTCCCGTAGCGGTGAATGGAGACATGGCCGAACTTGCACAGTGAGGTCTGCATTCACTTCTATGGGACTTCTGTAAACATCTGAGGTTTGTTTGGTCATTTGTGGAAGTCCCATAGCGATGAATAGAGATCACACCGCACATGCATGGCTGCTCTCCTTTGCTTCGGAGGCTTCCTTCTGGAGATAAGAGCAGGTCTCAGAGGTGGGACCCACAACTATCTCACATTGATGGCATATCTTAGCAATATGCCATGAATGTCCTAGTTGGATCAACCCTTTCAAAGCTCTTTGGCTCCATGCAAAATCTGCAAAAGGAAGTGAGCCATTTATAATACTGGTCTCTTCTTTTGCGTTAAGTCCACTCTGACATAAGGGCCACTGGTCTCAACACATATAGCTATGCTCCTTATTGATGTCTAGCCTCCTCTATTACGCTGTCTATAATGGTAGACCCAGCAGGCTAATCACTGCCCTATTAGCTAAGCCGTGCCCTTTCAGCCAATGGCCAGGCCAAAATGTAGAAGACCAAAGAGAGAAGGAACACTGTTGAATAAGGTTTATCTTAACCTACAAACAGTAGGCAAATGGAGATAGAAACACTTTACTTCTGACTACAGAGAGTGTGTTTGTAGTCTGTAACCATCGAGACACATAGATCTTTTTCAAGACTAATGGTGGACCTACACATTAGATTAACATCCGCCAAACAAGCCTGGCCAACCATGTAATGTGTATGGAGGTGTTCCAACCCTCCTTCGACAACAGGTGTAGGGTAAATGGATGTTGCATGTTGGATTTCAACATGTCCAATCCTTTGTTCTCACAAGAGATAACCTTCCATCAGGAATGCCTGGCAGCAGCTTAATATTGTCTTCTCAATGAGAACACAAGCACATTCAGCTGAGCCACACATGCAGTGTATGGAGGGTAAGGTGGAATAGCTGTGGGCCGAATGTGGTGTATGGCCACCATACTCAATTGCTACATATTGTATTTTAGCTGGATTTTGGATGGTTGTAAAATGATACATATCATTTAGGAAGAATTTGAACAAATAAGGAAAATCTCAGGATCTGTTTGAGGAAGGAACCGAAGTTAAATTTCTAACATTCCATGGCATTCTGCATATACTGTATGAAGATGTCTTGAAGATATTGTCCTCCTGCTTGGTTGTGGTTGCAGACCACTGATTTAGAGAAAGTACCTTTTAATCGCTATCAGATGACGTAGATATTCATGAGTGATAGATTATAGGATCGGTGGGAAGGGACCTGTCCTGTGGAGGTTGCAGACCTCTTGGGGAAAACTTCTCATGCTATAATGTTCCTTTCCTCTGGATGACATATGGAAAATGAAAGATTAATACATAGGTTTTTATTACTTATTATATCGCTCGTGACAGCTCTGGGATGCAAGGGGTTGGGGGTAGGGAGCAGTCCTCAGGTCCTGTCACCACCGTCTATCCCCATTGTTGCAACTCACGTAATTGCACATTGATGATCCATTTCCACTCCTCAAAGCGGAAAAAATCTCCCATATTCTGTTCCAGAAGGTTTGATGTACTTGGCTATGGAGTTCAGGTTTCTGGAAGTTTCCTCAACACCCCAAGGCATCATGAAAACAAAAATAATATGGAACACTTGAAATCAAAATAATATGAAATGTTCGGCTGGAGACTCATAGACGGAGACAGAATAATATGCAGGTGCTTATTAGTTGCATCCTTGTTATGATTTTTAACCTTTTATTTCCTTTGTTGATATATTTTGGGGCAATTCTGCATATACTGCACTAATTTATAAAATTAATGATGTTTGAGGCTGCATCCCTCCTGTGAGAAGGACTTCTTGCTCTTGTTCTAAGGAAGAAAAATATGCGGAAAAATGAGTGTAGCCTCTGACTAAACAGAGTTTGTTCTATAACCTTGGAGACACATTGAGCTTTATAGAAGCTATAGACTCCAAACGATATAAGATTGTTAATTAATGGGGTTTTCCAGGACTTAGATATTCATGACATATCCTCAGGTCTACCCTCAGATTGGTAGGGGTCCAACACCCAGCAACCTCATCAATCAGCTCTTTCGGCATCCACCAGTGCCAGAAACTATACAGTGGACAGAAGGTAGTTTCTGGCATTCTCTTGAGGAGCTGAACTCCAGTACCCTGACACAGCCACTATACGGTGGACAGCTGATTAGTGTACAGGAATATCTGCAAATAGTTTAAGTAATGCGTTTTCTTATGTATTGTCATGTTATGTATTATACCCAGCATAGCCGTGTATGGATGGCACAGCCATGGTTAACAATCCTGGCTCAGCCCTTGCCGGTTGCTAGGCTGTGGCTGGCTTCACACCTAGCTTTAGAGAGTGCTTAGTGCTTTTTCACACTTGCGTTGTGAGGATCCGGCATGCACTTCCGTCGCCGGAAATGCCCGCCGGATCCATCACAACGCAAGACAACTGAAAGCATTTGAAGACTGATCAGTCTTCAAAATGCTTTCAGTGTTACTATGGCAGCCAGGACGCTACTAGTCCTGGTTGCCATAGTAAGTAGTGGGGAGCAAGGGGAGCAAATACTTACAGTCCGTGCGGCTCCCGGGGCGCTCCACAATGATGTCAGAGCGCCCCAAGCGCATGGATCACGTGATCCATGCGATCATGTGATCCATGCTCATGGGGCGCTCTGATGTCATTGTGGAGCGCCCCGGGACTGGGGAGCCGCACGAACGGTAAGTATACTTCTCCTCTGCCTCCCCACTACGCGATGCGCCAAAACGACGTTTAGCTTAAAGCCGGATCCGGATTAATGCTTTTCAATGGGCATTAATTCCGGATCCGTCCTTCTGGCATGCCTTCAGGATTTTTGGCCGGAGCAAAATCCGCAGCATGCTGCGAATTTTTCTACGGCCAAAAAACGTCTCAGTACTGAATTGAAGACATCCTGATGCATCCTAAACGGATTTCTCTCCATTCAAAATGCATTGGGATAATCCTAATCAGTATCTTTCCGTCCTAGAGCCCCGAGGACGGAACTCTAGGACGGAAAGCAAAAACGCCCGTGTGAAAGAGGCCTTAGAGAAAGTTCATGGAGGAAGGAAGATGTTGCCTTGTGCTCCTTCTCCTTAGACTTCAAGCTTCAGAGACTAACATATATCTGTGTAAATTACTGCAAGATCAACAGAGAAAGAGAGAGAAAACAAGAACTTGGAATCTGCATGACTGAGCATTGGAGTGAGCAAAGTAACCTGCTACTACAGCCATTTAGACTTTGCTGCTGTGAGGGACACCCTTCACACCAGGACATGTCCTGGCCAGACATGCCTTCAAAACTCTGTATCCCACAATGGACATCACAGCCATTATTGCCAAGGTACTGTTAACAGCTGTAGATTCTACTGAGAAAGGTTTTGCCAAGATAGTGTACAGAGAGGGCCATAACTCCCATTCTTGCCTAAATCCATACATTGCTAACTTGTAAAGAATTGCACTGTATAGTTGGAATCTTCGACTGCTATAGTTGGATGTACTACAACCACTATTTTGAACTACACTACAGTAAAGAGGGACATTTGTTCTTCTACCATTGGCCTAGTTTTCGGACTCCAATACCATATGGTGACCATTGCACTCTACATGCCCTGCCTTGCACCCATCCAAGCACCTAATAGCAAGGGCCCGAGCTACCATCAGGCAGAAGCCCTAGAATCATTGTCTGCCCAGAGAGAATTCTGAGGATAGACCATCAATATCGATCTCCTGGAAAACCCATTTAATTGCTCTGCACCACTGTATTATAAAATAGTCTGTGAGTACATATCATTATGACAAGATTTCAGAAGAGAATTAAGACTAAATTTGTGTGGCAACATCATCCCAGAGAGTAATGATCTTGTGTTGTGTATTTAGAACTAAAGGGACTAATAAAGGGGGAGACTTCAGAATCCTCACCTATTCATTAGACCAAAGACTGGCAACAAAGAAAGTCTCAACCCTTGAAGGACCCAGTTTATCCATGGAAAGTCCATTGATTTTAATACTAGATGTGCGATACTTAATTTCTCCTGTGGGGGCACTGCTGGGACATTGACTACCATCTGCCTAGTAATCCATAGATCATAGGTGATCACCGGGGTCTCATGAGCAGTACACCCTGTGATCAGTTCATTATTGCAGGCTCTGCAGAGGGATTTTGCAGCTCTAAATCAGAAAAACAGGGCTACAAACTCATAAGATTACAGGGTAGATATGTATATATATATATTTTTTTGAATTTTTTGAATTATGACATATTATTATTGCATTAATAATTTTATATTCATCGTGTTACTGTGTTAGCCAAAACTTTCTACAAAGGAGTGTAATTATTGTACATGTAGTAGGTTCTGCATAGCTCTTCTCTAAGTAAGATCTCTCTTCAGAGAAATTAAACTTCGGTCCCCACGGTTTTATGGTTTCCTTTTTTTTTTTTACCCACATGTTTGTTCCAAAAACAGCAGCCATGTCCCTTGGCCGAAACCCCATGTCAAACACAAGCAGATCATGGGTGGGCAGCTTCCCTTCTATATTGTACGTATAGTTGGCAGCATCGACTCTTTCTCTGATGACTTCTTATGAAGTAAGAAAATACTGAAGAACGCACAGCTGTTGGCACACGTCTATACACGTCTATTACGATTATGCCTTGGGGGTTTTGTCCTGCTTTGTGAATTATACAGAACTCACAAAATTTCTTCAGGTCATTATCAAACTATAGGGAAGGGCACAAGGGGCATGTGTTCTAGAGCTTCCATCACTTTGAGGATCCAAGGTTCCTCCAACATGCACCTTCACTGCCCAGGCTGGATCTTCAAATCAAGACTGCCCAGCATTTTCGAGTAACGCTCCTGGCAGTCAATATATGGGCAGTGTGTACACCACTCACATCAGGGAACTTCAGTTCTTGGGAAAATGGAGGTCCCTTGATGGCCATTTGGCAACCCTATCGAGTTAAGGAGAGGTAGCCAGCCATTTTTCTTTTGAAGCTGCTGGCTTGAATATCTCAATGACTCCAACAGACTTTAGTGGAAAGGGCCAAGCCATCTTTACTATTTGGGGCTGTGGGTCAAGTAGGATAGAATTTTTATCAACAAATAATTTTTATTAGAATTTTCAAAGAAATTTCAATATAACATACAGAAAATTGGATGTTTCACACGAATTTTTAGAGGTAGGATGGGGACCCATACGAAATTTGTTGTCCAAGAGTTTCAGCTTTTTTAATATGGCCCTCTCTACACTCTATGGGTTATAGTGGGTTGAGTTCTGAATAACATGGATTTATCTTATGTTTTAAGATCCCAAAATTTACAGAATGGTTCAAGGGACACTGAGTTTTCAAAATTGAAAAAGTTTAGATGTTATATAGACTTATCAGAAGTTTTGACCCCCCTAGAACAAGACAAGAGAAGTGCTCGTTTATCACTTTCTTCTGCAGCCTGTTTTCTGCAACCAGGAGAAAGAGTGCGATGTACAAGTTCATCTCTCTCCTCGTTCTACGGATTTGTTGGGGTCTCAGCGGTCAAACTCCCACCGATCAAAACTTTTGATATGTCCCTATGACTAGTGTTGGGTACGAATATTGAAATTGCGAATTTTAATCGTGAATATCGCAACTTCGAGAATTTACGAATATTTGGAATATAGTGATATACCGTATTTTTCGCCCAAAGGGGGGGGGGATGCCCCTGCGTTTTATGGGGCGAATGCTGCCATTTTACATCGCAGTCTGCAATGCTGCAGCATCCCAGCCTGTGATGTATCAGCGGGGAGGGAGGAGGGGCTGGAGTTTGGCAACTTGCGGCGGGGCCCGGTGCAGTCACTGTTCTCTTACATCGGGCCTCGCCGCTCACCGCAGTATTTCTAAACAGTGATCCGTAACCTCTTAATAACTTTAACTAAACTCTAAACTTTAGCTAAACTAAACTTTAACTCTCCCCTGTATCAGTACTTACTAACAAGCATCCGTAGCAGGCAGAGCGGCTGGCAAGGTTACGTCACTCACTGATGTTGAGCGCCTGCTCCTCCCACTTTATGAATGAAGCAGGCGGAGCAGGCGCGCAACGTCAGTGAGTGACGTAACCCTGCCAGCCTCTCTGCCTGCTATGGATGCTTGTTAGTAAGTACTGATACAGGGGAGAGCGCAACTTTAGTTAAGGTTATTAAGAGGTTAAGGATCACTGTTTAGAAATACTACGATGAGCGGCAGAGCTCAGTGTATTGGGGGACATTGTTATGAGGGGGATCTGTGGATGACACATATATAGCAGTGTCATCCACAGATCCCCCCCCTATAACAGTGCCCTCCACAGATGCCCCACCCCATAACAGTGCTATCTACACATGCCCCACCCCATAACAGTGCTATCTACACATGCCCCACCCCATAACAGTGCCATTCACAGATGGCCCTACCCATAACAATGCCATCCACAGATCCCTCACCCCATAACAGTGCCATCCACAGATGCCCCACCCCAAAACAGTGCTATCTACACATGCCCCACCCCATAACAGTGCTATCTACACATGCCCCACCCCATAACAGTGCCATTCACAGATGGCCTTCCCCATAACAGTGCCACCCACAGATCCCCTACCCCATAACAGTGCCACCCACAGATCCCCCACCCCATAACAGTATGCCATCCACAGATCCCTCAGAACAGTGACATCCACAGATCCCCCATAAAAGTGCCATCCACAGCTCCCCCATAACAGTGTGTCATCCACAGGTCCCTCAGAACAGTGCCATCCACAGATCCCCCATAACAGTGCCATCCACAGCTCCCACACATAACAGTGCCATCCACAGATCCCCTCCATAACAGTGCGTCATTCATAGATCCCACATAATAATGTAATGTACAGACCACCATTAGTTCAAAACCCACCAAAAGCACACCTTTTGGTTAAAAAATTTTTTTCTTATTTTCCTGCTCAAAAAGCAGGCGCGTCATTTTCTTTCATCAGTAACTTCCCTTTTTGCTTGTGGGCCAATGAGAAGGCTGCAATGTCTTTGTCTGAGCTTAGGAACATCCCTAGCATCCAATAGGAGAGTTGCCTACCCCGTAGGCCTGGTTTACACCTGAGCGTTTTACAGAGCGTTCCTACGCGCTGTAAAACTCTTAACAGGCGAAAACCCATGCTTCCCTGAGGGCATGGTTCTCACCTGAGTGTTTTACAGCACGTAAAACCGCGCTGTAAAACACCCTATGCCCAAATAAGTACAGGAGCTTCTTTGGGGCGTATTGTCGCGCGTATTGTGATTGACGCCAGAGTTTCCTATTTCCAAAACGCACTGTAATACGCGCGACAACTACGCTCAAGTGTGAACCTAGCCTTACTATATAAGAACCTTCCCAGCAGCCATTTTCTGCAGTATTTTGCAGTTCTGAGAGAGACAGCAGTGTCATTGCTGTGCTCTGTGCTTTGCTGTCACATTATGTTAGATAGGTAGTTATCTCATATATATAATACAGATAGTTAGTGGGAGATAGTCAGTGTAGGTTAGATAGTGATATAGTGTAGCTGATAGGTTCCAGTGCAGGGTGTTAGGTAGGGTGATAGGTTCTGCTTTCCATACATACATGCTACAGACATAGTGCTGTGATGTCACAAGTTCACAACAATACTTAGTGCACCAATCAGTAATCTGTAGTCAGACCTGCTAAAATGTGAAGTTGCACGTATTGCACAAAAATATGCTCATCATTAATTGCCAATTTGCACGAATATCGCGAATATATCGGAGCACTCTATCTGCATATAAAGCTATTGTAACGTTCTGCCGTGCCAACCATTTTCTCCAGTCTCAGGAAACTTCAAGCAGCTTGAAAAATGTATCTATAGTGACCTACGCCTGTATTGCGTGCGCATTACGCGCATATTACGTTGGCGATTTTCGCAATCAAGAAAATAACCGCGAATTTGCGAATATATGATGAATATTCTACCAAATATTCACAAAATATCGCGAATTCGAATATTGCCCCTGCCGCTCATCACAACCTATGACATATCATTTTATTTTTAAAATCTCAGTGACCCTTCAAAGAAAAGTAGGATCATGGATAGAGATTGGAGTAGTCTGTGGCAAAATCAACACATACTGTAATTTCCTCTATTGTGCTGGCTTGTGCCCTTGAGTCCTCTACATCCCGAGGTCTGCCAGTCTTGGTCCCTTTATCACCTTTTGATGGTGTCCAAAACTGCAAGATGGAATTCTATTCTTCACCCTTAGCTGAGGTCAGACTGGTTCACCAGAGTATTAGAGGTTCCACCTAAGCCAACCCTATTTGGAGGTGACTTTGGAGACAGCCACTTACCACTAGAGTCCATTTCTTATGGGATAGTCACAAGCAACATGATCTTATTGATGATATCCCCTTGAGTACATTGATGCCAAGAACACCACCATGAGGCTTTTTTTTCTAGTTGGATGTCCAGACTAATAGAAGAAATCAAAGTCTGGACAGACAAGTACACCAGCAACTCTTGGGCTGGAGGAGTTTGGTTTGTGATATGTCATCACAGGTCCTCTATGGAGCAGGCGAACAGAAGCTGGTGACATCACTCATCCATGTCTTGGTAGTTGGCATTGTATCTACAGTGTGGCCTAGCCTACCCCTGTCCATGTGGTCAGTTAGGGCATATGGACATCATAGAAGGGGGTCTCCTGCGACAACAGACTACCAGCCAAAGTGGAAAGCCACTCTGGAGTACTTGAGCTATTCATGCATTATTCATCTGAATGTCATCGCCATGTAATACTTCATTCCCCCTGCAGTGGCCACTGTAGAGGAGGTAAGCAGTGGGCCAAATCTTGCCCAGCAAAATCAGCCTAAGTAGCCAGACCTGCTGCTATCAGTTCACGATGTACTACTGAGCACTGGGGGCCTGTGCTCCAAATCCAAGCCTGCCCACCCACTAAATCATGAAAGAAGGCACACACCACTCCCCTGACTGCTGTCATTACAACACTGCTGTTACAGCGGAAGCCCATGGCTCTCTTCTTCTCGAAGTGTTTTTCTGTCCCTGTGTGTCGGCCGGTCCTTTCTACCTCTGCCCATAGGGTGCATATGTGCGCTCCCTCCAGCTCTTAAAGGCCAGCGAACACGTATCCTAATGTGCTCCAACCTATAGCTGGCTATCTTGGGGTACTTTAAGTACCTCTTCCTGTGGGAGAGTGCCTGAGCAATAGGTTCCTAGCCTTCTAGTGTCCTGCTAAGGCGTGCTTGGTTATCTGCCTTTGTACTAAATTTCTGGTTCTAGTATTACTTTTAGCTGCCTTAACTGAGCCTAATCTCCATATTAACCATTTGCTGTCTGCCCTGACTGCAAACCGTTTACCGTATTGCATTTACTGTACTCTGCCTGCCCTAACCTCAGCTTGTCCCTGACTACAATTTTGCCTGAGCTATTGTTGTCCTTCCTGTCTCTGACTGCTGTGGATCAGCTGTCAATCACACAGAGACTACTCCAGGAGGTAGCAGCCTGGTGGTTACTCTGCAGCAAAGTCCAGATCCCTGTACAGGGGTTAAAGGGTGAAAACCAGGACACAGCCAGGATAACTGCCAGCAAAGTGGTCAGCTTTAGGGGTTGCAGAGCTACCAATCAAAAATGGGCCCCAACATATGCTCAGCCACATGTGTTAGGAAACGTTTTATCCAAGCAACGTCTTTACTGTATGTCCAAATCTACGTTCTCAGACCTCAATCCCTGCATTAGATATAATGCAGTGGAGTAGTTCCCTTGCAGGCAGGCCACACAACTACTTTGGGGCTCGGGGTGAAAGAGGCTTCATGACATAAATCCTCGGCAGTTTACTGCTGCCACCACTAAGGGGAGCTCAGTGCAAGTAGATTTTTACAGCTGCCATTAAAGGGTCTGACCCATCTCATACATTGCACATTGGTGACATATCCTAGCAATATGTTACCATTGAATGAGATAGCACCTGCAATTCCAACACACTGAGCTCTGAAATCTGTGCTTTGCCTGGGAGTGTTTGAGGCATGCACACTTGCAATCTAGGTGGAGGGGGGGCATATTAGGTCCTGCTATGGGACCCTATGATAGAGCTCATGCACACGAACGTGTGCTGCCTGTTGCCGTATTGCGGACCGCATTTGCGGATCCGCAATACACAGGCACCGTTCTGTGTGCATTCCGCATCACGGATGCGGACCCATTCACTTCAATAGGTTTGCAAATCTGGAGATGCGGAACAGTGAGAAACAAAATCACGGAATGGAACCCTACGAAAGCACTACGGAGTGCTTCTTTGGGGTTCCGTTCTGTACTTCCGTAACGCAAAAAGATAGAACATGTCCTATCTTTTTGCGGAACGGACGAATGCAGACCTATTCAAGTTGAATGGGTCTGGATTCATCCCGGCGGCCGTACGGAGGTTGCCTGTTCATTGGGGACCACAAATTGCGGTTCCCAATGCACAGAACAGACCACCTATGGCCGTGTGCATGAGCCCATATGTTTGTATGCCCCTGATACAATAGCACCTGTTCGGATTATTGTCTGAACCTCGCTGCATCGCTGTGTGTACGGCAGGGCAGATAAGGCGTTTCCTGCTGCCTTCGCACTTGTCCTTCACATCTAAAATTGAGAACTTGATATTTGTCAGCTTTTGGTTTATTATTCACACAGAGGGGAGCGCGTCCAGTAATAACTGAGGGCTGAGGTCAGCGGCTTCGCATAGCAAATACCCTGGAATTTGTTTTCGAAAGGAGAAAAAAAAATTCTGCATACGGTTCCCACAGATTCTTCTAAGCAAAACCATGTGTGGTGGCGAGAAACCCTGCGAGCAGGAGAATCACCTACGAGTGACTGCGGACGCTCCACCGCCCCCGACTAATGGAAAGCAAGGGAGGCATCAATTATTGCATCGGCCAAAACAAGCACAAATACATCAGGAGCGTCGCTACGTCCGCCACTTGTGACCGGTCTTATGTGATGTTGTTACGCCGGTGATTTGTGGTCAGCATCAACCGGCAGGAACCCTGTAACCTGGGTGAAATATTAGATGTGATCTGTAGACGATTGACATATGGCTGCCCCGAGAATAGCAGGCCATCCGTTATACATGATGAAAAGGCTGTAAGTAGCGTTGTGGTTGAGTCCAGAATTGGGCTAAACGTCCATTTTCACTCCCAAACTAAACCTATATGACCTTAGCACATCAACATATGCAGACTGTTTTAGGATTCTGTTCAGAATGTCATGGTTGTATCTGATTCCAGGAAAGCTGGGTGACCTTCACCATCACAGCAATGTCACCCTGATTTCCTAGAGATCCAGAGTAGCAAGTCTTCCCAGTCACTTTTTGCATCCTTCTACTTAGATCTCAGCGATCAGCTGTGGAGGAATCCAGCAGTGCCACCACTGGTGAAATGAAGCATTGCACCGCTCTTAATGAATGTCTATGTAATCTATTAATAGGCAGGGTCCTCCACAGCGAGAGAGCCTACCCAATTTGAAAAAAGGAAGGTCATAAATCTGCATTGATTCCACAGCAAAATCCACATATGAATTGGAGACACTGTACTAGACACTTCTAATAGAGAGGGCAATGCCTCACAGCATTATACAACCCCATGAACCAGCCCTACTTTAATTTAAGTATCCAAATGGGGGTTATTTGTGGTGGCCAATATGATTTCAATTGTCGAATGTTACAAAATTACATTAAATAAATTGATTCTTGCCACAAAACCCAGAATAGCTTCACCTGCACATGAATCTCGTGGTGTGTAACCTCGCCCCCTGCTGGAAAAAGCCGTGTACTGCAGCTCAGAACTGATTTTAAATACTACTATACGTATTGATGTTAGGACCTCTAAGAAAATATTATAATCTAATCGTCGCTTAAATAAAATAACTTCTTTTTTCTTTTCTTTTTGAGATTTGCTGAAGGTACTCTATATTCACATATCCCAACCTTCATTGAATTTAAAATGGACCTGTCACCGCTCCTGACATGCCTGTTTTAATAGCTTCATGCATTCCCCCATGTAATAAGAATTCTGGAGCCTCTATTCTTATTACTCTATGTTGTGCTGTTCCTTTATTATTTCTACTAGAAGTTATGAATGAATTGCTAGCAGTCTGCAGTAAGGGTACAGAGGGGAGATAAGCACTTGGGGGTGTGTCCCTGCACAGACTCCCTCTATCTAATCAGAGCTGCCATTGTCAGAATGTCACCCCCAACTGGTTACCTCCCCTCTGTATCCTTACTGCAGACTGCTAGCAATTCATTCATAACTTCTAGTAGAAATAATAAAGGAACTGCACAACATAGAGACATAAGAAGAGATGCTCCAGAATTGTTATTACATAGGGAAATGCATGAAGTTATAAAAACAGGCATGTCAGGAGAGGTCCTCTTTAATAGTTTACTACTAGAGCCGAATGGCTGAACCAATGGCATCACTAACTTTTCAATATGACATTATTAGCAAATTATTAGCAAACTTTGTGGTTCAAGATCTCGGCTTACTGTCAGTGAATGCAAACATTGTGGCCTGCATTGAAATTGAGAAGAATGATGGCAGCAAAAGACCGCTAGTCTGCCCTTGAATTATTTCCTTTATCTTAGGATAGATATATGTGTATCCCAGGCAGGTTTACATCCACTTACTGCTGAATTTCCAGACACATCTGCTGGCTGAAAACCTCCACAGACCTAATCATTCCTACAGCTGAGAGTTTGTTACATTGTATCTGTATCAGACTCCAGGTAATCGATTTTGCCTGAACTGTTAGGCCTCATGCACACGAACGTATTTTCTTTCCGTGTCCGTTCCGTTTTTTTGTGGACCATATGCGGAACCATTCATTTCAATGGGTCCGCAAAAAAAAAGGATGGTACTCCGTGTGCATTCCGTTTCCGTGTGTCCGTTTTTCCGTTCCGCAAAAAAATAGAGCATGTCCTATTTTTTCTAGTTTGCGGACAAGTATAGGCATTATTACAATGGATCCGCAAAAATAACAGTTCCGCAAAAAAAACGGATGCCATACGGAACGTCATCCGTTTTTTTTGCGGATCTGCAATTTGCGGACCGAAAAACTCATACGTTCGTGTGCATGAGGCCTTACATTGTAGCAAACTCCGTACAGAAGTGAGATTTGTGCTGCTGTTGTATTTATAGGGGTTTTCTGACATCTGGGTCATAATCAGCTTGGATCTGACCACTGGGAACTCCATTTTATTAATTTTTTTGCAGAGAGACCACCATTAAAGAGTTTGTCCCACAAAAAATATTCTACATTTTTAAAACCAGCAGCTGGATCTGAATAGTTTTGTAATTGCATGTAATTAAAAAAAATAATATAAGTGCTGGGTTAGTCAGTAAGATGTATCTGTATAGCTCCACCGGCTGTTTGTTTGTTTTTTCCTTATTTCTCTCTTCACCTCAAAAAGGAGGACATACATGCTCATTCACATCCTTCTGCCACCAGCCTATATTTTTGCTGGAAGCTGTGATAGTTACTGAAAAAGAGCTGCAGCAGAAAGGGCATGCCCCCTGAGCTGTGATAAGGGGAGAGCTGCAGCAGAAAGTCCATGCCCCCTAAACTTTGATAAGGGGAGAGCTGCAGCAGAAAGGACAGACATCCTAAGCAGTGATAGGGATAAAGCTCCAGCAGAAAGTACACATTCCCTGAGTTGTGATAGGAAGACAGCTGCAGCAGAAAGTACATGCCCCCTGAGCTGTGATAGAGAGCTGCAGCAAAAAGGGCACACCCCTGAGCTTCTAGCTTAAAATAAATCTAGCAGAGCAACCGGAGCAATAAATGGCCAGATCTCTGGATCCATGTGAGGTACACGGCTGGTTCTAGCTTTGTTAGAAGGAGATTATCATGTACTATATATGATGTCTGTTGCGGTCCACACGAGGTTGAACAGGAAACCCCCTCAAACATGGGCGTAGCTGTAGGGGGTGCAGAGGTAGCAGTCGCTACTGGGCCCAGGAGCCTGAGGGGGCCCAAAGACCCTTGTGCTGCATACACAAAGCACTGAGGCAAGGGGGGCCCGAGCTGAACTCTTGCACCGGGGCCCATGAGCCGTTAGCTACGCTAGGGCCTCAAACATGTTCATATGCTACAATATGGCATACAAACAGGGATTGTCCTGGGAGACGCATTCCTTATATTCTCCACTAGGGGTCCTGATCTTTGCAGAGGGATGCTGTGACCTCTAGCGCCCTCTGCAGGTGAAGTGTCAGCTCTTGCATTCTCCTGACTGCAATGTCATGGAAATAAAGCAAAGTTATTCAAGGAATCTGTGATGTGGCACGACATGAATAAAACATCCGGCAGCATCTGCACAGACTATACAGGGGATTTAACTGCTCGGTGAGTATTATCCACTGCGCAGCTGCTTACAATACCTTCCTCATCTGCTCGGTGGCAGCGGAGCCACATGTGCTTTGCAATGAATCCCAATATATTCCCTTGCCCAAAAGGGACATACTAGCAAACATGCAAATTATTAGGTGGGCGACAGTGACATGTTCCATAGGGCTGCGCTGAACCCCACAGCTGTAGTGCAGAGTCTAGGTAGGAAGTGCACCCCCTTACATAAACCTTAATGATCTGTTCATGATGTCCATGGCGGAGTCGTAATTATATTCAGACCTTCAAAGCTGGTTTGTGAATGGAAGCAAAAGGGAACAAAAGCCGGGAGGTCCAGGTGGGATACACATCTGCTGTCATAGGAAACTGGACCTGTCGATTACAGCCACCTATAATAGTGCCAGCCAGAGAGTGCCCCCAGCAAAAGGGAGCCACCCATTTGGGGTATCTAGGATATGTCCCTCTCTTCAACTCCAAGATAATTGGAGCATTCTTGTTTTTGTATTTATTTATTTATTTGTTTTATATTGATTTATTTGTTTATTTATTATACACACTTAGGGTCCATTCAGACGTCCGTAGTGTTTTGCGGTCTGCAAAACACTGGAGCCGCACATCGCCGGCACTTAATAGAGGATTCCTATTCTTGTCCACAGCTGCAGACAAGAATAGGACATGCTCTATTTTTTTGCGGCGCTGCGGACCGGAAGTTCGGGGGCGCGGATCGGAAATGCGGATATGGACAGCACACTGTGTGCTGTCTGCATCTTTTCCGGGCCCTATTGAAAATGAATGGGTTCGCACCCCTTCCGCATAATTGTGGAACGGATCCAGACCCATTCTATGGACGTCTGAATGGACCCTTATATAGCGCCACTATATTCTGCAGCGCTATACAGACATTAGCATCACACTGTTCCCAATGGGGCTTATAGTCTATCCATATACTGTCCTAATAGTGTACAACTGACACAGGTTCAGAGCTTGTTACTAGAGATGAGCGAATCGAAGTTAAAGAAGTGGAATTTGATCCAAATTTCAGGAAAAATTCGATTTGCACTGAATCAGAATTTCCTAACACTTCGTGTTAATGAATCATGGAATGGCTGCTGCACGTGTCAGGACATGGAGCAAGGAACTCTGGGAACGAGGGATCATCATCAATGCCATGCATGCAGCCAATCAGCAGCCAGCCCTGTGATGTCACAGCCCTATAAATAGCCTCAGCCATCTTGGATTCAGCTATTTTCCAGTGTACTTAGTGCAGGGAGAGACGTCAGCAGGCGCTAGGGACAGTGCTAGGAAAGACTTTAAAACTTTTATTTTGCTGTATAGAAGTTCAGGGAAAGGATAGAGAGGAATCATTCCACCAGCATTTATGCAGAACAGGGTTCAGTAGGGGAGGTTACAGCCTGGGTAATAGGAACAATCCTATTACACCTTACTGCAATGACTGAGGATCCAAACTGCCATTATACAGCTCTGTAATTCCAGCAAACCGTTCTTGTTATTGGGGTGCAAGTGCTGTTTGATACAGCCATTAACAGGGTTTATTACAAGGAAATATTTCTATGTCTTATTTGCCCTTGTGCGGTGCAGTTATATGTTCTAAAGTATTTTTTGGCTTGTTATTAGTGGGACAAAAGGGCTTATTAGCCGTTGTGTGGTGAAGTGCGAAAATTACAGCCCTTTTTGACGTGTATTAGTGGCAAAAAATATATATATTATTTGCCATTCAGCGGTGCAGTTATATGTTCTAAAGCCTTCTTTGGCGTGTATTAGTGTGTGGGGGGGCTTATTAGCTGTTGTGTAGTGAAGTGAGAAAATTACTGACTTTTTTGGGGTGTTTTAATTTCCTTTTTATTTATTTATTTGATCTAACAGTATGTCAGACAGAGAAGTGACAGGCCCTGCACAGAGGAGTGGCAGAGGCCTAAATGTTTCTGGCGCAGGTCGCAGCAGAGTAAGGGGGGCGTGGCAGCAGGAGTCGCAGCGAGAGGCCTGAGCTCCCAGTGTCATTTAGTGGTCGTGTCTTGATCAGCAACCCAGCGGTTCTTGTATAGTTCACTCGGTCATCCACTTTGTCCTAAGTGACATCAGATTCCCGCAGCCAAGAGTCAGTTGGTTCGTCAGACACAGCCCTTAGTTGGCATGAGGATAGTGGCGTGGGAGCTGGTGTTGCGAGCTGTCAGGCTCCTGACCCAGAGACGGTTGAGGAGGACATCAGTGACGTGCAAACATTACTCGATGATGATGATGTAGCTGATCGCACCTGGAAGCCACGTGACGAAGGGGCTTCATGATCATCGGGAGAAGAGGGTGGCAGCTTGCCCGTGAGGCATCGACGAAGCCAGCAAGTCATTAGCGTGGCCAGGAGTCAGCAGGGTGGCAGCAGTGGGAGGTCGGGAGCCAAACGTGCCCGTGGTAGACCACCCGCTTCAGGGCCTACCTGCCTGGAAAGTAGTGGTGCAGGGGTTCAGGAAAGCAGTGGCGGTAGCAGACAGTCAGTGTGGAGTGTTGGTGTTAAATCACCTACTCAGGGGTGTGGCAGTTTTTTGTTAAGCCGCCGGAGCAGGTGAACATGGCCATTTATAGAATCTGTGGGCAGAAGGTGAAGTGTAGCCAGGGTGCCAATATTGGCACCACAGCCCTGCGTCAACATATGCAGCATCACCATAAAGTGGCTTGGGAGAAACGTGGTTCTGATGTGGTGGTCCAGTCTGCCACAGCTACCGCTGCATCACCCAGTGGCACGCACCTGATTTCAAGCTGTCAAGGCTCCACCACCTCAGCCAAAGAGAGCTGTCTGTTCTTCCCATCATCTGCTGGTCCTGATGCTCCTGCTCCTCCTCGTCAGTCAGACAGCAATTGATCACCGAAGCGATTGCCAAAAGACAACAGTATGCGTGCACTCATCCAACGGCGCAGAAGCTGAACGTGCTCCCTTTCCAAGTGGTGGCCTCTGCACCTTTCATAGAACTGATGGCTTGTGCCAAGCCGAGGTGGAGAGTCCCAAGCCATCATTTCTTTGCCAAGAAGGCAGTACCAGCCCTGCAGGTCCATCCTCTCGCAGGTCTGACCAGGGCGCCCTCTGCGCTCAAGTTCCTCTGCCATGGCTGCTGTGACAGGGTGGGGGGTAGGACCAGTTCCACCTCATCAGCAGCCACTTGAGTCTAGAGTCGCCGATGAGCAGCTTTCTTCACCCGCATAATGAAGAAACTACTCACAAGCAGCAGCAGCTAGACCTGGAGCAGGACCTGAACCAGCAGGTGGTGGCATACTTGGACAGCACCCCACATTAAAGATCCGCTGGACTACTGGGCAGCAAAACTGGATTTGTGGCCGCAACTGGCAGAGTTTGCCCTGGAAAAGCGGTCCTGCCCAGCCAGTAGTGTGGCATCACAGCGGGTGTTTAGTGCAGTGGGGGCCAAAGTTACCCTCAAGAAGAACTCATCTGTCCACCCAAAATGTGGAGAGACCGACCTTTGTCAAGATGAATCAGGCGTGGATCAGGATTTCCACCCACCAATGCCTGATGCATCAGACCAGATCATCCATGGTGCCCCACCAACACCAGTTTCTTCTGGCTACCTGCATCAGCTACTATTCTGATGCTGCCACCAGTGGCGTACATAGAAATCACTGGGCCCCATAGCAAGAATCTGAATTGGGCCCCCATGCCCTATT
The DNA here is from genome assembly GCA_033119425.1 of Bufotes viridis. Taxonomy (NCBI): domain Eukaryota; kingdom Metazoa; phylum Chordata; class Amphibia; order Anura; family Bufonidae; genus Bufotes; species Bufotes viridis. The sequence goes on from CM065589.1 coordinate 33,621,943, forward strand.
TTTAGCCCCTCCCACTACCACTCATGGCGCTTCCGACTACCTGCCAGCGGTGTTCAGCATGTGCTGGATCTGACGGCGATTCTAGTGATTCTGCTCCTATGCTGGAAAAGAATACCACAATCTTATCGCAAGTGTGTAACTAGTCTTACCCGATGAACTGTGCCCTCTACTGCTGCCTGATATACTGGACTTTTACTTTACTGCCACAGGGGAGGAGGGGGCTATTGGCACTATGATATTGGCAAATGGGGAGAGATAGGCACTTCATATTGGCACACACATTAGGGGCAGGGGAGAGGATGGCACTATGATATTGGGATGGGGAAGACAGAGGCACTTGATATTGGCACATTATAGGGGCACTATGGGAGAGGAGCACTATGGGGGCATCTGGTGCTATATGGCTGGCTACTGGCACATTATAGGGGGTTATATGGCTGACTACTGCCACATTATAGGGGGTTATATGGCTGACTACTGGCACATTATAGGGGGTTATATGGCTGACTACTGGCACATTATAGGAGGGTTATATGGCTGACTACTGGCACATTATAGGGGTTATATGGCTGACTACTGGCACATTATAGGGGGTTATATGGCTGACTACTGGCACATTATAGGGGGTTATATGGCTGACTACTGGCACATTATAGGGGGTTATATGGCTGACTACTGGCACATTATAGGGGGTTATATGGCTGGCTACTGGCACATTATAGGGGGCTGGGGGGCTATATGGCTGACTACTGGCACATTATAGGGGGGCTATATGGCTGGCACATTATAGAGGGGGAGCGAAACGCACGGGTAGGGGGGGGGCCCAATACAAAAATTTGCTGTGGGGCCCAGTCATTTCTAGCTACGCCCCTGATATTATATAGTGTCATACCCCCGTACAATTTGCCTGCTCAGCCTTTTATATAGAGTGCCACCCCCCAGGATTTGTGCCTGCTACTGCTTATTATAGTTGAACCTATAAATCACTACCAGACCGCTTATAAATCAATGTCAATTTATTACATAATTCCAAAAACATATGAAATACACAATTAAAAAGGGTTACAAGTGCAGGGAAAAAGTGACATCATCTGGAGGAAGGAAACAGCGGATAAACAGTTCATATAAATGTCCATATACACTAGTGCAAAAATTCACAAAAAAATACAAGTGCAATCATAACATAAAATAATCAATTGAACGAAGAACTATTACCCATGCTGTGCTCCCTCCAGGATGGCGCCAGCCCTGACACGCGCAGGGCCGTTTCTACAGGGGGCGAGGGGTGCGACCGCATGGGGTGCATCACTAAGGACAGAAGAGGGGGGCGCCGTCAGCAGGGTCCAGTGCCGGAGGGGGCCCTTTATGTGCGGAGGCAGCAGGAGTGGAGATGAGTGCTTCCTCTGTGGAAGCGTTCATCTCCATATTCATCTGTATTGCCATCCTCAGGACAGCGATACAGATGAATTGTGCGGAGGAGCAGGGGAGAGGCGTCTCCCTTGCCCAGTCCTCTGATAGGCTACAGGCACTAAGCCTGGAGCCTATCAGTTGCCGATGCAGGCTGCGCGATGGCGTCATCGCGCCGCCTGAATCATACATCGCGGGACACAGGCCGGAAGAGACCTGCATCGCATCACTGACAGCAGCATAAGGTAAGTATATGAGTTTATTGTTTTTATTTATAGTATACTGTGGCAAGAAGGGGGGTGGGGGCCCTATATACTGGCACAATATGAAGGGGTACCATTGAGAAGAGGGGAAGCACTATGGGGGCCTATAAACTGCCACATTATGGGGGGGATACTATGGAGAAGAGGGGAAGCACTATGGGGGCCCTATATACTGCCACAATATGGGGGGTGGGTACTATGGAGAAGAGGGGAAGCACTATGGGGGCCCTATATACAGGCACAATATGGGGGGGCACTATGGAGAAGAGAGGAAGCACTATGGGGGCCCTTTATACTGCCAAAATATGGGGTGCACTATGGAAAAGAGGGGGAAGCACTATGGGGACCACTATGGAGAAGAGGGGACGCACTATGGGGGCCCTATATACTGCCACAATATGGGGGGCACTATGGAGAAGAGGGGAAGCACTATGGGGGCCCTATATACTGCTACAATATGGGGGGCACTATGGAGAAGTGAGGAAGCACTGTGGGGGCCCAATATACTGGCACAATATGAGGGGATACTATGGAGAAGAGGGGAAAGCACCATGGGGGCCATATATACTGGCACATTATGGGGGCACTATGGAGAAGAGGGGAAGGAGCACTATGGGGGCATCTACTAGGGGCCCTATGTACTGGCACACATTATTGGGGGGCTCTATGGAGAAGTGGGGGGGAAAGGAGCACTATGGGGGCATCTACTGGGGGCCCTATATACTGGCACTCATGGGGGGCTCTATGGAGAAGTGGGGGGTAATGGAGCACTATGGGGGCATTTACTGGGGGCCCTATTTACTGGCACGCATTATGAGGGTGCACTATTGAGAAGTGGGGGAAAAGAGCACTATGGGGGCATTATATAGTGGCATTTAATACTAGCACCCATTTTGGTGCCACTATGGGGAAGGGGGGAGAGGAACATTATGGGGGCATCTATGTGGGACAGTCTATAGGGGCATTTTATACTGGTACATTATGGAGGACACTATGGGGACGGGGAGGAGCACTAAGGGGCATCTTCTGGGGGCATTATATAGGAGTATTTTATACTGGCACAAATTAAAGGGGCACTATGGGCACCTAAGCTCAACTGGGGGCACTAAGTGTTTTTTGTAGTGGCACACAGTACGGGTCATTGGAACACATGAGGGCACTCTGGGGACATTGGTTCTACTGGGGGCACTAAGAGATGTTTTTATATTATTTTTTTACTGACACACAGCAAGTCATTTTTTGTACTGGCGCACATTATAAGGGGGTGTTTTTCTACTGTCACACGTTATAAAGAGAATTATTACTACAGGGGCATTCATGGGCGTAGGAAGCCCCAAAAATCTGGGGGGGCAGCACTTATGGGGCCACTGTGTCCCTGCCCACCCTCAAGCCACACCCACATATCTCTCCGCCCCCCCAAGTGCCAAAATCTCTTAACCCTCCCCCCCCTTATGGGCCAGTGGGTCCGGTTTAAAAAAAAAAAAAAACACACAAACACACACAAAACAAGACACATACTTACCTCCATCCATCACAGCGATGCGATGCAGGCCTCTTCCGGCCTGTGTCCCGCGATGTACGGCTCACAGACGGCGCAATGACGTCATCGCGCCGCCTGTACCAACATCTGATAGGCTGCCGGCACTAGGCCTGCAGCCTATCAGAGGAGCAGGGAAGGGAGACGCCTCTCCCTCTCCTGCTCCGCAGCACAGCCATCTGTATCGCTGTCCTGGGGACGGCGATACAGATGACTATGGAGATGAAGCGTTCATCTCCCTGTGCTCCGCCACCGCCGCACACATTGTCCCGCTGTCGCTGGGGGGGATTTTTGCATACCTGCCCCCCCCCCTTGCATTATTTCCGGGGGGGGATCCGATCCCCCCCCCCCCCCCCGCTTCCTACACCCGTGGGGGCATTACGGTGAGCTTTATTACAACTGGGGGACTATGGGAGCATTATTACTTCTGGGACACAATTACTGTTGGGGGCACTGTAGAAGCACTATTACTACTAAGTGCACTCTGGCACAGAATTATTACTATAGTTGTGATTTTGGGGAGCAATATTACTGTGGGGGCACCCTGGCACAGTATCAGCTCAGCACAGTTATTTTTGGGGGACATTAGGGTTACACTATTGGTGTCAGGGACACTATTTCCTGGGTGCAGGTTTTTTTTTAGAGCATTGTGTTCAAATAATTAATAAAAGGGGGTGGGGGGGGCTATCTGTGTGTAACTAGTGTTTTCTATTATAGTTTTGGGGGTGCATGATGGGATGTTGAGAAGGTGGGAGGATGATGGAAAAGTAGGAAACTAAGATGTCTGTCAAACTCTGCAGAGAGAAGAGATGGCTGAAAGAAATCATCATGGCGGTCTGATCTGAATGGCGAAGATAAAGAAAGAGAACATCTACATCACAGGAGATGTCACTGGATGTAAGAGGTCTGTTGTGGGGCTGCATTAGGCTACTTTCACAACTGCGTTAGTGATTCTGGCAGGCTGTCGGAATTCACTGGATCCGGCACTGCTGGATGCAGACTGAATGCCCGCCGCCCCAATCAACTACAAGGGGTACGGCAGAGATCCAGCCACAATCTGGAAGGGGGGGGGGGCGCTTTTTTGATTTTCGCCCTGTTGGTAAATTTCTCTAGAAACTGCCCTGGACACGCATTTCGGCGAATCTTCATCTGGGGGTTCTACCATAGGCTTAGGTTTGTTTTTTGCCGTTGCGAGTGACCAGTAGGGACGCGGATTCCTATAGTTGGGGCAAACATTGCTTTTATACTGCTTATTGTGCCTGCTACTGTCTATAATATAGTGCATCACTGCCATATCCCCCCTCCCGCCCCCTTGAACTGTGTCAGGTATTGCAGCCTGCTACTGCTTATTATATACTGAGCCAATACCATACCCACCACCCCACTGTTGAGCCTGCTACTGCCTATAATACAGTGCATCACTGCCATACCCCTTCCCCCCAATGCACCCATGAACTGTCCCTTCTACTGGTGCGGCAGTTTTTTTTGCATATTGTGTCACCCTCCCAGTCCCATATCCTCCTCCTGAGCCCCAGGCTTCCAGACTTCCCTCATCCATTAACTTTTTTTCTCAAGCTGTCTTCTGCTTGACTTACTTTTCTGCGAGCTCATTGTCACTGTGGAAGCGCTGGAGTCTGCAGTCACTCCTACTCTTGATGCTGCTGTCCCACAGTCACAGACAGCGCTTCCTGGTAGGGTCAGCCCGGTGTTCTGTCAAAATCTGATGCCCGTCAGCATCTGCTGATCTCGTCATTTCCGGTCCTGACGCATCGCCTGTGAGGGAGGTGTTTCGCAACGCGCCACCTGATAGGCTAAAAAGAAGGTGTGTTTGCGACTGTGCACAATCGTGCTGGGTAGCAGAATTTTACAGCCGATGGATGTGAACGCGCCAGGGCAGCTTAAATTGACGGACTAGCGCGCATGCGTGCTATGTGAACGTGCCCCGAGTGCCAGGAACACACCAGGGCAGCTTAAATTGACGGGCTAGCGTGCGTGCGCGTTATGTGGTCGCGCCCAGGGACTGCTATGAAAGCGCCAGGGCAGCTTACATTAACGGGTTAGCGTGCATGCGCGCTATGTGAACGCACCAGGGCAGCTTACATTTACCGGGTAGCTTACGTTTATGGGCCACTGCGCATGCACCAAGGGTAGGGAAAATTTACAGCGCTGTGTCCTGTAACTGCTCTCATCCTTGGTATATGGGGGGCACTCTACCTGACCACTATCTCCTCCTGAGAGCATACAGGTAGGCAAATTTCACACTTAAAGTTGCTGTGTGTGAACGCCCGAGGGTAGGTAAAGATTACGGGCCACTGCGCATGCGCCGTGGGTAGGAAAAAGTTACAGGACACTGCGCTGAAATTTTCCATACCCTCGGCACATGCGCAGTGGCCCATAAATGTAAGCTGCCCCATAAATGTAAGCTGCCCTGGTGCATCCACATAGCGTGCATGCGCGCTAACCCGTAAATGTAAGCTGCGCTGGTGCGTTCATGGCACTCCCTGGGCGCAATCACATAGCACGCATGCACGCTAGCCCATCAATTTAAGCTGCCCTGGCACACTCGGGGTGTGTTCACATAGCGTGTATGCGCACTAGCCCGTCAATTTAAGCTGCCCTGGCGCGTTCACATCCATCGGCTGTAAAATTCTGCTACCCAGAGCGATTGTGCGCAGTCGCAAACACACCTTCTTTTTAGCCTATCAGGTGGCGCGCTGCGCAAAACACCTCCCTCACAGGCGATGCATCAGGACCGGAAATGACGAGGGCAGCAGATTTTGACAGAACACTGGCATGACTGAGTAAAGTTTCTCTTCTGGGAGCTGGGCCAAAGCCACTGATGCTCTGGGTAAGGGGAGGGTTGAGAAGAGCCCACTGAAGCACAAGGGGCTAGGGAAGCCATGAGTGTGCAGCTGGAAGGCAGGGCCTGAAGACTCAGGACAGGGGAGAGCAATTGTATTGTAATTAGGAGGTGGGGCTTATCTTCCACACCCGGCCCCCTTCCCCCATGGGCCCCATAGCAGCTGCGTGGTCTGCCTCTATTGGAGGTACGCCACTGGATGCCGCACATCTGATGCCAAGTGCTCCTTCTTTCACCCACCATCTTCAGCTAGTACTGGTATTGCCACCCACCTCCCCACTCTGTCAACGGGTCACTCTGTGGTCTCCTGATGCTGCTGCCACTTCACCACTCAGGTCTCCTGATGCTGCTGCTGCCACCTCCACACTGTCATTGTGCCACCCTGTGGCCTTCTCCTGAAGCTTCTGCTGCTGCCACCTCCACACTCTGATATTGGGCTGCTCTGTGGTCTCCTCCTGATGCTGCTGCTGCCACTACCTCCACACTCTGTCATTGTGCAACTCTGTGGCCTCCTGATGCTGCTGCTGCCGCCACCTCCACGCTCCGTCATTGTGCAACTCTGTGGCCTCCTGATGCTGCTGCTGCTGCCACCTCCGCACTCTGTCATTGTGCAACTCTGTGGCCTTCTGATGCTGCTACTGCCACCTCCACATTGTCATTGTGCCACCCTGTGGCCTTCTCCTGATGCTGCTGCCACCTCCAGACTCTGTCATTAAGCCACTCTGTGGTCTCCTCCTGATGTTGCTGCTGCCACCACCTCCACACTCTGTCATTGTGCCACTCTGTGGCCTCCTGATGCTGCTGCTGCTGCCACCTCCACACACTGTCATTGTGCCACTCTGTGGCCTCCTCCTGGTGCTGCTGCCACCTCCAGGCTCTGTCATTGTGCCACTCTGTGGCCTCCTGATGCTGCTGCCACCTCCACACTGTCATTGTGCCACTCTGTGGTCTCCTCATCCTTCTTCCACCTCACCACTATGTCATAGGGCCACTCTGTAGACTTCTTATGCTGTTCCCACCCTCCCCACTTCATGACTAGGCCACTATTTTGAGTTCGGCCTGGCTGACATCATCATTTATTTGACCCTTCTTCTGATCTGTCAGAAGGAAGGAAAAATGAGACGCACAATGGATCCTGTCTATATAACAGCTGTAAGGCCTGCATGACATGGTCCCTATTTTGCATCAGAGTTGGCTTATGATTTGGTAGCCAAAAGCAGGAGTAGGTACAAAACACAGAAGACATGCAAATATTCCATTCACGTGTCATCTCCGTTTTGGATCCACTCCTGTTTTTTTTTGGCTTTAGCAATACTGATGGATTACTGACCAAATGCTGACCGAGTGAAGTCAGATGCTCCACAGACAGGATCCGTTTTTGGGGGTTATTGTTCTGACGGATCAGAGGAAGGGCAAAATAATCAGTAACGTCAACACAAACTCACTGCTGACACCCTCTCCACTCTGGGGGGGCTCTATTTGTATAAGCGTGTAATAGAACAGGTTCTGTAGAAAGGAGTGAGCTCTTTCACGCTATAGTAGGATCTTAGGCCTCTGCACGGTTCTGTATAACATACTTGAGTTATTTGGTCAGTTTTGGCCCCGTGACTGCCCAAACAAGTGAAGTGTGCGTGAGCGACCCCTGTCCTTTGCGTGTCATACTGATTCACAGTATTATTTCACTACCACAGCAGACTCCCTATGCGTGTTACTGCAGGGAACAGTGTTCTACACCACTATAAAGGCTCTCTGCAGCCAGGATATAGCCGTTTTTAAACGTGATTCGCCGCGAATAAATTCGGATCGAACCAAATTTTTTCAGAAAATTTGGCGAACCGGCCAAATCGAATTTTTTAGAAATTCGCTCATTTCTACTTGTTACAGTGTATCAGAGCACATTAGGAGCAATGCACTTTGTAAAGCATGACCATGTTATGTCTGAATTAAAAGGGGTTTCAAGACTACACTGAGGATCCGCCTGCATTATAGAAGTGATTGTTACTTACCTGTTAGATGCCGAGGGGTCACTTCAGTTCTTCTAGTCAGGATCTGTTTACCCGGCTGCAGAGGTGACATCACGTGACTGCTGCAACCCTTGGGGGACTTAAAGGGGTTCTCCGGGCTTTTAATATTGATGACCTATCCTCAGGATAGGTCATCAATATCAGATCGCCACCCTGCACCCCCGCCGATCAGCTGTATGAGGAGGTGGCGCGCACAGTGTGCACGTGCCGTCTCCTGTCTCTCTTCCTGCTTGCCGCTGCTTTGCCATACACATGCCGGGTGTCGGATTCCCGCCGATCTGATATTAATGACTGATGATAGGTCATCAATATTAAAATTCCGGAGAACCCCTTTAAACTGCAATCTGTATCTGTACTGCTAGAATAGTGATTTCACAGGCATCTGGAGATGAGTGACTTTCTTGAAGTTTATTTTGTGTCCGATTCAGCAATTTACCGTATTTTACAAAATTTGATTTGTAGCTGCATCAATTGTACCCAAATCAAAAATGCTCCAATTGCCTTGAAAATTGCTATATAAAACACTGAGGTCCGTCTCTCAGTTATTGGCTGCGGTGGAGTACGCCACCATGCCCATGCTGTACTGGGATCGGCCCAAAAATGGGTATACTAATGCAGTTATTGCAGTAAAATGTGTTCAATAACTCAGGTATACTAATGCAGTTATTGCAGTAAAATGCATTTGCTGTAATTATATACAATCTTAAAGCAATACAACATGTTACTGAAATGTGCTGAAATGCACAATTACAAATGGTAGATAAATTGAAGAAACCATTTTTTAGCAATAAAAAAGGGAGCAAATGCTCAATGTTTGCAGCAGAACGTATGCTATTGATGCTGATCGTTCTGGCAATAAGCTTATGAACTGTAGAAACTTTTGTTTTTTTACAAAAAAAAAGGCTGTCTGGCTGTCCCTTTGCAAAAATAAAAATAGGTTTTTGTAATGCAGAACTTGCTAGCAGTTGTAAGAAACTATGAAACAGACAACTTTGTGTGTCTATGCTGTCCCTGATAAAACCCTAAATCTACCTAATCAAATAACTATAATCTCCCTATATTCTCCCTATCACACCTAGATCACTGGCTTATGCTTTCAGATTTCAAGATGGGCATAGAATGATAATTTTTCTCATTCTGAGCAAAAGGGCCTGCCAGAATCCTGCCCCCTGATTGGCTGATCAGGCTGTCTGTCAGCCTCTGAGCCAATCAGTGCAAGCCCCCCTCCCTCTTAGCGTCATGTGATCCTCCATCTTCTTCTTTCCTGTTGCATCTGATAGACTGTATCATAAATGACTATAACACAGTCAGTTCGGGTCAGTGGAGCCGCGGTCGGTCCAGGAAATACGTCTGACACAAGGACTGTGTTTCCCAGGCTGATCACAGCCGTTTGCATGAGCACTAAGCATGTGGATAAATGTCTATGGTGGGAAAACACTTCATGATAGAGCATCCATCAGCAGGATTAACCCTACTAAACCAGGCATAATACTCATCCAGGTGCAAAATGACATCATTGGTACATGAGCAGTAGTCAGCAGAGACAGATGCACTGCTCATGCACCAATAGTGTAGATTACAGAGCCAGGTGAGATGTATGTCCCTGTCAATCAAGGGGATGGGGGAGTGGTTTAAGTGCAGAGAGGAGGAGCTCTGGTGCTCCAAAGAGTCCGTGTTCAGTTCAACAAACACTAAATGTACATATTACCTAAAAGTCATTTTTCTTACAATAAGTTCTGTTGTGGCAGCGGGTGATGGTAACCATGGCAACTGGACGCCTTCACAGGTTTCCGGCTTGCCATGGTAATGCTAAGTGTCTAAGCCTGATCAGACTTCTGCTAAAGGCAAAGGTCTGATCAGACTAAGTGTAAAGTGAAAATGCAGTACAGTACACTATATAGTGTACTGTATTGTATTATACAGACATCAGACCCACTGGATCTTCAAGAACCACGTGGGTCTGAGTAAAAAAAATGTTAAAAAAGTGAAAAAAAGTAAAAAATAAAAAAACACATTTATCACTGATTGAAAATTACAAAAATAAAATTCACTACACATGTTTAATATCACCAAATCCGTAATGACCTGATCTATGAAACGGTCATGTTACTTTCCCCGCATGGTGAACGCTATTAAAAAAAAATTAAAATGGTGTAAAAAAGCCATTTTTTGTCACCTTACATCACAAAAAGTGTAATGCCAAGCGATCAAAAAGGCGTATGCCTCCCAAAATAGTACCCATCAAACTGCCATCTCATCCTGCAAAAAATTAGCCCCTACATAGAACAATCGCCCAAAAAAATACAAAAATATGGCTCAGACTATGGAGACACTAAAACATGATTTTTTTTTCTAAAATGCTCTTATTGTGTTAAAGTAGATCCAGTGGGTCTGATGTCTGTATAATACAATACAGTACACTATATAGTGTACTGTACTGTATTAAAGGGTTAAAAGAGTTGATGCTGCTGACAGTTAATTTTTAAGTTGGAATCAGAGACTGGATCAAACAGGAAGGAAACATAGAAATCTTTCCTCTTCTTGATGGGTCCATTCTTGACTTTGACATCAAAAATCCCATCAGAATTGAGTGATTCCAATAAATGAAGCCTACTAGGGACTTGCTATACATTATATGCAATTAGCTTCACTCAGTGATTTCACCTTAGAATGTGATCACATGTACCAAAGGTCCCACTGTCTACAGAAGACCCCAATATCCTGAGCCTGCAAGGGCATAGACACACAAGGGATCCAGTGATCTGCAGGGATTTTCATATCCTCGCCTACATTCTGAATTCAGGTCAAAATAGATCAGACAGATGGAATTACTGGAACCCAACATTAGGGTTTTTTTTTTTACTTTTTTAGCTTTCTTGTACACTTTTACAATCTCAGCTGCCTGCTGTGACCACTAAGGGGCTGATCTGCATGGATCACCTGTAAACAGATCACCCCTAGTGGTGACAGCAGGTAACAAAGATTTTTAAAAGCAGGTTTGCTGATGTCTTCTTGTTTGAAAAATGGGCCATTGGGTCCCCCAAATGTTACCTCTGCACCACCTATAGATACACCCCTGTATATTACTCTAGGAAGAAGCTGCAAATTCCATTTAAGGTTCAGAAGTAATAATCACTAAATATAGTGAGATAACATAAACCAGCTGCTCCAACCAAATCATTTCAGCACCAGAGAGGTAATAAAAGTGATTTCACACTCAGCTTGATGCAAAGCATACATCTCTTCATACATTTCCTGTCCCTCCACACAGGCTGTAGCCTGCATACTGGCTGAGCCTCTTTTGCACCATCTTTGGGGTTGGCACATGTTCCCTCTGGCTCATGGAGGGTCAGCGTGCACACCCTAATCTCCACCAACTACTGGCTGGCCACTTTGAGGTACTTATGGCACCTTCCCCTGTGGGAGGGTGCCTGAGCAATGGGTTCTAGTCTGCTAGACTCCTGCAAAGATGTGCTGTTTGCTTATGTTCTGACATTTGCCTGTTTCCCAGATTTGACCTATCGCTGCCTGACATGACCTATGCCTGATATCCATACTGACCCTGAGCTTTCCACCCTGACCTTGGATTGTTTATCAGATTGCACATACTTTGCTTGCTGTGACTTCGGCCTGTCCCTGACTACAGTTTTGCTTGACCCCATGGTGCTCCCAAACGTTGTCTCTTGACCCGTCAACGAAATGGAGACTACTCCAGGGGGTAGCAACCTGGTGGTTCCCATACATCGAAGTCAAGATCCCTGTATAGGGCTAAAGGATGAAAACCAAAGGGCTGCCAGGTCCCGCGCCCTTAGGAGTAGCCCTAGGTCAAATCTGATCAGTTGACACAGTGCTTCCACTTCCACTGCCAGAATTTCCATCGCCAACATTATGACTACTAGGTGGTGACTTAAACTATCTTGAAATGCAAAAAAATATTATTCCTTGGAAGCTATCATGGCGTATGATCTTCACAAGCAGACAAAACACCAAAGAGGTATAGTCATCTTGATCTCCGGTACATTAGTAACCCACAGCATACATTTACGAGGGTTTTTATCCTTAGGATGAACCATACATGTCTAAATGGTAGGAGTTTGAATGAGACTGATCTATAGTATCCAGCACAGCCACATATCCAGACAAGTCACTGTGACCAAGATCCAAGAGTCAAAAGTCCCAGAAAAAAAAACCTTTAATTTGTGGTCCTCAGGGGTGAAACATACCATACCCTTCAGCTATGCATGAGCGGTGAGTGGTCCAGCAGCCAACAATAAGGACAGCGTGGAAGGTTTAATAATAAAACTGAGCAAGAATTCTTGCACACATCCTCCGAGCCACGTTTAGTTGCTCCTTGATCAAAAAAGGTATGTGGCCTGGTTTAATAATAATAAAATCTGGCTTAAAATAGGACAATGTGTCCGAATTGTACCATAATTTTGATGCACAATACTGGCATAAACTAAGCCAACAATAAGTGGTGTAAAGTTGGACCAAAGTGCCTATATATACTCAAAATTTATCATCCAGCCTGGACCCCTGTGGTAAAACTGGCACATATTCAGTCTGTCTGTCTATCCATGTCTCAGGTTTCCCTTGCAGGTCTTCCATGGATTTTTTGGTTCCGACATGACCTGAATTTTTCTTTGCCTATATATGTAAAGTCCTGTCTAAAGCCCACAGTCCGAGAAGATATAAGTGAGGGACATGAACATGTGGAGTCACTGTGGGTAGAGATACATGGAGGCAAAAAAATAATAAAATACAAATAGGAGTTTATTATAAACCACCTAATATACCAGAGTCCACAGAAAATCTACTGCTAAACTAGATAGACGAGGCGGCAAATCATAATGAAGTCGTTATTATGGGGGACTTCAACTACCCAGATATAGACTGGGAAACTGAAAGCTGTACATCCCATAAAGGAAACAGGTTCTTGGCAATAGCCAAAGACAATTACCTTTCCCAACTGGTTCAGGACCCCACTAGAGGGACGGTCATACTGGACTTAGTATTAACCAATAGACCTGATAGAACAACAGACGTGCAGGTTGGGGGACACCTGGGAAATAGTGACCATAAAGTAATAACCTTCCAATTGTCATTCAAAAGAGTGTTTCTTCAGGGAAAAACAAAAATACCAAACTTCAAAAAGCTACATTTAGCCAACTAAGAGAGGCCATAACTAGGCCTAACTAACTGGGACAAAGTCCTCAAAAATAAAAATACAGCCACAAAATGGGATATTTTTAAAAGCATCCTAAAATCTAATTGTGAGAGGTAAGTTTTAAATATAAAAATATGGATTGAGGATGTTCACTGTCTTAGGGTACTTTCACACTAGCGTTAGTGTGATCCGGCAGGCTGTTTCGTTGTCGGAGCTGCCAGCAGGATCCGCCGTTCAGTGTGACAACTGACAGCATTTGTAGACGGATCCGGGTGCGGATCCGTCTACAAATGCATTGCAAGAACGGATCCGTCTCTCCGCTTGTCATGCAGATGGACGGATCTGTCTTGCAGTCTTTTTCACAGTTTTTCCAGATCCGGCACTAATGCAAGTCAATGTAAATTAATGCTGGATCCAGGCATTCCGGCGACTGATCAGGCATTTGGACGGACATAATACCGCAGCATGCTGCGGTATTATGTCCGCCGAAAATGCCTGACAGTGAATGAACGGAAGGCATACTGATGCAAACTGAACAGATTTCTATCAATTCAGAATGCACTGGGATATGCCTGATCAGTTCTTTTCCGGCATAAAGCCCTTTTGACGGAACTCTATGCCGGAAAAGAATAACGCAAGTGTGAAAGTACCCTTAATTGGAGCCTGGCCTACTGGCCAACCACAGTTTCAAAAATTGCCAAATTCTATAAAATAGCTGGCTCACAATGATTTGCAAGTATTTTTACTAATTCCTTTTGCAAATATATATATAAAAAACATTTAATCACACAATATACCAATAAATCATAAATCCCCAATTAAGAATATATTCACAATAGGTTAGTAGAACTGGTCCCTTTATAATGCAGAGTTCACGCATATAAATAAAAAATGCGTTTTCATTTGTGTTTGGGCGTGTGGTTCAACATTTGATGATTTACTGTCAAATAATTCAGTCATCTGACATAGACAGACAGGGTGGTCCATAAAGGGACCCGTTCAACTAACGTATTGTGAATATATTTTAAATTGGGGATTTATGATTTATTGGTATATTGTGTGATTAAATGTTTTTTATATATATGTATGCAAAAGGAATGAGTAAAAATACTTGCAAATCATTGTGAGCCAGCCATTGTATAGAGATGTGAGAGGTACATACCTTATGGGAATAAAAGGTTAAGGAACAAGAAAAAACCAATGTGGATAAATAGAACTGTAAAGAAAGCAATAAATGACAAAAAGAAAGCATATAAATCACTAAAACAGGAGTGTAGCGAAGAAGCACTAAAAAACTATAAGGAAAATCATAAAATATGTAAACAACAAATAAAAGCAGCCAAACTAGAGACCGAGAGATTAATTGCCAAAGAAAGCAAAATGAACCCTTAAATGTTCTTCAATTATATAAATGGTAAAAAGTATAAATCTGAAGGTGTCGGCCCTCTACAGAGTAATGAGGGGGGAGTTTCAGAGAGCGATGAGGAGAAAGCAAAGCTATTAAATATTTTTTTTCTCCACTGTATTCATTGAGGAAATGCAGAATATAAATCTAAATTCTCCATTAAAAGCGCCCTGTCTGACCCAGGAAGAAGTACAGTGGCGTCTTAAAAAGATTAAAATAGACAAATCGCCAGGACCAGATGGCACCCCCCCCGTATCCTAAGAGAATTAAATAATGTCATAGCCAGACCCCTATTTCTGATATTTAAGGACTCTATACTGACAGGGAATGTTCCACAGGATTGGCGCATAGCAAATGTGGTGCCAATATTCAAAAAGGGTCCAAAAACAGAGCCCGGAAACTATAGGCCGGTAAGTTTAACATCTGTCGTGGGTAAACTGTTTGAAGGTTTTCTAAGAGATGCTATCTTGAAGTACCTCAATGAAAATAAGCAAATAACGCAATATCAGCATGGCTTCATGAGGGATCGGTCATGTCAAACTAATTTAATCAGTTTCTATGAGGAGGTAAGTTCTAGACTTGACAGCGGTGAATCAATGGATGTCGTATATCTGGACTTCTCCAAAGCATTTGACACCGTACCTCATAAAAGGTTAGTATATAAAATGAGGATGCTCGGACTGGGAGAAAATGTCTAAGTGGGTAAGTAACTGGCTGAGTGACAGAAAACAGAGGGTGGTTATTAACGGTACACACTCAGATTGGGTCACTGTCACTAGTGGGGTACCTCAGGGGTCAGTACTGGGCCCTATCCTCTTCAGTATATTTATTAATGATCTTGTAGAAGGCCTGCACAGTAAAATATACATTTTTGCAGATGACACTAAACTATGTAAAGTCATTAACTTGGAAGAGGACAGTATACTGTATATATATACTACAGAGGACAGTATACTGTATATATATACTACAGAGGACAGTATACAGTATATATACTACAGAGGACAGTATACTGCTACAGAGAGATCTGGATAGATTGGAGGCTTGAGCAGATAAGTGGCAGAAGAGGTTTAACACTGACAAATGTAAGGTTATGCACATGGGAAGGAATAATTCAAGTCACCCGTACATACTAAAGGGTAAAACACTGGGTAACACTGACATGGAAAAGGACCTAGGAAATTTTAGTGAACGGCAAACTAAGCTGTAAAAACCAGTGTCAGGCAGCTGCTGCCAAGGCCAATAAGATAATGGGTTGCATCAAAAGGGGCATAGATGCCCGTGATGAAAACATAGTCCTACCACTTTACACATCACTAGTCAGACCACACATGGAGGACTGTGTACAGTTCTGGGCTCCTTTGAACAAGGCAGACATAGCAGAGCTGGAGAGGGTTCAGAGGAGGGCAACTAAAGTAATAACTGGAATGGGGAAACTACAGTACCCTGAAAGATGATCAAAATTAGGGTTATTCACTTTAGAAAAAAGACGACTGAGGGGAGATCTAATAACTATGTATAAATATATCAGGGGTCAGTACAGAGATCACTCCCATCATCTATTTATCCCCAGGACTGTGACTGTGACTAGGGGACATCCTCTGCGTCTGGAGGAAAGAAGGTTTGTACACAGACATAAAAAAGGATTCTTTACGGTAAGAGCAGTGAGACTATGGAACTCTCTGCCTGAGGAGGTGGTGATGGTGAGTTCACTAAAAGAGTTTAAGAGGGGCCTGGATGTATTTCTGGAGTGTAATAATATTACAGGCTACAGCTACTAGAGAGGGGTCGCTGATCCAGGGAGTTATTCTGATTTCCTGATTAGAGTCTTTCACACTTGCGCTTTTGCTTTCCGTCCTAGAGTCCCGTCCTCTGGGTTTTAGGACGGAAAGATACTGATCAGGATTTATCCTAATGCATTCTGAATGGAGAGAAATCCGTTCAGGATGCATCAGGATGTCTTCCGTTTAGTATGTGAAAGTTTTTTGGACGTCGACAAAACCGTAGCATGCTGCGGATTTATCTCCGTCCAAAAATCCGGAAGACATGCCGTAACGTCGGATCCGGAATTAATGACTATTGTACTGCATTAATCCGGATCCAGCTTTAAGCTAAACGTCGTTTTGGCGCATCGCCGGATCCGACGTTTAGCTTTTGTGAATGGTTACCATGGCAGCCAGGACGCTAAAGTCTCGGCTGCCATGGTAAAGTGTAGCGGGGAGGCAGGGGAGCAGATACTTACCACAATGACGTCAGAGCGCCCCATGAGCATGGATCACATGATCGCATGGATCACGTGATCCATGCGCGTGGGGCACTCTGATGTCATTGTGGAGCGCCCCGGGAGCCGCACAGACGGTAAGTATCTGCTCCCCCGCTCCCCACTACTTAATATGGCAACCAGGACTTTAGTAGCGTCCTGGCTGCCATAGTAACACTAAAAGCATTTTGAAGACTGATCAGTCTTCAAATGCTTTCAGTTGTCTTGCGTTGTGATGGATCCGGTGGGCATTTCCGGCGACGGAAGTGCACAACGGATCCACACAATGCAAGTGTGAAAGAGGCCTAAGTGGGGCTTCTACCTCACAGGTTTTTTTTTGCCTTCCTCTGGATCAACCTGCAGAATAACAGGCTGAACTGGATAGACAGATGTTTTTTTCGGCCTTATAAACTATGTTACTATGTTAATGCAGGATATAACATTATTAGGGTCCATTCACACGTCTATGAATGTGGTCTGGGTGTGGACCCATTCATTCTCTATGGGGATGGAATGGATGCGGAGAACAAACTATGTGCTCTCCGCATCCGCATTTCTGGAGCACGGCCACAAACTTTCGGTCCGCAGCTCCGCAAGAAAATAGAGCATGCCCTATTCTTGTCCGCAGCTGCGGACAAGAATAGGACTTCTCTATTTAATGCCGGCCATGTGCGGCCTGGTGTATTGCGGATCTGCAATACACCACGGATGTGTGAATAGACCCTTAAAGAATAAGATTGAGGCTGTTGTGTATGCCTTGTGAATAGCTGTTTTATTTGATGTGTAACTTGTGGGTTGTCAGCCATCTTGATTCTTACTCCCTTCAGATATGGTTTTCCGAATGAATCCTACGTTTCCCATCATGTCTGAGTTTCGCAGAAATAGAGGGAGTGGAGTCTAACCACACTGAACTGTGTAAGGGCAGCCATGACACAGAACTGCTGTCCCCTCACACTGCAGGGTCTCCAAGTTTTCCGATGTGGTGCGGCTTGCACCTGTCGAGCCCTGTCATCTTTCTCTCTCTGTTACATGCAGGAGGTAGAAAGACCTAGATCTCATAGAGCTACACTGGAGAGTCAGCA
Organism: Bufotes viridis; assembly: GCA_033119425.1. Classification (NCBI taxonomy): domain Eukaryota; kingdom Metazoa; phylum Chordata; class Amphibia; order Anura; family Bufonidae; genus Bufotes; species Bufotes viridis. The sequence goes on from CM065589.1 coordinate 33,639,948, forward strand.
CACCCAGATGGTACAGATGAGCAGTGGGAGTAAGGTAATCACTGTATATACTCACCTAGACATGATAACTTTAACGGAATACAGGGATATACAGAGGAAGATAGAGAGTTGGGAGGGGCCTAAGAGCTGCCATGAGGAATTTGATTGGTGATTATGTCATCCCTGTAGTTCACAGGAAGTTAGCCACACAGGAGAGACTGACCTTGTGTTTATACATTAGCGCAAGCACTGGGACGCTGGTCAGACTTGAGGTCACATTACCAGGTTTCAATAATGAAAAGTTCAAAATGTATGGATGCAATATAAGTACTGGTGGTGAGTTAGCAATATACAGTGTGTAAACAGGAGTGCTTTTTTTTAAAGGGGGTATCCAATGTCTAGCTATGGATGACCTATCCTCAGATCATCAATATCAGATATGTGTGGGTCCCCAATCTGCACACAGGAGCCACTGGCAATTAGGATCCATTGATATGACCATATTTCTGGGTCCGCATCCGTTCTACAATTTTTTGGAACCGGTGCGGACCCATTCATTTCCAATGGGGCCGCAAAAGATACAGTCAGCACATCATTTGCTGTCCATATCCGTAGTTCCGTTCCGAGGTCGCCCAAAAAAGGTAGAGCATTTCCATGTGAATAGACCTTTAAACAGCAAACGGAGCCAGAAGCAGATAGCGCCATCCACTGTGTAGTGGCTGTGCGGGGGTACTGCAGCTCATCTCCCATTCCATTGAATGCTGCACAATCACTACCCAGTGAGCTTTCTGCTTCCAGCTCCATCTACTGTGTTATCTCCAGCAGCTGCTGAGAAGAGCTGATCAGTAGGGGTGCCAGGTGTCGGACCCCCACCAATCTGATATTAATGACCCATCCTGAGGATAGGCTATTATCAACATATGGAAACCAGATAACCCCTTTAAGGACCACCCAGTGTGAAATATCTGAAACTACCAAATTCTGGGATATTCGGCTGTACACGCGTGGTTAGTCCAGAGCTCGATGACTGGAGATTAGATCTGACAGAAAGAAACACTAGACTTGATTTACTCGTATAACATCACAGTGTAGATCTGCGCTCCCTCGAAGGTGAAACAGTTAGTGAGAAATAATTATACACAATGTTCTTTCTGTTTATACCGTATGTGCAAGGCCTGATTTCTGGGGAACATACTGTATAGTTGTATTTAACTGCAGTCGGATCCGGGAATGTTTCGTCATTCTTACTACATATAGCAGCGATGGACAGATCTGTACTGTACCCGCCACACAGTACCTGGCAATCAGCATTAAATAGAAAATCAATGTAAAATAAATAATTCACTGAAAAAAAGTAAATGTACCGCCCTCACTGCTCTCATCCTGCAAAAGTAAGGAGTGTAAAGGCCTCAGCAACACTTTTAAACAAAAAACTTTGTAAATATTTTTGTTTAAAAATCTCCAACTGTTTTGTACATACAGCTCCTATACAGAACCACGTGTCTCCATACTTACAGACTACGAAAAAACCTCAGAATGAGCAGAATGGGGAATGCACTGCTGCCGAGCTGGGCTGACATGGAGAAAAACTATCAGAAGCTGATGTTGCTGCAAATCCGCAACAATCTGCAGCAAATCCACGGCAAAATATAAGTGACATGTGGCTTCTATGGTCTATCGTTGTTGCAAAATTCACTCTTTGCATTGCAAAACTTTTAAAATTTGCAACATGTCCTTTAGGGAAGGACATGTTGCATATGCTGGAGTCCTCTCCTGCATAACGTAAACCGGATGGATCTGTTATGCAGGCGATAGACTTCTATTATGACGGAATGAATAACGGAATGCCTCTAAATTTGGTTTATGGACAATACTGGGGGCACTATAACCAAAGATGCACTACTGGGGGGGGGGGGCTAAATTAAAAGAGGCCACTACTAAGGGGTATTATATGTAAAGAGGCAACCACTGGGGGGCATTGTATGCAAAGAGGGCACTAGTGGAAGGATCATTATGTACAGTGAACACAAAAATAGGACGGTATGCAGTCGTACTTTTCATACCCATGGTACTCGAGTGTACAAAGTAACTTGTCTAGGATACTGACATATAGCTCAGCATTGAGACCACCATCGATCCTGGTCAAGTATCCAATGTCTTTAGCTGTGAAACAATCTCATATCATCAGGCTTCCTCCACTGAACTTGAGAGTTCCTTCAATTTCTCGATCCATTCGCCCCCTTTTCCCTTGTTTCTTTCAGACCCATTTGCACCCAGAGTTTCCAATCTTCTACTTTCCACTTTTTTTACTTATTTAGCAAATTTAAGCCAACACAAGTCTAGGCTTCATCACCTTTTTTGGGCCATCATTCCAGACTTTTGTAATACACATCGCATGGTGCTTGCACGGATATCTGTGAGCTCACTATTATGAAGCATACGAGCCACGTCCACTGCTGTGTTTGTTGCACCAGAACTGATAGACCTTGTGATGAGCCGACTTGTGATGAGACGATATTTTGCATGGACATCCACCTCTTGGCTTTGGAATGGATAGATGGACTTTATTTTATATTCTTCCAGCTGACATGGCGCTCACATGATGCAGCTTGGCAATTTTCTTGGCTGATCGATGATCTGGATGATGTTGTTTCTCTTTTCTTGGGAAATCTTCTTCATGGCTGCTCCTAGATTTGAACCAGTGGCCGTTCACTTGGGAATCAACCTAATAACACACTAAGCTATTAGGGAATGTGAGAACAGGTTGTAATTTTTAGTATACAAGAAGAAAAAGGTTGTTCCACCACCAGGAGCAAAACAGTAACAATGCAGTTACATGGGAAGAATCTGCAGCACTAATCATATAGTCCAATTTATACTGTACAGTATATGAGATAGCCGAGATGATTGTCTATAAGATGATGGTAGTCTCACGTTCGAAGCTGCAGAGGATGCTGAGATATGGAGCCTTAAAGTCAAAAGTTCAGAAAAACATTTTTCTCATCAGTGTAGCTCCCACAAATATAAAGATATTTTATAAAAATTGAAACAAAATTTTGGATCTAAAAACAACATGATGAGAATAGGAGGAAATTCACTTTAAGGTTAAAAAAAAAAGAAAAGAGGGAAAGGACACAGAAGCTAAAAGAGGGTTTTTAAGTGGGGAGCTTTGGAGACACATTGTAACAAACGATGATATTTTGTTGTCTATCTATGTATTTTTGCTTTCTGGTCTCCTATTTGATGTCCTCCCTTCTTGTCCCATCTTAATTGTTAATGTATTCATGGTTTCTGGGCTCATCTCTGGTCTTTATGTGACCCAGACTTCTGGGGTCATCTTTGGTGCTCCTGTGTTCCTCAATGATATCTTATAAGATTAATCCCCCTCTTATCTAGAGCACGATGACCTGGACCAGCAATGTGTATTACCATCAAGCACTGAAATCAATCACAAGTAAAAATCAACTTGTCCATTGTAGATTTTAGCCCCAATTCCATCACTGAAAAATAAGCCAAAACAATTATGCAAATTGCAGATACAAGCCTTTTTCCCTCATTCATGCCACTTTACCCCCACTCTTTGGAATTTATTTGGGCTTACGTCTGTGTTTGATAATCCGAGGCATCCTACAGAGATGTTTCACAAGATCCTTGCATTGCAATTTCTGTGAGGAATGTGTAAAACAACACCAGATAGCTGGAGGGAAGACGGAGGATTCTGGTGGAAAAATCCAAGGACATCTCTAGGAAATGTAGAATTTTTTATTAAACTTCTGGTCTCATTCCTTCTCTTCTCCACAGTCCAGTAAAAGCTGCAAACTGGGAAGAAGAAAATGTAGAAAATGCAAATGTAGTCATTTTTTTGTCTTTTTTTAGGATTTACAATCCTTTTCGTTCTTAATAAGCGCACAAACTTTACAAGATAATAGGCTGAACAGTATAGTCATATGTCTCTTTTTCTTGCCTTAGAAAACTATCTTACTATCTTATGTATGTCGTATCATCATTATAAAAAGAATATCTGGCTTGAGATTCCTACTCTGTTAGTCAGGAGGCAAACTCAGCGTTGTGGCTAATAAGTAATATGTAACGGACAGTGGGTGTGGACTCACTGTGCCAAATAACCAGTTTGACTTTGGGCAAACCTAAGGGAGTTGGTCTGGCAGGTCCCTGGTATTCATCCTTTGACCCCTATACAGAGATCTGGATGTTATGACCAGCGGGTGAGAACCCACTGCCCCACGTGACCATCTCCCTTTGAGGGCCATGTCTGAGCACACCCCTTGTTCCCCATATGGTACCTCTGACGGTGAGGAGAGACTTTCCCAAGGAAAGTACCAGGTGCTACCTCAGAGAGGAATTGGAACATGAGGGAATTGGGACCACAGTGTGAAACGACTGGACTGACCTCCTGATGACACAATACACCCAGTGGATGCTGGGATTCCAGAGGTTGATCAGACAGAAGACTAGTCAGGGTACGAAAGCAGAAGTCAGGGCAGGCGGCAGTCAGGCAAAGTCCATAAATGTAGATCAGGATCAGGGTAGGCGGCAAGCAGGCAAAGTCTGTAAAACGTAATCCAAAGTCTGGTATACAGAATGACAAGAGCCAACAGAACACCATAGCACAAACAGGGAACTAGACAAGATAGGAACCTAAGTTGCTCAGGTGCCCTTCTGTAGAAGAAGGCTTCTCTAAATACCTCCTGCAGGGGAAGATGGGAGGTGTGTGCATGCTGCATCACATAAGGAAGAAAGACACGCCCAACACACCCTAAATACACACAAGGAGGGAGATGCTGGTGTCAGGAGTGAAGACCACCGCTAAAATTGAAGAAGCTGGGCATCCGTACCTGCATGTGGGGATAGAATCGCAGGCACGGGAACCTGGGTTAACACTGGACTTCGCAGCAGGGAACCAACCAGGCTGCTAACTCCTTAAATAGTCCTGGTGTAGTTGGCTGCTGACCCATGAGGGTCAGAGACACTGATGCAAAGCACCAAGGACTGCAAAAAATGTAGTCTGAACACAGTCCAAAGTCCGGGCAGGCTTAGTACTTGTGCATTCCAAATAACAATTCCAAGGTCTGGGCAGGCAGAATAAGTGCATGTGTTGCATATATGCTGAAAGTATGGTCAATAATTCCAATATGTGAAGGGAGCGGGCTGGGTGAAACCAGAAGTGTTTTTATTGAACATTTTTCTGCAATTACAAACCATAACCTTCAGTCTGGTAGACAGGATAGTAACAATATATTCTGTCCCTACAGATTAATACACATCTATCTATTCAATACTGACATTCACATAAACAGATATAGCATTCTTAGAAGAGATAATAATCAATTAATATGTGTGGCTCTATTATTCCTGAACCTGCATCACAGCAAACAAAATAGTGTAGTAGAAGTGAATATATTAACATCAGCTCCTATAGCAATCGCATTCACTATGCATTAGCACCATGAGACACATCAGTGTACTTCACTAACATTTGCACAGTGTTTATCTACACACTGCATTACCAGCAGCCTTAGCTGATTAAAGGGATGTGAATTAAATCCTTTTGCCCTGTTTATTGATCTGAATACGTGTTCTTATACCTGCAATTACAAACAAGTGACCTTTCAGTCTGATAGACAGGATAGTAACAGTATATTCTGTCCAGCCAGGAACAAAAGGTCTGTATTTTAAGTTCAACCCTGCTATTTGCAGTGCTATGTCATTCAGGCTTTAAACATCCTGCTGCCATCTACTGGCAATTTAGTAGAATTGCCATAAGTTTGATTTGATTTTCTATTTTCATAGCCATACTCTTGGATTGCTGAAGCTGGAAATGGTATAAAAAAAATAGGTATTAGTTTATTTTTATGGGGTGCCTATTTTTTTACATACCTTACACATGGTCCAGGTCACAGTTCCAAGGTCAGGGCAGGCAGCAATGAGCAGAATTGGTAGATAGAAAAGGTACAGTACATAGGTATTCTGACAAGATATCACACCTTCCGTGGTTACTAAAAAACCCATAGCTCAGGCAAGGAGGTGGATCCACAGCCCAGCTAAATAGCACTAGTCACAATTAACGCAGGGAGAGTGGAGCAAAGCCTGCGCTTGCCCGGGACAGCGGCAGACATGAGCCGCCAGCCTAACATAACGCTAAATTTCCCTTGCTGTGACTACATGTCACAATGCTTGAGAGGTGCAAGGATGTGGCTGAAGCCAGACAACAATGGCTGGTATTTTGGAGTGGTGCTCAAGTCATGAACTGGATGAACACATCAGCTAGAACAAGGAGACAGGTGGAAAATGAAGTGTCATCAGCAAGGTTAGGGTCAAACTGGATCACGTCATAAATTACCTCCTGTGTCCTCTCGTTAGACTTTCTGGCAGATCGAACCAACAAATAGATCTTGCCTTATGTTTGATGGTGCCTTCAATTGATCCCCCCCCCCCCCCATATAGGGGGATACTGTCATAAAGTGCACAAGTAACCATACCCTTTATTGGCTAATTATAGGTGTCACAAAGTATGATGCCCAAAACATTCTGCAAAAATTATACAGTTTGTCACCATCATACATTGATACTAGCTGCCATGCAATTAATATAAAACTTCATAGAAGATGCAATATAGTAGGACCTACTTAGCTGGAGTGGTTCATAAACCAAAAGCTAAAATATAAATATTACAAAATTTTTTTTTAAAGAAAATAAAAGCCACCAAAAAACTGTTCATATATGTCTGAGGAAAAATACCCCCATAGTGCGGTTGTTAAAAGGACAGTGCAGCCCAGCAAGGGGTGCCCTGTAATATTTGAGAGGGTATAACTTTTCTTCAATATCTTTGAAGTTCTAGCAAACAAGTGTTCGCACCCGGTTGACGTAGCGGCATCACATGTGATCATTTCTTTGCTCATCGTAGTCATCATAATTACTAGCGTGTGTTTTCCATCAAACAATAGTATAGATGATCACAGGGCAGGTGAGCCAGCTGAAAGTTTACATTTTCCAGAGCAATTTTGGGAGAACTTACTCAGCTTTGACTAATCAATTGATTACTCCGTACAGATGAAACCACATGTTTCCCAACATTGACCATTCCGCAAGAAGAACAGCAATTTTCCTGACACCCTTGGTACTTTTTGATAGATGGCTCTACTGAGTACAAACACAGCACGTGATGAAAGATGAGTCGTATCCTTTAAAATTGATGAACTCTAGTGTAAAATTTGATTTAGAGTGGGCGCGTGTCTCTGTTATTCTTGAGTTTTTCAGTTTCAGCTTGGATGTACAGTACAATGAGTTATGGGTTACAAATGAAGTGACTTTATTGTGGCAGCAATCCATGCCTCCATAGCTCATCGCCCTAAGCCAGGACAATTCAATGCTTGCATTACTTTGACCCCAATGACAAATCTATACCAGAGCCCCTATATGCTAGCAAATTTTCAAAAAATAAAAACAGGAGGAATATTGGAAAGGAAGATTTCACTGATGGACTGTTTGCTTGTTTTAAATATTATTAGGCAATCTTCTGAATTATGATATCCATAACCTCTACCCTCTACCATAACTCATCCATAATTCACTGCCTTATTTTTTATATAAGTCTCTACCATAAGTCATCCATAATTCTCTACAACATCTCATCCATAACCCTCTACCACATCTCATCTATAACCCTCTACCACATCTCATCTATAACCCTCTACCATATCTCATCTATAACCCTCTACCATATCTCATCTATAACCCTCTACCAAATCTCATCTATAACCCTCTACCATATCTCATCTATAACCCTCTACCATATCTCATCTATAACCCTCTACCATATCTCATCTATAACCCTCTACCAAATCTCATCTATAACCCTCTACAACATCTCATCTATAACCCTCTACCACATCTCATCTATAACCCTCTACCATATCTCATCTATAACCCTCTACCATATCTCATCTATAACCCTCTACCATATCTCATCTATAACCCTCTACCAAATCTCATCTATAACCCTCTACCATATCTCATCTATAACCCTCTACCACATCTCATCTGTAACCCTCTACCATATCTCATCTATACCCTCTACTATATCTCATCTATAACCTTCTACCATATCTCATCTATAACCCTCTACCATATCTCATCTATAACCTTCTACCACATCTTATCTATAACCCTCTACCATATCTCATCTATAACCCTCTACCATATCTCATCTATAACCTTCTACCACATCTCATCTACAACCCTCTACCAAATCTCATCTATAACCCTCTACCATATCTCATCTATAAACCTCTACCATATCTCATCTATAACCCTCTACCATATCTCTTCTACAACCCTCTACCACATCTCATCTGTAACCCTCTACCATATCTCATCTATAACCTTCTACCATATCTCATCTATAACCCTCTACCATATCTCATCTATAACCCTCTACCACATCTCATCTATAACCCTCTACCACATCTCATCTATAACCCTCTACCACATCTCATCTATAACCCTCTACCACATCTCATCTATAACCCTCTACCACATCTCATCTATAACCCTCTACCACATCTCATCTATAACCCTCTACCATATCTCATCTATAACCCTCTACCATATCTCATCTATAACCCTCTACCATATCTCATCTATAACCCTCTACCACATCTCATCTGTAACCCTCTACCATATCTCATCTATAACCTTCTACCATATCTCATCTATAACCCTCTACCATATCTCATCTATAACCCTCAACCACATCTCATCTATAACCCTCTACCACATCTCATCTATAACCCTCTACCACATCTCATCTATACCCTCTACAACATCTCATCCATAACCCTTTACCATATCTCATCTATAACTCTCTATCACATCTCATCTATAACTTTCTATCATATCTCATCTATAACCCTCTACCACACCTCATCTATAACCCTCTACCACATCTCATCTATAACCCTCTACCACATCTCATCTATAACCCCCTACCACATCTCATCTATAACCCTCTACCACATCTCATCTATAACCCTCTACCACATCTCATCTATAACCTTCTACCACATCTCATCTATAACCCTCTACCACATCTAATCTATAACCCTCTACCATATCTCATCTATAACCCTCTACCATATCTCATCTATAACCTTCTACCACATCTCATCTATAACCTTCTACCACATCTCATCTATAACCCTCTACCACATCTCATCTATACCCTCTACCACATCTCATCTATAACCTTCTACCACATCTCATCTATAACCCTTTACCACATCTCATCTATAACCCTCCACCATAGCTCATCTATACCCTCTACTATATCTCATCTATAACCCTGTACCATATCTCATCTATAACCCTCTATCACATCTCATCTATAACCCTTTACCATATCTCATTTATAACCCTCTACCACATCTCATCTATAACCCTCTACCACATCTCATCTATAACCTTCTACCGTATCTCATCTAAAACCCTCTACCACATTTCATCTATAACCTTCTACCATATCTCATCTACTAAACCTTCTACCACATCTCATCTATAACCCTCTACCATATCTCATCTACTATAACCCTCTACCATATCTCATCTATAACCCTCTACCACATCTCATCTATAACCCTCTACCACATCTCATCTATAACCCTCTACCACATCTCATCTACAACCCTTTACCATATCTCATCTATAACCCTCTACCATATTTGATTTATAAACCTCTACCACATGTCATCTAAAATCTTCTGACCACATCTTATCTATAACCTCTGACCACATCTCATCTATAACCCTCGACCATACCTCCTGTATAACTCCCTACTAGATCTCATCTATATCCTCTGACCACATCTCATCTATAACCCTCTACCATATCTCATCTATAACCCTCAACCACATCTCATCTACAACCCTTTACCATATCTCATCTATAACCCTCTACCATATTTGATTTATAAACCTCTACCACATCTCATTCTAAAATCTTCTGACCACATCTTATCTATAACCTCTGACCACACCTTATCTATAACCCTCGACCATACCTCCTGTATAACTCCCTACTAGATCTCATCTATATCCTCTGACCACATCTCATCTATAAGCCTCTACCATATCTCATTTGTAATCTGCTACATCTCATCCATAACTCCCTACTGTATCCCTATACTGCATCATCCATAATTATCTACCATACCTTATCCATAAACTTCTACAATATGTCAATTATAACCCTTTACCATAAATCATCCATAACCGCATAACCCTTTATAACTCATCCATGAGCATCTAATATATCTCATCCATAACCCTATGCCATATTTCATCCATGCTCACACTTCGAAATGTTGGAATGAGTTGGTTTCTTGTAAAATCGCCCATTGAGTGTATAAACCGACCTTGTATGTATACTAAATAGGGAAATTATTTTGGGAAACTCCTTGGTCCACAGACTTAAGGGAATGAGTACATCCCTTATATTGTCTTTGCACTTTGATGTTTCCTCCTTTGTATATCTGGGGTATTTTGCTTTGACGACTAGGAATCCAAGCACACAATTATCTCTGGAGCCTGTTGCTGTGTTATGTGTAAATCAGATTATGTTGTCTCAATAGCAGCTGAAATCATGTTGGACATTTTAGGATAACAAATGTTCTCTCACATCATGATATTGGAACATCCAGAAATATATTGGTAAAAAGTTGCAAGATACTTTATTTCATGTTTGACAAAACATGTAACACAACATCGCAAGAAAAGTAATGTAGTCCATAGAGGCCAATATGTTTTCTTTAGAGATACAATATTGATGTATTGCATTTATTCAGCTGATTGAACCCAGGTTTTGGACAAGAGCTAAGAACAAGTCTACCAAGGACGTTTTTGCTAGAAGAAAGCAGACTTTGAATTTCCTGGAAGTAGGGGTATTCTACTATTTTTTTTTTTGTTCAGGGGCTGTGTCTCCTTAATAGGGTTATGCTATGAAAATATTAATATGAAATGCATAAGGGGATGTTAAAGGTGTTGTCCAAGTATTTAAAACTGACCTCAGTATAGGTCATCAGGATCTGATCGATGGGGGTCTGCCTCCTGACACCCCCGCCAATCAACAGTTTGAAGAACCTGCAGAGCTCTGGCGCCCTCTTCCTAGATGTCTCATTGATCAGTCATATGGCCAGGGCGCAGCTCAGTCCCATTCAAGCTGCGAGGAGGATGCGGTGCTCAGCGGAGCATGGCAGCCTCTTCAAAGAGCTGATCGGCAGGACGCCAGGTGTTGGACCCTGACCAATTAGATACTGATGACCTATCCTGAGGATAGGTCATCAGTATTAAACATTCGGAAAGCCCCTTTAAAATAAGCAATTTAGCACAGTAGCAGCACCCCCAAATTTTTTTTTTTTTCATCTCCAATGGCTGTGTCCAAAAAAGTGAATCATGCTGTGGTGGACACACATGTGCTGTCCATCTTGGTCTGCTACCTTTGGTTAATCCAGTCTGGTGATTCATATTCTCTACTTGTCAGAGGAAGCACAGCATGCGCAGTTAAACTCTTCTCCTCTGACAAGTAGAAAAGAAACATTGTCACTCGGGATGTCATTTGCAAAGGAAAATCTGACACAAATTCAAAGCAAAATAAGTTACATAACAATTTGTATGTGATTTTGGGGCAGACTTGCTTGTGATTTTACCCTGAGTATTGCTAAGGGTACTTTCACACTAGCGTTGGTGCGGATCCGTCTGTTTATTTGTACAGACGGATCCGCACCTCTAATGCAAATGTTTGTATCCGTCCAGAACGGATCCGTTTGCATTAGCTTTAAAGAAAAATGACAAAGTCCAAAACGGATCCGTTTTGACTTACATTGAAAGTCAATGGGGAACGGATCCGTTTTCAAATGCACCATATTGTGTCACTGACAACGGATCCGTCCCCATTGACTTACATTGTAAAAAAAAACGGATCCGTTAGGCTCCGCCTCTTCAGACGGACACCAAAATGCTGCATGCTGCGTTTTGGTGTCCGCCTCCAAAACGGAATAGAGGCGGAACGGAGCCTAACTGATGCATTCTGAACGGATCCTTATCCATTCAGAATGCATTGGGGCTTAACTGATCCGTTTTGGACCGTTTGTGAGAGCCCTGAAACGGATCTCACAAACGGAATCCAAAACGATAGTGTGAAAGTACCCTAAGAGTGAAATTTGGTGTGGAAATCCACAGTACAAGTCGCATTGGAAAGTTTAAATGGCTGCGGGCACCAATGCGCCTTTGGGCGATGGGAATGTATTTGTCAGTCTGGACAGTATACTACAGAGGAATTTACCTTTATAGGAAACCTGGCACATCTGATCTGCAGGCGGCATGTAATACAGCAGGAGCAGCTGAGCAAATTGATATATCATTTGGGGGAATAGAGTCAAAAGAACTAATTAATTTATGCAAATATCGGCACTTTCCACGCTTAGGAGTCCATAGAAAAAGCAGAGATTACTCTGCTCAGCTCCTCCTGCTCTATAACCTGATCCCCATGGATAGGACTCCATGTGCCATGTGACTAGTTCCCTTCGTAGTGTAATACCTCTCCCGGTACAGGGTTTGGCCAAAAGGACACTGGGTATTCTGCGGGATGAGATGAAGCCTTTACATTACACAGGGATAAGTTCATCTGAGTTTCTAGACAAACCAACCGGCGTTTTCTTTATTGTACCCAGAGCCGTCCGTCCGTCATCCTTCATATCAGCCTCACATCTCCTGCCAAAGCCTTCCCTAAAAAACCTCAGACCCTACACCCACTTCCATTAACACGCCATTGTTATACCGCGTGAAGGTTTATCGTGAAGGTTTAACAGCCCTGGAAGAATGACTAATATTTTCCTTATTACAGTGACGTATGGTGTAAACAGTCGAGCTTTTCCAGGACATGTGCTGTTTATTTCCAGTCATTTACATTGCTGAAGTGTGAAAAGACGAGCTGCATGGATTTAATGATGTTAAACAAATTTCGACCAGTCAGCTTTAATTGGGCCAAATCTCCTTCCAAGAACAAGACGTCTTTAATGTAATATTTATTGAAGGTATTTTTTCTTCCTATAAACAGTAGAGGTTCCCGAGACAGTTCTCAGCTACTTGACTGCTGTGCATTTTATCTGTATGTTAACCTGATGGCGCACAGTAAAGGTACAGGGGTGGGCTTCCTAGTGCTACTTTCAGGGAGGGGCAAACTGGTCAGTTGACAAGGACCTCCCTTTTTTAGGGGGCTCCAAATATAGGACTTCCCAAAGCACCTGAGATTGGGGCATAAAATTTGTGCGTGAAGGGGTCCAAGGATTGGAGTTTGATATTAAACTCCCCTCTACTTGTCTATATGAAAGTATTCTTATAGGGGGTCAGCAGGAAATTCACTGATAAACCGGGCACAATGCCTTGTAGGGCTAGCTCAGCTGAATGTAATGACACCTTTCACTTAGCGCTGCTTCATTCTGGAGAAAAGGTATTTTTTAATCCATATGCAGATGAACAGTTGGGTGCACCAAGGGCGGGTCCATGCCTCTGTGTGCACCCTTACTTCTCCTGCTTCCTCTGCCAGCCTCTGCTTGTTGATTGACAACCAGGTGAGATGACTATGCAAGAACCTGGCCTTGACCCTGATTATAATTTATATATATCTTTAATGCATGGGCATACATATGTCTCATAGAGACCCATAGCAACACTTACTATGGGCCCCCTGATAGACCCAGTTTCTCAGAACATATGTATGCAGTGTCGGGCACAAAGTGCAACGCCCCAGACTTCTGACAAATTTCCATTTTTTTATTGAGAAAGAAACGTTAACTAATTTTGTTTGTAAAGTCACCCTCTCGCTCGCCCATTTTATATGACAGGTGCTCCAAAAATATGGCACTCATTCTGAACAGCATATTTCTCAGTGTGTTGACATCGGACAACTGGCATAAATACACTAATAAATCTTCTCCATACAGGTCTAAATCACTGCTTCCCTTCACATATTACAAAACTGACTGCCTACAGCCAACACTAGGGGGAGCTCAGTGCATAAGAATTTAGACAGTGACCATTGTCTGCAATAGAAGCTGTAATAGTCTCCTTGCGTTAAGCTCCCTGTAGTGGTGGCTGCATGCAGTGTTTTCTTATTGGGAACAGAAGGAGGAGTTGAGCTCCAGGACCTTCCCCTGAGGTCCATTAGTATTCGTTTGGTGGAGCACTTCTTCATACTTGTAATGTTGGTCCTGCATACCACAGAATTGTCAATTTCTCAGATCTATTCTTGGTGATCAGGGTGACTAGGGGTTTTCCACCACTGGGGTCCTTTTCTGCAGACCCCCCAGCATGGTCGGACCCATGGTGGGAATCATACTTACCAGATATCCGCCTGTGTGCTCCACTGCTTGCCCTCAGGCCTTCCCACGTCAACATCCAGTCTGACGCGGGTCATGTGGTCGCTGCAGCCAAAGACTGGCCATAGCAGAGTCGTGTCACCCACGCATCAGGTCACTTGGTCATGTGACGCAGGATTACCACGTCACCGCTGTGGCCAGTCATTGGCTGCAGCAGCAGCCACTTGACCTGCATCGAACTGGATGTGACACAGAGAGACCTAAGATCTGCTGCACCAAAGGGGGAACGAGGGAGTGACTAGATTCAAGTATGATTCCCACCATGGGTCTGGCCACCCTGGGGGTCTGCAGAAACCACCCCCAGGGCTGAACACCCTCTTTGACAGTTGTCTGCAATAGTTTTTTTTTTTTCCTTTAAATGGGTCTTCCAGTCTAAAAAAAACAGAACCACCACAATCAACACACATCCCACCGCAATTGTTAAACATATAAAGGTTTGGAGTTGCAGGGATTAATTATGATGGAGGGAGTGGCATTTCCTTCCCTAAGTCTGACCCTGCAAACTATGGCCCAGCCCTCAAAACGGAACAGCCGTCCTGATAGGGCCGATCCCATGTCAGGAACCTCCTAGATTGTCTTGGGGTTGTATGTTACCAAATAATCAAGGGTACAAAGCCTCCTACATACTGAGCTCATAGAAAGTAAGTCCCAATGCTTTAAATGGTGGTGGTTCTGTGAATTCCAGTAAGTCGGCACAACCGTAAGTACCAGACTTTCTGATGGTTACTGATCAGATCTGTGAATTTTTTGAAAAAAAAAATGGTAGCAGAGGGCTCAGAGTGGCTTAAATCCATTGCAAAAAATGTATACCCAACCAATTCCTTGACACTGTCCAGTGCTCTCCACTTCTAAGAGCAGCAGGAATCCATGCAACATTGAAGGATCATTGAGGTGGGTATGTTTTGGAGTATGTTTTTAGGCCACTCTGCCTCCGTCTAGAAAACCCCTTTAAATCTTCATGGGCATCTCCACCTCATTTCGACCTTCTCAACATATGATGCTGAAGAATTTGAGGAGCCGTATGAACAAACTCTTTTCAAACAAAGGGACCATGGCAAGGAAGGTCATTCTGGTCCACCAGAATACCAATGGATCAAGTGGACCAAGGTTCAATAGGAGACAACCCAATGACATTGAAGTAATCGCTTGCCACTGGGGTCTATTTTATGTATGGCATTTACAAATAACCTTTAAAGGTGGATATGCACATCTTCTGTGTAGTTGGAGGTAGGAGCTCATGATGATCTTCTCTGGTGGACCCAAGGAACCTCAACCGCAACATTGCTAGTATGCACCTGATCTGAGATGGAAGAGTTGTGTAGCGTCAATCCATATTCAACCCATCTGTGCCAACCCATGCCTCTTAAAGGGGCTGAGCCTGAATTGCCACTCAATCCAGGGCACTTGCTCATCATAGTGCTACGTTGCCTCCAGAGACTACAGTGAATGCTGTGAGATGCCTTATCCCAAGGCTCTGTCTTTCACACATATCAGATGTTGGGCGTTTTCGTTCAGTGCTCAGAGTTTATCGTTCCATCTGTTTTGATTCCTCTGTCGAATCCAACTGAATGTCTGCATTATCTGAGATCTTATGATACATTTCAGTTCTCAAGGTTACTATGGACTATTACAATTGTTTATAACCCCAGAGCTCACATAAGTGGAGTGCTTTGCACCATGTGTTTCTATATATCTCAGCATTGCCAGCGCTCTTATCTAATTTCAGCGAGCGAAACGCCGTGCTCCATGATAAAAACAATATTGTTACTATTATCTGTAATATAATAACCATAGCAAACGATAATTTATAACAAGACTAAGTGCACCACAGAGACAAAATAGTACAATACTGTCTTATTGTTGTTACATTGTTGCACTGCCATGCAAGAGATGCAGATTTTTGCCACCACTGCACTGCTTGTGATTAGATTTCATTTTTTTTTTAAATCTCATTCCTATGATTTAGAAATAAATCCAAGTTTGTTTTTCAGCTATTTGTTCTCTTTCGATTCAATAGGAATATTTCTATCTTAATCAGAGTTGCTGACTCTTGAGAAGTTGGCAAGGCAAGGGATTCTGAAAAGTGGTGCAATCCATTTATATAGGACATATGCACGTTTGGAATCATAAGAACCCCTTCATCTCACCTCAAAATGAATACAGTCTTCAGACTCCGACAGAGCCCCCAGCTCTAAAAAAAAAATAGAGCCCAGACCTGTCTATGCTTCAGACCCCCTAAATACAGAGACTCCAGCTCTCTACTAGAAATAAAGACCCCAGACCTGTCTAGACTCCAGACCCCCTAAATAGAGAGCCTCCAGAACATCAAGAAAAAAGTGAAGACCCCAGACCATCCTAGACTCCAGACCCCCTAAATCAGGGGTGAACAACCTTTTCTGGTTGGGGGCCACATTGTCAGCCTGAACCAATTCCAAGGGCCAAAAATAAAACGTAAAGGGCTATTACCAACTGAAATACTGTATTTTTGGCATATTGAACATACAGTATATACTATAAATGTCTAGTTACAGTTCTAGGACTCCCATCTAATAGGAGAATACATAAAAGATACATGTAAGAAGTCATAAGACATAGACCTACATGTCTTTTACCATATGTTTGGGGACGCATGTGGCCCCCGGGCCGCAGGTTGTGCACCCCTGCCCTAAATAGAGAGCCTCCAGAACATCAAGAAAAAAGTGAAGACCCCAGATCATCCTAGACTCCAGACCCCTGGGTTCTAATGGCAACGTCTGCATGAAGTTTGTATGTTCTCCCCATGTTTTTGTGGGTTTCCTCCTCGTTCTCAAGTACCTTTGTAATCTGCCTTAATGTATGTGAGATCGGAAAATTAGATTGTGAGTGCCACCGAGGACAGGCATGGATGTGAGTGATGACATTTGTACTGCACTGCCGAATATGTCAGTGCCATATGAGCAACAGAAGTAACAATGTATCAGCTATAAATGCACCAGATACTTCCTGACACAACTCACCCTTCCTCCTCATTCAGTGCCAACCATGCACTTACCTACGGCACCACTGGGACTTTGAAATCAGGACCTTGTGGATGGTGCTGGCATTCAGGACCTTCTAAGTTCTGGATCAGAGATCTCACAGCTTTTATACTAGTCAGTCAATGATAAATTTGAAAAATTACATAAAAGGAGCACCAGAGGATTCTGATAAATTCAGCATTTTTTCACCATGCACTGGGAAACTTATGAGATCTGGAGCAAGACATGAGCCCATAGGTTAACCCTATCTTCACACAACTGGGGTAATTACTACGAGGATAACCTTGGACCTTTCTTCCATGGTTTTGAAGACACGTTCCTGACAGTGAATCAGTTTTCACTCGTCTCAGATGAGACTTTGCATGTTATGAGAGGAATGCTGGCAGCGCATCATGTAGGGACACCAGAAACCTGCAGCCAAGCAACGACGTTGTCATGAGTGTAGAGGAATTTATATTCTGCCGATTTCTGGGAATACTCCTTCCCCTGATCTTAAAGCGTAAGTGTCTTTTCTGGTCATTTTTCAGAATAGGCTGCCTTGAGGAACAGCACTATTTCTGTCCATTATATGACTTGTATCTGACATTTTAGCAGTTTTTCCCTCTTCGGTCCATCTGTAATTCTCATTTTTTTCAGATCTAGTGGGCAGAGACTAGCTGGAATCATGTCTGCCCATACAGTACACATGGAGAAACAGGGGCTTCTGCTTCCTAACCCTCTATAGCACAACCTCAGAAGCAGCAGCAGTAATGGAGGACATTATACAGCAGTACTGAGTAAGTTTAGATGTACATCACTTAAAAATCAGCAGGTTGCAAAGATGAACAGCACTCCTTGATCTGTGAGCGGTGGGTGCTCGTCTCCAGGGGGTGGTAAAAATCCCCCCTATTTTGTTTCAGCAGTCTCTCTGTGTCAGTCTCTTTGCCTCTGCCTATCTCCAGCAGCCCCTCTCTTCTCCTACTCTCCCTCCCCTCTGTCTTCACCAAAGATGGATTTGAGCGATGAACTGAGAGGGAACAGGAAGGGGAGCAGGAAAAAAACAAAATCACAGGGCCCAGATCAGTTTCTATGACAGCCTAGGGCCATGTGTATGTTCCCAGGTCAAAGCGAGTCGCCTAAAAAGCGTGCCTGAGGCACAGCTTCACAGGCGGCCAGTGAAAATCCTATAGACTGCTATAATATTCTATTGCAGTTTATGGGACAAGCAATCAGAAGATCACACTCTAGGGGACTTTAAAGTACAGTAAAAAAATATATTTTTCATGTTTAAAAAAAAACATAAAATACTAAACATTCAAATCACCTCTTTTCCAATTTTACTTATCAAAATAATCAATAAAAAAATTAAGATAAAAGGTATCGCTCTGTCAGGAAATGTCCAAACTATTAAAATATTAAAATATTTTTCCTGTACAGTGAAAAATTTTAAATGCACGATTTACTATTTTATGATCATTTTGCCCTCCTAAAATTTTTTTTAAAAAAAGTGATCAAAAACTCATATGAATCCCAAAATGGTACAACCAATAACTACAGCTCTGCAGATGAAAAGTTAAAAAAGTTATAGGTGTCAGAATGCGGCGATGCAAAGAAAATGTTTATTCTTAAAAGGATTTTTCATACATAAATTTGGTATTGCTGTAACCGTACTGACTGAAGGAATAAGGTCATCATGACTGCTGGTCCAAATACCACCGTAACCGTTGACCCCTTCTCTGTACCAACTAATACCCCCCTTTTCCCAAATAAAGACACTGGACACCCATAACCTTTTGCTGGGTGGTGATCGAACACAGTTTTTATTAAATATAAATGTAGCAAAACAAAAAAACACTTATGTCCTTAAGTATCTGGACTGCCAGCCGACAAGTCCGCCATCTGAACGTTATTCAAATGCCGCCAACTGTGACTTCTGAAAACCGAACCGAAGATCCACCCTAAAACAGAAAACAATAGAACACATAACGACAGACAATCACAAGCCGTAACAGACAATAAAATCGGGAAAGGAGGGACAAGAAAGCTTCTATGTTCCAAAGAGGCCGAACCAGGAAGCTGAGGGGCATAAATACCTGGTGGGCGTACCACCCAGGATGGCATCATACTAAGGGAAGGCCAGTGTTAACCCTTTCCTTATAGGCACCGTATAAACTGCCTGGGGCCCTTGGGCATATAGAAACCGCGTGGACGGGACCACCTTCAGTCCCTGATCACCTTCTAAACTGTTTGGGTGTTCTCCAGTCATTTTAGCGCACAGTGAACACAGTGTTTTTTTAAGAACTTTTTTTTGCCCATGTTCTAAAATAAGCTATGATAAATTAAATGGTGCTATTTAAAAAAAAATACAAAAAAAAGCCCTCATGTGAGTGTTTGAATGAAAAAATTAAAAAGTTACAGCTTTTGGACGGTGGGGAGGAAGAAATGGAAAAATATATTGGCTGGGTCATTAAAAGGATAACGTAAAACGTAATGTCCAGTTATAACTCTATTCAATAGCAAGATACTGAAACCAACTTCTCCCAGTGTAGTGTCGGCTACAGCATGGACTATTTCTGTAGCAGGAACCATTAATGTACAGTAGAATATAAACCTATAACGGATATAATGTAAAAATAGTGTGTACATGGCTCCCCCTTGTGGCTGAAAAGCAATTAGCTGCACAGCAAGCATTCACCAAATACCGATGATCCTCTGCACACCACAGAATGAAATGTTGAGGGGGGAGAGCACCCTAATGCCAAATCTGTTACACAACCAACCACAGCCACCTACTGTCTGCTATTCAATATACTGATGACAGAGGAGTGACTGCCACCGCTGCAACCCCTATTGCTACACCTCTGGTGGGGGGCACAGCTACAAGTTAGGAAACCTTCCTAGATTGCATGGGGCCACGGTGTCACTTTACTCGCAGTTGTGGCAGTGTTCAGCCCCTTCCTTTCTTTCTTTTTTTTTCATAGTATCGCATTTTTAAGGCATACAATACAATAGTATCCCTACCGGGATACTGAAAAGAAACAAAAGCATCAGACATCAATTAAAGACGCAATGGTGTCGCAGTGGTCGAATCATGGGATAAGTCCAAGAAGATCACATGAGTAAGTCCATTTGTGGCAGCATCCCCGGAGGTAGTATTGAGCAATCACCAGACTACATTCACACTCACACGCACGCCCCAGCCCTACCCAGGCCGCTTCCTAAACAGTGTTTTGCACATGGAGCCAAACACCCCAAATCTTCTCAAAACAATCTGGAGTTTCTCTAGCAGCATTTGTTAACTCATACATGTGTAGGTCTGCATTTATCAGTTGTATCCATTGTTCAAGAGCAGGGGCCCTAGGTGGCTTCCAGTTAAGATTAGAAGAATAATCTTCCTCCCGTAAAACATTAGCAGACGGAGCAGTTGTCTGCCATGTCTAGCAGGGACTAGATCCATCACGAGGCCAAGCAAACATACTACAGGAGAGAGGTCCCCGGGAGCCCCAGCCTCGTATTTATGAAAGTGCAGATCCGACCCCATTTACCGCTGCATCGTGGGACAATCCCATATCATGTGGTACAACTACAGCGTCGCACATTTGTGTAAAAGGGAAACACTTTAAACATCTGTATAAACATTTAGATATTTATTTGCAATGTATGGCATTTCCTATTTATCAGGCTGGCAATGTCATTTCACCCATTCGCCCCTAGGTGGTGCTGGCGCCACTTGTTTATATAGCTTAGGGTGTGCTAGAAAAGGAAGTAGAAATACTCAGTGTTTCAGAGTAGAGTGAAGAGAAGAGGAGTGTGTATGGAGGAGAGAAACAGGCCCAAACCCACATGTAGCTGTTCTTCTTTCCTCTGGGCCCTGATAAAGCCTGGAGAAGACAAATACAGCTACCAAGCACCAGACAGTGAGTCTATGTATAAATATGCAGTAAGCCTAGTGAGGATTAGAGCCTATGGACTTCACCAGCACAAGTGCCTCAGAGCAACTCTAGAAGTGCTGGGACACGTATGGATATAATTAGTGCGCAGAATTGTCCTTTATCCACTACACAAGCCTTCCAGGACATAGTGAAAACCTAGACCTTTTTATAAGAGCATCCTCCAAATAATGAAGCAGAAGACTGATGCCTGCCACGAGGGAGATCGCCCTTATTGTATAGCTCAAGATAAGTAAAAACCAGCATATTTGGTACCAGAGTGCTATAGTTTGGACTTAGAATAATTACAGAAGTCTTGCCTGTAAAGTGTCGATCCTAAAGTGAACTCCTCAACCGACAATTGCCAAAACCTGATAAAAGGAATACAATTGAGCCTATTTCTGAGTCATTACTTATGCCATACGAATGAACTGTATCTGTATTGACTGCCTAAAGACAAGTGATTTAGTAAATGTTCGACTGTTTAATAACTACTGACTCCTCATCATTTCTACTACTACACTCATCATTTGCACCTTACGATGCTGGCGTCACGAACACAGGGTCCAGCCACCAAAGCACCCTAAACACCAAGTACCTCAACCAACATCTGACTGGTGTTCCCTGCAACCGAGAGTGCCCCGGAGGATTTCGTGCTGTCTTCCTCATCACTGCACTGTCGACCCAGGGAGGGGTCTGCTAACCATGAGTAGCCAAAATGAACTATTACCTCCATTGGCCCACTGTGCATTCACGTGTTGCCCCTGTGGCCTGGTCGTTGCACAACGATCCCCTCAACTCCCCGCATCTTGTGCATGAAGGATCTGGTAGTCTACGCATGTGGAACAGCTGCACTGGGGTCAGATACACCCTATGTAACCACTTAATCTGGATGAGTTGGTCCCGAGTGCTCATCACCATAGATCTCCACACAGAGCTCAGCTCCTTTAGATGAGACGCATCTAAGTCAGGAATATCCACATACCAACGCTCAAATGATCGCCGGAGTGGCGAGTCCTGGATAACTAATATCTCCTGTGGGGAGTTGCTCTGGTAGACAGTGGTGCGAGTGCAGTATGGAGGCAAAGAGAGTCCAGGTAGTGCAGCAAACAGTGTTTTATTTCATACTTGCACAAACAAAACTCAAAACAGCACTTAGTGTTACTTCACACACATAGCCAAAACTTGAGGCAAAACAAAAGTCCAAGACGGAATCAAATTCACCTGTGTGGTTTAGGTGCGTGTTCACACCCGGCTGACAGCCCAGCCGCAGGAAATTCCAACCTCAGGCTTCCAGGCAGACTGCACGCCTCTTTGCAAGCTCTTGCTTCCAGCCCTAAGAGCTCCACTGAACACCAGCAGTTTCCAGGTTAAATCACCTCAAATCCTAGGTGTCAGTTCACACCCGGCTGAATGCTCGGAAACACAAAAAGTCCACTGACAGTCTTTACATGGCCTGCTCTCCTGACACACAGGTCTCAGCTTTTCAGCCCAGCACAGGGCTCAGATCCCAAACACAGAGAAAGAGCTTTGCACAAACCCAGCTGTCTTTTAAAGGCAGCTAGGTATTCACCCAAAAAAAACCCGGACTGGCACCTACAATCCGGTCCAGTACTTGCCCTCACCTGGCTGCAATCAACCCAGCAGCACAGGCCGAGAGGAAAATACCTGATTTTTACCACCAAACCTCTCACTGTGTCACACTCCCTATAGAAAGAAGAGATTAGCTTGTATGGTCCAGCCCTTAGATAGACTCGAGGGGGCCACATTTCAACTGCAAAGGCATATTGTTAAACTGTGTCCCACAGGCATTTTTCAGCTGAAGGTGCCGATAAAAACCTGTGCGGGGTAGGTTGTAGTCTCATTGGAGACTTTCACCCCCTTCTGTGGCAAATACTCATAGTCAGGCAAATTAAGGAGTTCTTTAAGGTGCCTATTCCGCCACAGTGAGATATAGGTGGACCAGGTCTCGCCATCCACACCCTCTGCATGCACCTCCACAAATGTTGTCCACGCTGCCACCACAGTCGCCATATCTTCCGTGTAGTACCTCACCGTATACACCCCCCACCTATATACTAGGTTTGCCAGTGCCTCGTATGAGCCCACTAACGCTGCCTCAAGAACCACCGCCAGGTTAGGCGCATCTGCCGGGATCTATCAGGATGCATAGACCAGCTGTAAGGCAATATAGTAAATGTACATATCAGGAAATCCCAATCCCCCCTGCGAATATAAAGCTTTCAGGGATTTCCTTGCCAACCTGGGGGCCTAGTGTCTCCACAAAAACGGTGACAGCAATCTATGAATTACAGCAATTTAGGTAATAACACCATTTTAACAATATTTATGCGCCACAATTTTCCACGTGATATATTCCATCGTAGGTACCACATTCAATTGGTAAAACTGGCTAGGATCTCTATGTACCAGAATCCCTAAATAGACAAAGTGATCAACTACCATCAAGCGGGAGAGTGGGGACACCTCCTCCCGATCCTCCTCGTCAATGAGGCACAGGCTAGACTTCGTCCAGTTAACTCGTAACCCCGAAAAAGCTCCGTAGCTATCCCCCGTATCCAGCAGCGCCTCCAGAGAGGGTCCCGGATCTGCCAAGTACACCAGCATATCGTCTGCATACATTGATAACTTCTCCTGTATCAGCCCCTTCCTTTCTTGCACATGATACTATTACAATCAGCGGCTCATTTCCATAAACTGGCGTACTATTACGGTACAGTGATGGTGTTGGCACAGGAACTGAGCTTTTTTGAAAATCCCCTTTAAAAATATTTGCAGCCCAAAGACTTCTATGATGATGTAATGAATAACGGAATGCCTCTAAAGGCATTCCGTTATGCATCTTGTCATAGAATTGCGTTATGGTCCGTGGTAACAAAATCCACAACGCAATTCACCTTTTACCAGTAAACGGATCGCATTTCATAACCAGAAATTTGCTCATCTCTAAGAGTAACCAACCAGTACAGATTCCAAATTTTTATCATAGGCTGTGTTATTAAAATTGGCCACTAGAGGGCAGTGTCAGCTTAATGTAAGCATAATATGGAAACCTGAATCTAAGATCGTTTATCAGATTGCCCGGTGTAAACATGTACAGCAATTAAAGGATAATATTACATATAACATTGCGGTTGATGTCATCTTTTATGCCGACATGAGAATGATGGTAGGTCGGCTGCACATCCCCTTGTATAGATAGGAATCTGCCTCTTTTTCTATATAATGCAGTGAGCATTAGAGGGGACGAAGAGCAGCGATCACACCACAAAAATCAGTGATTACAGGAACATGTACAATGTGGTCTTCAAAATGTACAACTTGCTATATTGTTGTTCTTCCCTTGTGAATGCATCTTACCCTGAATCTTCCCATGTGTAGAAACTGATACATTGTAACAAACCCTCAGCTCAGAGAATAGGCCTAGATCTGATTTTCAGCCTTTAATATAAACAAAACATTCTTTCACAGACAATTTTGGAGCTATGCAGTTTCTAATGAACGTATACATTAAAGAAGCACTCCAGCGGAAAAAAAAAAAAAAACCTTTGTAGTGCAGCATAGGCTATTAATACAGAAAAATCTGTATTCCACTTTTAATTGATGTACCATTTATGGGTCATCTGCCATCTCGATTTATTTTTCCCCTCCCATATGGTTCCCCTAATATAGCTTACATTTCCCATCATTCCTCCATCTTGCCATTGACGCTGTGGGTGGCCTCCTCACACTGCGCTTGCTCTATCTAACTGCTAACTCGCACTGCAGAGTCTCAGTGTATCCAATGTGATGCAGCTTCAGCCTGTTTCCCCTGCGTCCTGCTTGTGATAGATTTATCCCTTTCACCTCTCATAAGCAGGAGGCAGGGAGAGCAGTGTGAAGCTGCATTTCATAGGATAAATTAGAGATTCTACACACGGCAGTGACAGATAGTGTAGACAGGCAGCGAGAGGAGTATGGACCTATATCAGCGCACCCTTGTTTTCTGTAGTCCCACAGCAGAGCGCCGTTCTAGAGATAGGAGAAGGTTGAAGAGGTGAGACTAATACCTTTCTAACATCTATGCATTTATGACTAGAGGTGAGTGAACTTTAAAAAAAAGTTCGGCGTTCGGGTTGTGTTTATCGCCGCATCCCGTTATGGATTCCACTACAGCGGCATATGGAATCCATAAGGGGCGGCTTCCACGAACCCAAACTGTTGAACAGCCGAAGGACCTGAGGTGACGTCACCGTCATGTGATCAGTGTCGCGGTAGTGGAATCCATAACGGGATGCGGCGATAATCACAACCCGAACGCCAAACTTTTTTTTAAAGTTCGCTCATCTCTATTTATGACATATCTATACGGACCTGAAGGGACAACACCCTTAACATTACCATTATAGGAAATAAGGGCCTTATTAGTCAGTAGGTAATCTGGTAGGTGGCCTTCTCTGGGAATCCGTCAAATCCCGATTCATGTATCAGGTCAAACTGACAAATAATGAAACACAATTCATCACTCCACGGAAGACGTTTCCACTGCTCCAGAGACTGGTAGTGGTGTGCTTTACACCACTCCAGCAGATGCTTGGCATTGAGCTTAGTGTTCATGGGCTTGTGTGAAGCTTCTCCACCTTGGAGACCCACGTCATTAATCTCCTGGCACACAGTTCTTTGGCTGATGTCGCTTCCAAAGGCAGTTTGGAGCGCTCTAGTCAGCGATACAGCAGAGGATAGGTGACATATGCCACACACTTCATCATTCATGGTCCTATTCTTTGAGGCTGTGTGGTCTACCGTGTCATGGCTGAGCTGCTGCCACTCCTAGACGCTTCCACTGCACAATATCAGCACTTACAGGTGACCGGGTCTCATCAGAAACCTCACAAACTGACTTGTGGCAAAGGTGGCACGAGGCATCTTCTGACAGTGCCAGCATTAAGCTCTACAGTACCACCCATACTATTAGCAATGGTTGTCCATGAGGATTACATGGCTGTGTGCATGCTTTATACACCTCAATGCAATAGAGAATATCTTCCTGTGCTTATCCACCTTAAACTACCCCTACACAATTCCCAGACACTGGCACAGGCATCTCAGATGTAGAGAACAAGAGATTTACTAATGAAAATGCACCCAAAAAACTGGCTTGCACGCCCTGAATAACATTTATTAACCCTTTTACACACTTTTCTAAGCCTTTTCCTCCTCAACAAAGGGGCATGCCCTAAAAAGAGCGTTATTTTGGGGCACGGACATCATTCTAGCATAAATCTGGCCCTGTCAATGAAAGTGCAGAGGGTCTGGCAGTTGCAGAGAGAGCAGAGCCTGTAGGTGTAATGGTAACGCCCCCGTTGCTCCTAGAGGCTAATTTGCATATATTAAAACATCATTTTTCTCAGCGATGCGGGCACATATGAACATGGGACCAACACAGATGCCTTCAGCTGCCAAGTGCATATATAACAGGTCAGCCGTGTCATAGGGACAGATCTGCTGACAGATGGGCTTTAAGACGTATTCTTAGTGTAAAGTATGATACTGTTAGTAAATCTGTAGGGCGAGCTTAGCTGATTGTAATGATACCTTTCACTTAGGCCTCTTTCAGACGGGCGTTGCGGGTGCACTCCGTCAAACAGTGCGGGTGCGTTGCGGGAATTGCCGCGAATTTTCCCTGCGAGTGCAAAGCGCTGTCATGCGTTTTGCACGCGCGGGAGAAAAATCGGCACTTTTGGTACCCAGACCCGAACCTGCACTTCTTCACAGAAGTGCATGTTTGGGTCAGAAATTGTCCCGCTGGTATTATTTCACATTATAACATAGTTATATTGTAAAATAATACCCTTGGCCATCTCCCTAATGTTGAACCCGGTGCAGAATGGGTTAAAAATAATAAACTAATCATAACTTACCTGGTCCATTTGATCGCGAACCCCGGCCTCCTCTCCGTTAGCTTGAAATATGTAAAGGACCTGTGATGATGTCACAGCATCACATGGCCAAATCACCTGCTCCATCACTATGGTGATGGAGCATGTGATTGGTCCATGTGACCACATGACATCATCCAAGGTCCTTAAGCACTATCCACAGCCTGAGGATAGTGATTAAGGACCTTGGATGATGTCACATGGTCACATGGACCAATCACATGCTCCATCACCATAGTGATGGAGCAGGTGATTGGGCCATGTGATGTGACGTCATCACAGGTCGCTTTAGATCATCGATGCTGCAGGGAAAGAGAGGACAGATCGCGACTACGCGATCAAGTGGCTAAGGTAAGTTAACTTTATTATTTTTAACCCTTCCTCATCATTTAACAATGCATTCTTTATTAAGAATGCTATTATTTCCCTTATAACCATGTTATAAGGGAAATAATAGAGATTGGGTCCCGTTGCTAAGCAGCAATGCGGGAAAATCGCAACGCATCCGCACTCAGTTTGCGGATGCTTGCGATTTTCCGCATCCCATTCACTTCTATGGGGCCTGCGTTGCGTGAAAACGCAGAATATAGAACATGCTGCGATTTTCACGCTAGCGCAGAAGTGATGCGTGAAAATCACCGCTCATGTGCACAGCCCCATAAAAATGAATGGGTCCAGATTCAGTGCTGGGTGCAATGCGTCCTCCTCACGCATTGCACCCGCGCGGAAACTTCGCCCGTGTGAAAGGGGCCTTAGGCTGCATTCACACGGCGTGATTTCAGCGGGTGCAATGCGTGATGTGAACGCATTGCACCCGCACTGAATCCTGACCCATTCATTTCTATGGGGCTGTGTACATGAGCGTTTTTCACGCATCACTTCTGCAACGCGTGTAAATCGCAGCATGCTCTATATTCTGCGTTTTCACGCATCCGCAGCCCCATAGAAGTGAATGGGGCTGCGTTAAAAACGCATTGCATCCGCAAGCAAGTGCGGGTGCGTTGCGTTTTTCACTGATGGTTGCTAGGAGATGTTGTTTGTAAACCTTCAGTTTTTTATCACGCGCGTGAAAAACGCATCAAAACGCATTGCACCCACGCGGAAAAAACTGAACAACTGAACGCAATCGCAGGCAAAACTGAATGGCTTTGCCTGTGAAAACGCTCAGTTTTCACTGAACGCATCCGCAACGCATCCGCAACGCATCCGGACACGCTCGTGTGAACCCAGCCTTACTGTAGCCATTTATTGCTTCATTCCGGAGATAAAGTACTTTCATGCAAATGAACAATTAAGTTCACCAAGCTACAGGCTGGGGGAGACTTCAGCTATAACTTCCGCCACTTTCTGGCAAAAGTTATAGTAAATGCAGCTGTGGCGCGAAGCCATGCCCCATCCATTGTCACGCCCCCTGTTCTCTGCACTTCAGAAAAGTCCTGAGAAGCTCAAAAAGTCGCAAATGCCGTGCGCCATAATGTGCAATTCTTTTATGCCACAATTGTGGCGTAAAGGCATTGATGAATGTCCCTGATTGTGCCTGGTTTATCAGTGACTTTCCTGGTGACAGCTTCTCTTTATAGACATCTGGGTCCTATGAGATAATGAACCTACTTGAACTAATTAGATGGACCTGCGGTCTATGTCTTAAAACATATACTTGAGCCTTCTCCCCACGTCACTGACTTCTAAATATTTTTATGCTTTTGGTATTGAAAAGTCCGCAATAAGGGGGTATTTTTGAGTCTACGACAAACGGGGCAGATTTACTCTTGAAAATGTGACACTTTTTTGGTGCAATTTGCTCCCAAAAAAAATAAAATTCGCGCATACTTTCATCACATTTACTAACTGTTTTATGTACTTTTCTAAGCTTTTTTACGCCTCGTCCGAGAAGGGGCATAACTTTGTGGTATATGAGCATGACCTAAATGTGCCAACATTTTATAGTATTTTTGGCGTAAAACTTCGCCAACTTATAAGTGGTGTAAACAGACTAGACAGTTTTTTTGGTGCACGGACAAAATAGTAAGATAAACCTGGCGCAGTTTTTACGATATTCTAAATTTGCAAAGGTCCGTGCGCCAGAATAGTACATTTGTCTAAGGGTCCATTCACACGTCCGTATGAATGGTCCGAATCCGTTCCGCAATTGTGCATAACGGGTGCAGACCCATTCATTTTAAATGGACCTGGAACCGATGCAGACAGCACACTATGTGCTGTCCGCATCCGCACTTCCGGATCCGCAATTCCGTTCCCCAAAAAAATAGAACATGTCCTATTCTTGCCCGCAGCTGCAGACAAGAAAAGGCATTTTCTATTATAGTGGCGGCGTTGTGCGGTCCGGAAAACACCTACGGACGTGTGAATGGACCCCAACATTGAGACCGTGATTCATATTCTCAGACAGTGTAAAGTGCGACACTACTGGTAACTCTGCCCCAACGCTGTTGACTGACAAATCATGACTCACTGAAGGATCTGTCCGTGTCTGCTACCAGGTCATGTGATTTAAGAGAAACCGACACCTTGACTTGGTGACCGCGCGGCGACCTTACTGGATACTATAGGGAAGGTGTCGCTTTCACTTTCTTTCACGTGTGGTGATACCAATTAATTAACCTTTTACTGCTGCAACCAATTTTGCCATTCATAACGCTGTTATTTTCGTTGTTTTTTTAATCTGTGCTTTCCAAGAACGGTATTTTTATATTTTATTTTTTTTATTTTTCAGGACAAATTGTGTTTTTTAACCGTTTAAGGACTGGAGGTTTTTTATTTTTTGAGCTTTCGTTTTGCGCTCCCTGCCTTCCCAAAGCCATAACTTTTTTATTTTTCGGTTCACATAGTCATATGAGGGCTTGTTTTTTGCGGGACAAGTTGTACTTTCCAACGCCACCATTTAATATTGCATATGATGTAGTGGGAAGCGGAAAAATAATTCCAAATGTGGTGAAATTGCAAAAAAAAAGCAATTCCACCACAGTTTTGCAGGTTTTTCAATTCCGACATTCAATGTGAGATAAACCTGACCGGTTATTTTTACTCTACAGGTCAGTATGAATCCGGCGATACCCTATATGTATAGGTTTTCTTGAGTTTTGATAGTGAAAAAAAAATACAAAAGTGGGAAAAATCAGTTTTTGCTTTTTTGTCACCATGATTTGACCCCTATAACTTTTTTGTAATTATATGTACGGAGCTGTATGGGAGCTCATTTTTTGCATCGTAATCTTATATTTTTATTGATACCATTGTGGGGTGTGTATGACTTTTTGATCACCTTTTATGTAATTTTTTGTGGAAAATGAAGCGACCAAAAATGGCGAATCCGCCATTTGGACGCTTTTTTACGTTTGACATATGGGGAATATTTTTTTAGATTTTTATAGCATGGGCGTTTTCGCACATTGCGACACCCATGATGTGTATTTTTTTATTTTTTTATTTTTTTTTATTTTTATTTTAGCAAAAGGTTTGAACTTCTATGTTTTTTTATTTATTTATTTTTTTAACTTTTTTTTTTTTTTTTTTACACTTTAGTATAGTTCCCATAGGGAACTATAACTTACAATCATCTAATTGCGATTTTCATACATTAGCAATAGCATTGTAATATATGAAAAAATCGCATATTTCCTATGGAGCCTATTACAGGCAAGGCTCCATAGGAAATACTACAGAGCAGCCTGGGTTTCATTCATAGAAAGCCAGGCTACTACAGGCGCGCTCCGGCTCCTCCGATCGCCACATGGGGGAGCCGGAGCGCAAACCGAAAGTAAAACTTTCAGTCTGTGCGCACTAAGCTGCCGTGGTCAGGATTGACCATGGCATCTGAAGGGTTAAAAGTCCGCGATCGGCATCGCTGCCAGTCGCGGACATTAGCCGGGGGTGTCTGCTAAAAGAACCATGCGGACACCCGCGGCTAAGGCGCCCACAGGAAGCAGGAGCGGGCGCCATCTTTAGAGACAGGACACAGGATGTACGGGTACGTTCTGTGTCCTTAAGAGGTTAAGGCTATTTTTGCAGCGTTGGTGGTTAGAACAAAATCAGCAATTCCGCAAGTGTTTTTTTTTTTTCCGCCATTCAGTATAAGGCTACATTCACACGTCCGCAAGTGTTTTGCGGATCCACGGAGCCGCGGATCCGCAAAACACGGACACACCGGCAATGTGCATTCCGCATTTTTGCGGACCGCACATTGCCCGGACTCCATAGAAAATGCCTCTTCTTGTCCGCAATTGCGGACAAGAATAGGACATGCTCTATTTTTTTTGCGGAGCCGCGGACCGGAAAATCGGCGGCGCGCTCCGCAAAATCGGATGCGGAGAGCACAGTGTGTGCTCTCCGCATCTTTCCCGGCCCCATTCACAGTCAATGGGTCCGCATGTATTCCGCAAAATTGCGGAATACATGCGGACTACATTGCGGACGTGTGAATAAGGCCTAAGGGTCCATTCAGACGTCTGTCTGTTAGTGTTTTGCAGTCTGCAAATTGGGGATCCGCAAAAATCGGATACCGTTCCCCATTTTGAGGAACGCACATGGCCAGCCCTATGATAGAAATGCCTAATCTTGTCTGCAATTCCGGACAAGAATAGGACATGCTCTATATTTTTTGCGGGGCCGCGGAACAGAACTGGATGCAGACAGCACACTGAATGATTGAGTCCGCACCCGTCCCACAAAATTGTGGAACTACTGATGTGTGAATCGACCCACGATACCACGGTACGATTACCACGATACCAGGTTTACATAGTTTTTTTTGGTAGGTTTTACTACTTTTACACAAAAAATACTTCTTAAAGGGTTTCTGTCATCACGTTTTGACATTATAAGCTGTCTGACATTAGCTATGTGCTAATGTCAGAGCAGCTTGATAATGTCTTTTTTATAAAAATCCGATTTATATTCAGGCTAAAAAACGTACTTTTATAATATGTAAATTAGCCTCTAGGAGCAGGGGGGGCGTTGCCCTGCTCCTAGAAGCTCCGTGCTGCAACCTGCTGGCACGCCCCTTCTTACTTTGAGTGACAGTGCCGGGCAGCGATCCTCCGGCACTGTCTCCTTGTGAAATCCCGCGCCTGCACGGCCGCTCTGTATTCGGCGCGGGCGCGGTGAGCAGAGGACGCTGGTGCCTACTGTCCTCTGCTCACTGCGCCTGCGCCGAATACAGAGCGGCCGTGCAGGCGCTAGATTTCACAAGGAGACAGTGCCAGAGGATCGCTGCCCGGCACTGTCACTCAAAGTAAGAAGGGGCGTGCCAGCAGGCTGCCGACGGAGCTTCTAGGAGCAGGGCAACGCCTGCTCCTAGAGGCTAATTTACATATTATAAAAGTACGTTTTTTAGCCTGAATATAAATCGGATTATTATAAAAAAGACATTATCAAGCTGCTCTGACGTTAGCACATAGCTAATGTCAGACAGCTTATAATGTCAAAACGTGATGACAGAAACCCTTTAAAAAAAATCATTTTGTGTCTCCATATTCGGAGAGCCTGCCATCTTTGCCTTGGGTGCTCAAACACCTTGTCCCCCTCTGTTCTCCTCTCGTCTTTCCTTCCATCATCATTTCAAAGATACTTTCCACACATTCTCTATAGTTTGGAACTCACTGCCCCAACATAGACTTTCTCCTACCAGCAAAACCTTCAAAAACCACCACAAAACCCCAGAAGAACACCCTACACGACTCCACTGCCATCTGAGCAGCTTCTACTGCCACCTACCGTCTTTTAGCCCTTCCCTTGTAGATTGTAAGCCCTCATGGGCAGGACCCTCTCTCCTCACTGCCAGTCAGTCACTCAGTAATCCCTACCATAGGGCAGTGTTTCCCAACCAGTGTGCCTCCAGCTGTTGCAAAACTACAACTCCCAGCATGCCCGCACAGCCAAAGGCTGTCCGGGCATGCTGGGAGTTGTAGTTTTGCAACAGCTGGAGGCACACTGGTTGGGAAACACTGCCATAGGGAAACAACATACTGCTGCTATGGGGCCCATACTCCACCTTAAAGGCCAAAGGGGCCTCCACCGTATATGACAATATTTTAACACTATGTGACACTTATTTTGGGCAGGGCTATATTGGTGGGGCACTATTATTTTTTAGAACAATGTGGGAGTAATATATACAAAACAACTGCTTGCCGATTTTGTGGGCACCAGAGCAGTAGCATGAACCTGTAAGGGGCTCAGATCTTACCCTGTCCAGTGAGAGGTATACCTGGCTTCACACTTAAAGGGGTTGTCTTACGAAAAATATTCTACAGTTTTCAAACCAGCACCTGGATCTGAATACTTTTGTAATTGCATGTAATAAAAATGTAGCATAGCCACAGAGTTATTCAATAAAATGCATCTGTATAGCGCCACCAGCTGTCTATTTTGTTCTTATTTCTTTGTCCGTCTCACTGAGAAGGCCGCACATGCTCATTTTCATCCTTCAGCTGGCTCCTGTGTTGTGATAGGAAGAGCTGAGACACGCCCCCTGAGCTGTGATAGGGAGAGCTTAGACACGCCCCCTGAGCAGCAGCAGAAAGGACACCCCCCTGAGCTCTCAGATTGATATAAATCTAGCAGAGCAATGAATGGGGAGATCTCTGGATCCATGTGAGGTACAGGACTGGTTCTAGCTTTGTTAGAAAGAGATTGTCATGTACTATATGATTGTCTGATTTTTATTTTTTACATTAGTCATGGGATAAGCCCTTTAAGGTTAGTGGAAGGGAACAGGCAGACACAGTGAGAACTTGGAGCAACGTCTGATCACACATGGGACAGAAAGCTTACAGCACAATCCCACAAGAGGCAACTAGCTTAATGGTTACAGTCTCATGAGAAGAAACAAGCTTGATGGTTACTAGTGATGAGCGTCATAGGAAATATTCGAATTTGCGATATTTTGCGCATTTTTGGCCAAATATTCGCCATAAATTTGCAAATTCGAGAATTCGTGATCCTCTCATTATTTACTTGATTGCGAAAATCGGCAATGTAATATATTCGCGATAAAAATTCCTGATTAGTATATTCTCGATCAACACTAATGGTTACTACAGTGTCAGATTTTGCACCCAGCTTCCACAGGTGACAATCCATCTGCCTCGAAGTCTCCCTCCCAACGGCCGATGGTCACGTGTTGTTCAGTTCTGTTTCCTTGAGCAGGAAAATGAAAAAGGGGACGATATAACAAAATTTCTTGTGGTGTAATATACAAGTATTGGAATGACTGTACATCTCTTATTGCTGTGATATGCTTATGATTTTTACGTCGCATAGTCTTTTTCTCTTTTTTGAATAAACGTTTCTTAGCAAAAAGAAAATTGACGATGTTGGTTGTTATAGGCCATGGCAATTCTCCTCCTGGCACACTCCGCACACACTTTCTTTACAGGCTATATCGACTCTCCTTTTGGCACACGGACACACGCTCTGTACATTCATCTATACAGGTTACAGGTGCATCTCCGTTTACAACACAATCTATGCACAGTCTGGTACACCAGGCTTTTCTCTACTTGAGGTAAGTTGACTGGTCTGTTCCTGCTTACCCAGCTACTCATGGGTCCACTGATGCCCAATGGTATGGGTCCACTGATGCCCAAGGGCAGGGCCGGGCCGACACAGAGGCCGGGGAGGCTCCAGCCTGAGGGCGCTCCAGCCTCAGGGCGCAGGCAGGGGCCGGCCAGAAGGAGAGGGACTGACAGGGGGGAACCGCTCAGCGCTCCCTCCTGTCATTCCCTGACTGTAGCGTGACTGAGCTCTGTCGGGTCCGCGGGTACAGAGAGCATCTGTCTCCTGTACCCGGCCGGACTGACAGGAAGTGCGCACACAGTTTGCACTTCAAGTCAGTCGGCTCGGTACAGGAGACAAAAGCTCCTCCTCCTGTACCCGCGGAGGCGCAGACCATGCAGAGCTCGGCCACGCTACAGCAGAGGTGGGAGCAGAGGAGGGGGAGAAGAAGGAGCATGACAACATGGGGGGGAGAAGAGCATGACAACATGGGGGGGGAGAAGAAAGAGCATGACAACATGGGGGGGAGCTGCGATGTATGAGCGAGGAGGGACTGGGAGGAGGAGCTGGGGGCCGGCAATTGCGGCAGGGCCTGTGCGTTCACTGTGCTCCGGCCCCGCAGCTCCAGTGCTCCAGTTCTAAAATGTCTAATTCAAATTAAATGCATTCAAGCTGGCCCCTCCTTTGTATATCATTCTATCTACTCACATGTTCTTCTTGTATAACGCAAGCAGGCCGGGCGAGCGGCAGGGTGACTGACTGACGTCACGTGCCTGCGACGCCTGTTTCATTCATAAAGTAGGCCGGGCAGGCACGTGATATCAGTCAGTCAGTCACGCTGCCGCTCGCCCCTGGAGCGGCATTGGGGGACCTGTGGGACCCACCCCAGAACAGTGCCATCCTCAGACCCCCACCCCATAACAGTGCCATTCACAGACCCCCCATAACAGTGTGTCCTCCACAGATCCCCCATAATAGTGCCACTCACAGATCACCCATAACAGTGCATCATCCCCAGATCCCCCATAACAGTGTGTCATCCACAGATCCCCCATAACAGTGCATCATCCCCAGATCCCCCATAACAGTGCCATCCCCAGATCCCCCATAACAGTGTCATCCACAGATCCCCCATAACAGTGTCATCCACAGATCCCCCATAACAGTGACCATCACAGATCCCCCATAACAGTGACCATCACAGATAACCCCATAACAGTGCGTCATCCACAGATCCCCCATAATAGTGTCATCCGCAGATCCCCCATAACAGTGTCCATCACAGACCCCCCATAACAGTGTCATCCGCAGACCCCCCATAACAGTGTGTCATCCACAGATGCCCCATAACAGTGTTAATCACAGATCCAACATAATAGTGCCATCCACAGACCACCATTAGTTCAAAACCTACCAAAAGCACGCCTTTTGGTTAAAAATATTTTTTTTCTTGTTTTCCTCCCCAAAAACCTAGGTGCGTCTTATGGGCCGGTGCGTCTTATAGGGCGAAAAATACGGTAGCTTTAGAAAAAAAAAAAAAACCCTGGAGAGGGGGCAATCATATATTAAATATGTCCAGGGCCAAATCCCGGATGATATTCGAATTCGAGACAATGATCCCTGCTGGCCTGAACGCGGAATTAGAAATATTTGGGTTCCTATAGGGAGGAGCGTCCTCCGGGGACGGAACATCGAGGTCCTGCTGCTTACCAGCACCTCGATCTCCTCTCCCTGTTGGGCCCCCCTCCGCTATTCTACTATCAATTTCTATCAACATCAGCTACCAATTCTAAACATTTATGCCTCATGCTGTTCATACATATACTCTATACTATATCCACATATACATTATTTTATCATTTTATATATCTTATATATCCTATATTTGCATTGCCTATGCCGTATGTGACATCAACTCTTTAGCATAACAAGATACAGCCATCACAATGACAATCTAAGCCTTTTCCTATCAATATTCCAACACAACCTGATACTGCAACACAGATCCACTATAAAACTCATCATTATCCACATTTATTCTGTTATACATAATAATTATAGTTATGGACTTGACATACATCCTTATATAACTGTCTGGACTCATTCCAGATTATGGACTTGTCATGCATTTTTATATAATCCTCTGGATCCACTCCAGATTTTACTAACCTCTTGGACAATCTATAGGTCCCCCTATAAATAGGAGGGAAAAGAAGGACACTGTCTGCCACTGAGGAAGGTGCAAGTGTGCACCGAAACGCGTTTGGTTTCAATCAGACAGTATTCCAGTCTCTCTATATCACCAAATCATACCCAAAGGTGAATAACAGGAGCCGCCTACCCTCTGCACTCATACCCACAGAGACTACTGAGGACCAACTCTATATCAAGTAAGACCTTTAAAATAAATGACACTACAGTGAGGTCGATCTCTTAGAACATAATTTATATGTATAGCATTGGGATAATACTGATCTAAAGAACAGTCAAACCTGCTACTAACTGGACATTACCTATCTAATAACTGGTGTATACGCCACCATTTCAATCACCTATACATATACTTATACCTTCATTGTGGATATTGTGTATACTGTATGGATACCTGAAAAGAGTGGAATTACCGGTATATATAGGACAATGAAACACATTCTCCTTCTTGTGATATACCACGCAGACTGATCGCCTGCAATAGTGGTCACTATTGTAATATATCACTGTACTAATATTTCCGATATTCATTTTTTATCCACTTTATTTTAATACCATTTGTGACATTTTCACACCACTTTCAAATAATAAACATCAATATTCTTGGACGCAAAATTCTGGGACGTAATGTCAAATTGCATATATCTGTATATCCGGACATCTGAGTGCCCTCCAGCCTATATTCTTTAATACGTATATGTGTGTATATATATATATATATATATATATATATATTAGTCAGGAGATAGAGATACAGATGGATACACAAATAAGCAGACAGGTAGACAAACGATAGATAGATAGATAGATAGATAGATAGATAGATAGATATGAGATAGATAGATAGATATGAGATAGATAGATAGATATGAGATAGATAGATAGATATGAGATAGATAGATAGATAGATAGATAGATAGATAGATAGATATGAGATAGATAGATAGATAGATAGATAGATAGATAGATAGATATGAGAGAGAGAGATAGATATGAGAGAGAGATAGATATGAGAGAGAGATAGATATGAGAGAGAGAGATAGATAGATAGATAGATAGATAGATAGATATGAGAGAGAGAGATAGATATGAGAGAGAGAGAGATATGAGAGAGATAGATAGATAGATAGATAGATAGATAGAAGAGATAGATAGATAGATAGATATGAGACATAGATAGATAGATAGATAGATAGATATGAGACATAGATAGATAGATAGATAGATATTAGATAGATAGATAGATAGATAGATAGATAGATATTAGATAGATAGATAGATAGATAGATAGATATGAGATAGATAGATATGAGATAGATAGATAGATAGATATTAGATAGATAGATAGATAGATATTAGATAGATAATAGATATGAGATAGATAGATAGATAGATAGATAGATAGACAGACATGTATTTATTGTATATATCACATTCTTTTGTGGGAGAGGTAATAACCTTTATTCACTTGTCTGTGTAGTTATTTGATTAAGGCCTCATACAACATGTGCCGGCCATGCCCGTGCTGTGGGCCGCAAATTGCGGTCTGCAATGCAGGGGCACCGACCATGTGTCCGCTGTTTGCGGATGCGAACCCATTCACTTGAAACCTGCATCCGACAGTCCTCACCACGGGGCATGGGCAGAGAACCAGCGGAGGCACTCCGTAGAGCTTCAGTGGGCTTCCAATCTGTGCTTCTATTCCACACCGCACAGTATCATTCGGATTGTGGACTCATTCAAGTGAATAGGTCCGCGTCTGTGATACGGTGCGCACACGGCTGGTGCCCGTGTATTGCGGACCCCTTGTTTGGGGACCACAATACAGGTACAGACAGGCTATGGTCATGTGCATGAGGCCTAAAGCACTGACGAAATGACACCTGAGGTGCTGTTGTCACTATGGTATCCCAGCTGTCCAGGGATGTCATGTGACCGCTCCTCTTAAGATGCCTGCTGAGATGCATGCTGGGACTTTTACTTTCACTTTGCAGCTGCCCCGCCCACACAGCCTGCTATGCTGAACACTAGAACACATTAGAAAAATGATAAATACATAGTATATCGCTCATGATACAAATACCTCTTGGCTTTAGTTATTGTCTGGGGCACATTATTATTATTATTATTATTATTATTATTATTTTTATATTTATGTTGGCCAACCCCTTTAACACCCGAGGAGAGGACAGAGACAGACCAGGGGTGTAGCTATAGCGGGTGCAGATGTAGCAGTCGCTACCGGGCCCAGGAGCCTGAAGGGGCCCAAAGACACTTATGCCACATAAGAAGACACACAAAGCACTGAGGATAGGGGGGCCCAAGCTGAACTCTTGCACCAGGGCCCATGAGCCTTTAGCTACGCCCCTGAGACA
Organism: Bufotes viridis; assembly: GCA_033119425.1. NCBI lineage: Eukaryota > Metazoa > Chordata > Amphibia > Anura > Bufonidae > Bufotes > Bufotes viridis. The sequence goes on from CM065589.1 coordinate 33,679,339, forward strand.
GACAGGGCCAGGGCAAGGATTTTTGCCGCCCTAGGCAAAAGAAAAGTTTGCCGCCCCCATGTGACATCACAATGCCCCACCCATATGATCTGCCATATTAAAGGGGTTCTGCAGTTTATTTCAACTGATTGGCAGGGGTCCAACACCCGGGACCCCTGCCAATCAGTTGTTTGAGAAGGCAGCCGCGCTGGCAGTAGCGCCTCAGCCTTCTCGCAGTGACGTCACGATTAGTATCATTGGCCTGGGCGCGGCTAAGCTTCATTCAAGTGAACAGAGCTTAACCCCGCCAAGGCCAGTGATACTAGTCGTGACGTCACTGCGCCTGCGGTAAACAGCGAGAAGGCCGAGGCGCTACTGCCAGCGCCGCTTCCTTCTCAAACAGCTGATCAGTGAGGGTCCCGGGTGTCGGACCCCTGCCGATCAGTTTAAATAAACTGCAGAACCCCTTTAACTAACGCCAGTTCTCTCTTCCCCCCCATGTCATTCTCTCCCATCATGGACTCGCCAGCTCGGGCAGTGCTGCAGCCGCATGAGGCTCAATATAGAGCGCTCGGGCGGCTGCAGCATGAGGCGGGGCCGGCGCTCCTAGCAGCGCCCCTTCCCAAGGGGCGCTCCTAGCAGCTGCCTAGTCTCAGCCTATAGGACGCGCCGGCCCTGGAGACAGACCATCCATCCACCATGGCACAGTTGCCAAATGTTGTCAAACATGTTCTGTGTTGGACCTGCCAAAGGTGGGTGCCATTGCGATTTCGCAAATTCAACGCGGTGATCATCAAATTCTCTATCAGATACATATGTCACATGCACCCCTTCCCATTTGAAATTATTGACTTGGTTCTAAGAAGGCGGCTTTCAAAATGGCCTCCGTGTTGGACACCGCCCCTCACATATTTGCCCCCTTCCCCTTAGTAGAATGTTACACACAGGATGGGGTTCCCAACCACCGTTTTCCATTTATTCAGGTGCCTCCATGCTTTTGGACCACCCTGTGCTAGGAAGGAACGTGCTAGGCCTGACCCCTTTCTCAGCCTAGAGTTGCCCCATTCATGTCCTCTTACCAACTAGCAGTTTACAGTGCAGAATCTTCACATTCACAGCGCATTTCTCACCACAACCAGCGCATTTTGCCTCACACATACTTGTAGCATCCATTGATGTCCCGCTTGATAGTATATGGATTGCTTAGAAGTACCTACCTGTGACCTCACCATTACCAGTATATCCAGTACACCGGCTAGTCCTGTGATGGCCAACCTCCGGAACTGCAGCTGTGGTAAAACTACAACTCCCAAGATGTACACTTGCTTGGCTGTTCTCAGAACTCCACAGAAATGAATGGAGCATGCTGGGAGTCGTAGTTTCACTACAGCTGGAGTGCCGGAGGTTACCCATCACTGGCTATGGCCACCATATACAGGGTGGTTAACACACAGTAGTGCCTGCATTACTCAATACCTCACTGGCATCTTGCAGCGGCATAAGGCGCATGATCAGAATATATCAATATGGCGTATCTCCCATGGCACACCTGAGGTATCATGTCACCTGATAAGAATGTCAGTGGAGAGGATCATTTCTTCTATATACGGCTGTGACATTGAGGTAGGTATTTAGCCCCGCGGTGTACGTAACTGCTTGCGTTCCAGATTTACGGATAAACAGGACTTTGTTTTCACATTACCCCCCCCCCCCCAGCTTCAAGCCATTGCGTTACACAGTCTCTCAGGAATCTGTAACCTGATACCTCAGCTGTCAAACTAGAAGTGGAGACGGGTGACGTGTGTAGTGATCATTGAGCGTCTGAGTATCTCACCGACCACGTGTGTCGGGGATCTCCAAGAAAAAGTGGTGAACTAGGAGAAGCTTGCATCTCAGCAGAATGGAATTTGTGTGCGCGTTAGGCCTCTTACACACGACCGTGTGTCCCCCGTGTCCGTATTGCGGCCCGCATACGGCGGGTCCGCAATACACTGGGCACTGGCCATGTACATTTGAATCACGGATGCGGACCCATTCACTTGAATGGGTACGCAAATCCGGAGATGCGGTGTGGAACGGAACCCAGGAACGGAAGTACTACTGAGTGCTTCCGTGGGGTTCTGTTCTGCAAAAAGACAGCACTTGTCCTATCTTTTTGTGGAACGGACGGATCGCGGACCCCATTCAAGTGAATGGGTCCGCGATCCGCATGCGGCTTGCCCATGGTTGGTGCCCGTGCATTGCGGACTGCAATTTACGTTCGTGTGCAAGAGGCCTCCACCGCAGATATAGATCCTTCTAACATATAACTCCAGACACAGGCTCTTAACAGGAACAGCGACTAATAATTTTTTATTAAATTAATGATAGATATAAATGAAGATAGATAGATAGATAGATAGATAGATGCTCGGACTGGCCCACAGGGGTACAGATAGGGTGGCCGGACAGTCCGGTTTTCTGGCTCCCTGTTCTCCGTCCGACGTAGTGCCTGGACGGACACAGGCATGTCCACCCTTTCAGTAGCTCACGCTTAGACAGCAGCGCTGCGCTGTCTGAGCGTGAGCTGCAGCAACTGACTGAGGATTCTCTCACCACCAGTCAGTCACTAGAGCCGCAGACATGGCTGACTGAGGGGGGGGGGGGAAGCGCCCCGGGCTGCCTCCCGCTCACATTTCCTTCTGAAAGTTCTTCCCTCTCCTCCCAGCTTTTTCCTGGCCGGTGATAGGGGTGTGGCTTCATGGAGCTGGGCGTGGTTTATCCATTTGGGGGCGTGGCATGTGAGGTTCGGCTTTCTAGGGTGAAGCCAGTGGCCACCCTAGTTACAGGGGAATTCCCTAGTGGGCCCCTGAGCAGGGTGGGTCCCTAGTCTCCCACCCCCTGCACAAGTGTCACACAACGATCACAGCTGAGATTACTTCTAGGTATAGAGGAAAGCCACCAGTGTCCTCTTCTTCCAGGACCTACCTTCTCAAAGTTACTGCAAGGACCCCCATAGTCATTCATCTAGTAGCATCTTGCTGCTGTGTGAGCAGGGAATATATGAATATATCTGTAAGGTGGGCCCCCCAAAAAAAAATTCTGGTCGGTCCTAGGCACCCTGGTCCGATACTGGATAGATAGATAGATAGATAGATAGATAGATAGATAGATAGATAGATATGGGCGTCACCGACAGAGGTACCAGCCCAGGGAGAGCAGACTGTGCCAGCAGTGCGACCAGGAGGTTGTGGAAGATGAGGCTCATTTCCTGCTGCGGTGCCCCAAATACTCAGCAGTGAGGGACTCTCACTTCAGGAGACTGTCTGATCTCTGCCCAGACTTCACCTCCATGGAGGTGGAAGAGAGACTCTCCATACTGCTGGGGGAAGAGGAGAACACTGCGGCCATAGCAGCACAATATGTTACTGCCGGCCATAGACTGAGAGGAGCCTGATGTAACATGGACTCCTATATCCCCACCCTGGATGTGTCCCCATCCCCCAACCCTACCCGATTATTACCCACTTGCTTTGGCAATGCTAAATTGTAATTAGTCCTGCCAATAAAGCTTATTTGATTTGATTTGTTTGATATGAGATAGATAGATAGATAGATAGATAGATAGATATTAGATAGATAGATAGATATGAGATAGATAGTTATAGACAGTGTCAGACTGAGGTACCTAGGGCCCACCAGTAAAATTTATTTTGGGGGCCCACCGTACGGATACATTCAAATATAATAAATAATTTAACAAGTTTTTTATATGAACATCGGCTGGTTGAGGTCCTTTACCTTGAATACATGTATGTAGTGCAGTAAGTCTAATGTGTTATGTACCACTTGTGCAGGGGGTGGGAGACTAGGGGCCCACCTTGCTTAGGGGCCCACCGGGGGTTTCCCCTGTATCCCTGTGGGCCAGTCCGAGCCTGGTTATAGAGATAGATAGATAGATAGATAGATAGATAGATAGATAGATAGATGAGATAGATATGAGATAGATAGATAGATAGATAGATAGATAGATATGAGATAGATATATAGATAGATAGATATGAGATAGATAGATGGATAGATAGATAGATAGATAGATAGACAGACAGATAGGAGATAGATGGACAGATAGATAGATAGATATAGATAGATAGATAGATAGATAGATAGATAGATAGATAGATAGATAGATAATAGATATGACATATATACAGTATACTGTAAAGAAGAAATGGACGTCAAAAACAGAAGACGGAAACGGGAAAGAGAAAGGCGCAGAGTGCTCTTCCTGCCCTGGTGTTTCTGGCCGCGCTGGAGGTGTCTGTTCTGGAGGCGGAGGTGATAGGTCTGAACATGTCAGGAGGCGGCTGCCACTTCCTCATTCACTTTCCTGCCTCAGTCCTGGAATTACCCACGGGGTGGAGAGAGCTCTCAGATGATCTCCACCTTCCTCCATAAGGAGCTTACTTCTTCTCTGGATGCCCAGAAGAGCAGTGGTGTGTGTGGTGGCCCTCGTCACAAGCCTCGTCCTGATACCTGTCATCTGCGTCGCCTGCTCTGCCAACATACCCGCTTCACAGAAAGCAAGCATGAAGCCCGGGAGACCCTCCTGGAAAAAGCTGCAGCCCCCAGGTAATCAGCCCCTCAGAGTTATGGTGTAGTTTAGGGTCCAGTTAGGATGTGCCGGACCCTTCATTACATTTATCCTAGAATTGGTGGTAGTGTTCTATAGATGTAGCAGAGTTGAGTGTGTCATTTGCTTCCTTTTTAATGCGGTGTGATGAGATAATGCTGTAGGATTGCCTGCTGCCCTACGTACAACCACAGGATCTCACCGTGCTGTGCGACCTCTTCGGGACATGTTCATACACAGCTTATTACGGCTGTTTTGGCTTAAAGGGATTTTCCAGTTTTATGTCTATACAACATAATCACAGTATAAGGCTACAGGCACGCGAACGTATTTTGTTTCTGTGTCCGTTCCGTGTTTTTTTTGCGGATAGGATGCGGACCCATTCATTTCAATGGGTCCGCAAAAAATGCTGACAGCACACTGTGTACTATCTGCATCCATATGTCCGTTCCGTAGCCCCGCAAAAAAAAATAGAGTATGTCCTATTCTTGTCCGTTTTGCGGACAAGGGTAGGCATTATTACAATGGATCTGCAAAAAAAACGGATCCGCCATACGGACGTCATCCGCTTTTTTTTGTTTTTGCGGATCTATGATTTGCGGACCGCAAAACAAATACGTTCGCGTGCATGTAGCCTTATAAAAAGATATCAAATTTGATGACAAGATCTCTGTTTGCTGTCAATGAATGAGAACACCCCTAGACATACCCAGGAGCTGAAACAGTTTCGAGTTTCTTATTGTATCCAGTCTGGACAATCCTCCGTGAACTCATCAGCAGCACACATCTCTCTTTAGTCCTGATGTTTTGCTACAATGTATCAGTGCAAGTAGAAATGTATCTGTTTGTCATAGGGGTTTCCCTAGACTGGATACAATTGTAACAAAAACCAAGCTGTGGAAAGTATGTATCTTTTTAGCCTCTAAATGCAAACAAAAAGTTTTTGTGCATTGACAACAAGCAGAGATATTGAAAAGGATAAGGAATTGATACCGAAAATATATTAGAAAGTTCCAGGGCTTTTTATTTCACAGTGATTAAGCCCCTTTAAGGCCAGGGTCACTCGCCATACATTCTGCTGCACGTTTTTTTGGGGGGAACTTTTAACCTCTTGTTGTCAGATTGTGGATCTGCCACTTATCGTGGCGCTCCAGTCATTCATTTACCACCGCTTCCCACTCCCCTACTGAGATCCTGGCAATGGGCCCCCCTATAGAGCAGCCCACGTCAGTCTTGTAAGGTGGGCCTCATTTACATTACTGGACCTAGGAAGCTCTTGTCTTATCTTACATTATAAAATGGACATAGCTGGTCCTTTGTACACAAAGCAGAAAAAAAGGTCCAAAATCATGACAAACCCCCCACCCCTCATGGGCCACCCACCCCCTACCCATCAAATTCTGATGACCGAGCAGGAGCTACATAAAATCTGTTAAGTCAACGCAAGATATACCGTAAATGTATAGAAAAAAATATATATATCTATATTTTAAAAAATTAGACGCTGTGTCTTTAAATATAATTTAAAGCTACAGGCACCTAAATTAAAATAAGCTACGGATCTGAAAAGCTACTGACAGTAATTTAAAAAATGTGTCAAAAAATGCCTAATAATGATGATATATCACGCAGAGTCCTATGCGTATCACATATTTGGCATATTCATCGGAGTAGTTCATTATTCTGGCATCAGAGGTATATGTAGGTCACCTGACTAATTATCCCTATATGTAAGTGTGACGTCAGTAGTGATTAATTGCTGTGACCCAGTTATTCTAGGTGTGAAACCGGGTCACATGGCCTTAATAACAGAGGATAATCCTTAGAATAACTTTCCGGTTCTCAGTCATAAGTCCCGTGAAGGGCGTAGCCGCCGGTTACCCGCCATATCCCTTCATTGCCAAGTAGATTTCAGAATGCTTAGGTGAGGATTCCCTAGTTTTTTTGGGTGTACTGCTCCTTTGTGAACTAATATAAAAAAAAATAATACTAATAACTTCCTCTTCTCATGGCAGACAAAGAAATCGTAGTGGAGGTGGCGAAGCAGCTGCGCCTGATCGGCGACAAATACAATACGAAGCAGAAAATTCTCAACATCGTGACCAAGATCCTGAGTCCGGGAACCTGACTGGGCGTGACCAGTATGGATAAAAAAGCAAAAATGGAATAAAATGCTATCAAAAATTATCAAAGTGGGATACACGCTCTACAGGGGGGCGCCCGAGGAGGCACCTGGTCAACCGGGATATTCGTGGATGGGATGAGGCCTACGTGCCGCCATGATGAAAGCTGTTTTTATTTACAAGCCGTCACAAAGCCGGAGTGTATATAGAAGGAGCCGTTTCGGGGGATCAAGAGTCGCCTCAATTACGCGCAGGGTTGTCGAGCAACGGTGGAAACGAAACTTCGGAAAACAGACTGGACTTTAGACGGGAGATTAACCATTAACCTTCTGCCTGATATTGAACCCTACGTAGGTAGTCACCTATACTGGAGCGAAATCGCAACAAATGACTTACAGTCTGTGAAATGGATAGAAAGTTTCTATTGATGTACAGGACTTAAAGGGGAACTCCACCAGAGTCACTCCAGATGTATAGTTTCATTATTTCCGGCTTGTCTTTGAAGAATCAATGTTTGTTTCTATTCTCGAGGACTCTCTTCAGTCTATTCAGTTCAGGTTACGTAGACATTATTTCACTTCCTGTCTGGGTGACCACCCTCAGGGCGCAGGTGGCTAGGAGAAATAGTCACAGGAAGCGCTGTCTGATATACTATATGAGTTTGTTCTAGGTTCCTTTGTACAAGACAAAACAAAACATATTGAGGATTTCGGATAGAACAAGGGGGGAAGGTGCTATCAGTGTACGGGGAGGACGTGATGGAGGTGCTAAGCTTAGAGGATGTTTATAATATCGAATAAATAACTTATTTCTACATTTCCATGTTATTATGAGAGCGTCTCATCTATTTATTGTGTTATATTCTTTTTTTTTTTTTTAAACTTAATTTTATATTCTATGATTTTGTTGTATTAATGGACTGTTTGGGGCAATTTTGTCATTTTCTACATTTGTATGCCAAAAATCGTTTCCAGCATGTTCAAAAAAATAAAATTAATTTAGTAGAATTACTAAAATGATGACCTTTTTTCTTTACCTTTTACATAAACACAAGTACCTACTATACTAACACCCCCCAGTAACCCCTTCTACCCCGGGCCAGTTTTTCACCCTCCTGCCCGGCCGTTTTTTGCAAATCTGACATGTGTCATTTTATGGGGTAATAACTCTGGAACGCTTCTACTTATCCAAGCCATTCTGAGACCGTTTTCTCGTGAGTCGTGACACATTATACTTCATGACAGTGGTAAATTCGAGTCAATATTTTCCACCTTTAGGCCTAATGCATAGGGCGGCTCCAGGTTCATGTGGGCCCTGCCCTTGGGCGATAAATCCAGGTGGGCCCCCTTCAGACATTTTTTTACATTTAAATGTCCCCCTGGGGTTCCCACACGGTATAATGACCCCTAGTGGACCCACACACAGTATAATGACCACTAGTGGCCCTTCACACAGTATAATGACCCCCATTGGCCCCACACACAGTATATTGACCCCACAGTGGCCCTCTATTCAGAATAATAACCCCCAGTCGCCCCCCTATTCATAATAATGACCCCCAGTGGTCCCCACACTGGGGGTTATACTGTATGGAGGGGCACTGGGGGTCATTATACTGTATAGTGGTCACTGGGGTATATTTACTTATATTGAATGGGGGCTCTGGGGGTCATTGTACTGTGTAAGGGGCCATCACAGTATAATGGCCCCCAGTGCCCCCCACACAGTATAATGACCCCACAGTGGCCCTCCATTCAGAATAATGACCCCAAGTCACCCCCCCATTAAGAATAATTACCCTCAGTCACCCCCACACTGGGGGTTATACTGTATGGAGGGGGCACTGGGGTCATTATATTGAATAAAGGGTCAATAGGGATCATTATACTAAATGGACTCACTGGGGGTCATTATAATGTGTAAGGGACCCTCACAGTGTAATGACCCCCCAGTGGCCCCCTCACATACCTATCATTGATGGAGCAGGGTATAAGGGGGCACAATATGGGGTGAGGGGCACAGTACAGGGTGGGGGGCACAGTCACATGGCCCTGTGAGGTTAGAAGGTCCTTATGGTGCATGCGGTTTAGACACCACCATAATGAGAGGCAGAGGAGTGACACAGGGGCCCGGGGCCATGGATGGACAGAAGGGGTGAACACAGCAAGTAAGTGGAAGGGGCTCTGAGGGGGATTCATATAAGAAGTAGTGGCAGGAGGTCTGTGCAGGGCAGCAATAGGAGACAGGAGCTCTGGATACATGAGGGAGAATAGGAGAAAGCAGGATATGAGGGGGGAGGGTGTCATGGAGGCAAACTGCTTCATGAAGCAGTAAAACAAATAGCATGAAGCTGCTTGTCTACTACAACATCCAGCAGCACCTGGAAGAGTTCCCTGTCCCACAGACAAAAGGCAGTCACAGTGCAGACTCACCACTCACTGACAAACTGTGTTCACGCTTCTACTCCAGCCCTGCGATCTGTAGAGGGGGTATGTCTGAGTCTCTGCAGCAGCCTCATTCGACTATCAGAGGGCCCTCCAGAAGGGGTACTGCGTAAGTGAAATGACAGCAGTTCCAGCAATGAGTTCTTCCATCTGTATTGATGGAGGTGCTCATAGCAGCTCAGTGGGGGGCCCCCAGCAGCAGTGGGCCCCGGCAGCTGCCCGACCTTGCCGGGTGCTAGCGCCGGGCATGCTCATGTACACGACCCTTGACGGCCGTAGCCCGTATTGCAGCCCGCAATATGCGGGCACCGGCCATGTGCTTCCCCGCATCACAGATGTGGACCCATTCACTTGATAGGGTCCGCATTCCTGAGCTGTGGAACGGAGGCACGGAACCACTAAGGAGTGCTCCCATGGTGTTTCTCTCCGTGCCTCTGCAGTGCAAAAAAAATAGAACTTGTTCTATTTTTTTATGGTGCGGATAGATCATGGACCCATTCAAGTTGAATGGGTCTGGATCAGTGACGGCTGCCGCACGGATGGTGCCCATGCATAGGGGAACGCAAATTGCGGTCCCCAATGTACGGAACGGCCACAAAGCGGCCGTGTGTAAGAGAACTTATTTATTTGAAAAAAAAACAAATTTACCGAAAATTTAGAAAAATTCGCAATTTTCAAAATTTCTATTTCTTTGCTTTTAAAACAGTGATACCTTATGAAATATTTATTATTAACATCAGTTTTGAAGTCACTTTGTGAGGCTTGCATAATAGAAACCGCTCATAAATTTCCCCATCTTAGAAACTACACCCTCAAGTTATTCAAAACTGGTTTTACAAACTTTGTTAACCACAAAGGGTTAATTCACCGGCATCGGCTTTTACATCGATGCCAGCGGTTACAGCAGGGGCTTGGCTATCAGTGACTGCTTGGCCCCTGCAGTGCTCCGATGCCCGCCCAATAAGCATGACGTACTAGTAGTAGTACGCCAAATTGCGAGAAGTTACTTGCCGCTATGATGCACTATTACGTCATGTGTAGGGAAGGGGTTAAAGGGGTGTTTCAAAAGTTAAATATTGATAACCTATCATCAAGATAGGTCATGATTATCTGACCGGTGGGGGTCTGACTCCCGGCTTCCCCGCCAATCAGCGATTTAAAAGGCCACGACACTCCAGTTAGCGCTGCGGCCTCTTCCTAGGCCAGTGACGTCACATTCATCAGTCACGTGGCCTATGAGCAGCTCAGTCCCATTCATGTGAACGGACCTGGGCTGCAATACCAAGCACAGCCACTATACAATGTACGGCGCTGTGCTTGGTATTCTGTGAGGAGGTCATAGTTCATCAGTTGGGGTACCGGGAATCGGGCCCCATTGACCTGATAATAGGTCATCAATATTGTACTCCTGGAAAGTCCCTTCAATGCAGCATCTGGTAGTCCAGAAATTCTGATAATTGGGTGTTTTTTTCACAGAAGTGGATGAGTTCAAGGGTCTACAAATTGCAGATCCACAAAACAAGGATACCAAATTTTGTGGTACGGAAAGCCTGGCCCATAATAGAACAGTACTTTCCTAGTCCAAAATGCAGACAATAATAGGAAATGTTCTATTTTTTTGCGGAACGGACATGGAATGCACACTATCCCAATTACTGAAGGGTAGTGTTGAGCGAACTTGTTTTTTAAGTTCGGCGTCCAAAGTTCGCCTTTGGGTTATCAAAGACTCCTGTTATGGATTCCAAAATCCGTTATGGTCCGTGTTAGCTGAATACATAAAGGGATTCGTCGATAACATGAACCCAAACTTTGGAACTTAAATCACAAGTTCGCTCAACACTACCCTTAAGTAATTGGGATAGCACAGCGCCATACATACAGGTTTGGCTGGGTCTGGTACTGCAGTCTCAGTCTCATTCAAGGTAATGGGCTGGCCTGCAGTACCAGCCACAGCTACAACCATATGCATGGCGCTGCACCCACATAAACAATGATGAGAAGGGGGTGACTTTATGCAAATGTTCCCTAAAGTGGGCATTCATGATTACATTGCTTAAGCCTTTCTCACAGATGTGGAATCAAATCATGCGGTATATGCATTGTTGGCCATGCATCCACCCCCCAGGACTTACTTGGCAACAACTCAACATGAAGGCACCTATGAAATTAACATTGTCTGTGTCCTAAAATGGCTAAGAATTTTTTTTTAAATGCACAGTGAACCTTCTCTAAGTGTGGTGATTCCATAATTTTGGCCAGGGGTTGTACAAGCCATGAGCTGGAAACAATCAGCAGTGAGGAGCCCATGTACCAAGCTCTTGGGAGAGAGATCCAGGAGGACATCTTCAGGCTGGGGCCTTCTGGTATCACCCTAGCTCTGAGTGTATGCACAGCCGGCACTGTCTCCGGGACTTCTACTACAAGCAGCAGGAAGAGATGGCAATAAAATACTGGACAGGAGACCACAAGTGGAGGACGTGGAAATCCACGTGGTTCCAGAACCAGCGGCATCTATGAGGTGAGCAGGAGAACTTGGTCTGAGCTGGTTAAACAGACACTCTGGGAGTGATTGTGCAAAAGAAAGCAAAAAACTGAAGAGTTCACCTGTGTACATCTATAGGTTTAAAATTTCACTGTAAAGAACTAATATTAAAGGGAATGGATTGTCGGAAAAATTATATTTTATAATTTTTTTAAAATATTTTTGTGGCCTCCATATAAAAAAGTTAAAATGTTGCCATTTGCACACTAATTACTAGAGCAAAAGGCTGGCATGTCCTGTGTTCTGCAGCTCTATCGTCAGCTTTGCTGTATAGACTGAGACAGAAAGACAGAGTCATGTCGTTAGCTTTAAGCCTCATTCACAGGTCAGTGTTTTGGTCAGTGATTTCCATCAGTGCTTGTGAGCCAAAACTAGGACTGGAGCCTCCTCAGACATACGGTATAAGGAAAAGATCTGCACATGTTCTATTTTAGGAGTCACACCTGGTTTGGGCTCAAAATCACTGATGGAAATCACTGACCAAACACTGACATGTGAATGAGGCATTAGAAGGTGGATGAGTTAATGATGGGTCTATTGTATTGCTGGAGGCCTAGATACAGATTTGGTTCTGTACAGGGGCAGACTGGCCCTGGACCCTACAGGGAAGATTCCCGGGGGGCCGATGCCTAAGGGGCAATCTGAGCTGCAGGTGCTCAGAAGTTGTCCTTAAGAAGTTGTCATGGCTAGTGTTGGGAGCGAATATTCAAATTGCGAATTTTAATCGCAAATATTCGCAAATATTTAGAATATAGTGATATATTCATATTTTCGAATATTTAACTTTTTTTGTTCATCAGTAACCTCCCTTTTTGCTTGTGGGCCAATGATGAGGCTGCAATGTCTTTGTCTGAGCTTAGCAACATCCCTAGCAACCAATAGGAACGTTGCCTACCCCTTACTATATAAGAACCTCCCCAGCAGCCATTTTCTGCAGGTTTTTGCAGTTCTGAGAGAGAGAGCAGTGTCATTGCTGTGCTCTGTGCTTTCCTGTGTCATTACACTAGATAGTTAGTTAGTTAGGTTATATATATAATACAGATAGTTAGTGGGAGATAGTCAGTGTAGGTTAGATAGTGATATAGTGTAGCTGATAGGTTCCAGTGCAGGGTGTTAGGTAGTGTGATAGGTTCTGCCGTCCATACATACATGTTACATACATAGTGCTGTGATGTCACAACAATACTTAGTGCACCAATCACCTAGGCTCCATTCACACGTCCGCAATTCTGTTCCTCATTTTGCGGAACGGAATTGCGGACCCATTTATTTCAATGGGGACAGACGATGTCCCGCCCGGGTCCGTAATTGCGGATCCACACTTCCGGGTCCGCAATCGCGTTCCCGAAAAATGTAGAACATGTCCTATTCTTGTCCGCAATTGCGGACAAAAAAAGGCATTTTCTATGAGAGCGCCGGCAATGTGCGGTCCGCAAAATGCAGAACGCACATTGCCGGTGTCCGTGTTTTGCGGATCCGCAAAACACACACGGACGTGTGAATGTAGCCTAATATGTAGTCATATCAATGCTATGCTTTGATCTAATTAAACTCGCTATCTCAGCGTAATATTAAAGTGTACAGCCCCCTATACTGCATTCTGTACAAGAGGCATTAGTGTACATGTTGATCAAAAGGCATAAGCCCACTCACCACTCCAAGGTTGCCTCTTTGAGTGAGACCTACTCTGACAAAAATGGCGCAACACCATGCAGTGACAAAGCGGCGCTGCCCTAGTGGGTGGCAGGACCCAGGAGTCAAAACAGCAACCCTGCTGTCTGACAATGCCACCCATGGCATTGGGTCCCACCAACCATACCGCACAGCACCACAAAAACAAAGGCCACCATGCAGTACTGCTCCATGTGGTGCTGTGTTGGAGGGTTGGTGGGACCCAGTGCTATGGGTGGCATTGTCAGACTGCAGGGTTGCTGTTTGACTTCTGGGTCCTGCCACCCACTAGGGCAGCACTACTTTGTCACCGCACTGTGCGCCGCCAATTTTGTCTGAGTAGGTCCCACTCAAAGAGGCAACCTTGGCGCGGTGAGTGGGCTTATGCCTTTTGATCAAAATGTACACTAATGCCTCTTGTACAGCATGCAGCATGTTTAATATTACTCTGAGATAGCGAGTTTAATTAGATCAAAGCATAGCATTGTGGATGTGCGATCCAGTTCTGTTTCTCCCCTTGATATACTAATATGTAGTCAGACCTGTTAAAATGTGAAGTTGCACGTATTGCGCCAAAATATTCGCATCATTAGTGCCGATTTCGCAATCTCGAATATATCGGAGCACTCTATCTGCATATAAAGCTATTGTAATGTTTTGCCGTGCCAACCATTTTCTCCAGTCTCACTAAACTTCCGGGAGTTTGATAACTGTAGCTATAGTGACCCATGTCTGTATTTCGCACGCATTACGTGAATATTACATTGCCGATGTTCCCAATCAAGAAAATAATAGCGAATTCGCGAATATATGACGAATATTCTACCAAATATTCGCGAAATATCGCGAATTCGAATATTGCTCCTGTCGCTCATCACTAATCATGGCAGCCTGGGCTGAATGAAGAAGATGAGGAATGAGAACCGGTACATCAGAGGAGACGATACTGGAAGTAAGAAGCATGAAGAGCTGTATTTTCCTATATGACGCTGGCCACCACAGAGCTGGGCAGTATTTTTGTGCTGCATTGTGGTACTTTGTTCTGTTGGGGTGATATTTTGTGCAGCACTGTGGTATTGCTGGTCCTACCTACTTCAGCTGGACATGGGGCCACTTCAAGTTTTTTCTTTTCTTAGGGCCACTTTACGTTCCCAGTCCGCCCGATTCTGTATGCAGCTCCCCTGTCACTCCCCGGTCTCGCATTTCTCCGTCACCTCCCATACACTGAAGCTGCCTAAAAGCTCACACATCCCGCTGCACTGTCTACACAGAAAATATTTGAAAGAAGTGTGTATCTCCAATATAGCCCCCCCCCAGGGGTGTTTCTAAAAATTAAATATGAATGGCAATATGTGGCAAAAAAAAAAACTTTTTTTTTTTTTTGTTACAAAAAAGTTATACTTACCCAGTCCCCACTGTTCCAGGAATCCAAGGGGGTTTCCACTTTAATAGCAATAAAATGTAATCATTGTATCATGAAATGTTCTGCAACTTTCTGATCGACCTTGTGCTCCAATCCATCAACATTTCAAAAATATCTGCTTGCTTTCAACGAATGGAGGCTTTCTTGCTTCCCTCCAAACATGTCCGGGAGCAGGGCTAATTACATTGTATCAGAGACCGTTTTTGCTCTTTTTAAGCATACAACCACACGGCGCGGTCTTGTGATGCTTGTGATGCGATCGCGCTGCGTTTGAGTACTTGTTCAGTGAATCATTATTACTAAACAATGAAAATCAGACACCATGTAGCACATGACAACCTCTTTCTAATAAAGCTACAACCAGCCCTGTACCTCACATGGGTCCAGAGATCTCCTCGTTCTTGGCTCCAATGGACCTGCTCAGGGGATGTGTCCTTTCTACTACAGCTAGTGGCAGTTATGAGCTGGACAGAGAAATTAGAAAAAGAACAAACAGCAGGTGGCGCTATACAGATACATTTTATTGAATAATTCAGCGGCTATGCTACATTTTTGATTACATGCAATTACAAAAGTATTCAGATCCAGGTTCTGGTTTGAAAACGGTAGAATATTATTCATGGCGGCAACCCCTTTAATAGCCCCATGGCACCTTCAATGCCACGTGGCCAATAACAACACAGATCCACTGAACAGTGCGGTCTTCATTAGTTTAACTAGAGCACGCTCCAGCCCATACAGCCGCATGCGGTACCCAAATGCACCCCGGTTGCACGCACCACACGACCTAGCTTTTGTGGACGTACCCTTAGGCCTCTTTCACACGAGCATGTCCGGATTAGGTCCGGATGCGTTGCGGATGCGTTCAGTGAAAACAGTGCGATTTCACAGGCAAAGCCATTCAATTTTGCCTGCGATCGCGGTCAGTTGTTCAGTTTTTTCCGTGCGAGTGCAATGCGTTTTGATGCGTTTTTCACGCGCGTGATAAAAACGAAAGGTTTACAAACAACATCTCCTAGCAACCATCAGTGAAAAACGCATCGCACCCGCACTTGCTTGCGGATGCCATGCGTTTTTCACGCAGCCGCATTCACTTCTATGGGGCTAGGGCTGCGTGAAAAACGCAGAATATAGAACATGCTGCGATTTTCACGCAACGCAGAAGTGATGTGTGGAAAAAAACGCTCATGTACACAGATGCATTAAAATGAATGGGTCCGGATTCAGTGCGGGTGCAATGCGTCCGCATCACGCATTGCACCCGCGCGGAAAACTCGCCCGTGTGAAAGGGGCCTTAAAGAGCCGTGCATCTGTAAGAAGCAAATGATCAGGGTATAAGGGGGGGGGGGTCCTGTAGATGTCGTCATTCACAGCAAGCAGTGGTCTTGCCCACGGGGGTGAGTTTAAAAGCAAAATATATTAGAAAACTGCAAAATTGCTTGAAGCCATAGGAATCTTTTTTAACAGTGCACCCGCCCAAATTAAATTTTAAAGAATGTAATACCCTTGAATGCCTTCTATATCTCCCCCACCCAGGTTTCCTACAGTCCGGAAGGACATGTCTAATTCCATGAATTTATACAGTTTTGTTATGGAGTATAGTCAGGAGTATGGGAAAGCTGGGGGACAACCCAAGGAGGAGGGCTGTTATGGCAGCCATATTGCCATTGTATTGTAGTAAATACGGTAGTCAATAGTGCAGGAGGGAAGGCGGGAGTTTTCAGTAGCGTGTGGCTGCAGAGTCATAGCGTGTAGCCTGCGTGTTACTAAAAATAGTCAGGTAAACATGAAGTGGCGGGATGATAACATGTTCCATTGTGTCACACAGCTGACATTTGCGGCTCACGCTGTAATGGGTATTCCGACATTTCTGACCGGTCCTATCATCCTTGCATTAGTCAGGGAAGGCTTTTCAGGGGTTATTTAGGAAAAAAAAAAAAGCGTCCCCCTCCCTCATTACTTTGCATTTCGCTTGGTAGCATATCATCCTTTACTTAAAGCAATGGAAATTCCTTATCTCGAAACCTCATGGGTGATCATTGATGGATGGAGTTCTGGTATGGACATTTAATTGGAGAGGTCCAGGGGCAGACTGGACATAGACCTCAAAGGGAAATTTCCAGGTGGGCCGATGCTCGGGGGGCCTCCTGAGCCCTTTTTGCAGCCGGATGCGCAAAAATCTGATGCTCTTAGCAATAATTCATGTAGGAGCATCAGGTACTTATGCACCTGGCCAGCGGACTGATGTGTATCACCACCCTCAGGACGGTGGAGCGGGGTGGCAGTGTTTTGTGCTGCACTGTGGTATTTGGTTCTGCTGGGGTGGTACTTTGTGGTGCACGATGTTATTTCTGGCCCCGCCTACCCTTGTTGTCCCTGCCTACTTGTTTTGCCCTGCCTTCTCTCAATTTGAACCTGCCCATGTGGGGTCATGCTTGAGTTTTTTTTCTTCAAGTCCATCCCTGGAGTGATTCCCCCATATTCACCTAATAAAATCAGTGGGCTATCCCTGGACTTGTCATTATTTACTTGCATAGGCCCATGTAGATGTTGTCCTTGGTCAGATTCAAACCCAGGACCCCAGTGGTCACCACAGAGCCACCAAGCTGCTCTTTATAATAGAGACTGATCCCAAAGAGAGGAACCTGACTACCCTTGTAGGGCAAAGGTTCTCGCACTGGGTTTCTTTGTGGAATCTCCTGGGTTCCTTTTCATCTTCATGATATTGGGTTCTCCTCAAGGAAGCCTTCTTTATCAATGGGCCTCCATCTTCATGCTTTGCGATGTAGCATCCCTCTACTGACAACATACAGTAGGAGGAACCAATGAAGAGTGCCTAGGTGGTGAAGTCTCGGTCTGAAGATCTTCGAGGTAGACAAGTTGTTGTCAGTGACGTGTTGAGTAATGATAACCCAAGAATCAGGAGGAACCTTGGTGGTCTATGCAGAATAAGTGGTGGAGACAGCATGTGATGGAAGGGGACGTAGAAGAGGAAAATGCGGAGATATCAGTCATGCCCAGAAACCGGTGCCTGAGGGGGCACAACAGAAGAAGGCTTGGTACACAGTCTACATTAGGGCCCAGGAGCTCCAAGTTACAGCTAATAATAAAAACAACTAATAATATTCCAACCGCCCCCTCCCCCCACCCCACACCTGAACGTGACAACTACAACAGACCCGTGTTACGCCGCAGACACTCGGACAATACAGAGCTGATAAATAGTTACAGTAACTATGCACACAAACCAAAGAGGTCAAAGTCAGTTCTTAGCTGAAACACGTAATAAACAGGTTATATTATACACACTCCATAAAGGGGTTTTAAGGGAGATTTTTTTTTTTTTTTTTAAGAAAGCCGCTTCTGTACTGTTCCTATCCTGGCTCGACAAAGCCCGTACTGCCAACTCCCAAATTTTGCACATCATGCGGTTTTGAATAAACATGTTAACTTTATTTTTAAAGTGTTTTGTTTTCTTAATAAACTTTATTAAATGATTACCTTTTTATTCCCATTAGAAGAAAGACTTTATAATGCAGCCTGCTGATCATTTGTATAAGGGTCAATTCACACGTCTGCATTCAGTGTCCGCACCCATTCCGCAATTATGCAGAACGGGTGCTGACCCATTCATTCTGAATGGAGACGGAATGGATGCCGAGAGCACACAGTGTGCTCTCCGCATCCGCATTTCCGGAGTGCGCCGCTGAACTTCCGGTCCGCAGCTCCGGAAAAAAATAGAACATGTCCTATTCTTGTCCGCAGCTGCGGACAAGGATAGGCTGCTCTATGGGGGTGCCGGCCGGGTGTGTTGCATATCCGCAATTTGCGGATCCATAACACACCACGGACGTGTGAATGGACCCTAATGCTGCTGGAATACGTGACATGGCTGAATAGGCATATAGGCACGGCAGTACTGGAGGCCTTTGTCAGGTTGCTGTCTGCCATGGCAGTTCGATCATGGTGCCCCTATGGGGTGACAGAGGGAGTCGTCTCCTTCTGTCTAACCACCCCGATTCTGCAGTTGTAAGGGGTCATATCACTGGAACTATCACCGATTACAAGAATGAGAACCCCATACCCCTTGGAGCTCCCACTCACCATCTGTACAGGAGTTTCAGAGCTGAGAACATCATTCAGCTATTTCCAGAACTCCCATTGACATAAAAAAATTTAAATTAATTTCGGAGGCTCCAAGGTGTACGGGGCCCTCATTCTTTAGATCAGTTAGGGTCCCAATGGAAGGAACCCCACGATCTAATAGTTATCCTCTATCGTTTGGAAAACCCCTTTAAGATGCAGGCAGGGCCGGACTGGCCCTGGGGCCGCTTCAGTGCTAATTGCCTCCTCCACTCTTTTCCGCCGCCGCTGCCCGTTTGGAAACCCCTTTAAGATGCAGGCAGGGCCGGACTGGCCCTGGGGCCGCTTCAGTGCTAATTGCCTCCTCCACTCTTTTCCGCCGCCGCACGGCCCGTTTGGAAACCCCTTTAAGATGCAGGCAGGGCTTGACTGGCCTGCCGGGATACTGGGAAATTTCCCGGTGGGCCAGGTCAGTGTTCCTTGCGTCCTCCCCTCTCTTCCGCCACCGCACGGCCCGCCCCATTACCCTCTCTGTCCAGCCCGCAGCCCGCCCCTTACTCTCCCAGCCGGCGCTTCACTGTCTTGAGCGCGTACAGCATCAGGACGTAGTGGCGCACTATGACCTGACGCTGCACGCTGTCAGGTGACAGTGCAGCGCCGGCCGGCGGGAAGACAGAGAGGACGGAGCACAACTTGGAGGAAGCAGCGGTGCAGATTTTGGTAAGTATGTTGGGGCCTGGGCTGGCCTGGGCCCTCCCCTGCCTGATGCTTATTGATCTGAGCGCCGAAGGGGGCGGCTGACTGGGGGTCTGTCTGATGGGGGTCTTTGGGCTCTGAGGTCTGATGGGGTTGGGCTGACTGGGTCTGGGGTCTTTGGGCTGATCTGAGGTCTGATGGGGGCTGACTGGGGGTCTGATGGGGGTCTTTGGGCTGATCTGAGGTCTGATGGGGGCTGACTGGAGGTCTTTGGGCTGATCTGAGGTCTGATGGGGCTGAGTGGGGTCTGATGGGGTCTTTGGGCTGATCTGGGAGTCTAATGGGGGTCTTTGGTCTGATCTGAGGTCTGATGGGGGCTAACTGGATCAGTTTTGCACTGGGGCCCCATGGATTGTGTGTACGCCACTGGATGTGCCTGCACTTTCAGCCACATAATATTATTTCCTGTTAGAGTCTATGCGGCCGCGGACTCAGCCGCGGCCGCAACCGCACCGGCCGCTGCTTCTGCAGCTTGCTGTCAGCGGAGGATAATTACGCAATGCTATGGGGCTGGTATGTCATTTTTTCCAGGGCTGGTTTTCATACCTCCAGGAAAAGGCAATACTTGACCGTTTTAACATGCCCTGCCCCTTTTCTTACAATTCTCCACCCCTTTCTTACAGTGCCCCACCCTTTTTATACTATGCTCTACCCCCTCTATCCACATGTGTGCCATATAAAACAAAAATAGTGCAAAAGTTCTAAAATTTTACAATATACACCAAATTTAGCAAAAAAAAATTTACACCAAAAAACAGTTATAAAGCCTTTGTAAATGACCTCCATACCGTCTGTTTTTGGCCAGGTCACTTTCTATATGACTTCAATTCATTTGTTAGTTGCCCATCATTTGGTTCAAGTGAATGAGACCGAGCTGCAGTACCTGGCACAGCCACAGCCAAATGTGTGGTGCTGTGCCTGGTAAACACAAGGCTTACTAGAGTGCTGCAGCCCCTTCATCCAGCTGATTTCTCAGGTGTTGCTTTGAGTTGGGCCCCCACCGATCAAATATTGATGTCCAAGGGCAAACTGACCTAGACCCTACAGGGAAATTTCCAGGTGGGCTGATGCCCAGCAGATCACCTGAACCCTCCTCATAGCCGCCAGCTGGAGACATAATGATCTCCTGCGCTCAGTAGTAAGGAGTGCTAGGAGCATTAGGTACTTATGCACTTGGCCTGTAGCCACAGGTGCCCTCCTGACTGTGATACAGTTGAATACTACAGCAGGAGCATTGGTGTTTTATGCTACACTGTGATATTTGTTTCTGCGGGGTAGTATTTTGTGCTGCACTTTGATATTTGGTTCTGCTGGGGCAGTATTTTGTGCTGCACTTTGATATTTGGTTCTGCTGGGGCAGTATTTTGCACTACATTGTGATATTTGCTCCTGCTGCGGTGGTATTTTGTTCTGCACTGTGATATTTGGTCCTGCTGGGGCGGTATTTTGTGCTGCGCTGTGGTATTTGGTCCTGCTGGGGCAGTATTTTGTCCTGCACTGTGGTATTTGGTTCTGCTGGGGCGGTATTTTGTGCTGCACTACAGTATTGCTGGTCCCATCTATTTGTGTTATCCCACCTTTTGTCATTTTTGTCCCGACTACAGCATGGGGCCTCTTTTAGGCTTTTTTGAGGGACTCTTTACATTTCCAGTCCGCCCCTGTTGATGTCCAATCCCTAACCCTGGGAACACACCTAAACGTTTTTCAGCGCGTTCATACGCGCTGAAAAACGCTCAACATGTGAAAAGCCATGCATCCCTATGTGCATGGTTCACATGTCGGCGTTTTACAGCACGGGCGACCGCGCTGTAAAACGCCCTACGCGATCGCGTCGGCTGCCGTGACTATCGCGCGGCAGCACGCGCGATCCAACCCATATTCTATTATGGGAGCGCGCATATGACGCGCGCTTCCATAAAACAGCCACTTCGCGGCAGAAGCGCGCGTCATAGGCGTGCCCTGGGAACACGCGAAGTGTGTTCCCAAGGTCAGGGTCCCCTGATGTCTCCCATTGTAATATTCTCCCCTGGGAGGCCTATTTTTTCTGCCTTATAGAGGGGCAGGAGTAACTTGTATGGGGAACCTACCCTAATGCTTCCCTGTGTCATACTAGCGCATATGGCTGGGGGTATGAACCTCAGTTGTGGGGGATCCGCTAACACGCTAGATTGACCTAAAGAGCAGGAATGCTTCTAAAGCTGTACCCATAGTCCTTCACAGAGGAGAGGACCCTGCTATGTGCTGATGAGGCCTAAAAGGGAGGAACAAAAAATGGATGAATCCCAGCAGGCGAATATGTAACGAAGTATGCTTTTATTCCATAAGAAACAGATATCACAGGACGCGTTTCGGCCCGTCCAGCCTCCCTCAACTGCACATAAGTGACTGACTATATTCAGCATTTTATAGGTGTAGTCACATGATCTCACCAATCAATTAAGACAGGAAATAACATAGGAAACAGGAAAAGGAGAAAAAAGAAAAAAACTAAATGTTCTATCCTAAACAATATACTTGCATAACTAATCTCCCAGTACGAGAGTAATAACGAATCTTCCCCTCACGATCGGGTTGTCGTAGTCTGCAAAAAAGTATATTTAATCCAATTAATCCTATTAAGGCCTCTTTCACATGAGCGTGGCCGGATTAGGTCCGGATGCGTTGCGGATGCGTTCAGTGAAGACTGTGCGATTTCACAGGCAAAGCCATTCAGTTTTGCCTGTGATTGCGTTCAGCTGTTCAGTTTTTTCCGCGCGGGTGCAATGCGTTTTGATGCGTTTTTCACGCGCGTAATAAAAAACTGAAGGTTTACAAACAACATCTCCTAGCAACCATCAGTGAAAAACGCAACGCACCCACACTTGCTTGCGGATGCAATGCGTTTTTCACCCATTCACTTCTATGGGGCTAGTGCTGCGTGAAAAACGCAGAATATAGAACATGCTGCGATTTTCACGCAACGCACAAGTGATGCGTGAAAAAAAACGCTCATGTACACAGACCCATTGAAATGAATGGGTCAGGATTCAGTGCGGGTGCTGTGCGTTCACGTCATGCATTGCACCCGCGTGGAAAACTTGCTCGTGTGAAAGAGGCCTAAGGCCTTTGGGATGTAAGGTGTCAAGGGTGTGTATCCAGAAGGCCTCTCGTCTGAGTAACAGCTTTTTCAGATCCCCTCCTCTCCTTGGTAGATGTACCCGCTCAATAACCTGATATTTCAGCTGCGCTATTGAATAATTATGGCTATGAAAATGGGATGGTATGGGGAATAAAAGATTTTTCTTTCTTATGGTTGACTTATGTTTGCTGATGCGATCCTTCACCATTTGCATCGTCTCCCCACCGTACAGCATACCGCACGGGCATTTTATTAAATAAGTGACATTGATAGTGTCACAGGTATAATAACCCTTAATTTTGTAAGACTTAATTTTGTAAGTATGTGGATGCTGGAAAAATTGGCCCTTCAGTACGTTACTACACTGCATGGAGTGGAGACAGGGAGATGTACCTCCCCTCTGGTGGATAAGTGTGCTTTGTGTCACAATTTTGCCCATAGTGCCAATGTCAGAATGTACCAATCGGTCTCTGAGACTAGGATTTCGTCGATTGCATATTAATGGTGGATTTTGAAATTCCGCTACTGTGGGATATGCCTTCCCTAAGATATGCCTATGTTTACGGACCACATTGTCAAATCTATGGTTCATGGGATGGTATTTGTGGATAAATGTTATGCGATCATCACTAGCTTTGGATGGAGTTTGTCTCTCACCTGCACTCATTGCTGTTGTTTAACGTTTCCCGAGGGTAACCCCTCGTCAGGAATCGTGATGTCATCTCATCTATCCTTGTCTGTCTCATGTCTGGATCCAGTGGCGTAACTAGAAATGACTGGGCCCCAAGGCAAATTTTTGAATGGGGCCCCCTCCCCCAGTAATTTTTTCACAACCCCTTCCTTTCATGCCGCCCCCTTTCCTGTGGCTAGTAAAGATGGCTCTCTCAGACCAGGCCTGGCAGCTGTTCCATCCGTTTTCTACAATGTATATCATTTCATTGTGTAATAATGTTAAGGGGTCCTGACAAAATCTTTTAGTACTTCTCCTCCTCTTGGATGGGCCCCTTCTGGGTCAGGGCCCCAAAGCAGCCGCTTCCCCTGCTTCCCCTATAGTTACGCCCCTGTCTGGATCCGAAACAATCCTTCTGACTCTCATGAATTAAGATTTTGGAATCGATTCTTTAAGTACAGGTGGATGTGCACTCTGATAGTGTAAGATGCTGTTCCTATCCGTTTCTTTCCTGAATAGATCAGTACTTAATGTGCCCCCTTCCTGTTTATGTAGTGTGACGTCCAAGAAATGTATGGGCTTCTGATCATAGGCCATAGTGAATTTCAATTCATCCCACACCTTATTAAGATGCTCTAACAACTGGAGTAGGGGCGCGAGTGGCCCCGCCCATACGCAAAAAATATCATCAATAAATCTTTTCCACACCAAGGAAATTTTTTGAAAATGTTCATGTTAATATACGTGGTGTTGTTCAAAAGATGACATATACAAATTTGCATAGGGCGGGGCCACATTCGCGCCCATCGCCGTTCCGCGTTGCTGCAAATAAATATCACCGCAAAGGAAGTAATTGTCGTGAAGGACCACATCAAGCAAGTCAAGCAAAAATTGCTGTTGTTCAGGAGAATAATTACTTTGCTGTAGTGCAGACATTATGGCTGCTATACCCTTCTGATGCTCGATAGAGGTATATAAGCTCACTACATCTATGGTCACCAACCAACTATCTTCAGGAATATTTTCCAAACCCCTGATCACTTGTAAAAAGTGGGAGATGTCTAAGAGGAAAGATTCCGTATCCTTCACCAATGCTGTCAGTGTTTTTTCTAAAACTATTGCCAAGGGTGATAGCTCCGAATCAACCGAAGCCACAATTGGTCGGCCTAGGGGATCTACCAAGGTTTTATACACCTGTGGCAATATATAGAATACGGGTGTTATTGGTGAATGATTGATCAGGAATTCACTAAGCTTATTATCAATAATTCTCCGAATTTTGTAACTGGTCACCAACTCTAAAATCTTTGCCTTAATACGAAACACTGGATTCAAGTCCAATTTCTTGTATGTGCTGGTGTCTGTTGGTTGACGGTTGACCTCCTGTAGATACTTTACTTTATCCATGATTACAATCGAGCCCCTTTTATCAGCGGGCTTTATAATCAAAGATTTATCCCCCATAAGATCCCGAATTGCTTGTCTTTCCTCAGTTGTAACATTTTGTGCAATATAAAAATCACCCCTTCTTGTGGAATCCACTTTCTGTTGTATTTCTTTTGTCACCAAGTGAACAAATGTCTCCACGGGGTGGTAGATTTTGGGGGGAGTAAAGTGACTTTTCACTCGTAGACCAAGGTCTATTAGTTTCAAACTTCCATCTCCCATACCACCCTCGTTTATGTCTCTCACATGGGAGGAATTATCTTTAACAGAAAAGTGCGTTTTAAGTCTTATTTTCCTAAATAATTTCTGGAGGTCCACATCCACCTGAAAAGTATCCATTTGGTCGGAGGGGGAAAAGGAGAGACCTTTTTCTAACAACCCAATAGTTCTATGCTCCATCAGTTTAGAAGACAAGTTAATCACTATGGATTGTGTCCTACCTGGGATCGCGTCGTCACATTCTGCTGTAGTGGTCGATCGGGATCGGCCTGAAAAAAGGGCGTGTACCTTGGGAGTCATTGGATTCACTGCCAGAGCATTTAGTTTTTTTCTTTTTTCTCCTTTTCCTGTTTCCTATGTTATTTCCTGTCTTAATTGATTGGTGAGATCATGTGACTGCACCTATAAAATGCTGAATATAGTCAGTCACTAATGTGCAGTTGAGGAAGGCTGGACGGGCCGAAACGCGTCCTGTAATATCTGTTTCTTATGGAATAAAAGCATACTTCGTTACATATACGCCTACTGGGATTCATCCATTTTTTGACTTTTGTTGGGGATAACCCCTTCCCGTCCAAGCGTTCCAGTGGTGAGCTGTTTTTGATTTTTTATTAAAAGGGAGGAACAGACCTGACCATAAATGACAATTTCGGGTCAGCGAAATTTACCAGAATGGATAGAAGAAAACAGAGAAGGGAATTTCCATAAAGGAAAATAGTGTTTATGTCTCTGAACCACACAATGAACGGTGCAATAAATGCAATGTAATAACTGATACTCAGACCCTGAAACAAGGAGAGACTGAGTCACCGCCTGACGCCGCTAAGTAAACAGTGCAGCGGCGTAACTGGTCTGTCAGGTGACACACGACAGAGGAGCCGGCTACAAAGTGATAGTGAAAATTTTAAAAAGCTATATGCACTAGAAGGCTGGCTCAATTTGTGCCAAAAAGTACCATTTGTTTTAGGCAATTTTTTCACTTCACTAGATAATGGGATAACTAATCACAGGACGATCTGCTGTTGAAACCCCTGGAGATCGTCTGTGGGGGATCCTTATGGGAAGCATTCAACTCCCCTGCAGTGCCGCCACAGGAGGAAAGCGGCATTACAGTCTGTCTACGTAGGGGCGTAGCTAAAGGCTCATGGGCCCTGGTGCAAGAGTGCAGCTTGAGCCCCCCTTCCCTCAGTGCTTTGTTGCAAGGGGCAGGGGTGCACCTTGCCGCACCCCCATGCCAAATTCTCAACCTAACCCCTTCCCTCCAGCCTTAATGTTAAAGACATACTTGGAAAACATTACATACTGCGCTACAAAACATACAGGGTAATACAGAGCTACATATGTACCTCTTCCATCCAGTGATGTCTCCTCTGATGTAGATGTTCTCTTTCCTCATCTTCTCCATGCGGACCAAACCGCCATGATGATTTCTTTCAGTCATATCTCGTCTCTGCAGAGTTTAACAGACTTCTTAGGCCTCTTTCAAACGAGTGAATATTGAGGGTGCAATGCTTGATGCGAACGCATTGCGCCCGCACGGAATTCGGACCCATTTATTTCAATGGGGCTGTGTACATGAGCGTTGGTTTTCACGCATCACTTCTGCGTTGCATGAAAATCGCAGCATGTTCTATATTCTGCGATTTTCACGAAAAGCTGGCCCCATAGAAGTGAATGGGGCTGCGTGATAATCACATCGCATCCGCAAACAAGTGCAGATGGGATGCATTTTTCACGGATCGTTGCTAAGAGATGTTTTTTGCAAACATTCAGTTTTTTATCACGTATCGCATTGCATCCGCGTGATAAAAACTGAACAACTGAACGCAATCACAGGCAAATCTGAATGGACTTGCTTGCGAAATCGCGCAGTTTTCACTGAACGCATCCGGACCTAATCCGCTCACGCTCGTCTGCAAGGGGCCTTAGATTCCTACTTTTGAATCATCCTCCCCCTTATGAACAACCCATCCTGCCACCACCAATACTGTGCCCACTACTATATATACTATACTGCAGAAACATAGGGTCCCCCAAAAATAATTCTGCTAACCTGATACTGTGCCAGGCCCCCTCCCCCCCCCAGTAATAGTGCTCCTCAAAGTCCCAACAATAGAAATAATTCTCTGCCAGAGTACCCTTAGTGTTAACAGTGCCCCCAATAGTAATAATGCCCCCATTGTGCCCATGCTAGTAATCAATCATGTTCCCCATAGTTGTAGTAGTATTCTGTAATTGTCCTGTAATATTTATAACTCTACCCCCTTATAATGTGCACCAGTACAAAAAAATCCACTTTACAGTGTGCGCTAGTACAAAAAATACCGCCTTATGTGCCAGTGAAAAAATTGCCCCATCTGTGTGCCAGTACAAAAAATGTCCCCTCTTAGTGTTCCATTAGAGGCATGTCCCCATAGTACCCCCCATAATGTGAGCCAGTACAAGAACATGCCGCCTTATGTGTGCCACTACAAACTGCCCCTATTTCGCTCCCCCAGTAGATGCCCCCATAGTGCTCCTCCTCCCCCCATGGTGGCCCTACAGCATGGTGCTAAATTAAAAAAACAATAAACTCAAATTCTTACCTAGCTGCTTGAGATGCACCGCTGCCTTCTCCAGCTTTTCTTAGGCCTATTGACAAAACGTTCATTGGTCACTCACAAGGCCTAGGTGTAGCCCCATAGAAGTGAATAGGGCTGGGCTGCAATACCATGTTCAGCCACTATACTATGTAAGGCGCTGTGCTTGGTAAGCTGAGAGAAGGGCACGGCGCTACTGCAAGCATCAGCGTGTTCACAAACAGCTGATTGGCGGAGGCCCCGATGTCAGACCCCCACTGATTAGATACTGGTCATCTGTTAAACAAGGGGCTTTCCGAGAGTACAATATGAATGAGCTATCCTCAGGAGAGATAGGTCTTCAATATCAGAGTGGTGGGGGTTCACCTTCACGGCATCCCTGCTATTCAGCTGCCCCATGGACTTCGATGTAGCTGAGCTGCGATAACAGACACAACCCATGGACAAGTGTGGCGCTGTTTTTGGAAGAAAGCAGCCATATTTTTCTAATCCTGGACAACCATTTTAATTTCACAGTCCGTAAGCAGGCTGTTTAATTTTGACACTTGTCAAGCTCTTGTTCTTGCCCCGTATATGATGCTGTTATTGGGGACCTACAATGTCATGCCGACAACCCTCATTATGCCCCGATAGGAGCAGACAACTTTAGTAAAAAAAATCTGCACTGCATGGTGTGGGCGGCAATATGCTCTAGGTTGACTCTGCAGGGGTCCCTTAAAGGGCATCTGTCAGCAGATTTGTACCTATAACACCGGCTGACCTGTTACATGTGCGCTTGGCAGCTGGAGGCATCTGTGTTGGTCCCATGTTCCTATGTGCCCGCATTGCTGAGAAAAAGGATGTTTTGATATATGCAAATGAGCCTCTAGGAGCAACGGGGGCGTTACCGTTACACCTAGAGGTTCAGCCCTCTCTGCAACTGCAGCGCCATCTGCACTTTGACAGGGCCAGACACCAAACAAAATGACACCTGGTCCATTCAAACAATTTGGAAAAAGCGCGGCAGTTGCAGAGAGAGCAGAGCCTTTAGGTGTAACGGCAACGCCCCTGTTGCTCCTAGAGACTCATTTGCATATATTAAAACATCATTTTTCTCAGCAATGCAGGCACATATGAGCATGGGACCAACACAGATGCCTCCAGCTGCCAAGTGCACATGTAACAGGTCAGCCAGTGGCATAGGTAGAGTGGCGTAACTCCAGGGGAAGCGGCTGCTTCGGGGCCCGGGCTGACAAGGGGCAGCATAACACCAAGGAGTTAATAATTAATAAAGTTTCTCAGGCCAGCCCGGGCCCCTTGCAGTGCTGGCCTGTCCATCATCTGAGCCTTAGGCCTCTTTCACACTTGCGTTGTGAAGATCCGGTGTGCACTTCCGTCGCCGGAATACGGATCCGGCACAACGCAAGTGAACTGAAAGCATTTGAAGACTGATCAGTCTTCAAAATGCTTTCAGTGTTACTATGGCAGCCAGGATGCTACTAGCGTCCTGGTTGCCATAGTAGCAATAGGGAGCGGGGGAGCGGCATACTTACATTCCGTGCGGCTCCCGGGGCGCTCCTGAATGACGTCAGAGCGCCCCGCCCGCATGGATCACGTGATCCATGCGATCACGTGATCTATGCACTGGGGCGCCCTAACGTCATCCTGGAGCGTCCCGGGAGCCGCACGGAATGTAAGTATGCCGCTCCTCCGCTCCCCCTACTCTTTACTATGGCAACCAGGACTTTAGCGTCCTGGCTGCCATAGTAACCATTGACAAAAAGCTAAACGTCGGATCCGGCGATGCGCTGAAATGACGTTTAGCTTAAGGCCGGATCCGGATTAATGCACTTCAATGGGCATTAATTCCGGATCCGGCGTTACGGCATGTCTTCCGGATTTTTGGACGGAGACAAATCCGCAGCATGCTGCGCTTTTGTCAACGTCCAAAAAACGTTCACATACTGAACGGAAGACATCCTGATGCATCCTGAACGGATTTCTCTCTATTCAGGATGCATGGGGATAATCCTGATCAGTAGCTTTCCGTCCTAGAGACTCACTGATTGGCTCTGTCGAGGGTTTGTTGGCGCAGGCGTGGAGGGATCACCCATGTCGTGAGCGCGCCTGAGGTAGCAGAAAATTCCGGCCCACTGCGCATGCGCGTGAACGAGGCAGCTCGGCGCAGGCGCAGTAGGAAATGCGCCGAGTTTAGTTGACCATAACGGGCTACGGCGTATCCGCGCCTGGGTAGCAAGATTTTACAGGGCAGTGTGCAAGCGCCAATCTAATAGGCTTGCTTGCTGGGCTGAGAGTAGGTAAAAATTACGGGCCACGGCGTATGCGCGCCTAGGGTAGCAAAACATTACAGCTCAGTGCGGAAGCGCGATTTTAACAGGCTCGCTTGCTGCACTGAGGGTAGGTTACAATTACAGGCCACGGCGCATGCGCACCTAGGATAGCAAAATATTACAAATCTGGGCTTACCCTGGCACCTGTTTGTGCCTCCCTGGCCCTTGTCTTTGCCCCCTTGGCCCCTGTGGGTGCCATCCTGGCCCTTTCTGTGCCCCCCCCCCCCCCGGCCCCTGTCTGCACCTCCCTGGCCCCTGTGTGCACCCTGGGCCCAGGCCCTTATCTGTGCCCCCACTGGCTTCGAAGCGCGGGGGGCCCCATACAAAAATTTGCTGTGGGGCCCAGTCACTTGTAGTTACGCCCCTGCATAGGTACAAATCTGCTGACAGATGCTCTTTAAGAGAAGTTCCAGACTCGGCAGCTTATTGTCCTACACAACTGTCCAATCTTGCAATATTTTCACTCAGAACGTCATAAAGGACATTAAAAATAGGAAACTGTAACCAGAAGCAGACATCATAGGAACTGCGCAATCTGCATAAACAGGAAGATGTGCAATTCAGTTGCCTTGGAAACCTGGGGGAGCAGTAATGGCGGCCATATTGGATGACACAAAGACCTCTCTCTGCTGTGTGTGGGAAGGAAGGGATGCTGGTTTCCCAGTGGTTCACATTCATACACTTCTTGTTTTTTATTTTCATAGTCACGTGGAATATGGAAACTGATATCACACGTGTCTGGACGATGACATACAAACCTATATTACTCATGGTACTACATAAACAAGGCACAAGGAAGTGAGAGAAAAGTAAGACAGAATGATACTGAGGGCGTGTCCTTCATCACCTGCCGGGTCCTTATTGTACAAACCAAGCAATGAGACAGGAAGATAGATTAGATAGATTAGATAGATAGATAGATAGATAGATAGATAGAGTGCCTTGAAAAAGTATTCATACCCCTTGAACTTTTCCACACTTTTTTTCTTTCCACCTACAAACATAAATGTATTTTATTGGGATTTTATGTCATAGACCAACACAAAGCAGCAAGAACGTGTGGAGTGAAAAGAAAATGCTTGATACATGTTTTTCAACATTTTTAATAATTTAAATTCTGGAAAGTGTGACGTGCATTTGTCCATACGGACCACTGTATGGAAGGGGTTAACAGGGAGGGAGCTCCCTCCCTCTCCCATCGGGGGGCTGCTGTGCCTTTGGAGCCCCCCGACAGGATGGGATCACAGAGGGAGGGAGCCCCCCTCCCTCCCATCACCCGCTGCTCTGTTCTGGCAGCGGGTGATGGTTACCATGGCAGCAGGACGCTTTCAGAGGCGTCCTGCTTGCCATGGTACTGTAAGTCTAATCAGACTTTTGCTAAAGGCAAAAGTCTGATTAGACTAGTGAAAAGTAAAAAAAATACAGTACAGTACACTACATGGTAGATAAGACACCAGATCCACTAGATCTAC
The DNA here is from genome assembly GCA_033119425.1 of Bufotes viridis. Taxonomy (NCBI): domain Eukaryota; kingdom Metazoa; phylum Chordata; class Amphibia; order Anura; family Bufonidae; genus Bufotes; species Bufotes viridis. The sequence continues at coordinate 33,710,806 of CM065589.1, forward strand.
AAGATCTACATGAACCAAGTGGGTCTGGGTCAAAATAAAAAGTAGAAGGCCCTTTTCACACAAGCAAGTTTTCCGCGCGGGTGCAATGCGTGACTTGAACACATAGCACCCGCAATGAATCCTGACCCATTCATTTCAATGGGTCTGTGTACATGAGCGTTGTTTTTCACGCATCACTTCTGCGTTGTGTGAAAATCGCAGCATGTTCTATATTCTGCGTTTTTCACATAGAAGTGAATGGGGCTGCGTGAAAAACGCATTGTATCCGCAAGCAAGTGCAGGTGCGATGCGTTTTTCACTGATGGTTTCTAGGAGATGTTGTTTGTAAACCATCAGTTTTTTATCACGCGTGTGAAAAACGTTTTAAAACGCATTGCACCCGCGCAGAAAAAAACGGAACAACTGAACGCAATCGCAGGCAAAGCCATTCAGTTTTGCCTGCGATTGCGTTCAGTTGTTCGCACAGTTTTCACTGAACGCATCCGGATCTAATCTGGACACGCTCGTGTGAAAGAGGCCAAAAAGTGAAAAAAATATATAAAAAAAACACATATCACTGAATAAAAATTAAAAACATAAACATAAAATACACTACACAAATTAAGTATCGCCGCTTCCGTAAAAACCTGCTCTATAAAAATATCACATGACCTAACCCCTCAAGTAAATACCGTAAAAAATTAAAAATAAAAACGGTGTAAAAAAAGTGTAATACTAAGCGATCAAAAAGTCATGCGCACCCCAAAATAGTGCCAATCAGATCCACATCTCATCCCGCAAATAATGAGACCCTACCTAAGATAATCGCCCAAAAACTGAAAAAACTATTGTTCTCAGACTATGGGGACACTAAAACATGATTTTTTTTGTTTCAAAAATGAAATCATTGTGTAAAACTTACATAAATAAAAAGAAGTATACATATTAGGTATCGTCGTGTCCGTAATAACCTGCTCTATAAAAATATGACATGACCTAACCCCTCAGGTGAACACCGTAAAAACATAAAAATAAAAACGGTGTAAAAAAAGACATTTTTTGTCACCTTACATCACAAAAAGTGTAATACCAAGTGATCAAAAAGTCATACGCACCCCAAAATAGTGCCAATCAAACTGTCATCTCATCCCACAAAAATCATACTCTACCCAAGATAATCGCCTAAAAACTGAAAAAACTATTGTTCTCAGACTATGGGGACACTAAAACATGATTTTTTTTGTTTCAAAAATGAAATCATTGTGTAAAAATTACATAAATAAAAAAAAGTATATATATTATGTATCACCACGTCCGTAATAACCTGCTCTAAAAAAATGCCACATGATCTAACCTGTCAGATGAATGTTGTAAATAACAAAAAATAAAAAGTGTGCCAAAACAACTATTTCTTGTTACCTTGCCTCACAAAAAGTGTAATATAGAGCAACCAAAAATCATATGTGCCCTAAAATAGTACAAACAAAACTGCCACCCTATCCCTTAGTTTCTAAAATGGGGTCACTTTTTTTGAGTTTCTACTCTAGGGGTGCATCAGGGGGGCTTCAAATGGGACATGGTGTCAAAAAACCAGTCCAGCAAAATCTGCCTTCCAAAAACCGTATGGCATTCCTTTCCTTCTGAGCCCTGCCGTGTGCCCGTACAGCAGTTTACGATCACATATGGGGTGTTTCTGTAAACTACAGAATCAGGGCAATAAATATTGAGTTTTGTTTGGCTGTTAACCCTTGCTTTGTAACTGGAAAAAAATTATTAAACTGGAAAATCTGACAAAAAAGTGAACTTTTAAAATTTTATCTCTATTTTACATTAATTCATGTGGAACACCGAAAGGGTTAACAAAGTTTGTAAAATCAGTTTAAATACTTTAAGGGGTGTAGTTTCCAAAATGGGGTCACTTTTTTGGATTTTCTACTCTAGGGGTGCATTAGGGAGCTTCAAATGGGACATGGTGTCAAAAAACCAGTCCGGCAAAATCCGCCTTCCAAAAACCATATGGCGTTCCCTTCATTCTGTGCCCTGCCGTTTGGCCATTCAGCAGTTTACGACCACATATGGGGTGTTTCTATAAACTACAGAATTAGGGCAATAAATATTGAGTTTTGTTTGGCTGTTAACCCTTGCTTTGTTACTGGAAAAAATTGATTAAAATTGAAAATGTTCCCAAAAATCGAAATTCAGAAATTTTATCTCCATTTACCATTAACTCTTGTGGAAAACCTAAAGAGTTAACGATGTTTGTAAAATAAGTTTTGAATACCTTGAGGGGTGTAGTTTCAAGAATGGGGTCATTTTTGGGTGGTTTCTATTATGTAAGCCTCACAAAGTGAACTGGTCCCTAAAAAGTGGGTTGCCTTGTAATGTCCCCAAAAAATTAAATGGCATTCCCAAAATGATTCAAACATGAAGTAGACATATGGGGAATGTAAATCAATAACTTTTTTTGGCGGTATTACTATGTATTATAGAAGTAGAGAAATTGAAACTTGGAAAATTGCCAATTTTTGGTAAATTTGGTATTTTTTTTTTATAAATAAAAATGAATTTTTTCAACTCCATTTTACCACTGTCATGAAGTACAATATGTGACGAAAAAACAATCTCAGAATGGCCTGGATAAGTAAAAGCGTTTAAAAGTTATCACCACATAAAGTGACACTGATCAGATTTGCAAAAAATGGCCGAGTCCTTAAGGTGAAATAGGTGGAATAGAGTCCTTAAGGGGTTAAATGGCTTGTGGCAAACTGCAAATGGAACTTCTTGTGGCTTGCTTTCAAAACTGCTTTTCTTCTTGCCACTCTTCTATAAGGGCCAGATTTGTGGAGTACACGACTAATAGTTGTCCTGTGGACAGTTTCTCCCATCTGATCTGTGGATCTCTGCAGCTCCTCCAGAGTGAACATGGGCCTCTTGGCTGTTCAGCTTGGCTGGGCTGTCAGTTTAGGTGGATGGCCATGTCTTGGTTGGTTTGCAGTTGTGCCATACTCCTTTCATTTTCGGATGATGGATTGAACAGTGCTCCGTGAGATGTTTAGAGCTTGGGATTAAGGATGAACGAACCAGTTCGGACCAAAAAAAGTTCGGATGGCAGACGAACCTGAATCTTGACAGGTTCGTTTCAGACGAATCCACTAAAACGGGAGGAAGAAAAAGGGTTCTCACATGATCCTGAGAGGAAGTGGGGGAAGGGGCTTTCCCTGATTGGATCCCAGACTGACAGACAGCCTAGATGATCGAATCAGTGCTGCAGCAGGAGGGGAGGTGCCCTGGCAGAACCCGATTCTGTGCTGGGCTGTGATAGAAGGTGGTTGGGTCTTACAGCGTCTGCCGGGAAAATGATCTTAGGGAGTCAGGGAGAGTCAGAAATCAATCTCATTGCCTGGGACAGTAAAAGGAAAGTCTAGGATTTCAAAGAAGAATTGTGTGTGTTGTGTACAATAGAGAGAAGCAGGCAGCTGTGAGAAGGTCACGTCAAAAGCAGCTACCTGAAAGCAAATACTCTCATTTCCCCCCCCCCCTATTTTTACAGAAATCTTATTTTTTTCTGAGGGTCAATAAAATTAAGCAGTATATATATATATATTTTTTTTTTTACTGCAGCAATACACAAGGTGTGGCAGCAATCTACCTGTGTGTATTAAGTTGAAATTGGGCGTCATGCCTCAGTTGCTCGTTTACATATATTCATTGTCCACATAGTTGGAATTAAATTTTTTGGGGGGATTGTAAATGTAATTAAACCAGCATACATATGTGATTACTACAAGATACAAGGTATGGCAGCAATCTACCTGTGTGTTTTAACGTGAAATTGAGCATCGATTATGTATTTTTAGTTTCAGTACGGTCGCAATTTTTTTTTTGGAGGAGGGGTCTTTCAATTCAATTCAAGTAGCATATATACGTGATTAGTGCAGTAATACCCACAATGTGGCAGCAATCTAATTGTGTTTGTGCAAAAGGGGTTTTCCAGGATTTTAATATTGATGACCTATTCTCAGGACAGGTCATCAATATCAGATCGGAGGGCGTCCAACAGCTGGCACTGAGGATAGGTCATCAATATTAAAATCCTGGAGAACCCCTTTAAGTTGAGATTGAGCATCAAGCCTCAGTCGTCCGTTTATGTATTTTCAGTTTCCACATGGTCGCAATTAGATTTTATATATATATTTTTTTTTTGTGGGGGGGGGGGGGGTCATTCAATATAGTTGCGGACAAGAATAGGCATTTTCTGTTAGGGTTGCGGCCATGTGCCGTCCGCAAATTGCGGAACGTACACAGTCTGTTTCTGTGTTTTGCGGAGCTGCAATTTGCGGATTCGCAAAGCACTACGGCCGTCTGAATGGGCCCTTAAAGGGGTTGTGCAGGCAATATATGTTGAGGACCTATCGTCAGGATAGGTCATCCAGTGGCGGATTATAATAGGGGCTTTTGGGTCGGCAGCCCAGGGCCCCATATTTCCAAGGGGCCCCTGGCTGTCAATCCAAAACACCCACTCTCTTAATAGCCTGCAGTGTATTGCCAGTCTTTATTGCCATATTGCCAGGCAAGGCTTAGTGGGACCTGGGTGCGTGGTTTTAAGTTCATCTTTTGAGTGTGGACACATTGTGGCAGGGGGCGTGTCTGGGCTCCTTCCTGCACCTGGGCACCTTACTTGCTCATTTGCTTACCAAATAAACTGGATTTTCAGAGGATAAAAACATCTATTGCTGGAACAAAGGCACATCTTGAAATAAGGTACTAAGTGCTATTAGGCCATGGCTTTACTTCAATATCCTGGTGACAGATTTCCTTTAAAACTCATCTACAGCAGTGAAGAAAAATGGCTGGGTTGTTATGGAAACCTGGAGAAAAACTGTGTATGTGGAGGCTAACGGCCTGCGAGCATCTATTGGCTGATAAGGGTCTATTGGCTAATGTATTTTTTGGGAATATCTAAGGAACGGTACGTCCCAGAGATCTGAGACCCGGTCTAAAACCTTCCCAGACACCTGATGGACCTGTGTGCCAAAATTCGTGATTGTAAATGCGACGGTGCAGATTCCTTTAGCAGACATACATACACACAGGGGCGTAGTGGCTCCTGGGCCCGGTAGCGACTGCTACCTCTGCACTCTCTATAGCTACGCCCATGCATACACACATACACTCAACTTTATATATTAGATAACAGAATAGAGAAAATAGCATAGATATCATGATTTGTCAAAGTACATAATGGCTGTGGTCAGCTTTATATAAGGACAATTAGTCACATGAATTAAACATTCCAAATCACATGATATGACAGAATTGTACATGAAATAAAAGTGAAAATGAACATGGCAATAATACATGAAAATAAAATTAGGTATAATTTCTTCCAAAGGTCGTTACATGTCAATTTGTGTCTGTCTGGTCCTCTGGATCACATGGTAAGTATTGATGGTAGTGAGGTCCCATGGTAGGCATAGATGATGTGTGATATTTAAATATTGTGATATTGTGTCACACTTGTCAAGGAACCATAGGGACTATGATATGGTAGTATATATAAACATGTGATAAACAAAGGTAAGATAAGAATAAGAGATAACAGCATAAATATTACCATCTAAGGGAATATCTGGTGCCGCTGTGGGAAGAGAGTAGGTAGGTATTAGGCAGTCAGCACTCAAAAAAGGTAGGCTAGTCCTCACCAATAATTTCTTAATGTTTGGTGACGATTTCTTCTGTCAGAGACAGGGTACCGCAATGGGGTCCAATGTAGCGCCCCCCTATGCTAACTGTTATATGGCACATTTTGAGGATACGTTCCTTTACTCTGATCCGTCCTTTAATTCTCATGTCACAGTATGCAAACAATATATCGACGATCACTATCCATCATAAACTCCAATACCATCAATTTCCTTGACACAACAGTTATGAAGATCACGACCGATACTCTTACCATACTCTTACCATTAACCTCTATCGTAAACCCACTGATCGTAATAACCTTCAACATTTTTCCGCACCAAACACCAACAAATCCCTTCCGAACTCCCAATTTTAAAGGGGTTTAGACCTATAGTTAAAGGGAACTCCAATTGCCAGGTGAGACTAGCCAAAATGAGACAACGTTTCCTAGAATTTTCCTTCGGTATCTCTTATTTTTATCTTTATTTTTATCTTTTATATTACTTTTTGTCTTATTTTTAACCTTGTTATTTTTATTTTTACAATTTTATTCATTTTAATTTCTATAATTATTTTTTTTCCCATTTTTTCTTTGATTTCTTTTTTTTTCATTCTTATTTTCCTCACTTTCTTTTTTCATTTTTTATCCTTATTTTTTCCATTTTCTCCACATTTTTTTCATTTTATTTTTTATTTTTTCATATGCCTTTCATCTACCCTTGTTGTTTCTTTCTTCTTTTATCCACCTGTGCCTCATTATGATCCGTTTGTTATCCTTTCCTCCATTTCTCCTTATACCCCTTTTCCTATATACCCACTGATATGACAATACGTCCAGTGCTGGCGCTTTCCATAGCACAAACCCCAAATGGAGGCTTGACACGCCCTCCCGCGTGCACGCGCAACTCAGGTAGACGCACGCTTTTTAAAAGGACGCAGCTCCTCTTCACAAGCGGCTCATCCTCCCTGCAGTGCGGATGCACGCTTTTCTTTTTTGAGCGCTGACTGCCTAATACCTACCTACTCTCTTCCCACAGCGGCACCAGATATTCCCTTACATGATAATATTTATGCTGTTATCTCTTATTCTTATCTTACCTCTGTTTATCACATGTTTATATATACTACCATATCATAGTCCCTATAGTTCCTTGACAAGTGTCTCACAATATCACAATATTTAAATAGCACACTATCATCTATGCCAGGGATGGTCAAACTGCGGCCCTCCAGCTGTTATAAAACTACAACTCCCACCATGCGCTGCTGTAGGCCGATAGCTGTAGGCAGTCTGGGCATGCTGGGAGTTGTAGTTTTGCAACAGCTGGAGAGCTTCAGGTTGGCCATCCCTGATCTATGCCTACCATGGGACCTCACTACCATCAATACTTACCATGTGATCCAGTGGATCAGACACAATTGACATGTAACGACCTTTGGAAGAAATTATACCTACTTTTATTTTCACGTATTATTGCCATGTTCATTATCACTTTTAATTTTATTTCACGTACAATTCTGTCATCTCATGTGATTTGGGATATTTAATTTATGTGACTGATTGTCCTTATATATAAAGCTGACCACTGCCATTATGTACTTTGACAAATCCTGGGCAGAAAAGTAGAAGTTCCGGCCACTTGTGCCGCACTAGACGTTGCGGAGTTAATTGATGGCTCCTCTATTCTCCATTGGGACTTCTCAGGCTGTGCCATGGTGTTGTTCCATTCACAGGCCAAAGCTGAAGATGAAGGAGGAGCTCTCAGGGTGGAGCCTTCACTTTCTCGCTCCATAATACAAAGTAGTTCCCTGTGGGCAGGGCCGAATCTTCACGCTGCCAGAGGGGGCGTTCCTCACATTTATGGCGCAGCAAATTTTAGTTTCCCGCTCTTGAGAGGGTGGGCCTCTATTTTTCCCTCCGCTAGTAGGGCGTTGCTCAAAGTAATGGCGCAGTAAACTAATCAAGAAGGCCTCCGGCGGCCATTTTTGCAATAGTCCATTCACTGACAGCAAACAGTGGTGGTAACAGATTTTTTCACTTTTAAAACTGCGATTCTGTAGCAAGTGACTTGTATCATACATCTATGCAATTTTAAGCAGTTCTGCAGCCCAATAATGTGTATAACAAGCAAAAGTATTTCAGTAAAGCAAGTGGGTGTTATTCTCATAAGGCTATGGTGCACAATTGTGGTATCCTGTTCCTTAGGCTCCATTCACACGACCGTATGTTGTCCGCAAAAAACTGAACCGTTTTTTTGCGGATTAGATGCTGTCCCATTCACTTCATTGCACAGCTCAGCAAAAAAAATGAAACACATCCTATACTTGTCAGTGAAAATCAGGACATGACCCTATTGTAGTCTATGGATCAGCAAAAAAACAGAATGCAATCCGTTTTTTTTGCGGACATGATGAACTGTCCGCAAAAAAACGGATCCGTTTTTTTGCGGACAACATACTGTCGTGTGAATGGAGCCTTATAGTTTGCATAAGGCACAGAGGATTTTGATCCTGTTCGTATACAGGTCGTATAAGGCGCAGAGGATTTTGATCCTGTTCGTATACAGGTCCTATAAGGCGCAGAGGATTTTGATCCTGTTCGTATACAGGTCGTATAAGGCACAGAGGATTTTGATCCTGTTCGTATACAGGTCCTATAAGGCGCAGAGGATTTTGATCCTGTTAGTATACAGTTCCTATAAGGCGCAGAGGATTTTGATCCTGTTCGTATACAGGTCGTATAAGGCGCAGAGGATTTTGATCCTGTTCGTATACAGGTCCTATAAGGCGCAGAGGATTTTGATCCTGTTCGTATACAGGTCGTATAAGGCACAGAGGATTTTGATCCTGTTCGTATACAGGTCCTATAAGGCGCAGAGGATTTTAAACCTGTTAGTATACAGTTCCTATAAGGCGCAGAGGATTTTGATCCTGTTCGTATACAGGTCGTATAAGGCGCAGAGGATTTTGATCCTGTTCGTATACAGGTCGTATAAGGCGCAGAGGATTTTGATCCTGTTCGTATACAGGTCGTATAAGGTGCAGAGGATTTTAGCAATAGAAAAACTCAGCAGCTCTCATCTTATCTTCTGTGCTGTGAGCACGGATAAAGGTCCTGGACTGTACAAACCCAAGAAGTGCAAAAAAACTTTTTTTAAATCCAGCTCTTTACAGCAAAGTTTCGTTCTTTATTGATGCAACAAGTACAGGTACAGACAGTAAATCCCTTCTACGCGTTTCGGGCTTTAGCATAGCAGCACTTACTCATGACAGGGAAGTTGTGAGTTTGGTTGCAATTTAAAGGGGAGTAGGAGAAGAAAAAAAAACTCCAAAACCCCTTCCATGGCAATCAGACCTCTACAATATGCACAGACAATGGAACAATTAGCTAACATATCAGTAACATTACTATATAAAAACAAATACGCAAGCATGATGCAATTTCAATATTGCAATATCAAATCTTGGCGCTTGTTCAGACCCTTAGGTTGCCTAGTGTCTAGTTGAAAGATCCAGTATGCCTCTCTGTTCAACAGCTTACGTTTGTGGTCACCACCTCTAACTGGGGGAGTAACCCTTTCTATGCCTTGGACAGATAAATATGCAGTAGAGCCTGCATGTAGTACTGCACAGTGTGAACTGACAGCAGATACATTTCGTTTGTCATACAGGGGCACGTCTGATATATGCCTGCGAATCCGTGTTTTCAGTGCGTTAGTTGTACAGCTGTACAGCCCACATACTGGATATTACACCGTGTACAAGTGATTAAATAAATTACATATCTGGTGTTACAATTTAGATATGATCTAATCACAAAATCTTTATTGTTGGCTGTAGATCTAAAGCTCCTGCCAGATTTAATATACCCGCAACATATGCATTTGGTGTGCCCAAAACTAAAACACCCAGGATTATTTAACCATGTCGGTTTAACCTCCTTTCTCTCCTGAAACAGGCTTGGACTAAGCGTATCCCCCAAGTTGGAGCTCTGCGTGCTATATATTTCACTCCTGATGCCACCACCGTAGACCACTCCCTGTCCCCATGCAAAACTGGCAAATATTTCTTGATAATTTTAATAATGTCACTAAATTCCACACTGTATTGTGTAGAAAATAGCTGGATTTTGAAAAAGGTTTTTTGCACAGAGAATTTTAGATCCTGTTTGCATATAGTTCGTATAAGGCGCAGAGGATTTTGAATCCTGTTCGTGATGCCAATTTTCTCGCGACCGGACACCCTAGGGGATGATGTGCGTGAGCGTACTAGTGATGAGGTGCCGAGGATAGCAGTACTCACGGTTAAGCTGTCCCTTGGGGCCGGCGTGCAGTGGATGTGAACAAGGCTGGCATCAGGTTCATGTGTGCCCTTGGGCGATAAAGTCTCAGTGGGCCCCCTTATACAGTGATAAACCTCTGAGTACAGATAATATAGTAGATGTCCCCTGCAGTCCTATGTCACAGCACAGATAATACTAGTGCTAATAATGTGGTAGTGTTACCTGCAGTCCTATGTAAAACTACAGATACCACTAGTGTAGATCATGTGGTAGTGTTACCTGCAGTCCTATGTAAAACTACAGATACCACTAGTGCTGATAATGTGCTAGTGTTATCTGCAGTCCTATGTAAAACCACAGATAACACTACTGTAGATCATGTGGTAGTGTTACCTACGTCCTTAGTGTGCCTCTCTGTGTCTCTACCATGGACTCCATGCTGGGGGCGCTGCCTCCTCTTCCATCTTCTTCTTCCCCCGCACAGAATGTCGTGATGCAGCTGCATCAAGACATAGGAACACTGTGGGCATGGTGATGGTGGCACACACACACAGCTAGGCCTTACCACACTCCAGCCAGGCTCCTCTCCGTACATGAACACACAGGGTCACTAGAGCGGTTACAGAAAGCGGGCGGAGCAGAGTGACTAGTGGGGTGACAGGAGGAGGGGGGAGCAGGGTCATAGTGGGGTGACAGGAGGAGGGGGTGCATGGTCACTAGTGGGGTGACAGGAGGAGGAGGGAGCAGGGTCACTAGTGGGGTGACAGGAGGAGGAGGGAGCAGGGTCACTAGTGAGGTGACAGGAGGAGGGGGAGCAGGGTCACTAGTGGGGTGACAGGAGGAGGAGGGAGCAGGGTCACTAGTGGGGTGACAGGAGGAGGAGGGAGCAGGGTCACTAGTGGGGTCGCAGAAGTAGGAGGGAAGCAGGGTCACTAGTGGGGTGACAGGAGGAGGCGGGAGTAGGGTGACAGGATGAAGGGGAGCAGGGTCACTAGTGAGGTGACAGGAGGAGGGGGGAGCAGGGTCACTAGTTGGGTGACAGGAGGAGGGGGAGCAGAGAACTATGAGACTGGACAGAACCATGATTGGGGGGAGGAGGGAATCACTTACTTGAAGACTGACAGGCCAGACTCCTTAGGTCTCCAGCGGCCCTGTCATGTTTCCTTGGGTCCCTGCAGAGCGCACCATGCTCTCCTTACTACAGCCACCCTGGGAGCCGGCCCTCCTTATACCAGCTCCGCCGGATTCCTCTGCTGCAGGGCCTGCACTCTGGCCAGTGTACTCACGCACGTGCACATGGCGCACTGACGCTCCGCACTCTGCAGAGCTTTTATGATGGCGGCATCACTGTGCAGCGCCAACAACAGTTTGCAAACATTTTTAAAGGCACCTCGTAGAAACCTCGTAGAAATGAGAAGCAGTGGGCCCCGGCACTTGCCCGGGTTTGCCGGGTGGTGGCACCGTTCCTGGATGGGAAGACAGCATGAAATCTTCCGGGGCACTCTCGGTTGCAGAGAACACCAGCCAGATGTTGGTTGAGGTGCCCTTGATGGTACTTGGTGTTTAGGGTGCTTTGGTGGCTGGGCCCCTGTGTTCGTGACGCCAGCACCGTTAGGTGCAAATGCTGAGTGTAGTAGTAGAAATGATGAGGAATCAGTTGTTATCAAACATACTGAACTGAACATTTACTAAATCACTTGTCTTCAGGCAGTCAATTCATTCCTATGTCATAGGTAATGACTCAGAAATAGGCTCATTTGTATTCCTCTTATCAGGTTTAGGCAATTGTCAGTTGAGGACTTCCCTTTAAGGTTGACACTTTACAGGCAAGACTTCTGTAATTATCCCAAGTCCAAACTATAGCACTCTGGTACTAAATATGCTGGTTTCTACTTATCTTGAGCTATCCAATAAGGATCTCCCTCATGGCAGGCATCAGTATTCTGCTTCATTATTTGCAGTAGGCTCTTCTATAAAGGTTTAGGTTTTCACCATGACCCGGAAGGCTTAAATAGTGAAGAAAGATAATTCTGGCCACGAAATTATCCATACGTATCCCAGCACTTCTAGAGTTGCTCTCAGGCACTGGTGCTGGTGAAGTCCATAGGCTCTAATCCTCACTAGGCTTACTGCATAGTTATACATAGACTCACTGTCTGGTGCTTGGTTGCTGTATTGGTCTTCTCCAGGGTTGATCAGGTCCTGGAGGGAAGGTTTTGCAGCTACATCTTGAATAAGGCCTGTTTCTCTCCTCCATACACACTACTCTCATTTTCACTCTACTCTGAAACACCGACTCATTCTTCCTTCTACGTCCTGCTCTAGCACACCCCAAGCTATATAAACAAGTGGCACCAGCACCACCTAGGGGCAAAAGTGAATTGAGATTGCCAGCCCGATAAATAGGAAAAAGCATACATTTAGTACATTGGATAAATACAGAGATTTAAAGTGTCCCTTTCACACAAATGTGGGATGCTGCACTGACATCATCACATGAGCACAGTACTACAGAGCCGCTATCATATAGGAACTGTCATAAATCACTATGATGCAGTCCGTTCAGGTCTGGGGAGCCACGGTCCATACAGGACATGTGGCCAACACAGGCAGAGTTTCCTGGATTCGTCCTAACACTGCCTGAGTATACTATCTGTGAGTGCTGTGTGCAGAATCTCCAGTGTATCCCATGCAGCTTCCTTCTGTTCTCCCCTGCCTCCTGCTTGTAATTACAAATAAGCCAATTTCAATGACTTTTTTTTATTCTTGTAATTGAATGCAATAGAGACAAATACACAGTTATAGATATATTTAAAAGGCACTCCGGGGAGATAGGAGTTTGTCAATGAAGTGTTGGAGAAATCTCTATCTCTGCCGCGTTGCTGATATCCAAATGTCTTCAAAGGTCTTTGTCAAACTAGAGAGAGAAGAAAGGAAAAGTCAATTTAATCAGTTCTCTTTACAGAGGCTTCTATTGCTTCGTCCACATAGTGTTACATTGTAGCACATAGATGTAGCAGAGCTAATTTTGTCTTTCAACTATTTCCGTTATGCACGTGAATGCAGTTTTCACATTATGTGAAAACTGTGAATTCTGACCTGAAATAATGACACCCGAAGCCTGAACTCCTGCCATTACATAGCTACAGTCCACGCACGCACCGGTGATGATATGTGATATGTCATATAGTCATACCTTCCTCCTTTCACGGGCACAACTATACTCCCCACTCCTAGCTGTGGATAGATGTAGAGAACCAATACTACGCCATGGCATTGATGAGTTTCCTGGCAGCTGGGACTTGGGTTACGATGAAGGGTATGTATACTTTTGCAACAAATGTTTTTATTGCTCCAATGCATCTAAAATAAAAACTGGGAGCAACTTTGCAAATAGTCTCAATTACAAATAGCCTGCTTTTTTTGGATACAGCTACTAAGCACAGTTTTTCGTCTCCATGGTTGCAGACTACAAACACACTCTGTGTAGTCTGATCCTGCAGTCACTCCTGTATTTCTCCACGTCCACTGGCCCCCCATATTCTCAATAATCTACAAACAGTATCTAAGAGGGCAGGTGAAAAAGAGCAACATATGATTTCAGGATCAGACTGCACACATAGGTCTGCGCTGGAGCTGTATATGCAAAACGGAAGAGGTCATGTGACCAGGATCTCTCAATACTGCAACCTCAGACTGATACTGGAGTACAGAAGGTATACCATATGTACACATAATAATGTACACTTGGTCTGGTTGAGGTGTGACATTGTTTTGGGAGGTGCTTGCTTTGCCGGATTTCCAATGCTGACAGAGGAACGGAAGCGTCTGTAACCTGCCTCTTTTCCAAACTTGCTGTTCCCCATGCACTAGCAACTAAAGGTATATAAAGAGGGAACAAAATGGACGCCTTCTAGTAAGACATACAGAATAACGGGTACTTACTATGGATGCAGACCACACCATTGCCTTAGGACCCATGGAAAGGGTTGACCTGGTGCTGGACTCCATTACATTTTTCTGTAGCCTCCACTAGAAGGAGCTAAGTGCAAAGAGATTTTACAGCTTTCATTGGGTTAAATGGTACCAGTATAAATTTCTCCACACTGAGCTCCCCCTAGTGGTGGCAGTGGGTAGTTCTATCATGTACTATATAAAGGGAAGCAGAGGATTTAGAGCTACAAGGGGGAGATTTATTAATGTATTCATGCAGGTTGGCTGGAATAAATACATTCAGAATTATGTTGCTCAGAAATAGAGCCATATTAATGAAGCATCTGTTCCACTTTTTTTCCGACACAGAAGTTGGAAAAAGTGCACAATAAGTGACTTTTTTTTTTTAAAAGGATTTTCCAGGATTTTAATATTGTGGTGATGATCTACCCTCAAGATAGGTCATCAATATCAGATTGCCGGGGGTCCGACGCTGATCAGCTGGTTGAGCCTTCCCTTCATTGTTTTCTTGCTCGCTATCCCAGCAGTCAGCAGGTGTAATTACTAGAAGTCCCATTCTCTCCTATACACTTAAATAGGAAGGAGACGTCCCATAGCAGTGAATGGGACGGCTTCTTGTAATTACACCTACTCACCCCTGCGATGTCGACGGCGAGCAGGTAAATAATGAAGGGAAGACAAAGCTCGTACAAGCGCAACCTTCTCTTCAAACAGCTGATTGGCGGGGGTGCTGGATGCCGATCCTGAAGATAGGTAATCAATATTAAAATCCTAGAAAAGCTCTTTAAAGAGGACCTTCCACCAGACCTGACATTATCATATAACTAGCGGGTTGTGTAGGGCATACTGAAGGTATGTTATAGCGTTTACTATGTTTGCCATGTGCTGCTCCGTTCCCCTGCTGTGCCCCTCGTTCTGGTTTCCTGCCCTGTATGCGAATCCATACTATCGGTACAGGGAGGAGGAGACGGCTGCGTTTCTCAGGGGAGGTCTCCTTCTCCCTGGCTGTGAACTGGCCAATGGCAGCAGAGAGCGTGAGAGCCAGGTACAAGAGGAGGCTTGTTTCTATTATTCCCCGGCTATGACGCTGCGATTGGCCAACTCACAGCCAGGGAGAAGGAGACGCCCCCTGAGAAACACGGCCTTCTTCTCCTCCCTGTACCGATGGTATGGATTTACAGAATGAGCAGGAAACCAGAACGGGGGGCACAGCAGGGGGAACAGAGCAGCCCACAGAAAAAGGGGAGCTGTCACCTCTCCCGACATGCCTGTTGTAATACCTTTATACATTCCCCATGTAATAATAATTCTGGAGCATCTAGTCTTATGGCTCTATGTTGTGCCATTCCTTTATTATTTCTACTAGAAGTTATGAATGACTTGCTAGGAGTCTGAAGTAAGGGTACAGAGGGGAGGTAACCAGTTGGGGGAGTGTACATGAAGAGACTCTCTATCCAATCAGTGCTGCGATTTTCAGTCTGTGCAGGTGCACACCCTCAACTGGTTACCTCCGCTCTGTACCCTTACTGCAGACTGCTAGCAATTCATTCATAACTTCTAATAGAAATAATAAAGGAACGGCACAACATAGTCATAAGAATAGAGGCTCCAGAATTGTTATTACTTGGGGGATGCATGAAGTGATTACGACAGACATGTAAGGAGTGGAGACAAGTCCTCTTTAAGTAAAAGATTCCTCCACAATTAAAAAAAAACAACTTACCAGAAATCTCAGCGCGGGCACTATGATGTAAGTGAATGCAGTTATACAGAAGAATTTTTGTTTTACCCTTAGATTGCAACTCAAGATAAAATAGGCGGAAGGTAGATACAAAATAGTTGTGAGATAAGGTCCCTTTACACTGAACAATTTAGGGCTCTTTCACACTAGCGTTTTTGTTTTCCGGCATAGAGATCCGTCGTCGGGTCTCTATGCCGGAAAAATCCTGATCAGGATTATCCCAATGCATTCTGAATGGAGAGAATTCCGTTCAGGATGCATCAGGATGTATTCAGTTCAGGAACGGAACGTTGTTTGGACGGAGAAAATACCGCAGCATGCTGCGCTTTTTGCTCCGGCCAAAAATCCTGAACACTTGCCGCAAGACCGGATCCGGAATTAATGCCCATTGAAAGGCATTAATCCGGATCCGGCCTTAAGCTAAACGTCGTTTCGGCTCATCGCCGTATCCGACGTTTAGCTTTTTCTCAATGGTTACCATGGCAGCCAGAACGCTAAAGTCCTGGTTGCCATGGTAAAGTGTAGTGGGGAGCGAGGGAGCAGTATACTTACCATCCGTGCGGCTCCCGGGGCGCTCCAGAGTGACGTCAGGGCGCCCCACACACATGGATCACGTAATCTGGAGCGCCCCGGGAGCCGCACGGACTGTAAGTATACCGCTCCCCACTACTACTATGGCAACCAGGACTTTAATAGCGTCCTGGCTGCCATAGTAACCTCAAAGCATTTCGAAGACTGATAAGGATCCTGATCAGTCTTCTAATGCTTTCAGGCGACTTGCGTTCTGACGGATCCGGCGGGACGGAAGTGCCTGCCGGATCCTCAAAACGCAAGTGTGAAAGAGGCCTTAATGAGAGGCAGTGAAGGAGACGCTGTATTTACATGCACCGATCTCCTCCGCAGTATGGAGAGGAGTGATCGCTATTGACATCACTTGTCCCCATAGAGTATCATTGTTTGCCGGCAGCAGAGGCTGTTCGATGGAATAGTCTGCAGTCGGCAAACGATTATTTATATGACCACACAAACAATCATATTACCCGATGAACAAGTGATTTGCTCATTCAACGGGTAATCGGCGGCACCTTTACACAGTCAGATAATTGCTAACAAGCGTTCAAATGAATGCTTGTTAGTGATTATCTGGTCAATGTACAGCCAGTGTAAAGGGACCTATAGTTATGAGATAGCTAGATAATGAGATTCAGATAGATGAGATATAGATACACAGATTGATAGACCCATATTATTTGACTATAAGACACAGTTTTCCAAGAAAAAAAAAATCTAAAGTGCCTGCGTCTTATAGTCTGCAGTCAGGGTGATCCAGCAGTACCAGACCTCCCCGATTGCTTGCTAAGGGGCAATTCACCTGGTGCAATTTGCCGGCGGAATTTTTGGGTGGACACCATGCCAAAATTCCACCGGCGGCCACGTAGTGTCTGCTTTCCATTGTTTGCCAGGAGACAGTGCTGTGGACCAGCGGTTTAAAGCTGCAATTGTGCCAGGAAGGGACATGTCCTTTCTTGGTGCAGTGTCCGAATGGATGCCGCTTATAGCAACGGCAGGTGTCCGCTGGCGGCTTGGCTCCATTTAATGGTGCTAAGCAGCGAGCTGGACAGCGGCATCTAAAATTGACAACTACGTCAGAAACTGTGGCAGATTTTGACAGTGTTAAAATCCACCATGCGAACAGGCCCTTAATGATCTGGTAGAGCGTTCATACAGAGCTTTGGTGGATCAGTAAGAAACCAGTGTTCCTGTAAAGTTCTCTGAGTGATCAGTGCAGGCAGGAGAATGAGCGATCATGGAGAGGACTGTGAGAAACACAACCGTCTCCATCCTGAAGGTCCCCAAGCTGCAGGGAAGGAGATGAACGCTCCGACTAACTGCAGCTTGAGGATATTTGATGATGTCATTTGGGAGGGACCAGGAAGTGGGTGTCAGCATAAGAAAGTAATGGCTAAATCCATGTGCGGCAAGGACTTTGATGTCACAGGATCACGTGATATTCGAAGCCTCAACCACAAATTCACTGAGCACCTCACTGAAGACACCAACATTAGGGTTAGTTATTTTTATAGTTTATTAGTAATCTTTATTACCATGCATCATGGGATTTAGCAATTATCCTGAATGATCCTGTGTCCTGAGTTTGCTACAGTCACATAACTTTAGAATCTCACATGACCCTGTGATGTCAGAAGGTCTTTACAGTGCAGGGGATTTAGCCTTTACCGTGCACAGAAATGTCATGGTTTGCCGTTGGGATAGTCCTGAGGGCATAATTCTGGAGGCCCCCTGGTTTTCACCCTTTAACCCCCTGTACAAGGATCTGGACTTCGCTGCAGGGAAACCACCAGGCTGCTTCCCCCTTAGACTAGTCCCGGTGTAGTTGGCAGCTGACCCACAGGACATGCTGCATGGCCCCAGAAGCACAAGCAAGACCATAGCGAATCCAAGGCAAAACACGGTCAGAACCAGACTGAGGACTAACAAGCAAAGAACATGCAAAACCCACAGAACAGATCGCAGATGACAGTTCAGACAAAGCAGAAATATGTGCAGAGACTTAGCTCAGATGAAACTGAGCCAAACTGATACTGATACAATATGGCACAATAGAAAACAGATCCGTTCCCCATTGACTTTTAATGGTGTTCAAGGCGTTTTGGCTATGTTAAAGATAATACAAACGGATCTGTTTTAAACGGATGCAGACGGTTGTATTATCTGAACGGATGCATTTGTGCAGATTCATGACGGATCTGCACCAAATGCAAGTGTGAAAGTAGCCTTAGGGTACTTTCACATTAGCGGCAGAGGAGTCCGCCAGGCTGTTCCGGCGGGTGAACAGCCTGTCTGATCCGTCCTGCCGCTAGTTCATGTGTGCCCCCGGACTTCCGCTTCATCACCATTGACTATAATGTGGGAGGCGGCGGAGTTCCGGTGGCAGCACATGGAGAGAGGCCGCCGGACTAAAAGTACGACATGCAGTACTTTTAGTCCGGCTGCCTCTCGCCGTGCACTGCTGTGCTGCTGCCGGAACTCCGCCCCTGCCCCCCATTATAGTCAATGGGGATGAAGCGCCAGTCCGGGGGCACACGTGAACTAGCGGCAGGATGGATCCGTCAGGCTGTTCCAGCAGGTGAACAGCCTGACGAACTCCCCTGCCGCTAGTGTGAAACTAGTCTTAGAAAGACAGATTAGACAAGAACTAGAACTTGGGAATTCGCTGGCAAACAGAACTAGGACAGAATTCAGACCATACACGGAACAGACTTCACAGAATCCAGACACAGACAAAACGTGCAAAGATCCAACAGAATCTGAAAGCAGAATCTGAGATTGCACAGCCAGGGACACAAAGCAGACTTCCGCATTCCCTCCGAGACATACGGTCCGTGAGCGGGCCATATGTCCCGGAGCGGCAATGATGGTGCGCACAGCATCATAGATTACAATGATGCTGTGAATGTCGGGACGATTGTATGAGTGCGGGACAATAGCCCCATTATTGTAATCTATGATGCTGTGTTCTCCCGTGCGCACGATCAATGTTGCTCCGGGACACATGGCCCGCTCACGGACCGTATATCTCGGAGGGCATACGGTCGTGTGCAAGGGCCCTTAACGAACTCAGTAGTCAAACAGATGCAAACACAAGGCCAGGGAACATTAATTCATGCAGTACTGAACTGAAAAGTGATACAAGCACATTGGCACTAATTCACACCACAAGTAACCGTGGCCAGGACACACAGAACAGTGGCAACATAAACCTCCATTGAACAGAACGGCACGATTCAAACTCACAAGAAGCCAGTGCCTGAGGGCACAGTACAATTGTGACAAGTGAAATGTCAAGAAATGTGAGATTTTATTAAAGATACTAGTGTTACGCTGGCGTCCCGTGTTCTCTGCAGCTCCCCTATCCCAGGCAGGTGTCGCTCCGCTCACTCTGTGTGTATTGGGGCTAACTGCTCAGTCAACGTCTATTCTAGAGTTACTCTTTTCCTCTTGCTCTCTGTCCAGTTGCTGAATAAGCTGCTGATCGGGTCGTGTATTTACACTAGGTTGTTTTTTCTCCCCTTTACCTGAGCTTTAGGTATTATTCTCCTGCTTGCTAGAACTAGTGAAGGTGTGCTTTTCTGTCTGCCTACCTATGTAAGGACTCTGCCTGTTTACCGACTCTAATCCTCTGCTGCCTGTCCTGACCTCAGACTTGATTTACAGATACACGCAAACTCCGCCTGCTCTGACTTCAGATTTGCTTTATGGATACGCACAAACTCCAGGCCGATCCCAGCCTGCCTGTCAAGTATTGTCTGCGCTAGTGCTTTGTGCTAGTGTCTAATACCATTAGATTTAGGGGGCACACAACCAATAAGGAGGAGTGCACAAACTGTTTGAAAATTTTACTCAAATATCCAAAAGGCCCTTTGGATATCTGCACTAGTGTCTGTGACCCCATGAGTCACCAGAACTATTCCAAGAGGTAGCAGCCTGGTTGGTTTCCTGCAGCCAAGTCCAGATCCCTGGGTTAAAGGGCGAATACCAGGGGACTGCCAGGACAACGCCCTTCGGTTTAGCCCAAAGTCAAACCAATGAGTTAGCACAGTGAGTCCATACCCACTACCAGTTACAAAGAGTGTATGTCTGCTATGTATGCAGCAGAGGTGGGTGTGTGTGTATTTATATGTCATCTGTGTATAAATCAAAGTGATTTGTCAGAGGTGTATGCAGCAGGGCTGTGTGCGTCAGCTGTGCCTACAGAAGAGATGTGTGTGTGTATATTGTGTTTGTATGCATGTATAATTTGTGTGCTGCAGAGCTGTGTGTCTAGTGCACTGCTGTGTATGTGAAAAATGCATACAGCAGAGCTGTGTGTGTGTCAGCTATGCATGCAGCAGAGCTGTGTGTATACATTGTGTCTGGGTGTAGATATAATTTATATGCTGCAGAGCTGTGTGTCTAGTGCAGTGTTTCCCAACCAGTGTGCCTCCAGCTGTTGCAAAACTACAACTCCCAGCATGCCCAGACAGCCTTTGGCTGTGCGGGCATGCTGGGAGTTGTAGTTTTGCAACAGCTGGAGGCACACTGGTTGGGAAACACTGGTCTAGTGCACTGCTGTGTATGTGTATGAAATGCATACTGCAGAGTGGTGTCTGTGTAATGCGAGTGCTGTAGAGATGTGTGTTTGTATAAAGTCATGATCATGGAGAGTAAAAAAAATTACCTAAAAAAATCTAGCAGAGCAGGCATGGCAGGACACTACAGAGCAAGTACAAGAGGCACTATTAATGAGGTGACCACATGTGTCATTGCCATTTGTTTTAATGATCAGCAGATGGCAGACTAAGGTTAACAGGAGACAGGGGCAGACTGAGAACGTAAAGTGCCTAAAAGTGGCCCCATATTGTAGGAGAGTTCAAATTGACAAGAGGTGCAACACAAGTAGGCAGGGCCAACAATACCATAGGGCATCACAAAATACCGCCCCAGCAGAACCAATTACCACAGTGCAGCACAAATACTGTCACCTTCGCTGCAGTATTCAACTGTTTCAGCATCGGCGGTGACACAGTGGAGTTCATGAGGACACCTACGACCGCTGGTCAGGTGCATAAGTACCTGATGCTGCTAGCATGAATTAATGCTGAGAGCATCAGCTCATTATGTACCCAGCCGCGACCATGAGGAGGGCTCAGGCGACCCCTTGGATATTAATCAGCCAGGAAATTTTCCTTTACGATTTATGACCAGTCCACCCCTGAGAGGATCTGCCCCAAAACTATTAACCACCTCTGACCCCAAAGTTAGTGAATTTGACCCCTCCAGTTTATTAAACCACCAGGGAAGGTTTAGCAAGAAGAAAAGATTTTCTTTAAAAATTTTCT
This sequence comes from Bufotes viridis, assembly GCA_033119425.1. NCBI lineage: Eukaryota > Metazoa > Chordata > Amphibia > Anura > Bufonidae > Bufotes > Bufotes viridis. The sequence goes on from CM065589.1 coordinate 33,732,347, forward strand.
GCTGTCTAAGGCTACATTCACACGACCGTATGTGTTTTGCGGACAAGAATAGGACATGTTCTATATTTTTTGCGGGGCCGTGGAACGAAAAAACGGATGCGGACAGCCCATTGAAATGAATGGGTGCGCACCCGTTGCGCATTTTAGCAAAACATACGGACATCTGAATGAGCCCCAAGCCTTATAGTCCAGAAGATGAGATAGAATTAGTCATGCAGCTGTAACGTTTTTGTTATCTTTAATTTCTTGATTTTTTTTTTTTTTGTTGACCGTACAGCTTTGTGTTGGAGATGCCACATTTATTACAACACTGACACAGAACCAGTAACCGATAGTGGGAGAACCAGGTTATGTTCATATTTTTAGAGATTACACGTGTGAATGTCTATAGAATTTATTGTTAGTCACCGAAACACATAAAGGACATTAAAATAAAAAAGCTGTAAATTGATGTTACATTTTTAGCCATCATTTTGTGCTGCTTCTTCACAGTGATTTTTTATTTTTTTCATCAGCATTAAAAAAGTACAAAAAATTTAATTAAGGACTGAATTTCCCAACAAGCTCAAGAAGCATTCCTGAGGACACGCCACTCTGTGACACAATTACAAGCCCATTAGTTCATATGCAACAATTAGGGGTTACAATGAATAATAAAAAAATAAAAATAAAGAAAAATAAGATTAAAAAAAAAAAAATACCCCAACAAGCAGTTTTTGTATTTCTATAGTTAAAATGTACATTTCCAGACATGGGTCAGAGTCATGGTCACTGTTTCAGGTCTTGTCCACTCTCTAAGAGCTGAGAAAAATTTTAAAGGGGTTTCAGCAAATCAGTTTTCCATTATACTTTCTGTATCGATTCCTTGTGATCTCTGCTTGCTGTCATTGAATAGAAACCTTTATTATTTAATTCTAGAGGATAAAAATCTGTCCTGGTCATGTGACACGCAGCTCATGACGAACACACCTCTGATTAGTGTACTGAAAGAAAACGCACACCTGCGCGTCTAGTCACATGACCAGGACAGAGTAAACAATTAAGGTTCCTATTGGACAACAGCAAGCAGAGGTCTTGGAAAACCATCAGGAATTGATATACCAATATATTGGAAAATGAAGTAACTTTCCATTAGTTGAAAGCAGTTAGTGACATACACATGGCTGACAATTGGCACACGTGTGACCACCGCTAATTAAAGGGCTATCTCCAGCCAAAATGTAAAATTGTCCATATACCGCATTAGTATTTCAGAAGATGGAGCAGCAGCCAAAATGTAGTAATTATGTTTTATTTAGTTACAAAAGTTATGGTAAAATTGGTATTCAGTTCAAGCGACCATTTTTGTGAATTGATACTTTGTTTCAGGTTTTTGACAAAAAAAAAAACAGGCGACAGAGAAGCGTATTCAAACGTCACCAACCAATATGGCTGCACTTCCTGTTGACGTGTTTTCAAAAATGGCCGCTGCAACAAATCAGAAAAATGATATTCATGGAATTTACCAATATATATCATTACCAAACTTTTGCAGCTGCTTATGCTTCCAATTTACTAATCCATTTTGGGTGAATTATTATTTTTTTAAGGACATCTCTCAGCAAATTTGTGCCTATAAAAACTCTCTAACTGTTGCATGTGCGCTTGGCAGCGGAAGGCATCTGTGTTGGTCCCATGTTCCTATGTGCCCGCATTGCTGAGAAAAATGATGTTTTATTATATGCAAATGAGCCTCTAGGGGCAACGGGGGCGTTACCATTACACCTAGAGGCTCAGCTCCCTCTGCAACTGCAACATTCTCTCCACTTTGATGGATAGGGCCAGGGAGTGAAAACATCAGTGCAGAGCGTGTGGCAGTTGCAGAGAGAGCAGAGCCTCTAGGTGTAATGGTAACGCCCCCGTTGCTCCTAGAGCATCATTTTTCTCAGCAATGCGGGTACATATGAACATGGGACCAACAAAGATGCCTCCAGCTGCCAAGCGCACATGTAACAGGTCAGCCGGTGTCATAGGGACAAAGCTGCTGACAGATGCCCTTTAAGGGGTCACGTCATTGGACTGATACACTTGATTCATATTCATGGTAAGATCTTTACCCGGGGGTGATTGTCAAAGATAAAAACTTTTAGCAGACACTTATAATAAAAATAACAAAAAACAATTTTTAAAATGCAAATTACCATTCCACCAGGAATTATTCTCCATCAATGGAGTAAATTAGTATTACTTAGGAAGCACTTCCTATCAGATTGGACTATAATACTGCATTAATAGACTACTTGAGTGTTGTAAACATAGAAAGTCCTTGATCACTTTAGTACATGTAATAAAAGAGTGGTCACCGTGGCCAAAGTCAAGTGGTTGCTAGGTAACATGAACCCAAACACCCTCAAAAAGTTATGAGGAAGCTGGGGACTTCACTGCTGAAGAGACCTAAGCTGGAGCAGAGACGCTGTGCTCGACTACCCCAGATGACCACTGAAGACCGTTACATGGAGTAGTCGGGCACGTCATTACTACAGCACCAGAAGCATAGACCGCGGGGAGCTCTGCAGTGACAACACGAACAACCAGGGATTGAGTAGGTGGGCAAGGCTAATTTTCCTTAGTTTATTACATTCCCAGCTTTCCACACAATGTTGGGTCCCGCTTAACCCCTTTAATGTAGAACATATAAGGACCCTCAGTGTTTATGCACCTAGTAGCCTAGGGAGTGACAAGGTGCTGCCTACAGATCTTTATACTGTATGTAGGTATACTGTTACTGTCCTGCCTTATCTAGGCCTTCAGCAGAATAACAGAGCTATCATTATATCTCCTGCCCTTTGATTATGAGATGACTCTGCTCAACCTATCCCAGTCTATACAGCAAAACTGCCAAACTGCAGAAAACAGTAAGGCCTCTTCCACACGAACGTGTGCGCCCCGTGCCCGTGCTGCGTGCCGCAAACTGCGGCCCGCAATGCACGGGCACCGACCGTGGGGCAGCCGCAGCGGATCGCGGACCCATTCACTCGAATGGGTCCGCAATCTGCCCGTTCCACAAAAAGATAGGACATGTTCTATCTTTTTGCGGGACGGAAGTACGGAACGGAACACCATGGAAGCACTCCGTAGTGCTTTCGTAGTGTTCCGTTCCGTCATTCCATTCTGTATCTCCGGATTTGCGGACCCATTGAAATGAATAGGTCCGCATCCGTGATGCGGAATGGTGCCCGTGCATTGCTGGCCTCAATTTGCACGGGCCGCACACGTTCGTGTGCAAAAGGCCTAAGTGTGAGGACAGAAAATCTTTTTTAAAATGTTTATAATAAACCCAGATTTACCCAGTAAGTCATCACCTGGTGATATGGGCTCTTTGGCAGTATTAGGGCCGGCCCCTGTGGTAGTTTTGCTACTAGATTTTTAGAGGCATATTCCAAAATGCCTGTATAAAACTAAGGCACCCATCAACAAACCATCCACATCCACACTACAATAATGTAAGCAGATGAAGAGATGAACCAAATATGAAGAGCTAACTTGTGGATATCATGTCAGCGAATAGCAGGCCTAGAATAGAGTTTGATGTCGGTGACTTCTGACATTAAGATGGATGGCAAGGAGAACAAAATAGAGCACCCTCAGGTAAATCAAGCTGGGCCTTCCACTTGGAGCCCCAAGTGACTACCCTGAAACTTCATGTTATTCAAAACATCTCATGAGAAAGACTCAACTTGTTGGAAAATACCATTATACCAGAGCAGAAGAGAATGTGGACAACCAACAACAAGATGGATGGAGACTCAAGAAAAGCAGAGGACATCTCGACACCAGGGAATCTAGGTACACTGCATGAAGTTACAAAAAGGGATTGTTTCTATACAAAATCAGCATTACTCGCTGTGTCTGGTATTGCAGTTTAGCTCCTTTTATTTGAATGAGGCCCAGCTGCAGTACCAGACACAGCCAATGGACAGGGGTGGCGCTGGAAAAATAACCACACACCCGTTTTCTAATTTCAGACAACCCCTTTAGAACTTGTGCTCACTGGTACACGATTTCTTCCCTGAGCTTTCCTTATAGCACTTATAAAGTATTTCTTGTTGCTGCCCTTTAACCCCCTTGCTTTGATTGATTTACTTTTTTTTTTAATAAATAAAATAAACTAAAAACAAGTCGGTGCAGCGTGGCATAGGAAATCTATAGCAGAGGTAAAAAAACATTATTTGTGACCACTTCAGTACTTATAGATACATGTAAAGACATAGTGGTCACCCAGGCAGGAAGTCAGCTGGGTAAAAAAAAGACAAGCTGCAGATTCTATAAAGAAATGTAAAAACAACTGTCATGTGGTTACTGCCTGAGAATATTTTGCTGTTTTGCAGTCTATAACAGCATTTTTCAAAAGAACATTAATTTTTCTTCATCTTTTTTGGAAATGTGATAAAGCGAAATTTTTTAAAATTCTAAGATTTCATTACAAAAATATCTGCACCTAGATTACCTTTGGTCATGTGAAATATATACAGATGTCAATATCGTGTCTGTTTATTGGTAAATCCTATGACTGGGGCCTATGGACTCTATTCCCAGTGATATTCCCTGGGAATACGGGATTTAGGGCTCATACACACAAACTTCCGTGTTTTTTTTTTTGCGGATAGTATGCGGAACCATTCATTTCAATGGGTCCGAAAAAAACCCCAAAAAAACAGAAGTTACTCTGTGTGCATTCCGTTTCCGTAAGTCCGTTTGGCAAAAAAATAGAACACGTCCTATTATTGTCCGCATTACGGACAAGGATAGGACTCTTCTATTAGGGGCCAGCGGTTCTGTTCCTCAAAATACGGAATGCACATGGACATCATCCGCATTTTTGCGGATCCGCATACGGTCGTGTATGTATGAGCCCCAGTGACACTTTCTGGGATGTAAGCAGCGTGCTGATTGTAAACTTCGATAATATTTTGTTAAAAACACCATTATAAAAGGTTGCATTACATAAAAAAATTTTTTTTAAAAAAATTCAGTTTTCTACAGATACAGCGCCATTCTTCATTATGGGCCGTGTCTGAAACTGAAGTTTGGCCCTGACAGCCCATGATCAAGGCTGGTACTCTGAGGGGTTAAAAAAAGCTAACTCAGAGTATAAAGGTGCAGCTGACATCATGGCACCACAATAAAAACATAGCGGAAAATATATTAAAATATGCAAAATATATAGATGATGCAATGAGCTGCTCCAGAAATGTGTCCCTTTCAGGCTGGTAGGATGTGGAGGGGTTAGAAAGCAGGAATGTAGGAGAGGCATCTCTCTGTACAAGGCACAGAAAGATGGACACGTTCTTGCATAAGTGAAGTGAAATTTGTGTATGAGGTATTGAACAAAGCTTTGTACTGAGCTCCTAGGAGTCAGAACATTTTATGGGGTTTTGATGCGTACTCAGGCCAGTCGTAGACATCGGGTAGGAAAGAGTCATAGTCCGTGCTCCATACTTTAGAGCGAACGTATGTGTTCTTATCCAGGGGCTCAGGGTACTGGAAGGCCATGCCATTTCGATATACAAATTCCATCACCTGGAAGGGAAATGTACAATGGTTAAAATATAAATATACTTAAAAACATACACTACTCACAAAAAGTTAGGAATATTTGGCTTTCAGGTGAAATTTATGAAAAACGTAAAAAGTTCCCGCTCCAGTGATATTATATCATGAAAGTAGGACATTTAAGTAGAAGCAGCAATGGCGATTTCCGCATCTCAAATAATTTATTGTAACAAAAGCCAACACCAGTGCTGGGTATACCGCCACAAATATGTCAGTGTCTCAAGAACTTGTCATGCGGCCTTGAGCATTAATTACAGCTTGACAATGACGTCTCCTGTCGTTCACAAGTCGACTTATTGTCTGCTGAGGCATGGCATCCGACTCTTCTTGAAGGTCCACCCTCAGGTCATTGAGGTTCTGGGGTACAGAGTTACGAGCCTTTACATGGTGACTCAGCTGATCCCATAGGTTTTCAATAGGATTCAGGTCTGGAGAAAGTGCAGGCCACTCCATTTGAGGTACCTCAGTCTCCAGCAGCTGTTTCCTAATGATGCGACCTCGATGAGCTGGCACATTGTCCTCCATGAAGATGAAATTAGGCCTGTGTTGTTCATACAGGGGAACAATGACTGGATTAATGACGTTATTTATGTAGTATGGGCTTGTCACTGTACCATTCACACACTGTAGGGCAGTTCTGTACTGACTAGACATACCTGCCCACACTTTAACGCCACCGCCACCACCAAAGGCTGGTTTGGTGACAACAGTAGCTGATGCATAGCGCTCTCCTTAACGTCTCCAATATCATTGTCGGCCATCATTTCTGCTCGGCGTGAATCAACTTTCATCAGTGAACAGCACTGAGGTCCACTGGTCCCTCGTCCAATGTAGATGCTCCCTGAACCATGCAAGACGGTGACGCCTGTGCCTGGTGGTGTGGTCAGGTACCCTTGCAGGTCAGCTAGCACACAGACTATGCTGATGTAAGGGGTTTCGAATGGTCTGACGTGACACTTGGGTGCCTCTCACCTCCCTTAGATTTGCCTGGAGTTGTGTGGCATTCATCATCCAGTTCCACAGGGCATTGTTAATAATGAAGCGGTTATCAGTGTGGGATGTGACCAAAGGACACCCACTTCTCTGCCTTTCTGTGACTCTTCCAGTCTCTCTGTATATCTGATACAACCCTCTGATGACACTGTGACACTCTAAGCTCAGTGGCCACTTCCGTCTGAGAACATCCTGCTTGAAGCCTCGCAATGGTGAGGTACTGTTGATCAATTGTTAGGCGTCATCTTGGTCTCATGATGTCAAAATGTGAACAGCATGATGAGGAGGACTGTTTAAATACTAATTTTAAGGTCTCATGCACACTTTTTGCGGCTCGGGTGTGGACCCATTCACTTCAATGGGGCAGCAAATGATGCGGACAGCACTCAGTGTGCTGTCTGCATCCGTTGCTCCGTTCCGCAAAAAAAAATATAACATGTCCTATTCTTTTCCGTTTTGCGGACAAGAATAGGCATCTCTATAATAGGCTGCCTGTTCCGTAAACTGCGGAAGGCACACAGGCAGCTTACGTGTTTTGCGGATTCGCAATTTGCAGACCGCAAAAAAGCAGAACGGTCGTGTGGATGAGGCCTAATTGAACCAGGAAATTTATTGGGAAATTCATGGATCAAACACCTGTTGTGAACTTTGCCATTAAGCTCCTTGTTAGAAAACAGCAAGTTGTGCAAAAAGTACTGAAACATTGAACAGTTGGACATGTGCATCAAAAGTTTAAAGAAGGTCACATTAAGTTCACCTGTAAAGGTAATTAGACATTTTAGGTTCATCCTGAAATTTCACCCACAAGCCAAATATCCCTAACTTTTTTATGACTAGTGTATACATCATGTATTATACTGCAGAGCTGTACTCACTATTCTGCTGGTGCAGTCACTGTGTACATACATTACTTATCCTGTACTGATCCCGAGTTACATCATGTATTATACTGCAGAGCTGTACTCACTATTCTGCTGGTGCAGTCACTGTGTACATACATTACTTATCCTGTACTGATCCTGAGTTACATCCTGTATTATACTCCAGAGCTGCACTCACTACTCTGCTGGTGGAGTCACTGTGCACATACATTATTTATCCTGTACGGATCCTGAGTTACATCCTGTATCATACTCCAGAGCTGTATGTTTTTTATTACATGACTCTACAGCAACTGTTGTAAGCTCTATGCAGACACTGAATCAGCAGAGAATGCTTGTAGATTACAGCTCTAAAGCCTGCAGAATTGTGAATGCAGCTCTGCAGTATACTGCAGTAACTCAGGATAAGTAATGTAATATATTTTCAGTGACTTAGAAAGGGTTGTCTGCTTTTCTAGTATTGATGACTGCCCGTACTCCCCTGATCAGCTGTTTGAAGCGTTCTCTTCTCCTTCTACCTGCTTGCTGACAACATTGCAGTGACATGCAGGTGTAACAGTAGCGGACCCAACTGCAGACAGTGGCGGGCCCCTCTGCAGACATGACGTACAGTACAGGGCCCATGTGCCGACATGATGGTTCACGATGACGTGTACCATTTTGCAAAATTTCATTTGGCAATTCAGCAAAAAAAAAAAAAAAAAAAAAAAAAAAAAAAGGACATCACCAGCCACAAAACAGGTGAATTAATTGAATTAATTTGATTAATCTCCCAGCCCAGTCCCTATATCTGCATTGGTTTCTCGTCAGATTTAAAATAAAATAAAAAAAAACAAAAACCGGAACAGTAATTGGTTTCCAAAAAAAATAAGACCCAGCGGTGCTGATGAATATGCTGAAAAATTACGCAGGTCCCTCAATAATAAATCTATATGAGCAATGAGCTCCCCCTAGTGGCAGATGCAAAAGCCAAAATTTTATCATCTAAAACTATGTCAATACAAGCCTAAATGTAAAAACGTAGCAGCCCCTTCTATGCCTTTGAGCTTGACAAATAGGAGACATTCGGAAACGATAGCTTCCAAAGAGATAATGACCTACTGTTACCCAGGAAAACAGCAGGGGATAATATTGTACCTACTTTGATAGCGATATATATGGAGACCTCTCTGATGTTGGACAGCGGTGGGTACAGACGCCCTTGAGCCAGCTCTTCAGCAGTTAACTGTTCTGCGAGAGCCTGGAAAGAACAATTAGCAGACAAGACCCGGAAATGGATTATAATCGGTTATAGTGTTTAGAACGTCTCTATACATGTAGGTGATTGCATCTATTGTTCCCTGTTATCAGCCAAGGAGAAGCCGACTGCAAAATTCCTGCCCCCGATGATCACAGGTTATGTCATAGGTCGTGCAGAGACCCCTGGACCATGCACAAAGCAACTAGCAGCAATGGCCGCTCATAAGGACCGCACCAAGGCACAAGACATTCGAGGCACCAGGGCCACGGAACATTCAGAAACTTCAGAACTAATGGAGTCCAAAGTTTTTTACACTTCTAGAAACTCTGTATTCTTGGATAGTCCTGTTCCTGGAGGAATTGACTCATTTCGTTATCTGTAGGCAGATAAAAAGTGCTGTTTAAAGGGATTTTCCCATCATAAAAGTGACAGCCAAGATATGCCATCACTTTACAATGGGTGGAAGCCTGATTTCTCGGAATCCTGATGATCCTGGCAATGATGGGGCCATCACTGGAAGTGTGCTGTAGTTCCTTGCATGGTGGCACTCCTGGCCACCTAAGGCAAAGGGAATGCAGTGTAGCAGCCTTTTCACCCTAATGGTAAGAGGGGGTCCCAACAGTTTGACCCCCAACTTTCACAAAACAACAGCATATCCTAAGCGATACGCCATTACTTTTTAAAATGCAAAGTATTTCAAGGGGTCTTCCAGAACTATTCCGGTTGTTAGAAGTTATCCCCTCTCCACAGGTTTGGGGATAACTATTAGATCGAGTGGTCCTACTGCTGGGACCCCCACAGTCACAAGAATGGGGGCCCCCGTACCCCCTGTAGCTGCCCTGTAAATTAACGGAGCAGCCAGTCGCACATGCGCGCGGCTGCTCTATTCATTTCTATGCAAGTTCCGGAGATAGCGGAGTACATTGCTCACCTATCCCCGGAAAGCCCATAGAAATGAATGGAGCAGCCACGCGCATGTGCTCTGTTTATTTCAGAGGGGATGCAGGGGATACGGGTCCCCCGTTCTCGTTATCATGGGGGGTCCCAGCGGTGGGAACCTCACTGATTTAATAGTTATCCCCTATCCTGTGGATAAGGGATAGCTTCAAACAACTGGAATACCCCTTTAAAGGGGTTCTCCCATAAAATACTGCAATATACATGCAATGGAAATAGTGTTCCTTTATTATGCACATTACATTTTCCTCTCTGGTGGTGCCCCCTGCTGTTTCTCCTGTGGAGGACCAACATGCTCAATAGCTTCTCTAATGGATCTCATCCTAAAGTGGTCCAGGCCCCTTTCAATAATTTGTCCCTACTTGTAAATTCTTATGAATATAAGCTCTCTCTCTTTAGACAGTGGATATGGAAATTGGGGAGGGGGCATTAGATACCATAGTGCTATTTATTAGTGGAATCCCTCTGGCTGTGTGTGAGGGGCTATTTTTATATGCAGGGTAGGAAGGTGTTAACAAGAGCATGATGGTCACATGGGATGAGCTGCTGCTCACCCACAGAAAGGGAAGAGACCAGAACTGCAGAGAGGTGAGTAAAGAAGCTAAAAAGGCTGAGCAGTACACTGGAGAGCTTTTTTGTTTTTTGGTACTGATCTAGTTAAAATAAGTGTGCATTACTCTAGATATTTTATTTTTAAATTCTGGAGATAACCTATCCTTAGAATATCTTGTCAATTCCTGATTAGTGTCAGTCTGATATCCTGCAGCCCCATGATCCGCTATTTGAAGGGGCTGCACTCAGACCAAGCACAGTGCCGCACACTGAACAGTGGCCGTGCTCGGTTACTGCAGCACAGTCCCATTTACTTGACTAAGTCTGAGCGTCGCAAAGGCCGTGTGACCAATGGACCTGATGTCAAAGACTGAGGAGGAGGCTACAGCGCTTGGCCAAGTACCGTTGCTCCTTCCAAGAGCTGATTGGTGGGAATTCTGGGACTCCCACCAATCAGAAGTTGGTAGCCTATTCTGAGGATAGGTCATTAATATATTAAAGGGTATTCCCATCGCTAGGATATGCCATCAATGCAAGATAGGTGCAGGTCCCAGAGGTGGGACCTGCACCTATCTCCAGAAAAGGTCCCTGAGTGAAAGAGAGCGCATTGCATAAGCACGGCCACCCTCCATTCACCGCTATGGGAGTTCAGAAAATAGTCTAGTGCTGGCTGTGCTATCTCCAGCACTCCCATAGCGGTGAATAGTGCATTGACCATGCATCCGTGATGCACTCTCCATTGCTATATTTGGAACTCCCACTAGCTCTCCATCAGTTCAGGGGCCCTGTTCTGGAGATAGAAGGGGTTCCTAGAGGTGGGACGCCACACCTATTTGACATTGATGGCGTATTCTAGTGATAGGCTATCAATGTCTGAGATGGGCAAACCCCTTTAAGGGTTTATGTACACGACTGTATGCATTTTGCGATCCGCAAAACGCGGATCCGCAAAGAATACTGATGACGTCAGTGTGACATCCGTATTACATCAATTTTTTTTTTGCGGAATTAACGGACAAGAATAGGACATGTTTTATCTTTTTTGCGTAACGGCCATGCGGACATACATAAATGGAATGCACACAGTCATTTCCATTTTTTTTTTGCGGCCCCATTGAAATGAATGGTTCTGCATATGGGCCACACAAAAACTGAACGGACACGGAAAGAAAATACGTTTGTGCGCATGAGCCGTAAGTCTCAGGAAAGCTCTTTAATGAAAAGGTGAAAACTATACTATCCCAGATTTTGGATTTCCGAGTTTAGGACACTTTGGCGACTACCCTTGTGAGAGCTGTGATGCGAGCCATATTGGTTGTCACCCAGCACGAGGATTTCATAACACTACACAATCTCACCTTTGCAGCTTCAAGGAAGACGCGATCACTTATGTGACGGACTCCGCTCAGGATAACCGCCAGAGCGACACCTGGTGATAAGGGTATAACATCATTACAATCGCCTAATGTAATCAGAACTTTCCAATATTCTCATTCTTGCTGTCCTGCAAGCCCAGATAATGAGGTCACAGAGCAATTCTTGGGAATATCACAATTTTACTTAGTCTCGTGGAATACTGAGGCATACGATAAAACCACATATTAAATTTTTCCTCACCTGGAAAGATGTAGGCATTGTTTCCCTGTCCTGGCTTAAAGGTACGGCCATCGTTTAAAGTCACTGTATCGAATGGGCTGCCACTGGCAAAGAGACAGCGTCCCTGAAAAATACAAAAATAAAAAAACGTAAAGAAAATTCCTGACATCTTCATTGATAACTTTTTGGTCTTAGGGCGCCATATTGACCACAAACCTCCGTCAAGGTATAGGCTTCGTCTGCCGTGCACTCAGCCTTCGCGGTCGGATTACTAAGAGCGAAGATGATCGGCCTCTCGTTAATTGCACTCATCGCTCTAATAACATCTTCTGTGAAGAGTCGTCCAGCTCCAGCAACTCCTACATAAAAACAGGCAAATATAGTTATGTCCCAAATTCATAACCTGTCCCTGCCGCCACACAACCCTCCTGAAATACTCTGTGCTGTAGAGCCCATTCCCCTTCTCCACACCACGACATTGTCCCTGCCACATACTGTCCTGTCCAAACTAGAGGCCACTGCCTCCTCATAAGTTCACCACACTCCTCTCCTGAAATACTCTGTGCTGCTCCTACCACCAAGTAACTCTCACGTAACTTCTCCCTTCAGTACGTCTCACGAATATTATCACATGAAAGAAGAGATCGCTGTCCGCATCCCCCAAAATAGAGATCAGAATTATTCTCTCCAGAAATACTCTGTGCTACACGGGTTCCTGTTTCTTCCACTTTGCCTTTTCCCTTCTGTATATCATCACCCCCCCATCACTTGCACCCATTAGTGATATTAGTGATAGGCTACTCTCCTTAAAGCGGACCACACACCTATGATTGCAGTTGGCTTCAGAACATTGACTGCATCCAGAAAGCTTTTCACGGTCTGATCAGGAGGAAGATGTGCAAAAGATTCCTGGTTGCCATCTGCAACTTCTTCACGGCCCTAATGAGTAAAAGAAATTACATACAAACTTCTTAGGCATTTAGGGTTTAAATAATAGGTCAACAATGCACGGTCTTATACTACTACAATACTGTCTGCAATGTACAATAACCACCATAATACTGCTCCTATGAACAGGAACATAAATACCATAATACTGCTCCTATATACAAGGCTAGAAACTAATATAATCCTGCCTCCTATGTACAAGAACACAACTACTATAATACTGCCTCCTATGTGCAGGAATATAACTACTATAATACTGCCTCCTATGTACAAGAATATAACTGCTATAATACTGCTCCTATGTACAAGAATATAACTACTATAATACTACCTCCTATGTACAAGAATATAACTACTATAATACTGCCTCCTATGTACAGGAATATAACTAATATAATACTGCTCCTATGTATGAGAATATAACTACTATAATACTGCCTCCTATGTACAGGAATATAACTACTATAATACTGCCTCCTATGTACAAGAATATAACTACCATAATACTGCCTCCTATGTACAAGAATATAACTACTATAATACTACCTCCTATGTACAAGAATATAACTACTATAATACTGCTCCTATGTACAGGAATATAACTACTATAATACTGCCTCCTATGTACAAGAATATAACTACCATAATACTGCCTCCTATGTACAAGAATATAACTACTATAATACTGTCTCCTATGTACAAGAATATAACTACTATAATACTGCTCCAATGTACAAGAATATAACTACTATAATACTGCCTCCTATGTACAAGAATATAACTACTATAATACTGCTCCTATGTACAAGAATATAACTACTACAATACTGCCTCCTATGTACAGGAATATAACTACTATAATACTGCCTCCTATGTACAGGAATATAACTACTATAATACTGCTCCTATGTACAAGAATATAACTACTACAATACTGCCTCCCATGTAAAAGAATATAACTACTATAATACTGCTATTATGTACAAGAATATGACTACTATAATACTGCCACCATGTACAAGAATATAACTACTATAATACTGCTCCTATGTACAAGAAGATAACTACTATAATACTGCTCCTATGTACAAAAATGTAACTGCTATAATACTGCTCCTACGTTCAAAAATGTAACTACTATAATATTGCCTCCTATGTACAAGAATATAACTGCTATAATACTGCTCCTATGTACAAGAATATAACTACTATAATACTACCTCCTATGTACAAGAATATAACTACTATAATACTGCCTCCTATGTACAGGAATATAACTAATATAATACTGCTCCTATGTATGAGAATATAACTACTATAATACTGCCTCCTATGTACAAGAATATAACTACTATAATACTGTCTCCTATGTACAGGAATATAACTACTATAATACTGCTCCTATGTACAAGAATATAACTACTATAATACTGCCTCCTATGTAAAAGAATATAACTACTATAATACTGCTATTATGTACAAGAATATGACTACTATAATACTGCCACCATGTACAAGAATATAACTACTATAATACTGCTCCTATGTACAAGAAGATAACTACTATAATACTGCTCCTATGTACAAAAATGTAACTGCTATAATACTGCTCCTACGTTCAAAAATGTAACTACTATAATACTGCCTCCTATGTACAAGAATATAACTGCTATAATACTGCTCCTATGTACAAGAATATAACTACTATAATACTGCCTCCTATGTACAAGAATATAACTACTATAATACTACCTCCTGTGTACAAGAATATAACTACTATAATACTGCCTCCTATGTACAGGAATATAACTAATATAATACTGCTCCTATGTATGAGAATATAACTACTATAATACTGCCCTTTATGGTTACATTTGTAGCCTTGAAATAGCCACCATTAGACACTCACCTGCACTAGTAATCCAAACTTGTCAAACATCCAGATCTTTTCTCGTGCGGCTTCTGCTGAAATACCATTCTCCATCATAGCCATGACAATAAGGTTAGCAATGCCCAGAGCAGCCTGCAAAAAGCAAAAACTGAAAAATCACATATTAGCCATAAAAGCAAGCAATTTACAGCATGTCAACCTTACAGGCGATATACAGGGCAAGGCAAAAGGATCACTTGCGGTTCTTCCGCGTGTTCACGAAAACTGGATGTGAGAAGCCGGGAGGTTTCCGAACCCATCACATCTCCTTTTTTCCAAGTCACCAGCAGAAAGTTATCATTGCCTTCCATGTTACACATACACTTATACACATTGCACTTATATCAGTGCTGAGGCTGCAGTAATCACCTGACTTTACTAACAGCCTAAATTTCTGAGTCAGTAAGGTTAAATCTGCTGCTACCATTTTAGCATTTCAACAAAGGAGTCACATATCGTCTTCTGCAAATCCACATTACCGACTGTACACTAACAAATTCCAGATTAATGGAAGTTTTCTTTACACAGACATTTACAATATGTAATATACAATGCTCTATGATTGTACATACGGCATCGAACCATTACAGACCTCTCCTGCCCCAAGGAAGAGAACTCTCTGCTCTGTGATAGGTTTTCCAAGCACCTGCTGCGTTGCGAGGAGTCCAGCCAGCGCCACAGAGGCCGTGCCTGAAGGAACAATATAAAATGCATAAAAAAGGAAACATAAACAGCATTATACTAGTAATTAACACATACCTAAAATAAAAGACATAAAATGTGTATATACTACTAGATTTGCTCCACTACTGGACTAATCTCCAGGAGATCTCTCAGACTCCGGTCATAAATGGTAAGTCCTGCAAGGAGAGCAGCTGCTGCCAGTGACTGGCTGCAGTGGCAACAAACTGGAACTTTACATAGAGGGACCAGAGACAATCAGCAGAGGCCGGAGAACAAGGGAACCGGGACCCAGCTCTGGTGATCAGGTAAGTATCACCAATGCGGGTCCCACCAGTCATAGGTCTGGAAATTAGTGCACAACCTCTTTAATGGGAGCTCTAATATTTATAAGCATTGAGCTCCCCCTTCTGGTGGCAGCAAGTTACAGAAACAATATTAAAATGTTATGGACACCGTTATAATATTTATATTTGTTTTTTTCCAATTGCATGCATTTCGGACTAAAAATCATTTCACCAGTTTTATATAACAAAACTTTGGACAGTTTGGCTTCCAGTACATTATAAAGAAATTCACTTTTATTTTTATGGACACCACTGGACCTTTTTAAATTTCCTCCTTCAACAACTGGGAGGTATGACCTCCTTCTGCATACTGGTCAGTCAGCTGCTCATACCTTGAATGTCGTCATTGAAAGTGCAGTATTTTTCTCGGTATTTTCTCAGGAATCGGAAGGCATTGTGGTTCCCGAAGTCTTCAAACTGGATGAGAGTATTCTGGCCATATCTGGAGAACGCAGCGGGAAGTGTTAGGTGCCGCCATTAGGAGCAGAGACTACACCTAACAAGTTCTAGGTCAGGAAAGTGAGCCGACAACTAATATGGCTGCCTTTACTGGGTAAAATGCAATAAATACAGCACCCACCAAAGGGATCAAGTCCTGGGAACCTAGATGCGCGCCTCCAGAGCTGTATCCAAAAGTCCATTCATATGGCCAGTAGAGAAGAAGAGGCCGCTTCCAGCGATTTGAGTAATAGTGCTTTTTAATCCAAGAAAAGGTAGTACAAGCAACCCAGCTGTGCCACGTTTCGGCCTAAGTGATCAAGCTAAGGTATAGCAGAAACGTGGCACAGCTGGGTTGCTTGTACTACCTTTTCGTGGATTAAAAAGCACTATTACTCAAATCGCTGGAAGCGGCCTCTTCTTTTATACTGCCTTTACTGGGGTTTACTGCATTTTACACTAGACCACCAGGAAACAAAATATTAACCACCATAATATACCCTAAACCACCTGATATTAACCCCATATTTTATACTAGACTGCCAGTGAAACAAAATATTAACCCATTAGGCTACCTGGAATTAATCCCCTAATAAACCCTAGACCACCTGTCATGAACCCCTTATTTTCCACTAGACTGGCAAGAATCAAAATATTAAACCCTTAATAGACCCTAGCCCACCTGCTATTAGCCCCCCCATTTTACACTAGACCACAAGGAAACAAAATAATCCCCCCCTAAAATACCCTAGACAACAGGTATTAACCCCCAAATAGACCCTAGACCACCTGGTATTCACCGCCCTATTATATACTAGACCACCAGGGAACAAAAGTATTAAACATCTAATATATCCTAGGTATTAACTCACAAATATACCCCACACCATCTGGTATTTACCTCCCTATTTTACAGTAGACCATCAGGGAACAAAAGATTAAAGAAACACTCCCACTAAATTTTTTGTTCTCTGGCCCATTAGAAAGGTAAATGATGTAAACTACAGTGAAGGTAACCTTCGCACCAGTGACTGTATTTGTGAGTTATAACCTCCCTTCTGATCCTCGGCTGTTACCATCACTCTGACTCTCTAAATCTCACAGCATCTTATATGTGGACAGAAAGTCAGTTTCTCGATGTGTTCCTATGGAAGCCTCAATGTCAGTCTGATAGGAATGAATAGAGAAGTAACCGACTTCCTGTCCTGTGTCAGATGGAGATCTGAGTGCTGGTCACATGACACAGCTAAGGATCAGAAGGGAGCATTTGATAAGAAGATTACATAATGTATCTTTCTAACATGTTAGAGATTACACATTTTTTATGGGAGTGCTTCTTTAGCCCTGTATTTCAACAGAGACCACCTGGCATTAACCCCCTATTTTACACTAGACCACCAGGGAAACAATTAACACACCAATTCTACTTTAAACCACTAAGAGAAAAACAGACCACCCTAGACCACCAGAGCTAGTGACCCTGACCCCTTCTGCTGACTCCACCAAAGAAGTTTTAATTATTAAGAAATGTTCCGATAGTCCAGGGCATTTTATAGTCTGAAAATACAACTTCTGTAAGAAACAATTACCTATCCGTAACAGCGTCCATGAACTCGTCAATCAGATCGTCATAAAGCTGAGTCCTGTCTCTCTTCTGGTACAGTCCCATGTAAAACGGATCCTTCAGCAGTGTCTATTGATGTAACAATCCAAAAATGTAAGGGTTAATGAGAGATTGCAGGTCCCTGGTACACAAGCAGGAAACATTTAAATAATATGAAATACGCAAGATCTATAAGTAATGTATGTACACAGTGACTGCAGAATAGTGAGTGCAGCTCTGGAGTATAATACAGGATGTAACTCAGGATTAGGGTACTTTCACACTTGCGTTATTCTTTTCCGGCAGAGAGTTCCGTCAAAAGAGCTCTATGCCGGAGAAGAACTGATCAGACATAGCCCCATGCAATCTGAATGGATAGGAATCCGTTCAGTTTGCATCAGTATGCCTTCCGTTCATTCACTGTCAGGCATTTTCGGTGGACATAATACCGCAGCATGCTGCGGTATTATGTCCGTCCAAAATGCCTGATCAGTCACCGGAATGCCGGATCCGGCATTAATTTACATTGACTTGTATTAGTGCCGGATCCGGCATTGCAAAACAACTGAAGGACGGATCCGGGAAAACTGTGAAAAAGACTGCAGGACGGATCCGTCCATCCGCATGACAAGCGGAGGGACGGATCCGTTCTTGCAATGCATTTGTAGATGGATCCACATCCGGATCAGTCTACAAATGCTGTCAGTTGTGACACTAAACGGCGGATCCGGCAGGCAGCTCCTACGATGGAACTGCCTGCCGGATCACACGAACGCAAGTGTGAAAGTACCCTTAGTACAGGATAAGTAATGTATGTACACAGTGACTGCACCAGCAGAATAGTGAGTGCAGCTCTGGAGTATAATACAGGATGTAACTCAGGATCAGTACAGGATATGTAATGTAATGTATGTATAGAGTGACTCCACCAGCAGAATAATGAGCACTGCTCTGGAGTACAATACAGGATGTAACTCAGGATCAGCACAGGATAAGTAACATTTAATACAAGTGGTCCCTCAAGATACAATAGTCTCAGGATACAATATTTTCAATTCAGAATGGTCTTTCCGGTTGCTGTGGCATTTCAGTCTGGGGATCATAGATAGGCCGGCAGTTGACCCCTAAAAAATTAGCAAATTATGGAGCATGCTAGCAATATGCCATCTTTAACAAGAATGTAATCTTACGGGATTATCTGTGCCCACATCGATGACCACCGGGAGACATTTCTGAGGGCGGATACCCGCACAGGCCGTATACAGACACAGCTTTCCTACAGGAATTCCCATTCCATACACCCCGAGGTCCCCAAGGCCCAATATCCTCTCTCCATCTGTTACCACAACTGCCTGCAAGAGAAAAGCAAAGCTCTGCTTTAAGATTGTGTATACAAAGAATAAGAAAGTTGCAGTTTTTTACCATCAGTGTAAGATCTCTGCTTACTGTCTGTGAAAGGAAACATTCTTATTATAACCAGAAGCCAAAAACTCATCCCGACCGAATTCTTCTCTCAGTTGAGAACTTGCTACAATTGTATCAAGTCTAGACAGTCCTAAACTGTCCGGCCTTTAGCCTGATACATTTTACCTGCACTGACACAGTGTAGCAAAAAGTAAAGAGATTTGGGATTATAATGTATTTACCTTTCAGAAGATTGAACAGTCTAGATACAACAGTAGCAAGCTCTCAGCTAAATCCTAGGTCTGTACAAATGACTTTCTTCTGGATATAAATAGAAAGTTACCTTTTACTGACAGCAAACAGTGATCTTGAAAATGGTGAAAAATACACATTTTGCAGTAAATAATGTGTGATTTTTGTAATGCGGTGACTCCTCCTATTAGACAATAATGACTCCATTACCTTAACATCTGTCTCTGGCCAGTTATCCAGGATGGATCTGATATGTCCTTTATCAAAGATGGAAATATACACACCCCTATAGGAAAACATGACGTATAGAAGTATTAGATGAGTTCAAAATCTCCAGCTTCCCTTCACACAGTAATGTACCTGCTACCATTCTGCCTACCACCAGAAGGTGGAGCCAAAGAGCCTACTGCATACATGGCTCTTATTGAATTTAATAATGTCAGTATACAGTAAGTTCTTATGCTCCCCCTAGTGGAGGATGCAGGAATAATTTAATTGTATGGACATGTCAAGGGTAGTAGATTTGGCACGATGTATCAGAAAAGCATTAGTATACAAAAAAAATCCAATCTATTCAGGTCACCTTGAGAAATAATACTATTTGCTAAGATGTGGAATACAAAATTTGGGAAGAAAAAAAAAGTTTTTTCTTCACAAATTCCTTTTAGAAAGCCAAAACATTTTTCTTGCTTCCTTACTTTGGTCTCCGAAAGATATGCCCATATTGTGAGCAGGCCAACCCAACGGTGGGGGTGTACACGATGGGCATCAACCGCTCAATGTCATCCAGTAATATCCTGTAGAAAAGCTTCTCATTTCTCTCCTGGATGCCCATTATGTAGATGTACCTGGAGAGGAAAGGGATAGAATAAGAGTACGCTCAGCAAAAAGGTAAAACATGATTCACACGGTCACAAAGGGCAGGAAACTGGGATAGGAGATCCTACCGAGAACACATTCTGTGCTGAAGAGTCACTTAATATATTTTTATACCGGTTGGAACCCTATTTTACTAATATAACGCTCCAAAACCCATGCACACTTAGAAGTAAATCCGGTTGCACACAGCCACCACTAGAGGGAGCTTACTGCAGACATTTATACTTTTTATCTAATTACCGTATATACTCGAGTATAAGCCGAGTTTTTCAGCACAAAATTTGCGCCGAAAAACACAAATTCGGCTTATACTCGAGTCATATACTCGAGACGGAGTGGGAGGAGAAGCTGGGGGCGGGCATTTGCGGCGGGCGAGCGCAGCATGACTGACTAATGTCACGTGCCTGCCCGGCCTGCTTTATGAATGAAGCAGGCGGCGCAGGCACGTGACGTCAGTCACGCTGCGCCGCTCGCCCGGTCTGCCTGGAGGACTCGGCGGCATGTGAGGAGGTACTTTACAGGAGCGGGGAAGGGGGGCTGTGGATGGAGCTGTTATGGGATGAGGGGGCTGTGGATGGCAGCTGTTATGGGATGAGGGGGCTGTGGATGGAGCTGTTATGGGATGAGGGGGCTGTGGATGGAGCTGTTATGGGATGAGGGGGCTGTGGATGGAGCTGTTATGGGATGAGGGGGCTGTGGATGGAGCTGTTATGGGATGAGGGGGCTGTGGATGGCGCTGCTATGGGATGAGGGGGCTGTGGATGGCACTGTTATGGGATGAGGGGGCTGTGGATGGCACTGTTATGGGATGAGGGGGCTGTGGATGGCACTGTTATGGGATGAGGGGCTGTGGATGGCACTGTTATGGGATGAGGGGGCTGTGGATGGCACTGTTATGGGATGAGGGGGCTGTGGATGCCATCCACAGATCCCCCATAACAGTGCCATCCACAGATACCCCCCATAACAGTGACATCCATTTCCACCTCGGCTTATACTCGAGTCACTTCTTTTCCCAGTTTTTTTAGGGTAAAATTAGGGGGGTCGGCTTATACTCGAGTATATACGGTACTTAATAT
The DNA here is from genome assembly GCA_033119425.1 of Bufotes viridis. Taxonomy (NCBI): domain Eukaryota; kingdom Metazoa; phylum Chordata; class Amphibia; order Anura; family Bufonidae; genus Bufotes; species Bufotes viridis. The sequence goes on from CM065589.1 coordinate 33,753,719, forward strand.
ATGTCTACTAAGGGTATTTGGAGCTGTATAGTGTCAGGAGTTCCACTGTCCTAATATGTGTGTATGTATATATATATATATATATATATATATATATATATATATATACACACACACACACACACACACACACACACACACACACATATATATATATATGAAGAACAACTACAAGGAAAACTCTAGTCGTTACGTTATATTTATCACCTTTCTAGAGGACACCAATGATGATTTTCCTTATGGTCAGTGATCTCCAGCCTACGGCTCTCCAGTGTTTGCAAAATTATCACTCCCATAATGCTGGGAATTGTAGTTTTGCAACAACTGGAGAGTCACAGGTTAAGGGCTCTTCAAAGAGCTCCCAAGACTACCCATTTAGAAAGTTGCAACCTGCACCTACCACTACATAATTTACTGGGGAAACGGTCCAGGTGAACTAGAGTAGTAGTGCAGCAGCGAGTCATATAAATGGGGACAATAATTCTACCAGTGGGGGAGTGGTTGTGAGGGGACAATCATGCTGCCAGTGAGGGTGGGGTTGTCAAGAGACAATAATGTAATGTATTTTGCACTTCATGGGGCTATTTATTTGGCGCTGCTGGAGAGATATTTTGTGCTGTACTGTATTATTTGATACTGCTCGGGTGGCATTTTTGTGCTGCATGGTGGTGTTTACTTGGCGCTGTTGGGGGGATATATTGTCCTGTGGGGTGGAATCAGATGCTGCTGGGAGGCATTTTGAGCTTTATCATGGTACGTGTTGCTGTTGAGGAGGGTAACGTATGTCTCTGAACACGTAGGCATTTTTGTGTTCTACTTTTATTTCCTTTCTTGTATTGATGGCTTACACATAGGGGCATGACCAAGTAAAGTATTGCACTTTGCATTGATAACATGAAGTTTTATTCTGCCAGATTCTGTTCCTGCAACTACCTTGGAGCACCCAGGGCTTCACTGTGAAGTGCTCTCTGTACTGAGCTCCTCCACAAGCTGCAGCATCCAACCAGGAGATCCCTACAGCACTTGTAGGAGTAGAATAAAACTTCATATTCACACTACCCCTGATAATAAAAGCTCCACAAAAGGTATGTTTGTCCTGCTCTTCCCAATCTAGCTTTGTCAGCAGTTTTGCATGGTCAATAACTGCTGAAAGACATCCCCCCTCCCCTCTATTCATTCAGTAGCATACTTTTCCAGTGGGTCTTCCATTTTTCTCAGGTTCTTGTGAAATCTGGCAGCTTGAATGTCCTGGGTCTCGATCTTGGAAGGAAGAAGGCCTTGTAGGCCAAGGATCTGTCTTTCTTGTAAGGTGAAGCCCATTCCCTGAAAAACAATATGGAGTCAACCAAGTAAGAGGGGCTCAGAGCCGATCACAGGCACAGAACTGGTGGCGATTTCTGACAATTTGGGGTAGCAAATCAAATGTTTGATTATTTTACATGAAAAAAGAAGAGGATGGAAAAAACAAAGATGCTGTAAATCATCCATGATGCGGCTATGTACGGCTTGTGACGAGGGACTTATTGGTTCGCCTTCCAATACTATAATTCGGCCCTGCGGCACCACAAACAGTGTTACTAGTACAGATATGGGGGCAGGGGCTGTGAGACCTCAGGAACCTACACACTCTTCTACTGGTATGGACATTAACTGCAGGATGAAAAGGTGGCCATACACATTAGACAAATTTTACCATCCAATGTGTATGCACGTGTCCTGAGCTTCTTATGATAGCGGATTTGGGGGTGAGAAGGGTCAGGCTGATGGATTTTAATATGCCTGATCCTTTTGCTTTTCCGACAGCAGATGTTGGGGGGTAAGAAGGATCAGGCAGCAGTGCTCCAAACTAAAAAACATAACCAAGAGCCATTGGCTCCTAAACAAAAAAAAACAAAAAAAACTTAGGAGCCAAATTAAATTTTTTAGTCGCCAAATTTAAAATGCATATAATTAAGGCCCCTTTCACACTTGCGTTGTTCCTTTCCGTCCTAGAGATCCGTCCTCGGGGCTCTAGGACGGAAAGATACTGATCAGGATCATCCTAATGCATTCTGAATGGAGAGAAATAAGTTCAGGATGCATCAGGATGTCTTCAGTTCAGTATGTGAACGTTTTTTGGACGTTGACAAAACCGCAGCATACTGTGGATTTGTCTCCGTCCAAAAATCCGGAAGACATGCCGTAATGCCGGATCCGGAATTAATGCCCATTGAAGTGCATTAATCCGGATCCGGAATTAAGCTAAAGGTTGTTTCGGCGCATCGCCGGATCTGACGTTTAGCTCTGCACATGCGCAGCAGCAGTTCCGATCAGGGCCCCAGTGTAAGCTGGGGCTCCGATCGGTTACCATGGCAGCCAGGACGCTACTGAAGTCCTGGCTGCCATGGTAAGTACTCCGCAGCAGTGTACTCACCTGCGCTGCGGCCTCCTTTATGACGTCACAGGTCCGGGCGGCGCATTGATCCCGGCGGCCGCAGCGCAGGTAAGTACACTGCTGCGGAGTACTTACCATGGCAGCCAGGACTTCAGTAGCGTCCTGGCTGTCATGGTTACCTGAAAGCATATTGAAGACTGATCAGGATCCTGATCAGTCTTCAAATGCTTTCAGGCGACTTGCGTTCTGACTGAACCGGCGGGACGGAAGTGCCTGCCGGATCCTCAGAACGCAAGTGTGAAAGAGGCCTAAAAAAAGGACTTGGCGGAGAAGATGAGACGCAGGTCCCAGTAGTGAGCCAGCTCTACATGTAGGAGAATACAGAACCACATACCTCTCACATCCAGTGACATCTTCTGGGGGACAAGGTGACTAAAAATGGTGAATTAGTGATTTTTTTTTGTTAAGGCCTTCACCAGAGTCGAAATATTTATTATTATTTTAATAGCTTACACTTTTTTGGATGTGGCGATATGTAATATGTTTATTTTTTATATGTAAAATTGGGAAAGGAGGAGATTTAAACTTTTAGTATTTTGCTTTTTTTACTTTTTATTTAATAACCATTTCCCCCTCAGGGGTTAGAACCTGGGATCTTTTGATCCCTTGCCCTATTCACCTTAATAGAGCTCTATTAGGGTGAATAGGACTTCACACTCTCCCTGCTGCCCTGTATATAGTGCACACAGCAGGAGGGAGCAGACTATGGCAGGCAGGGCTTCAGTAGCGTCCTGGTTGCCATGGTAACTGATCGGAGCCCCAGCAGTGTAATCTGCCACTGCCACCAATGGAGGGGAGGGGACCCTGTGCCCCCCATATAACAATGGGGGGGGGGGAGGGGGCTGTGGCCTTTCATGGGTCCAAAAAATAAGAACTAAGTAGCAGGCTACATAGAGCGGCGCCCAGGGATTTAAGTGCACGTACTATTATTCCTGGGCGCCGCTCAGTTCGCCCGCTGTGGCCCCCGGTATTTTCAACATTCAGAGCAAGGAGGAGGAGACACCAGCGTCTCTTCTTCTCCCTGACGGCAGCGCTGTCCAATCGCAGCTCAGAGCCAGGGAGAAAAAAAACTCCTCCTTGCTCTGAATGTTGAAAATACCGGGGGCCACAGAGGGCGAATGGAGCTGCGCCCAGGAATAATAGTACGTGCACTTAGATCCCTGGGCGCCGCTCTATGTAGCCTGCTACTTAGTTCTTATTTTTTGGACCCATGAAAGGTCCTCTTTAACTCGATTACACAAGTGTCGGCAGCGGTATCACAGACCAGGCCTCAATAAAAGGGCATGCGATTCGCGGCAATTAACCCCTCAGATGTGGCACCTTAGGGGTTAACCGCTGCGGATCACATACCCTGTTATTGATACCGGTTCCCGGGTCTGTGATATCGCTGCCGACACTTGTATTAATATATTTTACATTCATTGGTGGCGCACTGGCCACAGTTCCTCCCCTCCTCCTCGCGGTTATCTCCCCATTGGTGGCAGTGGTGGCCGCGTCACAGTGGGGAGGGAGGGACTCCCTTCTTCTTCTCCACTGTGCTAGTGAAGAAAAAACGGTGCGCGCTGAGAGAGGCTGCGCAGCAGTCCAGTCGCAAATGGCGACAAGACTAAAAAGTATTGTCGCCATCTACAAATTTTAAGGCGCATTGGCAACCGTTCTGGTCGCCATCTGGAGCCGTGGGCTGATAGATTTCAATATGCCTGATCCGTTTGTTCTCCAAAAAGACCAAAGGTGTCTGAATGGCACAGAGGTGTCCGGCAGCAACTTTTTCCCCTCTCCCTAATGAGAACACATGCATGCCTGGTTAAGACCAGCATGCATGTGTATGGAAGGGGGTCAAAAGGAATAGTTGTCGGCCGAATGAGCGTGCTTGACCACCTTAACCTATATAGAATTTGGTCAACTCTGGGAGATTTATCATCTCCCTTGAGAAAGAAAAGGTGCGACCTTTTTAAATGAGACTTTTTGGGGAAAAAAAGCCACAAGTGCCTCTTTTTACACCGCCCTCGCCAGTTTTCCAAAAGGGAAAGGGAAGTGGGCAACAGCAGAGACAAATATCTTCATTTACACCAGTTTTGTGGCGCAAGTGAAGCTCTGAGCAGCCGTAGATTTCAGGTTAGGCGCACGGACTGCTGGAGGATGTGCCTAATTTATGATGAGGGCTGCACCTAGTCATAAATTAGGCGCATCCTCTGGCGCCGCACGGTATATCAAGACCAGTTTAGAAAGCGCCAGTCTTGATTAATCTCCCCCTTAATGTTTTCCCACCGGTGACTGTTTGGGTACATGGTCTGCACTACGTATACAGTCACATACAGGTGATCCGCAGGATAGTCACCTTGTTCGTCCTTGGATTGAGCAGCAGAGCCTTCCCCTTTTCCTTGGTGTGAACGGCGCGGCGGAGCAGAGCACCCGACCTCACTGCAACTCTCAGTCTGGACAGCATGATGGAGACTGAACCTGAAATATGAAAACAAAACGTCAGGCATGGGGGAAGCAAAAGAGGAAAAAGGATCATCTGATAAGATGGAGGAGGACATTACTGAGAGGGGCTCTGCTACAATCGGCGACAGCTAGAGGAGTAGCAGAGCTAACTTTGTTATCTCTTTCTAGCAGGAGTGTGTCTGTACAGTGATAACTCTGTAGGTTTACCGGCAGTCCTATGTAAATCCAGATATACTGCATACAAGGGGTGTGACAAATAGCAAATCCAGCATTGGACACGCTCGGCCCTGCTGCCTCTTTGGAAAAGATATAATTACTGAAAGATTAATATTTAATTACGACTATAATTACCACTGGGGTTGAGTAAGAAGTCACTTTGTCCTCAGTTTATTGCTCCTTTTTGTACTTGGTAAACCCTGCATCGATAATATTCAGGAGGTTTTTGTGAGGTTCTGCAGTGCAGCAGTGTATAAAATGACAAAGGGGTCAAAAGAGGTTCTGCAGCAGCTGGGTGTGTATATTACAGTCGATTACCCCGGTAGGTGGGGAACCTCTTTCTGAAGCACAAGGGGCGCCTCCAGCCAATCATGGATGAGGAGGTTCTGCACAAGCTGCGGGGTGCAGGAAGATACAATGCAGCAGCTGCGCAGTATATTCGAAAAGCATGCTGCTGCAGAACCTCTTTGGAAAGAGAGACCCAGAAGAAGGAATATAAGAGGAGCAGCTGAACAGAAGGTAGAGCTGGCCAAAGAGGTTATATTAATATGTTTTATCACCAGGGGGCGCCACTAGTTGTAGTTTAGTATTATGTATACCAGAGAAGGGTGTGAGAAGTCCCGCTTTGGGGTCACACAGCAGTCTGGTGTGGTACGATGGGTTACCTGTGCCACTCGGGGGAATGCTGGGTTGGCACACTCCCTGTCCTTAGCACTGGATCATACCCGCAGTGCAGTGAGATCATGGTAAGAATATTGTATGGGGGATATTAGAAGAGAGCAGAATGCCCCATCTAAACCCCCATGTACCCCATGAGCACCACTGTTATGGGGCCAATGATACAGAACATCCCCAATGACAGTTCACGGATCCTATAATAAATGCAGAGCGCTCCACCAGCTACGCTCCCATTCATGTCTGGCCTCTGGGAAAGCAGCCAGCAGGTAAACACTGCCCGGCGGAGGGCGGAACTGCGATACACACCCACTGACTGGCAGCGTGCCAGCTACTGAGTAGAAATCACTTATCAGCCCTGCCGCCCAAAGGGGAAATACAATGGAAGACGTCTATCAAAGGGTAATGTCAGGTTGGATGGGCGCCACCACCTCGGCCGTGAACGCAGCACGGGCGCCGCCACCTCGGCCATGAACGCAGAACGGGCGCCGCCACCTCCGCCGTGAACGCAGCACGGGCGCCGCCACCTCCGCCGTGAATGCAGCACGGGCGCCGCCACCTCCGCCGTGAACGCAGCACGGGCGCCGCCACCTCCGCCGTGAACGCAGCACGGGCGCCTCCACCTCCGCCGTGAACGCAGCACGGGCGCCGCCACCTCCGCCGTGAACGCAGAGTCACAACTTGGGGGTGCTCACCGAACATAATTAATAAATTATTCTATAATGAGATTACGAAAAATTGGGAATGTAGTACTGTGGGGTTTTCCATGTCAGAAATTATAGGCTTAGATACACCAGTCCAACTGACAGCATCACACATGATAGATACACAAAATAAAAAGAAGGTATCTCACAGGATAGACTTAGATACACTGGCTCGACAGTATATATCCAGATCCCAACTACAGGTCGTACATTGGATCTACACTTCTGAACACCTCACATCAAGTACATGTACATAAAGACTCATACATGATGACCGTTGTCGGCCGGTGCCCGCAAACAGCAGGTCCGCAATATACAAGCACCGGAACAGAGGTACAGAACCACTACATAGTGCATGCTAGGCCTGCACAATATATCGCGAAAGCAATCGCCATCGCAATTAATCGCCATATCGCAATCTGCTGACCCAAAAATGCTGCAATTATATTACTGTATTTTTCGCTTTATAAGACACACTTTTTCCCCCCCAAAAGTGTGTGTGTGTGTGGGGGGGCAGGATGGCAGTGCGTCTTATAAAGCGATGGTTGACTTTCTACGTGACACTGACACTGTATCTCCGGCCGCTATGCTGCACAGCGCGGCCGGCGATACATCAGTTACAGTGCGGGGAGGGAGGAGGGGCCGGTGGAAAGTCGTTATTTTAATGAACACATGTTCTTATATCTATTTTATTTATCTGTTCTGGGCAGTGCTATTAAGAAAATGGCAAGTTTTGTATTTTGTGCTTTTGCAGTAATGCAAATATGTATTTTATTTTGAAAAACACTGCGCATTTCAGTTCTTGAGTTCAGCATAACTACATTTCAGCATTATCAGTCATCTGTGTGCGCTTTTACCTTGAAAATACAAGCAGATAGAATATCAGATAAAATATCGCATCGCATATCGTTATCGCAATTTTTAGGGCCTTAATCGCAATCTCACAAAATTCCCATATAGTGCAGCCCTAGTGCATGCGCTACTTTTTTGCGGTGCAACCGTCGGCTGCGTACCCCATTCAAGTGAAAGGGTCCTGCTTTTGAAAATGGCAGCCACATGGTCTGTACCCGTGCATTGCGGACTGCAGCACAGGCCCTGCCGCCACATGTTCGTGTACATGTGCCCTAAATAGCATATAATGTACACATCCATAATCACATGCAGGCCACAGAATCCACAGACACACTTTTAAATGGGACACAGCTAGACGACAGATATCTATACGCACTCGTATAACATATATACTTCTATACACATACAGGAAGCACATACGTGATATAGCCGGATCCTGAGGTAAGTGCTCTACGTCCAGGGGTGGCAGAGAGAGAGAGAGAGAGCCCACAAGCTGTACGTAGCCTATATGGTCCTGTGTCTCAGCCTCCTCCATGGACTCCACCCTGTGACCACCTGCCAAGTCGCTGGCCAGGACAATGCTGTCCATCTGCTTCTCCACCAGGTGTCCTTCCCGGCTTTAAAATGCTAAGAAGGGACACAATGGCCTCTGGGCGCACAGAGCTCAATGGGTGAAAACCCTGAATAATACCAGTATACACCATATCTAATTACCAGGTGGGAGCAGGACTGGGGGTCTGGCCGAAGACCATAGTCTCCTGTAACACACGCTGGAAAGGTGGGGGGTGTAAAAAGGGCGGCACAAATGTCAGGACAAAGGCAACAGATGGGGGGAGGGTGAAGAGCTCCTAATATCTGGGGTCAGACGCCTGTCGGAGGTCCATATTACCTCCCCACACAAAGACCCCTGGGGTCGCCCACCCGCTGGCCAGTGTGTAATACATGGTGGCTCCTTGCAGCCGCTAATGCAGAATCCTCCCCCGTTCCCCCATTAGGGGAGCAGCAGCCTTACTGCTCCTTACAGCTCCATGGGGGTCATTTATTAAGGGACTTGAGTGACCAATTTAGTTGACAAAAAAAAATAGTCGCAAGTCCCCTTTTGAACAAAATATTGTCGCATGGCCGTTTTTATGCCGTGTTCGGCAGTATGGCGGGACGATGGCAGAGAGGGGGAGTGGAAAAAGGAGTAAATGGCTTTGGCGCAGCTTTTTCGCCAGTAGAAAGGAATGCACCTAATGCACCTAAGGCTACTTTCACACTTGCGTTGTTAATTCTAGTATTAGGTCCAGCAGAGGAATTTAACGGATCAGTTTTTATTTTGCACATCCGGATGCATCAGGTCCGTTAGGATGTGGTTCTGTGAAATCAAATCGGATCAGTCACTAAATACATTGAAAGTCAATGGGTGACGGATCCGTTTTTTTAGGCTTTTTAAAAAAAACGGATCCGTCACCATTGACTTACATTGTTTTCAGTGCCGGATCCGTTATTTTTTTTCTGTTTTTATGACCGGACACAAAACCGCAGCTTGCAGCGGTTTTCTGTCCGGTCACAAAGCGGAATGCTGCCGGAACGGAAGACGTCCTGATGCATCAGGAACGGATCTCTTTCCATTCAGAGGACTAAACAGAAACGTTTTTTTTTTCTGGTTTGGAGATCCTCTGCCGGATCTCAATACCGGAAAACAACAACGCAAGTGTGAAAGTAGAGTAATTTATGATAAGGCGCGTGCCTCGCCATAAATTAGACGGATCTTAAGGCAGCACAAGGGGGGACTAAGTAAGTGCGCCCCCTTATTGTTCAGGAGCCTCATGGAAAGTGGATACAAAGAGCGTCTCTCTCCCTGGAGGACCCGTCCTTTCCTGTATTACACAGATAACCCACTGATGTGAATAGTCCCTGTGTAATACTTCACTTCCCCTGTGGCGGCGCTGCAGGAAAACTGAGCACCTACATCCTGGTGTCTTTATAGATTGCAGCTGATCGCTGCGCAGGAGGACACTTTGTAACCAGGTTATTGTGACCCTCCTAAGTAGGAGTAGCCCAATGGCAGAGAACCCCTTTAAGGATCCTTAAACCAGACACTTAAAAGACAATCAAATGACTGCAATGTTAGACGACAAACACAAATTGCTGCCAAGCACCAGAACACCCCGATCACACCCCAAGCTGGATATTTATGGTCACGGATGCGGGCCAGTTTAGTAGGCAGCAGGTGGGTTCTTGCGTCACACACCCGGCGTTCTGCATTGTCAGATTTAACCTTTCAAGGGTGACAGGAACAGAAAGCAGCAGCGTCAGGACCCAATGTCAGCGGCTGGATTGACTGAGCCAAATGCAGGCAGGGAGGCCTTTAATAATAGACCAAAGGCGAGTCACATGGAGGCAGCTTCCTGATCAATGAAACCTCACGCAGGATGTTACAGCAAACCGCCACACAGTGCTGCGGGACGTACTGCAACATGTTCTAATAAAAAATATATATATATGTACACAGATAAAGCAGTGTTCATCCTGAGCCTCCTGATTCACACAGCCCTACACAACCAGTGCAAGGGGGTAAAAAGCAACATCTATGACAGATTTGGTGCTGACATATTTAACCCTGCATGTACTGTATATTTTGCATTGAGACTTACAATGTGGTGATCATCCAGCTGTCTGATGCTTCTCCCTCCTGATTGAGCTGGCTGTGTGGGTGAATCAGGAGGCTCAGGATGAACAATGCCTCATGTGAGTGTATAAAGAATAAAAGACAATGCAGCAGCACTCTGCAAACACAAATAAAGTACAATAATGCCATCATTATAGAAAAATTCTGGTGCTAATGCTATGATTATTTAGTAAATTTGAGATTCTTGGCAAATACATTTTGTACAAAATTATTTGGGCCCGTCTGCCACACGTCAAGGCGATCTCTCTAAGACCCCTTTCACACTTGCGCTTTTGCTTTCCGTCCTAGAGTTCCGTCCTTGGGGCTCTAGGACAGAAAGATACTGATCAGGATCATCCCCATGCATTCTGAAGGAGAGAAATCCGTTCAGGATGCATCAGCTTTGTCTCCGTCCAACAATCCGGAAGACAAGCCATAACGCCGGATCCGGAATTAATGCCCATTGAAGTGCATTAATCCGGATCCGGAATTAAGCTAAACGTCGTTTTGGCGCATCGCCGGATCCAACGTTTTGCTCTGCGCATGCGCAGCAGCAGTTCCGTTCGGGGCCCCAGTGTAAGCTGGGGCTCCGATCGGTTACCATGGCAGCCAGGATGCTACTGAAGTCCTGGCTGCCATGGTAAGTACTCTGCAGCAGTGTCTTTTTTTCTTTGTGTTTCTAGCCATGGCAGCGTGCATCTGAGCATTGCGATGTGCTGACTGACCCCCTTTTTTTGCAGTTGTACGTGTATAAAGAATTCCGTACAGAACAATGGATCAACCAGGTAATGCTACTTTCACATTTGCCTTTTCCTTTTGGATCCGTCAGAGGATCATTGGGGTAATTGGTGGTCTGGAGACCCTCTATGAGGACATCACCAAACGGACAAGTCGCTTGTACTTTCTAATCTTTCCGTCCTTACTGTAATGATTTCAGATTTAAGCTGAGCTGTAATACAAAACAGCAACAAATATGAACAAGCTAAGCAGAAGTGTAAAGTACAAGGTATTCAAAGAGGGATGAGGCTGATGCATGACAAAGTCAGCACTGCTGCACCTATAACCTCCTCCTCCTCGTAGTCTCACCTGAATATTGCTCAAGAATCAGGATGTGATGAGAGAGAGAGTCTGAAAATGTGTTCCAGCATTATGGAAAACCTGGAATGGACAGATCTCATCAGAGGTCACATCTGTGGACATCAGCACCAACCAGAAGAATGCAGGACTTACTGGGGACCTACACAGGGTGATATCCAGAGCAAGGACCCAGAGCACAGAGGAAATGAAGCCCTCTGCCGCCCACTGCACCCCCATCCTAACAAGAGGATGAAGAATGGCAGATGGAGACAAGAAAGGGAGGAAGATAATCCGGAGCTAAGGACATTCTACACAACAGCAGTAATAAACGGGATCCTTCAGCTCAGCTGTGCGGTGTATCATAGAGGATCTGTCAGCTCTCCTGTGTGGTGTAGTATAGAGGATCTGTCAGCTCCCCTGTGTGGTGTAGTATAGAGGATCGGTCAGCTCTCCTGTGTGGTGTAGTATAAAGGATCTGTCAGCTCTCCTGTGTGGTGTAGTATAGAGGATCTGTCGGCTCTCCTGTGTGGTGTAGTATAGAGGATCTGTCAGCTCTGCTGTGTGGTGTAGTATAGAGGATCTTTCAGCTCTCCTGTGTGGTGTAGTATAGAGGATCTGTCAGCTCTCCTGTGTGGTGTAGTATAGAGGATCTGTCGGCTCTCCTCTGTGGTGTAGTATAGAGGATCTGTTGGCTCTCCTGTGTGGTGTAGTATAGAGGATCTGTCGGCTCTCCTGTGTGGTGTAGTATAGAGGATCTGTTGGCTCTCCTGTGTGGTGTAGTATAGAGGATCTGTCGGCTCTCCTGTGTGGTGTAGTATAGAGGATCTGTCAGCTCTCCTGTGTGGTGTAGTATAGAGGATCTGTCGGCTCTCCTGTGTGGTGTAGTATAGAGGATCTGTCAGCTCTCCTGTGCGGTGTAGTATAGAGGATCTGTCAGCTCTCCTCTGTGGTGTAGTATAGAGGATCTGTCAGCTCTCCTCTGTGGTGTAGTATAGAGGATCTGTCGGCTCTCCTGTGTGGTGTAGTATAGAGGATCTGTCGGCTCTCCTGTGTGGTGTAGTATAGAGGATCTGTTGGCTCTCCTGTGTGGTGTAGTATAGAGAATCTGTCAGCTCTCCTGTGTGGTGTAGTATAGAGGATCTGTCAGCTCTCCTGTGTGGTGTAGTATAGAGGATCTGTCGGCTCTCCTGTGTGGTGTAGTATAGAGGATCTGTCGGCTCTCCTGTGTGGTGTAGTATAGAGGATCTGTCAGCTCTCCTGTGTGGTGTAGTATAGAGAATCTGTCAGCTCTCCTGTGCGGTGTAGTATAGAGGATCTGTCGGCTCTGCTGTGTGGTGTAGTATAGAGGATCTGTCAGCTCTCCTGTGTGGTGTAGTATAGAGGATCTGTCAGCTCTCCTGTGTGGTGTAGTATAGAGGATCTGTCAGCTCTCCTGTGTGGTGTAGTATAGAGGATCTGTCAGCTCTCCTGTGTGGTGTGGTATAGAGGATCTGTCAGCTCTCCTGTGTGGTGTAGTATAGAGGATCTGTCGGCTCTCCTGTGTGGTGTACTATAGAGGATCTGTCGGCTCTCCTGTGTGGTGTAGTATAGAGGATCTGTCGGCTCTCCTGTGTGGTGTAGTATAGAGGATCTGTCAGCTCTCCTGTGTGGTGTAGTATAGAGGATCTGTCGGCTCTCCTGTGTGGTGTAGTATAGAGGATCTGTCAGCTCTCCTGTGTGGTGTAGTATAGAGGATCTGTCGGCTCTGCTGTGTGGTGTAGTATAGAGGATCTGTCGGCTCTCCCGGTCAGTTTTATACTCGTATTCCTTCGAATTAATAATTTTGGAGTACCTTTTCTTAAAACTGTTTAGCACCATTCCTCTGTTATTCCTCTGGTAATTGTACAGTATGAATAAATTGTCAACTGTGCTTTGCCTGTACACAGCCCGATACCGTCCGTCCACGGCTGTCACACTGCGCAGAGACATGCTATTAAGGCCTCATTCACACGGCCATATGAATGAGTCCGCATCCGTTCCGCAATCTTGCAGAACAGGTGCGGACCCATTCATTTCTATGTGGCTGCAAAAGATGCGGACAGCACACCATATCCGCATCCGTCATTCAGTTCCGTGGCAATCGCGGACAAGAAGAGGCATTTTTATAATGGGCCGCCTGTTCCGTTAATTGCGGAACGCACACGGGCGGCATCTGTGATTTGCGGCCGCATTCACGCGACCACATGCGTGGTTATGTGAATGTCCCTTGACAAGGGGATTGTAACAACCATTGATCAATTCATTCATACATTTCCAGGAGGAATAACAGAGGAAGAGTTCTGTGATGGGAACTAATGTCAGATTCTCAGATGCCGTGTTCGGGGCGCCGCTCCCGCGTCCTTTCTTCTGCTCCTGTGGGGACCCATTTGATAAGCTGAAGAAAGCGATACAAGAGTTAGCACTTAATTTTACCAATTTCCTTAGAAAATTAAAGCTGAAATCTGATTGGTTGATCAGGGAAGCCCCTCCCCTTTTTGTGGGCACTTGTTTTGAAGCCATTGCATAAGTCAGTGCACCCGGTCTCCTAAGGTACAAGCTGCGTATTAAACCTGGATTATCTTATAGCAGTCATGTGACCCTGTGATGTCAGCGCCGACCCATTATTAGCACCCTATAACTATCTGCCGTGGAAAAGCTGGGTGACGACTGTAATGTCACCTTTCCCAGAAAGAAATTCAGCTAAAAACTGACGAGTTACAGACAATCCGATCTATGGGATTAGAAAACACAAACAGTGCCACCCATGTACACAGGCCAGGTCTGGTATTGCAGCCGGGCTTCATTCAAGGAGGACGTTTAGAGACTGGTGCCATGGTCAGGTATTGTATCTGGTGCCCAGTCAATAAAACGCTGCACTACCGGACCTGGCCAATTTATAGGAGTGGCGCTCTTTCTGGTTTTCTAAACTCCCTGTTTTTTTATTTTTTTTTATTTTAGGAGGAAATGTTCTCTAACACAAATTCTTAAAAACCACAACAGGGATGCATCTGGTGAGTAGCCCAACTACTACTCCCCTCGGCCTCTAGTTCCCCATTGTTAGGTGACTTCTTGAGAAACAGCGGTCGGCACCAGAGGAACTTCAGCTTTAAGATGAAAAACATGAAAGCAGAAACATTGCAGAAATAGCAATTCTCACAGACAGCTGCCGGGGCTCCGACTGACTACAGGCCGCCGCAAACAGCAGCCGGGGCTCCGACTGACTACAGGCCGCCGCAAACAGCAGCCGGGGCTCCGACTGACTACAGGCCGCCGCAAACAGCAGCCGGGGCTCCGACTGACTACAGGCCGCCGCAAACAGCAGCCGGGGCTCCGACTGACTACAGGCCGCCGCAAACAGCAGCCGGGGCTCCGACTGACTACAGGCCGCCGCAAACAGCAGCCGGGGCTCCGACTGACTACAGGCCGCCGCGAACAGCAGCCGGGGCTCCGACTGACTACAGGCCGCCACGAACAGCAGCCGGGGCTCCGACTGACTACAGGCCGCCACGAACAGCAGCCGGGGCTCCGACTGACTACAGGCCGCCGCAAACAGCAGCCGGGGCTCCGACTGACTACAGGCCGCAACAAACAGCAGCCGGGGCTCCGACTGACGACAGGCCGCCGCAAACAGCAGCCGGGGCTCCGACTGACTACAGGCCGCCGCAAACAGCAGCCGGGGCTCCGACTGACTACAGGCCGCCGCAAACAGCAGCCGAGGCTCCGACTGACTACAGGCCGCCGCAAACAGCAGCCGAGGCTCCGACTGACTACAGAGCCGCCGCAAACAGCAGCCGGGGCTCCGACTGACTACAGGCCGCCGCAAACAGCAGCCGGGGCTCCGACTGACTACAGGCCGCCGCAAACAGCAGCCGGGGCTCCGACTGACTACAGGCCGCCGCAAACAGCAGCCGGGGCTCCGACTGACTACAGGCCGCCGCAAACAGCAGCCGGGGCTCCGACTGACGACAGGCCGCCGCAAACAGCAGCCGGGGCTCCGACTGACGACAGGCCGCCGCAAACAGCAGCCGGGGCTCCGACTGACTACAGGCCGCCGCAAACAGCAGTTTGCTCTCTACGCCCTCTGGTTGCACAACTATCTATATGAGGAGCAGATGTGCCGGGATAAGCACAAGCAGACGGCAGAACATGTGCAGGATGAGGAAACTGCCTGCATGTGAGGGACTACAAGTCCCAGCATGCCCAGGGTCCACAGGGAGTCTTGGCTGTCGGTGCCAATGTGTGTGCCCGGAGCTGGGCAGCAGCCACTGTGCACCGCAGATGCCATAACCTACATGAGGCCACATAAACAGAACCGAGATGCCACATTATTGTAGAGCTGAGCTTAGATACATCAGCTTGGTAGATTATTGCACATGATGGGCTTAGACACAGGCTCAGCAGTCAGTATCACAATAGATTGGCTTAGATACACTGTTTCTCCAGTCTGTATCGACACTATACACTCTGGTTTAGCGGTCAGTCTCACACATGATGGGCTTAGATACACCATCTCACCAGTCAGTATTACACATAAGGGGTTTAGATACACTGTTTCTCCACACTGCATGGGCTTAGATACACAGTTTCACCAGACAGTATCACAGGTAATGGGCTTAGATACACCGTTTCTCAAGTCAGTATCACAGTATAGACACAGGTTTAGCAGTCAGTATCACACATGATGGGCTTAGATACACTGTTTCACCAGTCAGTATCGCAGGTAATGGGCTTAGATACACTGTTTCACCAGTCAGTATCGCAGGTAATGGGCTTAGATACACTGTTTCACCAGTCAGTATCGCAGGTAATGGGCTTAGATACACTGTTTCACCAGTCAGTATCGCAGGTAATGGGCTTAGATACACCGTTTCTCAAGTCAGTATCACACTATAGACACAGCTTTAGCAGTCAGTATCACACGCCATGGGCTTAGATACACAGTTTCTCCAGTCAGTATCACACTCCGTGGGCTTAGATACACCGTTTCTCAAGTCAGTATCATATTATAGACACAGGTTTAGCAGTCAGTATCACATATGATGGGTTTGGATACACAGCTGTAGCAGTCAGTATCACACTCCATGGGCCTAGATACACAGTTTCCCCAGTCAGTATCACAAGCCATGGGCCTAGATACACGTTCTCCAGTCAGTATCACACAGGATTAGTAGTCAGTATCACACTCCGTGGGCTTAGATACACAGTTTCCCCAGTCAGTATCACACATGATAGGCACACGCTGGGCAGGTCCCCTATCACTGGCCTCCTCCATGCTGGGACTGTTAGTGCCCCAGCACACGAGGCTCCGCGGCGCCCCCTCAGGTGCAGAGCTCGGCCGCCTCTTACCTGCAGCTGTGGGGGTGACAGGAGGACGAGGCCGGGACGGGGCAGCTGCAGCCGCCGGGTGAGAAGCACAGGATGGAACAACAGGGGCGGGGCAGGGGCGGGGCAGGGGGCGGGGCCACAATGCTCGCCGCTGATTGGGGATAATAGGAACCCCGTTATACGTGGGTGGGCTGCAGTTCCACATGCGGCCGCTATATCCTGGCGCTGTAGAGCACCACTGGTTACATAGTAACAGGACAGTGATACATTGTTGCTTTTATTAGGTGTAATTATTACTGGAGCATTGTCCTGTGCTGCTCAGATCAATTATTGAGCTTTCATGGGGCAACAGGGATTTCAGTCAAGGATGGAAGTGTAAACTAGGCCTAAGGAAGTTACGGGGTTGTCTGAGATAATGGGGGCATATTTGTCTGATAGGTGCGGGTCCCACTTTTGGACCCACACCTATTTCCTAAGAGTCCATTCACACGTCCGCAAAATGGATCCGGACTCATTCATTTTCAATGGGGCCTGAAATGATGCAGAAAGTGTGCTGTCCGCATCCGCACTTCCGTTCCGCAAAAAAATAGAACATGTCCTATTCCACAGACACGGACAAGAAAAGACATTTCTATTGAAGTGCTGGCCATGTGCAGACCGCAAAACACTTGTGGACGTGTGAATGGACCCTAAATGGAGCCCTGAAAGTGGTGGAGGGCGCACTGCTCATGCCGATAATGTAGGGATAAATGCCAGGGTCCTTATATATAAAGTGCTGTCCCATATATATCAGGCATTTATCCCTACATTGAGCTGGGGATTGGCCTACCAGGAGGGAAAAAACAGGGAATCCTAGGAAACATTTACCCTCAGTTCACACTTGCGCGTTTTACAGCGCGTTCGAACGCGCTGTAAAACGCATAACCGATGCAAACCTATGCTTTCCTATGGGACTGGTTCACATTTTCGCGTTTTACAGCTCGTTCGAACGCGCTGAAAAACGCCCGACGCATAAACAAGTACTTGAGCTTTTTTTGGGGCGTTTGTCGCGCGTTTTGGCCCATAGACTTCAATAGGAACGCGCAACGCTTGTATTTTGCGCGTTTTTGACACTGAAAACGCGCGTTCGAACGCGCTTTTATGAATTTGCAACACCAGCAATGCACTCTGATTGGCCAAACTTCATATAGACAGGGATATTTGGTCATTGGACAACACTGCAGTCAATCACACAAATGCGCGTAAAACGCGCGTCTTAGAAACGCTCAGGTCTAAACCCAGCGTTAGGGAGGGCTCAGAGGGATTGCCCTTCTCAGGGCGAGTGTTACACTACCTGGGCGTTACAGAACAGCTCAGGCCAAGTAGGGGCGAATAGGGTAAGATACCCGGCTCTGTGACGTGGGACCCCCACATACTGTGTACAACTGAGATGGTAAGAGCGTTTTTTTATTTTTATCGCGCACTGGAACCAATTGCACTATTGTACGCATTGATATATTATAGAAAATATTGGGCTATATTTTATTATGAATAAAATAAAAGTTAAGTATTAACTTTTCCACAAGGCCACCACATGAATGTGAATTGTCACCTGGTTTATCTGGAAAGTTACTGGACACCATCACCACATTAGAAATTGTAACAAAAAGCAATTTATTAAATGAAAAAATATATTGTGCTTTGTGGTAACAAATCGTTTCCCCCCCCCCCCCTAAAATGGCGGCTTTACGTGTTACAAAGTGAAAGTGAGAGGCCCAGGAATGCAATACGACCCATAATGCTGTGCAGCCAACCAATCCACAGATAGCCATCCCCTGTGATGTTACAGCCCTATAAAGGCCTCATCCCATGCGGCCTCCACCATTTCAATGTAAACCGAGCATAGAGAGAAATGTGGCAAGTGCTAGTGACAGTGTTTCATAAAGCTTTTAATTGTAGAATATTGGATAGGGAGAGAGCAGGGACAGTGTAGGGAGATCATAGGAAGAGCATAGGGAGACTGCAGGGACAGTGTAGGGAAAGCATAGGGAGACTGCAGGGACAGTGTAGGGAAAGCATAGGGAGACTGCAGGGACAGTGCAGGCTCAGTGTAATCGCCCTGTGCATCTTTTTCACCTGCTGCGTCATTCATACTTAATTTTTTCTGTTATACATAGACTTTCTGTGCAATTCTATTAGGCCCTGATTCATCAATTGGGTCCAGTTGGGGGAGCGATTTGTCTGGTAATGCCGTCATAGTTCCGACCATAAACGATTGCAATAACGACGCAGACTAATTTTTTCTCTAAAAGAACGTATTAGCTAAAATGAATTTGGCTCAAGTGGGTGGAGTGATTTGTGTGGTTCATTTCGATAACCAGCAACACTCCTCCAGGGAGGCCGTACTGGGCCACCAATTAGGGAGGCCGACATGACGGGTTTTTGGCTTCAGTAGGGGTTATGGGTCAGGATAGGGTTAATGCTAGGACGTTAGGGCAGTTGGAGAGAGGCAGTTGGGAAATAGGGGAGGAGTCTTTTAAAGGCGGGCTGGGTAGGTTATAAAGGCAAGGGTCAGCAGGTGGCCATTTTAATCTGGACGTGGGCCAGTTATCTTACCTGAACGATGCAGGCGGTGGACGAGCTGATCCAGCAGCTGCGTGCAGCTGCTGACTCCAGGGGACCCGATTGGCTGCGGGAGCAGGTCTCTTCCGTCTTGCAGGGGGCGGCGGTGAGTAATGTCAGCTCACCGCCACCAGCTAGACGGCCGCGGCGGACACGTCCGCCGGCGCGCCTGAGCCCTGACATGGCCCCCAGGTCCAGGCGCCGAGTGCGGAGCCCCTCAAGGGACCCTTCGCGCCGGGAGGGAAGAGCCCCACACACTACCACCTCCTCCCGGCGCGGGAGGAATCCAAATGCTAGGCGCGGACCACTGCCGGGTGGGAGGGATCTCCCCTCACCCTCTACTAACAGGAACTCTGGACCGGGAGCGGCGGGTCCCCTTATTCCCGGGGAGGCCGCCCAGCCTGGGAGAGGCAGCTCGCCCGACGCGGCTGTGCACCAAGAGGACGAGATCGTGCACAGGCCGCCAGCACAGCCTCACGGTGGCGACGATGCAGACGGCCCCTCTTCGCCGGCTTCCACATCCAGCCTGCCCCGGGCTGGGATGTCATCTGCAGCAGGAACGGCACACCGACATGAGGAGCTACAGGAATCAGGAGC
Organism: Bufotes viridis; assembly: GCA_033119425.1. Classification (NCBI taxonomy): domain Eukaryota; kingdom Metazoa; phylum Chordata; class Amphibia; order Anura; family Bufonidae; genus Bufotes; species Bufotes viridis. Next base: position 33,773,316 of record CM065589.1, read on the forward strand.
TTCAGCTGCGGGGTCCACAGCCCCCCGGCAGCAAGGTGAGGCCCTACAAGGGGGGCAGAATCTCACTAGCTTACTACAAGGTGGAATGGGGGTGACACAAGGGGATTTAGGCAGGGGTTTGGGACAATTGCTTAGTACATTAGCAGGGTGGGTGTCTGGGGTGAGGGCACCCGAATTGTCACCAGTTGCTGCTTGGGGGGTACAGCCGGCCAGCGGGGTGTCTGGGGGACCTGGGGTGGATAGTACGGAGGGCGCAGGAGCGCATGGAAGTGCTAATAGGGGAGGCTCTGCGGGAGATGTGCCTGGTGCGGCGGTAATGGCAGGTCACAGGGCATCTGCGGTTGGTGGCGCAGGGGGGGCTGGGGTCACAGGTGCGGCGGCGAGAAGGTCGGGAGAGGTAGCATCGGTGCAGACGCAAGCGGGGGGCGAGGAGGACAGGCCCAGAGTTGACGATACAGCCAGGGGTGAGGTTTACGTCTGCTTTGAAGGGCCCTCGGTGCCCATTTGAAGCAAGAAGTGCGGGATCGTATATGGAAGGGGAGTACGTGGAAATTTTTCATTACTCCCCCTGGAAAGATTTAATTTAGATCGGAGTAAAAAGGAGGAAGGAAAAAAGGATGATGATGAGAAGCGTCGTTTTCGTTTAATCCCGCGCACTTTCCCTAACTGGCTACAAGCTTTTGCTATTCTAGCCAGCGTCATTGGTGAAAAAAAGCCTGAATGCTGTTCGGCTTTGTTTTGCTATATGGATACCATAGGGGAAGCCTACCGGGTTTATGGGGGTACGGGATGGCTGCGCTACGACGAGCAATTCAGGCAGAGGATGGCGGTTCGCAGCAACATCAGATGGGATCATAAGGACATTGGGCTCTGGATGCGAGTGATGGCGCCGGTTCGCCCCACCCAGTCCTTTCGGACTGAGTCAGGGGGTCGGGATCATCGGCATTTGCAGCGGCTTCCGCAAAAGGATTATGTTTCCTTTTCAACGAAGGAAACTGCAAATTTGGCCAAAAATGTCGCTTTAAGCATGAGTGTTCCTCATGCGGGGAAGCCATGGGCTTAATAGATGTTTCAGAGCAGGTAGGCAGAGGGGTAGTGATTCCAGTGGAAAAGGGATGGACGCCAGTTCAGGTGGGAAAGATGGCCCCCTTCCTAAGTAGATACCCGAAGCAGAGGGTGGCCGAATTTCTACGGTTGGGATTTACAGAGGGTTTTCGCATTCCGTCGGCGCCGTTGCCGGGAACGGTTATTAAAAGAAATTTACGCTCGGCACTTCAGCACCCTGAAGTGGTATCTCGGAAGTTAGAGAGGGAGGTGGAGTTAGGTCGCATGGCGGGCCCATTCCAAATTTCACCAATTCCTAAATTAAGGGTATCACCTTTGGGTTTGGTTCCTAAAAAGGAGCCAAACTCATTCAGACTCATTCATCATCTTTCCTATCCAAAAGGAGCGTCGGTCAATGATGGTATTGATCCGAACTTTGCTCGGTGATATACACCTCATTTGACGCGGCTGTGGCTTGGGTTAGGCGGTTTGGGCCTGGGACATTGATGGCAAAACGGATATTGAGGCGGCTTTTCGCCTCTTACCTGTTCATCCAGATAGCTTACACCTGTTGGGGTGCTTCTGGGAGGAGGGATTTTTATAGATAGATGCTTACCAATGGGGTGCTCGGTGTCCTGCGCGTTTTTGAACAATTTAGTTCATTTTTGGAATGGGTAGTTACTGATGTGTCTGGCTGTTCATCCATCATTCACTACCTGGACGATTTTTTATGTTTAGGCCCTCCCAGTTCCAGGGTTTGTGCTTTGTTATTGAATACGTTACGGTCCGTTTTAAGTCGTTTGGGGTGCCATTAGCGGAAGAAAAACCGTGGGTCCCACCACGGAATTGAGCTTCCTTGGTATCGTTATCAACACTGAAAAATTAGAATGTCGTCTGCCTGATGACAAAGTAGCGGATTTGAGGTTGGTGGTTCGTAGGGCTTTGGAGTCCCCCAAAATTCGTTTGAAGGATTTACAATCGCTGCTAGGGAAGCTCAATTTTGCATGTCGTATTATGCCCATGGGACGCATTTTTTGTCGCCGATTGGCGGGGGCTACGGCCGGTGTAACGGCCCCGCATCATTTCATTCGGCTAGGTAGGGAGTTAAAAGAAGATTTAGCGGTTTGGAACAATTTTTTGCAGCATTACAATGGTAGGTCCCTGGTCTTGAGCGACGCGGTGGATGACTTTGATTTTGAATTGTATTCGGATGCAGCAGGTGGGTCAGGCTTTGGGGTTTACTGTCACGGGCAATGGTGCGCGGATAGCTGGCCGGATGCTTGGGTGCAGCGGGGATGGGTTAGAAATCTGGTGTTATTGGAGCTGTTTCCCATAGTTCTGGCGGTGGAGTTATGGGGGGACCGCTTTAGGAATAATAAACTGCGCATTCACTGTGATAATTTGGGGGTGGTGGAGGTCATCAACGGTATGACAGCCTCCTCTTCGCCTGTTGTCCACTTGTTGCAGCATTTGGTTCTGCGTTGCTTGACATTGAATGTTTGGTTGACTGCGGTGCATTTGCCTGGGGTGAATAACGGGATTGCGGATGCCCTTTCTCGTTCGCAGTGGCAGCGTTTTCGCCAGCTGGCGCCAGATGCGGAGCCCGAGGGACTGTACTGCCCGGAGTCCATGTGGGAGATCTTGGAGATTACCATAGGTCGGTTGCTGCGGGATTCTGTGAGTTCGGGGACTTGGGTGGCATATGGCAGGGCTTGGCAGGAGTGGCATTCCTGGTGTGAGGAGTTGGGGGCCCCTGCTAGTGAGGGTGAGGTGCCGCTATTATTGTTTTTGGGGCATGTGAAAGAAGCAGGCTGGTCGGTGGCACGCATTAACAAATGGATCGCGGGGGTGGCTTTTGGTTTTAAGCTGCGGCAATGGCCGGATGTGACGAAAGCGTTCCTGGTCCGGCAGGTATTGAAGGGGTGGCGGCGTGGTGCGCGTGCGGTAGACAAGCGCAGGCCGGTTTCTTTTCCAATCTTGGTGCAGGTCGCTTCAACTCTCACAGGTGTTTGTAGTTCAGCTTGGGAGCTTCGGTTGTTCCGTCTGGCGTTTTCCCTGGCTTTTTTGGAGCATTCCGACTGGGGAACTAGTTTGCAGGAGTGTACGGGCAGTGGGCGGGGATTGTTAGCGGAAGATGTCATCTTGTGCGGTGATAGGGTGGTTTTAAAAATTCGTAGATCCAAGACTGACAGGGTAGGAAAAGGCTGTTATGTTAGGTTGTTTGAAGTGCCAGGGTGTGGGATTTGCCCGGTTGCCTGCTTGAGGGATTTTTGGAAGGATGGGAGACCCCCGGGGGAGCCCTTACTAGTACATGAGGATGGGTCTTATCTTTCGCGCTTCCAGTTTGTAGCTGTTTTTAAACGCTGCATACTCAAGTTGAGTATGGCAGCCGATGCTTTTACGGGTCACTCTTTTCGTATTGGGGCAGCAACGGAGGCGGCAAAGGCGGGATTGAGTGATGAGGTGATCAAAAGAATCGGGAGATGGGAATCAGTTCGCTTCCGTTCATATATTAGATTGGGTTATTTGTGAGGATATCAAGGGTCAGCGGAGTCTGGTAGTTATTCTTGTTTTGTTTTTCGTTTCAGGTGGCAACCCAGCCTTGGTTTGGCTACTAGGGCATTCATTCGTTTTTTGGGGGGCTCTTCGGGCGGATGTGCGTCCTGACGGTCGGCAGCTGGGGTTTTCCAGGGAGGTAGCAGAAGTCCGTTGGATTGGGGTAAGAGGCATGTTGTGGGAAGGCGTTATGCGGGAACTCCACAGATATGTTAGGTTGAACAGACCACCAGATGTGTTGGTCCTCCATGTCGGAGGTAACGACTTAGGTCTTAGACCGATTCGGGAGTTACTCTGGGATATAAAATTTGATTTGTTACGGATATGGTCCTTGTTTCCGTCCACAGTAACTGTGTGGTCGGATATTGTTCCGCGGAAGGTGTGGCGTGGAGCTCGGTCGGTGGAGCGCCTCAACAAGGCGCGGATTAAAGTCAACAGGATTATTGGGAAGTTCATGGCCCGTAATGGGGCAGTTGCAGTGCGGCACCCTGAGTTGGAGCCGGGGTAGGGGCGTTTTGGAGAGCTGACGGCATTCACCTCAATGCCGTTGGTATTGACATGTGGTCGTTGGGGCTGCAGGACGGCATCGAACGTGGTATTCGGTTGTGGAGGGACGCACAAGCCTGAGGATAGGTCAGGTTGCGCGTCAGTGGCGGGGAGGTCCTCGAAGTTGGTGGCATTGATGCTTCTGGAGGATGGGAGGGCCTCAATGGCGGGGGCTGGACTCCCAGGTTTGGTATAGTTGGTTAAGCGGAGAAGGCGTCCGGCGGTTGGTCTCCGAGCTGGCGTTTCACGGCTGGAGGCAAGGACGGAGGTGCCCGCTGGGCAATGTGTGTTTTACCCAAGTGTGGGCTTCGAGGACCTTCCCCGTCAGGGGGGAATATAATGTTGTATTTAAGGTTATTTATGGTATTGACGTGTTATTTATGGTTATGTATGTATTGTTTGTTAATAAACGGCTGCTGTGGCCATTAAATCCGAACTCCGGTCTCCGTGTCTTCATTGGGTATAAGGTAAAAAATGGGGATGGGGAAGGGACTGGGTGGTTGTTGGTTGGGGTAAAAGGGGTGGTTATAGTCCCCGAAGGTATAGACAATAACCTGGTCATGGCAATAATCCAGCTGTCAGGTTTGATCCGTCCAGCAAGTTTGGTCCATCTGGTTTTAACCCAAATATCAATGTGGACACACCACAGACAACAGAATGAGACAGGAACACCCCAATCTGTGAATCTATTCATCTCTGTGGAGCTGCTGGCGATAGCCCAGCGCTGTACTCTTTGGCAGTCCCATATAATGCAGTGGAGGATTTGGAATTTCTGCGGCCCAAACAAAATTATGTCTTGGGGCCCTAACCAAAGGCTTTCTTTTTTTTTCAATAGCAAAATACAATTTACTCACCTTGTAAATCTTTACACATCTTCTTATGTGCCCCTCGGTGAGAGGTGAATAATGATTATTATTATAATTCACTCTGACCCTTTTTTTTTTATTCCCCCCCAGAAAACCCCTTTAACTCTATCATAGCCACACAGGGTGCTTCCTCCACAACGACAGTGCGTTTCTTACAATAAGGCCTCATGCACACGACCGTTGTTTGTTTCCGTGTCCGTTCAGTTTTTTTTCACGGATAGGATGCTTCCCCATTCATTTCAATGGGTCCGTCAAAAAATGCGGATGGTCAACCGTTTTTGTTCCGCATCCGTGATCCTTGTTTTCATTCCGTCAAAAAAATAGTGCATGTCCTATTTTTTTCACGTTTGCGGACAAGGATAGGCATTTTTACAATGGATCTGCCATAAAAATCGGATCTGTCAAAAAAAACGGTCCGTCATCCGTTTTTTTTGACGGACGCAAAATTTCAAGGAAGAGCAGACGCGGAGGCAGGCAACGGTCGTGTGCATGTAGCCTAAATAGCGTGATATCACATAACAGCTAGACGCTACACCCATGGACACCTTGTCTGAAGGTACATTATCTGACTCTAAGGGCGTTGCTGCCCTATCACATGCCACTCGTCACCATACCTCCCAACTTTGCTGGACCCTTTGGCACATTTCGATGGCTGTCCCGTGGTCCCAGGTATGTCCCGCTCTCAACTGTCTCTGTGCCGTTAGGTCACAGCCAGACCCGGAAGAAGCAATGCGGGGAGTCCTGGATCTGCAGAGCCGTCTGGAACAAGCGAGCTAAGTTTAAGGCCCCTTTCACACGAGCGAGTTTTCCGCACGGGTGCAATGCGTAACGTACACGCATAGCACCCGCACTGAATCCGGACCCATTCATTTCAATGGGTCTGTGTACACGAGCGTTGTTTTTCACGCATCAGTTCTGCGTTGCGTAAAAATATCAGCAAGTTCTATATTCTGCGTTTTTCACGCAGCTCTGGCCCCATTGAAGTGAATGGAGCTGCATGAAAAACCCAGCAAGTGCGGGTGTGCTGCGTTTTTCACTGATGGTTGCTAGGAGATGTTGTTTGTAAACCTTCAGTTTTTTATCACGCGTGTGAAAAACGCATCAAAACGCATTGCACCCACGTGATAAAAACTGAACAACTGAACGCAATAGCAGGCAAAACTGAATGACTTTGCCTGCGAAATCGCTCAGTTTTGACTGAACGCATCGGCAACGCATCTGGACCTAATCCGGACACGCTCGTGTGAAAGAGGCCTAAGGCCTCTTTCACACGAGCGTGACGGATTAGGTCCGGATGCGTTCAGGGTGCATTCAGTGAAACTTGCACCATTTTGCAAACAACTTCAGTCAGTTTTGTCTGCGAGTGCGTTCAGTTGTTTAGTTTTTTCCGCGCGGGTGCAATGCGTTTTGATGCGTTTTTCACACGCATGATAAAAAACTGAAGGTTTACAAACAACATCTCTTAGCAACCATCAGTGAAAAAACGCACTACATCCGCACTTGCTTGCGGATGCAATGCGTTTTTCACGCAGCCCCATGGGGCCAGAGCCGCGTGAAAAACGCAGAATATAGAACATGCTGCGTTTTTCACGCAATGCAGAACTGGTGCGTGAAAAAAAACGCTCATGTACACAGACCCATAGAAATGAATGGGCCAGGATTCAGTGCGGGTGCTATGCATTCATGTCACGCATTGCACCCGCGCAGAAAACTTGCTCGTGTGAAAGGGGCCTAATTATTTTTTGTTTTTGTAACTTCTGATCTGAGGTCTGATAAGGGTCGGATCTAAGGATGATTGGGCATGGGAGGTCTGATCTTAGACTGATTATATTTGATCTGGGGGTCTGATCTGAGTCTGATGAGGGCTGGGGAGTTGATCTGAGGCTGATTGGGGGGTGTTGGGTCTGATCTAAGGCTTATGGGGACTGGGGGGGGGTCTGATTTGAGGCTGATGGAGCTTTGGGGTCTAATCTAATTACCATATATGTTTGACCAAATATAGCAGTCTAATTAAAAGCTTATATTTTATGGTCCATGAACAATGTTACAAATATCTAAATAGCCCTCGGCAGCAAAAAGGTTCCCCGCCCCTGCTTTAGGCTCAGATATCAGTTCAGAAGTACTTCTTGGATGATATTTCCACCATAACTAGATCAGCTGCAACATGATATAACTGCACCCAGCTGTAAAAGGATCCATATTTCCTTGTAAGAGGGGGTGCACGTAATTTCAACCTTCGTACAAATACATCCCAACGAGGTACATGTAAATGCAGTACTGCATAGCAAATAAAATAATGTTACACTTTATGCAAGAATCCCAGGCAATTTCCTCCTTGTGTGGTTTTATTAAAACATTCAATATTTGTATTTATTGTTTCCTGTGGCTTATATAGCACCAACTACTTCTGCAGCGCAGTACAGAGTGTCTCTATTCACGCCAGGCCACGGTCTAATTTTCCTCACATGACCCTATCAGTTTTTTTGGAAACCGAAGACCCCATGGGAAACGTGCAGACTCCATACATGTTTCCCCAGATCAGATTCAACCCATTAACACCAGTGATACTGGGAGCCAGTGCTAAACACTGAGCCATCGCGCTGCCCAATGTTACGTGGTCCTGACTGTACACGATGGGAGGGAATTTATCATTCTCTTTGTTCCAGAATTCTGCTGTAAAAAAGATCCCACATTTCACCACCGGTGCACTCCATTTTTGAACAAAAATGTGTGACTTTTTGTGTTTTTATACGCTGCTCTTACCATTTTTGGTAAGCGGGTGGAAAAGTGGGATTGGGTAGCTATGTTGATTAGTGGTATGTCTGACTTACCAATGAAAAGTTAGAAAAAGGCTCATTCTTCGGCCTCTTGCACATGACCGTGTGCTGGCCGGGTCCGCAATGCACGGGCATCAACCGTGGGGCAGCTGCATGCGGATCGTGGACCCATTCACTTAAATGGGGTCCGCGATCCATCCGTATTGCAAAAATTTAGAACAAGCTTTATTTTTTTGCGGAACGGAACCCCACGGAAGCACTCCGTAGTGCTTCCGTTGGGGTTCCGTTCCGCACCGCATCTCCGGATTTGCGGAACCATTCAAGTGAATGGGTCCGCATCCGTGATGCGGAATGCACGCGGCCGGTGCCCCGTGTACTGCGGACCTGCCTTATGCGGGCCGCAATACGGCCACGGCGGGGCAACGGCCGCGTGCAAGAGGCCTTACTCCAATACGGGGGTGGCATCAAGAAACTGATTCCCATCCCTAGACAAAAGTGTCCTGTTTAAAGAATCACGCATAGCAAACTCGAAACGAAAAACTGACTTCGAAAATTGACACCCAAGCGTTCACATGAGTACCTAAAAAAAAAAAAGACTCCTCCGATAATCCCAGAAAATGGCTTGTAAGGACTTCACACACTGGTGTATAGTGTATGTTGTCGTGTACACCAAGATACGTCACACGCAGCGGTAATGATTGCTGCAATACAAAAAATGCGGGTATTTGGGGTTCACCCATAATTATAATAGATAATGGTTTTTAATCCAATAGGAACCATGACCGCCAGGCAGGAAAAAAAAGACACAATTTCTATAATGACCTATTCCATAGAGCCGCGGGGTTCTGTTGATAGCAGACATAATGCAGGCGCGATAAGTCAGCTATATTACAACTGTCTGAAATCGGCGCAATCTTTACGGTATACGGGCATTTAAGAATCACTAAGAATAGGTAAAGGCACATTTCATGGACAATGCGGCCTCCAATTGGTTTGGCTGCAGATACATCCAGCACTCTCCAAAACTGATACAAAAAGTGACAAAAGCCATTTATTATAATAAACCGTCAGTGCATATAAGAGATTCCAAAAGACAAGGTATCTTAAAACAAATGTAAAGCTCAAGCACCCGACCGAATGTGTTTTGCGGTCCACAATACACTCATCCGCAAAAAATACGGATGACCTTCTTTTTGGCATTCGTATTTCATCCGTTTTTCTGCGGATCCATTGTAACAATGCCTATCCTTGTCAGCAAAATGGACAGGAATAGGACATGGGGCTCATGCACACAAACGTATTTTCTTTCCATGTCCGTTCCGTGGGTCCGCAAAAAAACGGAAGTTACTCTGTGTGTATTCCGTTTCTGTATGTCCGCATGTCCGTTCCACCAAAAAATAGAACGTGTCCTATGATTGTCCGCATTATGGACAAAGATAGGACTGTTTCATTATGGCCAAGCTGTTCCGTTCCGCAAAATACAGAATGCACATGGACGGTATTTTTTGCGGATTCGTATTTTTCGGACCGCAAAATACATACGGTCGTGTGCATGAGCCCATACTCTATATTTTTTGCGGGGCTACGGAACAGACATAAGTATGTGGATAGCACACGGTGCATTTTTTGCGGACCCAATGAAATGAATGGGTCCTCATCCAATCGGACACGAAAACAAAGTATGTTCGTGTGCATGTAGCATTAGGGCTCATGCACACGACCGTAGCCGTTTTTACGGTCCACAAAACACAGATACCGGCCGTGTGTGTTCCACATTTTGCGGAACAGAACGTCCTGCCATCTATAGAACTATCCTATCCTTGGCCATAAAAGGGACAAGAATAGGAGTTGTTGTTCTATTTTTTGCGGGGCTGCGGAACGGACATATGGTGTGCTGTCCGCACCATTGAAGTGAATGGGTCTGCATACAACCCGCACAAAATGCGGACCAAATATATGTTCGTGTGCATGAGCCCTTAGGGAGTATCACGCGAGATGGTGGCGTTCTCTATCTCTCAGGACGTTTTAGTCCTCTTGGACCTTAATCTGTGGAGCCGCACCCGCTGATCAAGTGTTTGCAGAAGCTTCAGGTGCCAAAAAACAGCTCCATCTACTGCGCTGATAACCCACTGAAGGGAACGGTGTAGTGACCAGCCTTGTCCGTACACAGTAGATGGAGCTGAGAAGTTCCTGTGACTGTTTCTGGCACTCAGAGCTTCTACAGACAGCTGATCATTGAGGGTGCCAGGATGTCGGTACTATATCCCAAGGAAGGGTCACCAGTTCTTCAGTGCCAGAGAACCCCATTAAACGTATTAGCTTCGGTATATACAGTTTACACATCATATATAGCATATAACACACAATTTTATGTAACACATATATGTAAATTGACATTTTGCAGACTTAAAACGTACAGTTTTAACATCAACATAAACGTATGCACTACTGCTGACAGGCATAGGCGGAGGCAGGGCACAGGGGCTGAATATCTTTGTCCATGCTTTCAATCAACGTGCTTAAATTATCCAAGTTTTATAATGCCCCCCCCATATGCCCGGGCCCCTCACACACAGAGAACTTACCTCGCTCCCCAGCACCCGCGTCGCTTCTCATACCGGCACGGGGGGGGGAGGGGGATTATAGAATTATAGAACTTAGATAACCCCTTTAATTACTGTATGAATCCTGATCACTGCTCCTGTAAGTGCACCTAAGGCTACATGCACACGACCGTTGGTGTTTTGCGGTCCGCAAACCGCGGATCCGCAAAACACGGAAGCTGATCCGCGTTCCGTTCCGCAATTTGCGGAACGGAACGCGGCCCATTATAGAAATGCCTATTCTTGTCTGCAAAACGGACAAGAATAGGACATGCTATATTTTTTTTGCGGGGGCACGGAACCGAGCAACAGATGCGGACATTACACGGAGTGCTGTCCGCATCTTTTGCGGCCCCATTGAAGTGAATGGGTCCGCAGCCGAGCCGCGAAATATGCGGCTGGGACGCGGACCCGAAGAACGGCCGTGTGCATGAGGCCTAAAGCTGTACTACTCCTGGACCAGTGTATGAGCCAATCCACAACACCTTTTGTCTGCTGTGACAGCTGTAGCAGCCTTCTGGTTGGACAGCGGGGCTCCTGGTGTAATGGCCAGAATTGGAATTAACTCTGATCCTGGTTCTTTAACTCAATAGATGCTGTGGTCAATGGTGAGGGGAGGGGGTGTTGATGTTTGTGTTCACAGCCAGTGGCCCTACAAAGGTCTCTGGGCAAGGGCGGACTGGCCATAGACACTACAGGAAAACTTCCCGGTGGCCCAATGCCTAGGGGGCCACCTGAGTCCTCCTCACAGCCGCCTCCAGGTAAATAATGAGCTGATAGTTGCTGGGAGCATCAACTACTGATGTACCTGGTCGGCGGCCACAGGTGCCCTTCTGGCTCCTGAATTTAACTTTATTTCCATCCAGAGGCAACTGGAGTAGGAGGACAGAATGCGGCAGCTAGCTCTGGCCACCACAGAGGGGCAGCTTCTGAGGAGGGTTAAAGAGGCACTTGTTACTGGCACATGGTGTAGGGGTTAAAGAGGCACTTGTTACTGGCACATGGGTGGGGGGTTAAAGAGGCACTTGTTACTGGCACATGGGATGGGAGGGTTAAAGAGGCACTTGTTACTGGCACATGGGGTGGGGGGTTAAAGAGGCACTTGTTACTGGCACATGGGGTGGGAGGGTTAAAGAGGCACTTGTTACTGGCACGGGTGGGGTGGGAGGGTTAAAGAGGCACTTGTTACTGGCACGGGTGGGGGGGGGGTTAAAGAGGCACTTGTTACTGGCACATGGGGTGGGAGGGTTAAAGAGGCACTTGTTACTGGCACATGGGGTGGGGGGTTAAAGAGGCACTTGTTACTGGCACGTGGTTTGGGGGGGTTAAAGATGCACTTGTTACTGGCACATGGGGGGGGAGAGGCACTTGTTACTGGCACATGGGAGGGAGAGAGGCACTTGTTACTGGCACATAATTGGGGGGCATCTATGGGGGGCACTTGTTACTGGCACATTATTATGGGGCACTATGGGGGCTTCTACTGAGGCCACAAAGAAGGGGTATTTTATATGGAGGGCTCACTGGATATAAGAAATATAGGGCGCTATATTTCTGTATGCTGCAATGGAGGGGGAGAAACAATGTGACACGAAGAGGGTGATGCAAAAAAGAGAGGGTGATGACGTGACATGGAGGGGGAGAAATGTGCAATTCGGGGGAGGGGGGGATGGAGGGTAGGAAGTATGCTGCCATGGAGGGGGGGGGGGAATAAATGTGACGAGAAGGGGGTGATGTAAAAAGGAGAGGGTGATGACGTGACATGGAGGGGTAGAAATGTGCCATTCTGGGAGGGGGGGGGGTGGCGGGGGGAAGTATGGTGCCATGGGGGTGGGGGAGAAATAATGTGACGCGAAGGGGGTGATGTAAAAAGGAGGGGGTAATGACGTGACATGGAGGGGGAGAAATGTGCCATTCGGTGGGGGGTGGGGTGGAGGGTTTTAAGTATGCTGCCATGGAGGGGGGGGGGGGGGAGAAATAATGTGACGAGAAGGGGGTGATGTAAAAAGGAGGGGGTGATGACGTGACATGGAGGGGGGTGCCCTTATTGTTTTTCGCCCCAGGGCCCCATTTCACCTAGAAGCGGCCCTGCTCACCTTGTCCCGTTCCTGAAGCTCACAGTCCTCGCTTCCCTGCAGGCACAGATCGCTGTGCAGCACTGTGTGGGTGGAGCCTATGCAGATTACCGGGCTGCAGGCTCCACCCACACAGGTCGGCAGCGCGACCTGTGCCTGAAGGATGAATGGTGGAGCGGGGAGAAGTCTTCCTGCTTCACTATTCTGTGCGCCGCCGCCCTGAAGGAGGGGAGGAGCACTAGGAGCTGAGTGGTGAGGGACAGGACCGCAGCTCCCTGTATTGATGGAAGCACTCATTGCTTCTGGCACCCCTGGAAAGCTGGAACCCTAGGCGAACTGCCCAAACCCCCCCCCCCCCCCTTTTTATAAGGCAGTGTGGGGAACTACTTGGGATAGCACATGTGAGTGCATTTGGGTTTCATGGGGGCCCTGTGGATGGCAGTAATGTGGGCACAATTGTTTCCTGTAATGAGGTCACTGTGGCTGGTACTCTTTTAGCATGGTGACTTGTACTGATAGGGGCGCTGTGCCTGGCATTGATGAGATGATGTGGCTGGTACTGTTCGAGCATTGTGGGTGGCACTGATAGAATCACCCTGGCACTCATGAGGGTGCTGGGGCTGGCACTACTTGGAGGACTGGGGCTTTCACTGATTTGGACACAGTGAATGGCGCTGATGAGTGCACAGGGGCCGGTACCTATGGAGTTTGCGGCTTGAATGGAGGGTGTCCGTTCTTGGTACTAAAATGAACAGTGCTGGCACTGATGGGACATTATGACTGGTATTAATGGGGGCACAATGACTTGCACTGAGGCTGGTATTCATGGTGGCAATGTGGCTAGTATGTTTTGGGCGAGCATTATGACTGACACTTATTAACATAATGTAAGAACGTGGACACGCTGGCATAGCACGGCTTTGTGAGCCCCGTTGCTGGAACTGTTATGGGGGTACCTTGACAAAATCTTGGTTTTGCAAAAGAAAATGATGTAATGAATAAAATATAACACCAAAGAGGAAACTTATGAAGGACAGAAACGCTAAATAAAGATTAATCCGAATAAAATAACTTGAAGATGAAGCTTCTTGCAAAAGGCATGGGGGGCGCGTTTGTGTCGCACCCATTCCTCTTTTACTTATTCTTTAATTTTAGATTTGTGTATTATCTTAGCTGTATATTACAGAATGATTTCGGTGTATATTGCTTTATGCCCTGTGTGTCTTTGATGGTGTGTGCACATATTCCTCATTTATATTGTTATTCCCATTTTGGATGCAGTTCTACCCTTTGTCCACAAGGTGTCCTCCATGCTTCATTTTTTTAAGGGCTTTTCTGAGGGTTTGAAATTGATGGCCTATCCTCAGGATGGGTCATCAATATCAGATCAGTGGGGGTCCAACTACCGGTGCCCTTGCTAATCAGCCCATTTGAAGAGACCGTGGTGCTCCATAAATGCATAAGACGCTTCCTAGGCCAGTGATGTCATATTCATCTGTCACATGGCCTTAGGGTTGCCACTTTTTCCAACAAAAAAAAAAACGGCCAAATTAAGACACACCTCAGAGGGGTGTGGTTGTGGGGCGTGGCTTAAGACGGGGTGCTAAGTCCCTATCATACTGACTGTGGCTCCCAATAATAGTAATGCCCCTATTAGTGCCCCTAGTAATATTAATGCCCCCATTAGTGCCCCTCTGTAATAGTAATGCCCCTATCAGAGCCCCCCCCAGAATTAATACTGTCCACATTAGTGCCCCTTGTAATAGTAATGCCCCATCAGTGCACCCCAGAATTAATGCCCACCAGTAAGAGTAATGGGCCCATTAGTGCCTCCAGAAAAAAATAATGCCCCTATTAGTGCACCCCAGAATTAATGCCCCCCATTTGTGTCCCCAGGAAGAATAATGCCCCTATTTGTGCCCCCAGGAAGAATAATGCCCCTATTAGTGCCCCCAGGAAGAATAATGCCCCCATTAGTGCCCCCCAGTTAGAATAATGCTCCCATTAGTGCCCCCCAGTTAGAACAATGCCCCCATTAGTGCCCCCAGTTACAATAATGCTCCCGTTAGTGCCCCCCAGTTAGAATAATGCCCCCATTACTGCCCCCAGTTAGAATAATGCCCCCTTTAGTGCCCCCAGTTAGAACAATGCCCCCATTAGTGCCCCCAGTTAGAATAATGCCCCCATTTGTGCCCCCTTCTCTGCTTCTGGGGGGAAAAAAACACTTACCTCCTCCGTTTGCTCGCACCGCTGTGAAAACTCGCTGCTGACTGGAAGCTCAGGACAGGACCTGCTCTCCAGCATGATGACGTCTCACAGGTCCTGTCCTTCAGTCAGCAGCGCGAGCAAATGGAGGAGGTGAGTTTTCTTTTTTTTCTTTTTTTTTAATTTACACAAGTGTGTGTGTGTGTGGGGGGGGGGGGGGGGGAATTAGTAGCAGTCCTGTTAGGAAAAAAACGGCAATGTTAATTACTGGCACCCGCAGGGCCACTAAAATACCGGCCGGGTGGCAACCCTCCATGGACTAGGCACAACTCAAGTGAATGGGGCGAGCTGCAATACCAAGCACAGCCACTATCCAATGGACGGCGCTGTGCTTAGTAGGCTAAGAGGAGGCTGAGACCTCAAACAGCTGATCGACGTTCATCCTGTTCATCGACGCGCCAGTTATTGCCACTTGATGCAAACTGAGAGGGACAGAATCCTTGAAGCGAGAGAGATTGGTTTATCCCTCCGGCAGATCGCTACTTGCCCGGGGACGAGATGTCAGCACTGTTTGACCTTGTGCAGCGAGAGGACATGAGTTGTGGCAAGGACAGTAGTAGCAGTGCTCACGGTGGCGGTCCTCACTCTGGCGCTCTCTGGGCCATGCAGCGACGGGAGGGGTGCACTGTTTCTTCCCCTTGAGCACACCCTGTGTCTCGGGATCTCCTGCCTGGTGGAAGTTGGGGTGCCCTGGGTGTTTTGTGGTGCAAGGCAGGGCTCCCTTGAGGTACTGGGGAGAAGTAATGACAGGTGCAGGTGGGCGATGCAAGGCAAGGAAGAGGCCAGTTTGGGTGAAACAATCCATCGCACTTTACTGAAGCAATAGTAAGGTCAGAGAGCGCGGCAGGACGTTCCTCAGACAACCATAAGCAAGGACTATATATGCGTATGGTCCTCATACTCCATACTGAATAAACTGAGATGTTTTGAATAATTTTTTTTTTCTTTTTTTTTTAATCATTTGCATATGGTTAAAGGGCATCTGTCAGCAGGTTTGTCCCTATGACACTGGCTGACCTGTTACATGGGCGCTTGGCAGCTGAAGGCATCTGTGTTGGTCCCATGTTCATATGTGCCCGCATTGCTGAGAAAAATGATGTTTTATTATATGCAAATGAGCCTCTAGGAGCAATGGGGGCGTTACCATTACACCTAGAGGCTCAGCTCTGTCTGCAGCCGCCGCACCCTCTGCAGTTTGATTGACAGGACCAGGTTTAATGACATTTTGTCTGTCTCCCTCTGTCAATCACAGTGCAGGCTAGGCTTTCCTGCACCCGGGGCAATTCAGCATTGCCCTTCCCCCCTTTCTCCGCCACTCAAATTACCATAAAGAGGGAAAAGTTAAGCAAATATTTTTGACACTAAGCCACTCCTCTTATTCCGCCCAGTCTCACTAATAAAATCTATCATCGGTTACATGGCGGTACCAATACACCTTGCAATGAAATAAAAGAACCAACTAGTCCTACCTCACCCAGGGTGTCGCTGGAGGCGGCGTGATGTCTGCTGGATCCAGAACAAGGTCCCTGTGGTGATAGAGCAAAAAGAGTAATCACAGAAGGAAGGGATGGTGACTGCCCCTGTGAAATAACCAGCAGGGGGCGCTGTGCTGGACCTATAAGACCGAGCTTCCCAATGTATAACAGGGTCATTTAGGGCATTGCTTTCCCCTTAGTGCTACCACACAGTGCCTCCTTCACAGCAGGGACAGCTCCCTGCTTCACCATGGAAATGAACCACCCTTTGCTACAGCCCTGGGCATGGCAGTTGCAGAGAGAGCAGAGACTCTAGGTGTAATGGTAACGCCCCCTTTGCTCCTAGAGGCTCATTTGCATATTTTTCTCAGCAATGCGGGCACATATAAACATGGGACCAACACAGACGCCTTCAGCTGCCAACGGGCGGCCCATTATAGAATTTTTTTTTTTTGTGCGGGGCCACGGAATGGAGCAATGGATGCGGACAGCAGTGAATGGGTCCACAAAAAATAGAGCTCGGATGTGGACCAAAACAACGATCATGTGCATGTAGCGTAAGAGGACAGCAGAGATTTATGAAGGCTGCTACATCTGAAGGGTGGTTACCGCATTTAAAGGGCGTTCCCTCCCGGCAGTCGCCAGATAGCTAGCAGAGAACACCTCTGCTTTTACATGCAGCAATGTTCTCCGCAGCATGGGGAGGAGCGATCGCTGTGCCATCACTCGTCCCCATGCAGGACAGCAGTGTGTCTTACTATGTCAGTAGTGTGACATATTCTGCTGAGATAATAGATAATGAATGTACGATGGCTCTAGATAAAGTCCACTGTCTGAAAGTCCTTTATGTTAACGTGGTCCTTGGGGGTCTGTGGGGTCTGACAACCCACTCTGACACACACACACCAATCCACTGACGGTAGGGGCTGCAGTTCAATCCCGTTCAGCTCAGAAGGGTGTGATTTTCTGGTGCTTTTTAACAACAACTGCATGGTTTTGATGCCAGCCCCTGTGCCCAGGTCAGACCTCCCAGCTGTCCCTCTTTTGGAGCCAACTCCCTCTTTCCCTCTTTGCTCCTTAAATCTCCCTCTTTGGCCTATTGCACACGACCGTATGGTTTTGCGGTCCGCAAAAAACGAATCCGCAAAAAATACGGATGACATCCGTGTGCATTCCGTTTTTTGCGGAACGGAACATCTGGCCTCTAATAGAACAGTACTATCCTTGTCCGTGATACGGACAAAAATAGGACAAGTTCTATCTTTTAGGCTACATGCACACAACAGTTGTTATTTGCTGTCCGCAAATCGAGGATCCGTCTTCCTTTTTTTTTCACATCCACATCCGTTCCGTGTGTCCGCAAATTTTGTAGGTTGTGTTTCAGTGTGGCTTCCGTTTTTTTTGCAGACCCATTGACTTCTATGGGTCCGCAAACCGTTTTTTGCGGACAAGAATAGGACATGCCATATTTTTTTTGCGGACGTGAAATGCGGAATGCGGACGCGGACAGGAAACGGAAGAGGCATCAGTTTTTTTTGCGGATCCATAGACATGAATGGGATCCGCAAAAAAAACGGAACGGAAACCGAGAAAAAACACTGTCGTGTGCATATAGCCTTAACGGAACGGAAAAGGAATGCACACGGAAACACTTCCGTATTTTTTGCGGACCCATTGAAATGAATGGGTCCGTATACGGACCGTATACGAAACATAGAAAAACGGCCCGTACTACCCCCCCCCGTCACTTATTAACCCCTTGTTAACCCCTGATCACCCCATATAGACTCCCTGATCACCCCCCTGTCATTGATCAGCCCCCTGTAAGGCTCCATTCACATGTCCATATGTGTTTTGCGGATCCACGGATCCGCAAAACACGGACACTGGCAATGTGCTTTCCGCATTTTGCAGATACGCACATTACCAGAACTATATAGAAAATGCTTTTCTTGTCCGCAATTGCGGACAAGAAAAGGACATGTTCTATATTTTTGCGGAACGGAAGTGCAGACCCGTAAGTGCGGATCCGCAATTCCGGATCCGAGCGGGACAAAGTCTGTCCCCATAAAAAAAAATGGGTCCGCAATTCCGTTTCGCAAACAGAATTGCGGACGTGTGAATGGGGCATAAGGGTCCCTTATCACCGCCAGTTAGCTAGCTACTTGTTAGGTAGTTAGCGCCCAGCCCACCGCACCGCAGTCACTGATTTTGGCAGAGATTTTTTCATCCACATTGACCGATGCGAATGAAGAAATCTGTGCCGTTCATTTTTTATTTTTTTTTCAGCCCAGAGGCTGAACGGAAAAAAAAAATCTCATTACCCGTATGCTCAATATAAGGAGAATAGCAGAAACTCCTAATGCTGGCCATACGTGTAATGATTGCGGAGACCCCTAAAATGCCAGGGCAGTACAAAAACCTCACATGTGACCCCATTTTAGAAAGAAGACACCCCAAGGTATTCCGTGAGGGGTACGGCGAGTTCATGTAAAATTTTATTTTTTGTCACAAGTTAGTGGAATATGAGACTTTGTAAAAAAAATAATAATAATAAATAAATCAATTTCCGCTAACTTGTGCCAAAAATTTTTTTTTCTGTGAACTCGCCATGCCCCTCACGGAATACCTTGGGGTGTCTTCTTTCCAAAATGGGGTCACATGTGGGGTATTTATACTGCCCTGGCATTTTAGGGGTCCTAAAGCGTGAGAATCCAAATGCGTAAAAATGCCCTGTGAAATCCTAAAGGTACTCATGGGAATTTGGGCCCCTTTGCGCATCTTGGCTGCAAAAAAGTGTCACTCATGTGGTATCGCCGTGCTCAGGAGAAGTAGGGCAATGTGTTTTGGGATGTATTTTTATATATACCCATGCTGTGTGAGAGATATATCTCTGTAAATGACAACTTTTTAAATTTTTTTATACAAAGTTGTCAATTTACAGAGATATTTCTCTCACCCAACATGGATATATGCAAAAATACACCCAAAATACACATTGCCCTACTTCTCCTGAGTACGCCGATACCACATGTGTGACACTTTTTTACAGCCTGGGTGCGCAAAGGGGCCCAAATTCCAACGAGTACCTTTAGGTTTTACACGGCTGCTCACAATTTAGCCCCCCCAAAATGCCAGAACAGTAAACACACCCCACAAATGACCCCATTTTGGAAAGAAGACACCCCAAGGTATTCGCTGAGGGGCATAGTGAGTCCATGAAAAATTTAACTTTTTGTCAAAAGTTAGCGGAAAGGGAGACTTTGTGATAAAAAAAACAATTAAAAAAATCAATTTCCGCTAACGTGCCAAAAAAAAATCTTCTATGAACTCGCCATGCCCCTCACAGAATACCTTGGGATGTCTTCTTTCCAAAATGGGGTCACATGTGGGGTATTTATACTGCCCTGGCATTTTAGGGGCCCCTAAAGCGTGAGAAGAAGTCTGGAATCCAAATGCGTAAAAATGCCCTGTGAAATCCTAAAGGTACTCATTGGTTTTAGGGCCCCTTTGCGCACCCAGGCTGCAAAAAAGTGTCACACATGTGGTATCGCCGTACTCAGGAGAAGTAGGGCAATGTGTTTTGGGGTGTATTTTTACATATACCCCTGCTGGGTGTGAGAAATATCTCTGTAAATGACAACTTTTAAAAAAAAATTATACAAAGTTGTCAGTTTACAGAGATATTTCTCTCACCCACATGGATATATGTAAAAATACACTCCAAAACACATTGCCCTACCTTTATTATTATTTTTTTTTTCCTCAGAAAGTGTCATTTTCCCCTAACTTGTGAAAAAAAAATGAAATGATACATGAACTCACCAAGCCCCTCCGCGAATACTTTGGGGTGTCTTCTATCTAAAATGGTGTCATTTGGGGGGTATTTATAGTATCCTGACATTCTAGCACCTGAAGAAACATGACAGGCGCTCAGAAAGTCAGAGCTGCTTCAAAATGCCGAAATTCACTTTTTTGCTCCATAGTTTGTAAACGCTATAACTTTTACCCAAACCAATAAATATACACTTATTGGATTTTTTTTTTTTATCAAAGACATGTAGAACAATAAATTTAGAGAAAAATTTATATAGAAATGTAGTTTTTTTAAAATAATTTTACAACAGAAAGTGAAAAATGTCATTTTTTGCAAAAATGTCGTTACATTTTTATTAATAGCAAAAAAAGTAAAAATGTCAGCAGCAATGAAATACCACCAAATAAAAGCTCTATTAGTGAGAAGAAAAGGAGGTAAAATTCATTTGGGTGGTAAGTTGTATGACGGAGCAATAAACGGTGAAAGTAGTGTAGTGCGGAATTGTAAAAAGTGGCCTGGTCATTAAGGGTGTTTAAGCTAGGGGGGCTGAAGTGGTTAAATAACACACTGTTTTAACACAAAACCTGTAATTTTTCAATCCAATACTAAAGCTGAGAAATACATGCTCATATCCACATTAGAACATTATTGGTGTTAGCTCCCTGATACTGAATTAAATATTTTTTTTTAATTTCAATTCTATAGTTGCAAACTATAACCACTAGAGGGCAGTAACTGCATGACATATTTAATTTACTTCCATCCACATCAGTTTTTAAAGGGAATCTGTCACCAGGTTTGAGCCCTGTCAGCTAAACATATGCTGACGTTCAGGGTCTCATTAGCATGCCTAATATGGGCTCATCTAAACAAATGGTAGCGTTATTTTGTCAAAAAACAGGTTTAACTAACCTGTCAATCACACATATAAGGAGCCCAAGGGGAGGTCCAGCGATGCAGGGTGCCTGCCGCAGACATCGCTGTAGGCCAGCGCCGCCTCCTAATGCTCCGTGTCGCTCTCCTCCTCCTCCTGCTGTAGCGCTGGCTCGTACGCACACGGCGCTGCACACTTCACTTCAAGAAGCCGATCCAAGAAGTCCGCACGGGTGCATGCCTGTGCGCACGCGTGGACTTCTTGGATCGGCTTCTTGAAGTGAAGTGCACACGCGCCGTGTGCGTACGAGCCAGCGCTTACAGCAGGAGGAGGGGGAGGGAGAGGCGGCACGGAGCATTAGGAGGCGGCGCTGGCCACATACAGCGATGTCTGCGGCCGGGCACCCTGCATCGCTGGACCTCCCCTTGGGCTCCTTATATGTGTGATTGACAGGTTAGTTAAACCTGTTTTTTGACAAAATAACGCTACCATTTGTTTAGATGAGCCCATATTAGGCATGCTAATGAGACCCTGAACGTCAGCATATGTTTAGCTGACAGGGCTCAAACCTGGTGACAGATTCCCTTTAAAACCTGTATGAGGCTGGGAGTGTATGAGAAATGGGGTGTATGGGGCTGGGGGTGTATGAAGCCTGGAGTATATGAGACTGTTGGTGTATGAGGCTGGCAGCGGTTGAGCTTGGGGTGTACGAGGCTTGTATTGTATGAGGCTGGTGATGAGTGAAGTTGGGGTATATGAGACTGGGGGTGTACGAGGCTTGTATTGTATGAGGCTGGTGATGAGTGAAGTTGGGGTATATGAGACTGGGGGTGTATGAGGCTGGTGATGTATGTATGAGGTTAGGGAGTATGAGGCTGGGGGTGTATGTAGGAGGTTAGGGTGTATGAGGCTGGAGGTGTATGAGGCTGGTGATGTCTGAGATTCAGGGTGTATGAGACTTGGTTTGCATTAGGGTCGGAGTGTTTGAGACTTGGGGTATATAAGGCTGGTGGTATATGAACTGATGATGTATGAGACTGGTTATGTATGAGAATGGAAATGTACTGTATGAGGCTGGGGATGTATGAAACTGATGGTGTATGAGGTTGGTGGTATATGAGGTTGGGGTGTATGGGGCCGGGTGTATGAAGCTGACTGTATATGAGGTTAGGGTGTATGAGGTGGATGTATGAGGCTGGCGGTGTATAAGGTGGGTGTATGAGGCTGGCGGTGTATAAGGTGGGTGTATGAGGCTGGCGGTGTATGAGGCTGACAGTGTATGAGGTGGGTGTATGAGGCTGGTGGTGTATGAGGCTGACAGTGTATGAGGTGGGTGTATGAGGCTGGCGGGGTGTGAAGTGGGTGTATGAGGTGGATGTATGAGGCTGGTGGTGTATAAGGTCGGTGTATGAGGCTGGCGGTGTATGTGGTGGGGGTGTATGAGGCTGGTGGTGTATGAGGTGGGGGTGTATGAGGCTGGTGGTGTATGAGGCTGACAGTGTATGAGGTGGGTGTATGAGGCTGGCGGTGTATAAGGTCGGTGTATGAGGCTGGCGGTGTATGAGGCTGACAGTGTATGAGGTGGGTGTATGAGGCTGGCGGTGTATGAGGTGGGGGTGTATGAGGCTGGCGGTGTATGAGGTGGGGGTGTATAAGGCTGGCGGTGTATGACACTGGCGGTGTAGGAGACTGGAGGATCAGTACAGGAGCTAGATATTAATTTGAAGATTTCAAACTGTAACATCCGAACCTGTACTACTGCCCCTAGGGTGAACAAGTGTCAGAGTTTGGTATAAGTAACTCCTCATGCAGCACGGTCAGTATACAGCACCAAATTTTATTCCCATTACCATTTTTTACTTTACCAAAGTTCCCGGAGCCTCTATAATAACAGTGGGTACATCCCTAAGTAACCGAGCCAGCCTCAGATACCGCCATATATATGCAGAGTGGAGATATAATGGTATAGACAGGAGGAGAGTCTGGTTTCCGTGACCTTAGTACATACAGTACCTAAATTGGCTGTACAAATAGCGCCAGTTTGCTGGGGGTAATGGCGGTATCACTTGCTCTCAAGGGGCGGGAAGCCTCAAGAAAGTGGCATGTCCTCTATGGGGTTGGGAAGAGGTTGGAGTCAGTGAAAATGCGCATGCCCATGCCCCCCAAAAAATTTTGGTGGCCCACTCCGTTCTGTGGCCCCGCAAAAATGATGTCATGTCCTATTCTTGTCCGTTTTGCAGACAAGAATAAGCATTTCTATAAAGGGCCGGCCGTTCCGTTCCGCAAATTGCAGAAGGCACACAGGCAGCATCTGTGTTTTGTGGATCCACAATTTGCGGACCGCAAAACAAGGCACGTTCATGTGAACAAGCCCTTAGGGTGTGCCTACTAGTGACCGGCCAGCTGCTGAGGAGAAGTGGTTGGCCATGTAAGGCAGAAGTCTACACCACAGTGATCCACGGAAGACCTTGTAGGTAACATTGTGCACTTCAAGGTTCATGGTGCAGCCAAGGGATGAAGGTCTAACTCATCACTGGGGATTCCAACTGGTAGTGGGTAACTCTCACCATTAACCATTGGAGGCACATCCCTCCATTCATAATGACATTTATAATACCCATAACATGACAAATACAGCCTCCAGCCCTGTCATTGCTACATTCTTCATATCAGCTCCAGAACTTGGTCTGATCACCACCATTAAGTTCTCCAGTCCCTATTAGATAATATTAGTTAATGATCAATAAAGAGACCCAGTCTAGTGTTGAACGAATCGGTTCATCCCTCTACAGACAAACCCGATTTTTTTTTTAAATATTATTTTTATTGTGATTGAGGGATTGTTCTGCACACCATCTGCCATCCCGGCCACTAATGTGGGTTGTGTTGGCCCTTCAACTCAATATTGAACTCTGGGCCCCACATGAGGATGGTGCAGTGGTGGACACAGATTTAACAGGAACAGGTGTTTGCTCAGTATTGGGGCTTCTAGAGTTGGAAAGAAAAGTAAGTGAACCCTTTGGAATGACCTGGATTTCTAGATTGATTACTAACACAATGGGATTGAATTGATATCTAAGTCAGGATTATAGACAAACACAATCTAACTAAACTAATAGCAAAAAACTGTTGTACTGTCCATGTCTTTCATTGAGTAACCATCCACAATGCAGATAAAGTAAGGGAACCCTTAAAGGTTTAGCAGCAATCAACTCCACTAAACAATTCCTGTGGCTACAAATAAGATTTGCACAACGTTGAGGAGGAATTTTGGACCCTTCCTCCCTGCAGATGTGTTTCAGTTCATCACAGTATTTCTGGAATGCCTTGCATGCAGAACACTCTTCCGGTGAAGTCACAGCATCTTCATAGGGTTAAAGAGGTATTACCGTTTATTGATATTGATAGGTCATCATCTGTCAATTTACCCAGCCACAGGAGGCTTAATATGCGGACCAACGAAGCCCCGGCTGATCAACTTATTTATGAGCCTCGGCGCTGAGCCAATCAGGTCCCCCTGACTCAGCTTCTAATCCCAGAGTCATGTGGGGGATTTAAGTCTTGTGCTGATTGTTTCTTTTGCCTGTGATTTTGGTCTTGGCTCCTGTTAGTTCTCTGTGCTCAGAACAGTGCTGTATTTCTGTTCTACCGTTCTGTATATTGAGCTCGGCTTGTCTCTGGATTAGCCCTTTAGTACTGATTAGGCTTTAACGGTTTCTACTGGCTTTGACTCCTCAGCTTGTCTCTGGTTTAACCCTTTTGGCTTCTATGGACTCTTTAGACTCAGACTATGGCTTGTTTTACTCTCCTGCCACTCTTTGGCATCTGATAGGTCTGCTTCTTGTGAGCTCGCACCTGTTTTATGCCATTTTACTCTGCAGGTGTAACCTGGGTTCCTAGCAGCCAAGTCCAGCTGGGCTCTAGGCAGGCTCAGTCGAACACTTAGGGGCAGCTTTAGATCTAAAAACCGAAGTGGTGAAGGAAGATAGGTAGCAGATCTAGAGTTTGCTGGTTTTGGTATGTGGATAGATAGATAGATAGATAGATAGATGAGATAGATAGATATGAGATAGATAGATAATATAATCCATTTACTGAACTGTGGAATTTTCTTCTAACCTCTAATGTTGGAGGACATAGCTTAGTATTGCCCCCTCCAGCATGTACACTCTGTATTGTCTTCCATCCAGTGATATGTACGGTATTTCCCCGGCTAAGGCTTTATTATTACAGTTCGGTACAAGTTGCTTTATTGCAGCTTTTCTGCCTTCAAGAAATTTCTGTCCCATGTTGCAATAACAAGATCATCAATAATGTATTCAGGCGACTAGCTGTGGGGATGTAATCTGCAGATTACTGAAGACAGAAGGGAGAGTGTGTTCTGTAATATTACACCCGATGAGTGCCGGTCCTCCTGAGCGCTATTACAGGACAGTGCTGTGAAAAAGTATTCAACCCCTTCTAGATAACCCCTATTATTTCAAATTAGTCACAATGTTTTGACTTGATACTGTTTTTCATAGTCATCTGTTCTGAACATACCTCTGTCTGTACTGTACTAGTACAGTATCTGTGTTGCTAGAACAATTGTTGTAGGTGGGAATGTGGGGGTCCTTAGAGCCCTTCTATAAAAATGTGCAGACGTGTTCATTGTGTTGACATGTACTTTGTGACGAACTGCACCTCTCAGCCGCCTGACGTCACACTACGTTGGGATCAAGCGGTACGGTCTTGTCACTGTGAGCAAGATGTGACGTTTAGCACTCCCTTAGAGTACGTAAGGTCAGCTTGGCACAGTATTACACAGACACCCCCTGTCCATACGGACACAGGGAGGCAAAGGGGAGTGAGAGAGGGTGGCCCATATGAGCTCCGGCGTGGCACAACACTCGCTCAGTGAAACAGAGCCCTACCAGCCTGGTAGACTGCCAACAGTTGCTTGTTAGATACTGTCCGGGAAAAAAAAAAGGTCACATACTTTAATATTTAGTTGGGCCGCCTTTAGCTTTGATTACGGCACACATTCGCTGTGGCATTGTTTTGATAAGCTTCTGCAATGTTACAAGATTTATTTCCATCCAGTGTTGTATTAATTTTTCACCAAGATCTTGCATTGATGATGGTAGAGCCTGACCGCTGCACAAAGCCTTCTCCAGCACATCCCAAAGATTCTCAATGGGGTTAAAGTCTGGACTCTGTGGTGGCCAGTCCATGTGTGAAAATGATGTCTCATGCTCCCTGAACCACTCTTTCACAATTTGAGCCCGATAAATCCTGGCATTGTCATCTTGGAAAATGCCCGTGTCATCAGGGAAGAAAAAATCCATTGATGGAATAACCTGGTCACTCAGTATGTTCAGGTAGTCGCTAACCTCATTCTTGGAGCACATACTGTTGCTGAACCTAGATCTGACCAACTGCACCAACCCCAGATCCTAGCACTGCGCCCACAGGCTTGTACAGGAGGCACTAGGCATGATGGGTGCATCACTTCATCTGCCTCTCTTCTTACCCTGATACACCAATCACTCTGGAACAGGGTAAATCTGGACTCCTCAGACCACATGACCTTCTTCCATTGCTCCAGAGTCCAATCTTTACGCTCCCTAGCAAACTGAAGCCTTTTTTTCTGGTTTGCTTCACTGATTAGTGGTTTTCTTATGGCTACACAGATGTTCAGTCTCAATCCCTTGAGTTCCCTTCGTATTTCTTCCTCGAATACGATGGGTCCCCACTATCCTTCCAGTTTTTAATAATACGTTGGACAGTTCTTAACCCAATTTTTGTAGTTTCTGTAATCTCCTTAGATGTTTCCTCTGCTTGATGCATGCCAATAATTTGACCCTTCTCAAATAGACTAACGTCTTTTCCACGACCACGAGATGTCTCTTTCGACATGGTTGTTTAAGAAATGAGAAGCAACTCATTGCACCATTTGGGGTTAAATTACTTGTTGCCGGCTGCAAGATAATCGCCCATGCAGTAATTATCCAATAGGAGGCTCATACCTATTTGCTTAGATAAATCCAGGTGGCGACTTTTTTTTTTTTTGGACAGACAGTGTATAAACCTGGTCCGTTAATGGGATTATATCAGGCCAGAAACCAGCCCAGGTAGCATGTAATGCAATACAGAGACACGGACATGTGGAGTCGTGGATC
Source organism: Bufotes viridis (assembly GCA_033119425.1). NCBI lineage: Eukaryota > Metazoa > Chordata > Amphibia > Anura > Bufonidae > Bufotes > Bufotes viridis. Next base: position 33,800,375 of record CM065589.1, read on the forward strand.
GAGATACAAGAACAGCAGAAGATTAAACTATATATTTAATTGCCTTAAGAGCACACTAGACACAACACTATATACACAGGATACATACAGTCGTGGCCAAAAGTTTTGAGAATGACACAAATATTAGTTTTCACAAAGTTTGCTGCTGAACTGATTTTAGATCTTTGTTTCAGTTGTTTCTGTGATGTAGTGAAATATAATTACACGCACTTCATACGTTTCAAAGGCTTTTATCGACAATTACATGACATTTATGCAAAGAGTCAGTATTTGCAGTGTTGGCCCTTCTTTTTCAGGACCTCTGCAATTCACTGGGCATGCTCTCAATCAACTTCTGGCCCAATTCCTGACTGATAGCAACCCATTCTTTCATAATCACTTCTTGGAGTTTGTCAGAATTAGTGGGTTTTTGTTTGTCCACCCGCCTCTTGAGGATTGACCACAAGTTCTCAATGGGATTAGGATCTGGGGAGTTTCCAGGCCATGGACCCAAAATGTCAACGTTTTGGTCCCCGAGCCACTTAGTTATCACTTTTGCCTTATGGCACGGTGCTCCATTGCGCTGGAAAATGCATTGTTCTTCACCAAACTGTTGTTGGATTGTTGGAAGAAGTTGCTGTTGGAGGGGGTTTTGGTCCCATTCTTTATTCATGGCTGTGTTTTTGGGCAAAATTGTGAGTGAGCCCACTCCCTTGGATGAGAAGCAACCCCACACATGAATGGTCTCAGGATGCTTTACTGTTGGAATGACACAGGACTGATGGTAGCGCTCACCTTTTCTTCTCCGAACAAGCCTTTTTCCTGATGCCCTAAACAATCGGAAAGAGGCTTCATCGGAGAATATGACTTTGCCCCAGTCCTCAGCAGTCCATTCACTATACTTTCTGCAGAAGATCAATCTGTCCCTGATGTTTTTTTTGGAGAGAAGTGCCTTCTTTGCTGCCCTTCTTGACACCAGGCCATCTTCCAAAAGTCTACGCCTCACTGTGCGTGCAGATGTGCTCACACCTGCCTGCTGCCATTCCTGAGCAAGCTCTGCACTGGTGGCACTCTGATCCCGCAGCTGAATCCTCTTTAGGAGACGATCCTGGCGCTTGCTGGACTTTCTTGGACGCCCTGAAGCTTTCTTAACAAGAATTGAACCTCTTTCCTTGAAGTTCTTGATGATCCTATAAATTGTTGATTGAGGTGCAATCTTAGTAGCCACAATATCCTTGCCTGTGAAGCAATTTTTATGCAATGTAATGATGGCTGCACGCGTTTCTTTGCAGGTCACCATGGTTAACAAGGGAAGAACAATGATTTCAAGCATCACCCTCCTTTTAACATGTCAAGTCTGCCATTTTAACCCAATCAGCCTGACATAATGATCTCCAGCCTTGTGCTCGTCAACATTCTCACCTGAGTTAACAAGACGATCACTGAAATGATCTCAGCAGGTCCTTTAATGACAGCAATGAAATGCAGTGGAAAGGTTTTTTGGGGAATAAGTTAATTTTCATGGCAGAGAAGGACTATGCAATTCATCTGATCACTCTTTATAACATTCTGGAGTATATGCAAATTGCTATTATAAAAACTTAAGCAGCAACTTTTCCAATTTCCAATATTTATGTAATTCTCAAAACTTTTGGCCACAACTGTACAATGGTCAGAGATGCAGACACAGGTGATGGTACAGTCAGAGTTAACAGATAAAAGTCAGTTACTGGCTATATGTATGGTCCTTGATGCTGTAGTTACATGGGAGGCAGTGAGGTCATTGAGGTTTCCAGGTCTCTCAAAACATGATACATGGCACAACCTCCCTTCAAAGAAAGACAATGGGTATTGCCTCGCACAGGCAGTTAACCTTTAGTCGGTCACATTCCGCCTGGGAGGATCCCACTCCCCCTCCCTTTTGGTTATGGTAGCTTAAAATCCAAAAACCCAATATGGATCATAGCTCCTCACCCGAAGGTCTGGTGCCAATGGACCCAGCCGGATCCCTTGTACATGTGAAGACCAAACACGGCGTTGCTATTTGGCTCCTACTATGTGTTCTCCATATCTCCAGCACTAGTTCTAAATGTAAGACAGCTTCCAGACAGTTCCTTACATTTAGACCTTTTTCACCACCCTGATCAATCTTTGAAATTGTCATGAATTGCTGCGATATCATCAATCATGAAGATCAACCATACATGCTGGACTTTATATGTTCCCCTCAATGGCTCGCCAGGACATGCAATGAGAGCTGCATTCTGAAAGGGGTTGTCTCTGATGAGACATCTGCTTTACTGGAAGCTGTAAAAATTTGTAAAGAGTGAGCTCCCTCTAGTGGTGACTGTATGCAAACGCTATGACTTTGTGAGCTAAATCCAGGGAAGTGCTTGAGCACAGGCCCCGCTCTCAGTGCGGATCCCGTAGCAGTCCTGGGTTCTGCCTCTCTGTTAATAGACTTCGCCATACCACTGATTTTTTAGAGGTCATTAATTTCTGCATTGTATTCTGTTTGCACACACTGCCTTATCTCGGACTTCAATCACCGAGCCAACACCAACGAGACAAGCTGAAAGCAAATACCTGCGATATCAGTTGTAAGTCGAGCAAACAGACAGGTGACGCACATTGTGAATACAAAGTGACAATATATCAATAATCAAGTAGCCTGTAATACCCTGAACAAACCACACGTGAAGAGTTAAAGAGGTATTCTGGTTATATAAAGTTATTCCCTATCCACAGAATAGGGGATAACTATTAGATCGGTGGGGGTCCCACCGCTTGGTCCTCCACCAATCGTGAGAACAGGGGCCCCATGCCCCATGAAGCCCCCCGAAATGAACCAAGAGGCCGGTCAGGCATGCACATGGCTGCTCCATTCATTTCTGTGGGAGTTCCAGGGATTGCCAAGTACAGCGCTCCGCTATCTCTGGAACGCTCATATAAAAGAATGGAGCAGCCAACCGGCTTCTTTCATTAATGGGGGCTCCACGATGTATGGGGTGGCCATTCTCATAATCGGTGATGTAATAGCTATCCCCTAGCCCTATGATGGCTAACCTCTGGCACTCCATCTGTGGTAAAACTATGACTCCCAAGATGCACACTTGCTTGGCTGTTCTCAGATCTCCATAGAAATGAATGGAGTATGCTGGGAGTCGTAGTTAGCTGGAGTGCCGGAGGTTAGCCATCCTAGCCTGTGGACAGGGAATAACTTAATATTACCAGAATACTCCCTACGGGGTATGCAACTCTGTGATGTCATCAATGTGTTTTTTATGTTTTAATTTCATTATACTGCATATAAAAATGTTATCGGCTGCTCTCCCCGTCACCGGATGTTTTGATGCACGCAGCAGGGAGATGCAGTGGCGGCTGTGCAGGGATCTGAAGCGATGCGGGTGCCGAGGAGTTAACGATAAGGTATACGAGGGGATCGGGCACTGGGGGGATGTTTTAGAACAGGCATCCTCAAACTGCGGCCCTCCAGCTGTTGCAAAACTACAACTCCCAGCATGCCCGAACAGCCTACAGGTATCAGCCTACAGCAGGGCATTGTGGGAGCTGTAGTTTTACAACAGCTGGAGGGCCACAGTTTGAGGATGACTGTTTTAGAATTTGGATAACTCCTTTAAGTCATGAATGAGATTGCTCCATGCAACAGAACAGCTTTTGATTATTCCCACTAATGAATCAGGATGTCGGTAATCAGTAATGACGAACATCTAGATGTAAGTGACGCTGCCATGGACAGATTTAGTGAGGCATGCAATTTTTTGTGCCTTGAAAAATGATTAGTGTTGATCCAAAGTTTAGGAAAAATTCGATTCGCCATGAATCTGAATTTCCTCGCACTTCGCAGTAAAGAATCTTTTTGTTTCTAAGATGGAGGCTACACAGTGAAAGTAAGAAGCCAAGGAATGTGAGATCACCCATAATGCCGTGCAGCCCACCAATCCGCAGATAGCCACCCCCTGTGATGTCACAGCCCTATAAAAGCCTTATCCAGTGTGGTCTCTGCCATTTCACTGTGAATTGAGCTTAGTGAGAGAAATGACAAGTACTCATGCGCTGGGGGCAGTGTTGCAGAAAACTGTTTAACAAAAAATATGGGATAGGGAGAATGCAGGGACAATGTAGGGAGATCGTAGGGAGAGTTTTTTGAGACTGTAGGGAGAGCATAAGGAGACAGCAGGGAGACTGCAGGATGAGTGTAATAGTCGTATGCATCTTGTTCCACTGCTGCCACATTCTTAGTTAATCTGTTTTGTTTAATACTGAGTCTGTGTGTCAGACTCAGTATTAAAGGGCAGTCTAATATATCGCCACGTGTATCTTATTCATCTGCTGCGCCATTCATATTTAATCTGTTACATTACCGATACAATTACTGTACACTAAGGTCAACAGGCAGTTACCTGGGCCCTCCAAAGGAACGGGCAGTGGCAAAAACATATTGCTGTAGCCGGCACAAGTAGCAGCAGAAGAAGGGTTGGTGGCGGCAGCAGCCACAGCAACAGGACAGAGCTGCCACTGTCATCCAGCAGTCATGTTTTGACCAACAATGGAATGGTTGACTCGCTCTTCAGCATCATCTCAGGTGACAACAGATACACACAGCCAGGAATCGGTGGGTTCCTCTGACACCACGCTTAGTTGGCATGGCCCAGGAACTGCCTCTGTGCCCTCACCTGTCCTCAGCCTGCCTCTTGCTTTTGCTGTTCCTTCTGCTAGCCTAGTATGGTGTGCTGCCAGCTCTGCTCCGCTTTTCAGCGAGGACAAGCTTAGTGAGGACAGTCAGCTGTTACAGGCCAGCACAGACTTGGAGGAGAAGTCTGCTGCGGACTCCTCTAGGCGTGCAACTACCAATGATGACAGTCGGGCGGTGCAAGAAGTCAGGGACGTGCGCAAGAGACAGGTGAGGGTGACACAAGGGACAACTAAACAGATGTAGATAATGAGGTAGCCGATCGCATGTGGTTAGCCGAGTGAAGAGGGGGCATCATCATCAGGGGGTGAGGGTGGCAGCGTGCCCAGGGTGGAAGCAGTGGGAGATCTGCAGCCAAGTGCAGGAGGGGTAGACTGTCTGCTACTCGAGAGACTACCTGTGAGGAGCACACTAGCGGTGCACTGGTTCATAAAAGTAGCAGCAGGCAGGCATCATGCAGTGGTGGATGGAAAATGCCATACTCGCCAGTGCGGGAATTTTTCCCCAATTCGCTGGAGGACGCTAGCGTGGTGGTATGCAGGATGTGTGGGCAGAAGGTGAGGCGCAGCCAGGGTGCTAATGTTGGCACGACGGCCATGTGTCAACACATGGAGCGTCACCATAAAGTGGTGTGGGAAAACTGTGCGGTGTAGTATGGAGGATCTGTCAGCTGTTCCGACAGGTCACTGTATTCATGCATTTCTTGCTGATTATTTGACTCCATTATAAATAAATACGACAACTCCAGTTTTGCACTGCAAGTATTATTTTTAATAGATCAGATTCTGTTAGGAGATTTCCCATTTCCACAATTCATATTAGAATTGACATGGATTTCAACCACTGCACAATATCACAACCCACAGCGAGAACATTGTATACATTAGCAGAACACGGCCCCATCCATACAAGGTAGCATCGGATGATACTGTCAGGTCTCCTACTGGCTTATGTCAAGCAGCACCGACTCACATCCGGTAAAATTTCCAGCTGGCAGCCGCCGTCATACTAGATAATACGCTATACAGATACGCTTCATCTCAATGATTACAGTAGGTAAAAATTTTTTAGATTGTATTAAAAACTCCATATATAGCTCTATAAAGTTGGGTGCAGTGAAAGTAGCATTCCACCTTATGTATATGCTGCCCCCCTCATTTCTTAGCAATTTTGAGCAAATGGAGGTATAATGGCTTTTTTTTTATGTCTAAAGTTATAAACTTCTTATGTTTTCTCCTCAGGGGTCATCATCATTTTTTTAACAGCATTTTTGATTAAATTCCACAAATGTTCAAGATCTCTGCTTGCTGTCATTTAATAGAAGAGCTCTGAGGCTACTTTCACATCTGCGTTTTTGCTGTCCGGTTTTTGAGAACCGGCATGGTATCTCAAAACAAAAGCAAAACGCTTCTGTTTGAATAATACAACTGTCTGCATATGTTCAGAACAGATTCGGTTGTATTATATTGAAAAAGAAGAAACCGGATCCGGCACTAAAACCACTGTAAGTCAATGGGCGCAGATACGTTTTTTTTCATGTCTGAAAAAACTGATTCGGCACACTGACTTAGGCAGGGTTCACACCAGCATTAGGGATTCCGTTATGGCTTTCCGTTATAACATGGTTATAACAGAATGCCCAGACAGAATGCAAAACGGAAGCCTTTAAAAGGCATAACGGATCCGCCTGGGTCCCGTTATGCAAGACAGAAAACAAAGTCCTGTCGACAGGACTTTGTTTTCCGTCTTGCATAACGGGAACCAGACGGATCCGTTTTGATTCCCACAGACTTCTATTAGGACGGAAAGCAAGCGGAATTCCTTTTAAAGGCTTACATTCTGCATTCCGTCATTATACAAGTCTATGGGCAGAAGAACGGATCCGTCCTTCCGTCTTATGGATTCCGTTATAACCATGTTATAACAGAAAGCCATAACTGAATCCCTAATGCTAGTGTGAACCCACCCTTACATGATTTCTGGTGCCAGATCCAGCTTCTTCAGTTTCCCATGCCGCACGCAAAAACGCTGCTTGCAGCGATTTTGTGTCCGGCATGGGGACTTAACAAACTGGAATGGAATGCATTCTGGTGCATGCCGTTCCGGTTTATTCCGTTTTGTCCCCATTGACAATGAACGGGAACAAAACGGAAGCGTTGTGCTGCGGTTTTGAGACCCTGTGCCGGATCTCAAAACCGGACAGCGCATTGTAGATGTGAGTGTAGCCTCTGATAACTGCAGTGTAACACGCTGTGCAACTGTGTGCCCATCACATGACCCGGACAGAATGGTATCCATTGGGGCTCAATTATGAAGGTTTCTATTGAATGACAGCAAGCAGAGATTTTTGAAAATTGATGCATAAAGCAAATTAGAAAATATTATATTTTGTGTACATTGTTTGTTTTGTGTTATGGGCATATGTAAAGAAAAAAAGAAAAAAACTAAAACAAAGCAGCTTGAAAACCCTGTTCGCTACAATGTAACAAATGAAGAGGATTAACAGATGGAAATATCTCTTGGTTGGAAATCTTTGTTCATAAGAAGCTTTCCAACATGCCCCAGTATTATAGATCCCCACAGCATTAACTAATGCAAGACCAGAAAGACTCATATACTGCCGATTCCTATAAAGCTTCTTTGCCAAATAACATATTTTCACACATTTTTATAAATGTGTAAAAATGTCTGCACATCATCTTCTTGACGGTGAGGATGTCTCATTATGTATGAGCAATAGAAGGCACAATGACCATAACGACTAAAAGGAATTTTCCAGTTTTATAGATATATTTTACTTTCCAATATATTCTAGATTTTAATTCCGCACTATTTTCAAGACTTCTGCTTGCCATCAGTGAATGGGATCATTCTTATTTACATGCAGAGGATAAAAATTCATACAGATCTTATACTTCTCACAACCGAGAGAGCAACGAGGGAGTTGACTTACACCTACAGCATGGATGTCAAACTCACGGCCCTCCAGCTTATTGGAAAACTACAACTCCCAGCATCCTTTGATAGCTGTAGGAGCTCCAGGCATGATGGGCGTTGTAGTTTTGCAACAGCTGGAGGGCCACGAGTTTGACATCCCTGACCTAGAGGCTCAGCTCTCTCTGCAACAGTGAAAAAAATCATAATGCTTGTTCTTGTCAATCAAACTGCAGAGGGCGCGCCAGCTGCAGAGAGAGCTGAGCCTCTAGGTGTAATGGTAACGCCCCCATTGCTCCTAGAGGCTCCTTTGCATATAATAAAACATCATTTTCTCAGCAATGCGGACACATATGAACATGGGGCCAACACAGATGCCTTCAGCTGCCAAGTACACATGTAACAGGTCAGCCAGTGTCATAGGTACAAAACTGCTGACAGCTCCTGTGATATTCACATAAGGCCAAGGTTCCTTTATCCTCTCCTGCATGCTTAGGGATTACTGTACATGTAGGGATTTCTGTGAATCTCAGCAAAAACTGTGACAAGACTGCAGTGTACAATAATCCCCAAAGACCTGATGTATGCAGAGCTGTGTAGGAGTGCGGAGGCTGACGGCTAAGTGCAGTCCTAGCAGAACTCCACCTGAGGCAAGAGGCTGAACTTGCCTCATGAATGGTGCACCTCTGAATCGGACATCCAGGCTTTTTAGCTCAGGGAGTATTATTACTCTGGATTCAATTTTTGCAAACTGTCTGCTGAGTGAGTAGGACTAGGTCAGGTTGGCTTTTGAGCCTTTGGACGGAAACATGAATTTTTACCATACAATGACAGCAAGCAATCTTAAAAAATAGTGAGGCTTTGTATCACCATGTTTATTAGAAAATCCCTTGTTAATTGTGCCATTTTGAAAGACTAAATGATGGCATCTCTCGCCGCTGCAGACATACAGGCCCCCATATTATTGAAATTTTATACATAGAAAATGTTTTTCTTTTTTTCAGTTTCTACGTCTTTTTTTTTTTTTATAAACAAATACATTTGTCCTAATAAAAACAAGATTTCTGCCAAAATATCAGAGTTATTAGAGCTGTTTAATTCATATTTCTATAGTAGTTATCTAAAACCTTATTTGAAAAGTCAGCAAAACTGTAGTGAAATCAGTACAAAGCAGAACAATATTTTTACAAAAAAGAAAAAAAGAAAATCCATCCTGTCCAGTTTTTAGACTCTGTTTGTTTGAATGAATCTAAGTGAATAAAATTGATATTGGTCAAGCAGGAAATCAGAGAATCCAGAAAACATTGGATTTTGGCTGGTTCTACAGTACAGTTGTGTTCAAAATAATAGCAGTCAGACATCACTAACCTGATCAATCACTGTTTTCGTAGAAATTATATTTCTACATGGCAAACAATTTCCTAGCAGGTGTAGTAGAGTAATAGAAATCCAACAGACCCAACAGTCAGGACCTGCTGCTGCTGATTCAGTGTAATTGAATCACTAATTGAAAGAGGCATGTTCTAAATAATAGCAGTGTGCAGATTAATTAGTGCGGTCATTCATTCTTTGAAAAACAGGTGGCAATTATTGCCCTTATTTAACCACTTCAGCCCCCCTAGCTTAAACACCCTTAATGACCAGGCCACTTTTTACAATTCCGCACTACACTACTTTCACCGTTTATTGCTCCGTCATGCAACTTACCACCCAAATGAATTTTACCTCCTTTTCTTCTCACTAATAGAGCTTTCATTTGGTGGTATTTCATTGCTGCTGACATTTTTACTTTTTTTGCTATTAATCAAAAATTACCGAAATTTTTGCAAAAAAATGACATTTTTCACTTTCTGTTGTAAAATTTTTCAAAAAAAACTACATTTCTATATAAATTTTTCTCTAAATTTATTGTTCTACATGTCTTTGATAAAAAAATCCAATAAGTGTATATTTATTGGTTTGGGTAAAAGTTATAGCGTTTACAAACTATGGTGCAAAAAGTGAATTTCGGCATTTTGAAGCAGCTCTGACTTTCTGAGCGCCTGTCATGTTTCTTCAGGTGCTAGAATGTCAGGAAAGTATAAATACCCCCAAATTACACCATTTTAGAAAGAAGACACCCCAAAGTATTCGCGGAGGGGCTTGGTGAGTTCATGTATCATTTCATTTTTTTCACAAGTTAGCGGAAAATGACACTTTCTGAGAAAAAAAAAAAGTTTCAATTTCTGATAACTTCTGGCAAAAAAAAAAAATCTCAGACGGACTCACTATGCCCCTCAGTGAATACCTTGGGGTGTCTACTTTCCGAAATGGGGTCATTTGTGGGGTGTGTTTACTGTTCTGGCATTTTGGGCGGGCTAAATTGTGAGCCGCCATGTAAAACCTAAAGGTACTCGTTGGAATTTGGGCCCCTTTGCGCACCCAGGCTGCAAAAAGTGTCACTCATGTGGTATCGCCGTACTCAGGAGAAGTAGGGCAATGTGTTTTGGGGTGTATTTTTACATACACCCATGTTGGGTGAGAGAAATATCTCTGTAAATTGTCAACTTTGTATAAAAATTTTTTAAAAGTTGTCGTTTACAGAGATATTTTTCACACAAAGTATGGGTATATATAAAAATACACCCCAAAACACATTGCCCTACTTCTCCTGAGTACGGCGATACCACATGTGTGCCACTTTTTGCAGCCTGGGTGCAAAGGGGCCCTAAAACCAATGAGTACCTTTAGGATTTCACAGGGCATTTTTACGCATTTGGATTCCAGACTTCTTCTCACGCTTTAGGGGCCCCTAAAATGCCAGGGCAGTATAAATACCCCACATGTGACCCCATTTTGGAAAGAAGACACCCCAAGGTATTCTGTGAGGGTATGGTGAGTTCATGTAAAATTTTATTTTTGTCACAAGTTAGTGGAATATGAGACTTTGTAAAAACAAAATTAAAAAAACAAAAAAACAATTTCCGCTGACTTATGCCAAAAATAAAAATTCTGTGGACTCACCATGCCCTCACAGAATACCTACGGGTGTCTTCTTTCCAAAATGGGGTCACATGTGGGGTATTTATACTCACCTGGCATTTTAGGGGCCCCTAAAGTGTGAGAATCCAAATGCATAAAAATGGCCTGTGAAATCTAAAGGTACTCATTGGTTTTAGGGCCCCTTTGCGCACTCAGGCTGCAAAAAGTGTCACACATGTGGTATCGCCGTACTCAGGAGAAGTAGGGCAATGTGTTTTGGGGTGTATTTTTACATATACCCATGCTGCGTGTGAGAAATATCGCTGTAAACGACAACTTTTAAATTTTTTATTCAAAGTTGTCAATTTACAGAGATATTTCTCTCACCCAGTATGGGTATATGTAAAAATACACCCCAAAACACATTGCCCTACTTCTCCTGAGTACGGCGATACCACATGAGTGACACTTTTTGCAGCCAAGATGAGCAAAGGGGCCCTAATTCCAATGAGTACCTTTAGGAGGGCATTTTTACGCATTTTTCTTCTCACGCTTTAGGGCCCCTAAAATGCCAGGGCAGTATAAATACCCCACATGTGACCCCATTTTGAAAGAAGACACCCTAGGTAATCCGTGAGGGGCATGGCGAGTTCATAGAAGATTTTTTTTGGCACAAGTTAGTGGAAATTGATTTTTATTGTTTTTCTCACAAAGTCTCCTTTCCGCTAACTTTTGACAAAAAGTTTAATTTTTCATGGACTCATTATGCCCTCAGCGAATACCTTGAGGTGTCTTCTTTCCAAAATGGGGTCACATGTGGGGTATTTATACTGCCCTGGCATTTTAGGGGCCCTAAAGCGTGAGAAGGAAAATGCGTAAAAATGCCCTCCTAAAAGGTACTCATTGGTTTTAGGGCCCTTTGCGCATCTTGGCTGCAAAAAGTGTCACTCATGTGGTATCGCCGTACTCAGGAGAAGTAGGGCAATGTGTTTTGGGGTGTATTTTTACATATACCCATGCTGGGTGAGAGAAATATCTCTGTAAATTGACAACTTTGAATAAAAAAATTTAAAAAGTTGTCGTTTACAGCGATATTTCTCACACACAGCATGGGTATATATAAAATACACCCTAAAACACATTGCCCTACTTCTCCTGAGTACGGCGATACCACATGAGTGACACTTTTTGCAGCCAAGATGCGCAAAGGGCCCTAAAACCAATGAGTACCTTTAGGATTTCACAGGACATTTTTACGCATTTGGATTTTCACGCTTTAGGACCCCTAAAATGCCAGGGCAGTATAAATACCCCACATGTGACCCCATTGTGGAAAGAAGACACCCAAGGTATTCCGTGAGGGGCATGGCGAGTTCACAGAAAAAAAATTTGGCACAAGTTAGCGGAAATGGTATTTTTTTTTTTTTTTTTTTTACAGTCTCACATTCCACTAACTTGTGACAAAAATAAAATTTTGCATGAACTCGCCATACCCCTCACAGAATACCTTGGGGTGTCTTCTTTCTAAAATGGGGTCACTTGTGAGGTTTTGTACTGCCCTGGCATTTTAGGGGTCTCCGCAATCATTACACGTATGGCCAGCATTAGGAGTTTCTGCTATTCTCCTTATATTGACCATACTGGGTAATGAGAATTTTTTTTCCGTTCAGCCTCTGCGCTGAAAGAAAAAATGAACGTCACAGATTTTTCCATTCACATTGATCAATGTGGATGAAAAAATCTCTAAAAATGTGCAAAAAAAAGAGGAAAAGCTATAAAGCTGCGATCGCTAAGGGACCCTAAGGCCTCATTCAGCTGTCCGCAATTCTGTTCCGCAAAATTTTGCGGAACAGAAATGTGGATACATTCAATTCTATGGGGACAGACTTTGTCCCGCTCGGATCCGTAATTGCGGATCCGTAATTGGAGATCCGCAAAGTATAGAACATGTCCTATTCTTGTCCGCAATTGCGGACAAGAAAAGGCATTTTCTATATAGTTCTGGCAATGTGCGGATCCGCAAAATGCGGAAAGCACATTGCTGGTGTCCGTGTTTATGGATCCGCGGATTTGCGGATCCGTGGATCCGCAAAACACATGCGGACATCTGAATGAGCCTTACAGGGGGTGATCAGTGACAGGGGGTGACAGGGGTGATCAGGGGGTGACATGGGAGATCAGGGGTTAATCAGTGACAGGGGGTGGTGGGTGGGTGGGCGGTGGGGGGTTGTGTGGTGATTGGTGCACTTTGATATTTTTTCTCTGGTGGTCCCAAGCAAAGGGACCACCAGAGAAGCGAGTAGCAAGCAGATCAGACGCTGTTCACAGAACAACGTCTGATCTGCGATTTTTTCTGCCATATACAACCTGCCAGCGCACGATCGGCGCTGGCAGGCTGTAGTATAACTACATGCGAGCGCGCCGATGGCGCGCATTGCGCATGTGCGGGCGCGTCCTCGCGTCATCTCGCGTCTCGCGAGATGACGCGCCGATGCGTCCGATCAGAGCTACAGGGCCGCCGCCAGGACGCAATCCTGCGTGCGGCGGTCCTGTAGCGGTTAAGGAAGGAAGGCAGAAAATGTTGTACAAGCTGGTTACAGTACGTTTCTCTCTAAAATTCTGAGGAAAATGGGTCGTTCCAGACATTGTTCAGAAGAGCAGCGTACCTTGATTAAAAAGTTGATTGGAGAGGGGAAAACATATAAAGAAGTGCAGGAAATGATAGGCTGCTCAGCTAAAATTAACGCAAATGCTTTAAAATGGCAACTAAAACCTGAAAGATGTGGAAGAAAGCAAAAAACTACCATTCGAATGGATAGAAGAATAACCAAAATGCAAGGACTCAGCCAACAATCATCTCTAGGAAGATGAAAGAAGGTCTAAAGTTACCTGTGAGGACTGTTACAATTAGAAGACGCCTATGTGAAGCCAAGCGATCTGCAAGAAGCCCCCGCAAAGACCCACTGTTGAAAAAAAGACATGTGCTGAAGAGGTTACAATTTGCCAAAGAGCACATTGACCGGCCTAAAGGAAATGGCGCAACATTTTGTGGACTGATGAAAGTAGGATTGTTCTTTTTGGGTCTAGTGGCCGGAGACAGTTTGTCAGACGACCCCCGAACACTGAATTCAGGCCACAGTACGCTGTGAAGACAGTGAAGCATGGTGGCGCAAGCATCATGATATGGGGATGTTTCTCATACTATGGTGTTGGGCCTATTTATCGCAGACCAGGGATCATGGATCAGTTTCAATACATCAGAATACTTGAAGAGGTCATGCTGCCTTATGCTGAAGAGGAAATTCCCTTGAAACGGGTGTTCTAACAAGACAACGACCCCAAACAGATCAGTAAACGTGCAACATCTCGGTTCCAGACCAACAAGATTGACGTTATGGAGTGGGCAGCCCAATCCCCGGATCTTAATCCAATAGAAGAACTGTGGAATGTGGTCCAATCATCCTGGGCCGGAGACCTGTTCACAGGGGCCAGAAGTTGGTTGACTCCATGCAGCACAGATGTCCAGCAATTCTCAGACACAGCGGTTATACAACCAAATATTAGTTCTGTGATTCAAAGGAAAGCAAAATCTTCAAACATTTTCCACTTTATATAGTGAATGTCTGAGTTTGTAAAGAAGAATACAAACACTGCTATTTTTTTAAACAGTCTAATATTCACTTTTCTTCATTTTTTTTAGAGGAACAACACAAATTTGATATATTGTACAAATACAATATTATATTTTTCTTCATATTTTGATTTGGAATAGAATGTGTAATGTTCCCAATGCATTTGTGTGTATGGAAATAAAAGCTATTAGAAGGATTTTGAGCTTTATTCACTTTTTTAAACACACTGCTATTATTTTGAACACAACTGTACATGGACATAACATGGGCCACATTTTAAAGTCTGTATTCTAGCCTCAAGGCCCCATTCACACGTCCGCAATTCTGTTCCGCATTTTGCGGAACGGAATTGCAGACCCATTAGTTTCAATGGGGACAGACGATGTCCTGGCCGGGTCCGCAATTGCGGATCCGCACTTCCGGGTCCGCAATTGCGTTCCCGAAAAAAATAGAACATGTTCTATTCTTGTCCGCAATTGCGGACAAGAAAAGGCATTTTCTATGAGAGTGCCGGCGATGTGTGGTCCGCAAATTGCGGAACGCACATTGCCGGTTTCCGTGTTTTGCGGATCCGCGGATCCGTGGATCCGCAAAACACACACGGACGTGTGAATGGACCCGAATACTGAGACCCTCCCCGTGATTCTACTGAACCCAACTCACAGTACATCTGCATCGGATACTATGGATATGTCTGTGAAGGTTCTCATTCATCCAGGCCGTGGTATATCAGTAGTAATAAGTCAGAGCAATGGACATCTGACTGGCCTTCTCAATTAGAATGAATTGTACAAGGAATCTCTGGCATTAAATACCGGTGACTCATCGTTCAGTCAGCATAATCTGTTTATCATAATCAATACAAGGTCAAGGATCTCATAAAGGTAAGACTGAAGAATGCATTTGCATGACTTAAGCTATTAGGTATAATTAATCTGCCTGGGGACAGGTGTTAGAACAGCCTTGTAACAGCATCTTAGACACAGAGGAGACTAGTTCAAAAGAGATGTGAAAGAAGCAATTTATGTTAAATTGGAGAAACCAAGCTTGAAGACAGGTGGAGGGGTGCAACATCTATTGTCTACCACTTACAATGCTGTTCTAACACCTCTCCCGAGGCATTTTAATCACACCTTATAGTTTAATTCATGCAAATGCAACCAACATCTTACCTCTCCCTCCTCGTGTTGATTATGATAAAAAAAAAATATGCTGACTGAAAGGTGAACCAGCAGTACTTAATGCCGATGATTCCTTGTACAAGTCATTCTAAATGAAAAAGCCTGTTGGATGAATAGAGAAATGACTTCAGAAAAAAAGAGAAAATACAAGAAGTCCAGTTCCTCTGACTTTTTATTACTGATGTTCTACGGATATCTGAGTTGCTTGCAATTAGTATGACGGGCCTTGAATTGCGGCCCATATTACAACAATGTGAATCCAGCCTTTGACTAACTTGCTCAGGATTTAGCTATTCAAATGATTTTATGAATTAAAGGGATATTTCAGTTTCAGCTAATGAAAGTTATTCCTTATACTGTATGATAAGTCAGCTGACTATGTCCGCAGCTGCCCTGCTCTCCCCTGCAGGCATGATACCCACGCTACTCACAATGCTGCTGCCAAGTGCTCCAGCCTCTGGGTCCTTAGGGCTTGCCTCCTAAACGGCCAGGGCGTGTGCTTCCAAATCTTTTCCCAGCCAATGGCTGTGGGTCCCTGGGTATTTAAGGCACTCTCCCCAGTCAGAGGGTGCCTGAGCTTTAGGTTCCCTGGTGACCAGCAAAGGTGTTCTGATAGTCTTGTGCTTTTGAGAGTGTTTATCCGGCATTTGTTCCCCTCTGTGCTCCAGCTTGTACCTGCCCATGTCTTCCAGCACTTCTAGTGTCAGTTCTGTCAGTTCTCCAAGTGTCTAGCCTGCCCATGCTTTAAGGTCTTAGTAAACCTGCATTCAAGTCTTAGTAACTGTTCAGACCATGTGTTTTTGTATTCTAAGCTTCTTGTGCTTGCTGCAATGTTTCTCACAACTCTGGGTCTCCTGCCAACTACATCAGGACTATCCCAGGATGTAGAAGTCTGGTTTCTTCTTGCAGCAGAGACCAGACCACTGTACAGGGGTTAAAGGGAGATTACCAGGGGAGCCCCGGAATAACACCCTTAGGATTTAGCCAAAAGCCAAACCAGTTAGTTGGCACAGTGGGTTCACACTTGCTGATCCGTAACACTGTATAATGAAAAGTCATGCAATTTTATGATGTACCAATTCCCTACACTTTTCAAGATCTTTGCTTGCAGCCATTACGCAAAGGATAACATTCATCTGCTGAAACTAGACTATCCTTTCAAATATTCTATATGTATATATTAAAATCCAATATATATATAAAAAACAATGAAAACTGTACCCTGTTAATGCTTAACATCAGAAATAATTTTTGAAATATCAGGTTATATAATTTAGAATACAATCGGATTAGCAATGAAAATGGCAATTGAAAATGGCAATAGTTTGTAGAATATTTTTCCGTGCTGCAAATCTACAACCTACATAAGCTTTTACTTTGTATATTTTTTTGTTTATCACCTAATTCAATTTACGTTAGAATTTTTAAATGAAAAATTAAAACATTGTCTATAACAATGAGAAAACCTGTCCCCCTATGCTCTCAAAAAATTATTAATATTATGTTAAAATTTGCTTTAAATTCTGAACACTTTCTATTTTTTGGATACTTTTAGACACAGCGATAATATTTTTTTTTTTACGTTATGGTACATTTTAGTCGGTGAAATTTTGATAGATGATATGTAAGAGCCTAAGGAGTCAACGTAGTATCAGGAAATCTCTGATCAATTGTATCTGCACCAGAAAAATCAATAAATGCAATCTCCTTTCATCAAGTATTATTGTAAGGCAGGCATGTCCAAACTGCATCCCTCCAGCTGTTGCAAAACTACAATTCCCAGCATTCCTGCATAGCCTACAACTATTAGGGTATGCTGGGAGTTGTAGTTTTGCAACAGCTGGAGGGCCGCAGTTTGGGCATGCCTGCTGTAAGGCATCAAATATTGAGCAGTGATTTTTGTGAGCCTTTAAATAAAAGGCATTAAGTTTTGCTATGCAATGAAGTTACATCAGCCGTATACAGATACTGAAAAAATTTGACCGCCTTCAATCTCAACTGTTATCTGAGATGTTTGAGGTGTCTTTGTAGGTTACATCATATCATCGATACAAGATGCAATATCTTGGCTTTAAAAATGTGCTCAGTGGAGTTTTCCGTCATACTGCCCACAAATTATCGTAAATACTTTAGCAAAATAATCCCATACAATGGTCCAACCACCACTTGTCCTACCACCTGTCCTTCTGAAATACTTCCTTCTGACCTATATCATTCGGGTGTTCGGAAATACAAGCCCCGTTGATATCGTTGAGTTTGTTGTCTGCCATTTCTTCTTGGCTAGTACATAATTTGAGTGCCCTGGTAATAAAAACATCCAGATCAAAAGAAGATTCAGCATTCTTAGCGATATCCCTTGGATTGTGAGGAGGAGGACATGGTTGACACTGTTCATGGTCCTCTTGTGTCTCAGAAACAGGGCTCGCTGGACATTCAAGACCTGTCTGCGTGCTCTTGACCCACTGAGCAATTTCCAAAAAGAGGTTGGATGGCTCTTCTTCCCGTGCAAGGTCACCTGTGGGTGGAATAGTGGTTTGTTTCCAGGTGGAAAGATCCAATATTAGTTTAGGTTCTGAATAGTGGTGTGGTTTGTTGTCTCTCCATAGTAGTTTATCCAGATAGGATGGAGACCCTATTTTATACTCACATGACCTTCCACAATCTCCCTCGAAAACCCGGTCCATTGAGGAGTGGGACTGTTCTAGGAACCTCTCTGAGCTACTTTGAGAGTATTTTCGAGGATCAACCTGAGCTTCTTCTGCCTGGGATCCTGACCCCGCACGGGGATCACGTTGGACATCACTCATACCAAGGCTCTGATCTTGTCTCCAGTCCATGTCCGAGGATAAACTCACTTGATACCTATGAAAAAAATACCATAATTAGAGATAAAAAAAATGTATTTCTTCTTTTTCATTTTTTTGGTTTCAATATTTTGATTGCAGATTTGTTTAAAACGGTCCCTCCGTTATCTATGCTACGTTGTTGTAGAACTACAGCTGTACCTCTGGCAATTAACTGGAGAACCTCAATGTAAACTTGCAGACTTTAACGTATGTTGGAGGTATTCCAGGAAAAAGCTGTGCTTGACATTGCTGCTGTAGCTCTCAATTTCTTTACTTCAGGTCCCATCCTTCTACTACCATATCATTTTTTACTAGGGTTGACCACCCCTTCAATAAATTAGCCAACGTATGCATGTATCCAATGTACCAAAAATGTTCCACCAAAAAATTTACTATTGGGTAGAACATTCTCATGTGGAGTGGACTTCCCTCCCCATGTAATGGTTAGAACCTGACACTAAGCACTAAAAATGTAGTCAGTGCCTTTCCATAATTAGGGCTACAGTTCTAACTTCCATCATTGGCAAACAAAAAAGGCAGTGGAGATATATTTATATACAGATGTTAATTAAAGTCAAATGACCAACATCTTCTGTCAGCCTTCGAAGGTATTAGCCATTTGCTTGAGAGAATCTGAACCTGGAAAGAGCTGAAGAAAATGACTCACCATAGACATTAGTCTAAAGCTGATCAAAATGGATGATTTCCTACATACTTAACATTTTTGGTCAATGGTCACTAGCATTTGACTGTATATGGTGCAATTGGCTGTTATATGAACAACTGTTTTGTAAAAGAACTTTCCTCAGAGAACAACTGTTTGTCCTTTGCCTGACATCACTGAACGTGTGGGGCCGGTTTGCACGGCTGTAGTGGACTAAATGGTGTATGGTCATGTCTGGAAAATAATTGGTAACCAGATAATTGTTCCCTCAACAATTGTTCAACCACCAACCTACTTCTATCTAAAGTGTATGGCCACCTGTAGAGATGTCATCACATGTATACCCTGCCAAAAAGAGCACATTCCATCCACCAAGGTGGATGCAGAAGCTCCCAAGTCAAGATGGAACACATTTTTAGTTGTCCCAGTGGTCATCAAGAATATTTATTGTGTCTTTTGACTTCACTGTTCTGCTCTACATTGCATAATCATTAGTGGTATAAGGCTGGGTTCACACGGGCGTCATGTTTGACGCCCGGATAAGAGGCGGGTGCGTTGCAGGAAAATGCGCGATTTTTCCACGCGAGTGCAAAGCGTTTTAATGCGTTTTGCACGCGCGTGCGAAAAATCAACATGTTTGGTACCCAGACCCGAAGCCGGACTTCATCACTGAAGTCCGGTTTCGGGTTGAGTATTCTGTAGATTTTATTATTTTCCCTTATAACATGGTTATAAGGGAAAATAATAGCATTCTCAATACAGAATGCTATGTTAACAGGGCAATAGAGGCTTAAAAAAAATAAATAAATTCAACTCATCTCCTCCCATTGATCGCGTAGGTGCAAGGAACATCTTCTATTTTCATATCTGTTGGTCACTGGGTCACATGGTCCAATCATGAAAGCTTTTGATTGGACCATGTGACCCATGTGACCCAGTGATGTCACCGAAGGTCCTTTACCCAGCAGAATGAAGAAAGAAGAATGATCCCGGCACCTACACGATCAAGAGGATGAGGTGAGTTAACATTTTTTTTATTTTTAACCCTCTGTTCCCCTTTTTACATAACATTCTGTAATTAGAATGCTATTATTTTCCCTGATAACCATGTTATCAGGGAAAATAATAAGGATCGGGTCCCCATCCCGATCGTCTCTTAGCAACCATGCGGGAAAATCGCACCACATCCGCAGTTGCTTGCGGATGCTTGCGATTTTCCCGCAGCCCTATTCACTTCTGAGGCGCTTGCGTTGCGTGAAAAACGCAGAATATAGAACATGCTGCGATTTTCACGCAACGCAAAAGTGATGCAGGAAAATCACCGCTCATGTGCAGAGCCCAATTGAAATGAATGGGTCCGGATTCAGTGTGGGTGCAATGCAGTGTGGGAAATCACGCCCGTGTGAATGCAACCTAACAGCGCTCACGGTCCATGCACTAGCATTTTTTATCATTAAAAAAACACCAGAATAAGTGCTTGCATTTTCTTTTTGGGGGGCATCTATGATCAAAAATTGCTGAAAATTGGTGCAAAAATTTGTTACTAAAATCACGAAAGGGCAGAAAAATGCCACCAAAAATCTTTGCGTTAATGCAGCCTAAGAATGACTTTTTCAATATGGAGGACGACCAAATCCGACCTGTCCCAGTTGGATAACTGGCTCTGACTTGCTTCCATTAGTAAAATATCATCAATTTCATCCTCAATGCGGAAGGGGTGCAGGGATATTGGCTCATCCTCCGGACAGGAATATGGAGTCATATATGGATGCTGTAGTGCGTGTTCAGCTGTCAAACGGTCCATTGGGTTGAAGGTCAAAATCTTCTCCAAGAAATCGATGGCTAAGGATAAAACATTTTAAAAAAAAGCTTATACAGTGTGATCATAATTTGTGGCTGTTTATAACAGTATAAACGTATCTAATTTGTGCACCACTTTCTCTTAAAGGGGTTCCTCAAGTTCTTAATGCAGTATGTGCTTCTAAAATGTTACCCCTAAGTGGCAGATCTTCGGGACCTTGGATAGGTGCTTCCAAAATCACTGACCAAGTCTGGAGCTCACTACTGATAAATAGTAAGCATAAAACCCAGAACCCAGTCTATAATGGAGAGTATGCCCAAAACCTGGGGTAATTAACAAGATGATTGAATAAGGAGTTGAGGTGTCTTGTGTCTGATCTATTGGTGGATGAACATCTAGAGTATGTTGACCCGATAATCAAAAGACCCCACCTTCGAGGTTCACTTCTGGCAGAAGTTTCCTCAGTGGCCTCTTGACTTCCCAGTTGGAGTTGACAAATGATGGCATCACTTTCAGCAGCTCTTCCTTGTCTTCTTTGTGAATGACGGGAATTGTGTCCAAAATCTGTTGCATCTGCTCCAGTTCATGACTACCTGGATGAGCACAGAAAACATAAAGTTATCAATAATTCAATGGGAGTCTTAGATACCATTCCACAGTAGATCCATGGGTGGCCATACACCTTCAATATCTGCTGAACACTCGTTCAACCAACAGTTATTTCTACACCCCATACACTTGGCTCGGCTTCGTCTGCATGTGGGAGAGGGGAAAAAACGCTTCCAGACTTCTCTCATGGTGGCCCATCTCCCTTGTAAACCAAAGGGCTAGGCATGATGAATTCATGAACATGTGTAACCCTTCTTTCCCCAGGAGATTCTGCACAACCTATTAGATGGGTATGTGGTCTGAAATCGGCAAGTTTGGACAACATTCATCTAATGCACCTAAAAGGGATTTTAAGGGCTCCAGAAATTGATGACTTTTCCACAGGAGCGGTCATCAATATCATATCAGTGGGGTCCTTTCACTGGAATGGGAGCTGAGCTGCAGTGACCCAGCACGGCCACTAGAGGGAGAATAGAGCTCTCTGCTTCCGACACCATTCTGGGTGGTAATTCCAGTACAGGGAACAACTGATTTGTTGGGACGTCGGGCGTCGGACCTCTACCGATCTGATAGCCTAAGTGCTATATAATGTCTAAATAATACTGCTATACATTTAAAGGGAATGCGTCATCAGAAAGTGATCCATGTTTTTATGTTTAACATATTTTGAAAGAATTTTTGATGATGTTATTTTTTATTTTTCATGTCAATATCTATGTTTAAACAAAAAAGATAATATCCTGCAGTTTTCACGCTGGCCACTATGTCTAGTAAATTGGCGCCACTTCTTGGTCTGTACAGATCACTTTAATGCAGTTATCTGCTTATCAGTCATCCTAATCCTACCTGTAATGATATCACCTCTGTGTATAGATAAGACAGGATCCACCGTTCACAATAGGTGATCGTCAAATCTTATCTATTCTTTCCTTGTACAATGTCCTCTGCACAGGTCACAGAGCATGCCCGGAAAACGGTCCCATAGAAGTCACTGAGGTCGCCTCCTGACCATTGTGTCTATGGACCATGGGGCTGCCGAACAGCAATTTTCTTAATGCTCTATAAATGCTGTTAAGAACAGCTCAAGCAAAATGGCCGCCCCCATAATCATGTTCGGAAAATAGAATAAATAAATTTGAAATCAGAAAATAAAAACAGATTAGAAAAAAAAACAAATTATTATCTGGTTTTAACTGGCAGAAAAAAAATTATTGGTGACACATTTCCTTCAAGACTTAGGCCTCATGCACACGACAGTTGTTTTTAGCGGTCCGCAAAATGGGGTTACGTTGTTCCGTGATCCGTGTCCGTTTTTGGTTCCGTTGTGTTTCCGTGGTCCGCCAGAAAAAAAGGAAGGGAAAAAAAAAGTGTAATTTTAATATCTCTACCCAGGATAATGGAATATATATGCAGGTCACGGACGCGGATGACAGTCGGATGTGCCTCCGCATTTTTTCACGTTTTTCGTGGACAAGAATAGAACAGGTTATATTTTTTTAACGGACAGTAATCAAGGACCACGGACGCGGAGGACATAAGGTGCATTTGACGAGTTTTCCACGGACCTATTGAAAACCAATGGGTCTGCAGAAAAGCACGAAAAACGGCTCAACGGACACGGAATCAAACAACGGTCGTGTGCATGAGGCCTTATGATGGTAATACCCCTACAGCAGGGGCAGCCTGTGTAACTATACTGTAGAACACCTCTTAGTCCATCCCTATCCAGTATGAGACCCAACTATATAATCTTTAAAGCCCTTAAGTACTGGGACCATTTTTGTTTTTTATTTTTCTTCCCTACGTTCCAATAGCCATACGTTTTTACATTTTCCGTTCATATAGCCATATAAAGATTTATTTTTGGTGGGAAAAGTTGAATTTTTAAGAGCACCATTTAATTTACCATGTCTGTTATTGGAAAATAGAAAAAAAAAATCTTGTTGGGGTTAAATTTAAAAAAATAAAATAAACAATTTTGCCAGTTTTTGGAGTTTTGAAATTACGACATTCACGCTAAAAATGACCTGATGGCCTTATTCTACAGCTCAATAGTATACCAAACCTGAATAGCTTTTTTTTGTTTTGGGGGAAAGTTGACAAAAACATGGCAAATAATTTATTTTTTTCATTTTCTTCTGTTACAGCATTCACCACAGGAATTTATTTTAAATATTTTAATAGTTAAGATACTTTCAGGCGTGATGATACATGATATGTTTATTTTTTTAAAATAATTTTTTTTTAACTTTAATAGTAATAACATTTAACCCCTTTAGGGGGCTTAAACCTGTGATTTTTTGATCTCTTGTCCCATTTACCCTAAGGGCTCGTTCAGACGAATGTTTTTTGCGTTCCGTAAACGGGACGTTTTTTGCTTTCGGTATACCGTCCGTATACGGAACCATTCATTTCAACGTGTCTGCAAAAAAAACGGAATGTACTCCGTATGCATTCCGTTTCCGCATTTCTGTTTCGCTACATTTTGAGTCATGTCCTATTATTGCCCCAAAAATCACGTTCCGTGGATCCTTTAAAGTTAATGAGGCTGTAAAAAAAACGGAATGCATACGGCATGCATCCGTATGTCTTCCGTATCCGTTCCGTTTTTGCGGAAGCATCTATTGAAAATTTTATGCCCAACCCAATTTTTCAATGTACTCACTGTTAAAACATTATTATATGCTTCCGTTTCTGTTTGCGATCTGCAAAAAACGGATCACAAACGGAAACCATACGGAAACGGAACGGAAGCACTACTGAAACCAAAAACGGAAAAACAGATCCGTTAAAAACAGACCGCAAAACCATACGGTCGTGTGAACGAGCCCTGATAGAGATTCTATTAGGGTGAATAGGATTTTGACACGCATCCAGTCTGCCATGGTAACTGATCGGAGCCCCACACTGCAGGGGGCTCTGATCGGAGGGAAGAGGTAGCCACATCCTACTGCCTAACCTCACAGACGATGCTGTGTTGATCGCGGCATTTGAGGGGTTAAATGACATGGTTCGGCGTGATCGCCGTTCCCTGTCATTGCGGCCTGGTGCCTGCTGTATTACACTGCCGCCACCTGTCATCTTTGCAGCGGGCTCACTGCAGTAGCCCGCTCCATACATAAGGGGCTAATACCCTAAAGGGGTCACAGCATATGTCACGGAGGGTTCCCCATTTTTTAGCCAGACACATCCACCAACCAGCGGCACCACGGCTCCAGAGGTCACCGCTTTTATTTGGATCGCCACTATGGTGCCATTGCAAAGAAAAAAGCTACTGCCAAACAACTTCCCTCAGCGATCACAGCACATAAGGTATCTAAACCCCAACAGGTGGTGATCAGCTGAAGGGGGGCTCACCTCCAATTTAAAGGGGGCTGTATGGATGAGACGCTCCCTAGTTTTTTACACACTAGGTAGTGTCATTGATACAGATTTTTTTATCCTTTGAACACTTGAGGGTTAAGAATAGGAAGACGTCTGGTTCGGGCATCACTGGTGAGTAGATGTAAAAAATTCACATCCGTGTTCCCTTTTTTCAGCCCGTAATGAGTCATGTGGGACTTAATTATCCTGCTGTGGCAAACGATGTGCGGCACAGCAATTAGGAAAGCAAGCTATGCGAGGCTTACTTAACGATTCGCTGCAATAAAAAAACACTGGAAACGGTGAAATCTGCAGGGACCACAGATTCACATGAAAGTTAGAGCTCAACTTATACGGATCCCACAGTGCAAACATCTTCTTCTAAAGGGAAACTTCACACAAAACCGCACATTCAGTTTGGGGAGGGGTCCTCCTCCACCCCCACCCAAGGGAAATCCCTGCTGCTGCAAACTGGAAGTGGGAAGTGGTGGCCATGATCTCCACTTTGTGCCGGTCGTCTAATAACCAGGGCCGCACCGCCAATTAGGCAAGGTGAGTCGATTGCCTTGGGCGGTGCTGCCCTGGAGATAAGTGGTGGGAGGTGGCCTAGGCAGGGCTTTGGGAAATGAGCGCTTCCATTGTGGAAGCGCTCATCTCTCTATATGCAACAGTATCGCCGTCCTCAAGACAGCGATACTGCTGGATGCTGTCACGGGGTAGGGGAGAGGCGTCTCCATTCCCTGTTCCTCTGATAGGCTGCAGGCCTGAAGCCTATCAGAGGCCTGACACAGGCGGCGCAATGACGTCATTATCATCGCGCCACCAGAGCAGGGCAGCGTACATCGTGGGACACAGGCCAAGAAGAGGCCTGCATCGCATTACTGCCAGAAGACTAGAGGTAAGTATTAGTGCATATTTTTTTTATAAAGCACAATGCAGGAGAGGAGCTCTATGGGGGCATCTAGGGGCACTAAGAAGGGGCATTTTTTACTGGCACATTATGGGGGCACTATGAGGAATGGAGGACAGAAGCACTATGGAGGCATTAACTGAAAACACTAAGAAGGGGCATTTATACTGGCATATATTATGGGGAACACTATGGGGGCACTATATAGGGCCATTTTATACTGGCCTATTATGGGGGCACTATGGGGGAGGGGGGGAAAGCAGCACTATGGGGGCATCTACTGCGGGCACTATATAAGGGTATTTTATACTGGCACATTATGGGGGGCACTATGGGGAAGTGGGAGAGGAGCACTATGGGGGCGGCATGTTTAGGGGGTCAGCTAAGCTGCCTGATGGAACAGAGTGAAGACAGACAGCCCGCTACTAGAGAATCTCAAGGTTGTCCTGAGAAAAGGGCTCAAAATTTTTAATAAAGACCAATTGACAAAGTGATTTTAAGCTCAAAATGAGTATAATGCAATAATAAAAAAAAGAATACATAAAAAGTGTACATAGCCTTTAATTTAAATTCTTCCTTTTTCACTTTCTGCCTTCCTAGAGTCATAACTTTTTTATTTTTCCTTTCACATAGCCTTATGAGGGCTTATTTTTTGTGGGACAAGTTGTACTTTCTAATTGCACCATTTATGGTTGCATATGTAATACCCCAGAGTGGCATTACCACTTCTGCACCCTGCTACTATCTCTAATGGGCTAATATCGTGTCATCTTTGTATTTATTGCAGGTCCTTCACAATGTGCATTCCTGTGTTTGAAACTGTTATATTCAAATGTAATGTACCTGGTTCACCAGTAGGTGGCAGAAAGCATGGCAGTGCTACATCTACAGAGAGGGGAACTTACTCTTCCATTCCAACACCCTCCTCTGTACTGCAGGAAGGTTGGAGTTCTAGTTAGAGTCAGTTCTAGCTTACCCCCTGCCAAGGAAGGGTGTGCAGCAGGTGCACTTCCCTCATGGACATACCCCAGCCAAGCAAAGCGAGCCAGCTAGAGCACCTTCAGCTCTGCTGGATATAGAGGCCACAGCTTGGAGCCTCAGGAGCCAGGAGGAAAAAATCCCTGGATTAAGCTAGAGTCAGACTACAGAGAGAAGTTGCAGCATTCTGCAGAAGTAGAGACTCTATTTAAGCCTGTCAGCACAGCAGAGTCAGAGAGTAATCAATGTAGCAGAGAGGAGTTTGCCTGCCAGAGTTACCTGCTAAAGCCTGCTGGGAACCAACACAAAGTCAGTAAATCGTTTGGAGAAACGTTTATTGAAAGTAAAAAGTAAAGCTGCTTTTCAACTTCATCACAAGGTCTGAACTCAATTTATTGTTCATCCCACAATTCAACTACCACCTTTGTCTGCTTCAGAGACAACGCCTAGGGTTCCAGCGTATCCAGGTAGGAGCACTGTGACATGTGCACAAAACAAAGGGACATTATAGGCCACCCTATAACCCTCGGCCATTCCTACACCTCGGTACCAACACCATTTCTTAAAGGGACTCTGTCCCGTTGTTGCTTCATTGCAACTGGTGTCACAAAACACTTTTCTCATCTTAAAGGGACCCCTTGCAGATCGCCTTGTTGCATTTGGCGTCACAAACAGGATTTACGCATGTGTCCTTATACCACAAAGCCTATAGAACAGGATTTACATGTGTGTCCTTGTACCACAAGCCTATAGAATTAACAAACAACCCATTAAAAATGACTTTATTACGTTTGCTGCGGACCGACAGGCGTAGAAAAGTGCGCGTCGTCATCCATAGGGTTAATTTGCCATTTTTGCCAGTAATGGCGCTTCATCATCTTCCACAGTCAAAGCGGGAAAAACAGGGAACGCCCAGCTTTAGAGCTGGAAAATCCAGCCCTGCCCACAGGGAACAACATCCCAGCACAGTGAAAGGGAGTGAGGACTCCTCCCCTAAAGCCCCTCCTCCTTCACCAGTTTATACCAGCACGAGAGGAAGCAAGATGGCGTGTCCTCGGCAGCCAAACTGGGGCGGTATGTGTTGGGGGAATGAAGTGCTTGTAGTGCAGGACACCCCGCAGGAGATTTGCGTATTGCAATTGCAGCGACACTCCAAGAAGGTGCCCGAGGCATTCCCCATGCCAGTGGATGCAGCAGAGGCGTCCAGAGTTTCCACTCTGCTGCCCGCCAGGAGAGGCCCATGGGAAGGCCTGAACCCGATGGTGCCCCCGGAGGTGACGGCCCACGCACAAGACAAGTGGGAATACAAGCAGGCCATAGAGGACTAAGCCATTCGTGTATGGGCCAGACCGCAACCCCGAGATCCCCTTCTAGAACAGAGAACAGGGTCAGTGGTGTGCTTCTCAGTCCAACGGGGCAGCGGCTTCCTCCTGGATGAGAAGACCAAGCGGGAGCTCCTTGTGGGACGTCGCTCCGTGAAGCATCCTTATCTCCCCAAGGCCAGAACCAACTACTGTGGGGAGAGTGCGCTATCTGCAGGATTCGGCAGATGGTGTCCTACGCTTCCACGAGAGGCGTCAGCCAGGGCTGGAGCCACTTATCCCGGGATTGCCTGCGCCACCTGCGTGTCTAATGGGTTGTGTGTCGACCAACACCTTTTCCTTCAGCCCAAAAGCTGTCTACCAGTTGCCCTGGAAAATGGCAGCGGAAAGAGAAAGGGCTATACAAGATCCCATACCGTGTGAGCTGGTAATCGTTTCAGCCCTACCAATCGAGTAATCGTTTCAGCCCTACCTGTTACCTTAATTTTCCAGGTCACTATGATTACAACTATACCACAATTGTATAGTTTTTCTTGTGTTTTAATACTGAATAATAAATTAAAATCTTGAAAAAAAATCATTAGATTGCCCATGGTGTTCATTGATGGCTATATAGCCATCTCTGAACACTTAATTTTCAATATTAAAATACTGTGCTGCCACCTAGTGGATTGTATAGGTATATTCCACTAATAGCTGCCGATTCCGGACATTTGACCACGGCATCTGAGGCGTGAAATGTATGTGATCAGCCTTATGGCTGATCACATACATGTGCCGCGGGTTTCTGCTGTTTGACACAGCAGAAACCAGGTGGCTATGGGGCCCGCTGCACTTGCGAGTGGGCGCCATGTTTAAAGACATGACTTCCGCCATACATGTACGGCGGAGGTCGCAAAGGGAAAGTTATCAGAAAATTATGTTGTTGTTTTTATTATTATTATTCTTATGTGACTGTGCACTGACTTCACACTGGCCACAAGAGCAGTCACAATCGGCCGGCACACCCTAGTGCTCATTCATTAGGTTTGCTGTATCAACTGGGACAGGATGAGCAGAGTCATCTCATCATTACAGGATGCTCTGTCGTCTAAAATATTTAGGACAGTAACATTGTGCACCTTGCACATAGACAAAGCTTTGCATGCAGCGCCACTGTTACATCCGTGTATGCCCCATCACATAGACTGCCCTTCAATGCAGCTGCCATAAAGCACACACACTGCCGCACTGTCTACAGAGACAATACGGGAAGGAAGTGTGTGTCTCCAATATGGCCACTCCCAAAAAAAAATTAATATAAAAAAAAATAAAAAATAGCTACGGTAAATTTCTAAACAGAACAAACGCATAATTCTACAGACTAACATCTAATAAATAAAACATTAATGAAGTGGGTGGGGTCGGATCGTGACTGACTGAGTGACGTGCTCTGCCAGCCTGCCCACTGCATCCATAGTGAGTACTGTTTACAGCTGATAACCAGTATTTTATGCAAGGCAGCATTGCTAAGGGCTAAACAGAATACACTTTGTTATGGCTGCTCTTACCGGAGTCCAGCTTAATTAAATTCAGTGACTGCGCTGGGCCCCGCCGCCACTGCAACAGCAGTTGCCAGCCTCCAGGCCCCCTCTCCTTTGAGAGGGAGCTTCTGACCGTACTGTCCTGATAACAGTGTCCTCAACAGATTCCCCATAGCAGTGTATCATCCACAGATCCCACATAACAGTGTGTCATCCACAGATCCCCCATAACAGTGCGTCATCCACAGATCCCTCATAACAGTGTGTCATCCACAGATCCCCCATAACAGCGTGTCATCCACAGATCCCCCATAATAGTGTCATCCATAGATCCCCCATAACAGTGTCCATCACAGATCCCCCATAACAGTGTGTCATCTACAGATTACCCATAACAGTGTGTCCTCCACAGATCCCCCATAACAGTGTGTCATCTACAGATTACCCATAACAGTGTGTCATCAACAGATCCCCCATAACAGTGCCATCCACAGATCCCTCCATAACAGTGTGTCATCAACAGATCCCCCATAACAGTGTCATCAACAGATCCCCCATAACAGTGCCATCCACAGATCCCCATAACAGTGCCATCCACAGATCCCCCCATAACAGTGTGTCATCCACATATCCCCCATAACAGTGTGTCATCCACAGATCCCCCATAATAGTGTCATCCACAGATCCCCCATAACAGTGTGTCATCCACAGATCCCCCATAACAGTGCCATCCACAGATCCCCATAACAGTGTCCATCACAGATCCCCCATAACAGTGTGTCATCCACAGATCCCCAATAACAGTGTGTCATCCACAGATCCCCCATAACAGTGTCACCCACAGATCCCTCATAACAGTGTGTCATCCACAGATCGCACCATTACAGTGTCATCCACAGATCCCTCATAACAGTGTCATCCACAGATCCCCCATAACAGTGTGTCATCCACAAACCCCCATAACAGTGTGTCATCCACAGATCCCCCATAACAGTGCGTCATCCACAGATCCCCCATAACAGTGTGTCATCCACAGATCCCCCATAACAGTGTGTCATCCACAGATCCCCCATAATAGTGTGTCATCCACAGATCCCCCATAACAGTGTGTCATCCACAGATCCTCCATAACAGTGTCATCCACAGATCCTCCATAACAGTGTCATCCACAGATCCCCCATAACAGTGTGTCATCCACAGATCCCTCATAACAGTGTCATCCACAGATCCCCTATAACAGTGTGTCATCCACAGATCCCCCATAATAGTGTCATCCACAGATCCCCCATAACAGTGTGTCATCCACAGATCCCCCATAACAGTGTCTCATCCACAGATCCCCCATAACAGTGTCTCATCCACAGATCCCCCATAACAGTGTCTCATCCACAGATCCCCCATAACAGTGTCTCATCCACAGATCCCCCATAACAGTGTCTCATCCACAGATCCCCCATAACAGTGTCTCATCCACAGATCCCCCACTGCTGCAATGTCGACGGCGAGCAGGTAAACAATGAAAAGGAGGTAGCGCTGGCACGGCGTGCGCCTTCTCTTCAACCAGCTGATGGGCGGAGATGCCGGATGCCTGACCCCTGCCGATTTGATAGTCATCACCTATCCTGAGGATAGGTCATCAATAAAAAGAACTGGACAACCCCTTTAAGGAAAGTACTGGATTATCTGTAATGAACCAAATATAAATTTACTCACCTGCAAAAAGCATCCGCCCTGTCAGCATTTCCGCTAATATGCACCCGGCCGCCCACATGTCAATGGCTTTGGTATAGTTATTAGGTGAGAGGAGAAGTCGAGGAGATCGATACCACTTTGTCACCAGCCCTTCCGAGAGATAACCCTGGAAGAAAATGGAATAGAAATATTTAAAGGGTAACTCCAGAATTCACCTCTTGCCTTGTTTGGTTTCCTTGATTTAGTTATAGTTCATTTTTCACATTATTCTATAGAAATCCTCCAGATAACACAGGTGTTAAATTCCACCTGATCCCTTCCATTTTCATCAATTGTGAGTACATGGCAGACAGAGCAGGGGGAGGAGGGCTCCTACTGCAGGCCGTTATCTAACAGCCAAAAAGAGGTCCAGTCTGAGGTTTGGAAGGAAGGATCTTCTGTGATAGCAGACCCCATTATAGTCATTGGGGTCAGTCAGGATTCATCATTATCTGTTTGAAACCAGATCCAGCAGAAGATTTCGCCTCAGGAGAAGTGGATTTATTGAAGATAAGATAGAAATGTACTGCACCCAACAGTATAGTCAGTGTGACCCTCCAAAAACGACACCTGCTATTATCTGGGCTAATTTGTCTTCATAGGAAGTGGTGGTGTTGTCTAAGGCTAGGTCTACACGACGACATGTGTACAACTACACTGCAACATTTGTCGCGCAACATTTTGTCGCACCAATGTCGCTCGACAATTTTTATAATGATAGTCTATGGTGTCGCACTGCGACATGCAACATGCTGCGACTACGACAGTCGCAGAAAAATCCATTTGGAATGGATTTTTTGCGACTGTCATGTCGCAGTCGCAGCATGTCACAGTGCGACACCATAGCCTATCATTATAAAAATTGTGGCGAGACAAATGTCGTCGTGTAGACCTAGCCTAACCCTCTGTGAACCTCCCACCTTAATTCAACTTGATTGTAAAGGCCTCCCCATTAGGCCTTATTCACACATCCGTTGTGTTTTGCGGATCCACGGAGCCGCGGATCCGCAAAACACGGACACACCGGCAATGTGCATTCCGCCTCCCGAACTCCATAGAAAATGCCTCTTCTTGTCCGCAATTGCGGACAAGAATAGGACATGCTCTATTTTTTTTGCGGAGCCGCGGACCGGAAAATCGGCGGCGCGCTCTGCAAAATCGGATGCGGAGAGCACAGTGTGTGCTCTCCGCATCGTTCCCGGCCCCATTCACCGTCAATGGGTCCGCATGTATTCCGCAAAATTGCGGAATACATGCGGACTACATTGCGGATGTGTGAATAAGGCCTTAGACATAAAACTGTCTGAAAAGATAACAAAAAAACTAAGCCACTTATAGTCAATGAGCTTCTGCAGCCTGAATACAGTAGGGAGTACTCTATGCCTACAGTCCTCTCTGATTCTATATTACGGTTTACATATTCAATTCATCTGCATAAAAGTTGAGCCAGTTTATAAATACTCTACATTACTTATCCTGTATTATACTCCAGAGCTGCACTCACTATTCTGCTGGTGGAGTCACTGTGTACATACATTACTTATCCTGTACTGATCCTGAGTTACATCCTGTATTATACTCCAGAGCTGCACTCACTATTCCGTTGGTGAAGTCATTGTGTACATACATTACTTATCCTGCACTGATCCTAGTTACATCCTGTATTATACCCCAGAGCTGCACTCACTATTCTGCTGGTGGAGTCACTGTGTACATACATTACTTATCCTGTACTGATCTTGAGTTACATCCTGTATTATACTCCAGAGCTGCACTCACTATTCTGATGGTGGAGTCAGTGTGTACATACATTACTTATCCTGTACTGATCTTGAGTTACATCCTGTATTATACTCCAGAGCTGCACTCACTATTCTGATGGTGGAGTCAGTGTGTACATACATTACTTATCAATTACCAATTACAGCTAGTATTCAACTTCAGAGCCGTATTCACAGTTCTGAACACAGTATTCCCATTTCTGATGATTTGCATTCTGGAAATGCATTTATCAAGCGCTGAACAGTAGTCTTAAATAGAAGAAACTAACTTTCTACCTACATTATAAAAGCCCAGCCGCACTGAGGGGTGTGTCTAATAACTAACAGAATTGTGATTGCAGCTCTAGGGTATATTACAGCATGTAACTTCAGATCAGCACAAGAAAGCTAGTGTAGATGTCTTATACATACAAAGGTGTTCACTCTTGGTCATATCCTTGATATATATCAGTGATGACTTTCAGTCCACAATATTGATCTAGGATTAAGTAACGTCTCAATATTAGTAAAATGAGCTAATAACTCAAAATCCTGTACATCAGAGACATTGCAAAACCAAGCAAAGTACAGAAGGTGATCTCGTGCCTCCTCTTATCTGAGACCATTGTCTCAGATGACAAAAAGAAAAGTCTACCACTGGTGACCGATCCGACCTGAGGATATATATTTTTTTATTTCAGTGGTATATGGAGGAATTGCATTCACGGCTACATTATTGCGGAAACAGCACCACACCTGTCTACAGGTTGTGTCCGGTATTGCAGCTGAGCCCCATCGAAGTGAATCGGACTGAGCTACAATACCACGAACAACCTGTAGACAGGCGTGGTGCTGTTTCTGGAAGGAGTAAAGGGATTGTCCCAAGAAAAATATCCTGCATTTTTTAAACCAGCACCTGGATCTGAATACTTTTGTAATTGCATGTCATTAAAAACTTAGTATAGCCACTGAGTTATCCGACGGCATCTATCTGTATAGCGCCACCTGCTGTTTGCTCTTTTTGTCATTTCTCTGTCCTGCTCTCTGAGACGGAAGCACATGCTCAGTTCCATCCTTCAACTGCCACCAGCTGCAGCAGAAAGGACACGCCCCTTGAGAAATGACATATCCCCTAGATTCCAGCTTGAATTAAATCATAAATCTAACACAGCAATTGCAGCAATGAATGGGGAGATCTCTGGATCCATGTGAGGTACAGGGCTGGTTCTAGCTTTGTTAGAAAGAGGTTGTCATGTACTATATGGCGTCTGATTTACATTTTTTACATTACACCTTTAAGAAAACATGGCTAACTTATTCGCGAAAAAGCACCACGCCTGTCCACAGGTTGTGGCTGGTACTGCAGCTCAGCCTCACTGAAGTACCACAAACAACCTGCGGCCAGGTGTGGCGCTGTTTCTTGAAGAAAGAAGCCTCTCTAACATTCCTAAGCCAAGCCCCATCTACCCTAAATTAAGACTATAATCATATACCATAAGGAAAGGGCAATTATCCAGTACAGTCATGGCAGGTACCCTGCGGGGTACACGTACCGCATGCTGGGAACCTAAGCTGTAGAAAACACTACATCACCCAAATTTGGGTACTGATTGGCATCTAAGCTAAGGGCTCGTTTACACGACCGTATAGTTTTGCGGTCCGTTTTTAACGGATCAGTTTTTCCGTTTTTGATTTCAATAGTGTTTCCTTTCCATTCCGCTTCTGTTCCGTTTCTGTATGGTTTCCGTTTGTGATCCGTTTTTTGCAGAACAAAAGCATATAATCATGTTTAAACAGTAATTACACTGAAAAATTGGGCTGGGCATAACATTTTCAATAGATGCTTCCGCAAAAACGGAACGGATACGGAAGACATACGGATGCATTCTGTAGGCATTCCGTTTTTTTAACAGCCCCATTGACTTGAATGGAGCCACGGAACGTGATTTGCAGGCAATAATAGGATATGACTCAAAATGTAGCGGAATGGAAAAACAGAAATACGGAAACGGAATGCATACTGAGTACATTCCGTTTTTTTGCGGACTCCATGAAATGAATGGTTCCATATACGGATGGTATACTGAACGCAAAAAACGGACGTGTGAACGAGCCCTAAGATGTTCATGTGACCTAATAGGATATATGGAATTAGGGTGTCTTCCCCTTTAAAAATTGCTAGATTACAATTTTCATCCCGAACCCCTGAAAGGTTTTTTTCTCCCATTTTTTTTCCTTCATCCCCACAGATGGTCAACGCTGAAACTCGCCGGCGAGTTCATAATAGAGAGCGTTAACGTTCCCGCCCTAGTGACAGCGGCCTTAACAGATTAGACATTTCAATCTCCGTCTCTCCGGCACGCCGCGCAAGTGGAACGCGTGATCTGGGAACAGATCCAAATGACGAGCTCCCTGTTATCATTAGCACTGCTGAATCAGGCGCTGCACAAGAGCAGCAGAGTGTTATCGAATTAGTCTAATGTTTTCGGCGTCCTCTAGCGCAGATTTCATTTGCTGGCAGAAAATGAATGAATAAAAACAAACACGTTGCGTGACATTTTTACAATTTTTTTTATTCTACTTTTGCTTTGTACTTGCCGGTGATCATATCAGGGAAATGCGACAGGCGCCAGGCACGAAATCATTCTTTTCTGACCCTAGGATGATAATAATAATACTAATCTTTCTTTATAGAGCGGGTAACACATTCAGGTACAGAGAAGATCAGTCATTACAGAGTAACAAACGAATTCACCATTCGGACAATAGGAATGAAGAAACAGAGGTAAAAGTGCTTGTTTCTTACAGCGGTTCAGCCATCTTTTATAAAAAAACGGGTAAAGACACAAAAAACGTCAAGAGCCGGTCACCAGCTTGCAGGGCCGCACCTACCATGAGGCGAGACGAGCCTCTTTACAGAACACTGTGGATGTTAGGAATTAACCTGATTGCTTGTGGTAGGGCAGGGATGCCCAACCTGCGACCGCCCAACTACAACTCCCAACATGCCCTGATAGCTGTAGGCTGTCCAGGCATGATGGAAGTTGTAGTTTTGCAACAGCTGGGGGGCCGCGGGTTGGGTATTCCAGAGAACTGGTGCAGAAGGGAGCGAGAGGTTCGTGAAACCATCCGTGCGACTAAATATTGTCACACAGCCGGTATAAAATACAGAGACTTGCAACTATTTTTTCAACTAAAATTCCATTATATAATTCCACAATAAATGACCCCCTTAATGTCTTATATTCAAGGAAGCCTGGTCATTGGTCTCCACGTCCAAACTCTAGGCCTTCCCTTGCTCTCCTGCCTTGCACCTAACATCAAGGGCACCCCAACCAGCACCAGTTGGGGGATCCCAAAGTCCAGGATGTGCCCCAAGGAGAAGATGGGTTGTGCCCCTTCGCTCACTGCCTGTACAGCCTGAGGGAGAGTTGAAGGACTATAACCACCCTCATTGACTCAGTCACCACTCCCATCCTCTCCGTCCTCATGCCTTTTCCTGTGGGCCGGCTCACTGTAAATGAGAAGACTCCTGTTTCCAGAGGCGGTAAACCTGTCCATAGCTAGTCCTGCTGAGAAGTGGGTACAATTGTAACCAGTCTAGACAATGCTCTGTGAGCGTCACAGCATGAAATCTAGACTGATACATTGCAGACATCCCAACCTGCAAAAACTCATTTCAGGGAGGTTTTCTTTTTTTTCTTTTCTTTTTTTTTCACAAACTTTTTATTACATTCATCAGCCCCCCAGTGCCTCTCCATCAGCTCCCCAGTGCCTCTCCATCAGCTCCCCAGTGCCTCTTCATCAGCCCCCCAGTGCCTATCCATCAGCCCCCCAGTGCCTCTTCATCAGCCCCCCAGTGCCTCTTCATCAGCCCCCCAGTGCCTCTCCATCAGCTCCCCAGTGCCTCTCCATCAGCCCCCCAGTGCCTCTCCATCAGCCCCCAGTGCCTCTTCATCAGCCCCCAGTGCCTCTTCATCAGCCCCCAGTGCCTCTTCATCAGCCCCCAGTGCCTCTCCATCAGCTCCCCAGTGCCTCTTCATCAGCCCCCCAGTGCCTCTCCATCAGCTCCCCAGTGCCTCTCCATCAGCCCCCCAGTGCCTCTCCATCAGCCCCCCAGTGCCTCTTCATCAGCCCCCCAGTGCCTCTCCATTAGCCTCCCAGTGCCTCTCCATTAACCCTCCAGTGCTTCTCCATCAGCTCCCCAGTGCCTCTCCATCAGCCCCCCAGTGCCTCTTCATGAGCCCCCCAGTGCCTCTCAAATTAGCCCCCCAGTGCCTCTCCATCAGCTCCCCAGTGCCTCTCCATCAGTCCTCCAGTGCCTCTCCATCAGCCCCCAGTGCCTCTCCATCAGCCCCCAGTGCCTCTCCATCAGTCCCCAGTGCCTCTCCATCAGCCCCCAGTGCCTCTCCATCAGCCCCCAGTGCCTCTCCATCAGCCCCCAGTGCCTCTCCATCAGCCCCCCAGTGCCTCTCCATCAGCTCCCCAGTGCCTCTCCATCAGCCCCCCAGTGCCTCTCCATCAGCCCCCAGGTGCCTCTCATCAGCCCCCCAGTGCCTCTCATTAGCCCCCCAGTGCCTCTCCACCAGCCCCCAGTTCCTCTCCATCAGCCCCCCCAGTGCCTCTCATTAGCCCCCAGTGCCTCTCATTAGCCCCCAGTGCCTCTCATTAGCCCCCAGTGCCTCTTTATTAGTCCCCAGTGCCTCTTTATTAGTCCCCAGTGCCTCTCCATTAGCCCACAGTGCCTCTCACCAGCCCCCAGTCAGTGCCTCTCACCAGTCCATAAAATATAAAAAAAAAAACACTTACCCTCTCCTGCTCCTTGACGCCACCGCTCCTCTTCTGGTGCTGTCGGCTGTGCTGTGAAGGCTGCGCACAGCGTGACGTCACAGAGCGACTCACTCCTGTGCGCAGGTTCCCCCTAGACTCGAGCCCTGCTTTCCGGGATATATTGTTTCTCATGCGGGCGTCAGGGAGCCGCTATCTAATAGCGGGAGACTCCCTGAACATCCGGGAGACTTGAGATCCCAGACATTGTAGCAAACAAGCAGAGTTGTATCCAGTTGTTGCACTATTTAAAGGGGTTGTCCGGCCATATACATTGATGACCTATCTTCCATGCGAGCACCGCTTCCTGTTCATTACTCTCATCTCAAAAGTGAAGCGAAATACAAGTACCCGCTCCATTCAAGTGAATTGTAATTACATTACGCCGCCGCTACAGACGAGACGAAGCATAGTGTAATGACCAGGAAGTGGCACTCGCATGGAGCGCCGCCTCCTCGTCAAACAGCTGATCGGCGGGTGTGCCGGGTGTCAGACCGCCACCGATCAGCTATTGATGACCTATCCTGAGGAGAGGTCATCAATATATATGGCCAAACAACCCCTTTAACCAAGGGCCAAAACCTCCTTGTTCCACCGATACTGGCATCAAGAGCATAGTCATGCTGATTGAAGGGTTAACAAGAAAAGCAGCAAAATCTTGTTAGGATTCACACCGACACCCTTGAACGGTACATTCCCAGCAGATTTTATTTAATTTGCTTTCAGTAAGTATTTCTAAGCTGCCGTTGAATTGGGTGTTTGTGAGGACCACTCGGGCCAACGCTGACCTCATCAATCAAGTGCAGAGCGTAATAAAAGCTGACTGTAGGGCACAGAGTGTCCGTAGTGACCAGCCGGGCAACCACAATGCCCTATGAATGCAGATTCGCTGAGATTTGTTCCTCAGTCATTGTCCAGACGAGCTGGCACTGGACGCTGAGTGCCCACAGCCAAGAGAACAGGACAACAAATGGAATGCTTATGGAACCGTGGATGTTCCCGCATGACAAATGGAGGAACGGGGGTCTTCAAGTAAACATGTTTGCACTCGTAATATTATGCGTCTTGGGCACAGGCACTTGTTGACACTGAGTGTGCTGATGGATCAGGGACCAACTTACAGTATATCAAAAGAAGAACTTGCCTTAAAACCAACGCTTCCATACTGGAGACCAGCAACTATCCTTCTTCTATAAAAAAAAAAAAATAAAATGGCCTCCAGCCGTGAATATCCAGCCCTTCAACCTGTCACTTAGCTATCTATTGCTTCATCCTGGAAAAAAAAGGTACTTTTAATCCATATGCAAACGAGCAGTAAAGTGCACCGAGGGTGGGTCCAAGCCACTCTGTGCACCCTTGCTCCTCCTGCTTCCTCTGCCAGCCCCTCCTCCCCTCCATGATTACGAGGGCCAGGTCCCATAGTCTTCCCCACAGTCATCTCACCTGCCTCTGCCAATCAAGAAGGAGGGGGAATGCCTGGCGGAGGAGCAAGGGTGCACAGAATGGCTTGGGTCCGCCCTCAGTGCACTTAACTGCTCATATGCATATAGATAAAAAAAAAATTATTCCAGATCACTAAGTGAAAGGTTTCATTACAGTGATCTGAGGTAGCCCTACAAGACATTGTGCCTGGTTTATCACTGAATTAAAAAGATTTCCAAGCCCAGACTTTGATATCATGTCAATAAGGTTGGTGGACAACCACCAATTTTGGGAACACATAAACACTGGAATTATTTTTAATATTCCACAATTGCGGTGGTTACAGTAAGTCAGATTCAGAACACGGAGGCAGAGAGAATACGTAACATCTGAGCAACGCTCTGCTGATTATATGCCTTTTACATGCGCTGATGTTCTGTGCTTTGCAAATTACCATGAAAATTGTGTCTTCTTAGAGATGAATGATTCCAGGAGAAAAGGATGAAACAATGTGCACAGTGCAGAGCTTCATGTCCTGCACAAACGTAATACGCATATATCATATTGTACACATGAACAGACATTTTGTACTGACATATTCTGTATATTAAAACCCTTGTATAATGGATTTGTTTCAAGAAAAAGTAATTCCTGCTCCTTCTCACATCCTTCTTCCCCTCCAATGTGGCTTCTCAGAATCTTTGCTTACTATATATACCCTGTTGGTTCCTCTTCAGCTCCTTGGTAGCTCCTCACCCTAGCCTCTTCTCTCCTTCTTACTGCA
This sequence comes from Bufotes viridis, assembly GCA_033119425.1. Taxonomy (NCBI): domain Eukaryota; kingdom Metazoa; phylum Chordata; class Amphibia; order Anura; family Bufonidae; genus Bufotes; species Bufotes viridis. Next base: position 33,840,316 of record CM065589.1, read on the forward strand.
TATCCTCTCCTTCTCTATACCTGTACCTCTTCTCTTCCCTGGCTTCTTCTCTCCTCTACTCCACCTGCTCCTCCACCCTAACTGCAGCTTCTCTCCTCCTACCTGGCTTTCTCTTCTCCTCCTTACCAGCTTCCCCTCCCTGGCTTCTTCTCTTCTTCTCCCTACACACAACTTATCTCCTCCTCCCTGGCTTCTTGTCTTCTCCTCCCTACCTGCTACCCCTCAACTCCTCTCTGGCTTCCTCTCTCCTCCTCCCTTACAGCAGCAACTCTCTGGATTCTTCACTCTTACTCTCCATCTGCTCCTCCTCTTCTCATCCCTAACTGCTCCTCCTCTCCTCCTCCCTGGCTTCTTCTTTCCTCCTCTCCACCTGCTTCCCCTCCCTAACTGCACCTTCTCTCTCTAGCTTCTTCTCTTCCACTCCCTATCTGCACCTCTTCTATTCCTCCCTGGCCTCTTCTCTTCCACATCCTACCTGCTCTTCCTCCCTGGCTTATTCTCTTCTCCTCCCCATGTGCACTTCCTCTCCTCCCTGCCTTCTTTCCCTATCTGCAACTCATCTTCCTCCCTGGATTTTCCTCTCCTCTTCCCTACCTGCACCCCCTCTATTCCTCCCTACTTGCATCTCTTCTCCTCCTCCCTGACATCTTTTCTCCTCCTCCCCACCCGATCCTCTTCTCCTCCTCCCACCCGATCCTCTTCTCCTCCTCCACGGTCTCTTCTCTCCTCCTTCCTGGCTGATTCTCTTGTCTTCCTCTCTAGCTGCTCATCCTCTCCTCCACCTTGAATATCCTTCCTTTTTGGGTGCTACTCTCCTCTACCCCTTCTCTTTCTTAGCTGCTCCTGTGCTACTCTAGGGTTCATCTTATTCCCCACCTCTTTGGCTGTTCACCTCCTCCATATTTTCCTTGCCTGCTCATTAGCTAAGGAGCTGTCATACTCCTCTTCCCAGGTGCCTTCCCTCTTCCTGCTCCACAGCTACTTCTTCTCCTTCTTCCCTAACTATTTTCCTCGCTCTATTTCCTCTTTTTTCCTGCTTTTCTCTAATTTCGCCCTCACTGCGCCTCTTGCCCTCTATCCTTTCCTTAAAGGGATTCTGTCACCACCTATACGCCCTGTGAGCTGAACATATGCTCATGTCCAGGGTAGCATTCTGATTTCTAAGGTGGCCTTATAAAAGCTATTACTCACCTGTCAATCATTGAATTAAGGTGCCCAAGTGGAGGTCTGTGGATGCATGGTGCCCGGCCGCACCCATCGCCGTTCGTGCCCAGTGCCACTTTCCCATCGTTCAGCGCCGCCTACTACTCCTCAGTGCCCCCTCTCCCTCCCTCCTCCCACTTTGAGATCCCGCGCGTGCGCACAGGCTCAGCCTGATGCGCCCATGCGGACTGCTGGCATTGGCTTCTTCTTGCGCTGTGCGCACGCGCAGGATCTCAAAGTGGGAGGAGGGGGAGGGAGGGAGAGGGGGCACTGAACGATGGGAAGGCGGCGCTGGGCACGAACGGCGATGGGTGCGGCCGGGCACCATGCATCCCCGGACCTCCCCTTGGGCACCTTAATTCAATGATTGACAGGTTAGTAAAACCTGTTTTTTCGCAGAATAAAGCCACAAATAGCTTTTATAAGGCCACCTTAGAAATCAGAATGCTACCCTGGACATGAGCATATATTCAGCTCACAGGGCGTATAGGTGGTGACAGAATCCCTTTAAGGCTCCTCCATACCGTGCTTGCTCCTCTTACTCCCTGCCTGTTGCTCTTCTATTCCTTCCTTCTGCTCTTCTTCTCCTCACTTGCAGCCATATCCTGCCTAGCTGCTCCTCTCTGCCTTGATACAACGTGACATAAGAGGACAATGCTACTATTTGTATTTAGAGGGCCCTGCCTTATGCACCTTGGAGAAGAGGAGAACTGCTTTCACTTGTGCAAGGTAAATCTTCTTGAGTTTATTAGCTCATAGGCATCCAACACAATGTGATGACCTGAAAAGGGGGGAGTGGGGTACAAAATCCTTGAAAAGTTGTGTAATTTTGCACAGGTGGAGCAAGGACCAAACTGCAACTGTTTGATGCCATTTGGCATACAGGGGTTGATAAATGTTCTTTACCTACCCGCTGTTACTGGGAAGAGTACGTTCTCAATCCACAGGCTGCACACAACATATGGCATATCTACTGGGAGTAGATTGACAAATTTCCACATATATCTGTCATCTACATAATCTCACCTCAATATAATTGAGATAAAAATCTACTCAAATTGTCTTCCTACAGAAAGGCGATAAGAAGTTTCAGAGGGTTCAAGGCGGAGATAAAGTTGCAGGCACTCACGCAATCCTCAGCCCAATCCTCATCTGCACCGGGCAGAACCTGAGATGATCAAGGGTTCATCCGACCGGATAAAGAAATCTTCTTCTAAATTTTCAGTTACAATAAACATGAGAAATAAACCTGAGCGATTCTGGAGTCTTCACCTAAACTCGACTTCTTTCTATCAATAGAGCTCAATGAGGCCAGTGAAACGCGTCTGAAGATCCAGGCCAGGCCATAATCCTTACATAATTCCTGGTTTCTGCCTTAATCTTTTTCATACAGGATTTTTATTATTGATGGGCAAAGAAACATAAAAGTGAGAGGCTGATCCGTGTAAATCCTCACATTAAGGGTCCATTCACACGTCCGTTGTTTAGTTCCGCATCTGATCCCGATTTTTCGGAATAGTTGCGGACAGAATTCGGACCCATTGATTTTCAATGGGTCTATAAAATATGCGGACAGCACAAAGTGTGCTGTCCGCATAATTTTCTCAGTACATAGTGTCCGTCAAAAAATAAAACATGTCCTATTCTAATCCGAAAATTGCGGATAAAACTTTATTGGAATAGGAAAATGTATTCTTCTATCCGTTTTTTTGCGGTCCGCAAAAAACGGATGACAAACGGAAAGAATTCTTGGAAAATAGGATCCGCAAAAAACGGACGTGTGAATGGACCCTAAGGCCCCATGCACACGACCGTTGTTTGTTTCCGCGTCCGTTCCGTTTTTTTTCACGGATTGGATGCTTCCCCATTCATTTCAATGGGTCCGTCAAAAAATGCGGATGGTCAACCGTTTGTGTTTCGCATCCATGATCCGTGTTTTCATTCCATCAAAAAAATAGTGCATGTCCTATTTTTTTCACGTTTGCGGACAAGGATAGGCATTTTTACAATGGATCCGTCAAAAAAAACGGTCCGTCATCCGTTTTTTTTGACGGACGCAAAATTTCAAGGAGGAGCGGACGCGGAGGCAGGCAACGGTCGTGTGCATGTAGCCTAAGGCTACATGCACACGACAGTATTTTTTTGTGGTCCGCAAAACGGGGTTCCGTTGTTCGTGATCCGTGTCAGTTTTTGCTTCCGTTGTGTTTCCGTGAGTCTTCCTTTTTTTTTTAGCGGACATGACCCAAAAGATATTAACAAAAGACAGGTTGACAATTTTTTAAATGCCTGCCAAGGGATCCGCAAAAAAGTGCGGACGCGGAACGCGGCTGACACACAGATGGCCATCCGCATTTTTTCACGGTCCCATTGACTTGAATGAGTTCGCGAACCGTTTTTCACGGACAAGAATAGGACAGGCTATATTTTTTTGACGGACAGTAATCACGGATGCGGAGGACAAACGGTTCATTTGACGAGTTTTCCACGGACCCATTGAAAACCAATGGGTCCATGAAAAGCACGAAAAACGGTTCAATGGACACGGATTCAAACAACGGTCGTGTGCATGAGGCCTAAGGCTTTTTCTTGCTTTTTCTTGCGGATCGATGCAGACCTATTAATTTCAACGGGTCCGCAAAAATGCAGATAGCCCACCGTGTGCTATCCGCATCCGTATGTCTGTTCCATAGCCCCGCAAAAAAAAATATAACATGTCCTATTCTTGTCCGTTTTAGGCATTGTTACAATGGATCCACAAAAAAAAAAAAACAGATAGCATACGGATGTCATCCTTTTTTTTTGCGGATCTGCAATTTGCGGACAGTAAAACACATACGGTCGTGTGCATGTAGCCTAAAACTGCGAGAAATACACAAAAATAGTCAATTCCCAGTCGAAAAATTGGAAAATGAGTTTTTGGCTATCCTTCCTAACCCCCATACACATGCACCCTGGGCCAGCAGGGGGAATGTAGTATTACAAGCCAGATTGTAAGGTGTTGAGGAGACCCCATGTATATTGCTGGAACTGCTCTCATTTTATCCCAGGTTTTACATTGTTGCTTGTGGTTTGTGTTGATATTTTTGCCAATGTAGGTCTGGAGAAGAGGACCAGCGACGGTCACTATGCTCTTTAATAATGTCAGCGCTGTATATGTTTCATGCTGTATAGCAGTTATATTGCATATTGTACATGTATAGCATGGTGGTTTTCAAAGGGTCACTCTCATGCCCATGTCACTACTTTTCCTCTCTGTGATGAGTTGGGTTCCATGGTGGTCCTTTTGGTAACATTAGCCAAAGCTATAAGGAGGTTGGGTGTGACCCCAAATTACCAGCATGTCCTAGGGAGACTCTGTGGTATACAGCCACCATACAATCACACACCCCTAACTGCATCTGCACCATGAGAGAACCACCATTGCTAGATGGTGAGTAGGACTGTTGTAATGTTAAAGAATGACTGCCTGTAAATAAGTGAGCCAGAGCAGTGCTCCTGACTTGGCCTCTTTCTTGATCTGCCATTCTACAGTAAAGTGGACTGCAATTCCCGCACCTATTTACAACTGGTTTGCACCGACACTGCAATCGGACCTTACTACTCTTGCATAGACCTGGCCACAACTACACAGTAGTGGTCTGGGTTTATCACAACTTATTCAAATGAGTGGCCGACTGTGTAATGCATTGAGTGCCAAGTCCACCAGAGCAGGCTCATGTATTAATTCAGACCCCAGACTACATTCCTAAAATTGTTTAAGACCCTAGGTCAGACAACTAAGATTAATCAGACCCAAGACCAGACCCCTAAAATTAATTAGATCCCAGACTAAAACCCTAAAATTAATTTGGACCCCAGGGCTAGCCAGCTAAAATTAATTAATTCAGACCCCAGACCAAACCTCTAACATTAATCAAACCCAGACCAAATCCCTAAAATTAATCGAACCCAGACCAAATCAATAAAATTAATCAGACCCCAGACAAAACCCCTAAAATTAATTAAGACCCCAATCCAAACAGCTAAAATGATTCAGACCCCAGACCAAACCCATAAAATTAATTCAGACCCCAGACCAAACACACATTAATCACACCCCAGACCAAACCCATAAAATTAAATTCAGACCCCAGACCAAACAAACATTAATCACACCCCAGACCAAACCCATAAAATTAAATTCAGACCCCAGACCAAACAAACATTAGTTAGACCCCAGATCAAACTCCTAAAATTAATTCAGACCCCAGACCAGACAACTAAAATTAATGAGATCCCAGACCACAACTGAAAAATGAATCACACCCTCCACTTGATGGGATGCCCAATGCCCTGTGTTGAGAAAGCTAAATATTTGTGGTATTGTTTTTTTTTTTTTTTCATTATTACTCAAATTGCCCCATAAACGTCCATAATGAGCAATGACCCCCTCGAAGCTCAGGAAGATTATAAAAGGAGTTAATAATAATGTGTATTTTATTGCATAACTGCCGCTTATCACGAGGAGACAACCTGATTACTGTGCCGAGTCAGTTCTGCATTATAAGCTCATGAAATATTCAGGACGGTTCATTCTGGAGGCAGCTCTGGAGAGAAAGGACACCGCATTCACCCTGCAGCCGCACAGACAATGCAGTCCCTGCAGGTTATAGCAGTATATGTCTCTATAGCTGAGGGCCACTGGCTCAGTTATCTCTGGCAGTCCCATGGAAGTGAATAAGGTGGTAGCTGCGCTTGAGCAGTGCACTCTCCACTCATTTCTATGGGACTGCTGAAAATAGATGAGTGCTGGCTCAGGCATATCTGGTGGTCCCATGGAAATAAATAGGGTGGTTGCTGCGCATGCGCAGTGCACTCTCCATTCATTTCTATGGGACTCCAGAAACTAGCAGAGTGCACTTACTCAGCTATTTTCGCGACTCCCATAGAAATGAATGGAGAGCACACCGTGCATGCACAGTGTACTCTTCTTCACTTTCAGGGTCCCGTTCTGGATCTAGGAGGAGGTTCCAAAGGTGGGACCTGCACCTATCTGACATTGGTGGCATAGCCTAACGATATCACAGACCCTTTAACTGATTGGTGGGGGTCTGAGCGCTGCGACCCGCTTGATCCCTAGAACGAGGAGACAGTAGCGCATGCACAGCGCACTCTCCCTCCTCATCGCACGAGACAGGCTACATAGAAGTCTATGGGTTCATCTCGATTCCATTCTCAGAGTGCACTTCTCTACCCTCGTTCTAGCGATCAGTGGGGGTCTCAGCGCTCCGATCACCACCGAACTTAACTTTTGATATCTCTCAAGGACATGTCAAAAGTTTTTGGAACAGTTAGTCACCCTTTAAGCTACGGTCTAAATACATGAGCGCCTGACATCACACACCTCGCAGTCGTCCCTATATAAACCAGTTCATGATGAGTCAGACATGGCGCATGTTTGGAATTCATTATTACAATCACTTCTCGCATCATAAAATTTGCAGGTGCATTTTTTGGAAACATTATGATGATATAAAAAATATTTACTGGCCCTTTACAAGGTTACAATGCATAAAAAAACGCTACTCGGAAAATCTACGGGTCTGGTCACATGACGCTCTGAACTCGCCAACGTATGTCGCTCATCAGCAGTGTCCTTCTTCTAGAATGAATCAGCTGGAACCGGCTTAGACCAGAGTCAATTACATTCCAAAATAACCACCGTCACATAGGTACAATAGCATCTGCAGCTAAAAGAGGACACGCTCCCTCTCCTGACATGTCTGTTTTAGTAATGGCTTTTATTCCCCATGTAATACCAGTTCTAGAGCATCTCAGAACTCTGCACCATTTGCTTCCGCTTTTATTCCTCCTATAAGCTTATAAATAAATTGTCAGCTGGGTGTTACCAATTGGGGGGTGTGCCCCTAGCACATTCTGACAATGCTAAACTGTGAAGAGTCACACCCAGTTGTGAATGTAGTCACACATTTTTAAGGGGAATAAAATAGGAACATCAAAAGTTAGGGATCTAATCAAAAATAATCCAAAATTGTTATTTAATGGGACGCAGGTATTTGTGGAAGCAGATGTCAGGAGAGGTCCTGAACCTCCTCGAAGGCCAGGGTCTTAGTTCTAGGTGCAACATTTGGGGTGCAAACCAGGTCTGAAGTTGGGGACCAGTTAGGGAGAGGTGAGAAGCTGGAAGCTAGAGCGCCACCACAGCTTGTTACTGTCATATGTCCCCAAGTACAGTCATGGAAGTATACAGGAGCGTTTCTTTATGTCATCACCCCTTTACTGATGGGAGAGGGTGTGTGCTTTCTGATTGTCACACTTAAAGGGGTTATCCCATTGCTAACACTTTATTCCCTCTCCATAGTGTCTGATGAACAGGGCCCAACTGCTGGGGCCCCCACCGATCATGGGAACAGGGGCCCTGTGTAATGGAGCAGTGGTCACGCATGTGCACTGATGCTCCATTCAACTCTATGTAGTCTCATAATACTGAGTGGATTGTCAGTGCACACGTATGACTGCCGCTCCATTCAAACAGGGGAATGTGGATTGGGGATAAATGTTTGCAATGGGACATCCCCTTTAAGGAGTCTTTATTTCTACTACTGTCTCCCCAGGTTTTGCTTGGGTCAGACTTTTAGTCCCGAATAGGAATTTTAAATTGATGCAAACTTACACGACGGTGCCCAGGACTGTAAAGCGCAGGGTGGAATTTTCACAATATATAAAGTGTCCACTTTCAAAAATAAATCGCTAATATGAGTTTATTTTATATTATTTACTTTTTACTTTTATTATTTGAGTACGTAAATAGTTAGAAAATTGCCTTAAAACTTTTGACTGAGAAAAAATTGAGCCAGGCGGGATGTAGATATAAATGGGGCGTGTTGTGACTTCGGGGCCCGTATCTTTAAGAGATATTTTTTACTATTTTATGGACTGCTTTAATGAGATGATGATATGAAGATATGGATTTTTATGGCATTTTTTGCACCTTTTTGCAGCAGGAAGTAAAAATGCCAGTTCACACTGGAAAAAATTTTGAACCAACCTATTTTGGAAGGATTGGCTCATACTCACTGGCGTAGCTATAGGGGTCGCAGTTGCGACCGGGCCCCTAAGCCAGGGGGGCTGCATTTTTCCCTATATATGATGCAGTGCAGGAGGCGGGGGAGTGAAGCGCTGTGAGCGCTCTACTTACCCCTCCTCCTGCTCGCTCTTCTCAGGACCCGCTCTGCTGTGTCGTGGCTGCCTGCAGCGTCAGGACGTACAGAGTGCACTGTGACCTGATGCTGCAGGCGGTCAAGTGACTGTGCAGTGCGGGCCCCGAGGACAGCAAGAGAGCAGGGAGACCGCTCGAGGTGGAGCAGGAGATGTAAGTAAATGTTATTATTTTAAAGTCTGATCTGAGGTCTGATATGGGGGGTCTGACAGGTCTAATGGGGGGTCTGAGAGGTCTGGTCTGAGGTCCAATGGGGGTCTGAAGGTGAAATGGGAGTCTGGTCTAAGGTCTGATATGGGGGTTTGGAGGTCTAATGGGGGTCTGGACTGAGGTCTGATATGGGGGTCTGGAGATCTAATGGGCGTCTGTGAGGTTTGATCTGAGGTCTGATATGGGGGGTCCGAGAGGTATAATGGGGGGTCTAAGAGGTCTGGTCTGAGGTCCAATGGGGGTCTTAAGGTGTAATGGGAGTCTGGTCTGAGGTCTGATATGGGGGTTTGGAGGTCTAATGGGGTCTGGTCTGAGGTCTGATATGGGGGTCTGGAGATCTAATGGGGGTCTGAGAGGTCTGATATGGGGGGTCTGAGAGATCTAATAGGGGGCTGGAGATCTGGTCTGAGGTCCAATGGGGGTCTGAAGGTGTAACGGGAGTCTGGTCTGAGTCTGATATGGGGGTTTGGAGGTCTAATGGGGTCTGGTCTGAGGTCTGATATGGGGGTCTGGAGATCTAATGGGGGTCTGAGAGGTCTGATCTGAGGTTTGATATGGGGCGTCTGAGAAGTCTAATGGGGGTCTGGAGGTCTGGTCTGAGGTCCAATGGGGGTCTGAAGGTGTAATGGGAGTCTGGTCTGAGGTCTGATATGGGGGTTTGGAAGTCTAATGGGGGTCTGGTCTGAGGTCTGATAAGGGGGTTTGCGGCGAGCAGGTAAACAGAGCAGAGAAGGCAGCACTCGTGATGTAAAAAATGAATATCAGAAATCATATAGTACACGACAATCTATTTCCAAGCTAGAACCAGCCCTGTACCTCACAGAGCTCCCCCATTCATTGCTGCTATTGCCCTGCTGGATTTATCTTAAGCTGGAAGCTCGGCGGAGTGTCCTTTCTGCTACAGTTCTCTCCCCATCACAGCTTAGGGGATGTGTCCTTTCTGCTGCAGCTCTCTTCCTATTACAGCTCGGCGGCACATCCTTTCTGCTATGGCTATCTCCCTATGACAGCTCAGAGGGCATGTCCTTTCTGCTGCAGCGCTCTTTCTATCACAGCGTTCTTGTAATGATGGTATACCCTTTGGAGGGGAAAGGGGGTTCTTACTTTTAATGTAAACTAAAGGACTTAGTACAAATTTCTTCCTGGTAGGACTCTATTTACCATATAACTAAAGAGGATGGGTTTTTTCTACCAGAAACCCTGCCACACTTGGGTATTAGCTAGTATTGCATGGGGCTGAGCTGCAAGGGGTGGCGCTGTTATTAGAAGAAAGCAGCTAGGTCCACTCCCGTCCCCAGGGTAAAAATTACATTGTGTCCCACCAGTTACGATGATGTCAATGGGAGAATAAAGAAGTAATGGTTCTTGGAAGGCGTTAATGAAAAAAACTGTGTCCCTAAGGCCCCATATAGCCCAAAATAAAGAAACCTACAAGGACTCTCATCTCTTTGATGGAAATAAATCCACTCGGACCCACTTGTTCAAGGCTTTGACAGATCTCCAAGTTCCTACATCCCAAGTTACAGGTGAAACTCGAAAAATTAGAATATCGTGCAAAGTTTATTTATTTCAGTAATGCAACTTAAAAGGTGACACTAATATATGAGATAGACTTATTACATGCGAAGCGAGATATTCCAAGCCTTTATTTGTTATAATTTGGATGATTATGGCTTAGAGCTTATGAAACCCCAAAGTCACAATTTTGAGGTTCGCTTTGCTCAGGGGGTATGGATTATAGCTGACTAGAGTCTGACACTTTGAGCCTAGAATATTGAACCTATTCACAAAATTCTAATTTTAAGCTGCATTAATGCAATTTCTTTTAATTTGCATTACTGAAATAAATAGACTTTTGCACGATATTAGAATTTTTCGGGTTTCACCTGTATAAGTATGGTTAGAAGATCCTGGCATTGTAATAACTTGTGTAAGAAAATTTTGGATTGGCCTATCCAGAGAATTTGGTTAGGAAAGATCTCTCCATCTTCATGGCTCCTAGAATCCAACCCTTATTAATATACATCAACGTTAAAACCCTAAAAAGACCCTTTCAATGGAAATAAATCCATTGGGACCCACTTCCTCAAGACTTTTGACAAGTCTCCAAGGTTCTACACTCCAAGACACATGTCTGGTTAGAAGATCAATACTTTTTGATTTAAGAAAATGTTGGATTGACCTAGATCTCCTCATCTTCATGGAACCTAGAAACCAACCATTATTACTAAACATCAAAGATAAAAAACAATACCTTATGGGAGTAATGCTGGTCCACAATACGAGCCAAGCCAAAGTCTCCGATCTTGAGTACGAGGTCCTCCGTATTAATGAAGATATTGGCTGGTTTCAGATCTCGGTGAAGCACGTTGGCCGAATGGATATATTTCAAACCCCGTAAAAGTTGGTACATAAAAAGCTTGGCGTGGTCCTCACTAAGAGGCCCTTGTTCCAACAGCCGAGAAAGATCTGTCTCCATGTGTTCCTGTATAATGTAAACCATGTTGTATTTGAAGATGTCTCCTTGCAGGTCAGCCCCCCTGGGACCCAACACGGCGTGAACTTTCACAATGTTGTCATGGGTGAGACGTTGGATGATCTTAATCTCCCGCAAAGCGTGCTTCATGCTCCGACAGTCACTAATGGTAATTTTTTTCACTGCCACTTTTCGAGAATTTTTGCTATCGATGGCAGAAAGGACGAGACCATTGGCCCCAAAACCCAACGGCTTAAAATCCACAAAATGAAGACCCAAATCATAGCCGTACATGTTAGCAATGAAATCACACTTTTCTGCCATGGCAATGCCAATGATGGGAAGAGCTGTTTTAAAATATAAGCCGAACAGAATTCAAAAAGTTGTTGCGAACCAGTTGGCCTGAAAGTGTCTCCTAAAAAATTTATTTCAAAATTTACTAATTTCAATGGAGATGAAAATTGGGGTTGAATATTTTTGGATCTTCAGTTAAGACATCCAAGCATATCCGTGTTAGCCCAGAGATTGCTTCTCCTGCACTGGTTTCACACAGGGGTGGACAGCTGGTTTTATACCCATCTCGTGACGTAATATGAGAGTGATGCCTTTCGAGCAACCGGCTGCGAGCGTTCTTGATTGCCAAGCTTCCGATGATTGTCTACAGACTGGTCAAAAAATCATCCCTCGAAAGAAAGCATTCCTGTTATTCCCATGCTTGTCACAGCCCGGTGATAACTCATGAATGAGCTGATTCTTCTTCTCTTCTTCTCCTCCTCGGTGACGCAATCTGTCCCGTCAAGTCAGCAGCCTGCAACCCAAGCCTGCTTCCCCTCACAGCAGTAGAGCCATCCACGTTTCTGGTCCCACGGGCATTGCTCAGCACTCGTCCTGGACTCTTCTAGCAAGTGATCCTTGAACTTGGTAGAAGACTGGAGTTATGTGAGCGACCTGCATTGCGATCTGCAGCCAGCCTTGAGTTCTGTCTCTTTATCATTCTCTCTAGAAGCAAGCACAAGATTGATTGAATTGATAGGACAGTAAATGGTGGTGGCTTTATGTTCATTCTTACTGTGTGAAGGTTAACATGAGTCAGAGCCCGACCTTTGGTAATTCATTAGCCTTGCTCACCTACTGCAGTTTTCTAGCAGAACAATTCTATAGGTTGTAAAGTCTAACGATAGGAAAAATACAGCGAGTGCCAAAAGTCAAAAAGTTTACTGGCAACATTGTCCCCGAGATACGTCACAGATCTGTTAAGCAACTGGCACAATTGTGGGCACTCTGCTGGGAGATAAAGGCATAGGTACACAGTCCACTGGCCACATGTGTGTCGGCCAAACTCAACAATCTTAGCAGGGTCAACCAACCATCTAATGTGTATGGGGACCTCATGGCTCTCCCCCCAATGACAGATGTTGGGAAGAGTTTTGGATTTCAACATGTCCGATCCTTTTGTTCTAGGATGGTGTCTATCAGCAGCTTTCTTCCTACTCCCATAAATATTACAAATAGCCCATTGTAGGTGGGGGGTTCTTTGCTTTAAAGGAGTTTTGTAAGAATGAGGGTTTTTTGTCAGACTTGGCTGGACTTGTAAAGGGAAGCTTACTTACCTGCTTCATGGTGCTGGCTCCAAGCTTCTTCTTCTGCGATGGTGACCGGCATCCCCTTAGATCATGACAAATGGTCACATGATGCAAGGCGATCCGGTCACCACTGCGGCCAGTGATTGGCTGCGGTGATGTCAAACCAGACGTTTCAGCGAGGGAGCCCAGTGGAGCATCTCAAGCCTGGAGGAGAAGGTAGCTAGCACCGGGAAGCAGGTAAGTAAGCTTCCCTTTACAGGTCCGGCCAACTAGGGGGGTGCCCAAAAAACCCAATAAACACAATCTCTGCGCCTGTAAAAAAGGAACAGTTACATTGATTTTTACTAGATGCCTTTATAGACGTGTACCACCAAGGTCTGAATTCTAGTCTGGACTGAGAAGCGTTGCGCCATGCCTCCTCAAACCCACATTACATGACTGCAACCACTTGGTACCCTAGGCAGAAATGAAGCAGCCCCTCTGACTATGGTTCACATATACTAATGTATATGTGAAGCATAGACCATAAGGTATCTTGTCATCACCCCTATACAACTAGAGAAGTTAGTAATAACCTCTTCAAAGCCCTAGACCACCAGGAATGCTGTTGTTAAAGGGGATAGTAAGGTGTTTAATATTGATAAGCTATCCTTAGGATAGGTCATCAATATCATTTCAGCAGGGGTCTGGCTCCTGGCACCCCCGCCAATCAGCTGTTTGAAGAGGCGGTGCTATGCCTACCAAGAACGCTGCCTTCTATTGCATAGCAGCTTTGCTTGGTATTGCAGTCCATATGACCAATAAGCATGACGTCACAGGTCTAGGGAGAGTCAGCGGTGCTCACGGAGCTATGCAATCTCTTCAAGCAGCTGATCATCGGGTGTGCTAGGAGTTGGACCCCCACTGATCAGATATTAATGACCTAAACCCCCCCTTCACAACATCACTACCCTAGATCAACAGTCATCACAATTAACCGCATTACCGTAAAGCAGTATTTTTATGACATTTTTGGATATAAGCCTTGTTGAAACAGCCGCGTTTGTTTCCTACAGAATTTCATTCTTCTTCTTAGGAGAAGGTTGCCAACCAGAATTTTTATTTTTTTCTGGGGTAACTTATCCCAAAATCACGTACAGCCAATATTTTTTAGGGACAAATTGCAAGACCATAATGGATGATAAATATTATGAGTGATACATGTCTACAGCTCAATATACTGATAAGAGCTCATTACCAGTATTTACTGTGAGCTGTAAAATGATAATATTCTAATCAAGTACCACCAGCCTAAAAAAATAAAATAAACATGGACACAGGAAAAAAGTCACCTATTTTTAAGGATTGTCCAGAAATTTCTGGATGGTTGGCAACCCTAGTATCCGTCGGCTACCTGCAGTTTAGTGTAAAAGGCCATATTGTTACATAAAAGAAACATTTGTGACACAAGGAATCCTCTGGTTTCATATAACGATATTTTGTTTGTAAACACATAATACAATTTAGTCATTTCTGTGACCGAGGTTACTGTTTTCAAGCTTATAAATTGTAGTTTTGTGAGAGTTATTATTATTATAGCGCCGTTTATTCCATGGTGCTGTACCTATGAAAACCTAATCTGATTCAGGGTACGTTCACACAGAGAATTTTCAGCACTAAAATAAAACCTGATGCAGAATTGGAAGTCCCCAGCAATCTAGAATTTATCATCTACCTAGTGAATAAGAAAAAAAATCTGCTCCAAGCTGGAATACCCCCTTTTTAAGAGGTAGTCACACGAAAAAATATTCAACATTTTTCAAAGCAGCCCCTGGATTAGTATACTTTTGTAATTAAAGATTTAGTATAACCGCTGAGTTATCCACTGAAATCTATCTGTATAGCCCCACCTGCTGTTTACCCTTTTTTCAAATTCTCTGTCCAGCTGACTGAGATGTTCAGTTCTACCCTTTAACTGTTACCAGCTGCAGCAGACAGGACACCCCCCCCCATAGAAAGTGCACACCCCCTGAAATAAGTCTAGCAGAGCAATTACAGCAATGAATGGGGAGATCTCTGGATCCACGTGAGGTACAGGGCTGGTTCAAACTTTGTTAGAAAGAGATTGTCATGTCCTATATCATATTTGATTTGCATTTTCGACTTCAATCATGGGATAACCCCCTGTTAGTCCAATCTGCAGTCAGTGAAAGTTACTTAGAATTGCCTTCCACCTCCAGAGATTTATGATGCTGCTATTGACATCTATTTCCAAGAATTTCTTGAACAATCAGCATCTAAATCTCTGTTCCAGACAGTCATATGTCATCATCATCGTGCCGCCTGTTTGCTTAATAGAGCGGAGAAGGCAATATACTCCCCAGATTATCCCTTTTTTATTGGAGCTTACAGCGCGCATTTCCTCATGCCTGCTCTCGGATGAAGCGTTTTATGGATGGCACGGCTGTACGACAGGCTCGTCTCAATAGCTGAAAACCTAAATTTTTATATGGGCATGTGTTAAAGTTTAGCTGGAAAGTATAGAGCGCAGGGTCACCCAAGCGATTGTCACAGTTTATAACACGATTATATATTTTATATATTTTACATGGTGATCACCTAGGCCTTGAACGCCTCTTCTCCTGCCTGCAGGATCACATGGATGTATTTGCAGACTTAGGGCTTGTTCACACAACCGTATGTGTTTTGTGGTCCGTTTTTCACGGATCCGTTGTTCCGTTTTTTTGTATCCGTAGTGTTTCCGTTCTGTTTCTGTTCCGTATTGCTGTAAAAATCTCTGTATTGTTTCCGTATGTGACCCGTTTTTTTGGGAAAGGAAACAGAAAATTTGTAATCGTTACTGTAATGTTTGTAAACAGTAAACACATGGGCAAAGTGGGCACGGATCCGCAAAATACGGATGTGTTCTGTATGCATTCTGTTTTTTTTGCGGACCTATTGTCTTGAATGGAGCCACGGAACGTGATTTGTGGACAATAATAGGACAAGAATAAAAATATTGCAGAACGGAAATACGGAAACGGAATGCACACGGAGTACCTTCCGTTTTTCTGCGGACCCACTGAAATGAATGGTTCCGCATACGGCCTGCAAAAAAAAAGGAACAGAAACGGAAAAAATAAACGGTCGTGTGAATAAGATCTTAATCTGTCACCAAAAATAGAGAGGGAGGAGGGGGATGCAGCTGCAGTCTTCCCTCTCTGTCTATGACACTGTGTGCTGTGAGAGGGGAAAGGGAGCAACAGATCATTAAAGGGGTTATTCAGTTATAAAAAGTTATCCTCTATCCACAAGGTCCCCCAAAAAGCATGAGAGCAGGGGTTCCACACCCCCAAATGAATCGAGCGTCAGGCTGATCATGTGTACAACCCATTCATGTCAATGGGACTGCAAGAGCTGTAGTCGGCTATTTCCTGCAGTCCAATAGACTGAATGGAGCAGTGCTGCCCATGCTCCACCATCACTCCACTCAAATAGGAGACACAAGGCCCCATTTATTATGATTGGTCGGGGACCTTTACTGATGTAATAGTTATCCCCTATACAGTGGAAACTTTTCTAATTAGAATATCCCTTTAAGGAAGGGTTGTGTTTAAAAAAAAAAAAAGTAAAGTTTCTACCTTCAGCAATAGGTCACATTGTAGAGACTCCTACCTATGTTAAAGGGGACTTCTGACACCCACAGCTCTGGAGTATAATACAGGATGCAATTAAGGACAGAAATAATGTATGTACATAGTGACCCCACCAGCAGAATAGTGAGTGCAGCTCTGGAGTATAATACATGATATAACTCAGGATCAGTACAGGACAAGTAATGTATGTAAACAGTGACTCCACCAGCAGAATAGTGAGTGCAGCTCTGGAATATAATACAGGATATAACTCAGGATCAGTACAGGATAAGTAATGTGTGTATACAGTGACTCCACAAGCAGAATAGTGAGTGCAGCTCTGGAGTATAATACAGGATGTAACTCAGGATCTGCAAAGGATAAGCAATGTAATGTATGTACACAGTGACTCCACCAGAAGAATAGTGAGTGCAGCTCTGGATCTAACTCAGGATCAGTAAAGGATAAGTAATGCATGTACTCAGTGATTTCAGCAGCAGAATAGTGAGTGCAGCTCTGGAGTATAATACAGGATGTAACTCAAGATCATTACAGGATAAGTAATGTAATGTATGCACACAGTGACTGCACCAGCAGAATAGTGAGTGCAGCTCTGGAGTACAATACAGGATGTAACTCAGAAATAGTAATATTCATCTATGGGACCTAGCCTGGGTAAGGTTATTTAACACAAATATTATTTAACAAATGCCCAGACGGGCAGTAAACCTATCTTGACCCAGGTTATTATAAAACGTCACTTTTATTTGACATACACTAAAAATTAAAGCGTGAGATGACTGCAACTTTAATAAACCAAAAATTATTTGTTAAAAGTACAGTCGACACTCCACCTATGGATAGAGGTGTTATTCAGAAAGAGAGAGGGTAGGGAGATGTGCACAATCTCCCACCCTATCACTGCTAGATATAGCGTACTATGATGTCACTGTTTGCAGAGCAGGTTTCTAATAAGATATATCCGGCACCTTTGCCGTATTTTGTGGCCATTTACCCCTGAAGAAGCCAGAAGTCTGGTGAAACATGTCGGGGGGCAGTGCTAGTTTTTCACTCCACTAGCAATCAACTAAGGCCCCTTTCACACCTGCGTTCTTCTTTTCCGGCATAGAGATCCGTCGTCGGGTCTCTATGCCGGAAAAATCCTGATCAGGATCATCCCCATGCATTCTGAATGGAGAGAAATCCGTTCAGGATGCATCAGGATGACTTCAGTTCAGGACCGGAACGTTTTTTGGACGCAGCAAATACCGCAGTATGCTGCGCTTTTTGTTCCGTTCAAAAATCCGGAACACTTGCCGCAAGGCCGGATTCGGAATTAATGCCCATTGAAAGGCATTAATCCGGATCGGACCTTAAGCTAAACGTCGTTTCGGCGCATTGCCGGATCCGACATTTAGCTTTTTCTGACTGGTTACCATGGCAGCCAGGACGCTAAAGTCCTGGTTACCATGGTAAAATGTAACAGGAGGCGGGAGGCGGCATACTTACATTCGTGCGGCTCCGGGACGCTCCAGGATGACGTCAGGGCGCCCCAGTGCATGGATCACGTGATCGCATGGATCACGTGATCCATGCGCATGAGCGCTCTGGCGTCATCCTGGAGCGTCCCGGGAGCCGCACGGAATGTAAGTATGCCGCTCCCCCGCTCCTACTATGGCAACCAGGACGCTAGTAGCGTCCTGGCTGCCATAGTAACCTGAAAGCAATTCGAAGACTGATCAGGATCCTGATCAGTCTTCTAATGCTTCAGGTGACTTGCGTTCTGACGGATCCGGCGGGACGGAAGTGCCTGCCGGATCCTCAGAACGCAAGTGTGAAAGGACCCTAATAATAGTCTGGTTGGACTCTGTTCAAATGCTTGGCACTTTAGTGTACTGATGTGAGCCGCAGTACTTAACTGCAGCTACCACTGTTTGCAGGGCTAGCAGCCCTCAGGCTCAATGTCAGTTTAGACACATGCTAATGGTGGCTGTGTTAATCTGACGGTGGTGTGCAGGTACACAAGTCTTCACCACAAAATACGGCAAAGGTGCCGGATATATCTTACTAGCAACCTGCTCTGCAAACAGTGACATCATAGTACGCTATATCTAGCAGTGATAGGATGGGAGATTGTGCACATCTCCCTACCCTCTCTCTCTCTCTATCCATAGGTGGAGTGTCGACTGTACTTTTAACAAATAATTTTTGGTTTATTAAAGTTGCATTCATCCCACACTTTAATTTTTAGTGTATGTCAAATAAAAGTGACGTTTTATAATAACCTGGGTCAAGATAGGTTTACTGCCCGTCTGGGCATCTGTTAAATAATATTTGTGTCAGAAATAGTAAGGGATAAGTACAGGATACATTATATGTGCAACATACAGTAATATTCTTTGGCATGTACTTTGCAGGCTGGGATGCTATTATATGGGTTTTTCTCAAAGAGTTAGAGACAATCAACAGGAGATATCACTGTATATCTAGAACCCTATGCACGGAACCTGTATTTGTCATGGGAGCCATGTCCCTCTGAGGTTCAGTATGGAAATGTTCTCCAGCACCAGGAGAAATGAAGACACTGAGCAGGGAGAACTGAAAGCCTGTGATGACGCCCGCTGGATTGGAACCAGCCTGAGAAATGAGGCTGAGATGTGCCTGGCACATGTACAAGACACATGACGAATACAAGCCAAGACCCAGTCATAAAAGAAGGGGACACTGCAGGGGGGCAGGAGGGGTAGGACCACACATCCGATGAAGTGAGGAAAACCCAACTGACTCTTCTAAGGGTACTTTCACACTTGCGTTGGTGCGGATCCGTCTGTTTATTTGCACAGACGGATCCGCACCTATAATGCAAACGTTTGTATCCATTCAGAATGAATCCGTTTGCATTAGTTTTAAAAAAAAATGACAAAGTCCAAAACGGATCCGTTTTGAATTATATTGAAAGTCAATAGGGAACGGATCCGTTTTCAAATGCACCATATTGTGTCATCAGACGGACACCAAGATGCTGCATGCTGCGTTTTGGTGTCCGTCTCCAAAACGGAATAGAGGCGGAACGGAGCCGAACTGATGCATTCTGAGCGGATCCTTATCCATTCAGAATGCATTGGGGCTGAACTGATCCGTTTTGGACCGTTTGTGAGAGCCCTGAAACGGATCTCACAAACGGAATCCAAAACGCTAGTGTGAATGTAGCCTAAGACACCTTTAGACCAGATATTCACTTGTTAGAAGGGTTTTCTAAAGTTATGTACATAAAGCTCAACTGAAAACGTCTGCAACTTTTGTAACGTATCTTGTGTTTTAATTTATCACCGTGTTCAAGATCTCTGTTTGCAGCCAGTGAATGACAACACTTGTTTCAATCCAGAGGCTAGGGCCTCATGCACACGACCGTTGTTTGATTCCGTGTCCGTTGCTCCGTTTTTCGTGATTTTCTGCGGACCCATTGGTTTTCAATGGGTCCGTGGAAACCTCGGCAAATGCACCGTTTGTCCTCCGCGTCCGTGGTCCGTGATTCCAGTCCGTCAAAAATATATAACCTGTCCTATTCTTGTCCGTGAAAAACGGTTCACGGACCCATTCAAGTCAATGGGTCCGTGAAAAATGCGGATGGCCATCCGTGTGTCATCCGTGTTCCGTGTCCGTTTTTTTTGCGGATCCCTTGGCAGGCACTTGGGAAACATTGTCAGCCTGTCTTTTGGTAAAATCTTTTGGGTCATGTCCGCTAAAAAAACGGAAGACACACGGAAACACAACGGAAGGCAAAAACGGACACGGATCACTGAACAACGGAACCCCTTTTTGCGGACAGCATAAAAAAACGGTCGTGTGCATGAGGCCTAAACCTGTACAAACCCAATACTTTTAGCAGTTGAGAGTTGGCTACAATGACATCCTTCCCAACCTGATTGTTTGCTACAATGTAACAGTTCAGGTAAAGCTATGTTCACACTGGCATTCCGACATCTGCTTCTACACATCAGATGAATGTCAGTCGAACCTGGCGATTTTAGCAGGACTGGTCAAACATCTTATCGGTATTGAGTTGTCTTAACTGGCCCCTGATGGCAGATTACAGGAAAGAAGGGTCGGACATGTTGGATTTCGGAGATGAGCTGTCGCCAGAGGTGTCTGGCAGCTGCTTTTTCCACTCTCCCCACATGGAAGTTCAGCCAAACCATCTAGAGAATGATAAGTGCCCCGTGTATTACAGGAGCTCAGCAGTTAGGCCCCTTGCAGATGTGCGTGAGCGGATTAGAGTGCGGATGCGTTCAGTCAAAAATGCAGGATTTCGCAAGCATAATAAAAAACGGAATGTTTACAAACATCTCTTAGCAACCATCTGTGAAAATCGCATCGCATCCGCACTTGCTTGCGGATGCGATGTGATTTTCACGCAGCCCCATTCACTTCTATGGGGCAAGCGTTTCGTGAAAATCGCAGAATATAGAACATGCTGCGATTTTCATGCAACGCAAAAGTGATGCGTGAAAAACATCGCTCATGTACACAGTAGAGTTGTTTCGATACCAAAATTTTGATTCGATATCGATATCATAAAAAAGTATTGCGATACTCGATACCATTCGATACCACGCGAAAAAAATAAAAACGACAAAAAAATCTGCATGCATTCCACATTTTATGGAACCGCCGGCTCATAATACAACAGTCCTATCCTACTTTTTTGTCGGGACAAGGCGACTAAAAGAAAATGGCGAATCGTGCATTTTTTCTTTTATTTATTTTTTCTTTTACGGCGTTCACCGCATAAAAGTGGATTTTTTAATAGTTTGGACTTTTGAGATGCGGCGATATGTAATATTTTATTTATGTATTGTTTATATATTTTATATGTAAAATTGGGAAAGGGGGTGATTTATACTTAATATGTTGGTGTACTTTGTTAACTTTTTTTTTTTCTTTTACAGTTTATTTATTAACCATTTCCCCCTTAGGGGCTAGAACCTGGGATCTTCTCATCCTATTCACCCTAATAGAGCTCTATCAGGGTGAATAGGATCTCACCCTCTCCCTGCTGCCCTGTGCTCTGTGCACACAGCAGCAGGGAGCAGACTATGGCAGCCAGGACTTCAGTAGCGTCCTGGTTGCCATGGGAACCGATCGGAGCCCCAGCATTACACTGCTGGGGCTCTGATCACTACCACTGCCACCAATGAGGAGAAGGTAAGGGGACCCTGTGGCCACTGCCACCAATGATTTTATTACTAGGGAGAGGGAGGAAAGGGGGATGGGGGGGGCGCACTGGCCACCAATAATGTATTTTAATACTGGGGACAGGGGGGGCACACTGCCCACTAATGTTTTAATACTGGGGACAGGGGGGGCCACACTGGCCACCAATGTTTTAATACTGGGGGGAGGGGGGCGGGGGCACTGGCCACCAATGCCTAGTAACGTTTCATATATAAATGCAGGCAGAAGACACATGCTGCCGGCACCTGCCTGTGACCGAGCGCTGCGATCTGCGGCAATTAACCCCTCAGGGAGGTGAGCTGTAACCAGGGACGTGCACACATAGGGCTCAAAGGGGGCTAGAGCCCCTGCCCTTTTCTGCCTCTGCCCCTTTAATGCCCTTCTTTTTTTTTTTTTTTTCGGGGTCGGCGGCGCTAGGCGGAACGAGTGGCTGCCTTTTTTTTTTCCACTTTCACAACTGCCGGGCGGCGGGCACCCGCCTAGCCTGCGTGTGTGGGGCCGGGCCCATGCGGCGCATGCACGCAGCACTATTCAGCGCTGCAGTCAAGTGCCTGAGTAGTAGTCACGTGGGGGTGGCGCGCAGGAGTCTGGAGCTGAGCTGATTTCAAGTTCAGAGCCTGTGACTGCGTGCAACTATAGTGGTGCTCATCACTGGTGAGTGAGCTTGTGTGGTGCTCGAGTGAGTGCCACTGCTGTCAGTCTGTCACTGTGCCATCATGGAGGGGGTCGCCCGGTCGGAGGAGAATTGTACCATGGGGGGAGGGGATTCAAGATGTGCTGCAGTGCTGCCAGTGCCAGGCCCAGAAATGTGTGGGGGAAACTACTGTGTGTGGGGACAAATTACTATGTGGGGGCAGTGTGGGGTAAATTACTGTGTGGGGGCAATCACTGTGTGGGGGCAGTGTGGGGACAAATTACTGTGTGGGGGCAATCACTGTGTGGAGGCAGTGTGGGGTAAATTACTCTGTGGCGGCAGTGTGGGGACAAATTACTGTGTGCGGGCAGTGTGGGGTAAATTACTCTGTGGGGGCAGTGTGGGGTAAATTACTGTGTGGGCCCTGTGGGGACAATCACTGTGTAGGGGCAGTGTGGGGACAAATTACAGTGTGGGGCAATCACTGTGTGGGGGCAGTGTGGGGTAAATTACTGTGTGGGGACAAATTACTGTGTG
The DNA here is from genome assembly GCA_033119425.1 of Bufotes viridis. Taxonomy (NCBI): domain Eukaryota; kingdom Metazoa; phylum Chordata; class Amphibia; order Anura; family Bufonidae; genus Bufotes; species Bufotes viridis. The sequence goes on from CM065589.1 coordinate 33,863,027, forward strand.
CGGGCAGTGTGGGGTAAATTACTCTGTGGGGGCAGTGTGGGGCAAATTACTGTGTGCGGGCAGTGTGGGGTAAATTACTCTGTGGGGGCAGTGTGGGGCAAATTACTGTGTGGGCCCTGTGGGGACAATCACTGTGTAGGGGCAGTGCGGGGACAAATTACAGTGTGGGGCAATCACTGTGTGGGGGCAGTGTGGGGTAAATTACTGTGTGGGGTAAATTACTGTGTGGGGTAAATTACTGTGTGGGGCAAATTACTATGGGGATTACTATGGAAATTACTATATTGGGGCGTTTCTATTGGGAGGCACTGTAGGGGCAATGCTATTATTTTTGGGGACACTATACAGGGATTATTGCCTGGAGCACAATATAGGGTGTTATTATTACTGGGGGCACTCTAGGGGACATTATAGCTGCTGTGGACACTATAGGGACATTTGGGGTAATTTATCAAACCGGTGTAAAGTAGAACTGGCTTAGTCGCCCATAGCAGCCAATCAGGTTCCACCTTTTATTTTTGACAGCTCTTTTGGAAATCCACTTCTCTTTTACACCACTTTGATAAATGACCCCAATTATGTCTATTGGGGTCAGTATTTTTCAGCAGTATAGTACCTGGGACATTGGGGAGCTCCACGGGCGCAGTATTGGGAGTGGCAGCAGGATGGGGAGGGGGATGGAAACATTGAGAAATCTATTGTGTCTGTATTATAAAATCTGTAGAGACGAGATGCGGCTGAAAGAATTTGCCATGGCGGTCTAACGGAGGAGAAGAGGAAAGAGAAGGTCTACATGACAGGACATGTCACTGGATGTAAGAGGTATGTGGTCCATCCTGCCGGCGGCAGCGCAATTTATTCACATATACAATTGATTCAACAGTCTGCCCGCTCACCAGTCCAGGGTTAGGGTGACAGGGTCCTTTAAGGCTAGCACAGGGGCTGCCTGGGTAGAGGACGTGCGTGACGCACGTCTGTTACGTCACGTGACAAGTGCCCTTTTTTTTATTTAAGCCCCTGCCCTTCAAAATGTCTGTGCACGTCCCTGGCTGTAACCATCACATATTGTCAACTATGTGATTGTGTCTTACCTGCCTCCATGGATAGATATGAGATAGATAGATAGATAGATAGATAGATAGATAGATAGATAGATATGAGATAGATAGATAGACATATAGATAGATAGATATGAGATAGATAGATAGATAGATAGATATGAGATACATAGATATTAGATAGATAGATAGATAGATAGTAGATAGATAGATAGATAGATAGATAGATAGATAGATAGATATGAGATAGAATAGATAGATATGAGATAGATAGATAAATATGAGATAGATAGATAGATATAAGATAGATAGATATAAGATAGATAGATATGAGATAGATAGATAGATAGATAGATAGATAGATAGATAGATAGATATGAGATAGATAGATAGATAGATAGATATGAGATAGATAGATAGATAGATATGAGATAGATAGATAGATGGATAGATATTGGATAGATAGATAGATAGATAGATAGATAGATAGATATTGGATAGATAGATATTTTACATAGTCTTCATGCAGAAGTAAAGTTTCATTGGCTCCTGAGACCATCCTAGCTTATTTCCCTGATTTCGGCAGCTCTGGCAGTGGAATAGGACAGCGACCTTAGGTTACATAGCTGACCCAGCAGGACCATGTTGTATAAAGTGCACAGCTCCCATTGTAAATCCCACAGAGAAATTCCAGGACTTTGCTCATAAATATACAACATCCAGCATAATCCCATAATCCCCGCGGGTACGTCAATAAATGGCATCCATCAGGACGGGTGTAGGGACTATTATGTGGGACCCTGCATGTCTCCTCTATGATAGTCACTGTCATTGTGTATGTCCTTCTGTCTGTACAGCAGCAATGTCCTCTAGACAGCGAGCCTGTGAAAATATAAAAATCAAACATTTATCCCTCCGGCTCATGTGCAAATACCTATTTTCCTAACAGGACGGATGCACACAGAAGATGAGATTAGGTGGCAGGGTTGGCTATTTAAAGGGACAAGCCAGGAAGGCTGGAAATAGATGGTATTTTAATCTTGGAGCTGAGAAAGTGAGAAGATTTAGAGGACGTCTCCGCAGGACCATTTCAGAGGGTGATTTACTGTCAGGTTAGAGAGACGTAATACTGATGAGGAAGACTACATCAGACACCTGACCGTCTGATAAGCTTATCATGGAGGTCTATGGGCATTACAGTAAAGCAGCTCCTACAAGGCAAATGTAATATTACACATGGGCGAAGCCTGAGGAGGCTTTGGGGCCAATTTCCTGGGTGCTGGGGTGGCTGTGGAGGGGGCATGTTGAGGACAGGGCAAAATCTTTCAACCAGGTGAAGAGGACATAGCAATGAGAGGAGTAGTAATGATTTTGATCTTGAGATTAAAGTTTCTAAGATTTTCTAACATGCTTTGCATTCAATATATCACTAGTTACAAGATCTCTGCTTGCTTTACCTCCAGAGACTAAAAACTAGTACAGATTTAAAAGGATTGTCCAAGGGGTATTCTTATCTCAGGCAATTGGGGCAATGATGTCCCCAGGACTGTGACGAGGGGACATCCTCTGCGTCTGGAGGAAAGAAGGTTTCTACACAAACATAGAAGAGGATTCTTTACGGTAAGAGCAGTGAGACTATGGAGCTCTCTGCCTGAGGAGGTGGTGATGGTGAGTACAATAAAGGAATTCAAGAGGGGCCCGGATGTATTTCTGGAGTGTAATAATATTACAGGCTACAGCTACTAGAGAGTTGATCCAGGGAGTTATTCTGATTGGAGTCGGGAAGCAATTTTTTCTCCTAAAATCAGGAAATTTGGCTTCTACCTCACAGGTTTTTTTTTCCTTCTTCTGGATCAACTTGCAGGATAACGGGCCGAACTGGACGGACAGATGTGTTTTTTTAGCCTTTTAAACTATGTTACTATGTTTAAATAGAAGCCTTTGAGTCGTGTATTGTCGAAACATTAAAAATTAGATTTAGCCATAAATCATATACACATCAGAGAAGACTTGAAAAATGCCAAATGGGACTGATGGGACATTACAAAAAAATTACTTTTATTTTTACTTTTTTTCTGTGTATTCATACAATTCAAAGACCTGATGTCCGATTGTTCTTATTTCTAATTATGCTTTTTTTCTAGGGTAATGTTCTTTAACTTATGGGTTCACTCTAATGAAAATTTCATGTCGAACAATAATAAAAAAGCAAATGTAACGAATGTCCCTTTCCTGCCCCTCCAGGCGGTGTGACGGTGCAGCAGCCTTGTGTTCTCTGCTGTGAGACTGGTAAAGCACATGACGACTCGTGTAACAAAGCACCACAGTCCTGAAGGCTTGTTTACCGCATAGTGTGTCGCACAAACCAATCTAGAAAGCAACTACATGATGAGAGCTCCTCAAGGTTAATTACAAGAACAGTCCTCGCTTCAAATGTCCAAGGAAAGTTTAGTATTAGAAATCTCCCTAGATATAAGAGATAATGATAATAACATTCACATATATGATGGGCAATACACTTGTTACAGCAGACACTAGTTTACCCTTGGGGAACCTTTCTATTGACAAAGAATATAACTACTATAATACTGCTCCTATGTACAAGAATATAACTACTATAATACTGCTCCTATGTACAAGAATATAACTACTATAATATTGCTCCTATGTACAAGAATATAACTACTATAATACTGCTCCTATGTACAAGAATATAACTACTATAATACTGCTCCTATGTACAAGAATATAACTACTATAATACTGCTCCTATGTACAAGAATATAACTACTATAATACTGCTCCTATGTACAAGAATATAACTATTATAATACTGCTCCTATGTACAAGAATATAACTACTATAATACTGCTCCTATGTACAAGAATATAACTACTATAATACTGCCTCCTATGTACAGGAATATAACTACTATATTACTGCTCCTATGTACAAGAATATAACTACTATAATACTGCCTCCTATGTACAGGAATATAACTACTATATTACTGCTCCTATGTACAAGAATATAACTACTATAATACTGCTCCTATGTACAAGAATATAACTACTATAATACTGCCTCCTATGTACAAGAATATAACTACTATAATACTGTCTCCTATGTACAAGAATATACTGCAATTACTATTATACTGCCCATGGACACAATAATATGCTTTTAAGGAGTAGGGGTTGTTTTTTTTATATCTGACTGGAGGCTGTGATTACAATGGTGCCAGACAATATGTTAAAATGTATATAGATTATGTATATGCAGCACTATTTTTGAGCCACAACATCACTGGCACCTACTGGAAATTTCAACCCTGGCCTCCTGAATGGCAGCGTTAGCTATATAGTGATACATCCTACGTCCTTATCGCTATGTAGGCGGATTTCATTTAAGTGTAGGAACACTGACTTATCATGTAGGTCTAGTAAGGGCAGTCGCCCGGTTTTCTCCGACTTTTTAACTATGTAATATATGACTCAGTGACTATTACCTTTACTGGGGACTTTTTGATCATGAGCCTCTGGCACTGACCATTATTAACATGACAGATGCATTTCCGTCTCTTGCTTCTCCATAATTGATTTTATTAAATGGCAGAGGAAGTCGTGATGTTCTGGAGGACAGATACCTACTGCTGACCTCACCGGGAGACGCAATAACTGGATGAGAAGTTAATATAATAATCATTGTTTACATCAATCCTCAATTTAATTAAATTAGAGTTAAGGGTTGTCCTAAGTGGACCCCATTGATGCATATGGACGTCATAGAGGTCAGAGCATTGAGCTTCAGCTCGTCACTGGAGGCTTCAACAGGAGGACCTATGGCGAATAGTATGAGCAGCAGAAAAAGTAGGAACCTTTCAGCTAAGGGTCCATTCACACGTCCGCAATTCTGTTCCGTATTTTGCAGAACGGAATTGCGGACCCATTAATTTCAATGGGGACAGACAATGTCCCGGCCGGGTCCGCAATTGCGGATCCGCACTTCCGGGTCCGCAATTGAACATTTCCTATTCTTGTCCGCAATTGTGGACAAAAAAAGGCATTTTCTATATAGTGCCGGCGATGTGCGGTCCGCAAATTGTGGAACGCACATCGCCGATGTCCGTGTTTTGCGGATCCGTGGATTCGTGGATCCGCAAAACACACACGGACGTGTGAATGGACCCTAAAAGGTTGTCAAAAATTCAATCACAAGATAAATAAATAAGTAATTGCAATAAAAGGCAGCATGACGGTATTGTGTGTGTTTGAGATTGTGCTGAGACTTCCTGCTGAGGGAGAGGCAAAAGGAGCAGCTTCATTCACAGACTATGAAAACTGACAATTGGAAACTGAGGGGGGCAGGGGTGTGGGTTAAATGAACAAATTGTAGGGGTATGAATACGTAATTTCAGTCCATATGTTTTGGTTGCTCAGTAACTGCACCACCGGCACTACCACATTTCTGATTTGGACATTTGGACATTTCTCCGAAGAGACTACTGCGTCTCTTACATGGTACCATCAAAGTGCAGTGTTTTGCAACTAGGGTTTCCCAAGGCGTCTTGGACAACAAAAGCTGTCACCTTAACAGTAGGGATGGGGTAGTTGTAGAAGTGGGGCTGAGTCATTTTTTTAGGAAGTGTGTGTGTGTGTGGGGGGGGGGGGTCATTTTTGTCAGGGTTTTGTCAGGGGGTAATTTTTGTCAGGGTGGTGAAAAACTGTCTAGTGGGGGATCGGTGTCGGACTGGGGTTCCTTGGGCCCACCCGGGGAAATTATTCTCGGGGCCCAATCCCTTTATCGGCAAACTTTTGAATCAAAGAAATAGACCCTAGTGGCAAGTGATTAGCTCCAAAGGATAGAATGTAACCCCCAATGCTGAATGAACATGAAGGTGTTATGGTATTTGGTGACTTGTATACTGATATCTACCACATATGCGGTACCTCTGAGCAGGAGATATAAGCAAATAGTTTGTTATATATTGTTATGTTATGTATTGCACCCAATAGGTATGGATGGCACAGCCAGGGTTAACAATCCTGACTCAACACTTGTAGGAGGCTGGATGGTGGCTGGCTCCAATGGCCTATCGCATAGATATAAAAAGGGGCTGAACATAATTCATATAGTGGTAGGAGATAAAGGGGTCCCTAGGTCAAGACTCCCCAAATATTAGTGTCACGGACGTACCAAGACATACGGACGTGCCGGCGACAGTGAGTGGCAGGAGATCTGTGAGCCTGGCAACACGTGGTTTGATCTGACAGGTTTTCCTTGTTGATCAATAGGCGTCTGTGTTGTTTCTAGTAATGACCACACCCCTTGCCTCCAGGTGTTGCTAATGTGGTCATTCAACCTTCCTTATTTATAGTAGGAATACAGATACGAGTCAGGAACACTAGCAGAAAACAGGAACCTTAGCAGGACACAAGGACCTTGACAATGAGGCATCTGGGGAGGGGGCTAAGCCACTGGTATATGCGCAGGAGGGCTAGGATAGGTCAGCGAGGTCACATGACCTAACCCATAAAGCCCAGGAAGTAATGCGCGCTGGCCCCCAAGGAAGTGCTGCAGGAAACAACCAGGGATGAGAGCAAACTGTGGAGCAAACAGTATCAACACAGACAAAGCCCTGGACTGCACGGTGAATGGGAAGCACCAGCCGCAAATCACTGCTGAACGCGGCACCCAGGACCGCGACGGTAAGTGCGGGAACATCGGCGCACAGCAGCCGCTGTTACACATAAGGACGTCCCGGCGACAGTGAGTGGCAGGAGATCTGTGAGACTGGCAAAACGTGGTTTGATCTGACAGGTTTTACTTGTGGATCAATAGGCGTCTGTGTTGTTTTTGGTAATGACCACACCCCTTGCCTTCAGGTGTTGCTAATGTGGTAATTTAACCTTCCTTATTCATAGTTGCTCCTCCCACAACGCTGTGCAGTTTATAGTTTCTGTGCCTGTGGATAGTTTGTGGTTGGATCTCGGCTGAGTTCCTGGTGCTTCCATAGCCCCTTTGAAGTTAAGTCTTTCCTTTCCCTTTTGTATTTTGTTTGGGTTCTGTGTGTTGCATTTCCCTATTGTTTGTATTAGGCCTGAAGTAGACTCTTGTTCGTTCTTTCTTTTGGAGGAGCAGGTAGTCTCATTACTGCCATTAGTACCAGGGTCCTATAGGGCTAGATAGGACTCTAGGTATTCCTGCGTATGAACTCACCTACCTTTGGGGTCTGTTCATACTGGTATTCAGTCAGGATTTTGGTTAGGGTTTTCACTAGGAGGTGTCCATCTTCCTTCCCTAGTTCTCAGGGCTGATTCCGTGTTCCCCCTTCCCTCCTATGCTCGGTGTGGTGTTTCCCTCCCACCCGAAGCGTGAAAATTAGCCAGAGTGGAGAGAGTGGCGGCCGACCTAGCACATTCATGCATTACTTAGACTGAGAACTGTGTAATGTTACATTTCCCCTGTGGAGGTGCTGCAGGAACTTTTAAAACGCCTCTGTCAGCATGATCAACCCTATTGGGGTTGATCACGCTGAGTAAAACATTACCTTTTTTATATATCACGGTTGAATAATGGCCAAGATATATTAGTGACAGGGCTAAACATCTCATCTAGCCCTGTCCTCAGCATTGAGGCTCAGTGACTCGGCGCTTGCGCGGTGAATCAGATTTTGCTTCTTGAGGTTGAAAAGCAGCAGAGGAAGCATTGCCCAAGCGCCGAGTCAGCTAAGTTACCTGGCACCTGTGCAGTGGATCTGATGAGAACTGCATTCTAGTCACTGAGCAGTGCACATCAGATCCAATGTGCAGGCGCCGAGTCACTGAGCAGCACACATCAGATCCACAGTGCAGGCGCTGAATCACTCAGCCTCTGCGCTGTTGCGAGAACACAGGGCTAGACAATATGTCCAACCTTGCCGCTTAAAGCGGAGGAGGAAGTACAGAGAGCACAGGGGGTGTTGCACCCACGGTGCTCCTAGCACTACGGCCAGCTCCCTGGTGCTCCAACTAGGTAATGTACATTAAATCTAAAATTTTACATATCTCGACCATTTTTAACCCTTTATAGAAAAGAAAGATAACATTTTACTCAGCATGATGAACCCTACCAGGCAATATATCTGGTTTAATAGGGTTGATCATGCAGAAAGATGCTCTTTAACAATTGAAGCCAAAGTAGCAGACAGATTATAGCATGATCACTTTATTACCCCAAGCAACAACTGAAAGGGAATCCACGCTCCAGCTTTGAAATTAATTCTGTGTTTGCGAAGCACCTGACAATCATCTGAGCAAATCCATCATCCACACAGCGGCAGGTTGACTGTCCCCGCTCACAGTTTGCATATCACATTGTCATCTCTTCCTGTGACACCGCGCCCTGTTAGCTGCTATCTCATTTACACTGTGTACCGAGAAGCTGCTGACACGGATATAGGGGTCAGGTGACGCCTGCGCTGTTGCAATTGGAACCAAAATATGGTATCTGGAGAGAATATTCCAATCCTTCACATTTTCAACATATATACCTGTTTCCTTTCACTGAGAGCAAGCAGAGATCTTGAAAATGGTGAAAAATTAGAATCTAAAGGTGGACATGTATCATCCCCTCTATGCCAAAAAATTGGCGTTAAAGGTTTGGAGCATGCCTTAATTGGGCAAAATTTTGGGGGGTTAGAGCCCCCGCTTGCCACCTTCCAAAAAGTGGGCAGAGAGAGCCAGGGTATGAGCGGTGCCAGTCCAGCACATTTATTATTATCCATGCCAGGAAACTGGCCTAGGTTATAGCGGAAATCTACGACAGCTCCCTTTCTGGTACACATTTACGTTTTGGAGCACGGACCTGCTCCAAAACGTAATGCAATTATTACTTATTAGTAATCCTAATAATTCTGATGCCAGTAGGGGAATAAATTAGCGTGTAAAACATTGGTCTTAAAGGGCATCTGTCAGCAGTTTTGTCCCTATGATACTGTCTGGCCTGTTACATGTGCACTTGGCAGCTGGAGGCATCTGTGTTGGTCCCATGTCCATATGTGCCCGCATTGCTGAGAAAAGTAATGTTTTAATATATGCAAATGAGACATTAGGAGCAACGGGGGCGTTACCATTACACCTAGAGGCTCTGCTCTCTCTGCAACTGCTGCGCCTTCTCACTTTAGAATGACAGGGCCAGGCAGTAAAAACATCATCACAGCTGGTCCTGTCAATCAAAGTGTGAGGGTCCGGCAGTTGCAGAGAGAGCAGAGCCTGTAGGTGTAATGGTAACGCCCCTGTTGCTCCTAGAGGCTCATTTGCATATAGTAAAACAATGTTAATAAGGGTACTTTCACACTAGCGTTATTCTTTTCCGGCATTGAGTTCCATCCTAGGGGCTCAATACCGGAAAAGAACTGATCAGTTTAATCCTAAAGCATTCTGAATGGGGAGCATTCAGTTCAGGATGCATCAGTTCAGTCCCCTTTTTTTGGCTGGAGAAAATACCGCAGCATGCCGATACACTTGCCGGAATGCCGGATACGGCATTAATTTCCATTGACATGTATTAGTGCCGAATCTCGCATAAAAATTACCGCTTTGCGCAGACCTTTAAAAATGTGAAAAAGATAAATACCGGACCCGTTTTTCCGGATGACAACCGGAGAGATGGATCCGGATCCGTCTACAAATGGTATCTGCCGGAATCCAAGAACCCAAGTGTGAAAGTACCCTAAGACCCCTGATATCTTAACCAACTCCAAACTGGAGCTAAACACATCTCTCTATCTATCTATCTATCTATCTATCTATCTATCTATCTCATATCTATCTATCTATCTATCTATCTATCTCATATCTATCTATCTATCTATCTATCTCATATCTATCTATCTATCTATCTATCTATCTATCTCATATCTATCTATCTATCTATCTATCTCATATCATATCATCTATCTATCTATATCTATCTCATATCTATCTATCTATCTATCTATCTCATATCTATCTATCTATCTATCTCATATCTATCTATCTATCTATCTATCTATCTCATATCTATCTATCTATCTATCTATCTCATCTATCTATCTATCTATCTATCTATCTATCTCATATCTATCTATCTATCTCATCTATCTATCTATCTATCTATCTATCTATCTCATATCTATATCTATCTATCTATCTATCTCATATCTATCTATCTATCTATCTATCTATCTATCTATCATATCTATCTATCTATCTCATATCTATCTATCTCTATCTATCTCTATATCTATCTATCTATCTATCTCATATCTATCTATCTATCTCATATCTATCTATCTATCTATCTATCTATCTATCTCATATCTATCTATCTATCTATCTCATATCTATCTATCTCATATCTATCTATCTATCTATCTCATATCTATCTATCTATCTATCTATCTCATATCTATCTATCTATCTCATATCTATCTATCTATCTACCTATCTCCTATCTATCTATCTATCTATCTATCTCATATCTATTTATCTATCTATCTCATCTATCTATCTATCTATCTATCTATCTATCTCATATCTATTTATCTATCTATCTCATATCTATCTATCTATCTATCTATCTATCTATCTCATATCTATCTATCTATCTATCTATCTCTCTTCTTGTGTTATAAAAATATTTTTTTATATATACTAATAAATCAGTATGGTTCAATAGTTCTTGATTGGAGACCAGGGATCTTTTTGATCCAGTTTAGTCTCCATGATATGCGCCCGTCATTTGTATCCGCCTTATCCTATGGTGTTAAACATTATCATTGTTGATGTTTTTTTTGATCATCACATATTTATTGTGTTTTGTTTTTTTCTTGCAGATTCTTAACCGGATCAAAAATGGAGATCTCAGCTGGGCCCACACAACTTGAATATAGAAGAAGTTTTGCACACATTAAAATTTGCCTATGGATGTAGTCTCTGCACGGGATAAGACCTATGGGACGTTTTTGATAACCATGTTGGACCCTTTATTTTGGGGATTGTTGCGTATTGTCGTGGTGGCACACACTGACCTTGTTTCTGTTGGGGCATTAACCCGACACGGTGCTCATGTCTTCATACTTTGAAGTTTATAACAGGGGTGGAACCGATAGGACTTGTTTGGGGTTTTCACATCGGTGACTTGATGTGTGCCCCTTAACTTGTCATTGTGGGCGGACACAGCGAGGAGTCGCCTAGTCATGCCAACAAATGACATATAGTCCCAGGCTCCTTACTGCTAAATATGATCAGCTTTATAACCATTTGTTTAAGGTCTATAGACGGAGCGTGTTGGAAGCCCAATATCTGAGGGTTAAATTGCCCATAATGGACAGAGGGAGAGAATGAGTAGGTGCACCCGACCGCATGCATCAAATTTTTATTTTCTAATAATTTTTGAGTATTCCATCAATGAGTTCCATGTGGCCTTTTCCTGTGCAGGGATTATTACTTGTGTTTCGTTTTGTTTATTTCAAATATGAGACGCCGGAGGACTCTGGTGATGTCATCTCAGCTTTTGATCAGCTGGGATCACATGACAAGTAGGAGGCGTGTGCTGTATCTGACCGGCGTCCGGTTGCTGTGGCAACATGCAACACTGGATGCATTGGAAGTGGTGGTGACGTGATACGTCACGACGCCATGACGTTCAGACACTCTGAATCCAGACATACGTCATATGTAAATTAATAGTGACATGCGCAGTGCTAGTTTGTGGACGCGCGGGTCCCGAACATGAGGCCGACTACAGCTGACATCTCCATGTTCCGGTATTGTTTTTATTAGTTTTAACAGGCACACCTGTCACCTATTATATTGCTATTTATCACTTTTGTGTGATTTTAGGTAGATGCACATTATGAATTATGGATTTTGTATGTACGCACATACTTCACTTATGTACACGGCTTCTGTCAAGTATGAATTTTTATCTATTGAAGTTTTGATTATGAAATATAACACATTTTCCCTTTTGTTGACATATCACTAATGATGTAATTGATTTTATATCTTAATTGAATACATGTGTATAAATATACTGAATGTTACACCAGTTTGTATCACTGCTTGAAAAAGGTGCCATTGGGTGCACTGAAACGTCGCTTTTTACCCGGAAAATAAAGTAAGAAATTTTTTTCACATATAAGGATGTGCTGTGGAATTTTCCTTGTTATCTATCTATCTCTCTATATCATATCTATCTATCTATCTATCTATCTATCTATATCATATCTATCTATCTATCTCATATCTATCTATCTATCTATCTATCTATCTCATATCTATCTATCTATCTCATATCTATCTATCTATCTATCTATCTATCTCATATCTATCTATCTATCTATCTATCTATCTATCTATCTATCTATCGATCTATCTATCTCATATCTATCTATCTATCTCATATCTATCTATCTATCTATCTTTCTATCTATCTCTCTATATCATATCTATCTATCTATCTATCTTTCTATCTATATCATATCTATCTATCTATCTATCTCATATCTATCTATCTCATCTATCTATCTATCTATCTATCTCATATCTATCTATCTATCTCCTATCTATCTATCTATCTATCTATCTATCTATCTCATATCTATCTATCTATCTCATCTCATCTATCTATCTATCTATCTATCTCATATCTATCTATCTATCTATCTATCTATCTATCTATCTATCTATCTATCTATCTATCTCATATCTATCTATCTATCTATCTCATATCTATCTATCTATCTATCTATCTATATCATATCTATCTATCGATCTATCTCATATCTATCTATCTATCTATCTATCTATCTCCTATCTATCTATCTATCTATCTCATATATATCTATCTACAGTGGGATGTGAAAGTTTGGGCAGCCTTGTTAATCGTCATGATTTTCCTGTATAAATCGTTGGTTGTTACGATAAAAAATGTCAGTTAAATCTATCCTATAGGAGACACACACAGGGATATTTTAGAAGTGACATGAAGTTTATTGGATTTACAGAAAGTGCGCTATAATTGTTTAAACAAAATTAGGCAGGTAAATAAATTTGGGCACTGTTGTCATTTTATTGATTCCAAAACCTTTAGAAGTAATTTTGGACCCCAGATTGGCTTGGTAAGCTCAGTGACCCCCCGACCTACATACAGAGGTGAATCCAATTATGAGAAATAGTATTTAGGGGGTCAATTGTAAGTTCCCTCCTCTTTTAATTTTCTCTGAAGAGTAGCAACATGGGGGTCTCAAAACAACTTTCCAATGACCTGAAGACAAAGATTGTTCACCATCAAGGAGGCCGACATGACAAGGTTTTGGCTGCAGAGGGGAAGATGGACAGGGTAGGGTTAAAAGGTTGGAAAAGGTGGAGTGATGGAGAAGGGTGGAGTTTGCAAAGGGCGGGCAGATAGTTTATAAAAGGGCAGGTCAGGAGGTGGCCATCTTACCTGGAATTTGGCCAGTGAACACCAACCCTCCCGCCCTAGGTAGTAGGTGTAAAAAAAAAACAAAACTGTTTTATTTGGGGTTGGAATTTTTAGTGACACCAGGGAATGGCGTTAGGCAACATACAGTTGGGGGGGTTCAGTCTAGTGACGGGGGCTGCCTGTGGGGGGGGGGGGTGCTTTCTTCTGTCACAGCAGTTGTGGCGGGGGGAGGTCCTCGAAGTTGGTGCCACGGATGCTTCTGGAGGATGGGAGGGCCTCAATGGTGGGGGGCTGGACTCCCATGGTTGGTATAGTTGGCTAGTGGAGAAGGCGACCGTCAGTTGGGTCTCCGAGCTGGCGTTTACAGCTGGAGGCAGGACGGAGGTGCCAGTTGGACAAGTGCGTTTTACAAAGTTGGGGCTTTGAGGACCTTCCCCGTCAAGGGGGAATATAGTACTGTATTTAATGTTATTTATTGTTACTGAGGCGTTATTTATGGTTATGTATACTATAATTGTTAATAAGCGGCTGCTGTGGCCATTAATTCCGAAATCGGTCTCCGTGTGGTTTTTGGGCTAAAAGCAGTTCGTGGGAGGGGAGGTATGGAGGGTCAGGGGATATATATATGCCCCGAAGGAATAGACAATAACCTGGTCATGGTTTAGGGGAAGGATGCAGAAAGCTGTCTCAGAGATCTCAGCTGTCTGTTTCCACAGGGATGCAGAGGAAGCTTTTTCTCCACCCACAACACAAATAGTGGGACAAGCCAGCTTCATTGTGGACTGATGAAACTAAAATTGAGTTATTTGGGCATAACAAGGGGTGTTATGCATGGAGGAAAAAGAACACAGCATTCCAAGAAAAACACCTGCTACCTACAGTAAAATATGGTGGTGGTCCCATCATGCTGTGGGGCGGTGCGGACAGTGCAGGGACTGAGGGACGCATGGATTCCACTCAGTATCAGCAGATTCTGGAGACCAATGTCCAGGAATCAGTGACAAAGCTGGAGCTGCGCTGGGGCTGGATCTCTCAACAAGACAACGACCCTAAACACGGCTCAAAATCCACGAAGGCATTTATGCAGAGGAACAAATACAACGTTCTGGAATGGCCATCTCAGTCCCCAGACCTGAAGATAATTGGAAATCTGTGGTGTGACTTAGAGAAAGCTGTCCATGCTCGGAAGCCATCAAACCTGAAGGAACTAAAGATGTTTTGTAAAGAGGAATGGTCCAAAATACCTTCAACCAGAATCCAGATTCTCATTGGAGCCAACAGGAAGCGTTTAGAGGCTGGAATTTCTGCAAAAGGAGGATCTACTAAATATTGATTTCATTTCTTTTTTGTGGTGCCCAAATGTATGCCCCTGCTTAATTTTGTTTAAACAATTATAGCGCACTTTCTGTAAATCCAATAAACTTCATTTCACTCCTCAAATCTCACTGTGTGTGTCTCCTATAGGATACATTTATTTATCATAAAACCAACGATTTATACAGGAAAATCATGACGATTAACAAGGCTGCCCAAACTTTCGCATCCCACTGTATCTATCTATCTATCTATCTATCTATCTTATTTCTATCTATCTATCTATCTATCTATCTATCTATCTATCAAGAAGTGAATTCACTTGTAGTCTTCTCTTCGGTGACCCATGAGCCGGGGCTCCCACTGTCTGTCTGTGATCAGAATAATAAGGTCAGAGACCTTCCCCAGGGGGTGTACAGTGAATGTAGCAGTGACTGCATAAGACGGTAATCACACTGTCCTGTATACTGCATGATGTAACCTCCTCTAAGCACAGATTAACCCCCTTATTATGGAAGCATCTTCCAAGAAGCATTATGTAAGACGGCAGATGAACCGATAGATGCTGGAAATAGACTTGGCCATGGAGGCAGCTCTGGGGTCCTTTGCAGGGTTGACAACCGTCCAGAAATTTCTGGACAAAGTCCATAAAAATAGGTGACTTTTTTCCTGTGTCCGTGATTTTTTTGAGGCTGGTGGTCCTTGACTAGATCATTTTGGTGGTAATTATCATCATTTTACAGCTCACAGTAAAGGCTGGTAATCAGCTCTTATCAGTATATTGACTATAGCCACGTATCACTCATAATTTTTATCATCCATTATGGTTTTACAATTTGTCCGTAAAAAATGTTGGCTGTACGTGATTTTGGGATAAGTTGTCCAGAAAAAAGAAAAATTCAGGTTGGCAACCCTGGTCCTTTGTATCTGACCAGAGTCTGTACATACACATGTATAGCAGTATTATTCAGTCATTATCTAGAACTATCTATGGAGATATTACATGGTTCCTATATGACGGTATTACGTGAGCACTGCATGGCCTTACTGTACCTTACTAAGCTACTAAATGTATGAAAGCAGTATGGACGCGGCAGACAGGAAATGGAGTTTGATCGTGAAATCAGACTACACAGTGTTTGTAGTCTGTTACCATGGAGATGCATAGATCTGTACAGCAGTGGATACAAAACGGTGGTAAATTTATAATGTAGACAATCTGTAACCCTGGGTTCACACCTGAGCGTTTCTGAGATGCGCATTCAAACGCGCTGTAAAACGCTCAGGTGAGAACCATGCCCATAGGGAAATATGAGTTTTCTCCTGTTGAGCGTTTTACAGCGCGTTCGAACGCGCTGTAAAACGCGCAAGTGTGAACTGAGGGTGAGCGTAGGGCGTTTTACAGCGCGTTCAAACGCGCTGTAAAGCGCTCAGGTGAGAACCATGCCCATGGGCAGATAGAGTAATCCCTCCTCCTATGCCCGGGCCCCTCACACAGGTTGTACTTACCTTGCTCCCTGACACCCGCGTCGCTCCTGACCCCACACGGCCGCCACTGCACCTCCCCATTTCACAGATCAAAACATCCAACGGCGGGAGGGGGCGCCAATAGCACCCGTGATGCTAGAAAGGCTAGTCCCTGTCACGGGCCTGCTACTGGCTGCCAACTCCCGCACCTCCCGTCACCGGCTGCTTTAATCCATGCGACGGGAAGATCCAGCAGTTGCCGTGTGACGTGGGTGTCAGGGAGCAAGGCAAGTACAACCTGTGCGAGGGGCCGGGCATTAGATGGGGCATTAGAGGGGGCATAGTCAATGGAGCAAGTGCGCTTTCCGGTAACACCCAGCAACGCTGGATCCAGAGAGATCAGACTACATAAGCTCTGTTTGTAGTCTGTAACCATGGAAACAAATAGACCCAATTAACAGCTGTGTACAGAGAATGGCAGGAGCGTGCGATGAACGCACAGGGCACCATTTTTTTTTATTGTTGTGATTTACGTTGTGCCAGCATCTAAGGGGAAGGGAGCGCTACCAGCCAAATGGTCCTAGAACCTAATTTATATACCTTAAATATAGCAAATGTTTAAATAGCGCCATATGGGGGAGGGGAAAGCGCCTCGTAACGGGTCAGGCCGGGCATTAATCAGCACTAATGTCATTACTGCATCTCACAAGATGGGCATTAACCAGCAGGACAACCACATTACAGTCAAACAAGACGAGCATCTACTGCAGATGCAGCAGAGCTACGTTTATCAGTTTGTCAGATGTAGCAGAGCTAAGGCGGTGCGTTATTTTCAATTTTACATAGGACTGCAGCCAAACCTGCTATATTATCTTAAATTGGTCTGCAATCACAATACACAAATCACATCATCTTATAACAATAAATGACGCCTTCAGCTCTGCTGCATCTGTAGGACAACACGCACAACACTAAAATGAAATATCGGCATAAATGAATTTTTAGCACTCTAAGGCCTTATGCACACAAACGTATGGCTTTTTCAGTGTTTTGCGGGCCGCTTTTATCGGATTCGTTTTTCTGTTTTTTGCTTCCGTTGTGTTTCCGTTTCAGTTCCGTTTTTCCGTACGGCATATACAGTATACAGTAATTACATAAAAAAATTGGGCTGGGCTTAAAATTTTCAATAGATGGTTCCGCAAAAAACGGAACGGATACGGAAGACATAGGCCCCTTTCACACGGGCGTGATTTCCGCACGGGTGCAATGCGTGATGTGAACACATTGCACCCACACTGAATCCGGACCCATTCATTTCTATGGGGCTGTGCACATGAGCTGTGATTTTCACGCATCACTTCTGCGTTGCGTGAAAATCACAGCATGCTCTATATTGTGCGTTTTTCACGCAATGCAGGCCCCATAGAAGTGAATAGGGCTGCGGGAAAATCGCAAGCAAGTGCGGATGCAGTGCGATTTTCCTGCAGCGTTGCTAAGAGACGGGACCCGATCTTTATTATTTTCCCTTATAACATGGTTATAAGGGAAAATAATGGCATTCTCAATACAGAATGCTTAGTAAAATGTGGATTAAGGGGTTAAAAATAAAAAAAATTAACTCACCTTATCCACTTGATCGCGTAGTTGCCGATCTCTTCTCTCTTCAAGCATTAGCTGCCGGCTAAAGGACCTGTGGTGACGTCACATCACATGGTCCAATCACATGGTCCATCACCATCACCATGGTGATGGACCATGTGATTGGACCATGTGATGAGCTCAGTGACCTCATCACAGGTCCTTTAGCCGACAGCTAATGAATGAAGAAGAGAGAAGAAATAGGCAACTACGCGATCAAGTGGATAAGGTGAGTTAATTTTTTTATTTTTAACCCCTCCATCCACATTTTACTAAGCATTCTGTAGTGAGAATGCTATTATTTTCCCGTATAACCATGTTATAAAGGAAAATAATAAAATCTACAGAATACTCAACCCGAAACCGGACTTCAGTGATGAAGTCTGGATTCGGGTCTAGGTACCAAAAATGCCGATTTTTCCCATGCGCGAGCAAAACGCATTAAAACGCTTTGCACTCGCGTGGGAAAATCGCGCATTTTCCCACAATGCACCCGCCTCTGATCAAACGTGACACTCGTGTGAAAGAGGCCATACGGATGCATTTCCGTATGCGTTCCGTTTTTTTTGCAGACCCATTGACTTGAATGGAGCCACGGATCGTGATTTGCGGGCAATAATAGGACATGTTCTATCTTTGCACGGAACGGAAAAACGGAAATACGGAAACGGAATGCACACGGAAACACTTAATTTTATTTTGCGGACCCATTGAAATGAATGGTTCCGTATACGGACCGTATTCGGAACACAAAAAAACCCGTACACTCGCAAAAAAAAGTTTGTGTGCAAGAGGCCTAACACGCATTGCAAAAGCCTATTACATGGGTAGCAGTGCTGAATGTGTTAGATGTAGAACAGCTGAGTTTGCAATCACAAACCATATCATCCTATAACAATAAATGACGCCTTCAGCTCTGCTACATCTGTATGACAGCACGCACAACATTAAAATGACACATTCAGTGTAACCTAATTTTTAGCGTTGTAACACGCATTGCAAAAGCCTATTACATGGGTAGCAGTGCTGAATTTGTTAGATGTAGCGAAGCTGAGTTTGCAATCACAAACTCCAAACCATTTCATCTTATAACAATAAATGACGCCTTCAGCTCTGCTACATCTATATAACAACACGCACAGCAATAAAAGGACACATTCGGCGTAAACTAATTTTTTAGCGTTGCAACACGTATTGCAAAAGCTAATTGCATGTGTTGGATGTAGTAGAGCTGAGTTTGTCAAATGTAGCAAAGCTAAGTTTGTCAGAAGTAGAAGAGCTGAGGACGTCCGATTGAGCAGACCTGAGTTTGTCAAATGCAGGCTGAGTGTGTCACAAACAGAACTGAGACTGCCAAGTATCACAGCGCTGATTCCATCAGATGTAGCAGAGCTGAGTTATTTCATGCCGCAGATCAGAAAGGCATGATATGTTATTTGAAATGTGCACCGGACTGAAGATCAACTTGCTGTATTATCGTCACTCACGGTGCGCAAAGAATTCTATTTCCGAAGAGGTAAATGACAAATTCAGCTCTGCTACATGATATCAAGTGCAAATAGAACTGCATTACTAATAATGATACGTCCTCCCTCGTTCCAGGTGCGTGCACAGAAGCCGCTGCATCTGCTCAGAAGCGCGTTTTACAACATGACAGCTGCTGGCTGTGACATAAGACACGCGCAGGAATACGTGAACAGGGAGCCGTGCGGGGGACAGATGGAAGATGGGAGGAGAACTGACGAGGGAATTGAGGGAAAAGCAATAAATATTGGAAAAGGGCGGAGATAATAAAAAAGGCAAGCCAAGACCGGCTCAGCTGGAGACGATAAATCAATAGTCATTAGCCAATCACCGTGGAGCTTGTAGAAGAGCGCTCAGAGAGGATGGCTATCTCTGGGCAGAACTGCCGCATCACTATACGAGAAAACCGCATCACGTACAACATACGTTATGTAAAGTCCCACCAACCGGGAGCACAGCTGTAGGGGTGCAGAGAAAGTGGTCGCCCAGGGCCCATGGTGCCAGGGGGGACCAAAGGCACGTGGTAGCCCAGCGTTCTTCACCACCCTCCTTACCAACCCCTATTTCTCAGAGGAGATACAAGATAGTCACTGGATAGCGGAATATTACATAGGAATACCCCGGCATACGGCATGATAGGACTAAAAAACGTACAGAATTCCTCAAGTCATCAGCATTTTGTAAAATACAACGTCCTGGTGGCAGAATGACCGTGAAGTCATCTCCGTGAACATTTCGAGCATCTCTGAGCAGGCAGGGGAGACAATCGGTGTATTCCCTGCCTGTGCACTGTAAGGCCATACAGTGAAAAACGTAGGAGATCAGGGTCGTAGCCATTGGGGGTGCACTGAGGCACGGATCCCTCAGAGGAGTCACAGGCCCCGCGACCAACCAAGACAACGCCAATGCTATAAATGACGGCAAGAATAGCGCACCATAGGGCATGCAACATGTAACTGTTCACTATGTGAATAAGCGCTTATCCTAGGACACAAGCCGTCTCTCTACTGCCACCTACTGGATGGCCACCCTGTAAGTCAACGTCTGGCCCTTTAAACAGGGCTTGGAACAATGGCTCAGGGTATAAGGGCTCAGGCACACAACCGCTGGATGTTTTGCGGTCCACAAATTGCGGATCCGCAAAACACGGATACTGGTCATGTGCATTACACATTTTGCAGAACAGAACGTCCGGCGCCTAATAGAACAGTCCTATCCTTGTCCGTAATGTGGACAATATTAGGACATGTTCTATTTTTCTGCGCACGCAGAGTCATTTCCTTTTTTTGCGCCCCCATTGAAGTGAATGGTTGCGCATAGGGGCCGCAAAAAAACAAAGACAAAATGGACCACATGTGCATGAGCCCTTAGCCATAACCAGACCCATTTGCAGCTGTTTTGAGGCACTGCTCCCTGGGGGGGAAAAAAAAAACTGTTTAAAGGGGTTACGCCCTGACTGATGTTAAAAAATTAAAATTATCAGACATCATACAGTACATGACAATCTCTAACAAAGCCCTGTACCACACATAGATCCAGAGGTCTCCATACTCACTGCTCTAATTGCTCTGCTAGATAATGTTCAGCCTGGCAGCTTAAGGGGTGTGCCATTTCTGCTGCAGCTCCCTCCCTGTAACTGCCACAGCTTCTAACAGAACATATGGCTGGTGGCAGCTGAAGATTTAAACTGAGCACGTGCGACCAGCTCAGTGAGACGGACAAAAAAATGAAGGAAACGAAAGAACAGCAGGTGGCGCTATACAGATACATGTTATTGAATAGCCCAGTGGCTATACAAAATTTTTAATTACATGCAATTACAAAAGTATTCAGATCTAGGTGCTGGATTAAAAAATGTAGAATATATTTAATGACAATGGACTAGATATCAAATTATAGTTTAGCCTGCCAGTCGGTGAGACTAGCGTTTGTCCACCTGGATAAGGTCTTATTTCCTTATTCCCAGGGAACAATGGCGGGCGTATAAGACTCCCTACGCCAACTTGGCGGTCTCTAGATGGAAAACTTAAACTTTTAATACTGATGGCCTCAGGACAGGCCATAAATATCAGATGGGTGACACCCCGCATCCCCGCCAATCAGCTATTTCAGTGAAGGTCTGGCACCGGAACTACACAGCGCCATCCATTGTGTAGTGGACGGTGCTGGTTACTGCAGCACTGCTCCCCGTGATGTGAATGGTAACCAGCTCCATCCACGGAGTCCCAGCAAAACCACAGCTGATTGGGAATGGTGCGTGCAGGGTGTCAGACCCCCTGCCGATCTGAGGGTCAGCCATCCGAATTAAAATACTGGAATACCCAGACCCATTTGAATGACTGGCACGTGAGGTCACTACGGGGACAACGTATGGCCAGTTAAAGGCTTTTAAATGTGGGGTACATTGCACTATTGCGGTTATAGGGCACTCTGCTGGCATTATATGGGGGCACTTTGGCTGCTCTTGCGGGGGCGTGGCCTCCACTTAGGGACAGGGTTGAATAAAACATGATCTGGCAGCTCATGATAGTAGGCAAGAATATTTTATCAACTTGATCTGCGCTCAGTGAATCATCATACATCTGAGAACAGAATATGTGCAGGCTGCGAGAATAGAAAAATAGTTCTAAAAACAGAAGAGGGGAACGCTGCAAGTGTTAATGACTGTGTTCAGGGGGCGTGACACCTACAGCTCCACTAACCTGCATCTTCAGAGAGGTCCCACTGTTTGCATTTTGCATTGCAAATTCTTCCTGCCTGCTCTGGAGATGGAAGAGGAGAGGATTTATGTCTGAGGGGTATCTCTACTAAAACTATGGTCTCCAACCTGAGGATCTGAGGTTGCTGCGAACTAGAACTCCCAACATGCACAAGCTGTCTGGAGATGCTGGGAGCTATAGGTCCACAAGAACTGGAAAGCCACAGGTTGCAGCCACTGCACTTATGATGAGACTGTCAGGTGCAGGCGGACGGGAGACAAGTTCTACTGTCTCATGAATAGTTGTCACGCTGGAGACCAGAGCAATTAGACTCTGCAATGTCTCTGTACTGCCATCGATATCAATTGTTCTGTACACCAGTCACCACTGAACCTATGGCTGGCTGCTTCTCTGCACAGAACCTCTATGCTGACAACTTCTCTGCTCACTGCCTGTCTGCACATAGCCTATATATTCACTGTTGCACACTGCTTCTCTGTACACAACTTCTTCACTGACAACTCCTCTGTTCACTGATTCTCTGCTGACAACTTCTCTGCTCACTGCCTGTCTGCACATAGCTTCTGTATTCACTGTCTGCACACTGCTTCTCTGTACACTGCTTATCTACTGACAACTTCTCTGTACACTGCTTATCTACTGACAACTTCTCTGTACACTGCTTCTCTACTGACAACTTCTCTGTACACTGCTTCTCTGCTGACAACTTCTCTGCTCACTGCCTGTCTGCACATAGCTTCTGTATTCACTGTCTGCACACTGCTTCTCTGTATACTACTTCTTTGCTGACAACTTCTCTGTTCACTGATTCTCTGCTGACAACTTTTCTGTTCACTGATTCTCTGCACTCTGCTTTTCCATAAACAACCTACTTTACTTGCACACTGCATCTCTGTTGACAACTTTTCTGCTTACTGCTACTCTGCTGACAACTTCTCTGCACACTGCCTCTCTGCACACAGCTTCTGTGTCCATTGTTTGTCAGCATACCCCTTCTCTGCACACTGCTTCTGTGTCCATTGTTTGTCAGCACACTGCTTCTCTGCACAAAGCTCACATGTGCTCACTCAGGAACAGTTCTGCTCTCACGTGCACTGAATGGAACAACTCTGCCCACCCACTTCTTGTCCAGGCTGAGTCTCTCTCCGCTGTATGATACAGGCACAAAGGAATAAGATGCTGCATCTCTCTCTGTGTGTTAGAAGGCCAAGCAAAAAATGATTCTAATATTGGTAAGTACTAATCTGTCCTCCAGAGCATGCGAGGCCAAAGGATCTCTATCGAAGTCTTCAGCACCAACAGCTGTATAGATGTATTCTCCGTGAAAGGTTGCTCAAAGGGTTTCTGGGAGTTTGATATTGACAAGCTATCCTTAGGACAGGTATCAATATCAAATCTTTTGGAGATCCAACTCCCGGCACCCCCACAATCAGCCTTCTCAGAGCTTACCAAGCACAGTGCCGTCCATTGTATAGTGACTATGCTGGGTGTTGCAGGCCAGGTCCTTTCACTTAAATGGGACTGTGTTAGGACAGCTGCCCATAGCCGCCGCTGCCCTGCTCTCCCCTGTGGGCACGGATGCCGTGCTATTAACCATACTGCTGCCTCTATGCTTCTGCCTAGTACTCCAGCCTATGGCTAGGGGTCCCTGGGTAGCTTCTGGTCACCAGCAAAGGTGCTGACGTCTACTGCTTCTGTGATTCTCCTGCATTTTGCCTGCATTTAGGGCTCATGCACATGAACGTACTTTCTTTCCGTGTCCATTCTGTTTTATTTTGCGGACCGTATGCGGAACCATTTATTTCAATGGGTCCGCAAAGAAATCAAAGTAACTCCATGTGCGTCCCATTTCCGTATGTCCGTATTTCCGTTCTGCAAAAAAATAGAACATGTCCTATTATTGTCCGCATTACGGACAAGTATAGGACTGTTCTATTAGGGGCCAGCTGTTCCGTTCTGCAAAATACGGAATGCACGTTTATCTTTCAGATCCGTGTTTTGCGGACATAAAAATACACAGGCTACTTTCACACTAGCGTTTTTGCTGGATCCGGCAGGGTTCAGCAAAATCGCTTCCGCTCCAGTGATAATACAACCGTCTGCATCCATTATGAACGGATCCGGTTGTATTATCTTTAACATTGCCAAGACGGATCCGTCATGACTCACAATGAAAGTCAATGGCGACGGATGCGTTTTCTATTGTGTCAGAGAATGCTGCGGTTTGCTCTCCAGTATCAGAACGGAATGGAATGCATTTTGGAGCACTCCGTTCTGTTCAGTTACGTTTTGTGCCCATTGACAATGAATGGGAACAAAATGGAAGCGTTTTTTTTCCCCCGGTATTGAGACCCTATGACAGATCTCAATACTGGAATATTAACGCTAGTGTGAAAGTAGCCTTATCCTGTGTTTGTTCTTCCATTTTCAGTTCTGTTCATGTTAACCCTGTCCATCTGGCCTGTTCGTGTTCCTGTAACTTCCCATCCAGCCTAGTGGTTTATCCAGTGCCTGTATCTAATAACCTGCATCTAAGTCTTAGTGACTGTTCAGACTGCTCCTGCGGTTTTGGTGCGTTTTCTGTATCCTGCACCGAAGCCCTCAGTGGGTCAGCTGCAAACTACATCGGGACTATGTAGTTTGGGGTCTGGTTGCTTCCCTGAAGCAGGTGCTACATCCCTGCACATTGATTAAAGGGTGAATACCAAGGGGGCGCCGGAATAACAACCTTAGGGTTATCCCTAACCAGTTAGTAGGCACAGTGGGTCCACACCCGTTGGTCCGTACAGACTGAGCTGAACATAGGCCTTGGGACCAACGAATGAGACGTCACTGGCCTAGGAAGGGGCTGCGGCACTCACAGGAGCACTGCAGCCATCTTCACACAGCTGAACGGCAGGGGTGCCAGGAGTCGGACCCTCACCAATCAGGGGGATGAAGGCTTAGGGGATGCAGTGTTCAGCAAGCAGAGTTAGGTTTTGGGGGTTGTATAATAGAAATATCTCATCATGTATAGGGAACGTCTCCTCGTCTAACCTCATTAGCGGGACCTTCAACTGGAAACGCGTCTAGTAAACAAGTTCAATAAATCAACATGAAGGAGAGTCTACAACCTTGTGAATCCTCAAACGTAGTAATTAAATCTCTTAGCAACAAATCTCATCTTTCCGGTCTTCAAAACTGTCCATCGAATGTGTTGAGGCTGCATGGAAATCACACAGGGTCCTTTGATAGCCACTACAGGCACCAGCAGGATCCTTCGATTCTGGCTCCATCTAAAAAAGGTCAAATCTGCCATCAATTAGTCGCGTGTCAAGTGCAAAATAAAAATACATGCACCATTCATCACGCAGTCACGGGCGCCTCGGATCGCTGGGTGACATGGGGCAACAGAGCTGGAACAGCAGAGGATTGAGCAGATCCGTAAGGGTTCTTCTTTTATTTTAAAACACTTCAGGACTTAGGCAAATTTTTGTTGGGTCCTAAAAAACCCTTTAAAAGGTAAAGTTCTTGGTGGTCTGGGGAAGTGATGGGGTTCATTGTAAAACCCCTGGTGGTTCAGGACACTGAAGGGGTTGTAAATATCCTGGTGGTCTAGAGCAGTGGAGGGATCAACGGTAGAGTTCTTGGCAAAGGTTTATTTGTACAAATGACTTAATTTTCTGGGGGATGAGTCCTTGGGGACCCTGGCATCCACCGCTGCTCCACTCTGAGCACGGCACCTCCAGGGAAGGGGGCGGCAAGCACCTTCCACCCCCGGCCACATCTGTGGAGCCACAGCACCTGCAGGAGCCTCAACAGAACCCTGCTCTTAGCACAGCACTTCCAGGGAAGGCGAGCAGCAGGTTCGCGTCCACCGCAGCCGCGCTTGTGGAGTCGCGGCCTGACAAGAGCCTCATGCACCGCCGCTCAGGAGTGGGGAGCAGTGATTGAGAGCCCCGCTCTTAGCGCGGCACCTCCAGGGAAGGGAGCGTCAGGCTCGCGTCCACCGCGGCTGGGCAGGAGCCTCAACCGAGCTAAGCTGTTAGCGCAACAGGCTCGCGTCCACCTAGGCAATTACCCAGTTTGTCTCCACTTTAACCCATACCTATACTGTAGTATTATATTTTATAGTACTGTACAGAAAAGGTGCCAGGATCAGCCCCTGCTAGTCCAAAGAGCTCACAATCTAATATCTAAGAAGCCATTTAAGATAGCAGTATGTTCTTGGGCTGTGGGATGAAATCAGTGACCCTGAAGCAAACAATTAGTCTTGCGTCAAGTGCAAAAAAAAAGAAGAAAACCACATGCACCATTCGTCACCCAGACACAACAGCTAGACAGCTAGATGAAGATAAATATGTCGTGGGAGACGCGGGAGTCACACCGACGGGTGATACATATATTTGCACTCGGTCTATTTGTTTCAGCCTAGTAAATGCATGACTACAGATACAGTTTTATATAAAATAGGTATTCTGCTATGCAATGGGCAAATAATACCACCATACGGTGTCCAAATAATACCGTTACACAATGCTTAAATGGCGATTAAAGGAGTTAGTAGAATTTTGCAGAAATTGGGAATTAAATAATACTCACTGGCTCAATCCACCACCGTTTCAGCGCCGTCGGTGGTCCATGTTCGAAAGTGCCAGCCAATCACCAGCCTCAGAGGTCACATGAGGTCGTCTGGTTCATCATCACTGTAGCAAGAACGGTGCTGCCAAAATGACATGACCCACTACTCCAGGTGACCTCTGAGGCCACTCATTAGCTGCAGGGGTCACATGGAGTAGTAAGCGGGCACCTCATTGCCGGAGCAACACAAACACAGACCAACGGGTGCACTGGAGCAACGTAGCTGGAACAGCAGAGGATTGATCAGATCCAAAAGGGTTCTTCTTTTATTTTAAAACACTCCTGGACTTTGACAAAATGTTTGGGGTCCCAAAAAACTCCTTAAAATGTGAAGTTCTTGGTGGTCTAGGGAAGTGATGGGGTTCATTGTAAAGCCCCTGGTGGTCCAGGACAGTGAAGGGGTTGTAAATATCCTGGTGGTCTAGAGCAGCGGAGGGATTAATGGTAGAGTTCCTGATAAAGGTTCATATGTAGAAATTACATTTTGTTCCTGGGGGATTAGTCCTTGTGGTCCCCTTAGGATATGTGGGCCCTGGGCAATTAACCAGTTTGTCACCACCTCAACCCATTCCTATATCAAAATATTATTATATATATTATTATAACATATTCTATAGCATTGTCCATAACAGGTGCCAGAACCAGTTCCTTTCAGTCCAAGGAGCTTACAATCTAATATCTCAGAAGCCCACTATCGCCAATTTCATAGGAAGCTACTAGCATGTTCTTGGACTGTGGGAAGAGATCAGGGACCCTGAAGCAAATCGTGCGAAAATGCGGACAATCTACATGAGGATGTGGTCCCAGGTCAGATTGGAACCCAACATGCTGTTCTCAAATGTGAAAAGTTTTTCTTCCGAGACAGAAACCTATCTGTGTGTAGGAGCCGCTGACTATGATAATGTATTCTGAGTGGGGAGGAGGCGTCCATTACTCAGGGCCAACATTACTCCTACTAAAATCTAAAACACCAACCAGCTTCTCCCACCTAATAACATACAAGACCAAATCACATCTCTACCCAGTCAGCTGGACCAACTGGTGAACGGCAGGTCATCTTCAATGCCAAAGGGAAAGATAAAGCCGGTCTACACTGTGAAAACACCAACAAGCAGCATCTCCTATCTCAGCTTCCTAGGCCCCTGTGTGTGAAGCATGGCAGAAGGCGGATATTTGGGTTATCTGAAGTCACCTCCGAATTTTATAGGATTTAGGTGGAGTTCGAATTTGAAGAGGATTTCTCATTCTCAGATAGATCAGTAGGTATTTTATAGTGATAGATAGATAGATAGATAGATAGATAGATATAAGATAGATAGATAGATAGATATAAGATAGATAGATAGACCAAAAGACCGACAGATCCTGAGCCGCTACAGACTGAGCGCCCATGGCCTGCTCATTGAATCCGGGCGTCACCGACAGAGGTACCAGCCCAGGGAGAGCAGACTGTGCCCGCAGTGCGACCAGGAGGCCGTGGAAGATGAGGCTTATTTCCTGCTGCGGTGCCCCAAATACTCAGCAGTGAGGGACTCTCACCTCAGGAGACTGTCTGATCTCTGCCCAGACTTCACCTCCATGGAGGAGGAAGAGAGACTCTCCATACTGCTAGAGGAAGAGGAGAACACAGCGGCCATAGCAGCAGAATATATTACTGCCTGCCATAGACTGAGAGGAGCCTGATGTAACATGGACTCCTATATCCCCACCCTGGATGTGTCCCCATCCCCCAACCCTACCCGATTATTTCCCACTTGCTTTGGCAATGCTAAAATGTATTTAGTCCTGCCAATAAAGCTTATTTTATTTGATATGAGAGATAGATAGAAAGATAGATAGAAAGATTGATAGATAGATATGAGACAGATAGATAGATATGAGATAGATAGATAGGAGATAGATAGATAGATAGATAGATAGATAGATAGATATGAGACAGATAGATAGATATGAGATAGATAGATAGATAGATAGATAGATAATTATATAGATAGATATGAGATAGATATATACGAGATAGATAGATAGATAGATAGATAGATAGATAGATATGAAATAGATAGATAGATAGATACAAGATAGATAGATAGATAGATAGATAGATAGATGAGATAGATATGAGATAGATATGAGATAGATAGATAGATAGATATGAGATAGATAGATAGATATGAGATAGATAGATAGATATGAGATAGATAGATAGATAGATAGATAGATAGATAGATAGATAGATAGACACAAGGAAATGATAACAAAATTTCATGTGTTTAGTAGAGATCTCACTCATCACACATTACTAGTTTTCCCACAATGTGGTAAAGCACCACTGCCCCCCATAATCACTGCGGGAATCCTGAGCGTCCATTCCTTGTTGATGCCCCTTTAATGTGCACCTGGCATTATATGGGTCAAGTAGGAGGCAGGTTTCTGCCCTGCATCACAGAAGAGGTCCGTTGGGTCCACATGCTAGCCACAGAGGTCTGTTGGGTCCACATGTTATCCACAGAGGTCCGTTGGGTCCACATGCTATCCACAGAGGTCCGTTGGGTCCACATGCTATCCACAGAGGTCCGTTGGGTCCACATGATATCCACAGAGGTCCGTTGGGTCCACGTGCTATCCACAGAGGTCAATTGGGTCCACGTGCTATCCACAGAGGTCAATTGGGTCCACGTGCTATCCTTTTTTACCTCCAATGTCTTCAGCTTCCTAGAGCGGCTGATAGATAATTCTCCTGTTCTGCCGCCTCTCTGGGTCACATACACAATCAATTGCTGTGATCACAGCTATATCAGAAAGTGACATTCCTATTAACAGCAGCCCGGGGAGGAGGACAGTCACTAATACATTTTTCACAAGTGAAGAATAAAAAATAACTATATAGCAAAAACAATCGTATGAAAAAGCAAAAATATCATGTAAGAAACCGGAGGTGTATGAGTCTGGGATACAACGCAGTATGGCGGCAATAGAAAGCTGACCCGAAAGTCTATCTTAACACCATTTTTGATTTCTGATACAGATTTCCAAATATCCAGCACGGACAGAGAGTTAAATGACAAGATTCCTGTTTCCTGCAGCCACCACTAGGGGGAGCACACCGCATACTGTTCATGCATTGTACTCAATAATAGCACAGTATACAAGAAGGAAGTCTATGAAGCACAGGGAGGCAGTGTACTTTATAGGACGGTATTACATGTACAAAATTGGCACCACTTTATTTGATCACCCCTGATATTTTACAATGTCTCTTGCAGTTCATATATGAATGAAAGTTTTTTTTTACGGAATTATATATTGATGAGCTATTCTCAGGATATCAGATCAGTGGGGGTCCGACTCCTAAACCCCCACTGATCAGCTGTTTGAAGGGGCTGCAAAGCTCGGAGATGCGATGCAGCCTCTTCGCAGTATACAAGGCACAGCGCCATCCATTTTATAGTGGCTGTGCTTGGTATTGCAGCTCAATCCTACGCATTTCAATGGGACTGAGTTGTAGGACAGCCATGTGACCGATGGGCGTGACATCACAGGCTAAAGAAGAGGCCACAGCACTCGCCAGGAGTCGGATCCTCACTGATCTCAGGATAAGTCATCTATATTTAAGTCCTTGTAAATACTTGTTAACGGGACCCTTGACCTTAAGGCGATCCTAAAGAGTCCTTCTGCTGGGACTCCCAGTGATCCACTATAATCTGTAGGAAAAGCTGTAGTAAGTGTTCAATTTTTTCTGCAGCGCCACCACAGGTGAAATGGAGTACTGCACATTGTCCACTGAAACCAATGGGTTGTCTGTGTAATGTGGGACATGATGGGTCCTCCAGAGCCAGAGACGCTCTTTGGCCAAGAGATCAGCTCTCTAGAATGAGGTAACACCCAGCGCCCATGATCTTGGCTGCTGATAGCTCCATCTATGATGTCCTCACCTGCATGTCAGAGCCGCTTTCACTTACATTCATTATAATGAGTTTAGAGGGGGTCTCCCACCATAATACAGGATAGTTGATAAGTATCTGACAGGTGGGGGTCTAGCCGCTGCATCTCCCCAAGTACCCCAGGCGAATGGAGCGACGGTCACGCATGTGCACTGCCCCGCCATTCAACCCTACGTCACTGCCGAAGAGGAGCCAATATGGCGGCCAGCTGTCTCATAGCCATAAATGGAGCGGCACTGCACATGTGTGATCGTCACTCTATTCACGCATTTTTTCACGGACCCATTGACTCACGGACATGAATAGGACAGGTTATATTTTTTTGACGGACTGGAATCACGGACCACGGACGCGGAGGACAAACGGTGCATTTGCCGAGGTTTCCACAGACCCATAGAAAACCAATGGGTCCGCAGAAAATCACGAAAAACGGAGCAACGGACACGGAATCAAACAACAGTCGTGTGCATGAGGCCTTATATGGATGGTCAGTGCCAGCTCTGCCGAAAAAACAGCCAATCCCCGGATGTGATTTTACTAAAATTATTATATGAGAAGGAGAAGAACTGTTTTGAGGGTCTTTTTGTGGGGAGAAGGACCTCAGCTTTTCTCTAGCGCCTCACAATGGGCCCGATTCAAGAGTTGCAATTATGACGGACAATATGAATGTGGTCTAGAGACGGGAACCACACAGAACCCCATAGGTGACGTACATAGATAGATAGATAGATAGATAGATAGATAGATAGATATGAGATAGATAGATAGATAGATAGATAGATAGATATGAGATAGATAGATAGATAGATAGAGATAGATAGATAGATAGATAGATAGATAGATAGATAGATAGATATGAGATAGATAGATAGATAGATAGATAGATATGAGATAGATAGATAGATAGATAGATATGAGACAGATAGAGATAGATAGATAGATAGATAGATAGATAGATAGATAGATAGATAGATATGAGATAGATAGATAGATATCAGATAGATAGAGAGATAGATAGAATAGATAGATAGATATGAGATAGATAGATAGATATGAGATAGATAGATAGATATCAGATAGATAGATAGATAGATGACACATAAATATGAGATAGATGATAGATAGATTTTAGATAGATAGATAATAGACAGATAGCTAGGCTCTATATCCATATTCACAGTATTCTAGATAATCGGACAGTTACAGAAAAATATATTAAACTCAATTTTAAGTTTTCAGAACTTTTACGAAAAAAAAACCCCAAAATAAATGCCATCGCAATCTGCTGCTGTCACTTAGAATTTCTTGCTATTTCCTCTTTGCTCAGCCATCAGCCTTCTAAACCTCCACATTATATTTCGTCTCTGTGCTGGAAACACGCGCCATTTCCTCAGCCTCTCTGGATTACCGGATGCCGGATTAAAGGCATTTCACTGTACAGACATTCTAATCCTCTATAAAACACTGCAGGGTTGGGTGACCCCCAGGAGCTGGCACTCTATGACAAGCCCCTCCATGCAGTGTCCTGTAGACCAGTGGTCCCCAATGTATGGTTCCCTGCCGCTTTCAGGGCATGCTGTGAGTTGTAGTCCTACACCGCTGGTGTACAGTAATCCCACGTGTTTCTGAATTGTCAGCTTCTGATTCGCGCACACCAGCCGTACAATGAATGGACTCCGCGACAAATGACAAGTGAGTCACCAGCAGATACAAGAGAGGGACAAGTCTGTGAATGAACGGGGGTGAGGGGGGGACCGTACGGTACATGCAGCCACAGGCTCCTGGAGAACTACAGCTCTCAGCATGCTGTCTGCCAGCAGCGACCTGAGACTTGTAGTTCCATGAGACCTAGGATACAATGTAACACAGCATCTATAATACCGCACTGTGTGAACATTGTAACCCCAGGCGAGGAACGGTTACCGTATAATGAGCTATACATCGCTACACGCCCTGTATACCGTCAGCCTCCAGTGCAATGCATCACAAGGGGCAGGAAAGGGTTACACAGCAGGTGAACAATGCTATCTCTACACAGGCACCTGAATGTCCCCATGGATAACCGCAGCTGGTCCTGCTGTGCAGAGCATCTCTAATCTTTGTGCATCAGCAGATGATTGCACTGGAGGGCAGTGAATGGCTGCAGAGCATCCTCACCAAGCACTTACCATGGTGCTGCTGATAGAGCCAGCTCCAGGCTGCTCCCTCCTCTTCCTCCATGCTTTGTTCTCTAGGCAGTGGCAGCCATACAATGCCTCCTGCTTCTCCCCAGCCCTGATCCTGCAGCCAGGTCCTGATCAGCTGCTCAGTGCTCTCCCAGGACACACACTGGAGTCAGCCTCCCTGCCGGTGTCATGGCTGGGATGTCCACCAGGGGGAGCGCCAGCGCAGTGACATCACAGCTCCCCGTCAATCCCTGGGCGGGCACCTGCTCTGTGCCACCTGCGGTGGGATGCCAGTCTGATAACGGGAAGCCACACAAGGCAGGTGCGGCCAATACTGCCCACATGCAAGGCTGTAATGTATTTGTATCTAGATTGTTAAATAAAGAGCAACTGTTATTTTATTATCATTATTTATATCATTTATTATTATTATTATTATTTGGTTATAATTTTTTATTTTACAATTATTATTATTTATAGAAGGTATTATTAATATTGTTATGTATATTAATATATATATATATATATATATATATATACTGCTACCACTATTATTACAATTATTATTTATAGAATGTATTAGTATTATTGTTGTATTTTAGTTATCGGCCTCATGCACATGACCGTATGTGTTTTGCGGTTCGCAAAAAAAACGGATGGCGTTCCGTATGGCATCCGTTTTCTTTGTGGATCCGTTATTTTTGCAGATCCATTGTAATAATGCCTATCCTTATCCGCAAACTAGAAAAAATAGGACATGCTCTCTTTTTTTGCGGAACGGAAAAACGGACATACGGAAACGGAATGCACAAGGAGTACCTTCTGTTTTTTTCGCGGACCCATTGAATGAATGGTTCCGCATATGGTCCGCAAAAAAAACGGAACGGACACGGAAAGAAAATACGTTCGTGTGCATGAGACCATAGAATGTATTTTTATAGTTCTATAACTTATTATAATTATTATTTATAGTATTTATGACTAGTAGTAGAAGTTGTACTCTAATTACAATTATTATTAGTAGCAGTTGTATTCTAATTCTAATTAATATTTATTTAGAGAATGTATTATTAGTAATGTTATTGTTTAAATAATTTATTATTATTACAATTATTACAATTATTTTTTTTTGTGCTTATCATAGCGGTTCCTCAGTGCATTACTATCATAGGCTACTTTTACGCTTGCGTTGTTGTTTTCTGGTATTGAGTTTCTAGAGGCTCATTTGCATATATTAAAACATTATTTTTCTCAGCAATGCGGACACATATGAACAGGGGACCAACACGGATGCCTTCAGCTGCCAAGTGCACATGAAACAGGTCAGCTAGTATCATCAGGGCCGGCGTGTCCTATAGGTGGACTAGGCAGCCACGTAAGGCGCCCCTGTGGCCGGCCCCCCTCATGCTGCAGCCGCCCAAGCGCTATATATAGAGCCTCAGGCGGCTGCAATTGCCCCCGAGTCCTTAGGGGCCCCTGGCCCGCAGCGCCGCCTCCTAGCTAATTTATTCACTTCACTTGTGTAATTGCAGAGAAGCGCCGTAATCTCGCACAGGCGCACTGGCAGAGGCATCGTCGAGCATAGTGCGCATGCGCCGTCTTCCAGCGCACCTCGCTCGACGATGCCTCTCCCAGTGCGCCTGTGTAAAATCAAGGCGCTTCTCTGCAATTACACAGAGGCAAGTGAAGTGAATAAATTAGTTAGGAGGTGGCGCTGGACGGGGATCTGTGGATGACCCTGATGGAGATCTGTGGATGACCCTGATGGAGATCTGTGGATGACCCTGATGGGGACTGGATGACACTGATGGAGATCTGTGGATGACACTGATGGGGTCTGTGGATGACACTGATGGGGATCTGTGGATGACACTGATGGGGATCTGTGGATGACACTGATGGGGTCTGTGGATGACACTGATGGGGATCTGTGGATGACACTGATGGGGTCTGTGGATGACACTGATGGGGTCTGTGGATGACACTGATGGGGATCTGTGGATGACACTGATGGGGT
This sequence comes from Bufotes viridis, assembly GCA_033119425.1. NCBI lineage: Eukaryota > Metazoa > Chordata > Amphibia > Anura > Bufonidae > Bufotes > Bufotes viridis. The sequence continues at coordinate 33,897,941 of CM065589.1, forward strand.
CTGTGGATGACACTGATGGGATCTGTGGATGACACTGATGGGGATCTGTGGATGACACTGATGGGGATCTGTGGATGACACTGATGGGGATCTGTGGATGACACTGATGGGGACCTGTGGATGAATGGTATGTAGCTGTAGGGAGAAAACGTGGCCTTATCACAATGAAGGGTATAGTATGTATAAATAGGTGGCTGATAAAAAAGGGGCGGGTCAAAAGGTGTGGTCAATAGGTGGAGTCAAGGGGGCGGCAACATTAGCTTTTGCCTAGGGTGGCAAAAATCCTTGCACCAGTCCTGAGTGTCATAGGTACAAATCTGCTGACAGATACATAGTAACATAGTACATAAGGCTGAAAAAAGACATCTGTCCATCCAGTTCGGCCTGTTATCCTGCTAGTTGATCCAGAGGAAGGCAAAAATAAACCCTGTGAGGTAGAAGCCAATTTCCCCACTTAAGGGAAAAAAACTCCTCCCCGACTCCAATCAGGCATCAGAATAACTCCCTGGATCAACGACCCCTCTCTAGTAGCTATAGCCTGTAATATTATTACACTCTAGAAATACATCCAGGCCCCTCTTGAATTCCTTTATTGTACTCACCATCACCACCTCCTCAGGCAGAGAGCTCCATAGTCTCACTGCTCTTACCGTGAAGAATCCTCTTCTATGTCTGTGTACAAACCTTCTTTCCTCCAGACGCAGAGGATGTCCCTTCGTCACAGTCACAGTCAGAGGCGGCTATTCCATCAGGCCACTTAGGCTGCCACCTAAAGCCTCGCGCTGGTGGGGGCCTGGCTCTGGGACCCTCAGGGCCACAGGCAGCGCGGCCTTGGTTCTAATTGCGGGTGGCGGTGATGGGGAGGCAGTAGGAGATAAGTGCTTCCATTGTGAAGTGTTCATCTCCATATTAATCAGTATCGCCGTCCTCAGGACAGCGATACAGATGGCTATGCTGCTGTGGGGAAGGGGAGGGAGAGGCGTCTCTCTTCACTGTTCTTCTGATAGGCTGCAGGCACTAGTGTCTGCAGCCTATCAGAGGCCGGCTCAGGCGGCGCGATGACGTCATTATCAATCGCGCCGCCTGACCCGGGCAGCACACAGCGCGGGACAAAGGGCGGAAGAGGCCTGCATCGCATCGCTGCTAGCCTCAGGTAAGTATTAGTGTTTTTTTTTAATAGATGGCACATTATAGGGGGCACCTGGCATTTCATACTGGCCCATATTTTTTTTTTTGGGGGGGGCACTATGGGGGCATTTCTCACTGTCCCATTTTGGGTGTGGGGCACTATGGGGGCATTTATTTCTAGCCAATGTTTTTGGGGGGGGGCACTATGGGGCATCTGGTGGCACTATAGGGGCATTATTTGGGGGCACTATGGGGAAGTTGAGCACTATGGGGGTATCTGGGGGCTCTAAAGGGGCTTTTTTATTGGCATATTATGGGGGGCACTATGGCATCTGGCGGCACTAAGGGGGCATTTTTTACTGGCACATTATGGGAGGCACTATAGGGGAGAGCGGCACTATAGGGGCATTATTTGGGGTCACTATGGCATTTTTTTTACTGGCACTTTATAGGGAGCACTATGGGGGAGAGGAGCACTATGGGGGCATCTGGTGGCACTAAAAGGGGCATTTTTTACTGGCACATTATAGGGGGCATTATGGGAGAAAGGAGCACTATGGGGGCATCTGGTGGCACTATAGGGGCATTATTTGGGGTCACTATGGCATTTTTTTACTGGCAAATTATAGGGGGCACTATGGGGGAGAGGAGCACTATGGGGGCATCTGGTGGCACTAAGAAGGGGCATTTTTAACTGGCACTTTATGGGGGCACTATGGTGGCATCTGGTGGCACTACAAAGGGGCATTTTCTACTGGCATATTATGGGGGGCACTATGGGTAAGGGGGAGAGAAGCACAATGGAGGAATGTGCTGGGGGCACTAAGATGGGGTATTTTATACTGGCAACTTATTGGGGCACTATGGGGTAGGGAGACAGGAGCACTACAGAGGCATTTACTGGGGCACTATATAGGGTATTTTATACTGGCATACATTATGGGGACATTAGCACAACTGCGGGCACTAAGCAGGAGTATTTCTTGTACTGTCATATTATAAGGAGAATTATTACTACTAGTATATATATGGGGAACATGATTACTAGTATGGGCACTATGGGGGCATTATTACTAAGTGTGCTGTGGCAGAGAATTATTTCTATTGGTGGGAATTTGGGGAGCACTGTTACTTTGGTGGGCACCCTGGCACATTATCAGCTTAGCACAATTATTTTTGGAAAAATATATTTATACTATTAGTGTCCGCGATACTATTTATTGGAAGCAGTTATTTTTTTTAGAGCACTGTGTGCCAATAATTGTTGAAGGGGGCACTATCTGTGTGGTACTAATAATTTTTCAGGGAACAGTTTCTGCAGTATAGTATTGGGGACCACAGCGGGCACAGTATTGGGGGTGGCAGGATGGGGTGTTCAGAAGATGTGAAGATGATGGAAAAATGGGAAACTAATGTCTGTTTATCAATCTCTGCAGAGACGGGAGTTGGCTGGAAAATCATCATAGGGGTCTGGTCTGAATGAAGAAGATGAGAAAAGAGAACATCTAGATCAAAGGTGACATCACTGGATGTAGGAGGTATGTGGTGCTATGTAGGAGGTATGTGGTGCTATGTAGGAGGTATGTGGTGCTATGTAGGAGAGGGGATGCTCCGGCTCCTCCCCCTGCCATTTGCAGCAGGAGGATTCAGAGCTACGTGAGGGCAGCCAAAGGGGGCAGCAGGCCATGGGCAGGTGGCGGATGGTGGGGGGACCACAGGCCTTGATCTTTATTATCGCTTGCATATCTTGTGTTCGTGGGGGCCTCATGTTCGAGTTTCGCCTAAGGCCTTACAAAGTCTAGAGCCGCCTCTGGTCACAGTCCTGGGGATAAAAAGATGATGGGAGAGATCTCTGTACTGACCCCTGATATAATTATACATAGTTATTAGATCTCCCCTCAGTCGTCTTTTTTTTTAAGTAAATAACCCTAATTTTGATAATCTTTCAGGGTACTGTAGATCCCTCATTCCAGTTATTACTTTAGTTGCCCTCCTCTGAACCCTCTCCAGCTCTGCTATGTCTGCCTGTTCACAGGAGCCCAGAACTGTACACAGTCCTCCATGTGTGGTCTGACTAGTGATTTGTAAAGTGGTAGGACTATGTTCTCATCACAGGCGTCTATGCCCCTTTTGATGCAACCCATTATCTTATTGGCCTTGGCAGCAGCTGCCTGACACTGGTTTTTGCAGCTTAGTTTGCTGTTCACTAAAATTCCTAGGTCCTTTTCCATGTCAGTGTTACCGAGTGTTTTACCATTTAGTATGTACGGGTGACTTGCATTATTCCTTCCCATGTGCATAACCGTACATTTGTCCTCTGTAGTATATATATATATATATATATATATATATATACAGTATACAGTCCTCTGTAGTAAATATGTATATATATTATATATATATAGCGTATACTGTCCTCTGTAGTATATATACAGTACTGTCCTTTGTAGTATATATATATATATATATATATTGTGGGGAGTTAGCTCTGGTCTCGAGGATCGTTCACAAAAACTTCCTTCCGGACAACGGATTTCACGTCCAAACAGTGCGTTTATTATAGCAGAAACAACACAACAGGTGCAAAACAATAAACACTGGCCCGGCTAGGCTCTAACTAAACATATTAGTTGGGTCCCTCACTCACCTAGTGGGTACAGTTCACACCCTGTGAACTGCTGCGGCTTTCTCCAGCCCAATGTCCTGCGACCCTTCCAGGCGTCGCTGTGTCCCCCAATTCCGGGCTGTCGCTTAGCCCCGTGGCCCCTCAGCCAACTCAGCCGAGACCACTCACACAGAGCCTCTGTCTCCAAAGCTCTCTCCAGAGTGGGGGCCCCACCCATGTCCAACAAGAGGATTAAATATCCTCCCTGGACATGGGCATTGTCCAAAATCCTGGACTGGAGCATGGGGAACAGGCACCCACCCAGCACATTGCCTGTTCCCAGTAAAAGCCCGCCCTGGAACTGGCTGAGCCAGCTATACTAACACTAGTACTTGGGCTTTCACTCCCCCAAGGCCAGGCACCTTGGTGACACGCTCTCTCTGACGGCCTCCCTGGGGTTTCACTGCACACCCCAGTGTTCACATTGCCACAATATATAAAATACTGTCCTCTGTAGTATATATACTGTATATTGTCCTCTTTAGTATATATATATATACACAGTATACTGTCCTCTTCAGTGTTAATTACCTTAGACAGTTTAGTGTTATCTGCAAAAATTTACATTTTACTGTGCAGGCCTTCTACAAGATCATTAATAAATATATTAGAGAATAGGGCCCAATACTGACCCCTGAGGTACCCCACTAGTGACAGTGACCCAATCTGAGTGTGTACCATTAATCACCACCCTCTGTTTTCTATCACTCAGCCAGTTACTTACCCACTTACAGATGCCCTTTAACTCTATGTGACATCCATCAACATGTTGTATAGCTACAGAAGATGAAGTCTAAGGGGGCAGCTTGGGTAGTGACTTGTGACATGAGAAGCAGTGCTCTGTTTACTGCTATCAGATTTGCATTTGGAGTCCTATCCTTAAATATCCTTACATAAATAATTTCATCTTCTCTATAGGACAAACACACACAGCCTCAAACGTAAAGGTCAATAGAGCAGAATGAATTCCTGCATTATAAAGCATGGCAGGAAACCCTGGTATTTAGAGCCACGCTTGAGTAATCCTTCCTTCCGTGGACTGTGTAGCTGTGAATGCAAATCGCCGCTTCTAAATGTCACTTCAACAGGTTGTTTTACCGGAACAGTTTTTTTCTTTCATCCCCGTTTCTTTCTTCTTTCTTGACACGTTCTTCTGCAGCGATTGTCGCAATTCTGCCTCTGGGGTTTGAGGCCAAAGTATAGAATATTAATTCCACCCAGTGGGATAAAGAGCAATGCCCCTAAAATACCTGTAATATGAAAAGTAGTCGTCCAAAGCAGACAAGGGGTTTTCTGACGAGAGACATAGTGTTCCAGCAGGACAACGACCTGATGTATACGGTGAGATTGGCAAAGAAATGGTTCTTGACAATGAAGTAGAGGTACGGGATTGGCCCCCACAGTCCCCAGACCTCAATCCAACACTTGTGGGTAGAGTTGAAGAAAAAGCTGTATTCGTACCCAAGTCAGTCGCCCTTGATGCACCAATATTGGGAACGTGTAGAAGAGACCTGGGAACAGATTTCGGTCTAGACATGCTTGAATCTGATCAAGAGCATGCCCAGAAGGGTTCAGGCAGTGTTGAAAGCCAAAGGTGGATTTACAAAATGAAAATTTTTTACAATTTTAGGAGCAAAACATTAACAATGCAATTAGATGACAAGAATCTGCATAACTAATCATAGTCGCAAGTCCAATTCATGTATGAGAAAGCCGAGATGATTGTCTATAACAGGGATGGGCAAAGCTGTTGCAAAACTACAACTCCCATCATGCCAGTCTGCCTACAGCTATCAGCCTACAGCAGGGCATGGTGGGAGTTGTAGTTTTACAACAGCTGGAGAGCCACAGTTTGCCCATCCCTGGTCTATAAAATGATGGTAGTCTCACGTTCAAAGCTGTAGAGCAGGCATCCTCAAACTGCAGTCCTCCAGCTGTTGTAAAACTACAACTCCCACAATGCCCTGCTGTAGGCTGATATCTGTAGGCTGTTCGGGCATGCTGGGAGTTGTAGTTTTGCAACAGCTAGAGGGCCGCAGTTTGAAGATGCCTGCTGTAGAGGATGGTGAGATATGGATCCTGAAAGTCAAAAGTTCTAAACATTGTTACCCTTTGCTCGTCAGTGTATACAAAAGTGTCTATCCCTGCACCACATTTATTATCCAGCCTGAGCCCCCAGTATATGTAAAGCTGACTTTTTTTTTGTGACAGATAAGGACATTATTCTTCTTTCTCCATCTTTTTACACCAAAATGAAGTAGATTTTACACATTATCATGCATTTCATTTTTATTAACATCGTGTTACTTTAACAGTTTCAGGACCAAGTTGTTTAACTATCAACTACGAAATGTCACATTTTCAAAAGACTCCCATAGGGATTCTCCGGCTTGCACCCACATCCTTTACAATAATTATTTGTGAAGGTCACTGTAATTTTGTAATGTATTTCTTTTGCCTTTATTGCTCCTGTTCTGGGCTATGGTCACATGACCATGTCCCTGCAGCTCTTTCTTATTTCCTGTGATGTCATGCCCATGGGCGGGGCAGTGATAGGGGAGTGTCTATGGAACTAGCTGGATGGGAGGAGCTATAAACTAGCTGGGTGTTAGGGGCGGGGCTGGAGCTGTGGCAGAGGAAGGAGAAGTGCATCATGGGTTTGGTTGGATACAGCAACAGGAAGTTAGGGCAGGGATGGCCAACCTGCGGCTCTCCAGCTGTTGCAAAACTATAACTCCCAACATGCCCAGACTGCCTACAGCTATCAACCTACAGCAGGGCATGGTGGGAAATGTAGTTTTACAACAGCTGGAGAGCCACAAGTTGGCCAGCCCTGACCTAGAGGAATTCAGGAATCCTAGTTCGCTGTATTTCATAAGGAATTGTGGGAAGGCTAGAGCAGACCCGCCATTCCCTTTCCCTCCAGGTTTTGTAAAAGGTTCTCATTATTTTTATCTCAGAACAGACCCCCCCCCCCCTTACTACTGCATTCAGTGGCCATAGGTGGGCATGACTTGTGAAACCACCCTATTTTCATAGCGTCCATACAACTCAATGAAGTGGGAGTTACATAAACAGTCCACTTGTCACAACCACCTTAGGCCAGCGCTTCCAGGTAGAACAAGATGGGGGACAACTTTCTATAGACAGATGGAAGCCAAGTAAAACACCTTGGACTCCTTGTCATGTTCCTCACACCATTCCTGATTTTTTGCAGTTGGGCCGGCTCATTATTCTTCTGCAGGGGACACTGCTATTAGGGGCACTGCGGCCATTAAGGTGTGTACTTGTCTGTACAATGTTTGGGTAGCTGTCACTTCCCATTGTCCAGACCATCAAGCTGCCTTTGCCGGCTTGTCTTCTTCCCAAAGTGCACCCTGTGCCATCTCTACCCTGGGTAAGTGACACACTTGGCCGTCCACATGATGTAATGTGATTCATCAGACCGGACCACCTCCTTCCATTGCTCCATGGTCCAATTCTGATATTCCTGTGCCCATTATACACACTTTCAACAGTGGACAGAGGTCAGCACGGACTCTGGGATCAGTCTGCAGCTACAAAGCCAAGTACACAGCAAGCTGCGATGTCCTGTGTGTCCTGACATCCTTCTATCATAGCCAGCAGGAACGTTTTCAGAAATTCATGCTACAGTAGCTCTTCTTTTGCTGTCTTTCCTTGGACCTCTTTTGGTAAGTACTAACCACTGATCTCCAAAAGTCCTTCCATTTTGGAGACACTCTGACCAGGGGTGGACTGGCCATAGATTGTACAGGGAAATTTCCCAGAGGGCCACACAAGCCCTCTTCACGGCCGACAGCCAGGTGCATGATGATCTGATGCTCTAATGTAGGAGCTTCAGGTACTTATGCACCTAAACAAAGGCCACAGTTGCTCTTCCGAACTGTTATCCTCAGGACGGTGATGCAGTTGAATACTGTGGTGAGGGCGACAGTATTTTGTGCTGCACTGTGATATTTGGTTCTGCGGAGGCGGTATTTGTGCTGCACTACGGTGTTGCTGTTCCTGCCTACTTATGCTCGTCCTATCTACATGTGTTGCTCTACCTCCTGTAAATTTGGACCTGCCTACAACATGAGGCCACTTTTAAGTTTTTTTGCAGGACCACTTCAAGTTCTCAGTCTGTCCCCGACTATGACCCAGTTGTCTAGTCATCCATATTTGGTCCTTGTCAAAGTTGCTCAGATCCTTACACTTGATCAACTTCAAGAACTCAATGTTGACTTCCTGCCTAACATATCTCACCCCCTGACAGGTGCCTCTGTCACCAGATAATGTTCTAAACTTGGCCTATCTTTAGTGAATGTCCCTTTAAAGACCTGCCATCAAAATGGAACCATTCCTAAGAATACTGTCTATGGATTTCCCCTCCACCTATGGCCAAAGCATGGTCATAACCCAGCATGTTTAATATCTGGGAAGAAACTGTCATCCAAAAAACCTTGAAAGGATGAGATTTCCATCCTCCGTACCAGCTTCTGCAGCGTGCTTTCAGTGCCAGAAACATAAAAAGCTCAGACCGGTAAGTACCCACCAGCTGAACATCATGCCCTATCGAGGATCCACTTGCAGCACTGGCTCTAATTAACTGTGCAGCCATGCATTACTGGAAACTATCGGAGCTATTAGAGGACGAGTGCGGAGGGTTGTGTTCATGTAATTACACTACTGGATACTTGTCATTGTGCCGGCCATTTTGTGTTATTAGTAATCACAACAGGGATTAACTACATGACTGCCAACAACCTTCGTGTTCACAGGGAAGGGCTTTGCTTTCTAGTGATTGACTAGTAGATCTATTGATAGGAGAGTGTTATGGGGTTTATGATCAATACTATAGGAAAAACGTACATGTTACAAATTACACATAGGCAGCACAGACCAATGTTGTAGTCCGTGTGTCACTGTATGGCAACTTAGTGCTTTTGTTGCTTCTAAAGTTACCTAGACGATCCATCAAATGGCCACTAACTTTTCACACACCCTTGCCGAAATTAATAGTACAAGGGAATATGAGAAACTTTGTAATATATCTTATCAGAGGAAAAATGCTTCTTTTGCCACTTGTCAGTTCTTTTACTCCACCCTCATCTAATTCTCCAAGGTGTGAGACAAACTGACAACTCACTAAAGGATCAGATTACATGCTGCCCATAGAAGTCTATGGAGAGGGTAGGAGAAGTGATATATCAGTTTAGGAGTGGAAATACTGATAAGCAGAGAAAGAGGCATTTTTTCAGAGTTAAAATATGTTACAAGATTTCTTATATTCATCAGTACTTTAAATGTATGCAAAGTTAACAACCATTTAAGATGGATCCATTTTCTCTAGATACAGTAGCCCAGTATGTCTCTAGAGTGCCAGCCGGGGCGCTGGTATTCCTTGAATCCTGGTCATGGGTTCCAGGGAATTGTTTTCAACCGGTATAAAAATGCTCAAAAAAAGTAACAAATATAGACAAATTGAATCTAATTAACTAATGTCACACAAACAGTTGTACTGCTCATGTCATTTATTGGGCAGAGTAAGTAAATATCCACCGTTCAGGGGAAAAAAAGTAAATGAACATTTGAATTTAATAACCTAATCTCCCTATAATATAACTACTATAATACTGCCTCCTATGTACAAGAATATAACTACTATAATACTGCCTCCTATGTACAAGAATATAACTACTATAATACTGCTTCTATGTACAAGAATATACCTACTATAATACTGCCTCCTATGTACAAGAATATAACTACTATAATACAGCTCCTATGTACAAGAATATAACTACTCTAATCTGTTTTTCTATTGGCAAGGCCTAAGCAGGTAGAGTGTTTTGTTGGTTCTATGGTGTTTTGAAGGTTTTTCTCTATTGCCCCGCAAGTCACATTCCCTGCACTCTAGGACTGTGTCACACATTTGCAGTCACATCTGCTGCTTGGTCTTATTTTTTTCTCTCCTATTGATGGAGTTAATGATCATTCAGTATGCTAGTCAGGCCGGAGCGTACACCGCGAGGTGTGATCCTCTGAGACTCCTTCTCGCCATATTATTTTTCTACTTAATTAAAAAGTGAGAAATGAAACCCATTTGCTGTCACGGCTTTGTTAAATGTTACAGGCGACTTCTTCGTTGCAACATGAGTAGAATGTATATTTATATAGAAGTACATCCATGTAGATCACGCAGCATGGAGAACACGAGAGAGCATTTCCTAAAACTGGCGGCTCACATTTAGTGTCTGCTGAACCCGCTGACTTTGGCAGGACCAGCAGATCATCTAATATGTATGGGGGACTTATGACTGTCCTCTGATGGAGAAGGACCATGCGCACTGTATAGCTAGGCAGATTTACCATTTTGGAGTCTATGGTCTTGGACCACCACTCACTTATAGCATAAGAAGGCGCTATAGAGAGATCAAAGCCCTTTGGCACAGCTCGGAGATTTGTTACTGGACACATAACAACGATAACTAACTAAACAATATAAAATCACTATGGACCGTGTTAAGGTGGCGGCCCATGCCCACTGCTGTCTCACTCTACTGGGTGGGCACGGGGACCACGCTAATCACTTCTCCTCTCAGAAGCTAGTGTCTACCGTGTTCCTTGCAGACACATGTGCCCTTCTCCTGGCTCTTAAAGGGTCAGTGCATGTGCACCCTAGTAGTTTCCAACCAATGGCTGGTTACTCGTGTCTATTTAAAGCATCCCCCCCCAGGTGCAAGGTGTCGGAGCTTTAAAGAGGTTTTCTCAAACTTTTATACTCATGACCTATCTTCTGGATAGGTTATCAGTATCTGATCTGTGACACGGGACCCGCACCGATCAGCTGTTTGAAAAGGCGGGGGTTATCAGTGTAAAAAAATAGGTAATCAATATAAAAGTCTTGGAAAACCATTTTAAGCATCCTACTGCGCTAGTGAAGATGTGCTTAGATGTTTGTCTGCATGTGTACCATACCTCTGCCTGTTCATCGACTCTGATTGTCCATGCCTTTCCCTGACTATAGCCTGACTACCATACTGTACCAATACCGACTGCCCAGTCTCACAGATACCCACAAACCCTGCCTGCCCCAACCTCGCATTCTTGTAGCCACTTACCTGCACGTGGGGTTTTAGTACCCTTACTATACCCTGGAAGCAAAAGGAACTTAAAGAACCTGCATGTGTGTCTACAAAATATTTGGGAACTCCTGAAGCTTTTTGTTAGATTTTTGTATGTCTGTTAAATGTTCAGCAAATCTAGTTTTGAGTTTTATGAAGGTGCAGTCCACATCCGATTTATTGCGTATTGTACAATCGACCCTATAAATAACAGACACATAGGCAAAAAAGACGTAAAAGTGCTCAAATCTTGGGCTCATTACTTCTAGCATATATCAGCTTATATTAACCCTTAGGTCTGCATAAATTAAATAGCTGGGGACCACATACAGTACGTGGTCATTCTGCTACTAATCCGTTGCATTATGTTGATCACTTGGCTGATTGAGTCAATCCATAGGGTTTTGTGCATATTCATTAACCCTGGAGACGTATCTTATCCTCTATACACTACTCACAAAAAGTTAGGGATATTTGGCTCGTGGGTGAAATTTCAGGATGAACCTAAAATGCACTCTACCTTTACAGGTGAACTTAATGTGACCTTCTCTAAACTTTTGAATGCACATGTCCAACTGTTCAATGTTTCAGTACTTTTTGCACAACTTGCTGTTCTCTAACAAGGAGCTTAACGGCAAAATTCATTTCCCCTAACATCTACCTCTACATGGCCCAAGAGACGTGTCCTAGGATCACACGGTATGTGTAAACAATGCCCAGTGGAACCGGATGATGAATGCCACACAACTCCAGGCACATTTAAGGGAGGTGAGAGGCACCCAAGTATCACGTCAAACCATTCGAAACCCTTTACATCAGCGTGGTCTGCATGCTAGATGACCTGCAAGGGTACCTGACTAGTGTTAAGCGAACCCGAACTGTAAAGTTCAGGTCCGTACAGAACTTTGCGATTTTTGGTACCCAGACCCGAATCCGAACTTTGCTGGAAAAGTTCGAGTTTGAGTTCGGTGTTCGGGCATTTAATAAAGCTTGTTGAAAAGCTGCAGGGCAGCCAATCAACAAGCTTTTAAGCTGTGGGCACCTAGAAGCCACAACAGCCATGCCTACTAATGGCATGGCTGTGATTGGCCGGTGCATCATGTGACCCAGCCTCTATATAAGCTGGATCACGTGTAGCACCGCCCATCAGCTCTGAGTAGTGCAGGGACAGGAAGCAGGCAGCTGAAGTGAGGGAGAGTGTTAGGAATCTCATCTGGCTGTTAATTCTGTGGGTGACCTATAGTGATTTTTTGTGGGCGCAATACACCAGCTATGCATCCCTGACACAGAAAGATAATCATAAATCTAGCTGTAAATTCTGTGGGGACCTATAGCAATTTTTTGGGTGCAATACACCAGCTTTTCACCCCTGACACACAAATATAATAATAAATCTAGCTGTAAATTCTGTGGGTGACCTGAGCCTGTATAAGGCTTCCAGACCGATTACTAGTATATTCCAATGCAGGCCTGCAGGTGGCAGCACTGCATTGGAATATACTGAATTCAGTAATCTGTAATATTATAAAAGTATAATAAAAATTCTAATCACCCTACTTTCCTATAATAAATAAAAATTATAAAAAAATTAAACATAGCCATTGCCAAGTATGAAAATGCCCATACGATTAAAATAGAAAAATAGAAAAATATATATATTCAGCGTCACCTCACCAATTAAGATGGAAATGGTGCACACCTCATAGTCTACCCTTGGCCAAGAGAATAAAATACATCAATATACTGTGGTAAGGTGCAGGGTGCCGTCCTAGATGGCAGGTACGTGTCACCGAGGTTTATAGCCTCGGTGAGGTAAGAGCCGTTTGTTGATGTCAGTAGCAGGTAGTGCTACTGACACATTTGCTAAATAGCATGGCTGCAAAGCCGATCCGGGCCGGCTCTTACCGGGAGCAGCTAAAGTGTAGGGTGGGTGGCTGCTCCCCACGATCCAGTCCTGGTTTTGGGCTGGGTTTAAAAACTCAGCCAGCACCAGCAGCTGGGAGAGTTTTTGTCCTGGAGCTGATCACAGTGCTGTGGAGCTCTCTGACCTGGAGGAAGGAGCTCAGCCAAGTGGGGTTATTCCTGGAAGCCTGATGGTGGATTGTCCTGCGGCTGGGCTGACAGCCAGGTGCGAACCAGCACCTCAAACCTCCCAGGTGATTGGAACCTGTGTTTGGACTTTTGTTTTTCCACTCGTTTTCTGGTGGGTGTGTGATTTAACACCAAGTGACTGTCTGCTGTTAATTTGATGCAAGTGTGAATAAAACACTGTTTTCCGCACCTTCTGGACTCCCTTGTGCCTCTATACTGCACCCGCACCGCTGTCTACCAGAGCGACTCCTCCACATTTGGTGTCGGATGCGGGCATGCGCAGTGAGGCTGGCGTGAACGCCGAAGTTTGTTTTTTCTGGGAACGACTGGATGTCCTATATTCGGCCGGCAAAGTTGCAGCCTGTGTTCCCTGACAAAATGGAGGCGGCGGTGAAAGCTCTCATAGAGGCTAACGTGCAGCAGCGGGAGACCAACCAGCTACTGCTACAGCATGTGATGGCGTTACAAGCCGCAGGAGCGTCCCACCACGTCCATGATGCCCGGAAAGCGGTCCGTGCGGCGGTCCCAAAATGACCCCTCAGACGACGTTGAGACATACCTGGCGGTCTTTGAGAAGGTCGCCGTGAGGGAAAAGTTACCCCGTGACCAGTGGGCCGAGGTGGTTGCTCCGCTCCTGGCATCCGGACCCCAGCAAGTTTTTTTGATTTAGCAGATGACCAGGCTGCTGATTATCCCACGGTGAAGGGGGAGATCCTGGCCAGACTGGGGGTAAATGTGTTGGTCCGGGCTCAGCGGGTCCACCAGTGGGACTTTAAAGCGGCTGAACCCGCCAGGCCGCAGTACTATGAGTTGCTGCACAGGTTGCAAAAATGGCTGCAACCTGACATTCTAAGTCCGACTGCTATGCTGGACCGTCTGCTGGCTGACATGTTCTGGAGGGTTTGCCTTACCCCCTTCAGCACTGGATCGGCCAGGTATCACCCACCAATGCCCTAGAAATGGTCGACCTGGTGGAGCGCTATGAGGCCACCCAAAACTTGGAAAGGGGGTGTTGTTGGGAGGGGGCCGGTCAAACCTCGGAGGACTCCCATCCAGTCCCGGCGACTGGTACCCGAGAAACCGGCTCGGCGTGTACCCCCTGTAGACCCGGCCCCGATAGTCTGCTGGCGGTGTCACGAGCCTGGCCACGTAAGGGCCGACTGTCCACAGTGGGGAGAACCCATGGAGGTTAATTATGGGTACCGGGCTTCCATGTATGCCCGAGACTGTGTGCGACCGGCACCCCGAGACAATAGACAATCGTCATCTGTGCCAGGTGCAAGTCGGGGATAACCTGGCAGTGGCGCTGTTGGACTCAGGGAGCCTAGTAACCCTGGTAAGTGCTGCCCTGGTACAGCCCACCCAGTATACGGGCCGGAAAGTTGGTGTGGTGTGCATACACGGAGACTTAAAGGACTATCCCACTGCTGTAATGTCTCTGTCCACGGCGGCCGGCACATGGACTTGTGAAGTGGCGATCTCCTCAAAGCTACCCTATGAACTAATAATTGGGAGAGACTTCCTGGTTTTCCGTCACTATGGCCTGAGGTGAAAGTGACTAATAGCCCTGAGACAGGGGTAACCCTAGCTGAGTGGCCTGGTTCCAGTGGGAGGCCAGAGCCCTGGGAGCCCGAGTCCGAAGGGCCTGCGGTAGGGGTGACCACCACTTCTGTGATAGAGGGGAGGCACCCCCACTGAGTGTAATGGTGGGAGACATGGAGGACTTGCCACCAGGACCTGAGTTGGCAGACCTCCACGTCTCCGGAGATAATTTTGGGACTGCCCAACACCGGGACCAAACCCTAACCAGGGCCTGGGAGAATGTGCTGAAATTGATGGTAAACCCCAGAGACCAGGGGCTGAGGTAATATTTCCCGCTTTGTTGTTCACTAAGAAATGTTATATCGGGTGAACCAAATCCGGGTGAACCTGTTGAACAGTTGGTGGTGCCCACAGCGCACCGCAAGCTTGTCATGGAGCTTGCCCACCAACATGTTCTTGGGGGACACTTGGGGTGGCAGAAAACCCAGGACCGCATACTGCAGCGGTTTTATTGGCCCAGTGTGTTCAAGGAGGTAGAGAATTATTGTAAGTCCTGTCCCACCTGTCAGATAAATAGCCCCCAGCCACATTTCCGTAGTCCTCTGGTACCTCTTCCAATTATTGAGGTCCCGCTTGAGCGAATCGCTATGGATCTAATTGGGCCTGTACCAAAGTCTGCCAGGGCCACCAACACATTCTGGTAGTTCTCGACTATGCCACTGGTATCCGGAGGCGGTGCCTCTGCGACATACCTCAGCTAAGCTCATTGCCAAAGAGTTAATGGAAATGTTTTCCCGTGTGGGCCTGCCAAAAGAGGTTCTGACAGACCAAGGGACCCCTTTATGTCCAAAGTTATGAGGGAACTGTGTAAATTATTGCGTATAAAGCAATTACGGACGTCCGCTTACCATCCGCAAACGGACGGTCTTGTTGAGAGGTTTAACCAAACTCTAAAAATATGTTAAAAAGGGTGGTGTCTAGAGATGGGAAGGACTGGGACCTGCTTCTGCCCTATCTCATGTTCGCAGTGCGAGAGGTGCCCCAGGCCTCTACTGGGTTCTCGCCTTCGAACTGCTTTATGGCAGACACCCTCGGGGCCTGTTGGATATCGCCAAGGAAGCATGGGAACAACAGCCTGTCCCCCACAAAAGTGTCATTGAGTATGTCACCCAGATGCAGGACCGGATGGAAAGGGTGTTGCCGCTGGTCCGGGAGCATATGGAGGCAGCGCAACAAGCCCAGAGTAGGGTGTACAATCGTCAGGCTCGGGTACGGGGCTTCAATCCGGGAGATCGGGTTTTGGTTCTGGTACCCACCCTTGACAGCAAATTCTTAGCTAGGTGGCAGGGCCCCTATGAGGTGATCGAGAAGGTAGGGGAAGTAAATTACAAAGTACACCAGCCAGGCGGCGCAAGCCGGAGCAGGTGTACCACGTGAATTTACTAAAGCCGTGGAAAGATAGGGACACGGCCGACGACCACAGCCCCCGGCCAGGGCTTCTAGGTGAAAAGGGTCCAGCCCCACAGTTCGAGGCCTGTGAAGCCGTAACCACGGTAAAATTGCAGACAGCCTGTCTTCCAAACAAGTTCAGGAAGTCAGGGAGTTCATCAGTCGGAACACGGATGTGTTCTCGACCTCCCTGGCCGCACGCCTCTCATCCGACATGACATCGCCACTGAGCCTCAGGCCAAGATCCGGTTAAAACCATACCGGGTACCCGAGGCTCGGCGACGGGCCATCGCGGAGGAAGTGCAATTAATGTTGAAGCTCGATGTCATTGAGGAGTCAAAAGTGAGTGGGCCAGTCCCATAGTCCTAATACCCAAGCCGGATGGGACGCTATGGTTCTGCAACGACTTTCGCAAGTTAAATGAAGTGTCCAAGTTTGACGCGTATCCCATGCCCCGGGTAGACGAGCTTGTTGAGAATTTAGGACAAGCCCGTTATTTTTCTGTGCTGGACCTCACTAAAGGGTACTGGCAGGTACCCTTAACGGAGTCGGCCAAGGAAAAACCGCTTTGTTACCCGCAGGGCCTGTATCACTACAAGGTGTTACCCTTTGGCCTGCATGGCGCCCCGCCACCTTCCAAAGGTTAATGGACATAGTGCTGCGACCACATCGCCGGTACGCCTCGGCCTACTTAGATGATGTAGTCATCCACAGCACCGACTGGGAAAGCCATTTGCCCAAAGTGCAAGCGGTAGTGGATGCCCTGAGGAAAGCTGGTCTAACCGCCAATCCAAAGAAGTGTGCGATTGGGTTGGAAGAGACCAAATACCTGGGGTATGTCATTGGGCGGGAGTCATCAAGCCTCAGGTAAATAAGGTAGAGGCACACGGAGTTGGCCCCGACCGGTCACCACCAGGCAGATAAAGTCGTTCCTGGGGATTGTGGGGTATTACATGAGGTTTGTGCCCCACTTTGCCACTATCGCTTCGCCATTGACAGAGTTATTAAAGGGGCGTAAGACAGGGATGGTCCGCTGGAATGAGCAGGCGGAAAAGGCTTTCTCCGCCCTGAAATCGGCCCTGTGTGGGTC
Source organism: Bufotes viridis (assembly GCA_033119425.1). Taxonomy (NCBI): domain Eukaryota; kingdom Metazoa; phylum Chordata; class Amphibia; order Anura; family Bufonidae; genus Bufotes; species Bufotes viridis. Next base: position 33,915,033 of record CM065589.1, read on the forward strand.
CCCGGTTTTGGTGACACCCGATTTCAGGAAAGAGTTCGTTGTCCAGACCGACGCCTCTGAGGTTGGCCTTGGTGCGGTACTATCGCAGGAAGTCAACGGGGAGGAGCATCCCGTTGTCTTCCTCAGCCGCAAGCTCACCCCAGCCGAGACCAGGTACAGCATAGTCGAGAGAGAGTGCCTGGCCATCAAGTGGGCACTCGAGGCCCTCCGTTATTACCTGTTGGGCAGAAGCTTCCGCCTGGTGACCGACCACTCCCACTCAAGTGGATGTGCCAAGCCAAAGAGAGGAATGCCCGGGTCACCAGGTGGTTTCTGTCCCTACAGAATTTTAAATTCACGGTGGAGCACAGAGCGGGCCGGTTGTTAAAAATGCAGACGCACTCTCCCGGGTACACTGTTTGTCGTGTGTCCACCCCTCAGGGTTGAACAAAGGGGGGTATGTGGTAAGGTGCAGGGTGCCGTCCTAGATGGCAGGTACGTGTCACCGAGGTTCATAGCCTCGGTGAGGTAAGAGCCGTTGTTGATGTCAGTAGCAGGTAGTGCTACTGACACATTTGCTAAATAGCATGGCTGCAAAGCCGATCCGGGCCGGCTCTTACCGGGAGCAGCTAAAGTGTAGGGTGGGTGGCTGCTCCCACGACCCAGTCCTGGTTTTGGGCTGGGTTTAAAACTCAGCCAGCACCAGCAGCTGGGAGAGTGTTTGTCCTGGAGCTGATCACAGTGCTGTGGAGCTCTCTGACCTGGAGGAAGGAGCTCAGCCAAGTGGGGTTATTCCTGGAAGCCTGATGGTGGATTGTCCTGCGGCTGGGCTGACAGCCAGGTGCGAACCCGCACCTCAAACCTCCCAGGTGATTGGAACCTGTGTTTGGACTTTTGTTTTTCCACTCGTTTTCTGGTGGGTGTGTGATTTAACACCAAGTGACTGTCTGCTGTTAATTTGATGCAAGTGTGAATAAAACACTGTTTTCCGCACCTTCTGGACTCCCTTGTGCCTCTATACTGCACCCGCACCGCTGTCTACCAGAGCGACTCCTCCACAATACCAATAGTGAGGGGCTCTCAGTATATGGAACAATGACCAGCAAATTACAAACCTGGAATTTATTCCAAAACCAAGACCTGCATAAAAAAAACTGAATAAATAGAAGAACAAATTCATAAAATTGTCAATAAGATATTCAACAATAAAAAATGACTCAATATGGTTCTTTAGAATAACCGATGGGGCCTCCTTTCTTAATCATACATGGCCCGATGAATCGTGAAATAAAAATTCACTTGTGCACCAGTCTCTTAGTGCCAATGAAGTGTCAATGTTCCAAATAGCACTTTATGCCTCAGTGCTGTTGAAATATCAGTTTTCAAAAAGCGGTTTGCAAAGTAACAGTCAATGCAAAAAAGCAGCCTAAAAGTAGCAGCCACAAAAGTACTAGTGGTGCTTCAGACCCTTCTGCCCATGTAAATCAAGATAATTTACCGGACTTCTTCCCTTCGGTGGCGTGTTGTAGTTCCCACCGTCCGTGCTCCATATCTTCACAGCGTCTCTCGTGCTGGCAGGTCTTCGCGTGGCGTCCCACGTGACCTGTAAGATGCAAATAGGTAAGCAGCGTCGCTCCAGTGGCGGTGAATGCGAGCACCGTGACGGCTTGGGGCACGATAACAGGGTCCTAAAGTCCAGCCAATATCTTCAATATTGTAAATTTTTGATTGCTACATGTATAGGCTTAGCAGATAACAGCTGACGCTCACTGTCCTTGCACCAAACGCGTTTCGGGGTCTCGGGCCCCTCCTCAGTGGTAAGGATCAGTGCGCTAATGAGTCCTCCATTTATAAAGGCCAATCCAAAGGCAAAGATGCCTGTCGGAACAGAGAGCTTACCATAAACTCTGGCAGTAAATCCAGTGGCTTGCACAGAGAAATAATGATAAGAAACGCTATTGCGGCTCCCATGCGTTATTAGTGCATTTTCATCAAAGACAGATAAAAATTGTATTAAAAACAATAGCGAACAATACATTATAGAGACAAGACCATTATAATTAAATACATCCATAATACCAACCTGCTAGATCATATAACACCGGTCGACTGGATACAATATAGCTATGAGGGGATCTGCAGAAGGTAAATAAAACCGTAGCATGACTACTAAAAAGGAGTAAATAGGAGAGAATGAGGCACTGAATATATGATCAATCACGTGATTCAATATTCACAACTCAATTTTCGGACTTGAATTTTCAGAACTCGATATTCGGGATGCAATTTTCGAATACAGTTTTCGCAGCGACTGACAAGCTCGAAAATGGTACTCGAATACTGTAAAAAATGAACCTTTACACCGCTCCATAGACATATATTTATAAAAAGTTATAAAGGTCAGAATGTAGAGATGAAAAGAATTTTTTTTTTTCTCCAAAGTACTCATTGCTTCTTTAATATTAAAACACATATTAAAATCCCATATAAATATTGTATTGCCGTCAGGTCAGTTTTAGCGCATAGGGAAGGCCGTAAAAACGAAACCCATAATATTGTGGCAGAATTGCTTTTTTTTTTTTTTTCAATTTCACCCCATTTGGAATTATTTTCCCAGTTTCCCACTACATTGTATGCAATTGTAAATGGTTCCATTAAAAAGTACAACTTATCCCTCAAATAAACAAGCCCTCATATGGCTATATGAAGCAGTTACGGCTCCAAGAAGGCAGGGAAAACAAAAATGCAAAAACGGAAAGACGCAGGGCCCTGAAGTAGTTTAGTTAACCGTAATTAACCCTTTGTAGTGCCCCGCTGGGGTACCGCAATTTCACGATCCTCCCAGCAGCTGCGATCTTCTTCTGTTAGCTTGCCACATTCTGACTGGGAAGCTGGCTTTGATGCCGGAAGAAGCGCACATCTGCAGTGGTGCTCCAAGGCTCCAGGCTGGCCCCTTGGTGCTCGAACCAGCTAATTTGCATAGGCAAACAAGGCCGCAAACAAGGCAGACATAGCAGAGCTGGAGAGGGTTCAGAGGAGGGCAACTAAAGTAATAACTGGAATGGATGGACTACAGTACCCTGAAAGATTATCAAAATTAGGGTTATTCATGTTAGAAAACAAGACAACTGAGGGGAGATCTAATAACTATGTATAAATATATCAGGGGTCAGTACAGAGATCACTCCCATCATCTATTTATCCCCAGGACTGTGACGAGGGGACATCCTCTGCGTCTGGAGGAAAGAAGGTTTCTACACAAACATAGAAGAGGATTCTTTACGGTAAGAGCAGTGAGACTATGGAACTCTCTGCCTGAGGAGGTGGCGAGTACAATAAAGGAATTCAAGAGGGGCCTGGATGTGTTTCTGGAGTGTAATAATATTACAGGTTACAGCTACTAGAGGGGGGTCGTTGATCCAGGGAGTTATTCTGATTGCCTGACTGTGGTCGGGAAGGAATTTTTTCCCTAAAGTGAGGAAAATTGGCTTCTACCTCGCAGGGTAATTTTGCCTACCTCTGGATCAACTTAGATGATAACAGGCCGAACTGGACGGACAGATGTCTTTTTTCAGCCTTATAAACTACGTTACTATGTTACTATGCTTTCCGTCAGTGTTTTCTGCTCCCCCTGGGTAGAACAGCATGACTCTATTGACAGGTTCTCTTTAAGAAAAGAATAAACGCAGATTTTTTGACTATAATAGTGAACATTAACCTTCAATGGTCACTAACCTTTCGATGAACTTTCCATTAATCAATCATGCAGGCAAATATAAGAAACATTGTAATAAACTGTATCTTATCAGAGAAAAATGCCTCTTTCTCAACTTAACAGCCTTTTCCTCCATACCCTAAAGTCATCACACCTACACTTGAGATAAGTCGGCTGAAAGCTTGTTCGTATAACAGCTTCACAGTGTTCCCCTACACATGCATGCTCGGCTGGTGCTTTATGCACTTCAATACTCCTCGATACTTCACTATAATGTCTTCTCTACTCCTTTAAGTAAGTGATATGGGAGCAGATTCTCCTGTTTTTTCCATGTGCAGTGTAAAGGAGACATCATAGCAGCTAGCCCCCACCGGCTCAGAATAAATGATGGAGTCTGCAGAGGGGTAGCTGCTACAAAAGTGTCATATAATAGCCAGAAATATTGTTATTCCTCATGTACACACACTAGATACCTGAGATCTAGTGCTATTGAAAGTCATAAAGGTCGCTTCTTGCTGCTCGCTGAACCGGTTACATGAGGGAATTGCTCATAAATCATTACAAGTGTATGCAGCGTGCATCCACACAGAATACAGCTCTCCCTCTTGCACTTCAACAGATTATATCTGCCTTCACACAATCGTTCTCTTGAATAATGCAACATATATAACACATCAATACGCCATTATTCCAGAGGTATCTACAGCTAAAGTTAATGCAGATGCAGCTGTAGTCGATGCTACATCCATGTTTCTAGGAAGCCAGGGAAGAAAATCAATGCTGCAATGAAAAATATCTACCCTTGACAGTGATGTGTGACCTGACCTTCACACATTTACATCAGTTCTGTGCTTCCTGCACAGTCAAACTGGTTAAATATTATACGGACTGGAGATTTGTCCCTAAAATATTAAAAAGTTCAGGTGATTACAAGTGGATCGCCTCCTAAGACTCTGGGACACTGTCACGTTCATAATGCCTTCAGTACTAGTAGTTTTACACTTTAAAATTAGCTTACAATACCACTCCTCACCACATGGTGCGCTGTTAGGAGGAAATGTTTCTAAAACCAGCCCTGCTTTCTACAATAACGCTACAGTGTCACCTAGTGGTAGAAACGGTCAGTGCAAGCCTTTATCTTCTGCTCGGAAATATAATGCTTGCATCATTAAAAAACTGATTTAGGGTCCATTCACACGTCTGTTGTTTTTCTATAATCCGAAAATAGGACCGTTTTTTGCGGATCCTATTTTCCAAGAATTGTTTCCGTTTGTCATCCGTTTTTTGCGGATCCGCAAAAAAAAAAAAAACGGATAGAAGAATAACAAAGTCTCTGGGGGCTGGACTTAATAAAAAACAGGAAGTTCTTTCATTTTTTTCGGATGACATACGGATTAGTTATCCGAATGTCTTCCGATTTTTGCGTATCCATTGACTTTGCATTGCACAACGGACCGCAATTTTCGGAGTAGAATAGGACGTGTTTTATTTTTTTACGGACACTATGTACCGAGAAAATTATGCAGACAGCACTCTTTGTGCTGTCCGCATATTTTATAGACCCATTGAAAATCAATGGGTCCGAATTCTGTCCGCAACTATTCCGTGAATAGTCCGAAAAATCGGGATCTGATGCGGAACTAAACAACGAACGTGTGAATGGACCCTTACACGATATCGTCATACAACATGACTTTCCTCCCATGCGGGTCCCCAAACATGTAAACTGATGACATGTCCTCTAAGTCTGGTTAGCCGAAATATGTTTATCGTTATTTAACCTCTTAATGACCACACTTTTTTTATGACTTAGTGCAGGTAGTAGTGGAAGTTCTTTCTTTGTTGGGGTACTGAAACAATTTTTGCTGTGTTTTTTTAGGCAACACACTGGGCTTTTTTTTCAGATTTTTTATTTTTTTTGTTTTATTGGGGGGAAATTGCATAAAATAAAAAAATTCAAACCTTTATCGTTTAGCTCCTTAATGCCTCATGCACACGACTGTATTTTTGGTCACGTCCGATCTGCATCCATGGGGTGTCCACATCTGTCCACCAAGGCTGCAAATGATAGAACTTGTTCCATTCTTGTCCTTTTTGTGGAGCAGAATAGGCATTTTTACAACGGGTCAAGTGAAAATTGCCGACTGCAAAGTGGATACAGTCATGGGGAGGAGGCCTAAAGTATTATACATATTGCTAGAATATGTCACCAATATCAGATAGGTGCGGGCCCTAGAGATATCTCCAGAACAGGACCCTAAAGCAAAAGAAAGCGCACCATGCATGCCCTCCATTTACTTCTATGGAAGATCTGAAAATAGTCAAGCAAGCTATTTTCGGAAGTCCTATAGCGGTAAATGGAGAGTGCACTGTGTACACAAGGCCACCTTTCTATTTACCACTATGCAGGGGTACAGAGGGGAGGTAACCAGTTGGGGGTGTGTACCTGCAGTCTGAAAATGGCAGCACTAATAGGATAGAGTGAGACTGTGCAGGTCCACACCCCAACTGGTTACCTCCCCTCTGTACCGTTACTGCAGACTGCTGGCAATTCATTCACAACTTCTAGTAGAAATAATAAAGGAATGGAACAACATAGAGTAATAAGAATAGATGTTTCAGAACTGTTATAACATTGGGAATGCATGAAGCTATTAAAGGGAGTCTGTCACCACAAGTTGCCCTTATAGACCGCTTACATAGCACTGTATCATAACTATAGATTAGTCAAATGGTACCCTTGTATTTTTAGTTTGGATGTTCACCAGGGGCAAAAACTGAGTTTTATTTATATGTAAATGAGGGCTCGCAAGTGCCCAGTCTGCTCTGCCGTCCTCTCACATAACCCCTCCCCAGCCTGTTGCCTGGCCCACCCTGCAAGCCTCCTACTTTTTTAAAAAGTCCCAATGATAAATCTGGAGTGAAACTCATTAACATGGCTAACTACGCCCATTTTTACAAAACTGGAGTGAGTGGTGTACACATGTAAGAAAGTCGCAAAATTATGCGCAAATGAGTGTGAAAAGTCGCAAATGCCCTATTTTGGGACTTTTTGATGCCAGAATTCTGGAGTGAAGGTATGATAAATCATGGCCTATGTACACCTTCGGGGACCATTTTTTTATGATTGCATTTTACTCATTAGGGGCTAAAAATAATTTTTTTTGAGTCGGTCTTTATTAAAAAAATATGGAGCCATTCTGTCACAAAGCATTAACAGTATTGTTTAGCCATATGGATCCTATTTTCACTTTGTGCCGGTCATCTAATAACCCTTGTCTCTAATTTACCAATAAGTCATAAACACAAGCCACATTCTTATCATTAAGATCAGGATTGAGGTTTGATGAGTGTTTTTAGGGTCTGAGATCAGAGATAAGAAGTGGTCAACTCCGTGTCTGACGGAGCTGAGAGAAAATTCAGATCCTGCTAGTAGTGCATCTCAGCTCTGTACAGAGAAAAGGGCTCCATATTTTTAATAAAGACCAAATGAAAAAAAGATTTTTAGCTCATAATGAGTACAATGCACTAAAAAATAAAAATTGCCACCAAAGGTGTACATACCAGCATATGTGCAGCTGGTAATATAAACAGGCCAACCCCTTTAACAATTAGTACATATGTGTGTGGTACTCTGCTGTGCACTCTCTCTAATATCAGTAGGTACTAGTATCCTAAAAGTAGGTTAAAATTCACTCATTCACTGCTGCAGTCGCCCATCCAAAATAGTTGCTGCAAGTCCCTTTTTTAAAAGGCTGTGCTACAATATTTTGTTGCACAGCCAGTTTCACGTCGGCAGTTGGGCAGGATGGAGGCCGGAGTAATTTTTTTCGCCAGGAGTAAGGACTGCCATAGATGCACCTAATTTATGACGAGACGCGCATCTTGTTATAAAGTAGACAATTCTTACTGCAGCGCCAGAGGGAAACTAAGACTGGTGTAATAAACAAGTCTTAGTAAGTGTCCCACTGTCCATCAGGAGTACCTATCCTATAAGCAGGAGATTTACTGGTTAACTGCTCTATTACTTTCTTCTCACCCGGTCCGGGACGTTTCACAGTATTTTCTGATTTACGGGGATCACAGTCACCAGCAAATAAATGCAAACTGCTCTCCTTTCTGTTCCTACAGTAGAGTACATTATATATATATATATATATATATATATATATATATTATAAAAAAAAAAAAAGGAACAACCATTATATAAGAAATAATCACACCGTCGCATAGAATCCGCCATCACCGGGTTTCAAATCACATGTCTGCTTGTAAATAATTACTTTGATCTCATCATTTTTAAGGTTAAAGGTTATGTTTTATTTTTAACCCCATGTTTCCAATAACCGTGAAATACAAAAATATTCATACAACATTAACCTCAGCAGTTTGGATAGGTCGGTGGGGGCCCAGCAGTCAGACACTCACCACTCAAATTGCTCTATTCAATTTCTTCAAAAACTTTGTTAAAAGAAAATACGTGATGAGTTGTCTTTCCTACACTAATCTTTCTTCACTCCAATGCTAGCCCTAAAGGCCCCTTTCAGATGAGTGAGTGTCACGCTCCAGACTCGCAGCGCAGCACTCGTCCTGAACTTCCAGCACTGACGGGGTAGCATAGCATTATATTGATTTATGATGCTATGTAACCCTTAGAGGTCTGGAGTGTACTGGGTAACACTGACATAATGCTGTCAGTGTTATCCAATACATTCCAGAACTGTAAGGGTTACATAGCATCATAAATTAATAGAATGCTATGCGACCCGTCAGTGCTGGAAGTTCAGGACGGGTGCTGCGCTGCAAGTCTGGAGCGTGACACTCGCTCGTCTGAAATCAGCCTAAAGGGACTTTACATTTTTGACAGTGAGCTGGTTCCAGAGGTGGGACCTGCTTTCACCTCCAGAACAGGGCTTGCAAAGTGAAGGGGCGCATACTGTGCACATGCGTTGACCATTTACTACTATAGGAGTTCTGAAAATAGCCGAGCAAGCATGTTCAGCTATTTTCAGAAGCCCCATAATGGCGAGAGGAGAGCACACTGCGCATGCACGACCAACTCACCATTATAGGACTGCCGGAAACAGCCACCATTTATAACAGTAACCGGGTGCAGGAGCCCAACTGAATCAATTTTGTACAAAAAAATAATAATAAGGCAAGGAGCACTCCATTTTGCATTTTTGCTCTGGCGCATAGCCGAGGGCCCCAAATGTGAAACCCTCCCTTATTAACACAGAATTTCGTAAAAGCATATTACAAATCACATGACCCCTGTAATAGATGCCGATCCCCAATACAGACCACCCCCTTTCTGACTTGCTCTTCTAGAATTTCTGTTCAATGCTTTATTTTCCCCGCAAAATGAGTAGCAGTTACTCAGAAATTCATTAGGTGCTTGGGGCTGAGCTGCAGTACCAGAAGTAGCCAGAAGGACGAGAGGGTGCTGTGTTGGGTACTACAGCGTTGGCCCCTCCGTCCTGCTGATCCGGTCGGTCTCTATCATTCCATTGTGCATAGGTCAATCATAGTGACGCCGAGCCAAAGTCAATAGTTCTTACTAGAACAGCAGAGTTGGCAGCCATGTTTTTCTTTTTTTACTTCATCTTTGTCTCCTGTAGACCAAAGGTCAGCCATCTCCATCACTCCAGCTATTGTAAAACTACTATTCCCAGCATGCACACTTGCTAGGCTGTTCATGAAAATCCCCTAGAAGTGAACAGCTTATGCTGGGAGTTGTAGTTTCACAACAGCTGTGCCAGAGGTTGCAGACCCATGCTGTAGATGATGAGTGAAGACGAGTCCTTCCTCATGATCCTGAGCTGTAGTGTCAGAGGCGAGGAAACGCTGGGTCCACGAGTCACTATTAGCAGATGACATAACGTACAATTCCTTTCCCTCGCAGCTCCCGGATTCGGTGACAGTGCCTCATGATGCTCAGCATCCCGTGAAATCTCTTATCAACCTTGACTTGGGTAAATTCCTTGATATCTTGTTCGACAATAAAGAACAGGCCTAAGGGGAGAAGAAAGAGGAGCCATCAGGTGACACTTCTATGGGGCATGGTCTGTAAATGTAATATTTCATTGTGCTTGTGATTCATGATGAAAAAAAATTACTTTCTAGTAGTAAGTACCAATTAGAGGTCCCCAACTACAGCCGATCCCCTCCTAATCTTTAGAGAATTCCTCTGCAATGACTATAATACCCGATGACGAGCTCAGGTTTATATTGTTATTGTTCCATAACCCACCTTTAGGTATCTTCTAATAGGTCACACCGGGCTCACAGCCATTTCCGTACCTCCAATTACTTTAACATATACCCTTGGTAAAAATTAAAGCTTCCAAGGTCTCCTGTCTACCATGTTGCAGCCCGGTCAGTGTTTCTACAAGTCTGCCAAATCAGACTAGACTTTTCCTATCTCCATCTTAGTACATTTCTGACTTCATAACCCTCTATGCACAGAGCCTGCCTGCTTGACTTAGTGCTGAGGCTGCTGTAATCACAGCGCTAATTGAAGTTAATAGACCTTTTCACATGGTGTTTTTTCTTACGGCAATGGAATAGTAGCTGCCAAGAGATAGGACTAGTGATGAGTAAAGCGAGCTTTGGACGCTACATCCAAAGTTGCTTCGTTCCAAACTTCAGATTAATACTGTACGGAGATCTGTGAAGTTAGTTATTCGTGAAGTTGCACGTGACTTTGTTAAATAACTTTGGTAGTTGATTTTTAAAGTGGAAAACCAATTTAATACCGAACTCTGCTTTGGTTCCAGGCAACTTCGAAATATCTAACTTCCGCTCATCGGAGCCCATACATTTTAATAGTGTACGGAAACGGAGAGTACAGTATTAATCCAAAGTTTTGAATGAAGCGATTTCAGATGTGGCATCCGAAGCTCACTTTGCCCATCACTAGATTGGACGTGTTCACGTGTCCTGACGGACCTCATTGAAATCAAATGGGAGTGCACGAGTCTAATAGTCATTAAAAACGGGTACAATAGTGAAAAATGGCCATTTAGGGGCTAAAATACAAATTAAAAAATTCACGTCATCCATTCTACACGCATAGACAGATGCTCCTCACTTGATGCTGAAGGATCTGCGCTCCCAGTATGATGATGTCACAATGTGCTCCCAGTGTGGTTACAATTTGGTGCGGAGGTCATTCTGCATTATGTGAGGAGCGGCTGTCTATGCGCGTGCAAATTCTTTTTTTTTTTTTTTTTTTTTAACACAAGCAGAACTGGGAGGGGAAGCATTATTAGTATTGGGAGGCAAACATGGGGGCATTCATTATACTGGGGGCCACTAACTTCAGAGATCAGATCAGAAATTTTTGATAACCACTAGTTTCAGAGATCAGCGAATTTACTATAATAGGTCCATCTTTCAAACATTTGGAGGCTGAAATAATTTAATACAGCTCTCTACTTTAGCCTCCAGTTATCCATAGATCATATCTAAATACGGCAATAAGCACTGTCCCTTTAGCTAAGCACTAGTGAAAGGATTTGTCCATCTCAAGTCCCCGACTGTCCACGGAAATGAGTGCCAGGCATCAATAGAGTATGGCCTTATATACACATATTATATACCTTTTGTGTCTGCCATCTCCTCCTCCTTAAAGCGTCCCAGCTGCTTCCTGGCTACGTTGTTCAGCGTCTTGAGAGGTTGATGTATAATCTTGTATTTGCCCACCACGGCCTTGTTGACCTCTTCGATGAAGTGATTGATATGCTCGTATGTCAGGCGGTTTTTCATATACCTGTGTAAAGAACATTGAGGAATGGTTTAGCGGATTATGTCTTACCATTACCGTGCTGGGTCCAAGAGCAGAGGGGCTTCTCGAACACATTCTCTAAAATTCTAGATCAGTCTTCCGCTCTGGCTCAAGTCGTGCTAATAGGAGTCATTGAGGCTGAGATCAATGGCGCTGTATGCAGGGTCTTTTCAATGAAATCACTGCAGAACCTGACCACAGGAACCACATGTCCTGCAAACAGCACCATGAATCTGATCTACCTTTAACTCCCCCCCCCAATGTGTATGACTTAGGGACAGGGCGGTAATTGTGGTCAACTGCTCTCAAACTTGAGTTTGTACAGAGGGGAAATAAACTGATGAATGATTACAACCAATATGTGGAAGTGATATGAATACGTCTTCGACACGGTTTCTAGTTATGTCAGTTACTGCTCTTTTGCTATCTCTGCCCTCCTTTCTTTATACTGCAGCTCTACTTGCTCAGATTGACTTTTGTATACAAGCAGAACCCCACCTGTGAGAAAAGAGATTAAAGGAGTTTTCTGAGATATTTTAAAGGTCATCAGTATCTGATCAGTGGGGGTCTGACACCCAGTACCCCCACCGATCAGCTGTTTGTGAAGGCAGCGGCACTCGCAGCAGCACTATGGCTCTCTCTCTGCTCAAGGACAGTGCCGTACATTGTATAGCGGCTGTTCTTGGTATCACAGCCCAGCCCCATCCACTTCAATGGAGCTGAGCTGCGCCTAGGTCATATGATCGATTACTGTGACGTCACTTGGCTTAGGAAAAAACCAGAGAAGGCCGCAGCTCTACTTCGAGCACCAGTGGCTTCTCGAACAGCTGTTTGGCGGTATCGAACACCACCGATCATATACTGATGACCTATCGAGAGCATAGATCATTAGTTAAAGGGGTATTCCCATCTGAGACAATGGGGGAATATCGCTAGGCTATGCCCGATTGTCTGATAGGTGATAGGTCCTACCTTTGGGACCCGCACCTAGGCTAAATACTGGGCGGGGAAGGTGGTGTCCAGAGGACCCCGGGTTTTCCATGGTTGGGCCACCACCAAGCGCTCTCCCGTAGTAGTGAATGGGGCGGACGGAAATAGCCAAGCCAAATTTACAAGAAAATAGCCGAGCCAGCTATTTTCGGCGTCCCCATAGAAATGAATGGAGGGCGGCTGCGCATGCGCAGTGCGCCCTCCATGACTTTCGGGGCTCCGCACCTATCAGACAATGGCGGCATAGGTAGGACCCGCACCTATCAGACAATGGCAGCATATCCTAGCGATGTGCCCCGATTGTCTGAGATGGGAAAACCCCTTTAAATTCCTGGGGTATAATAGGGTTTTAAATTTCGACTTACGCTGGCACATTGGCGAATTCTTGCACCGTAATCAGCTCCATTTCTTTAATGGGCTTTCCTTTGGCAGGTTTCTTTTGCGGCTCTGGAGCGATGACCTTCCCCTCCGCCGGAGGCTCCTCACCTGGGCCTGGATTACTGGGAGACAAAAGATGAATATTCAGAGGGTGAAGTGTCAGAGGAGGGGACAGCTGCGATCAGTCCATTCTGCCGCATACGTAGGTATGAACTATGGGATTTATCTACATAATGCTAAATTCCATGGAACAGGGTCTGTGCACAGAGCAGCTCTCGGTGGTGGACGATTGTACGGTCAATGTAAAGGGTGGATGGCACGAATGTCAGCTGATCAGAACCGCGTTATAAAAGAAACAGAAGAATAGTGGCTCTCCTATGGGGAGGTACATGCACGGTATAGAACTGCTGCGGTTAGGTAAATAATATTCAAGTTAAGGGAGATTTAATTAATTTTATTTATTCTTTTTCATTTAGATCTTTTTATTCCTTTCCTTTAATTAACTGCTTGAAGGGGTATTCCAGGATTTTAAGGACATTTCTCGGAGTAGAATATTGATATGTGATATTAATATCTGTTCGGCGGGGGTCCGACACTCAGCACCTCCACCGATCTGCAGCACTCAGGTGAGCACTGTGGCCTCCTCACAGCTTACCAAGCACAGCGCCATCCATCACATAGTGGCTGTGCTTGGTATTGCAGCCAAGGCCCATTCACTTAAAAGGGACTGAGCTGCACATAGGCCACGTAACCGAGGGACATGACGCGACTGGCCTAGGAAGAAGCCTTAGCGCTCCCGAGCCTCTTCAAACTGCTGATCAGCTGGGGTGCCAGATCTCCACCTGTGTAGATATTGATGACCTATCCTGAGCATAAGCTTTTAAAATTGATGGGCTATCCTAGGATCAATATCTGATTGCGCAGCAGCCCCAAACCCTTCACCCTGCCGATCAGCTGTTTCAGGGTAGTTCTGACGCCAGAAAAGCACCTCCGTTCATGTTGTAGTGCACGGAGCTTGTAACCGCAGCGCTGCTCCTAATCAGTTCTGTTCTCAGTTCACTCTGGTGCTGACTTCTGGTGCCAAAGCCGATTGTTGAGGGTGCTGGGTGTCGAACCCCCACCAATCAGATATCCTGAAGATAGGCCATCAGTATAAAAGGAGTGGACAACCCCTTTAAGCCAGGTGCCTGATCCTGGAGAGAAGCTATTCTCACATTCACAGCACTGATGCCTGTACTGTCCCAGTGGTCCCGTGACCGATCACAAGATTGCCAGGATGCCATTAGCAGGAGACTGTTGCTGCATCCAACTAGACCAGTGATGGCTAACCTCCGGCACTCCAGCTGTGGTGAAACCAGGGCTGTGGAGTCGGTAGATAAATTTTCCGACTCCGACTCCTCAGATTTTGAAACTTCCAACTCCTCTGTATTTAATATGCAAATACGAAGCTGTTCCACCAAGTTCTTCTAATCTCCTCTAGCACAGAGAGGTAGTTGAGCAGAAGCTGCTGCCTTCTCCTTTGTGTGCTAATCTTCTGCTGAAGATAGAGCAGTGGGAGGATCCAGGAAGGGGCAGGGGAAGGGGCATTTATTTTAAAACATGATTTTCCTAGTAGAATCCCATAGTCATGTTTAAAATTTAAGCTAACAATCTGAGTTTACATGTTTTATAGCCTTAGCTGAATGATAGCAGTTTTTCAAATGGTTTACAGCTTCAGTCTTGAACTATTGACTATCCATTCCCTTTACTTATACAAGTGACTCCAGTCCTTAGTCAGTTATCAGTGAGAGGCCAGGATAACCATGGGGTCCCTGTAACAGCAGACCACAAGACAATGAAAAGTATTGCCGCTCCTTAAAGGGACACTGACAGGCTGATTTTCCAGCTAAAGATATATATATACTGGTATTCATCAGAGAATTAGGAATAAAACTATACTAATGTTACCCCCAGTTAAGCTGTACTTGTGTTTAAAAAACATTTTAATCTGTATACAAATTCACTATCTTTGTGCCCAATGGGGCAGCGTCTCCTGCGGCTTTGTGCCCAGCCGTGCCCGAAGTACAGCTTCCCAGCGCTGTTCCCCTCGTTATTATTCACTGCACTGGCCTTTTTTTTCAGGCTAGCCGAACGCTGAATTCCTGCGCAGGCGCACGTGTAGAGTGCTGGCAGCAGCCTCGTCTGGCTATGCTGAGGCTGTGCCAGCTTTCTCTCTTCCTCCTCGCTACCTAGTCCTGTCTAGTGCTGCCAGTACTCTACATGTGCGCCTGCCCCCTTGGGCACAAAGGTAGAGAATTTGCATATTGATTAAAACTTTTTTTAACACAAGTAAACCTCAACTGAGGGTAACAGTCGTCTAGTTGTATTCCTAATCCTCTGATGAATACCAGCAGATATATCAGCCTGTCAGTGTCCCTTTAACTGCATAGTGAAGCATATGAAAAGCGTGCTTCTTTACGGTCACTTAACGTCTTTGTTTAGCGGTAACGTGACGCACTGCATGCATTGGCCTTTATTCTTACAGTAGAGAAGTAATTAATTATAACTTTATCTGAATTGGGACATTTAAACTTGCTTTTTTTTTATTCCAATTTTTTTTTATTCCAATTTAAAATCTAGTAGGAGTCGGAGTCGGTCCATTTTTTGCCGACTCAGACTCCAGGTGCCCAAAATTGCCTCCGACTCCACAGCCCTGGGTGAAACTACCACTCCCAGCATGCTCCATTCATTTCTATGGAGTCCTGAGAACAGCCAAGCAAGGGGGCATCTTGGGGGTCGTAGTTTTACCACAGCTGTAGGTTGGCCATCGCTGAACTAGCCCCAGCTCAGCCTTAAAGGGGATGTCTCACATCAGCAAATGGCATTTATCATGTAGAGAAAGTTAATACAAGACACTTACTAATGTATTGTGATTGTCCATATTGCCTCCTTTGCTGGCTGAATTCATTTTTCCATTACATTATACACTGCTCGTTTCCATGGTTCAGGGCACCCTGTAATCCAGCAGCGGTGGTCGTGCTTGCACGCTATAGGAAAAAGCAGTAGCCTATGTGCGCTCCCCTGGTCTCGGCCACGAGACAGGCCGGCGCTTTTCCTATAGTGTGCACGCACAACCACCGCTGATGGATTGCAGGGTCGTCGTAACCATGGATACGAGCAGTGTATAAAGTGATGGAGAAATGAAACATGCCAGCAAAGTAGGCACCAGTCTGACACTATTCAAGGACTCGAATATACCTGTTAGGACATTTCTTGGGAAGATGAGGAGGAACATTGTCACGGAGATGAGACGCTTCCTTGACATCTCTCTCTAGGGTCACCTGCAGCTCCTGAAGCACAAAGAAGGATTGACATGAATAACTGTGCGCGCTTACGCTTTATACTCCACTCACAGCTAAACCTTATCAGACAACCTTCCAAAATGTGCGCTCAACCGCCCAGAACACAGGATAGGCAACAGCTACCGGGGCAATTACCCTGCAGCAACCGCGTAGTATTACATGGAGGCCATTCAGATAAATGGTTGTCCACGTAATCAAAAGATGTAAAAAAAGGAGCCTTCGGGGGCGGAGCCTGACCGCGCATGGAGAAGGCAGCTTAGTCCGGAGCTCCTCTCTCACTGGGCATCCTAATCAGCCATTAGAAGCTTATTTTAGCTCCAGCCATGGGGAAAATTGGCAAAGACAAGAGCGGGGAGAACCCTGGCACTCCTAGACAGCAGAGACAGCAGGCGGAGATGGAGAAATACCTCAGAAAGAAGGACTTTCCTACTACCGCACCGGCTCCCAAGATGGCGCCCGATGCGGAGCTTGTGGAGTCAGAGGCGGCTGACGATTCTGATCTGGAAAGTGTAGCTGGAGGGGTGAGTGATTCTACCCTGATCACTCGCTCGTTTCTCAAGCAGACTATAAAGCAGGCCCTGCGCCCGGTCATGCAAGAATTAAGGGACATTGGGGCCGATCTCCGACATCTGGGGAGCAGAGTGGACACCCTGGAGTCCCACGATGCGGCTCTTCTCTCTTTCGGTGGCGCTATGTGTACCAAGCTCGTGGAACAACAACGCCGCCTTAATGATGCCTTCATTCAACTGGAGGACTTAGAAAATCGGAACCGCAGGAACAATTTGCGGATTAAAGGGGTTTCGGAACAGATTGCCCCAGAGAAGTTACAGGAGGCAGCTATTGCTATTTTTGGAGGGATTCTAGGCCAGGCACGGGCGGCCTCCATTACAATCGAGAGGATTCATAGGGCTTTGCGGCCTAAACCAAACGCTTCCGACCCACCGAGAGATGTTGTATGCAAACTGCTAAACTTTGTGGACACTGCGGACATTCTTCGTCGAGCGCGGGAAATGGGGGAGATTACATATGAAGGCTCCACGGTCCATCTTTATCAGGATCTATCGCCTACTAGGCTCGCTAAAAGGAGAACCATGAAACCGCTTTTAGACCACTTGAGAGCCCATGGCCTCCCGTATAGATGGCTCTATCCTTTCGGGCTGGCTATTATCAAAGACAACAAGCAACTAGCCATCAGGTCTCCGGAGGATTTGTCAGCGCTTTGGGCCAAACTGGGCATCCCGCCGGTGGAGGTCTTGTCTTGGCTCCCAATCCCGATGGATGAGGATCTACCACCCCTACCTACCCCTCCAGAATCCTGGACTTTGGTCACGGAGAAACGTCGTACTCAACGGGTCAAGAGACCTGGTTACAAGAACCCTGGAGACTGAGTCTGAATCCTGATGGAGCACTTGTTCGCTAACGTGGCTAATACTGTAGTGCCTTCTTCCAGAGCGCTCTTTGTATTTTCATATGTTAGGACTGTTTTCATATGGTCCTCTCTGTTCTGAAGTTTGGGCTGGATACCTGTTTTGTATGTCCCTCTCCTTTGTTCCTCTCATTTTACCTTTCCACCCAACGTTCCGTGCATCCCTGTCTCTTGTCCTGTATACCCTCTGTCCCTTTTTTGTGGTGCCCCTTCGTCTTTGTTTGTGGTAATTTGGGCTTTATTGTATTAACAGTAATATCTCGCTGGTTATGTGGGGCTGGGGTTATGGGGTTTTTCCGTTCACAGTTCAGTTTATGGCGGTCCTCATTACTGGGACAATTTTAGGGCTGGTTGGGGTTGTCTTTGTGGGTTGGGCTATTGATGGCGCGTTTTTCACGCCTCCCTCCCCCCGTTGCCGGTGCGGTGGCTGTTGGATCCGACCCGGATGAGCTGTTGTCTGCCTCGGACTCCTTTGGTGTGTCTTTGGGGTTAGTCCAGCTTGGATCCTTCGGACCCGGATGGGCAGCTCATATTTTCAGGTGTTTTTGTCTATTTTTACATATTGATTTTTCTCTCTTTCTTTTGCCTCTTTTATGTTTCTGTCTATTTTTCTCTCTTTTCCTTTTCCACCTCTCGCCGGGGCGGGCCTTCCGGCCAATCCTCATTTCACCTAGTAAGCAGAGTTTCGGAATGCAACGGGTTACATGACGAAATATACGGCATACTCCTTCAATGTGAAGGGGTTGAATGTTCCTCAGAAAAGGTCTCAGGTGTTTGCTTTAATCAGGAGGACTTCTCCTTCTATCCTTTTTTTGCAGGAAACCCATTTTAAGGAGCACAAGATTCCCCAGCTTCACCGTTCTCAATTTGATGTGTGGTTTCACAGCTGCAATGGGTCACATGCTACTAGAGGTGTTAGCATCGCGATCAAAAAAGGGCTGACTTTCACCAACGCTCATTCTGTCGCGGACTCGGAGGGCAGGTTTGTCTTTGTGAAGGGCAAATTAGACGATGTCCCTTTGACACTAGCGAACATCTATGCGCCTAATGTAGGTCAGGTGAAATGATTTGGGAAGGTATTGCAACAACTACGGATGTTTGCAGAGGGAGTTATCCTCCTGGGAGGGGATTTTAATGCTACGCTGAATCCCTTATTAGATTCCTCATCGGGGCGTTCCGCGATATCTTTTTCGGGCCTTAGTGCGATTAAGACCTCTCTAGACAGTATGCATTTAGTGGATGTCTGGAGAACTCTTAATCCCCATGTCAAGGATTTCACCTTTTTCTCCAACACGCATCATTCGTACCAGCGTATAGACCATCTCTATTTGTCGCAATCGAATCTAGCTGGGGTGGTATCTGCGGCTATTGAACCTATTGCTGTTTCGGACCATGCACCTATTCACTTCTCCTTGCGCCTTTCACCCTCGAGCCGAAAACCCTGGTCCTGGAGGTTGAACGAGACTCTGATACAGAATAATGGGGATGTGTTAGCACTATCTGAGAAACTATCACATTTCTTTCAGGTTAAAATTACCCCTGAGGTTTCATATCCGGTGATATGGGAGGCCCATAAGGCTTACATTCGGGGGGAACTCATAGCTTTGGGCACGAGGGTTAAGCGCAAAAGGACGAGGGATATGGATGATTTGCTAAACAGAATTGCGATTCTTGAAAGGTCGCACAAACGGTCCTTAGCCGCAGATCAGCTAGCAGATTTGATTAATCTAAGGGGGCAACTGAAAGGCTTATTGGGGATTAAGTATGCAAAGAATCTTATGTACTCTAAACAACACATATACGCTCATGGAGATAAAGGGGGGAAAATGATGTCCTCTTTGTTGAAGGGATTTGTAGCCCGCACTCATGTTTCCTCAATTAAGTCCTCTGATAACTCCCTCTTACATAGCACCGATTCTATAGCATCTCAGTTTGCTTCTTTTTATAGTCAGTTATATAATTTATCAGCGGAAGAAGATGTTTTAGGCAGAGAGAGCAGGGTACGAGACATCCGACCATTCCTGACATCTCTGCAGTTACCGCAGATTTCTCGGGAAGATTCCCAAATGCTACTGGATCCCATCACAACCACTGAAATTCAACAGGCTTTGTCCTCTACACCCTCTGGTAAAAGTCCTGGCCCTGATGGGCTACCGATCAGTTATTATAAGAAGTTTTCAAAAATCTTATTACCCCACTTTCAATCCTTATGTCATGCACTACAGGGAGGAGGAGAGTTTCCTAAGCAATCTTTAGAGGCGCATATTGCAGTGCTCCCGAAGGAAGGCAAGGATAAAGAGTTATGCAGTAGTTATCGTCCTATATCCCTCCTGAACTGCGACGTGAAACTATGGGCGAAAATTTTGGCCAGGAGAGTTCAGAAATTACTTCCTTCCCTAATACATGAAGAACAGATGGGATTTGTTCCCTTTAGGGAGGGCAAATTTAATGCTACTCGAGTTCTGAATTCTATTCATTACGCTCGAGCTCATGGCATTCCTCTGGTTCTTCTCGGCACAGATGCCGAGAAGGCCTTTGATAGGATCGATTGGGCTTTCATGCGGGAATCACTGCTTTTTTTTCGGTTTTCCTTCATCCTTTGTGGATGTTATTTTTTCACTCTATACCTTCCCTTCAGCCAAGGTAAAGGTTAATAATGTCAATATATACTGGAGGGGGAATCTGGATCGCACATCCTCAACAATATGCTTTTGATATTACGACTGTCTCAGCATAATTACGTGGCGTATCCGCCAAATTTGTAATACATTGTATGCTGTGAAAAAGAGGCATTAGTTAACAGTTTGATCAAAGAGCATAAGCCCACTTTCCACGACAAGGAAGCCTCTGCAAGTGGGAAACTACTCTAACCTATAAATGGCGCAGCCATGCGCGGCGACCACCGGCGCCCCAGCACCGCACCAGCAGCAGACAGCAGGAACCAGGAGCCACACAGCAACCCCACTGTGCAGCAAAGCCTCCTTGGCTCTGGGGCCCACCGCCCCGCCAGCACAGCACTGAGGCAGCAATGGCAGACATGCAGTACTGCACCATGTGAACGAGTGCAAAGAGCTCACCCAGTCACGACCCTCAGGAAATGCATCTGAGAGATAGTGGGAGTTTATAAACCCCTTGTAGCTAAGGCTAATTAAAAACACCTAGTCCAAATGGGGAGGAGTGCTGACCCCAGAGGGGGGAAAAAGGGGGATAGATAATAACAATGATATAATGGAGAGTGAATCTGGATCGCACATCCTCAACACTATGCTTTTGATATAATGACTGTCCTTTAGCATAATTACGTGGCGTATCCGCCAAATTTGTAATACATTGTATGCTGTGCATAAGAGGCATTAGTTAACAGTTTGATCAAAGAGCATAAGCCCACTTTCCACGACAAGGATGCCTCTGCAAGTGGGAAACTACTCTAACCTATAAATGGCGCACTGTTAACTAATGCCTCTTATGCACAGCTTACAATGTATTACAAATTTGGCGGATACGCCACGTAATTATGCTGAGACAGTCGTAATATCAAAAGCATATTGTTGAGGATGTGCGATCTAGATTCACCCTCCAGTATATATTGATATTGTCTATTTTCTTTCCCCCCCCCCCTGGTATCAGCACTTCTCCCCATTTGGACTAGGTGTTTTTAATTAGCCTTAGCTGCAAGGGGTTTATAAACTCCCACTATCTCTCAGATGCATTTCCTGAGGGTTGTGACTGGGTGAGCTCTTTGCACTCGTTCACATGGTGCAGTACTGCATGTCTGCCATTGCTGCCTCAGTGCTGTGCGGGCGGGGCGGTGGGCCCCAGAGCCAAGGAGGCTTTGCTGCACAGTGGGGTTGCTGTGTGGCTCCTGGTTCCCGCTGTCTGCTGCTGGTGCAGTGCTGGGGCGCCGGTGGTCGCCGCGCATGGCTGCGCCATTTATAGGTTAGAGTAGTTTCCCACTTGCAGAGGCTTCCTTGTCGTGGAAAGTGGGCTTATGCTCTTTGATCAAACTGTTAACTAATGCCTCTTATGCACAGCTTACAATGTATTACAAATTTGGCGGATACGCCACGTAATTATGCTGAGACAGTCGTAATATCAAAAGCATATTGTTGAGGATGTGCGATCCAGATTCACCCTCCAGTATATATTGATAAAGGTTAATAATGTACTGTCTCCTCCCTTTCCCATATCCAACGGGACTCGCCAGGGCTGTCCTTTGTCCCCTAGCTTGTTCGTGTTGTGCATGGAAACATTGATAAGAGCTATCAGGGGCAATCCTAATATCAGGGGCTTGCAAACACCTTCGGGGTCACACTCGGTTGCAGCATATGCGGATGACTTATTGATTTTTCTCACCAATCCCCGAGTGGCGTTTCCGCAATTGTTAACCTTATTCCAGGTCTTTGGTAGACTTTCCAATTTCAAAATTAATTTGGAAAAATCTGAGGCTCTGAATATCACATTAGATGCACCAACAGTAGATCTTCTTAAAATGGCTACTCCTTTTATTTGGCAGACCTCTGCAATTAAATATCTGGGTTTAAGGGTTCCTAATGACCTTTCTTTAGTTTATGACCTCAATTACAGACCGTTACTATCCCATGTGAGTAATCAGCTGGCCCTGGATAGAATCCCCTTTCTGTCTTGGATTGGGAGAAGACATTACTTGACAACTTATATCTTGCCAAAATTCCTTTATCTGATGCAAGTTGCACCTATCTATCTCCCCCCCTCTTTCTTTCAGACTGTACAGAGACTTTTTTCTAGGTTTTTGTGGAAGAAAGCAAAACCCCGGGTTAACCATAAAATCCTTTCTCTGCCCAAGCTTTGTGGAGGTGTAGGGCTCCCCGACATTAAAATATATTATACAGCCATTCAACTACAAAGGTGGTTGGATCTGAACAAATATGGAGGTAATTCGATATCAGCATTGCTAGAGAGAGACGGTATACCTAGATCTACTCTCTCCTTGATGTGGTCAGAGAAGTGTCCACAATCACTCTCACCTATGCTCAACCCTTTAACTAAAGGTATGATTTTAGCATGGCATAGCTGTCGGAAACACCTTAAAATTTCCCCTTTCCCTTCTCCGCTTACGCCTGCGTGTTACTTGCCTTCTTTAGCCGGACACTCTCCTCCTCCTTCACATGCTAGTACACTTTGGCAACAGTTACACTCTTGCCCGATATCTGTATTTCTGCGTGGCGGACACATCCCCTCTCAGGAGTCACTTTCTCAGAAGCTGTCTCCTCCTTCCCTACACTGTTTACAATATAATCACTTCCGACTTATCTGCCGGAAAGTGATTATGAAGGGGGAGTATGCCAGGGAAAGCACTGATTTTGAGAAGGTCTTGCTGTCACCTCGCCCATGGCCCAAAGCCCTTTCCAAATTATATAGGATACTGCTTGTTGAGGGATCCTTAGACGTTCCGTCTTATATTGCAGAATGGGAGAAGGAGTTGAATGTGTCTTTTACAGCCTCTGAGGTGCAGATCATATTATCCAGATCTCATGGATTCTCCAGATGTATACGCCTCCAGGAGAACTCTTACAAAACGTTGTCACGTTGGTACAGGACTCCTTCATTCTTGTATGAGAGAGGTGTTATAGATTCAGACCTCTGTTGGAGGCGTCGCATGTCTTCAGGCACAATGTCCCATATTTGGTGGCATTGTAACCTGATTAAGCCCTTCTGGCTGGAAGTAGAGAGAGTAATAAGACAAATCTGCCCGACATTTCCAGGCTTATCACCTCTATTAGTGCTGTTATGGCAGGATCTTGGAGCCTTCAGCCCTGGTAGACGGAACCTTCCCACCTTTCTCATTCTAGCAGCTAAATTATTAATACCATTGCACTGGCTAGTAACTTCTCCGCCTTCCTTAGGGGAATGGCTGGACAAGGTGGATCAGATTTGTAGGCTGGAGGAGATTACATCTTGGATTGAATGTAAACATGATAAGTTTATGAAAGTCTGGGAATCTTGGCTGCTTTTTCGCAAAGCGTAATTGGTAGAATCCTCCTTAACATGGGTTTGGCAACTTGACACCTGGCTGCATGTGATAATGTGATATTTATGTTTTGATGCGCTGCCTTATATTGCTTGGTGGTGTGAATTTGGTGGGACTTAGGTAACGCCCTGGCCGGAGTCTTTCCTGGTTTCTAAGTTTTTTTTTCCTGTTTATTTTATTTTATTTCTTCTTCTCCTTTCTCCTTTCCCTTCTCCCTCTTTCCTCTTGTCCATTTGTTACTTTTGATACATATTTGTCTGATATGTAACTCTCAGTCATGCCTCTTAGGGCTTGGGAGCTCCGGGCTTCCTTGGGCTCCTGTCCACTTCCTCCCTTGGTAACTAGTTGGGCCCTACATAACATTTCGTTGTATCTTCGGTAATTGGGCGTTTGATCGCACTCATGGGCCTATTTAACTATGGAAGTGGGGTTCTACTTAATGTCTCATTGAGTTATTAATGTCCCCCTGCGAGCGGACAATATGTGGTCATTGTCATTGATATACCTTCCTTGCTATTTACTTGTTTCTCTATTTCAATAAAAAGAGATTTATGAAAAAAAAAAAAAAAGGAGCCTTCTGCTTCCAAGAGGGGAACACACACATGGGACTCACACATGCCCTTGTCTTCATGACTTTACCTCTCTGCCACATCTGTAATAATGTAATAATTCTGGAGCCTCTTTCCTTATAACTATATGTTGAGTCACTCTTTTATTCCTACTAGAAGCTTAAAAGGACCTTTCATGGGTCCAGACATTATGAAATAAGTAGCAGGTTATGTAGGGCATAGCTCATGGATGTAAGAGCACAATTTTTTCTGGGAGCCGCTCCGTTCGCATGCTGTGCCCCCAGTTCACTTTTCCCTGGTATGCTAATGAATAGCATCGGTACAGGGAGGAGTTGACTGTCCTGTTTCTCAATGGGCGTCTCCTTATCCCTGGCTGTGACACTCTCTGCTGTGATTGGACCGCGCTACAGCCAAGGAGAAGGAGACGCCCATTGAGAAACGGAGCAGACTCCTCCTTCCTGTACCGATGCTATTCATTAGCATAACAGGCGGGAAAAGTGAACAGGGGCCCAGCAGGTGAACGGAGCGGCGCCCAGAAAAACTAGTAAGCAGTATTACATCCCTGCACTATACCCTACATAACCTGATAGTTATTTCATAATGTCTGGACCCATGAAAGGTTCTCTTTAAAGGGGTTCTGTCACCAGATTTAACCCTATTAAACTGGCTGACATTAGCGATGTGCTAATGTCAGCAGACCCTAACTCTACTAATCTTATGCTTCTGGATGCCCCCGTTACTGCACAATTTTAACTTTCATATTATGCTAATTAGCATCTAGGAGCAGGGGGGGGGGGTGCGTTGCTCCTGCTCCTAGAGGCTTAGTTCGCCCACCTCAAGTCACGCCCTGCCGTCCTTGATTGACAGGGCCAGCGTTCGTCTTCTCCGGCTGGCTCTGTATGCTGGATAAATCTCGCGCATGCGCAGTCCCAGCATCGGCAGGAAGAGACGAGCGCTGCCTGGCCCTGTGTCAGCCAGTTTAATAGGGTTAAATCTGGTGACAGAAACCCTTTAACCCCTTAGTGACCACCCATACGTGTTTTTACGGCGGTCACTAAGGGGCCTTAGGCTGGGCTGCCGCGTTTTTACGGCGGCCCAGTCTAAGCGCTGCACGGGTCCCCCGTGCAGCGGGGAGCGCGGGCCCGGCTCTCACATGAGAGCCGCGGCCCTGCTCTAACAGCCCGGGCCGGCAGGAGTGACGATCCGGGCTGTTTAACCCCTTACATGCCGGGCGCAATGGCGCCTGCGCATGTAAAGGGTTGACAGAGGGAGCGAACTCCCTCTGTCACCCATCAGCACCCCGCAGATGCGATCGCGGGGTGCTGATGTGCTGGGAAGCCTTACCTGGCTTCCGGCAGGGCCCCGAGCCTGTCCTCCAGTAATCTCCAGCAGGCTATGCCTCTCTGGCGTAGCCTGCTGGTCAAAGTTAGAATTGCACTGCATTTAAAATGTAATGCATTATAGATATAATGCATTACATTTTAAAAGCAATCAAAATACTGTATATTATAGTCCCCATGTGGGACTATTAAGTAGTAAAAAAAATTATAAAAAAATACACATTTATTAAATAAAAAAAATTCCATGAAATATAAAAATATGCTTTTTTTTCCATTGAAAATACGCTTTTCAATGAAAAAAATTATCCCCCATATGTTTGGTATTGCCGCGTCCGTAACGACCGGCACTACATAAATATTACATAAATTATCCCCTATAGTACACGCCGTTAAAAAATAAATAAAAAAAAAGCCAGAATTTCTAATTTATTCTTAATTTTCACAGAAAAAAACGAAATAACAAGCGATCAAAAAGCGGAATTTACTAAAAAATTATACCAATGAAAAATAGAAGTCGTCCCGCAAAAATCAAGCCCTCACACAACTCCATAGAAAAAAAAAATTAAAAAGTTATGGGTCCTGGGAAGTGGCAATGCAAAATCATTTTTTTTTTGTTAAAAAAGGGGTTTTATTGCAAAAAAAGTAGTAAAACTTAAAAAAACTATAAGTATTTGGTATCCCTGTAATCGTACTGACCCAGGGAATGAAAATATTATGTTACTTTTACCGAATAATGAACACAGTAAAATTTATAATGTACAAACGCAGTGGCAGTAGTACTATTTTTCCCCTTCTCCCTCCCAGAAAGAGTTAATAAAAGTTAATAACAAAGTTATGTGTACCCCAAAATGGCGCTATTAAAAACTACAACTTGTCCCGCAAAAAACAAGCCCTCATACTGCTATATAGACGAAAAAATAAAAAAGTTATAGGAACGAGACCATGAAAAAAGGACGAAAAACGCTTGGTCAGAAAGGCACAAACAGGCTTGGTCACTAAGGGGTTAAGAAGAAGGTGCTAGCTAATAAATTGCTTAGGCCTCTTTCACATCAGCGTTTTAGCTTTCCGTCCTAGAGTTCCGTCCTCGGGTCTCTAGGACGGAAAGCTACTGATCAGGATTATCCCCATGCATCCTGAATGGAGAGAAATCCGTTCAGGATGCATCAGGATGTCTTCAGTTCAGTATGTCAACGTTTTTTGGACGTTGACAAAAGCGCAGCATGCTGCGGATTTGTCTCCGTCCAAAAATCCGGAAGACATGCCGCAACGCCGGATCCGGAATTAATGCCCATTGAAGGGCATTAGTCCGGATCCGGCCTTTAGCTAAGCGTCGTTTCCGCGCATCGCCGGATCCGACGTTTAGCTTTTGTCAATGGTTACTATGGCAGCCAGGACGCTAAAGTCCTGGTTGCCATAGTAAAGAGTAGGAGCGGGAGCGGCATACTTACATTCCGTGCGGCTCCGGGCGCTCCAGGATGACGTCAGGGCGCCCCAGTGCATAGATCACGTGATCGCATGGATCACGTGATCCATCTGCACGCGGGCGCTCTGGCGTCATTCAGGAGCGCCCGGAGCCGCAGGGAATGTAAGTATGCCGCTCCCCACTGCTACTATGGCAACCAGGACTCTAGTAGCGTCCTGGCTGCCATAGTAACACTGAAAGCATTTTGAAGACTGATCAGTCTTCAAATGCTTTCAGTTCACTTGCGTTGTGCCGGATCCGGCGTGCATTCCGGCGACGGAAGTGCACGCCGGATCTTCACAACGCAAGTGTGAAAGAGGCCTTACCAGTTGGGGGGGTTGTCCCTTCACAGTCTGACACTATCTAATCCATGCTGCCAGTGTCAGACTGTGCAGAGACAACCCCCCAACTGGTAACACCCTGCTGGACCTTTATTGCAGACTGCTGGCAATTCATTCATAAAAATTTTGTATTAATAACGGTGGAATTTTAACTAGATGCTCCAGAATGGTTATTATATGGGGGATGCACCGAATGAACAGCAGCGGTGGGTTCGGTGAGTGTAATCTTTTATTCTTTTACCCCGTTTTTATCCCACTGCTGCACTTTTTATATGGCTAAATCTAATTGTACATTTATCTTAGTCTAGCTCTGCTGTAGATGATATTTTCAGATTCTGCCCCCTCCCTCTCCCGCCATTTCCACATAGGTCATCTCTTGTCCAGCAACGGGCACGATGCTCAGGGTGCAGCACTTTATCCGCAACAGACGCAGGCAGAACATTCATGGAAGATCCGGCAGCGAATAGTGTGGTGGTCACCGACTACAGGAACTCCACCTCTCTCCATCTTACCTTCAAGGACTTTGCGATCGCTTCCTGCCTCTGGACTTCTGTCTCCACTTTATTAAGCAGCTCACACAGCAGATGCAGCTCATACGCCACTTTACTGAGCACATTACTCAGGGAGGGGTCCTGACCTGTGTAGAAACGGAGACATGAAGACACCTGCTGTCCATAGGCCCTGTAATGTCATAGGGCCCCCGGGGGTAGCCCGGGCCGGGGCGAGGGTGGGAGAGACGGCAGCAAGGTAGGAAAGAACCCGGGCCAGGGCGAACGGCAGGGTAGGAAAGAGCCCGGGCCGGGGCGAACGGCAGGGTGGAAGCACCTGCTTACAGATAACACAGACACGCCCCATCTGACCCCACGGGCACTCACCAATGTACCGAAGCTGTAGGGTCTTCTTGATTTTAGAAATCTTTGAATTGACGTGAGAACACAAATCGTCCAGGGCGGGGGCGTCCATCTCTCACCGAAACCCTGGGGAAAGAATATGACAGCAATGAGGAACGTAGCGAAAAGTCAGGGCTCAGGGCATCACGGTGGCCGAGGGGACATCACAGCAAATCCTGTGGCCGGGTCTGCGGAGGAACGAGTGACTCCATTATGGGGACACTCCGGCACACTGGGGCGCTGTGGTTCTCTCCATTAGGAGCAGCATTGTGGTTGTACTGTAGATTTATCTGCTACGGGGGCACAATGACCAGCAGTGCCGCTCCCACTGTTATAGGAGGACTGGGGCTCCCTATATTATAGAGGTACCACCATGACAAGCCCTGTTATAGCGGCACTCCGACTATCTCCATTATGGGAGAAGCTCCATCACAGTTGCATAATATTGCTGGCTCTAATATGGGGGCACTCTGGCAGTATACAACAAGCCCTGTTATGGGGGCACTCTGGCAGTATACAACAGGCCCTGGTATGGGGGCACTCTGGCAGTATACAACAGGCGCTGCTATGGGGGCACACTGGCAGTATACAACAGGCGCTATTATGGGGGCACTCTGGCAGTATACAACAGGCGCTGGTATGGGGGCACTCTGGCAGTATACAACAAGCCCTGGTATGGGGGCACTCTGGCAGTATACAACAAGCCCTGGTATGGGGGCACTCTGGCAGTATACAACAGGCGCTGTTATGGGGGCACTCTGGCAGGTTCTGTTATACAGGCACTGTGGCTAGCTTTATCATAGGGCAGTATGATAAGCACTGTTATGGGGGCACTCAGGCAGTATATAACAAGCCCTGTTATGGGGGCACTCAGGCATCGAAATTGGGGTTTACATCACATGGGCAGTCGGGGCCCCTTATAACAATGGCTGTGGATGGTACTTTAGGGTATTATAAGACGTCATACTGCAATGTCTCTGAATGAAAGCCCACCCCAAACCAATCCTTTCACCCACATATACATAGCTCACCCCCTCCCCTATTTCCCCGCACAGCACAAATGAACCCGATAGTCACCGACCTGACAGCCGCTCCCGGAAGATTCAAATACAACCGCTGAACGCTCCGCTGGCGTCACACCCATCAGCCAATCAAAAGCGTTTAAAGTCTAGAGCTCAAACAACACGCCCACAAATGTCCCCATACATTCACTGCAGAGACAGCGGTCGGCCATATTTGTGAAGACCAAGGCTTAACCGCACACTGGGAACGCACCTTCTGTAAGACGCGGACATGTGAAAAACAGGTGTGAGAACAACTATGTAGTATAGCTGCCATGTTGTGCTTGTCTACAGCTATGCATATTTGTTTTTCCCTTTATCTCAAAGAGTTTTACCTACTGGAATCCATTGCTTTAAAAGACTCCTTACCCGACGTTAGCTGTTCGCAGCACTTTTTCAAAGTCATGGGGCTAATTTATAAAATTGGCTAAAAAAAATATCCATCCTTTGTTGCCTATGGCAGCCAATCACAGCTCAGCTTTCATCTTGCAGGGAGGGGCCTACTAAGGAATGAAAGCTGACCTGTGATTGGATGGTATGAGCAACAAAGACAGTTTTTTTTTTTTTGGCTGGTTACAGAAATTTGCCGGTAAGGTGGACTTTATTAAGGCTGGTGTTTCTTACGCCGGTCTTCAAGGGGATGTCCAAAATAAACAACACTCGGGATACCGGAGGGTTTTTGCGTTTTCATTTTTCTTCCCTATTTTCCTTGAGCCATAACTTTTTTTTATATTTCCAGTCACATAGCTGTATGAGTGCTGGCTTTTTTTTTTTGCGGGAAAAGTTGTACTTTCTAATGCCACCATTAATTATGGCATAAAATGTAGTGGGAAGTGGTAAACAAAATTTCAAATGGGGTGGAATTGGAAAAAAAAATTCAATTCCTCCACCGTTTTGAAGGTTTTGTTCCCATGGCCTTTCCTGTACGGCAAAACTGACCCATGCCCTTCATTCTCTGGGTCAGTGCGATTACAACGATACCCCATATGTATAGGTTCTTTATGTCTAAATAGTGTAAAAATCTATTCAAGTTTAATAAATATATATTTTTTTTTACATCACCATATTCTGACCCCTATAACTTTTTTTTACTTATGTCTACTGAGCTGTTTAGGAGTTCTTATTTATACCATTTTGGAGTGTGTGTGACTTTTTGATCACATTTTATCACATTTTTTGGGGATAAGAGAAGCAATGAAAAAATGGTAAATCGGCCATTTTGACCCTTTTCCGTTATGCCATTCGCTGTATTGGAAAAAAAAATCTATACTAATAGTATGGGCGTTTTCGGTCGCCGTAATACCCATGATGTGTATATTTATTGTTATTTAGTTATTTATTTTTTAATTATACGGAAAGGGGGGTGATTTAAACTTTTATGTATTTTTTATATATTTTCTTTGATGATTTTGTTATATATGAGCCTATAAATTATCTTTTTTAATTTTTAGTTTTGGTCTATCAGGGATTTTTAAAATGCCATTTAAACTCGATTTTGCGTTCCACAAATTATAGAACATGTCCTATTCTTGCCTGTTTTGCGAGCAAGGATAACCATTTTTAGATATGGGACTAAAATGCAGATGACATATCTGTATTTTGTGGCTCAGCGTTTTGCGGACCTCAAACTGATGCGGCCGTGTGCAGGAGGCCATAGGTGTTTTCAAACAGTATTTTTAGTGGCTTTTTTCTGCATTTTTTTGGTTTTGAGGAATTCTTTGGTTTTTGGGACATTCTTAGCCTATCACAGCTCACCGAATTTACTATAACTTGCGCCAGAAACTGGTGTAAGTTACAGCTGAAGTCTATTCCAGTCTCTGGCTAGCTGTAGATTTTAGTTTCTGGTGCACAGTGCCAGAGATGCGCCTAATTTAGAGTGACTCCTGCCTCTTAAAAATTAGACACATCTTACTACAGCGTAGGGAGGTAAAGACTGGTGTATGGGAATGCAGGTCTTGATAAATCTCCCCCACTGTGTGAAAAAGGACTGCTGAAGAGAGCATGGAGTGCCCTATTCATCGGAGGAAGGAGCTAGGTGAGTATTAACTCTTTTGTTTTATTAACACTACGGAGAAGCACTACTGTAAGGGGTGCACAAAGGGAGCAGCACTACTGTAAAGGTGGCAGCACTACTGTAAGGGAGCACTATGAGGGCAGAACTACTGTAAGGGGGCATCACTACTGTAAAGGTGGCAGCACTACTGTAAGGGGGCACAAAAGGGCAGCACTACTGTAAGGGAGCACTATAGGGGCAGAACTACTGTAAGGGGGCAGCACTACTGTAAGGTGGGCAGCTTTGCTGTAAGGGGGCAGCACTACTGTAAGGGGACACTATGCAGGCAGAACTACTGTAAGGGGGCAGCACTGCTGTAAGGGGGCAGCACTGCTGTAAGGGGGGCAGCACTACTGTAAGGGAAAAACTAACGGGGCGCACTGCTGTAAGAGGGGCACTAATAGGGCAGTACTGCTGTAAGGAGGGATAACTACTGTGTGCGGACAGAAAGGTAGAATAGCTATTGTGTGGCGCAACGGACGTGACTGGGGCACTCATGTGAGAGCTGCAGCCTCTTCATGGCTTGCGGGCAGTCTACCTGCATGCTATCTCCTTAGTAGTGTCAGTGCAGGCTGTTGTAGCTGCACAGACTGTACATTGCATGGCCACTAACAAGGGGATGGAGTACAGGTACACAGCACTGGACCCCTACCAATCTGATATTGATGGCCTAAACCTAGACCATCCCTCCTAAACCTGCAAAACCCATTACCTTTACCTTTAAATCTCAATCCAATAAACCACTCTTGCTTTTCATTCAGTCGGAGACCCCCAAGTTCATCCTCCCACATTACATCCTATTATTTTGAATTTTAGGGCTTCTCCTCTGCTGCACCTATCCTGTAGAATGCCTTGAACGATATGACTATCATAAAATTCAACATTTTAAAATTGTCACCCACCGTTCCTGGATCCAGCACCGTACGCTGCCACGCTACCCTCCTTCGGCCAGTTCTACTGCACGTCAAGTTGCAATAGCAACCCATCACGCATCAATGACATCATCACGCCATATTGTTTAAATCTTTCTCAGGTGGCAGGAAGCCGTCTGATTATTCATGTTAGTAGGCTGCCTGTTCTCTAGCCATCTGACTCTGCATCAACCCTGCTACACCAGTTTCCAATCTAAGGGCTCATGCACACGAACGTAAGGGCTCACTGCCCGTATTGCATTATTGACTTGAATGGGTCTGTGATCCGCAAGATACGGCCAAAGATAGGACATGACATGTTCAAGTCAATAGAGTGCACACGGCCGGTGACCATGGATTGCCGACTGTTATTTGCAGTCCGCAGCACAGAAACAGAGCCATTACGTTCGTGGGCTAAGTTAGTAGTCCTAACTTTGTTAAAACTGTGCTACACCCGTCTCCAAGTTATCTGTGTTACAACTCTACAGTACTGGTCTGCAGTTCACCCTGCTACACCAGTCTCCAGGTAAATCTGCTATATCAACTCCACTACAGTTGTCCTCAGCTAACTCTGCTGCATCAACCCTGCCAGAGGTCGCACTACGTTTTTTACAGAAGAGTAAAAATACTCCTCCGACCATTTCTGAGTAGTATTTTTACCCGAGGAATAGTATGAAAATTACAGTAATTAAAATACATAATACGTAGGCCTGCACCTGCTCATCTGCGTTGGAGCCTCTGTTGCAGATTCTGTTGAAAGGCCAGACAAAAAAGCCTCATATGTAGCACTTTTTTGTCTGGTAAAAAGACAGGATCCCGAACGGAAACTGAATGGAGTCGACAGAGTCTGTTCGCCTTCTTCCCTGTGGGGTGACAGGAGGAGGGGGGAGCATGGTCACCAGTGGAGTGAAAGGAGGAGGGGGGAGCAGGGTTACTAGTGGGGTGACAGGATGGGGTGGGGGGAGCAGGGTCACTAGTGGGGTGACAGGATGGGGTGGGGGGAGCAGGGTCACTAGTGGGGTGACAGGAGGAGGGGGGAGCAGGGTTACTAGTGGGGTGACAGGAGGAGGGGGGCGCAGGGTCACTAGTGGAGTGACAGGAGAAGGGGGAGCAGGGTCACTAGTGGGGTGACAGGAGGAGGGGGGAGCAGGGTCACTAGTGGGGTGACCTGAGGAGGGGGTGCAGGGTCACTAGTGGGGTGAGAGGAGGAGGGGGAGCAGGGTCATTAGTGGGGTGACAGGAGAAGGGGGGAGCAGGGTCAGTAGTGGGATGACAGGAGGAGGGGGGAGCAGGATCACTAGTGGGGAGGAGCAGGGTAACTAGTGGGGTGAGAGGAGGAGGGGGAGCAGGGTCACTAGTAGGGTGAGAGGAGGAAGGGGAGCAGGGTCACTAGTGGGGTGAGAGGAGGAGGGGGGAGCAGGGTCACTAGTGGGGTGACAGGAGGAAAAGGGGAGCTAGGTCACTAGTGGGGTAACAGGAGGAGGGGGAGCAGGGTCACTAGTGGGGTGACAGGAGAAGGGAGAGCAGGGTCACTAGTGGGATGACAGGAGGAGGGGAGAGCTAGGTCACTAGTGGGGTGACAGGAGGAGGGGGAGCAGGGTCACTAGTGGGGTGACAGGAGGAGGGGGAGCAGGGTCACTAGTGGGGTGCCCGGAGGAGGGGGGAGCAGGGTCACTAGTGGGGTGACAGGAAGAGGGGGAGCTAGGTCACTAGTGGGGTGACAGGAGGAGGGGGAGCAGGGTCACTAGTGGGGTGACAGGAGGAGGGGGAGCAGGGTCACTAGTGGGGTGACAGGAAGAGGGGGAGCTAGGTCACTAGTGGGGTGACAGGAGGAGGGGGGAGCAGGGTCACTAGTGGGGTGACAGGAGGAGGGGGAGCAGGGTCACTAGTGGGGTGACAGGAAGAGGGGGAGCTAGGTCACTAGTGGGGTGACAGGAGGAGGGGAGGGGGAGCAGGGTCACTAGTGAGGTGACAGGAGGAGGAGCAGGGTCACTAGTGGGGTGAGAGGAGGAGGGGGGAGCAGGGTCACTAGTGGGGTGAGAGGAGGAGGGGGGAGCAGGGTCACTAGTGGGGTGAGAGGAGGAGGGGGGAGCAGGGTCACTAGTGGGGTGAGAGGAGGAGGGGGGAGCAGGGTCACTAGTGGGGTGAGAGGAGGAGGGGGAGCAGGGTCATTAGTGCTGCCGGAATCCAACAACGTAAGTGTGAAAGTAATGGTTATTTCAGGCACAGGCAGCATCACTGCGCTGCCTGTGCCGCTCACAGCGTATTGGTACACCTTAGACTTTTTCCAAGGAGTAAAATCGCCTGAACAAGCGTCTGTATAACAGTATTTGAAAAACTGAACGGTCTACTACAAATATACTACCATCTCCAGAATTTGCCTTATGCTTTTTATGGAAACATAAAATTCCAAGCCACACTAAAACAGTGGGATCACATATTCTACTAGCCGCAAGAAGCCTCATAGCACAAAAATGGTCATATTTTAGTCATATGTGTGTATGTATACAAGATATACGTATAGGCACTAATTGTCTTAAAAATATAAATATATAAATATGTATTAAGTTTGTATATGTGTATAATGTTGTGAGTGTGATATATATAATATATATAGCCGTGATAATTAATGTTTAAATACACGTTAGTCTTATATATACCGGATTTTTCGCCCTATAAGACGCACTTTCCCCCCGCCCCAAAAGTGGGGGGGAAAAGGCAGTGCGTCTTATGGGGCGAATGCTGGCATTTACACTTGTATACCGCCGACCGCATGCTGTGCATCGTGGTCGGCGGGTGTATCAGCGGGCAGGGTGGAGAAGTCGGCATCTAGTTATGTAATGACAGCGGGCCCGGTGCAGTCACTCTATTCTGCTACCCCGGGCCCGCTAACTGTAGGAATCCTAACTGTATGTACAGGTTTATTAAACTGTCTATATATCCTTTACTTACTATACTACTAACGTCCCAGGCAAGAGGCAGGAGAGGAGGCCAGACCGGCGGGCGGGCGCTGACAACGTAACTCACTACGTAATGCGCCTGCTCCGCCTTCTTCATTCATAAAGTGGGCGGAGCTGGCGCGTGACATAGTAAGTTGCGCTGCCAGTGCCCGCACACCGGCCCAGCCTCCTCTCCTGCCTCTTGCCTGGGACGTTAGTAGTATAGTAAGTAAAGGATATATAGAAGATTTAATAAACCTGTACATACAGTTAGGATTCCTACAGTTAGCGGGCCCGGTGTAGCAGAAAACGGCACCGGGCCCGCTGTCATTACAGAACTATGGTATTTTAGATGCCTGCTCCCACCACCCTATTGGGGTCATTCAGTGAATGACGATATTATGGGAATTTATGGATGGCACTGTTATGGGTGTCTGTGGATGACACACAGCATAAAATGCTATTCATGTGTCATCCATAGATCCCCCCATAGCAGCGTCATCCACAGATCTCCATAACAGTGTCATCCACAGACGCCCCCACTACAGTGCCATCCACTGTCCCCAATAATAGTGCCATCCACAGTCCCCCAGTCACAGTGCCATCCACCGACCTCCATAACTGTGCCATCCACAGATCCCCCCATAGCACCATTTGTTCAAAACCCACCAAAAGGCACACCTTTTTGTTCAAAATATTTTTTTTCTTATTTTCCTCCTCAAAAACTTAGGTGCGTCTTATGGGCCGGTGCGTCTTATAGGGCGAAAAATACGGTATACATATATATATATTCATTACCTCTTTCGCTAACATATCGGCATGTCCAATCATCCTTATTGAGATTTATAAATAACAACAAAGCATTAAAACTGTTGTAAAATTTTGTTTGTTGATATATATTTGTTCTCACATAAATCAAAATAACTGTAACCTTAAAATTTGTTAAAAACTAATAAAAATTATTGTATAAAAAAAACTGAAGGTTTACAAACAACATCTCCTAGCAACTATCAGTGAAAAATGCATCGCACCCGCACTTGCTTGCGGATGCAGTGTGTTTTTCACTGAAGCCCCATTCACTTCTATGGGGCCAGGGCTGCGTGAAAAACGCAGAATATAGAACATACTGCGATTTTCACGCAACGCAGAACTGATGCGTGAAAATCACCGCTCATGTACACAGACCCATTGAAATGAATGGGTCAGGATTCAGTGCGGGAGCTATGCGTTCACGTCACACACTGCACCCGTGCGGAAAACTCGCTCGTGTGAAAGGGGCCCAATAAACCACCCTCCTATACTTAGATATAACCAGCGTGCTTACAGACAGCAGAGGGGATGTGCAGGTATGCGGCATGTGACCACTGCAGCCAATCTCTGTCCTCAGAGGTCTACCGTATATATACACAGCGGCAGGAAAACTGGACCGGAAACAGAGAGGATGGCAACGGAGGAAGAGGTAAATATAGCATTATTCATTTTATTTATTATTATTATTATTATTATTTTACAGCATTTTTTAATGTCATGGACAACCCCTTTAAGTCCCAACACACATTCCCAGTGATCTATGCCTAGTGCGCTGCATTTAGATCAAATATCTACACACATAGACCACGTAGGGCTATTGCATTTCACACATGTGCAGTATGCTAATCTAATACATTCCAACCCCTCCAGGAATGGCTCTCTGAAAAAGGGCTTATGCACACGAACATGTGCCTGCCGGTGCGTAACAGATGCACACGAACATGTGCCGGCCGGTGCATAACAGAGGTACGGAACCCCATGGAAGCACTATGGAGTGCTTCTGTGGGGTTTCTCTCCGTGCCTCCGAACATGTTCTATTTTTTTTTCTTTTTTTGCGGTTCGGATGGATCACGGACCTATTGAAGTTGAATGGGTCTTGATCCGTCTGCAGAATCCGCACGGAGGTTGCCCGTGCATTTGCGGTCCCCAGTGAACGGAATGGCTGACCAACGCCCGTGTGCATGAGCCCAAAGGAAGAGCTGTCAAATCTCACGGGCGCTGCATGGAGGGCTGCTTCATACAGTCATCTTCCGAGAGCTATAACTTGTTTTTATTTTTCTGTCGATGCAGCTGTATGAGGGCTTGGTTTTTGAGGGACAAGTTGTATTTTTCAACAGCACCATTTTGGGGTAAACATAACTTACTAATTAAGTAATTTTAGGAATTCTTTTTGGGTGGGGGTGGAAAAAAACAGCAATACTACCAGTTTTTAAATTAGAAATTTTGCTGTGTTCATTTTTTAGGATAAATAAGGCTACTTTCACACTTGCGCTTTTCTTTTCCGCTATTGAGATCCGTCATAGGATCCCAATAGCAGCGGAAAAGGCTTCCATTTTGTCCAGATTGATGGTCAATGGGGATAAAGCTGTACTGAATGAAACCAGAATGCATTCCGTTCTGTTTGGTTGAGTCCCCATCGCGGACAGAATAACGCTGCAAGCAATGACGCGGCACACAATGTAAGTCAGTGGGAACGGATCCGTTTTCTCTGACACAATAGAAAACGGATCCGTCCCCCATTGACTTTCAATGTAGTTCATGACTGATCCGTCTTGGAAATGTTAAAGATAGTACAACCGGATCCTTTCATAACGGAGGCAGATGGTTGTATTATCAGTATCGGAAGCGTTTTTGCTGATCCATAACGGATCCAGCAAAAACGCTGGTGTAAAAGTAGCCTAATATGATAACTTTATTTTCTGGGTCAGTACAATTACAGCGATACCAAATACATATAGTTTTTTATGTTTTACTACTTTTGCCCTGTCTGAGGGCTTGACTTTTGCGGGGTGACTTGTGGTTTTTATTGGTTTGATTTTGGAGTACATAACACTTTTTTTGATCACTTTTTATTTTTTTTGTTGCAAATAAACTTTTTATTTATTAAACTTTGAAACTTTTTTTTTAGCCATTTACTAGTCCCAAACATGGACTGTAACAGGCGATCTTTTGATGTGATGCTTATGCTGTACAATGCATTATACTGACCCATCACTGGGGTGGGCCAGAGAGGCACAGCCTGATGGGAAACACTGCAGGCAGGCCTGGTGCCTTCAATAATTCCCGAGTTGCCGTGCACAGACATCGGCACCACACAATCTAATTTGTGGGTTGACGATGGGGGACAGAGGAAGTCTACTCCCTCTGTAACCGCTTAGATGCCACCGTCAGTATTGGGTTCTGTATCTAAGGTGTTAAACAGCCGGATCAGTGCTTCTAACAATTAGAGCAGGAGCTCAACTCTGATGTGGGAGCTGAGCCCCTTCTCTCCGCTAATACGGGAGGCCAGCGTAGACTGGGACTCCGTAAAAAGGCAGCAGCCAGCCTAAAAAGGCGTATTAGTGGTCACCAGGGGGTGAATCTACATACAGTATACCATAAATGGAAATAACTTCTCATGGCCCTACAGTTTGGATAGATGATTGCTGCTGTAATACTTTAAGTTCATGTCTTTTTATAGAATAAATGCGAGAGCTGCGGCTTGTTTGTCCCCACTCAGGCTTATAGAGTAGGCCCCCTCTACCACATCCTAATAATAACATCCTAATAATAACATATATTTATAAAATGACCATATCTCAAATATACATATTGGGTCAACCAATCTAGGTAACGGAAATTACAGTAGTCTTGTAGGCCCTCCAGTAGATTCAACTGATCATAATTTATTCCGTCGGGAGCATTTAATATTTCTACGAAGAAATTCTTGAAGTTCTTTCCAACTAGTTTCCTGTGCCGAGCAGTGTGGCAGGAGCTCTCCACCCCAAGTCAAAGGAAGTGGGAAGAATGGGGACTGTGATACTGGACAAAAAGGGGACCCTGGAGGCTCTAGAAGATGTCCCGCTCCAGGATAGCACTGCAAGTACACGTCCTTCTTACCGTACCTCTCTGCCCTGGCCTTTGCTTCCTGAGCAAAGAACAAACTGTTGTAGTTCTGGTCTTTGTCTCCTACGAGAAAGAGGATGGGACCTCTGGCTTTCTCCAGGGGGAGTATAGAGTCCTGGTGTTCTGGTTTTCTTGGGTCGTCCAAAGAGTTGCTAAGGCTGAGAGACCCAAAGTCTGTGATCAGAATTCTTTCTACATTGTAGGGTATGCCGTTCAGAAGGAGATCGCCATAAATGAGGCTGTTGCCATTCACAGCATTGGTTCCATTGATGCATACCGTAGCGGCAACCTGAGGCAGGTAAGACGCCATAGCCAAAGCCACCTCAGCTCCTTTGCATATAGCGACCACTCCAACTCCATCGCCTGACACCTAAAAAGTAGAATATGTTGTATGACATTGGTTCATGGATCTAGACACGTATGATTATATGAGGGGGATAACTGGTGAAGCTATTTCGACCTATAGCAGTTTATTGGCAATTTCCTAGCTAACCCATCTACCAAACTAGCTTTGTCTAGCCATATGTTTCCCTCACAGTGGCTTCCACAGGAGGAATGTAGTCAATGAATGACCAACCAAGTAAAACATGGGTGGGTTGAATCCTTTAGAGCAGAAGCTATCCACACGAAAGGTGATACATGTATGTTTATGATTGACTGGTGGTCAAACCGCTTTCAATCCCAGCGATTATAAGTACAGGGGTCCCAAGTCCCATTTGTAATTTGAGCGGTAGTGTACATATGTGACCACCTCTCCATTTCTTGTCTTTGGGACTGTCGATTACAGCGCACGACTATCTCCGGCAGTCCCACAGAGAATGGAGTGGTAGGGAACATCCTAGACATGCTGCTTTATTAAGGCAGGTGAACAGGACTCCCATTCTCGAGATCGGTGGGTGTCCCAGCACTTGGACCCCCACAATCAGATAGCCATGCCACAAAAATTAAAATAGTAGGATCTGAGTGCTGGAACCCTACCAGTCCCAGGAACCAGAGTGATAGGTCCTCGTTTCGGCAGAGAAGAAGCCGCACATACAAGGTCACTATGTCAGGTGCCTTCAGCTTTTTCCTGTATCCCAATTATGATATTTTTGTTTCATTGTCTTATTGACATACAGTCGTAAATAACTCTTCATGGCCTTTAAGACTTTTTGACATGATTCTATGTAGGGAGTCGTCAAACTTACTTTTGGATGACTCCATAGCAATTGAGCGGCTTCCTCAAAATATTTTAAATCCACTTGACCAAGGAAACTAGGCAAATCATCATAAGCAAAATAAGCCAGAGCAAGCGAAGCAAAACCGCGGCTGGCTAGGAGGCCACTACGAAACTCTAGTAGACCACCGACGCCTCCAAACATGTCAATAACTCCTGGAAAGGGCCCTTCCCCTAAGTAGAAAACAAGAAGGAAAAATGGATTTCAACCATACTAAAATCTATAATTGGTGATGGCCTTAAAGGGGAGTTCCAATTTTATTGAAAATATAGTTTTAACTTTACAAGAAGCTACTTTGGAACATGAAGTATCACCATATACATGACATTCTCTTGTGGTTGTTTGTACAGTTCATGTAGAAGACATTATTTTGATGCCAATGCACTGTATTAAGTAATACATTTTAAAATCTACTTGTACCTAGAGGTAAACAAAAAAGACCAAACAGGCTAAGCACTCATAACACCTACGGTAAGTCACGGGTGTACAGTACACTGTGCTTGAGCACTACCCGTATCTATTGCGGTAGCCAAGGTAGAAGCTCAAAAACTGCAAACAACCTACAAAGAACAAACTAGACCAAAACGGGTACCAAAAAAATATAATAAAGCTTTATTGTGTATACAAATAACATTAAAAATAAAATTTATTAAAAAATCAAATGATGCAAGGACAGGTGGCTTAAAAACCATCCTCCAGAGATCATATAATTTACAAACGGGGGTGAATATGTAAAGGTGTATATATTTTAATTAGGCATGAGCGAATCAACTTCGGATGAAACATCCGAAGTCGATTCGCATAAAACTTTGTTTCAATACTGTACGGAGCGAGCGCTGTATTGGCTCCGATGAGCCGAAGTTATTACTTTGCGAAGTCTCGTTCGGGAAATTAGTCTTTACAGTATAAATCTATTTCTGAAGTTATTATGCGAAGTCTCGCGAGACTTCCCAAAGTAATAACTTCGGCTCATCGGAGCCAATACATTCTAATATTGTACAGAGCGCTCGCTCTGTACAGTTTTGAAATGATGTTTTATGCAAATAGACTTCGGATGTTTCATCCGAAGTCGATTCGCTCATCCCTAATTATAATGTATGGTCTGGACTGCATCCACTGGGATAGTACCCTGCAAACAACATAGCTACAAATAGTGCCAGAAATAAATAGTAATAACTGTGTCCAGACCAGAGTGTAAAAAACCAATACCAACATGAAGGCGCCAAAACACGCGTTGGGCTTGCGTTCACCATTCACCACAAAGTTTGAATATTGGTATTCGTTTTTTATACTCTGGTCTGGACACAGTTATTACTATTTATTCCTGGCTCTATTTGTAGCTATGTTGTTTACAGGGTACTATCCCAGTGGATGAAGTCCAGACCATACATCATTATATACACCTTTCCATATTCACCCCTATTTGTGAATTATGTGATCTCTGGAGGATGCTTTTTCTGCCACCTGTCCTTGCATCATGTGATTTTTAATAATGTTTTTTTTATGTTATTTGTATACAGAATAAACCTATTTTATGGATACTGTTTTGGGCTCATTTCTTCTTTGTAGGTTATTTGTACCTAGAGGTTCATAATGAACTGCATATTCTTGCCCTATATACCTATTTTTATGTCAGCAGAAACCGTGTGCTTGATTCAGTGCTTATGCTGCTGTGATCACAGGACTTTCCTGTCATGTTCCTTCTACAGACAAAATTCAGGTAAGCTACCTATAGCCTTACTAAACTTCTGACAGACAATGGAGAAGTTACCTACCTGGTGGGAGAAAAAGTGCTCCTCGTACGCGTCCTTCTCTTATTAGTATTCTCTGGACTCCTGGAGACGCATACCATCTTTCAATGACTTTAGTGGCAGCAGGGGAATCTCCAGGTAGTGGATTTAGCATCAATGAGGAATATAGATCCACATGAACAGAGAAAGGACTTCCCATGACATCACGTTTTATCAGCCTTAGAAATGGGATAGCTGGCTTGAGAGCCCAGAATAGACCCATAGGACAGACTCCATGGAAGTCTCCACCAGTGGCTGGAGATTTCTCCAGATCCACCTTCCCTTCCATATCTGTTTGGTAGAAAGCTCTGGAG
The DNA here is from genome assembly GCA_033119425.1 of Bufotes viridis. Classification (NCBI taxonomy): domain Eukaryota; kingdom Metazoa; phylum Chordata; class Amphibia; order Anura; family Bufonidae; genus Bufotes; species Bufotes viridis. The sequence continues at coordinate 33,957,460 of CM065589.1, forward strand.
TGAAATATCTCCCCTTTCTCATCCTTCATCCATACTCTTATTGTGATGGCTTCCTGAGGAGGTAGACCCCATGCTTGGATCTTTAGTGGTTCATCCACCAAGGAGACCTGAGGACAGACTGTGAGACCAACCATATCTGAAGATCAAGAACCTTAAATGGGAGACAAGAGTCAAGAAAACACAATACATGTCAACCAAATAAATACACGCTTCGATACAAGAATGAATTGACATAGTGTCCTCTCATTCGGTATCTCCCATAGCCAAACAGAACCCTACCCTGTACTGATGAGGATTGAGCAAATTGTCAGTTGTGTGCTCCGCAAGTCTATTAAAGGGATTATCCTGCTAAAATTATTCATCACCTAACCACAGGATAGGTCATAAACAGTGTCGGACTGGGGTACTTAGGGCCCAACAGTGTAACTGATTCTGGAGGCCCACCTTAGGGCTCCTGTCACGCTAACTTTTTTTTTTCATGTCTGTAACGTTCACGTCACTTCAATGGGGCCTCAAGAAAGACTCCATGTGGGTTCCATGTCTGTATGTCCACATGGACTGTTCTGCAAAATGATAGAACATGTCCTATTATTGTCCACATTACAGACAAGGATAGGACGGTTCTATTAGAGGCCGGCTGTTCTGTTCCGCATAATGTGGAATGCACACATCCATGTTTTGCAGATCCGCAATTTGGAGACTGCAAAACATCCAACAATCGTGTTCATGAGGCCTTACAGTGATGACAGAAATATTAAAGATGAAGTATGATGGCAGACATTCACAGCAAAATGCACAAACATAAATGTGGCAGATATATATATACATATATAAATATCCTGCACTCAATAGTGTTGGGCGCGAATATGCGAATTGTAATGGCGAATATCGCAACTCTTTGAGAATTCGTGAAGATTTGGAATATAGTGCTATATATTCGTATTCTCTGATATTCTTAATTTTTTCCCTCTGAACTCATGATCCCTCCCTGCTTCTTGCTTGTGGGCCAATGAGAAGGCTGCAATGTCTTTGTCTGAGCTTAGCAACCAATAGGAAAGTTGCCTACCCCTTACTATATAAGAACCTCCCCAGCAGCCATTTTCTGCTGTCCCCCCCCCCCCAGTTCTGAGAGAGATAGCAGTGTCATTGCTGTGCTCTCTGCTTTACTGTGTCATTACATTAGATACTTAGTTAGGTTATATATATATATAATACAGATAGTTAGTGGGTGAAAGTCAGTGATAGATAGTGATAGAGTTGTTTCGATACCAAAATTTTGAGTCGGTATCGATACCATAAAAAAGTATTGCGATACTCGATACCATTCGATACCACGCGAAAAAAATAAAATAAAACCCAAAAAAGCCTATTGATTATTTAAACTTAAAACATTTATTGAATTAAACAGAAAAACCTCACTTACTATTAATGTGAGGCACATGGGTCCAGTCCAAAAGCTAGGGCTACACTGCGACTTTTTGTAGCGCGACTGATTGTAGCTGCAATCCAAATGAATGTGTTCGGTTAAATGCAATCTTATAGACTGCAGCTGTCATTCAATAGTTAAAATCAATCCGTCGCGCTACAAAAAGTCTGTGTAGCCCTAGCCTAATACTCTTGCACTGCTCAGATATACACAATTACTATGCATTCACTGCCCCACACCCCCAGTCACATAAATACACTATGCAGTCACTGTCACATACACAATATATACTATGCAGTCACTGTCACATACACAATGTACACTATGTAGTCACCTCCCCCCCCTACACACAGTGCAGTGTCACCTCCCCCCCTACACACAGTGCAGTGTCACCTCCCCCCCTACACACAGTGCAGTGTCACCTCCCCCCCTACACACAGTGCAGTGTCACCTCCCCCCCATACACACAGTGCAGTGTCACCTCCCCATACACACAGTGCAGTGTCACCTCCCCCATACACACAGTGCAGTGTCACCTCCCCATACACACAGTGCAGTGTCACCTCCCCATACACACAGTGCAGTGTCACCTCCCCATACACACAGTGCAGTGTCACCTCCCCCATACACACAGTGCAGTGTCACCTCCCCCATACACACAGTGCAGTGTCACCTCCCCCATACACACAGTGCAGTGTCACCTCCCCCATACACACAGTGCAGTGTCACCTCCCCCATACACACAGTGCAGTGTCACCTCCCCCATACACACAGTGCAGTGTCACCTCCCCCATACACACAGTGCAGTGTCACCTCCCCCATACACACAGTGCAGTGTCACCTCCCCCATACACACAGTGCAGTGTCACCTCCCCCATACACACAGTGCAGTGTCACCTCCCCCATACACACAGTGCAGTGTCACCTCCCCCATACACACAGTGCAGTGTCACCTCCCCCATACACACAGTGCAGTGTCACCTCCCCCATACACACAGTGCAGTGTCACCTCCCCCATACACACAGTGCAGTGTCACCTCCCCCATACACACAGTGCAGTGTCACCTCCCCCATACACACAGTGCAGTGTCACCTCCCCCATACACACAGTGCAGTGTCACCTCCCCCATACACACAGTGCAGTGTCACCTCCCCCATACACACAGTGCAGTGTCACCTCCCCCATACACACAGTGCAGTGTCACCTCCCCCATACACACAGTGCAGTGTCACCTCCCCCATACACACGTGCAGTGTCACCTCCCCCATACACACAGTGCAGTGTCCCCCACCTTCCTCTTCCCGGGAAACCTAACCTAGGAGCCCAGGCAGAAGCACATGTCTTTACTCTCTCTCCGGCGTAAACTGCAGGGAGGGCGGGTCTTTCATCTGATTGGCTGTCCTGACTCGCCTTCTCTCTCTTATTGGCTGGGCTGCTCTCTTCATTCCTGCTCCGGGATCAGAGAAATACAGCAGTGGCAGCCCTTGGGTAACCCTTTCCTGTTAACTCTTTCAGTGCAACCCAGGAGCTTGTAGTGACCTGTTTTGCACAGTCCAATCGGCCCTGCAGTGCTGCGCTGTCATTATCATACGCTGTGTATGCTAATGACAGCCCTGCTGTGCTATTGTTATGATAATGAGAGCACAGCCTGTGATGTGTATTACAGACTGTAGCACACAGCGCAGGGCAGGGCTGTCATTATCATACACTGTGTATGGTAATGATAGTGCAGTACGGCAGGCAGCTCACCTCATAGTAGAAGCCCGCGTCCCTCCTCCTGCATTAGCCGCCCATTCATTGGGCTCAGTGGCGGCCGCGTCATAGGAGGGAGGGATTCCCTCCCTCCTTCTTCTCCACTGTAGGAGAGACCAGAGCAGCGTGCAGAGCGCCGTGATCTCCCATAACAGGAGATACTAGACTGCGCAGTAGCGCACTCTAGTATCGAAAAAATGAACATCCCGGTACCGAATCGATACTGGTATAAACAACCCTAGATAGTGATATACAATGGCGTTGCTAGGGCTGGTGTCACCCAGTGCGGTAGAAAATGGTGTCACCCCCTCCCAAGCACAACCACCCACCAGTCGGCGATCTGTCTACTTACCCCCCCCCCCCCACGTCAGCTGTCTGTTTACTATCCAAACACCCATCCATGCTATCGCTTGGGTTCAAATTATAGCACCCCCAACAGGCCCCCAGCGATCTGTCTTCTATCTGCTTAGGTTCCTACTTTTCCATCATCCTCCTACCTTCTTAACAACTCACCTGCCGCCTTCAATAATAATAATAATGTGCACTAATTCAAAAGTGCTCCCGTTCTGTGTGCCAGTGCAAAAAAACTCCCTCAGTTCCGCCAGTTGAGCTAATGTCCCCATAATGTCTGCAAGTATAAAATACCCCTAGTAAATGCCCACATAGTGCTCCTCTCCTCTTCCCCATAGTGCCTACATAATGTGCCAGTATAAGATTCCACCATAGTGTCCCCCAGAATGTGCCAGTATTAAATGCCTCTTCTTAGTGCCCCCATAATGTGCCTATATAATATACCCCCATAGTATTCTTCTCCCCTCCAACACCATAGTGTCCCCATAATGTGCCAGCAATCCCCCTAGTAGATGCCCCCATAGTGTCCCCCATGTGCCAGTAGATGCCCCCATAGTGTCTCCCATGTGCCAGTAGATGCCCCCATAGTGTCCCCCATGTGCCAGCCATGCCCCCATAGTGTCCCCCATGTGCCAGCCATGCCCCCATAGTGTCCTCCATGTGCCAGCAATGCCCACATAGTGTCCCCCATGTGCCAGCAATAATGCCCCAAAGTGTCCCCTTTATCCCAGCAATGACCCCCCCCAGCGCAGCCCAGCCCAGCGCCTCACAGAAAAAAAAACCCAAAAAACCCACATACTTACCTCCATGGCAGCGATGCGATGCAGGCCTCTTCTGGCCTGTGTACCGAGCGATGACGTAATCGCGCCGCCTGCGCCGACCTCTGATAGGCTGCTGGCCTTGTGTCGGCAGCTATCAGAGGATCAGGGAAGGGAGATGCCTCTCCCTTGCCCTGCTGCAGTGTTCATCTGTATCGCTGTTCTGAGGATGGCGATACAGATGAATGTAGGGAGATGAGTGCTTCCATAATGCAAGCGCTCATCTCCTGGTGGTGTCACCCAGGTACGTAGCTAGAAATGATTGGGCCCCATAGCAAATTTTTTTATGGGCCCCCACATAGCTAAAAATCTTTATGGGACCCCCCTCACGGATCTCCCACCCCCACATACCTATCGGACCTCCCACCCCTTCCAGAGCTTCCACCCAAACACCTCTACAGGACCTCCCATCCTAACATCCCCACACCCCTCCCTAGATCCCCCTAAGTGTCATCCGCACATCCCCCCATCAGTGTGATCCACACATCCCCCCCATCAGTGTGATCCACACATCCCCCCTATCAGTGTCATCCACACATCCCCCCCATCAGTGTCATCCACACATCCCCCCCATCAGTGTCATCCACACATCCCCCCCATCAGTGTCATCCACACATCCCGCCACCATCAGTGTCCTCCACACATACCCCCATCAGTGTCCTCAGCACATACCCCCTATCAGTGTCCTGCACACATCCCCCATCAGTGTCCTGCACACATCCCCCATCAGTGTCCTGCATCCTCCACACATCCCCCATCAGTGTCCTCCACACATCCCCGTCAGTGTCCTGCACACATCCCCCATCAGTGTCCTGCACACATCCCCCATCAGTGTCCCCACACATCCCCCATCAGTGTCCTCCACACATCCCCCCATCAGTGTCATCCACACATCCCCCCATCAGAGCTTCATATTAATCTGCTGTACTAATATTATGGCTAAAAACCTCAGTATCAGTTTCCCATATATAATACATTTATATATATCTATATATCAAAAGTATAAATATATATTATCATACTTCTGATATATATGAATGCATAATTTAGCCTCTATTTCTGAAAGGTTTCCACCAGGATTCGAACTCACAACCTTTTACATCAGAGGCAAGAACCCTAACCACCACTAAGCTATGGAGCTCAATGCTAAACTGTGCTAGAAAAACCTCATAGTAGTTTATCATGTAGGGGAAACACGCATCACCAATTAGTGGCATTTGCAGATCATGTGTATATTTATTACCAATCCGACAGATGCATTCCCTGCAGTAGCCTCTATGTTTGATCACTTTGGACATATGTCTAACTTCGAAATAAACTTTAGTAAATCCCAGGTCTTAAATGTCACTTTGCCTAATCCCACAGCTATTATACTTCAACACTCAACCCCTATTATATGGAGATCACACTCAATAAAAATTTTGGGTGTTAATATAACCCCTGATGCAGCTGCCTTATATAAGTCAAATTATCAAGACCTCCATTAACAGATAGGACAATGCCTAGAGTCATGGGACATCCCCCTATGTCTCTTGGTTTGGGTGTAGAGCTGTCCTGAAAACTGTTGTCCTCCCACAAATACTGTATACCATGCACATCCTTCTTACCTCCATTCCGAAGGTATTCTTCCAAAAATTGAGAACAACTGTTTCCCTTTTTTTGTAGAAAAAACTTTGACCAAGACTAGCTCACAAGTTTTTGGTGCAATCTGTGCGGAGAAGAAGGGGGGCCTTCCAGATTTTAGAATGTATTATAAGGCCATTCAAGGGACTAGATGTCTGGACTGGCTGAGGGGTTCAAGTGAGAGACTGGATATCCATGCTGAAAATGCCACAAACCCTTTCCCCCTTAGATCAGTGCTACTTGGGAAGCAGCATTCTTCACCCACAACTGACAACATATATCATTTGCTTACCAAAAACACCTCACGTTACTGGCATGAAAGTGGAATGCGGACTGTCTTATCATTTAGCACTAGTGCAGGTTGCGGACGCCCTCTTGGACTCTCTGCAAGCTTTCAGAAATACTCTTCCTCCAGAAGCTGTCAACATGCGAAGTCCAATTCTAGACCTTTGTTATCAGGGGGCAGTGCCCACTGGGCACAAGCTCAAGACCTGTCCTCAGTTAAAGGGCCTCTCTCTATTTCATATACAACATCTTGTTAAATACCTTAAACCGTTTGCCTCCACCTTGGGCTCCCAAGATGAGCATTCCCTGCTTGAAAAACTAGTTCTACAACAGAACCTACAAAAAAGATCTCAACCCTTTACTCTTTACTACTACCTAAGATAAAGCTAAATAAATACTGGTTTATACCTAAATGAGAAAGAGATCTTGGGATCACCTTTTTAGATGGGGTGAAATAGACCAACTTCTGTCCACTTCCCTAAAATTTCTAGATGTGTTAACCTACAGGAAAACTATTATAGGATGATTGTGAGATGGCATTACACGCCAATTAAACTTAATGCCTTAGTTCCTGAAAGTGACCCACTGTGTTAGAGGTGCCGGGGAGAGACAGGCTCCTATATTCATATCTGGTGGCACTGCCCCAAGATCAAAGAATTTTGGACCTTTATACAGTATGTACACAGCTTTCTATCATAAGCAACATCCATATTCCAGTATCTCCTAAACTGTGCCTACTAGGTCTTATGACTGAGGTGCAAACCCCCACCAACATCAAACGTTTGTTCCAAATACTACTGGGGCGGCCAGAATCCTAGTGGCCAGCTTCTGGAAACAAGAGAAGGCTCCAACAATTTCCCACTGGCAGAACAGAGGGGACCAACTATATCGTTTGGAGCAATTAGCCCACTGGGAACTAAACACACCAAAAAAGTTTGCAGTACTAAATCATACGAACCTCGCAGCCTCGCTGCACAAATTTGAGAATAAGTCGGGACGCCTTCTGGCAAACCTGGCGAAAGGTAGGCATAGCCCGCAATTCATATAAGGATTGAAAGCGGATACAGGACAGATTATTACTGATCCCTCTAGAATTAATACCATACTAGGGGAATATTATGAGAAACTGTACCGGGATGTCTCCAAGCCCGACTTATCAGATACACTCTTAGACATGGTTAAATTACCTTGTATCAGCAAAGAGCAACTGCAATATCTTAATGCTGAGATTAGTTTAGAAGAACTCCAATCGGTCATTAAAACATTGGGGAATAATAAGGCACCTGGTCCGGACGGTTTTTCGGGGGAATACTATAAGGCTCTTAGGGAGCAGGTTTCACCAACCCTACTGAAGTGGTATAATGCAGTACTAACAGGTACAGCCTCCCCAGACAAGGAAACCGTCTCTTACATTAAATTACTTCCGAAACCGGGCAGGGACCCACTCCTTTCTGGTTCCTACAGACCAATATCGCTGATCAATGTCGATACCAAGATAATATCCAAAATTCTGGCTGACCGATTGGCGACTATTCTGCCTTCTTTGATAGGGGTCGAACAGACAGGGTTTGTGCAAGGCCGATCAGCAGTATCGAATATTCGCGCAGTATTGACGGTGCTGGACAGGGTTCACAATCGGCCAAAACCAGGGGAAGCTCCAGCCATGCTCACCTTAGATGCCGAGAAAGCATTTGACAACGTGAGATGGGCATGGCTGGAGGCAGTATTGGACAAACTGGGTTTCACGGGGACCTTTAGGATCTTTCTTTCGAAACTGTATGAACATCCCAGGGCGCGGATATCTACTCCGGGGTTCCTGTCTAAGCCCTTTCAGCTCCAAAAAGGGACGCGTCAGGGGTGTCCTTTGTCGCCCCTGCTCTTCAACCTCTCTATTGAGCCCCTGGCTAGATACCTATGCCACTCGGATTTATACGAAGGCATAGGTATAGGTAAATCTTCACTAAAAGTAGCGCTGTTTGCGGATGACATAGTACTGTTTCTGAAAAACCCCAGGGATCATGTAGACAAGATTATTGATGCACTAAAACACTTTGGCTCTTACTCTGGTTACCGTCTAAATTTGTCCAAATGTGAACTTCTAACACTGTCCCGGAATGTCTCGGTACGGTGTCCGATGCCCCAGCACTTCGGTATTGCGTGGGCTAAAGGACATATCAAATATCTGGGCATAAAAATTGGGAGGGATCCGCACTCCTTGTATAAACTAAACTTTCCTCCGCTAATTACCAAGATTGTACAAGAATTGGATAGGTGGCAGGAACTCCCCTTGAACTTAGTGGGGAGGTGTCATCTTATTAAGATGATGAGTATTCCTAAGCTTCTCTACCCACTACAGACTATCCCGCTTCTGCTTCGTCATGCAGATATTAAAACATTGGAAAGTAGATTCATCAGATTTATCTGGCATGGAAAAAAGCCTAGGATCTCACTGGATAAATTGAAACTTAGAAAGGAGGAAGGGGGACTAAACTTCCCGAGTATTAGAGGGTATAACCTGACTTGTATTTGTAGACACATTCTGGATTGGACCAACGGGACATCCCATTACTCGAATTTGTCCCTAGAGAGAGAGTTAGTACTACCTTGTAACCTAGTAGCCTTGCTTCATGCTAAAAGATCCTCCCTACCAGCCCACATTAAATCTTCGTTAATGGTGAGGGACACGACGATAGTATGGAAATTATTGCGATCTCACTTTGGACTTCCCTACCAAATATCTAAACACCTCCCCCTGCGAGGGAACCCGCTATTTGAACCAGGTGGAGATAGCGCACTCTTCAAGGAATGGTACCATAAGGGGATAAATACCGTTGGTGACCTTTTCAATGGCACTGAAGGGAGGTGGGTGACCTTGCGGGAATTGGAGGAGAAACTAGCAATGAGACGATCCTCGTTTTTGCAGTACACTCAAGTGAGGGATTACTGCAAAAACTTGTCCAGGGACCTATCCAAGGAATGGAGCACTAATGACTTCGATCTGTTTCTCAGGGTCAATACGAAAAGACCACTGTCCATGTTGTATCACGTACTGAGAGACAGATGGAGGTCCATAGATCCTAAAGGGGTATATAACAAATGGAGCCGAATACTGGGGCTGGAGGAGATACATGAGTTAGTTTGGTCAGGAATCACGTTAATGCGTAAGGCCATCGTTAATGAAGCATGGAGGGAGACGCATGTGAAAGTATTACATCACGCGATATATGGGTTTGACCTGCCTAGCTCCCCTAAATCTCCTGAAAGACTCATTGCATGCCCTAAGTGTAATACCCCCAAGACAGACTTGTTCCATGGTCTTTGGGCATGCCCGAAACTAGTTGGGCTCTGGAAAGGGGTCAGTCTGATCTTGAGCAAAATAAGCAAATTCAGGGGGGAAATCACGCCGTCACAGGCAATACTACACTCGGGGGAATCTGTATCTAATGTAGTCCTGGACACGGAATTGCGTGGAGAAGACTTTCTCAAACTGCCATTGGTGGGACATAAACTGATCATGGTGGTTAAACGATGTCTGTTACGCCTGTGGATAATGGCAGATGTACCCACTCAGGAAATGGTTATAGCCGATATGAAACAACTATTTCATATCGAGTGGCTGGAAACCTTACATAATAAAGAGACGATAGGGCTGAAATGGTACCGTACGTGGAAATTGTTTATACTGACATATGTCCCTCATGCTGAACACATCAGACTCATGAGTCCATATAAACTGACGGCATGGTATCTTAAAGAAGATCTTGCAGGAGAATTAGGCGCATTGAAGCCACCATCTAGCGTCTAGTTATTATTTAGGCTACTACAAGGTTAGTTACACCTAAGGAGCGAGGGGCAGAACTTTGACGATTCAATATCTTCCTTGATACGCATAATTTGACTTCTGGGGGACCTTTCTTCTTATAGGCACATAGGACAAGTTTAGTGTCAGAATTAGGGCTTGTTTAGGAATACTGTTAGGGAATAGATTGATACTGATTGACGCAGGGAAGGGGGGTTGGGAGGGATATTTGCACTTTGGGGAGGGCTGTGGTGGGGGGGGGGGAGAATATTAAATAAAAATGATTTTTGAACTTCATGTATATTACATTGATCGTTCACTGTTCCACTTTGACTGATGTGATGATTCTATGCCTGGAAGTGATGTTAAACTTCCAATTTCATGGATTTATGTGATTTTCTTGAACTGTATGTGGAATTTCGAAAATTGAATAAACAAATATTAAAAAAAAAAAAAAAGTTTGCAGACTCTTGGGACCCATGGAGGAAATATAGAGGTTTAGAATTGGTCATCGCACCCACTCCACAGACACAAGAACCTCCCACATAGCGTGGTGCACCCAATTTTAGAGACTCTCATACACACTCACACACACACACTATTTCCACCCCCTTTTGCCTCCCTCACTTTTCTGGTTTTGATTGTTCTGCTCTTACTAATTAGGTTATCTTAAACAAATTTGTACTGGACCTGCTGTATTTTAAGCTTTAGGGGAGGAATGTCCCTCCTATTAGAACCTTTCTTAAATAGGTCATGCTGACCAACAATTGTATCTGTAACTATATCCTTGTTTTTCAAAATAAAATACATTACAATAAAAAACAATTGTTGAAGAGCAGAAAAAAATTAAATAAACAAATATCAGATTGCTGGGGTCTGACTTCTGGAACACCTACTGATCATGAAAAAAGGGGTCCTGAGACATTCAATTACATTTCCGCCAATCTATGTACACAAGGGTCTTAAGACCACGTTCCCTTGATCATGGGGGTCCCAGCAGTCAGACCCCCATTAATCAGACACTTAGCACCTGTCGTGTCATAGCTGTTGGACCTTTTCACATTACTTAAAGGTTTTCTTTGGGTGTAAAAAAAATAAAATAAAAATGAAAAATCTGGCCGAAAATATGTATCAAACTAAAATAGAAATGCTCGCCTGTTAAAGGGCCTGTGTCCACTGATCCCCCTTCTTGACTGAGTGGCAGGTCGAGCATATGCCCTGCCTCTCCATCCATTCTCTATGGGGTCGCTGGAGATGGCGGAGTACAGCGCTGGCTATTTCCAGTGGTCCCAAAGAGAATAAATGGAGCAGCAGGGCATATGTGTAGCCTGTCATACCATCAAAAGGGGGAACAGGACCCGTTCCTGGGATCAGTGGGGGTCGCAGAATCGGACCCCACTAATCATGTAGGTATGCCCTATGGTGGTGAGAGGATAACTTGAAAACCTGCACAACCCCTTTAAAGGGTTTCTGTCACCAGGATTACACATTATAAGCTGTCTGACATTAGCTATGTGCTAATGTCAGAGCAGCTTGATAATGTCTTTTTTATAAAAATCAGATGTATATTTAGGCTAAAAAACGTCTTTTTATAATATGCTGGCACGCCCCTTCTTTCTTTGATTGACAGTGCCGGGCAGCGATCCTCTCCTGCCTCCGGCACTGTCTCCCTGCTAAATCCTGCGCCGCCGCTCTGTATTCGGCACAGGCGCGGTGAGCTGAGGACAGCAGGCACCAGCGTCCTCAGCTCACCGCGCCTGTGCCGAATACAGAGCGGCGCGCAGGATTTAGCAGGGAGACAGTGCCGGAGGCAGGAGGATCGCTGCCCAGCACTGTCAATCAAAGAAAGAAGGGCGTGCCAGCAGGTTGCCGCACGGAGCCGCTAGGAGCAGGGCAAGGCCCCCCCTGCTCCTAGAGGCTAATTTACATATTATAAAAAGACGTTTTTTAGCCTAAATATACATCGGATTTTTATAAAAAAGACATTATCAAGCTGCTCTGACATTAGCACATAGCTAATGTCGGACAGCTTATAATGTCAAAACTTGATGACAGAAACCCTTTAAATACTCCACCACCAGTATCTCCTTACATGGCAGCAGGGATGCCTGTAAATACGGAATATCCTCACTGCCACCATGTAAACCATGCTTGTCAATACTGGTGAATACTGGAGACGCACTGTGCAGAATGTTTCAGGCATAAGTCTAACTCCCTTTGCAGGTCATGACCTTTAACAAAGCCCAAGACAAGGTGCTAGAGGAGCAACGTGAGCAAAGGGCACAAACGGAGGGTCATAACTTAAACAGATCAAGGTAGCGGTCAGCACTCACTTTCGGTGCACCCTGCATGGGACAGGAGCAATCTCCAATAGCAAGTAATAAGAATAAATCCCAGCAGCTGTGTCTTCAATAGATGTGTTTGTATATTCCAGTATGTAGGACTCACTTGAATAAACAAGCATATCTATAGAAGACACGGCTGCTGGGATTTATTCTTATTAATAACTGAAACAGAGGCATTAGGGTCGCCTGAGGCAGGGTAATCCTGGAGCAGGGGTAACTGGAGAAGAGGCAATATTAGCGGTGCATTTACAGTGGGGGCATTGGGGGGGCATCTGGAGCTGGGGCACTTATGGGGGTGGACTTAAAGCAGAGGAATTGGGGGGACCTAGGGCAGAGTCCCCCCAATGCCACTTTGAACACTGCAGAGAGCAGCACACATTCATAGATCTGTGTCTGCTATAAACAAATCCCCTATTTCCCCCTTACAGTCTCCTACAGCTCACTACTGTCACTCACCTGAGAAATCAGCCCAGCACCGCAGAGGAGTCCTTCTCTCCAGCAGCCACAGTTTTCTGATAGCAGGGAGGGCAGGAGGAGGCAGACACCTTCTTTCCTCCTTCACTGCCAGCAGCCCCAGAAGTCTAGAAGATACTGTGGGGCCTCCTGTACAATGTACACCAGTAGGAGGCTGCATCACTGTGCGATACTGCCACCTAGTGGTTACAATAATTATCTCTCCTGAGAAACAAGAGAAATAATTACTCCTCCGTCTTATTTCCGGGCGCAGGAGACTGGGGGCCCACCCAGGAATCCCCCACCTCCCCGGTGGGCCAGTCCGAGCCTGGTCATAAATAGCATCACGGGTGGTCCAACCCCAGGGATTCCAGCAATCTAGAAAAGGGGTCAGTCCAATGTTTCATAGATTTTTTTTTTTATGGGATTGAAGAGGAGCAATGTCTACATCAAGCCTGTAGAAGTGAATAGAGCCTACTGCTTCATTCAGGCATGGGACTTGGGTACCCCTCATTCTCAGAATTGGTTGGGCATCCCTGCGGTTAGATCCCCTTTAGTCTGTGGGCCCTAATCCCTTCATCCTAATGTGTCCAATTCAACTGTAAAAGTTCAGCCAGGAGAATCTATTGTTTCCTGCATCTTAGCTAGAGAACCTGAAGAAATGTGTCCAGTTAAGTGTCCTTGTTGGATGGAGACTCATGGAGTGACCAATCATGCATTTTGATTTTGAGTGACTGTCGCAGCAGTCCAAGTTAATACTTTGAGTAGTTGAAAATTGGATATCATGCAACAGTCAGGCTAAGGCATCATGCACACGAACGTTTATTTTATCAGTTTACGGGCCGTTTTTTGCATTCCGTATATGGAACATTCATTTCAATGGGTCCACAAAAAAAACGGAAGGTACTCTGTATGCATTCCTTTTTCGTATTTCCGTTCAAAGATATAACATGTCCTATTATTGTCCGCATAATGGACAAGGATAGTACTGTTCCATAAGGGGCCAGCTGTTCCGTTCCGCAAAAAACGGAATGCACACGGACGTTATCCATATTTTTTGCGGATCCGTTTATTGTGGACCGCAAAATACTGAAAAAGCCATGTGGTCGTGTGCCATAGGCCTAAATGTGCTGCTTGTTCCTGGTGAAATGTTGCTGAAGGGGGGGGGGGGGGGGTTTATACAAAATTGCCTTCATGATATTTGAGCCACATGGCCCGCACGTGGCTGTCTGAGGCAAATTACTCTTAGTAACCATGGCCTTGAAGGAGAATGCCTCCTTTCCTAGAATAGAACACTGAATATTCTGATATCAGCGATTTTGTCATTTTAACATCAACTAGCATTGTCATCCGAAACAACAACTACGAGATCAAGCATGAAGTCAGAAAAGGTACATCAGAAAACGGCTATCGGAAATCCCTACCGAGCTTCCGCAGATGACTGGACTTTTTTTGTTTGAATTTTGCTTTCTGCCTGACCAGAGAATAAAATATTATATAGTCATAAAGTAGAACAAGATAAGACAAGCAAAGTATTTCCAAAGATATTCCATTAAATGCTGTTAAATGCTATAAATCGTTTGTTCAGAAGTAGAGTTTCCCTGTAAGAAATTCAGCAGACAGGATAGAACTGTGGTGCGGTCCCTGTAGGATAAAATGTAGATCCGTGTCTGACCTGTCTGAGTATTCTGGGTCTGGCTCCAATTTCCCTGCAGCAGAGTATATAGGGAGCTGCGTAGGAACTGCAATGCATATCACGTATCCACGAGATGTAACCGTGAAAGGGACGGATTGTAAGATCTCATAGTCAGGAAGGCAGAGCTGGAAAGGAAGTGGAGAAATCAGATCCAGCCCACGTCTCTGAAAAGTCCACGGTGTTAATGCTGTTAAAGGGACAGCACCACAAAATAGGTGTCAGCCGGAAAATGGCGAAACTACACATATCACTTATAAATAACAGGGATCCATAGAGGATATGGGGGAGAGATAAGTACTGTATTTTCTGGCGTATAAGACTACTTTTTAACACATGAAAATCTTCTCAAAAGTCGGGGGTCGTCTCATACGCCGGTATACTGCGTGCTGAAACTTAAGAGGACCTTTCACTGGTCCAACGATTGTTAGATAATGATATGTATGTGTAGAGCGGCGCCCAGGGATCTCCCTGCACTTACTATTATCCCTGGGCGCCGCTCTACACATACGGTATATATCATAATCTAACAATTGTTGGACCAGTGAAAGGTCCTCTTTACGTCCAAGCCGGACTGGAGAAGCTGACCTTCTCCAGCTTCAGGGACAGG
The DNA here is from genome assembly GCA_033119425.1 of Bufotes viridis. Lineage (NCBI taxonomy): Eukaryota > Metazoa > Chordata > Amphibia > Anura > Bufonidae > Bufotes > Bufotes viridis. Next base: position 33,972,616 of record CM065589.1, read on the forward strand.
CGCCCTCTAGCTGAGCCACCGTGCGCTGCATCACGGCCAGTCGCTCCTGAAGCAGCCCCCTCTCCCTGCTCTCAGTGGTTTTCTCATGCTCGGATCGTCTGTTTAATCTTTATTTGGTGTGCGTTGGGAAAGGGGTAAGTCTTATACAGCGAGTATAGCCCAAACCCCATATTTTAACAGGAAAAGTAGGGGGTCGACTTATATGCCCAGTCGTCTGATACGCCGGAAAATACGGTAGATATGAGTGAAAGAGATTTAATAGTGTAAAGATTAGCGTCAGGAGACGAAGGCAAAGCCGGTTTACGACAGATAGGGATAGTGACACTGCCGACAAAAAAGTCCAAACAGGGCTTATCTGTATTTTAATGTCCAGAGGCAACCAACTCACAGCCATTTACACTGCAGGCAATAGCCAAAAACTAAACAAAAATAACCCGGACCGCAGCATGCGCCACAATAACAAAACCTGCCGCGGTCCAGGTTATTTGTGACGCATCCTCTGTGTGGGAGAAATATTTTGTCCCGTATTTCTTGTAAGCTTTTTGTTTGATATATACAGTATGTAATATGTCCTGGTTACTCACACCGCGCGCCGGGAGTACAGAACAAGAGCGCATTGACTGTGCAGGCCGCGCTTGTCAGTGACCAGGAAGAAAATGAAAATATTTTTTTCTATATTAATATATATTTCATCTATAATAACTGAATTGCACCACTACTATATGAGGGAGTAGAGAGGGCAGACGCCCACCAGCGTCCAGCCCGTCTCCCTTTCTTCCTAGTCAGTGCAGCAGCTCTGAAAAAGATCACTTCTAAGGCCCCCTGCAGACGAGCGTGTCAGGATTATGTCCGGATGCGTTCAGTGAAAACTGTGCGATTTCGCAAACAAAGTCAGTCAGTTTTGTTTGCGATCGCGTTCAGTTGTTCAGATTTTATCGTGCGGGTGCAATGTGATTCACTGCGTTTTGCATGGACGTGATAAAAAACAATGTTTACAAACAACATCTCTTAGCAACTATCCGTGAAAATCGCATCGCATCCGCACTTGCTTGCAGATGCGATTTTCACACAGCCTCAGTCACTTCTATGGGGCCAGCATTGCGTGAAAATCGCAGAATATAGAACATGCTGTGATTTTCACGCAACGCAAAAGTGATATATATATACAAACCCATATAAATGAATTGGTCCAGATTCCGTGCGGGCGCAATGCGTTCGCATCACGCATTGCACCCGCGGAATTCTCGCTCGTGTGAAGGAGCCTAAGGCTGAGTTCACATCAGCATTCAGCTCCTGCATGCACAACTTTTATCTCCGCTTCAAAAATCTTCCTCTGAGCAGAAACCTAACGGACCCCATTATAGCCTGTCCCATTATAGTCCAGTTATGTGCCGAATCCGCCCTTTCTATTCCAGGAGAACGGAAAGGCTGAACACTGATGTGAACTCAGCCTAAGGGTGCCTTTAGACGACCGTAGTGTTTTGCGGATCCGCAAAACACGGATTGTGACCCTTGTGAGTTCCGCAATTTGCGCACTGCACATGGCCGGCACTGTCATAGAATACGTATATTCTTGTCTGCACTTGCGGACAAGAATAGGACATGTTTTATCTTTTTTTGCGGGTACGCGGAGCGGAACTACAGATGCGGACAGTACATGGTGTGCTGTCTACGTTTTTTGCGGCCCCATTGAAATGAATAGGTCCGCACCTGTTCCGCAGAATTACAGAACAGGTGCGGATCGGTTCATAAGGCCATGTGAATGGGCCCTAAAGACATTACAGCCCTGTTTTTTTTTTTTTTTTTTTTACTATAAATAAAGGTTTTTGGTAATTAAAGTACATTAGAAAAATGTTCCCTATACCTGCACATTAGCTAAAAATAAAGAAATATGACCGTAAAACTTTAAGTTTATTAGACAAAAAGCTGTTTGGAAAAGGTCAAAGATTCCATTGTAGAACACTTCAGAAAATGTGCGCCAAATAAATCTCAATTGTGCCACAAAATCATACATATGTGGACAAAAAATACGCCACCCTCAGAGTGTCGTAGTTTTAAGCCTCTTTGTACGGACAAATCGTCACACATGTTAAATGTGTCCTCAGAAAAGGCGTACCTAAGTGCGCCTAAAGAATTTGTTGTAAAATCAGAAAATGGCGCAGGCTTCGCAAAACACAAGACAGGTGCAACAATGTTAATAAATTGTGTAGACACAAAAAAAAAATGTATCAAGGAGAGAATACAACAAAAAGTGCCGCAGTTTGTCTGTCCTAATGCACATATGACAGGATTCTAGGGCAAAAGTATTGTCCCTCGATGACTTTACCTGTCACTGTGTCACAATAGATAGATAGGGAGCTGTGGCGTAGTAGTAGTAGTAGTAGTGGCAAGGTGACATAGTGTGGAAGCGGCAGCAGCATCAGGAGACCACAGAGTGGCAAGGTGACATAGTGTGGAGGTGGCAGCAGCATCAGGAGACCACACAGTGGCAAGGTGACATATTGTGGAGGTGGCAGCAGCATCAGGAGACCACAGAGTGGCAAGGTGACATAGTGAGGAGATGGCAGCAGAGTCAGGAGACCACAGAGTGACCCGGTGGGGAGGTGGGTGGCAATATGAGTACCAGCTGAAGATGGCGGGTGAAAGAAGGAGCACTTGGCATCAGATGTGTGGCATCAGGTGGGTGGCAGCACCAGAATAGTAGCTGAGGCAGGTAGCCAGAAGAAACCGGTCTCTTTTGTCAAAGTGTTGGTGGGGCACCATGGATGATCTAGTCTGATGCATCAGGCATTGGTGGGCGGAAATCCTGGCTGATCCACGCCTGATTCATCTTGACAAAGGTCGGTCTCTCCACATTTTGAGTGTTCTTCTTAGGGTAACTATGGCCCCCGCCGCACTAAACACCCACTCTGATGCCGCACTACTGGCCGGGCAGGACAGCTTTTTCAGGGCAAATTGTGTTTTGCGGCCTCAAATCCAGTTTGGCTGCCCAGTAGTCCAGCGGATCTTCAATGTGGGATGGCAGCGTACTGTCCGAGTATGCCACCAGCTGCTGGTTCAGGTCCTGCTCCAGGTCTAGCTGCTACTGCTGGTGGTGAATAGTTTCTTCACTATGCGGGTGAAGAAAGCTGCTCATCAGTGACTCTAGACTCAAGTTGCTGCTAATGGAGCTAAAACTGCTACTACCCCTCACCCTGCCACAGCAGCCATGGCATAGGAATGTGAGCGCAGAGGCCCCCCACCCCCCCGGTCAGACCTGCCCAGGCAAGCAAGGTGCAGAACAGCGTGACACCGCTGTGCCCTGCACATGTGGTATGCTGGAGGGGCACTGTAAATTGTCCCTGAAGTGGAGGCTGAGGACACGGTGGAGGATGAGGAGGCAGAGGCGGACATTGTCGCAGGACCAACGGCGTGAGAACGTAGACGCGGAAGCGCCGTCACCTGGCCAAGTTGCTGGTGTGGCTGGGCAGGAACCACATTTACCCAGTGGGTTATAAAGGACATGTATTGTCCTTGACCATAGTTACAGCAACCAACTAATTTTCCCAAAAAAGGCTGTATCACAAACAAATATCACCACTAAATGGCTAATCGACGTAATTCGGTTCATACAGAAGAAAGTCTACAAGTACCCATCAATTTTCCCTTAATCTTTTTTCTATTAATACACCCCAAAAAATAAATATAGCAATCACAATTCACCGCAGAACGGCTAATATGACTAACGTATCTATTATATTAGTACACCCTTTAAATGGCTGTAGTACAAAGGAACTTCACCGCTGAATGGCAAATATTTTTTTTTTGCCACTAATACACACCAAAAAGGGCTGTATTTTCTCATTTCACCACACAACGGCTAATAAGCCTTTTTTTCCCACTAATACAAGCCAAAAAATGCTTTAGAACATAGAACTGCACTGCACAAAGGCAAATAAGACGTAGAAGTGTTTCCTTGTAATAAACCCTATTAATGGCTGTATCACACTGCACTTGCACCCTAATAGCAAGAACGGTTTGCTGGAATTACAGAGCTGTGTAATGGCAATTTGGGTCCCCACTCAGTGCAGCAAGGTGTAATAGGATTGTTCCTATTACCCAGGCTGTAACCTCCCCTACTGAACCCTGTTCAACATAAATGCTGTGGAATGATGCCTCCCTATCCTTTCCCTACACCTTGAGTAATCTTTCCCTGAACTTGTAAATTGTTTTTTTTAGCACAATGAGGTTTTTTCTAGCACTATCCCTAGCGCCTGCTGACGTCACTCCCTGCACTAAGTACACTGGAAAATGTCAGAATCCAAGATGACTGAGGCTATTTATAGGGCTGTGACATCACAGGGCTGGCTGCTGATTGGCTGCATGCATGGCATTATGGGTGATGCGGGATCACCCATAATGCCGTGCATGCAGCCAATCAGCAGCCAGCGTGCCCTGTGATGTCACAGCCCTATAAATAGCCTCAGCCATCTTGGATTCTGACATTTTCCAGTGTACTTAGTGCAGGGAGTGACGTCAGCAGGCGCTAGGGATAGTGCTAGAAAAAACGTAACCGAAACTAAACTTCCCAGAGTTCCTTGCTCCATGTCCTCACACGTGCATCAGCCATTTTAGAAAAAAATACGATTTATTACCTCGCTCATCTCTAGCAGCATTACATTGTGGCGATGATAGTAGTAGTATTAAAAGGGAAGTTTAGTAGCAGCAGGATATCAGGTAGTGATAGCGGTAGTAGTAGTAACAGTGAAGTATTTGTAGCAGCAGGATATCAGGTAGTGATAGCGGTAGTAGTAGTAACAGAGAAGTATTAATTAGTAGCAGCAGGATATCAGGTAGTGATAGCGGTAGTAGTAGTAACAGAGAAGTATTAATTAGTAGCAGCAGGATATCAGGTAGTGATAGCGGTAGTAGTAGTAACCGTGAAGTATTAGTAGCAGCAGGATATCAGGTAGTGATAGCGGTAGTAGTAGTAACAGAGAAGTATTAGTAGCAGCAGGATATCAGGTAGTGATAGCGGTAGTAGTAGTAACAGAGAAGTATTAATTAGTAGCAGCAGGATATCAAGTAGTGATAGTGGTAGTAGTAGTAACAGTGAAGTATTAGTATTATTCATGCAGTGCAGGTAATATGTGGCGGTATATGAATACCTGTGTTTCTGTCTCCAGAGGCACTTACAGTACCTTCCGTTACAATCGAGTATAGTAGTAATGTCTACTGAGGACCTGTAATCTGCAAGACAAAGGTCATCACGTGCTGTAAGTACAGGAATAATTGACCGATGTCCTCTGATGCTCTCTTACAGTTTGTCAGGCCTCGTGCACACTGCCGTGTCTGATATTTATACCGCAGAAATGAATCTTTGAAAATCAGAACAGGTTCATTGTACATTCTGGTTTTTTTTTCTCATTCCCAACAGGCAGTTCTTATCAGCAAAATGGACAAGACTAGCCTCGGATCAGCCAGATGGATCTGTTTAAAAAGCAGATGTGTGAATAGCTCTATTGCCTAATCTAGGTCAGTGTCCTGTCTGGTTTAACCGTTTATTGCATAGTGCTGTACATGTACGGCATTATGTGCAGAGAATTGAATGGAGATCTCTATTATGGTGAATGGGACAAGGGATAAAAAGATCACATGTTCTAGCCCGCTAAGGGGGCTAAAAGTTATTAAGAAAAAGGTTTTAAAAAATGTAAATCAAAAACACAAAAATATTAAAAGTTCGATCACCTGTTTTGAGAGGCAGTAGCACAGCTGTGAGCACCAGTGCCTTTTCGTGGCTTACCAAGCACAGCGCCGTACATTGTATAGCCAGTGTAACAGGCAGTGTTTTCCTAAGAAAAACGAAAAAGGCGCACCATAGGGTTATAACGTCAGGCAAGTAATATGTTGTTATAGTAATTTCCCTTACCCCGCGCTCCCAAGCACGTGTATCAGCTCTTTTGTGTAAGGAAAGGCCGCACTATCCCAGTAATGCTTTAAGATGTTTCATGGTTGAGATCTGTAGAGAGACTGCCCTCTCAGACCCTTTCTTTATTTACATAGACCAAGGGATAACAATAGGAAGTGGGCGGGCCCAACACCTGACCACTCCCTTCAGGTACAGTACAGACATACAGGAAGTGATGACACACACACCCACAGAAAGAATACCACAACATGTCTGTCAGTCACCACTAGGGGGAGTCTTGTCCAGCACCGATCAGTGATCAATGCTCAACAAGACTCACCAGGATTCTTATGTGGGCCTACTTATAGGAACAGCGTCACCATCTCCAGCGGTTGATCAGGCACACTGGAAATAACGAATGCACGTTCCTTTCCGTATATTGTTCTCTTAATAAATGCATACACGCCAAGCCAATAAATCCGCCCTTTGGGCGGGGGCCCCAGCCGGCATCCATCCATTCGCCAAGAAAACACTGCTTGCTGCGTCTCTATATCCGCAGCAAGATATCCACTTCCAGTGGTTTACACACTGAGAGACACGATGACAATATTAGAAAACACATCATAATAATTTCCACAACAATGTTGATGACTCCGAAATGAAGGCTTACCTTGTCAGGTTGTGCAAATGGTAGGCACAACACTAATGTAGGCTTAGTCAGGGGTAGTGAAACCCAAAAGGTCGGATGGTCATGCAGCCACGGGTATAAACGCTTCCACGGATGCCTGGAGTCCCTGAGGAGGTAAATTATTCCAAAGGATAAAGAGATAATCCCACGGCGTAAAAGACCAGCCTTTGTTGTCAAACAGGAACTTTTTTTATTGTTATAGCAGGTGGTACAACGCATTTCGGGGTAGAAGGAACCCCTTCATCAGGTACAGATTGCTTATAGTTAAAAGAACACTATACACATGTTTAAATATACAAAAAAAACGTCAAAACACACAAAATGGAGTGCAGGGGGAGGTGCTGATAGTGCCCACATGTCACTTAAAGAGGACCTTTTCACTGGTCCACAGTTTATTAGTTAAAGCTATGTACATGGGGAGCGGCACCCAGGGATGTCCCTGCACTTACTTGTATCCCTGGGTGCCGCTCCGTTCGTCCGCTGTAGCCCCCGGTACTGGCACTCCTGCTGCTGTAATTTTGCCTGGGGCTGAGACTTCTTCTTCTGCCCTGGGCGTCTCCTTCTCACAGGGCTGGAGCGCTGGCCAATCGCAGCACTCAGCTCATATCCTAAATATGAGCTAAGCGCTGCGATTGGCCAGCGCTCCAGCCCTGGGAGAAGGAGACGCCCAGGGCAGAAGAAGAAGTCTCCGCCCCAGGCAAAAATAGGAGAAGCGCGTGCCCCGGTACCGGGGGATACAGAGGACCCAGGGATACAAGTAAGTGCAGGGACATCCCTGGGTGCCGCTCCCCATGTACATAGCTTTACCCAATAAACTGTGGACCAGTGAAAGGTCCTTTTTAAACCCCTCAATGACCGGGCCATTTTGGACCTTCGTGACTAGGCTTATTTTTTTAAATCTGACATGTGTCACTTTATGTGGTAATAACTTTGGAACGCTTTTATTTATCCAGGCCATTCAGAGATTGTTTTCTTGTGACACATTGTACTTTATCCAAATTCCAAATCAGACAGCTCGCAACCTTCAAATCGATGTCTGCACGGGAAAGGAGCAATCGCCATACGAATGGTAAAAGATAATCCCAGCAGACGTACTTGCTCTCAATGGTATACTTTATTCCACACACAACGGTTGACAGGACGTTTCAGCTAGTTCAGCCTTCCTCAACTGCACAATGTGAACTGACACTTTCTCACATTTTATAGGCATAAATCACAATCACCTGGTCATGACATCATCAATCAATTAGTAACATAGGAAGAGACATCTCTATATAATGGCAGAGAAAACCTCACATCCTGATTCGTGTCTTCCAGACTAAGTTGGTGGCGCTGCAGTCTGCATGAAATAATAATAAATAAATATACAGAATCTAAATAAAATTAAAAGCACATGACCTCATAGTCTCTATTTAACCCTTTTGGGTATAACGTATCCAGGGTATGAATCCAAAAGGCCTCCCTGCGCAGTAACAGTTTCTTTAAATCACCCCCCTCCTTGGTTGACACACCTGCTCTATGACCTGATATTTCAATTGTGCGATTGAATGGTTGTGTTTATGGAAGTGAGAAGGAATTGGTAACAGCAAATTTTGTTTGCGTATTGTAGATTTGTGCTTACGTATACGATCTTTCACCATTTGAATTGTCTCCCCCACATATAGCAAGCCGCATGGGCACTTAATAAGATAAATTAATTTTTTGTTGCAAGTATAATAGCCTCTAGTCTTATAGGCCTTCCCAGTGCGTGGGTGATAGAAATATTGTCCCTTCTGGACATTGCTACACCGCATGCAGTGGACGGCGATGGGAGCGAATGTGGCCCTGCCCTACGCAAATATCTATATGTCGTCTTTTGAAAAGCACCATGTCTATACACATGAATACTTTCAAAGATTTGCTATGGTATGGAAGAGATATATTGACGACATTTTTTGTGTATGGGCGGGGCCACTCAAGCCCCTCTTCTTCTTTCTGGAACACCTAAATAATGTCTGGGATGATCTAAAATTCACTATGACATGTGATTGCCATACTGTCAGCTTTTTGGATGTACAAATATCCAAACAGGAAGATGGGCGTTTGGCCACAGATTTGTATCCCAAAGAAACAGATAGAAATAGCGAACTGCATTACCAGAGTGCACATCCACTTCCCCTGAAAAAGGCTATCCCCAAGTCCAAATTTCTGAGGGTCAAAAGGATAGTGTCAACCCCTGAAACGCAAACTTTGAGAATGGAAGAAATGTCTTCCAGGTTCCGGGATAGGGGCTACCCAGAGAGGATACTCAGGGAAGCTAGAAGTCCTAGCGAAGGGGTAACCATAACAAGAAACAGGGAGGCAGATAAACGCATACCATTCATTCATAAATATCACCCATATAACCATCTTTTTGATAATATTGTGCGCAAACACTGGCACATCCTGGGTAAATCTTACACTATGGTGGAGGAGTTTAAAAATCCGCCCCTCATATGCAACAAACGTAGTCCTAATTTGAGAGACCATTTAGTCCATTCAGATATAGGAACTACCATAAATACACGGATTCAGAGAACTTTGGTCAGCCAAAACGGAGGTACATTTCCTTGTCTCCACTGCATGCGGTGTAGCAATGTCCAGAAGGGACAATATTTCTATCACCCACGCACTGGGAAGGCCTATAAGACTAGAGGCTATTATACTTGCGACAAAAAATGTAATTTATCTTATTAAGTGCCCGTGCGGCTTGCTATATGTGGGGAGACAATTCAAATGGTGAAAGATCGTATATGTAAGCACAAATCTACAATACGCAAACAAAATTTGCTGTTACCAATTCCTTCTCACTTCCATAAACACAACCATTCAATCGCACAATTGAAATATCAGGTCATAGAGCAGGTGTGTCAACCAAGGAGGGGGTGATTTAAAGAAACTGTTACTGCGCAGGGAGGCCTTTTGGATTCATACCCTGGATACGTTATACCCAAAAGGGTTAAATAGAGACTATGAGGTCATGTGCTTTTAATTTTATTTAGATTCTGTATATTTATTTATTATTATTTCTTTGCAGACTGCAGCGCCACCAACTTAGTCTGGAAGACACGAATCAGGATGAGAGGTTTTCTCTGCCATTATATAGAGATGTCTCTTCCTATGACCAGGTGGTTGTGATTTATGCCTATAAAATGTGAGAAAGTGTCAGTTCACATTGTGCAGTTGAGGAAGGCTGAACTAGCCAAAACGTCCTGTCAACCGTTGTGTGTGGAATAAAGTATACCATTGAGAGCAAGTACGTCTGCTGGGATTATCTTTTACCACATTGTACTTTATGACAGTGGTAAATAGGAGTCAAAATATTTCACCTTTATACGTAAAAAAAATCCCAAATTTACCAAAAATTTTGAAAAAAATTAGCAATTTTCAAACTTTCAATTTCTCTGCTTTTAAAACAGAAAGTGATACCTCATAAAATATTTATTATTTAACATTCCCCATATGTCTACTTTATGTTGGCATCATTTTGTAAATGACATTTTATTTTTTTAGGACGTTAGAAGGCTTAGAAGTTTAGAAGCAATTCTTAAAATTTTTAAGAAAATTTTCAAAACCCACTTTTTAAGGACCAGTTCAGTTCTGAAGTCACTTTGTGGGGCTCCCATAGTGGAAACCCCCCATAAATGACCCCATTTTAGAAACTGCACCCCTGGAGATGGTGATAAAATTTCTAAATTTTACTTTTTTTGGCAGATTTTCCATTTTAATCCATTTTTTTCTTTAATGCATTGAGGGTTAACAGTAGAGATGAGCGAACTTTAAAAAAAAGTTCAGCGTTCGGGTTGTGGTTATCGCTGCATCCCGTTATGGATTCCACTACCGCCGCATATGGAATCCATAAGGGGCGGCTTCCACGAACCCGAACTGTTGAACAGCCGAGGACCTGGGTGACGTCACGTCATGTGATCAGTGCAGGGGCATGGCTCAGCACGGTATCATCCCATGCTGAGCCACGCCCCTGCACTGATCACATGACGGTGACGTCACCCCAGGTCCTTCAGGTGTTCAACAGTTCGGGTTCGTGGAAGCCGCCCCTTATGGATTCCATATGCGGCGGTAGTGGAATCCATAACGGGATGCGGCGATAACCACAACCCGAACGCCAAACTTTTTGTTTAAAGTTCGCTCATCTCTAGTTAACAGCCAAACAAAACTCAATATTTATTGCCCTGATTCTGCAGTTTACAGAAACACTCCACATGTAGACGTAAACTGATGTATGGTCACACGGCAGGGGGCAGAAGAAAAGAAGCGCCATATGGTTTTTGGAAGGCAGATTTTGCTGGACTGTTTTTACACACCATGTCCCATTTGAAGCCCCCCTGATGCACCCTACAGTAGAAACAATCAAAAAGTGACCACATTTTGGAAACTATGGGAAAAGGTGACAGTTTTATTGGTACTATTTTGGGGTACATATGATTTTTAATCGCTGTATATTATGTTTTTTGCAACCAAAGATTGGATGTTTTTACAACGTTCATCTGACAGGTTAGGTCATGTGCTGTTTTTTAGAGCAGGTTATTACGGACGCGGCAATACAAAATATGTCTACTTTCTTTGTTTGTTTCAGTTTTACATACAGTAAAAAAATTATGTTTTTGTGTCTCCATTTTCTGAACGCCATATATATTTTTTTATTTTTCTGCTGATCAACTTGTGCAGGGGCTCGTTTTTTGCAAAAAGAGTTGATGTTATTATTGGTACCATTTTTAGACACATATGATTTTTTGATCATTTATTATTACACTTTTTGGGGCAAGGTTGCCGAAAAATTGGTAATTTTGGCACAGTTTTTATTTATTTATGTTTATGGCGTTCACCTGAGGGGTTAGGTCATGTTAAAGTTTTATAGAGCAGATTGTTATGGACGTGGCAATACCTAATATGTGTTTTTCTTATTTATTTAAGTTTTACACAATAATAGCGTTTTTGAAACAAAAAAATAATGTTTTAGTGTCTCCATAGTCTGAGAACCATAGATTTTTTATTTTTTGGTCAATTGTCTTAGGTAGGGTCTAATTTTTAGCGGAATAAGGTGACTCATGTCTCATTCTTTGGGGGATGAGGTGATGGTTTGATTGGTACTATTTTGAGGGGTATATGCCCTTTTGATCGTTTGGGGTTTCACTTTTTGTGATGGTAGGTGACCAAAAAAATTTCTTTTTGGCACTGTTTTAAATATTTTTTTTTTTACTGTGTTCGCCTAAGGGGTTAGGTAATGTGATAATTTTATAGAGCAGATTCTTACGGACGCGGCGACACCAAACATATTTAGGGTATTTTTTTTCTTAATTTTTAACCAATTATAAATGTGCATACTTTGGAAAAAGTTAGAATTTTTTTTTTACTTTTTTTATTTTTTTACACTTTTTTTTTTTACACTTTCTTTTTTACTCAGACACACTTGGTTCTTGAAGATCCAGTGGGTCTGATGGTCCCACAATACACTATGGTACATTGTATAATGTACTGCAGTGTATTTTTAATTCATAGGAAGCTTGATCAGGCTGCTGCCTATCAGGCTTACATACCATGGCAACTGGATGCTTGCATATGGGGCCCAGTTGCCATGGTAACCATCGGACGCTTCAGAGCGGCGTCTCGTGGTTACAATGGCAACTGATGGGAGTGGGGAAGGAGGGAGCTCCTTTCCTCTGCTACATGTTGGGCTGCCAGAGGAGAGGAGAGCAGAGCAGCGCCAGAAAGGGAGGGGGACAAAATCCTCCCTGTTAACCCCTTCCATACAGCAGTCCCTACGGACCGCAGCATTGAAGGGGTTAAACGACCGACATACACTGATGTCGGCCATTACAGTAGATTGTCAGGTGTATGTTACACCTGACAATCCACTAACACAGCTTGGCCATCCTGATGGTGTACATTTAGAGGAGGGGTGGGAGGTAAGGAGGAGGGGGGGGGGTGTCGGGGGTCAAATGTTACCTCCGCTCGGCCATCCTGAAGATCGGGGCACAGAAATACAGCAGCGCGGCCCCGATCTCACATAAACTCAATAATGGGATCGGAGCTGCGCTGCTGAATGCTGCGATTGGTCAGTCAAATCTGACTGACCAATCTCAGTCAAAGGCAGGGACCGCTGTGATTGGTCCTCTGCCGGGTGCCTGGACAGCTCTGCTGTCCGTGACACCCGTTTAGATGCTGGTGTCACCACAAGTGTACTTGCGGTGACACTTTCATCTCAGGACGTACTGTGCATCTCAAGATGCGGTAACTAACACCACATCATGACGTACACAGTACGTCATTAACGGGTTAATATACAAGAAGCAAAACACATTAAAAAGTACGTTTATAATGAGTAATCATATGAGGTGTAGGGGGGAGAGTGTGAAAATGTAAATATAAATAAATTATATAAGGATTGGAGCGATGGTCGGCTGGGGGAACGGTGCCGAGAACATTTGCACATATTGTGATCATGTGATAAAACAGCAGTCACGTGATCGCATGTTGCCCCAGTAACCGGACACTGCAGGGCCAGCCCATTTAGAATGTATGGGTGGAAGGGAGGGAGCGTCACGCGCTCAGCGCTTTGGCAACGGGACGCCAGGAAAGTAGTATGGGCGGAAAGGAGGCAAGGGCTGGAAAATGTTAGGTGTGGAGGGGGGATTTGATAAAAGAGGGGTAAAAACTATTAGATGGCAAAGTGTGATATGATGATAACTGTGAAAGAATGTAAAAAAATAAAATCAAAATATATGAATGAATGTAAATAAAAAATATAAAATGAAGGTGATGAAAGTATAAATTTAGGGGTAAATTGAGGGGAGGGAACCAAATCAATGGATAAAATAACATAATGTAGACCTAAAAAGATTGATAAAAATTAATGGGTGATTAAATAAATAATTGATTAATTAAATAAATAATTTGGTCGCCAATTATATGAAATGAATATAAACAAAGTAAAAGTCAAAATAGAATAGCCAGAAAAAATCAAGATAAAATTAATGGTAATGGACTTTTGATAGATTCGAGTTATTTGATCATATTACACTACCTGAGGACGTAAGGGTATATATGTGTGTACTAGTACCAAGGAAATTGTATGATATATCGTATAGATTAAAGTTAGAGGAGATCAATATGGATGTAAAAGCCAAACGGATTTATCTTAGGGACAGCCTAACGGTTGCTGATTGGGTTACGTTGATAGGTGTGAGGGTTCTAGTTGGTATCCTAACTCGGGGTTATTGGTGGGTGCCCAGAGAATCAGGGCATGAGTCTAAAGGTTAATCTCAAAAGCCTCATTAAGGCCACGTGGGTTCAAACAGTTCAACTTATAGATCCAAACATTTTGGCCATGATTTATCATACCTTCACTCCAAAATTCTGGCATCAAAAAGTCCCAAAATAGGGCATTTGCGACTTTTCACAGAAATCTCACGCCGTTTTGAACTCAGCGCAGGCGTGGTGAGGGAAAGACGCTCGTCGGCTGCCAGGTTCCTTACCGCACCTGCGCTGAGTTCGTAACGGCGCAAGACTACATCCGAGCACAGGGCTGGCAGACAGACGCAAGCGCTGCTTGGCCCTGTCAATCAAGACCTGGAGGGAGGAGACCAAGGTGGGAGAATGGAGGCTCTAGGAGCAGGAACAACGCCCCCCCTGCTCCTAGAGCCTCATTAGCATATTATAAAAGTTCGATTTTTAGGTTAATGCAGGCACTGAGAAAAGTAAGAATAGGCTAGTTAGGTTTAGCTGACATTAGCACATCGCTAATGTCAGCTAACTTCATAGGGTTAAAACTGGTGACAGAAACCCTTTAAGGTCTGGGCTCTTCTGAATGTGAGATGGGATTTTCCCAACAGAATTTTGTTCAGGACTGGGTCCTGTTTCAGGATAAACCAGTGTTTTGAAAGAACTTCTTTGATTATTTTGTGATTGTTGTTGAACGTAGTAATGAAATTAGTGCTGTGTTGTTCCTCAGGGGCGTCCTCCTTAGTGGTTACATTCCTTTCCTTTGGTAAACAGTCTCGTTGTGTGAGTGTGTTGGCTCTGTTGAAAGCTGCCTGAAATCAGTCCAGGGGGGGGGAAGCCTTTTTGTAAAAACCTGGTGCGGATAATTTCGCTTTGAGTGATGAAATCCTTTTCCTCAGAACAGTTTCGTCTAAGGCCCCTTTCACATCTGCGTTTTTCCTTTCCGTCCTAGAGTTCCGTCTTCGGGGCTCTAGGACGGAAAGATACTAATCAGGATTTCCCTAATGCATTCTGAATGGAGAGCATTCCGTTCAGGATGCATCAGGATGTCTTCCGTTCAGTACGTGAGCGTTTTTTGGACGTTGACAAAACCGCAGCATGCTGCTGATTTGTCTCCGTCCAAAAATCCAGAAAACCCGGCTGCCATGGTAAAGTGTAGTGGGGAGCAGTATACTTACCATCCCTGCGGCTCCCGGGATGCCTCCAGAGTAACGTCAGGGCGCCCCATGCGCATGGGGCGTTCTGACGTCATTCAGGAGCGTCCCGGGAGGCGCACGGACTGTAAGTATACCACTCCCCCGCTCCCCACTACTACTATTCCAACCAGGACTTTAATAGCGTCCTGGCTGCCATAGTAACCTCAAAGCATTTCGAAGACTGATCAGGATCCTGATCAGTCTTCTAATGCTTTCAGGCAACTTGCGTTCTGACGGATCCGGCGGGACGGAAGTGCCTGCCGGATCCTCAGAACGCAAGTGTGAAAGAGGCCTAACTCACTTAAATTGACTGAAAGGAATGTTAATTTTCCACTTCTTGTAATGGCCATTGGAAAAATCCAAATAACTGTTACAGTCCACTTTTTTTTTTAAGGTACAAGTGGTAATTCTTCCGCTCACGGTTTTTAATTCCAGGTCAAGATATTCGGCAGTAACAGCATTATGGGTTCCTGACAGCGTTATGCCTCAGTCGTTGTTATTGAGGTATTTTGTGAACTCATCAATGGACGTGGTGTTGCCATCACATATAAAAATGTAATCGTCTATATATCGATGGTAAAATACTAATTCTTGGTCCAGTACTAAGAGTTGAAGATGTAAGTGTCTTCAAATGCCCCCATGAACAGATTAGCAAAGCGCGTCCCCATGGCGGTACCTATGATCTGTAGGTACAGTGAGTCTTCAAACTTGAAGACTTTATGAGTAAGGATGAAATGAATACACCTGAGAACGAAGGACCTCTGTTCCTCTGGCATGGTCTTATCACTGTCAAGAAAACGTTTAGTGCAGTTGCTGGATATTTGAATCGAGAGCCGTTACGTCCAGGGTTAACCATTGGTATGTATCTTTCCAAAGGGTGTTCTTTACTAACCGTATTAGGGTTGTTGAATCTTTCACATATGATGGGAGTTGCACCACATGTTTCTGAAGGAAGATGTCAACATAATGGGATAAATTACAGGTCAGAGATGATATTCCGGATATGATTGGGCGACCTGGTAGATTAGTGGTATCTTTATGGATTTTTGGTAGATGATAAAAGAGAGCATTGACTGGATCGGAGATGAGAATGTATACCTGTTCCTTCAGGTTGAGGATATGGGATGCTGAAGCAATTAATATCTTGAGAGCTGACTTATGTTCTGCCGTAGGGTGTTCCTCTAATACCTGGTAATACTCGATGTCGGATAAAATGCGAAGTGCCTCTTTAATATAGTCGCCCCTATCTTGTAATACAACTCTACCTCCTTTATCAGCGTTCCTAATAATTAGGTCCGTATTCTCTTGTAGTTTTTTTTATTTCTGATCTCTCTTTGGCACTGAGGTTTTTAATGAGCGCTGGTTTTTGATGGATGGTACAGAATTCCTCCACCACCAGATCATAGAAGGTCTCTATAAAATTGCCCCTATGATGCAGAGGATAGAAGTGAGAACATGGTTTCAGATCAGTGGCAAAATATTGCATCGCGGGGACAGAAGTGACCTCATCGGTTATTTTGCTGCTATTCTTCTTGCTGGTATTGCCTTGTAGGCAGAAATGCCTTTTTAGGCTTAATTTTCTGATAAAATCATGCAGATCCAAGAAGAGATCAAACCCCTGTAACTTAGAGGAGCGGCAAAAAGAGAGAGCGCCTCCGATAAGACTGTAATCTCATCATGATATGGGATGAAAGGTTGAATATTTTGATTTCCTTGTCCTGTAGATTTCGTGGTTTTATATTTTTCGCTTTATTCTTGCCCCCTCTGCAACCTCTTCAGAGTTTTTTCTTTTTGTGGGTCTGGATTTCAGGGGGTGAAAGTAATTTGTGATAAACACTGTTCCGGGACTTTTCAGTACTGGATACGACATTAACGGGTTTAAAATGGGAGGTAGGGATAAAAGAAGAAGACGGTCCATTTTTGATAGGTAACGTGATGTTGGAACTATAGTCCAGACCTGGATTGGGGTATAGGGTGTGTTCTTTGTGTATGGAAGCTGGCCAATTGAAGAATTTTTTTTTTTCCACAAAGCATAACAGGATAATATCAATTCACAATTTGCTACCCATTTTTTCCTGAATACAGTAATACCCCATTTGTGGTCGTAAACTGCTGTTTGGGGATACACCAGGGTTCAGAACGGAAGTTGCGACATCTGGATTTTCCAAAATTGAATTTGCTGAAATGGTTTTTAAACGTTTTTGGAGTTTCAGAGTTTAATTATTTTGTGGGACAAGCTGTAGTTTTCACTGGCACAATTTTGGGGTACATTTGGCTTTCTGATTACTTTTTATGAGATGCGATCTCAAAAAAGCTGTTTAGCGTAAATTTTCTTACGCCGTTTACTTGATGGGGTAGGTGATTTGATATTTTTATAGATCCAGTAGTTACTGATGCAGCGATACCAAATATGTCTATTTTTTTATAAGTTTTACACAGTAAGAGCATTTTTTGAAAAAAAAATCATGTTTTTTGTGTTTCCATTTTCTTAGAGCCATATTTCTTTTTATTTTTCTGGCTATGGTTTTGTGTGAGGGCTCATTTTTTGCAGTATGAGGTGGCATTTTTATTGCTACCATTTTGGAGCACATACACTACTCATAAAAAGTTAGGGATATTTGGCTTCCAGGTCAAATTTATGGAAAACGTAAAAAGTTCCCGTAAAAAAAAGTAGGGCATTTAAGTAGAAGCAGCAATGGCGATTTCCTCTACCCAAACAATTTATTGAAACAAAAGCCAACACCAGTGGTGGGTATACCCCCACACAAAAATGTCAGCATCCTCAAACTGCGTCCCTCCAGCTGTTGCAAAACTACAACTCCCAGCATGCCCGAACAGCCTACAGGTATCAGCCTACAGCAGGGCATTGTAGGAGTTGTAGTTTTACAACAGCTGAAGGGCTGCGGTTTGAGGATGCCTGAATTACAGCTTGACATTGATGTCTCATGGTGTTCACAAGTTGACTTACTGTCTGCTGAGTCATAGCATCCCACTCTTCTTGAAGGATGACCCTCAAGTGATTGAGGTTCTGGCATACAGAGTTATGAGAATCTGCACGGCTACTCAGCTGATCCCATAGGTTTTCAATGGGATTCAGGTTTGGAGAAAGTGCAGGCCACTCCATTTGAGGTCCCCCATTCTCCAGCAGCCATTCCTTAATGATGTGACCTCGATGAGCTGGTGCATTGTCCTCCATGGAGATGAAATTAGTCCTGTGTTGTTAATCCAGTCATTGTGACTCTGCATGAATGATGTTATTCAAGTAGTCTGAGCTTGTCACTGTACCATTCACACACTGTAGGGCAGTTCTGTACTGACTAGACACCTGCCCACACTGTAACACCACCACCAAAGGCCCGTCTGGTGACAACAGTAGCTGATACATAGCGCTCTCCTTAACGTCTCCAACATCGTTGGCGGCCATCATTTCTGCTCGGCGTGAATCAACTTTCATCAGTGAACAGCACTGAGGTCCACTGGTCCCTCGTCCAGAGTAGATCCTCCCTGGCCTATGCAAGATGATGACATCCGTGGTCAGGTACCCTTGCAGGTAGTCTAGCACACAGACCATGCTGATGTAAACGGTTTTAAGTGGTCTGACATGATACTTGGGTGCATCTGACCTCCATTACATGTGCCTGGAGTTGTGGGGAATTCATCATCTGGTTCCGCAGGTCATTGTTCACAATGAAGGGATCATATGTGTGAGATGTGGCCAAAGGATGTCCACTTCTATCCCTTTCTGTGACTTTTCCAATCTCTCTGTGTCTCTGTTGCAATCTGCTGATGACACTGTGACACTCTAATCTCAGTGGCCACTTCCGTCAGAGAACATCCTGCTTGAAGCCTCGCAATAGCGAGGTACTTTTAATCAATTGTTAAGCGTCGCCTTGGTCTCTTGATGTTAAAATGTGAACAACATGATGAGGAGGACTGTTTTAATACCAATTCTAATTGAACCAGGAAAATTATTGGGCGATTCATGGATCAAACCCATGTTGTGAATTTTGCCGTTAAACTCCTTGTCAGAGAACAGCAAGTTGTGCAAAAAGTCCTGAAACATTGAACAGTTGGACATGTGCATTCAAAAGTTTAGAGAAGGTCACATTAGGTTCACCTGTAAAGGTTAGAGTGCATTTAAGGTTCACCCTGAAATTTCACAAGCCAAATATCCTAAACTTTTTGCGAGTAATGTATATATATCATATTAATTGCCGATTCTAACAAAATATTAAATACGGATAGTTAACCGCTTGCCGACCGCCGAACGCACGGATGCGTCCAGGCGGCGGCAAGTTTGTTCCTCCTGGACGCATCCGTGCGTCATCTCGCGAGAGCCGAGATCTGCTGTGAACGCGCGCGCGCGTTCACAGCAGAGCGCGGCTCTGCAGTTGTACTACAGCCTGCCAGCGATGATCAATCGCTGGCAGGCTGTAAATGTAAAATAAATGAGATCAAAGTGGTATATCAGACGCTGTGTTGCTAACAGCGTCTGATATACCTAATACCTGGTCCTCTGGTGGTCCCATTTACTGTGATCGACCACCAGAGGACCAGGTAACAATGTAAAGTTGCACCAAACACTACACTAACCCCACCCCCACCCCCTCACTTTATAACCACTATTAACCCCTTGTTAACCCTGATCACCCCATATAGACTCCTGATCACCCCCTGTCACTGATCACCCCCCCTGTAAGGCTCTATTCACATGGCCATATGTGTTTTGCGGTTCCGCGGATCCACAGATCCGTGCCACGTATACGCGGCGCGGATCCGCAAAACACGGACACCGTCAATGTGCTTTCCGCATTTTGCAGATCCGCACATTGCCAGAACTATATAGAAAATGCTTTTCTTGTCCGCAGTGCGGACAAGAAAAGGGCATGTTCTATATTTTTGCGGAACGGAAATGCAGACCCGTAAGTGCGGATCCGCAATTCCGGATCCGAGCGGGACAAAGTCTGTCCCCATAGAAATGAATGGGTCCGCAATTCCGTTCCGCAAACAGAATTTCGGATGTGTGAATGGGGCATAAGGGTCCCTTATCACCGCCAGTTAGTTAGCTACTTGTTAGGTAGCTAGCGCCCAACCCACCGCACCGCAGTCACTGATTTTGGCAGAGATTTTTTCATCCACATTGATCGATGCGAATGAAAAAATCTGTGCCGTTCATTTGTATTTTTTTTTCAGCCCAGAGGCTGAACGGAAAAAAAAAATCTCATTACCCGTATGCTCAATATACGGAGAATCGCAGAAACTCCTAATGCTGGCCATACGTGTAATGATTGGAGACCCTCAAATGCCAGGGCAGTATAAATACCCCACATGTGACCCCATTTTAGAAAGAAGACACCCCAAGGTATTCCGTGAGGGGTATGGGGAGTTCATGTAAAATTTTATTTTTGTCACAAGTTAGTGGAATATGAGACTTTGTAAAAAAAAAAAAAAAATCAATTTCCGCTAACTTGTGCCAAAATTATTTTTTTCTGTGAACTCGCCATACCCCTCACGGAATACCTTGGGGTGTCTTCTTTCCACAATGGGGTCACTTGTGGGGTATTTATACTGCCCTGGCATTTTAGGGGTCCTAAAGCGTGAGAATCCAAATGCGTAAAAATGCCCTGTGAAATCCTAAAGGTACTCATGGGAATTAGGGCCCCTTTGCGCATCTTGGCTGCAAAAAGTGGCACACATGTGGTATCGCCGTACTCAGGAGAAGTAGGGCAATGTGTTTTGGGGTGTATTTTTACATATACCCATGCTGGGTGAGAGAAATATCTCTGTAAATGACAACTTTTAAATTTTTTATACAAAGTTGTCAATTTACAGCGATATTTCTCACACAAAGTATGGGTATATGTAAAATACACCCAAAACACATTGCCCTACTTCTTCTAAATACGGCGATACCACATGAGTGACACTTTTTGCAGCCTAGATGCGCAAAGGGGCCCAAATTCCAACGAGTACCTTTAGCTTTACATGGCTGCTCACAATTTAGCCCCGCCCAAAATGCCAGAACAGTACAAACACCCCACATGTGACCCCATTTTGGAAAGAAGACACCCCAAGGTATTCGCTGAGGGGCATAGTGAGTCCATGAAAATTTAACTTTTTGTCAAAAGTTAGCAGAAAGGGAGACTTTTGAGAAAAACAATAAAAATCAATTTCCGCTAACTTGTGCCAAAAAAAAATCTTCTGTGAACTCGCCATGCCCCTCATGGAATACCTTGGGTGTCTTCTTTCCAAAATGGGGTCACATGTGGGGTATTTATACTGCCCTGGCAATTTAGGGGACCTAAAGCGTGAGAAGAAAAATGCATAAAAATGCCCTCCTAAAAGGTACTCATTGGTTTTAGGGCCCCTTTGCACATCTTGGCTGCAAAAGTGCCACACATGTGGTATCGCCGTACTCAGGAGAAGTAGGGCAATGTGTTTTAGGGTGTATTTTTACATATACCCATACTGGAGTGAGAGAAATATCTCTGTAAATTGACAACTTTGTATAAATTTTTTTAAAAAGTTGTCATTTACAGAGATATTTCTCACACCCAGTATGGGTATATGTAAAATACACCCCAAAGCACATTGCCCTACTTCTCCTGAGTACGGCGATACCACATGAGTGACACTTTTGCAGCCAAGATGCTAAAGCAGCCCAAATTCAATGAGTACCTTTAGGATTTCACAGGGCATTTTTACTCATTTTGGATTCTCACGCTTTAGGACCCCTAAAATGCCAGGGCAGTATAAATACCTCACATGTGACCCCATTTTGGAAAGAAGACACCCCAAGGTATTCTGTGAGGGGCATGGCAAGTTCACAGAAATTTATTTTTTGGCACAAGTTAGCGGAAATTGATATTTTTTTTTTTTTTTTTTACAAAGTCTCATATTTCACTAACTTGTGACAAAAAATAAAATTTTACATAAACTCACCATACCCCTCACAGAATACCTTGGGGTATCTTCTTTCTAAAATGGGGTCACATGTGGGGTATTTATACTGTCCTGGCATTTTAGGGGCCCCTAAAGCGTGAGAGAAGTCTGGAATCCAAATGCGTAAAAATGCCCTGTGAAATCCTAAAGGTACTCATTGGATTTGGGCCCTTTGCACTCAGGCTGCAAAAAGTGTCACTCATGTGGTATCGCCGTACTCAGGAGAAGTAGGGCAATGTGTTTTGGGGTGTATTTTTATATATACCCATACTTTGTGTGAGAAATATCGCTGTAATCGACAACTTTTTGAATTTTTTTAAACAAAGTTGTCAGTTTACAGAGATATTTCTCTCACCTAACATGGGTATATGTAAAAATACACCCCAAAACACATTGCCCTACTTCTCCTGAGTACGGCAATACCATGTGTGACACTTTTTGCTGCCTGGGCGCAAAGGAGCCCAAATTCAACGAGTACCTTTAGCTTTACATGGCTGCTCACAATTTAGCCCCGCCCAAAATGCCAGAACAGTAAACACACCCCACAAGTGACCCCATTTCGGAAAGTAGACACCCCAAGGTATTCACTGAGGGGCATAATGAGTCCGTGGAAGATTTCATTTTTTTTGCCAGAAGTTAGCAGAAATGGAAACTTTATTATTTTTATTTTTTCCTCAGAAAGTGTCATTTTCCGCTAACTTGTGAAAAAAAATGAAATGATACATGAACTCACCATGCCCCTCCATGAATACTTTGGGGTGTCTTCTTTTTAAAATGGTGTCATTTGGGGGTATTTATACTATCCTGGCATTCTAGCACCTGAAGAAACATGACAGGCGCTCAGAAAGTCAGAGCTGCTTCAAAATGCCGAAATTCACTTTTTTGCACCATAGTTTGTAAACGCTATAACTTTTACCCAAACCAATAAATATACACTTATTGTATTTTTTTTTCATCAAAGACATGTAGAACAATAAATTTTGCAAAAAATTTATATAGAAATGTAGTTTTTAAAAAAAAAATTACAACAGAAAGTGAAAAATGTCATTTTTTTGCAAAAATTTCGGTAATTTTTGATTAATAGCAAAAAAAGTAAAAACGTCAGCAACAATGAAATACCACCAAATGAAAGCTCTATTAGTGAGGAGAAAAGGAGGTAAAATTCATTTGGGTGGTAAGTTGCATGACGGAGCAATAAACGGGTAAAGTAGTGTAGTGCAGAATTGTAAAAAGTGGCCTGGTCATTAAGGGTGTTTAAGCTAGGGGGCTGAAGTGGTTAATTACCATATCATTCGCCCCATAAGAGGCATTTTGCCCCTGCGCCTTATGGGGCAAATACTAATGAAGCGCTTCCATTATGGATACACTGGATACACCACAAACTAATTATGTGGCGACTGTATTGTGAATTAAAAAAGGGAGTGATTGCTGAGTGTAAATGTTTTAATTCAAGAAAAGTTAGACTAGCACATTCATGGTCACAGGTGCATATTCATAAAGCACGCATACAGAGAACTGATAAAAGCATGGCTGCACAACATTTCACATGCAAACAATATAATTTAGAATGATCCCCATTTCTCAGTTCAAGTGGTATTATACCTACTATAAATAAAAAAATAGAAGCTCTTTGCACACATTTTTGATCAAATGTGTGTCGGGCCCATCTACCAGGCGTCAAGGTGACTTCCGCAGATGGGTACCTAACACTAACGGAACTGCCTGTCTTGGACTTCTCTAAGCCTACAATATTCAGGGCGGTGTAGGAACCAGCTACATTTATACTCTGCTGAGAAGCCCCAGGTAGATAGGCGTTGCTTAGTCTAAAAGAGGTGCTACCCTCAATATATACTACAAGAAAATTTACACCAGCACATTCATGGTCACAGGTGCATATCCATACAGCAAGCATACAGAGAACTAATAAAAGCATGGCTGCACAACATTTCACATGCAAATAATAGAACTGAGAAATGGGGATCATTCTAAATTAAAGTGGTATTATACCTACTATAAATATAAAAATAGAATCTCTTTGTGCACATTTCTGATCAAACGTGAGTCGTGTGTTTTAAGAGAGATTAAGATAAGCTGAAGCTATACTGTGAGACTCTTACAAGATTAAGTAAAGACAACCCCAGGTTTTGGAACTGGCTTGGAAGCCCCTAACTAGACCATAGAGCCTTACACTAGCAACGTAGAAGGAAGTGACGGTGTACATACTGTAGCCGCCCAATCTGACTGAAGTCAGAATCCCTGCAATTTCTAGTTGATACCCATGTGAGGCCTCATGGATCAGTGATTGTGTGTATTTGAAACAGATGAATGAACCAAGAAGCCTTACCTGGTAGCTATTGTCGACAGTGTAAAATTTCCCTGATATTACAATTAGAGATGAGAGAAAAATTCAATTCAGACAGTTCACTGTGCGCCTTCACTCTGTGCGCAGCCCTACATAGCCGACAGCCAAGGACCAGGAAGTGGCGAGTACAGATCTTTCACCGCTTTACAGGCCTCCAGTACTAATGAGCGCTTCCATAATGGAAGCGCTTAATTAGTATTCGCCCCATAAGACGCAGGGGCAAAATGCGTCTTATGGGGCGCAAAATACAGTAATTAAATATCCGTATTTAATATTTTGTTAAAATCGGCAATTAATATGATATATATACATTACTCACAAAAAGTTTGGGATATTTGGCTTGTTGGTGAAATTTCAGGATGAACCTAAAATGCACTTTAACCTTTACAGGTGAGCTTCATGTGACCTTCTCTAAACTTTTGAATGCAGATGTCCAACGGTTCAATGTTTCATTACATGCACAGTACTTTGCACAACTTGCTGTTCTCTAACAAGGAGCTTCACGGCAAAATTCACATGTTTGATCCATTAGTCGCCCAATAAATTTCCTGGTTCAATTAGAATTGGTATTTAAACAGTCCTCCTCATCATGCTGTTCACATTCTGACATCATGAGACCAAGATAACACCTAACAATTGATCAACAGTACCTCGCCATTGCGAGACTTTAAGCAGGATGTTCTCAGACGGAAGTGGCCACTTAGCTTAGAGTGTCGAAGAGTGTCATCAGCGGGTTGTATTAGATATACAGAGAGACTGGAAGAGTCACAGAAAGGCAGAGAAGTGGGTGTCCTTTGGCCACATCCCACACGATGACCACTTCATTGTGAACAATGCTCTGCGGAACTGAAAGATGAATGCCACACAACTCCAGGCACATTTAAGAGAGGTAAGAGACACCCAAGTGTCACGTCAGACCATTCAAAACCATTTACATTAAGGTGGTCTCTGGGCTAGCTGACCTGCAAGGGTACCTGACCACACCACCAATCACAAGCGTCACTGTCTTACATGGGCCATGGACCATCTATGCTGGATGAGGGACCAGTGGGCCTCAGTGCTGTTCACTGATGAAAGTTGATTCACGTTGAGCAGAAATGATGGCTGCCAAAGATGTTCGAGACGCCAAGGAGAGTACTATGCATCAGCCACTGTTTTCACCAGACGAGCCTTTGGTGGTGGCGCTACAGTGTGGGCAGGTATGTCTAGTCAATATAGAACTGCCCTACAGTGTGTGAATGGTACAGAGACAAGCCCAGACTACATAAATAACATCATTAATCCAGTCATTGTGCCTCTGCATGAACAACACAGGCCTTATTTCATCTTCATGGAGGACAATGTGCCAGCTCATCGAGGTCGCATCATTGGGAAATGTCTGCTGGAGACTGAGGTACCTCAAATGGAGTAGCCTGCACTTTCTCCAGACCTGAATCCCATTGAAAACCTATGGGATCAGCTGAGTTGCTGTGTAGAGACTCGTAACTCTGTACCCCAGAACCTCAATGACCTGAGGGCCGATCTTTAAGAAGAGTGGGATGCCATGCCTCAGCAGACAAAAAGTCTACTTGTGAATAGCAGGAGACGTCGTTGTCAAGCTGTAATTGATGCTCAAGGCCACATGACAAGTTCTTGAGACACTGACATTTTTGTGGGGGTATACCCAGCACTGGTGTTGGCTTATGTTTCAATAAATTGTTTGAGATGAGAAAATCACCATTGCTTCTTCTACTTAAATGTCCTACTTTCATGATATAATCATCACTCCAGCGGGAACTTTACTTTTTCCATAAATTTCGCCGAAAGCCGAATATTTCTAACTTTTTGTGAGTAGTGTATGTTTCCAATGATCAGCAGAAACCTGTCAGTAACCACAGGTGTTTTCCAAGGCAATCCAAAGGAAGACTCCTTACTTGTAATAAGCTGGGAGTTTCTTGATATTTTCTTATCTGAAATTCACAGATGTGCCTTTACCCTAATCATGTAAGAAAAAAACCTATATAAGCTATGTATTCATGCTATGCTTCAGCTGTTGAGCAACTACTGCTATAATGACTTGTCTCCTTGTAGAAGAAAATAAACAACCTTTTCTCAACATCATGACGGTGAAAAAAAATGTCTATTAATAAAGGACACACTCAGTTTTTCATAGCTACTTTCTGGCCATCTGTATGTTTTTAATGGCCGTTGCATCCGGGCATCTTTTTATAAAGATCCCAACATTTGCAGTGCCCTCAGTATACATAATGTTCCCCACAGTGGCCCCCAGCAGTAGTAATGTCCCCCATGCAGGCCCATAATGCCCCCTATAATGGCCCTCAGCTTTAATCTTTAAAATAAAATAAAAATCTCATCCACTTGCAGAGGCAGTCCCTCCTCTCTTGATTGAAAAGGACCTGCACTCAGTGGGATGACATCACCGCGCCCTGCCAGCATGAGCGCATGGTGGCGTCATCACACTGAGTGCAGGTCCTTTTCAATCAAGAGAAGAGCAACTGCCTCTGCACATACAAGTGGATGAGGTGAGTATTTTTTTTTTGGAACCCCTAAAAGTCTATATTGTCCCTAGCGTACCCATTTTTAATGGCCGTTAGACAGGTGCACTCTTGTCTAAGTGGCTGTTAAAAACAGTCCCATTGATTTCAAAGGGGTCCGTCTGGCCATAAACAGGACAAATCCTATTGACATCTGCTGTTCACTTGATATTTTAAAAAAATGCCCATGAACAGTCCCACAGACTGCAATGGTTCTTAAAACAGCTGTGAACAGCTGTCCCCAACCCCCCGCCCCCCAAAAAAAAACAACGCTCCTCACACAGCCATTTTTGACTTGCATTTGTCGTGTGCATTTAGTCAAATTCATACCTAAATGGGTTCGCAGTTCGTACGCATCAGGCTGAGCCTGATGCGCACAAACTGCTGGCATCGACTTCTTCTAGCGTAGTGTGCATGCGCCGGCACTTCGCTAGAGAAGAAGCATCCAAGCAGTCCGTACGGGCGCATCAGGCTGAGCCTGTGCACACACGCGGCATCTCACAGCAGGAGGAGGGGGGAGGGAGAGGCGGCGCAGAGAAGTAGGAGGCGGTGCAGAACTCTAGGAAGGCGGCGCTGGGCACCCTGCATCCCTGGACCTCCCCTTGGGCACCTTATTTTTATGACTGACAGGTTAGTAAAACCTGTTTTTTGGCAAAACCAAGCTACAGATCGCATTTATAAGCCCACATTAGGAATCATGAAGAGACCCTGAGCATGAGCATATGTTTAGCTCAAAGGGGTGAAAACTGATGACAGAATCTCTTTAACATCACGATTTGTGACCAGTTAGGGCTCATGCACACGGCCATAGTTTTGGTCCGCATCTGATCTGCATTTTTGGGGTTATGTGCGTGCTGTCCACATCTGTGAGACCGTTTCTTGGCCTCGCAAAAAAATAGAATATGTCCTATTCTTGTCCATTTTGCAGACCAGCATAGGTCATTTCTGCAAGAGGAAAAAAAATAAAAAGAAATGACGGCATGCACTTGGTTGGGATCCATGTTTTGCAGATCCGCAATTTGCAGAACACTTACGGCTGTGTGTGAGCCCTTATAGAAACGTCTCCATTTATACAGATTGTGGCCACAATTTAGGGTATGAAACATGCCAGGTATCTCAGCCGCTTTACTGACCCTTACAACTCCGACTCCAGCTCTTGGCACCAGAAAGAAAATTATGTCAAAGGGGAAAACATGTACGAAGATTCAGTGGATTGGAATCAAGTTGTCGTAGGTATGGCCAGCTACAGTTATAGCTGGTCATACCTATAGAACATCGGTAGAGGTGAGCGAAACACTACTGTGCGTCAGTATGACAGGCAGGTCACATACAGTATATGGATGTGCGCATTGGCTTGCGTCACTATTAGGCTCAGTTCACACTTCCCTTATTTGGTCAGTTACGGGTCCAAAACACAGAACCGGGGCAGATCTTTTCATGATACCATATCTAAGAGTAGGATTGGCTCCTGATTTTGGCTCA
Source organism: Bufotes viridis (assembly GCA_033119425.1). NCBI lineage: Eukaryota > Metazoa > Chordata > Amphibia > Anura > Bufonidae > Bufotes > Bufotes viridis. The sequence continues at coordinate 34,000,964 of CM065589.1, forward strand.
CCATACAGTACCGTATTTTTTGCCCTATAAGACGCACCTAGGTTTTAGAGGTGGATAATAAGAAAAAATATTTTCCATTACACCTCAGGTCAGATCAGCAATCAGATCCCCAATGTTAATCAGACCTCAGATCAGACCCCCCAATGCCTCAGATCAACCTCCCAACCTTCAGCCATCTATCAGTCCCCCATGTCAGCCATCATGCCCCCATGTCAGCCATCAGCCCCCGTGTCAGCCATCAGCCCCCCATGTCAGCCATCAGCGCAAATAAAATAAAAAAACTAACTTACCTCTCCTGCTCCTGGACACCGCCACTCCTCACCACCAGCGCTCTCTCTCTTCTTCCTGGTCCTCGGCTGTCAGCTGTGAAGGCTGCGCATAGCGTGAGGTCACATGGTGCGCAGCCCTGCACAGCAGACAGCCGAGGACCAGGAAGCGGTAAGTACAGATCCTTCACCGCTTCCCGGTCCTCCAGTACTAATGAAGCCCTTCCAAAATGGAAGGGCTTCATTAGTATTCGCCCCATAAGATGCAGGGGCATTTTTCCTTTGGGGGGAAAAAATCTGCATCTTATGGGGCAAAAAATACGGTGCTGGAATTAACTGACCAAATAACTGAAGTATGAACTCAGCCTTACAGGTCAATGTTTGCGTCAGGTATAATGTACTTAGGCTACTTTCACACTAGCGTTTTTGCTAGATTCGGCAGGGTTCAGCAAAAACGCTTCCGCTACTGATAGTACAACCATCTGCATCCGTTATTAACGGATCCGGTTGTATTATCTTTAACATAGCCAAGATGGATTCATCATGAACTCCATTGAAAGTCAATGGGGGACGGATCCATTTTCTATTGTGTCAGATTCTGTCAGAGAAAATGGATCCGTCCCCATTGACTTGCATTGGGGGTCATGAAGTTTTGCTCCGCATCCCAGGACGGAAAGCAAACCGCAGCATGCTGCAAACTGCTCTCCGGTATGGGAAGGGAATGGAATGCATTTTGGAGCATTCCGTTCTGTTCAGTTACGTTTTGTCCCCATTCACAATGAATGGAGACAAAACGGAAGCGTTTTTTTACGGTATTGAGACGCTATGACTGATCTTGATACCGGAAAATAGAAACACTAGTGTGAAAGTAGCCTTAACCGTGCCGTGGCCCAAGATTCTATTATACAGCGGTCTCTTTTTACACCGTCTCCTGTTTCAACATGGATTGCTAGAGAGCCTGGTGTGTTACACAATGATTCTACCTAATTGGGAAAGAGAGGTCTCATCTCAGTTGTTGGGATGTGCACATTGGTTGATAGATAAGTTATTGTGTTACCCACTCAAACTCCACTGTAGAGTGAAAGAGCTGTCTCTTTTAACACCGTCTCCTGTTTCTACATAGGTTGCTTGAGAAGCTGATGTGTAACACACTGATGCAAGTAGTGGCCCATTGACAGTGGAGTGGAGTGGGTGTCAGCAAAAGTTTGTGTTGATGTCACTGTTTATTTTTCTCTTCTTCTGATCCGTCAACAAAAAACGGATCCTGTCTTTTGAGCCTTTACACGGTCAGTATTTGGTCAGTAATTGATCAATATTGGTAAGGCCAAAAAAAACTGGAGTGGGCCCAAAACAGAGATGACATGTGAAGGAAGTATTTGCATGTCTTCTGTGTTTTGAACCCACTCCTGCTTTTGGCTTCCAAATCATGAGATAATCCTGATGCAAAACACTGACCGTGGGATAAAGACCTTATGGATACTCCAAAGACAGGGTCCGTTGTGTTTTCAATTTTCAGTTCTTCAGACGGATCAGAAGAACGGCAAAATAAACTGTAATGTTAACAAGGCCAAACAGGGACACTAGTGGCTCCAACACAGAGTGGTGAAGGTGGCAACCGCATAAGGAGTCAACACAGTGGCCCAGTCACAGAGTGGTGAAGGTGGCAACAGCAGTGCCAGTAACAGCAGAAGATGGTAGCAGTAGGAGAAGATGGCAGCAAAGGCATCAGGTGGGTGGCAGCATCAGAATAATATAAGCACGTGGCCAGGAGTAATGGGCCATTTTTTACAATGTTTTAGTGTAGCTGCCAAAATGATCTAGTCTAATGCATCAGGCACTCGTGTGTGGAAATCCTGGCTGATCCATGCCTGATTCATCTTTACAAAGGTCAGTCTCTCAACATGTTGGGTGGAAAGGCGAATTCTCTTTGTGGTAACTATGCCCTCTGCCGCACTAAACACCCGCTCTGATGCCACACTACTGGCCTGTCAGGAAAGCTTGTCCAGGGCAAACTCGGCCAGCTGCGGCCACAAATCACGTCTGGCTGCCCAGTAGTCCAGGGGATCTTGGATCTGGGGTGGCAGGGTGCAGTCCAAGTATGCCACCACCTGCTGGTTCAGATTCTGCTCCATGTCCTGCTGCTAGGTGTTTTTTTCAGTAGGAGGGTAAAAAAAGTGCTCATTAGAGACTCAAGACTTAAGTTGCTGCTGATGGTGCTGGTGCTATTCCTGCCCCCCACTCCCCTCCACAGTTATTGCAATGTAGCGTGAGCGCAGAGGGCCCCCCAGTCAGACCTTCATAAGGATAGGCGATGGCAGATATAGGCAGCGACCAACTGACTACATAGGATGTCTCGATAGTAGTTGAGTTTATCCTCCCTCTCAGCAGGTGGAAAAAAGTCCCCCATTTTGGAACGGTAGGGTCTAACATGGTGGAGCCATTAGTCATGCCTCTGCTAAATGGTCATAATGCGGCTGTCACTATGCAAGCAACTCAGCATGCATCTGGCCATTTACGCAAGGGAAACAGAGGGACTCCCTGCCTCCATCTCCACTACATACTGCCACGGTGTGTCGGGGTCATCTGCCTAGCCTTACTCATTGTCCTTCAGCTCTTCCTGCTTTTTCCCTGTAACTTGTGCAGATAAACCACCTATTTCTGTATACATTGCTTGTGCATGGATGTCCTACTTCTAGTCCTGGTCCTCCTCCTCCCCCAGCTCAGCGCCCACAGGGCTCAGTTAGGTGTGAGAGGAACCACTCCGAGCTGTGCCTACAATGGAGGCTGAGGACAAGGTTGAGGGTGAGGAGGACATTGGCACTGGAATCACAGCTTCAGAATGCAGAGGCAGCATTGCCGTCAACTGGCCAAGTTTCTGGTGTGCCTGGGCAGGAACCACATTTACTCAGTGGGTCGTAAAGGACATATATTGTCCTTGGCCATAGTTACAGCTCCACACGTCAGCGCTGCCATGAACTGTACCAGACACTGACAGGCTCAAGGACTGGCCCACCTTCTGCTCAACATACATGTGCATGGCTGGAACAGCCTTTTTGGAGAAGTAATGATGGCTTGGGATTCTTTACCTTGGCTCAGCACAAGCTATCTGTTCTCTGAAAGGTGCAGAGTCAACCACATGGAAAGGGAGGGACTGCAGCACCAGCAACTTGGCCACGTTCTGCTTCTGCGCTGTTAGATGAGTGCACGTGTACTGTTGTCTTTTTGCAATCACCTTGGTGATCGATTGCTAGTGAAATGAGTGATAAGGAGTAGGAGGAGGAGCATCAGGACCAGTAGACGATGGAAAGGAAACACAGCTCCCTTCTGCTGAGATGGTGGAGCCTTGACTGCTGGAGAAGGGGTGCGGGATGCTAGGAAATGCCTCAGGCTGTACCAATACACTAGCACCACAGTTTTCATAGACCACTTTATAGTGACGCACCATGTTCTGACGCATAGCCGTGGTGCCAACATTGGCAATCTGTCCACGCTGCATCTTCTGCCCACAAATTCTACATACTGCCCTGCTGAATGTACACCGTCAAGTACGGAATTTTACCACCACCACTCCGTGCTGACTGCCTGCCGCTGCCTGTATAAAGCCGTGCCCCGCTAGTTGTTTTCAGACAGGTAGGCTCCTAAGTAGCAGACCATCTACCCTAGGCATGTTTGGCTCCAGACCACACATTGCTGCCACCTTCTCTCCCTCGTTCTTCTACTGCAGAGACGTTTTTGCCACTGTCGGCACCTGCCTGTCAGACATACTGTACTGTAACTGTAAGGATAAAATAGCAGTAGTATTAGACCACTTTTTCACCCCTGTTCTGTCGTCATACATGTTCACACAGTGTACAGTCTGACATTAAACATAAACCATTCCTGTCTTCCAAATAAGAGGACTGTTCTTTGTAGTCTAACTTGTTTATTGGTCAACAGGTTGTACTCTCTGCGCAATGCGCGTGAGTGAGAGATTGTACAAGTGTGCGATAAAACCCTGAAACAAAGGTAGATCTCTTACCAGATATGCTTTTACAAATATGGTAGAGTTTGAGAAGGAGATATGCAGAAGGACAGCTCTGCTGATGTGTCCTGGAGACTGGAGACTTCTCTTTCCCAGGATGCTTTGCACTCCCACAATGCTTTGCACCATCCACGATGCAGCAGTCTTTGTAATAGAAAAAACAAAGTGTAATACAACTTAACACCGCTATATGGTGCTATAACCACACTAATCACTACAGAAATACCAAAACTGAGGCAGACGTGATCTGTAACGATTTTCTAACTCTGCTGGGCAAAACAAACCCAATTAGTGGATCAAGGTGTAATAGAACTGCTTATCTATTAACCATGGGGACACTGTTCTGTTAGTTTCTGCAGTCTCCCTATGCTCTTAGAACAACATGTATTGTTTTTAAAATAAGATGTTCAAACAAGATTGTGCCACAGCGGGAAGAAAACAGTCCACAGAGCAGGCGATAGTAAAGGAGAGAAGGACCCCTTAAAAACACCAGTTATTTATTCAAATCAGAGTCCGTCTTCACACTTTGATGCCAGTTTTCATGCCCAGAACCTGTTCTGGCCAGGCTGAACTCCATTGTATCTGATGCGGGCATCATCCTTTGTATGTTGGCAGTGCGGGATCACTGGTCCAAACTCATTTAACCCCTTAAAAATATCAGTTACTTTTTCAAATCATAGAACATTGTCCGTGTGCCCACTTTTATGGCAATTTTCATGCCCAGAGCCTGTTCAGGCCAGGCAGAACTCCACTGTATCTTATGCAGGGCCTCTATTTATAAGTAATACAATAGAGTTGTCTAGAAAAGTTACCTATCATCCATCCATGTGTGCTCTGTACTAATCACTCTGCCATGCCCCCACACAATAGTTATGCCCCTTAGCCCCTCCTCACAGTAATGCTCCTCCATAGTGCCCCCATTACTTTGGTAAAGCCCATGTGGTGTAAGTAAAATACAAAATCAGTAATGCTCACCTAGCCTTATTCCCCCCATGAACGGAACACATGCTGCTCTCCCCAGCAGGTGCGATTTAGTTGTAATGCTGGAGGATTACCCCCAAGCCAGAAGTGAAAGCTGTGTAAGATGTATACAGCAACCTGGATGAAGCCAGGACCCAGGGGAGAGAGGTAGATGTGTGTTGTGTGAGGTAGTGGAAGCTGAGCTGCTGACTGAGCAGGTTCCAGGGGCTCTGGCTCTGTCAGCAGGCCACAGACTTGGCTGAAAGCTGGAGCAGGAGATTCCGAGGCTGGTTTACCGACGGGACAAAGGCCGGCAGGTAAACCGTGCAGTGCACACCGCAGATTACCAGGGAGTCCTGAGAGGACTGAGTGAGGGCTGTCGGCCATAGTGGGATGCACGTGCAGGCAACAACAGTGAGCATAGCATTCCCCAGGACAGGGAATATATGCTGTATAAGTTTGTTAGACACACTGTCATTTCAGAATTAACTCCACGTGTCCCAGTTGTTGTTTAAGAGATATTGTTCATTGCTATACCCTGGGATACTACATGTGAGAGAGAAGGAGACTTCCCTTATACGGGCGTGCGGCTCAAGACAGGGTAAATGTCCGATGATTGAAAACCCTGAGAGACAACATGTGGGGGAGAGAGAGGCTCCCCTAAAACAGGCATGCAGCCTACGACAGGGTAAATGTCTTATTATTGAAAACCCTGAGAGACTATGTGTGAGGGAGAGGGAGACTCCCCTTACACAGGTGAGCGTCTGAAGACAGGGTAAATGTCTGATTATTGAGAACTCAGATTACATGTAAGGGAGAGGGACACTCCCCTCACACAGGCTTGTGGCTGACGACGGGGTTAACCCAGGTTATTTGTTGAATATTACTTTTCTCTGTTATTTACTGCCAGTTTCACAGTAAACTGCAGGAGAGCACACCGGTCGGGGAATGATCGCTTTTCTACAGAGCCCAGCAGGCGTGATAATGCCACTTCTTCGCACTGCTGGAGGGAACATGGCCAGGAAATGTGGCATGATGATCTGGACCAAATGGATGAGAAAAGGAAAGTAAACAACTGAAATCCATGGAAACCTCGCCTGTAAATCATTGGCTTTACATTGGGTATACTCATGATTGATTGTTATAGAATGTGTTCAAATCTCAGTTTCTTATTCGGCAGTTTCTTATACATTACTATGACAAATAAACCTTTTTTCCTCTTATTCCTCTGCAGTAAATCTGTTTTTTTTTTCTACATAAATGTTAAATATTATTTGTGAACAATCAGATTAATAAAAAAAAATCTATATTATTTGTGTTTTTACAAAAAAAAACGATAGTGAAAAATGGATGAAAAAATATGCATTTTGAATAAATAACTGAAGAATATAAGGGGTTAAACGCTGTTGGGCCACTAATCTAAGGGTGGAAATAGAAAGAGTAAGGGCCCCTCTATAATACCCAACTGTATCCAGCCTGGCCCAAACTGTGGATTGGCATTAAAATAGGTGCCAACCTTGCCAACTATGTACATTTTCAGCCTTTTGAATAAATTCCTGAGTTACTTATTCAAAATGTAGAAAATGTATATAGTTAGCAAGGTTGGCACCTGTTTCCTGCCAATCCACAGTTTGAGCTAGGCTGGGTACATGTATTATGGAGGGCCCTACTCTATATATTACACCCTTAGATCAGTGGCCCAACAGCATTTAACCTATATTCCTCAGTTACTTATTCAAAATGCTGAAAATGTATATAGTTGGCAAGGTTGGTACCTGTTTTCCTGCCAATCCACAGTTTGGGCCAGGCTGGGTACATTTGGGTATTATGGAGGGGGCCCTTACTCTATATATTTACACCCTTAGATCAGTGGCCCAACAGCGTTTAACCCCTTATATTCCTCAGTTACTTATTCAAAATGCTGAAAATGTATATAGTTGGCAAGGTTGGCACCTATTTTAATGCCAATCCACAGTTTGGGCCAGGCTGGATACAGTTGGGTATTATAGAGGGGTCCTTACTCTTTCTATTTCCACCCTTAGATTAGTGGCCCAACAGCGTTTAACCCCTTATATTCCTCAGTTACTTATTCAAAATGCTGAAAATTTACATAGTTGGCAAGGTTGGCACCTGTTTTCTTGCCAATCCACAGTTTGGGCCAGGCTGGGTACAGTTGGGTGTTATGGAGGGGTCCTTATTCTTTGTATTTCTACCCTTAGATCAGTGGCCCAACAGCATTTAACCCCTTAAATTCCTCAGTTACTTATTCAAAATGCTGAAAATGTATATAGTTGGCAAGGTTGGCACCTATTTTAATGCAAATCCACAGTTTGGGCCAGGCTGGGTACAGTTGGGTATTATAGAGGGGTCCTTACTCTTTCTATTTCCACCCTTAGATTAGTGGCCCAACAGCGTTTAACCCCTTATATTCCTCAGTTACTTATTCAAAATGCTGAAAATGTACATAGTTGGCAAGGTTGGCACCTGTTTTCTTGCCAATCCACAGTTTGGGCCAGGCTGGATACAGTTGGGTATTATAGAGGGGTCCTTACTCTTTGTATTTCTACCCTTAGATCAGTGGCCCAACAGCATTTAACCCCTTAAATTCCTCAGTTACTTATTCAAAATGCATATTTTTTCATCCATTTGTCACTATCGTTTTTTTTTTTGTAAAAACACAAATATAGATTTTTTTTTATTACTCTGATTGTTCACAAATAATATTTAACATTTATGTAGAAAAAAAAACAGATTTACTGCAGAGGAATAAGAGGAAAAAAGGTTTATTTGTCATAGTAATGTATAAGAAACTGCCGAATAAGAAACCAACTTCAGTGAATAAGAAACTGGACGAATAAGAAACCAACTTCAGCCTCGTTCAAATCTCTTTATTAGAAAGTAGGGTCAAAATTGATTTGGGGGTTAGGAAAGAGGGGGGCACAATTTGTCTGCTCTGCCTAGCGCACCAAAAATACCTTGTCCCAATGCAGCGTCCCACATTTGTGTGAAAGGGAAACTCGAAATCTCTGTATTCATCTAATGTACTGAATGTATGGTATTTCCTATTATCAGGTTGGCAGTCATTTCACCCATTCGCCCCTAGGTGGTGCTGGCGCCACTCATATAGCTTGGGGTGTGCTAGAGCAGAAAACAGAAAGTAGTATTAGATCAGTTAGAGTTTGTATCAGGAGTGTGGATGGAGGAGAGATACAGGCCCAAATTAACATGTAGCTGCATAACCTTTCCTCCAGGACCTGATCAACGCTGGAGAAGACAGACTAAGATTCGTTATAGTAGACCAGACTGTGAGTCTATATCTAAGTATGGAGTAAGCCTAGTGAGGGTTACAGCTAAACCTAGCTTATGGACCTCATCAACACAAGTGCCTGAGTGTAACTTTCCAAGTGCCTGGACACATATGGATAATTAGTGCACAGATTTGTCTTTTATCGACTACACAAGCCTTCCAGGACAGAGTGGAAAACTTAAACCTTTTAGGAGAGCAGCATCCTGTAAATAATGAAGCAGAGTGTTTGCCTGCCACGAGGGATATCGCCCTATTGGATAGCTCATGACCAGCGTATTGTCGAGTCGTGTACCTCACACTCTACCCTCTTTTACCAATAAAGACACAACACCTCCGGTGGATTTTATTGGCCACAGCAGCTATTTTATTAATAATAATTTAAGCATAAATAACATACCATAACCAATCCAAGGCCTTCCCACCTGAAGGCCCCCCGCCCAAGAAAAACCTCCCCAGAACACAGAGAAAACATGCCCAGCAGGGTCCTTGGAGCCCCATAAAACCTGATGGGTAACAGTCCGCGCCCCTCAATTAAATTACCTCCAGCCGATAAACGCCAGCTCGGAGACAGAACCGGTAACCATGGGCAACAACCGTAAGGCAGATACCCGCCATATCACACCCCAACATCCAATACCTGGGGAGTCCAGAGCCCCTTTGGCTCCCTCCCCACCATGCCAGAGCCACCATAACCACCAACTCCAAGGACCCACCCTGCCATGGCCACTATGACAATGCCGTCTCTGCTGGACCAAAATCCACCCATAAACCACACTGACCCTGACCGACGCTAGCTTCCTTCCACAACCAGCAGCCCAACGGGTGTGTGGGAGGGGGCTGCTGCAAGACTGCTGTCCCACGTGAGATGGCCCTGTTCACGCCCCTCGCTGCCTTTTATAAACCCTACACCCCTCCCCTAACGGCCCCCCATCCTTGCATTACCCATTAACCCCAAGCATCCCAACTCACTCCCTCCAAACCCCTGTCATGCCAGGTCTTGCAGCCTTAAGTCCGGCCTGTGCTGGATTAGTAAACAGCATATTTAGTACCAGAGTGCTATAGTTTTGGACTTAGAATAACTACAGAAGTCTTACCTGTAAAGTGTCACCCTTAGGCCCCTTTCACACGGGCGTCATGTTTGCCGGCCAGATAAGAGGCGAGTGCGTTGCGGGAAAATGCGCGATTTTTCCGCACGAGTGCAAAGCGTTTTAATGCGTTTTGCACGCGCGTGGGAAAAATCAGCATGTTTGGTACCCAGACCCGAACCCAGACTTCATCACTGAAGTTCGGGTTTGGGTTGAGTGTTCTGTAGATTTTATTATTTTCCATTATAACATGGTTATAAGGGAAAATAATAGCATTCTCACTACAGGATGCTTAGTAAAATGTGGATGGAGGGGTTAAAAATTAAAAAAAATTAACTCACCTTATCCACTTGAGTAGTTGCGATCTCTTCTCTCTTCTTCATTCATTAGCTGTCGTCTAAAGGACCTGTGATGACATCACTGGGCTCATCACATGGTCCAATCACATGGTCCATCACCATGGTGATGGACCATGTGCTGTGACATCACCACAGGTCCTTTAGCCGGCAGCTAAAGCTTGAAGAAGAGAGAAGAGAACGGCAACTACGCGATCAAGTGGAAAAGGTGAGTTAATTTTTTAAAATTTTTAACCCCTCCATCCACATTTTACTAAGCATTCTGTATTGAGAATGCTATTATTTTCCCTTATAACCATGTTATAGGGGAAAATAATAAAGATCGGGTCCCGTCTCTTAGCAACCTTGCGGGAAAATCGCGCTGCATCCGCACTTGGTTGCGGATGCTTGCGATTTTCCCGCAGCCCTTTTCACTTCTATGGGACCTGAGTTGCGTGAAAAACGCACAATATAGAGCATGCTGCGATTTTCACGCAACGCAGAATTGATGCGTGAAAATCACCGCTCATGTGCATAGCCCCATAGAAATGAATAGGTCCGGATTCAGTGCGGGTGCAATGCATTCACGTCACGCATTGCACCCGCACGGAAAACTCGCCCGCGTGAAAGGGGCCTTAAAGTGAACTCAACTGACAACTGCCTAAAATGGATAGGTGGAAAACAAATTGTACTTATTTCTGAGCCATCACTTATGCTATATGACTGCACTTTATTGATGGACTGTAACATCTGCCTCGAAATTATGGATTTAAGTAAAGGTTGGAATTGCTTTACAACCACTGACTCCTCTTTACTACTACTCTCAACATTTGCACCTTACGGTGCTGGAGTCACAAACACGGGTCCAGCCACCAAAGCACCCTAAACACCAAATACCATCAAAGGCACCTCAACCAACATCTGGCTGGTGTTCCCTGCAACCGAGAGGATTTCGTGCTGTATTCCCATCCACTGCACGCTGGCCCCAAAAAGCAATTTAACCGTGAGTACTACTATCCTCAGCACTAGTATGTTCACACACACACATCATCCCCTAGGGTGTCTGGTCATCGCACCAACACTGCTTATTAGAAGAGGACAAGACGCCCAAGGAAGAGGTAAACATGTCCATTACCTTCACCGCTCCCTGGACCTCTTCTGCAGGTGTCGGTGCTGCCCATGTCCTCACCGCATAGAGCATAAGGACGTAGTGCATCACTGGCAACCATCCTGTCCAAAATGTCCTCTTTTTTGAAAATCAAAATATGGTCACCCTACAAAAGGTAGTTCTACCCATAGGAGAGAAAGAGCCCTATGAGATCGTACAGAGAGTTACAGGGTGAAGATATGCTTAGATAAGAGACAGAAAACGTTGTTAGAAGAATGTAACAGTCTAGTTAGGCAAGAGTCCCTTGTTAAAGAGCCCTGTTAGATAGGATAGAGAAAGAGAGCCCCCCCCCATTCAATAGGAAAGGGAACAACATAGGGTGTTAAAGTGGTTTACCTATAAAGAAACAGTTAGACCTTTCTTCACAGGACAGAGGCACAGTACACTTGGTGATTACAATTCTCATATTGGGCATTGAAGCTTGTTCACTTCAGGTGGTACTACTACTTAAACGTTCCAGAACATAATTGACCAGTCTTTAGAACTTATCCACTGTCTGGTGAGCGTTGTCTTCACACCACCATACCTCAGCACTTGACACAACTAACCAATAACTCAACTTCAACTCAGTTTGCACTGTGTATACAGAGAAAGGGCCTAGTGCCGTTCTGGTCCTAATTCTAGGAGCCTTTACACACCAGACCCCATCTAGCATTCTTCTGTTCAGTTCACTGCGACTCAAGACTGAACCGACCAGACCGTGCAGTCATTAGGGCAGCCAACCTTCTACAACCCGCCACCCTCCACAGTCTGGTGACTAACATACACCCTGCACACAGCTGTAGCCTCCCCACTGGCTACATTAGACCCTGAAATCGACTATAGCCCCAGCAAACATCCCGGGCGCTGACCACACCAAGGCTGACAAATGTGACCAGTCATGCCACCCCAGTGACAACTGCATAAGATTCAGCACCCCTTGCATGCTGTGACTATCCCAACCTACTAGTTACTAGATTTCTGGAGAAGGGTCTATGATCTAGAAAGGTTTATCTAATTGTCTTATTGGAGTAGGGAAAGAATTTTTCCCTAAAATAAGGAAAATTGACTTCTACCTCACAGGTTTTTTGCCTTCCTCTGGATCAGCTTGCAGGATAACAGGCCAAACTGGATGCACAGATGTCTTTTTCCAGTCTTACAAATGGTTACTGCTATAGGAAAGCAATGTATTCTCCGGTCAGCTCAGCACCTGCTCTGTGACTACCCAGGACTTGCTCATTACCTGAAAGTCTTCTGAAAGTGCACCAGCTGGTGCACTTTGGAAGTTGTAGTTTTACAACATCTGGAGGGCTGCAGGTTGAGCATCCCTGGTATAGAGGATCTGTCAGCTCTCCTGTGTGGTGTAGTATAGTGGATCTGTCAGCTCTCCTGTGTGGTGTAGTATAGAAGATCTGTCAGCTCTCCTATGTGGTGTAGTATAGCAGATCTGTCGGCTCTCCTGTGTGGTGTAGTATAGAGGATCTGTCGGCTCTCCTGTGTGGTGTAGTATAGAGGATCTGCTGTCGGCTCTCCTGTGTGGTGTAGTATAGAGGATCTGTCAGCTCTCCTGTGTGGTGTAGTATAGAGGATCTGTCAGCTCTCCTGTGCGGTGTAGTATAGAGGATCTGTCAGCTCTCCTGTGTGGTGTAGTATAGAGGATCTGTCGGCTCTCCTGTGTGGTGTAGTATAGAGGATCTGTCGGCTCTCCTGTGTGGTGTAGTATAGAGGATCTGTCAGCTCTCCTGTGCGGTGTAGTATAGAGGATCTGTCAGCTCTCCTGTGTGGTGTAGTATAGAGGATCTGTCGGCTCTCCTGTGTGGTGTAGTATAGAGGATCTGTCAGCTCTCCTGTGTGGTGTAGTATAGAGGATCTGTCAGCTCTCCTGTGTGGTGTAGTATAGAGGATCTGTCAGCTCTCCTGTATGGTGTAGTATAGAGGATCTGTCAGCTCTCCTGTACGGTGTAGTAAAAAGGATCTGTCAGCTCTCCTGTGTGGTGTAGTATAGAGGATCTGTCAGCTCTCCTGTGTGGTGTAGTATAGAGGACCTGTCAGCTCTCCTGTGTAGTGTAGTATAGAGGATCTGTCAGCTCTCCTGTGTGGTGTAGTATAGAGGATCTGTCAGCTCTCCTGTGTGGTGTAGTATAGAGGATCTGTCAGCTCTCCTGTGTGGTGTAGTATAGAGGATCTGTCAGCTCTCCTGTGTGGTGTAGTATAGTGGATCTGTCAGCTCTCCTGTGTGGTGTAGTATAGAAGATCTGTCAGCTCTCCTATGTGGTGTAGTATAGCAGATCTGTCGGCTCTCCTGTGTGGTGTAGTATAGAGGATCTGTCGGCTCTCCTGTGTGGTGTAGTATAGAGGATCTGCTGTCGGCTCTCCTGTGTGGTGTAGTATAGAGGATCTGTCGGCTCTCCTGTGTGGTGTAGTATAGAGGATCTGTCGGCTCTCCTGTGTGGTGTAGTATAGAGGATCTGTCAGCTCTCCTGTGTGGTGTAATATAGAGGATCTGTCGGCTCTCCTGTGTGGTATAGTATAGAGGATCTGTCAGCTCTCCTGTGTGGTGTAATATAGAGGATCTGTCGGCTCTCCTGTGTGGTGTAGTATAGAGGATCTGTCAGCTCTTCTGTGTGGTGTAGTATAGAGGATCTGTCAGCTCTCCTGTGTGGTGTAGTATAGAGGATCTGTCAGCTCTCCTGTGTGGTGTAGTATAGAGGATCTGTCAGCTCTCCTGTGTGGTGTAAGTATAGAGGATCTGTCAGCTCTCCTGTGTGGTGTAGTATAGAGGATCTGTCAGCTCTCCTGTGTGGTGTAGTATAGAGGATCTGTCAGCTCTCCTGTGTGGTGTAGTATAGAGGATCTGTCAGCTCTCCTGTGTGGTGTAGTATAGAGGATCTGTCAGCTCTCCTGTGTGGTGTAGTATAGAGGATCTGTCAGCTCTCCTGTGTGGTGTAGTATAGAGGATCTGTCAGCTCTCCTGTGTGGTGTGTAGTATAGAGGATCTGTCAGCTCTCCTGTGTGGTGTAGTATAGAGGATCTGTCAGCTCTCCTGTGTGGTGTAGTATAGAGGATCTGTCAGCTCTCCTGTGTGGTGTAGTATAGAGGATCTGTCAGCTCTCCTGTGTGGTGTAGTATAGAGGATGTGATCAGTTTTCCCGACATGCCTGCTTTTCCATAAATTCTTGCGTTATCAATAAAATACTAGAGCATGTTTTCTTACTACTCTGCATTGTGCCATTCTTCTGTTATTCCTCTTGGAAGTGTATTAACAAATAGATTGTATTTCCATTACCCTTGTCAACTGGATAGCTGTGTTAAGACATTACCAGAATGTGTAGGGCCCACGTTCTAAGGGAAAGGTAACCCAGTTCACAAATATTTTATTCAATATATGTTTTATTTCAAGAAGTGAAATATTCCATGCACTCTCCTATATACATAATAATATAAAATAAACCATTAGTACTGTGTACATTAGAGGATTATCCTGTATTACAGTCCAGTGTCTGATGAGACATTTACAAAGATCTAGAATTACTTCCTAGGGTTCATCCATACGGTGGCCGGTCATTCTTCTACACTCTGATGTCTTGAGGACGTTCTGGAGCGGTTCTAGAGCACCTGGTATCCCTCTCTTACATTTCTGCGGTGGATAACGCACAAGCTTATTAAAGCAAGGAGCTGAAAGAGAAAATGCACTTCGTGAGAGAGAAGCCAATAAACCCAAGCTGCTCCAACATGTTGGGAAATGGGGATTGTAATTCCCCAATAATATATATTTCACTTTCAGGCCAGAGGTAGAGTCTTTGAAATTTCAGACTTTACCACTGGCCAGAAAGTGCCACTTACAGAAAACTGTCACTCATCCTGTTTTCATGGCTGTAAGCGCAGTTATTAACGAGATGTACAATATCTATGATTATGTACTAAATAGTAAAACACCAGGTAAAAACAGCCAAGACTTGACTATATTGGGAAAAATTTAAAGGGGTTGTCTCATCTGAAACACGCATGCGCTGCCCCCCTCCATTAATTTCCAAAAATAGCCAAACGCGCTTGTTAGTTGTTTTTTTACAAAACTCCCATAAAAATTAAAAGGGGTTCAGCGCTGAACCTGGACATATCTCCATTTTCACCCAGACAGCCCCCTGACATGAGCATCAGAGCATTTCTTGCTCCAATACACTCCCAAAGGCTTTTTTTTTGGGGAGTTCCAGTGATGTACGGTCTCTCCACGGGTAAAGCTAGACAGCGGCTTCAGCTTAGCAGTATTCCCAGTGATGTCACTGGAACTAATGGGAGGGGTTTAGCACTGCACTACCCTGTAAAACAGCTAGGGCAGCGCTAAAACCCGCCCATCAGTGCTGGTGACATTACTGGCCACACTGCTAGGCAGGAGCCTCCGCCTAGCGGTGTAATATAAACAAAAAAGCCTTTGCCCTGTGCAATACAGCGCAGGGCAAGGGAGAGCGTCAGAGTATGAAATGTTCCAATACTCATCAGGGGGTTGGAGGAGTAAAAATAGGAATATGTCCAGGTTCAGCTCTGAACTCTGACAACCCCTGTAATGAAGGACATGCTGCATGTGCACAATGAGCGCTCCTTCACTTTCAGGGGCCCCATTTAATAGATAGGCGAGTCACTCAGGTCTGCCAGACGAGACTGTGATGGTGGAGTCATTGTACAAGTTCAGGAGCGGCCTGGTGGGCATTACAAATGATGGGTACTAGATTTCTGGAGATTGTACCTTGATCCAGAGATTTATTTGGATTGCCAGATTTGGAGTTAGGAAGGAATTTTCCTTCCTAATATGGGGCAACTGGCTGCCATCTCAGGGGTTTCTGCCTTCCTCTGTATCAAAACAGTAGGATTGTAGGTTGGACTTGATGGACCATCCAGGCAATCTGGCACAGCTGAAGACCCAATGCATTAAGAGCCCCCAGCACCATCAGGCGTTACAGGGGTCAGTGCTCTGCTCTCTCTTACATGGACCTCAGAAACTCCTGTATGTGAAAGAGCTCACTACAGATTTTACATTTATTTAAAAAAAAAAAAAAAAATATTAAAATGATCTGGTCAGGGGTAAGTACTCAACTATTTCTCAGCCTCCTTTACACTTACCTCAAGGACAGCTAACCCAAGTATCACCAACATGGAGAATCCGAGTACTCTGTTTAACACCTCCTCTAGTTTCACCTCGCAGCCCTATAGTTGGAGGAGAGGAAAGACAATGGATGCACAATGTCAGTCTGCCGCGACTAAAGCAACTGAAACTGTAAAGGTGGGTTTAGACTGCACGATGTAGAACCCCACAATCGGCTGCTCGTTAAGAGGAGACACCTGCATTTTCAAGCAGTGAAGGTGTAGGAGGTCGAGGAGTCGCTATTGCGATCCATCGTCCCAATACAGAATCATTGTTTCTGGGTGGCAGATCACCGTTTAGACAGCTTGATCTGCTGCCCAGAAAAGACGATTGGCGGTGCCTGCACGAACAACACGATCACCTGATGAATGAGCATTTTGCGCGTTCATCTGAGGCACATTTATATAGACAGATTGTCGGGAACCAGCTTTAGCAGGAATGGTTGTGCCCAATAATTGGCTTGTGTAAATCCACATTTTTGGTTTTACATTGATATATCGTACAAAGGACAAGTAGGTGCCACGGAGTGATGAACACTTTAGAGTGGGACCATACATAAAACACCAGGTGAAGCGACAAACATCATGGCGCCTCTCCCTACAGCCCCATCACCCCTCTGTATAGATCGTCAAGGCTTATATAGTGGTGGAGCTGAGAGGTTTGACTAGAGGAAGCTACCATGGTTCTTCACCATAATTTAGTGCAGTCTCCTGTTACCTCTTGCTTTTCAATTAAACCATTTTCTAAATATTTTCCCATTCCATGCATTTGTCCGTACCAGGCCCAATGGGGCTCATCATTTGTGACCAGGACCCCATTGGGTTTGCAGACCATGTAGTCGTTGGATGCCATGAGCACATTGCAGAGGACCACCACCCTACCTCTGTGTTGATCTTGTTGAGGGCGTCCAGTTTGCCCTGACAGTCAGTCTCGTTCCGCTTACAACAGCTCACCGGCACGGAGTGGTTAGACTGGAACCAAGTTGTGTTCTCCCAGCTGGTGTAATTCTCTATCCCACAGCACTGCAACTATAGAGACAGAAGAAATTCAGGATTAATATATGGAAGCCCCCCTTTACATCGAGGGTCTAGGGACAGCAGCTAGGCCAGACATCCCAAGCAAATATTCTTTACCTCCATCACCCCATGCACCAAACTTCATTTCCCATATCGCTGATGGCCCCAGAATTGATAATGAGGACTGACTGAAAGGGGGTATATTCTTGATGCTCTGCCTATCAAAATGCACATTTAAGATAGGTGGAAATTGTACAGGGGGTGGGACTCAACTTGTTGGTCAACTATTCCATAATGTTGGTGTGCTGTCAAAAATTTTGATTAATAACAAGTATGATTTTTTTGATTAAATTCGGTTTTATTCACCTGGACATTGCAACGCTTCAGGCTTACATATTATGCTCTTCATCAGGCTGTTCCATATGTTTGAGTGTGGGGAGCCGGCATTTTTACGTTATTTCATAATGTTATATTACACTTCCCTTAAAACTGGTATTCCCATAATTTTAAGTTGTGCATGCTAGACACGTGACAGTTTGGGTGGCATGGGGTCCCCGTTCTCATGGGGAATGGGAGTCCCAGCAGTTGGACCACCAATCTCTTGGTTCTCTCCTATATACATTGTGCATATTACACATGGATTTTGTTTTTAGTGGGGGGCGATAGCTTCGTTCTTTGCAATGCAAAGGATGAAATCTGGAGCAAATCCATGTGCAAAATTTGCAGGTGTTACATTTTGGTGCGGATTCGGAATGGAAACGCAGTGATATTCATATCTGGAGGACTTCCTTTCCTTTCTTTGAGGGGGCAGCAGCTCAAACACCTGCCTCTCAGGATGCACTGCTATTAGATCATTAACCCCTCCCCTGCATAGAAATGAATCCCTCAAGTATAGCCCTAGAGATACATAGGGTACGTAACGCCTTTACAATTTCCTTCCCCACTGCCTAGAGCAGGCATCCTCAAACTTCCGCCCTCCAGCTGTTGCAAAACTACAACTCCCAGCATGCTCGAACAGCCTACAGGTATCAGCCTACAGCAGGGCATTGTGGGAGTTGTAGGTTTACAACAGCTGGAGGGCCGCAGTTTGAGGATGCCTAGCCTAGAGAGATAGAGATATGCATTTCTATTCATTTAGATGCGGGGATGAATCCATGAAAGGTGCCAGCACTTAGAGGAGGAAGGGAGCAGGGAAGCTACTGAGCAGGTTATCACTTTTCAGTAGAAGAAGAAAATCAAACAGCCCCTTCTAATGCATACTGTAACTTAAAACATTTCTTTATTACATATTTCCCTTAGAGGGAGTTGATTTTTAAAGGAAATATATAATAAAGAAATAATTTAGGTTATAGTACCTGTAGCAAACCTAGCCACTTCAGTGCGGCAAAGACTGGGTTCATGGGTTCATTTTGCCCTCTGGAACACTGAGGGCATTCGTATGCTAGTTCCATGATCAGATGTTGTATGCCACACATCCCATCCCCTCAGCCTGGAAGATAACTCCATTAACATTGTATCCATTGTGTTTCATGGAACAATACCGCCTAGAGAATTGTACATTGTCTAATCAGGAACTGGTTACAGGCCACACAACACCTCCCCTCGGCCTAGGTGATAACCGCATTAATATTGTATTCATTGTGTTGCTATTGAACAACCAGACGAATGCTCAGCAGGTCACTGATTACTTTTGTCTTACAAGTAACGAACCATAAGGGAATAGCATTGCAGGTTAAGTTCAACAGAGTCCACCAGGAGAAAACCCCTGGAATGTCTTTATGGAAACCCCTTGCACGGGGACGTGTATATAAACTGTTATATTGCAATAAAAGTCAGTTGACTCCCAGGCTATGTGTCGTCTAGTCCTTGGGAAAAAGGGATCCTTGTAACGCTACCTGGATTATTGTATGCTGTTCCAGTCTACCAGCGGAGATACCGTGGATTATACCATTACTCCGCTACAATTGGTGGCAAGCGACCGGATTCAAACCTCACAGCAGTCCGTGGTTCGGCAGTTACAGACACTTGGAGAATTTGCCATTTTCGTATGGAACCGAAAGGAAAGGGTAGGTGAATATACCCGAACGGACAGTGAATGGGGACAGACTATACCAACTTGAAACGGGCCACGCTAAAAGAACTATTGGAAGCAAGGGAATTATTGCCAGCAATAAAACCAAAGCTACCCTTATTGCTGAACTCATGGAGGGAGACCAGGCAGCTGCTGCAGCACCTCTTCGGGACAGCACACAGAATGAGTTTGGAAGAGAACTCCAAAGCAGACTGGCCTTCTTCCCAGGTACGCCTCCCACAGAAACCTTGGAAAGGATTATGGCGGATGTCCACGAATACATAATGGAAAAGCAGCGGGCAGACCGGAGGTCCAGAGAGGGCCCCAACCCCACCACACATAGTACCAGGGAAACCTAAAATCCCATACCATGCTTTTAAAAACTATGTGGAGACCGAGGACATCGATGGCTACTTGCATGACTTTGAGAGGTTATGCCAATTACATGAGATCAACGCCTCCGACCAGGTACCTCTGCTGGTGGGTAAGCTAGCGGGCCGGGCAGCAGAAGCCTACCGCACCATGCCAGACGAGGATAGCAGAGACTACCAGAAGGTAAAGCAGGCGATCCTGGACAGGTATGCAATTACCCCGGAGGCATACCGGCAGCGGTTCCGAGAAAGCCGAAAGACGGAGAAAGATACTCACATGGAGTGGGCACACCGCTTAACTAGGGCGGGCAAAGGTTGGGTGCAAGCCGCACAAGCAACCACAGTGGAGGACATGCTACAATTACTGCTACTGGAGCAATTCTTCCAGGGGTTAACCCCAGATTTACAAAACTGGCTGAGGGATCGGAAACCGCGCATCTTAACGGACGCAGCCAGGTGGGCAGATGAGTACCAAGATGCCAGGAGGGCGCAGCGGGCACAGGCACGATCCATCTTGGGAGCTGCTAACACATCTCCCACCATTACCCCCGCCCCAGCCCTACGTCCCGGTGGTGGGAACTACCAAACCCCTCCACGGTACAACAATGCCCGATCTTTCATCAGGTGCCACACGTGTAACCAGCAGGGCCACATGCAGAGAGACTGTCCCAGGAACAGAAACCGCTCCACGTGGAATACTCCAACTAATTCCCCTGCAAACCGGGCAGCAGTACACTGCTACCAGAATGAGCCTCGACAACCTTTCTTCGGGATCCGGGCTAATGAAGAACCTTTGGGCACACTCCACGAGGTCAACCCAGTACAAGCGGCCGCAGACAGCCGACAGGGGCACCGCCAAGGGAGTGCGCGTAGAGGGCAAACGCCTTCAGGGTCTGCGCGATTCTGGGGCCACCATAACCCTAGTTCGCAATCACCTAGTCCCCAAGCACCAGCTCACTGGAGAATATGTGGCCGTCCGGGTGGCAGGGGAGCTATTTACAAAATTCCCACTGCTAAAGTCCATTTGGATTGGGAAGCGGGGTCGGGGAATGTGGAAGTGGGCCTCATGCAGGACTTACCAGCTGATGTCATCCTGGGTAACGACTTGGGGAGCTGACCTCCGCTTTTGTTCCTCAACACCCCGCGCAGGAAGCGCTACCCGTTGTAACACGGCAGCAGGCCCACACCACCGCATCTTCTGAACACTCTGAGGCTCCGGTAAGTAACAGTACTGACCCCCTTTCGTCCCCTGGGCTCCCCCTTAGAATTTGGTACTGAAGTAGTCACCGACCCGTCCCTGCAGGTATACCGGGATAGGGTTACACAGAATCCGGCAGGGGTGGAGGGGAAAGATTCGGTTGGGAGAAAGGATTATTGTATAGATATGCTGAAAAGGTAGTAGCAGGATCTGTACCCATGGCCCTCACGCAATTAGTCGTGCCCAGAAAGTACAGGCAAGAGTTATTACGTATTGCCCATGACATTCCTTTATCAGGACATCTAGGCGTCAGTCGGACGAAGCATCGTTTGACCCAAAACTTCTTCTGGCCAGGGGTCTCCAAAGATATTCGACAGTATTGCCAAACTTGTGACACATGCCAGAGAGTAGGGAAGAGAGGGGACCGGTACAAGGCAAAAATGCACTCCCTACCCATAATAGATGAACCCTTCAGTAGAGTGGCAGTAGATATAATCGGACCCCTAGCGAAACCCAGCCCGTCGGGGAAAAAGTATATACTGACCGTAGTGGACTATGCCACCCGGTACCCAGAGGCCGTAGCCTAACTAATATCCATGCGGAAACTATAGTGGATGCCCTAATCCGGATGTTCTCCAGGATGGGCTTCCCCAAAGAGATTATCTCAGACCGGGGTACCCAATTCACTGCCGAGGTCACTCATCAGTTATGGAGAACATGCGGGGTGAAACCTATTGTAAACTCAGCGTATCACCCCCAGTCCAATGGGCTCTGTGAACGGTTCAACGGAACCCTAAAGCAAATGCTCCGCACATTCATGGATACCCAGAAGGACTGGGAGAGGTTTCTTCCCCATCTACTCTTCGCGTACCGCGAGGTACCCCAAGAGTCCACGGGGTTCTCGCCATTCGGATTGCTATTCGGAAGGAGAGTACGAGGTCCCTTAGACCTCATTAGGGAACACTGGGAGGAACGGTCACCAGTAACGGTACCCCTATCGTCCCATATGTACTAGAGTTCCGGGAGCGCTTGGAGACCCTAATCCAGGCGGTACGGTCCAATCTTCAGGCGGCCCAGCAACGACAGCGCAGATGGTACGATAGGGAGCCAGGGACCGCAGTTTTCAAATAGGGCAAAAGGTGTTAATCTTGAAGCCAGTCCAAAATGACAAACTGCAGGCCTCCTGGCAAGGCCCGTATAAGGTGGTGGAACAGGTATGTGACACCACCTATATCATTGCCCCATGTACCGGGCAGGCGGTAGACGCATGCTCCACGTTAACCTGCTGAAACCCTATCACGAGCGGACCGAGGAAGTAACTGCCATATGTGCCTCGGCCACTGAGGACCCGGATAATCTACCCCTACCAGACCTATTAGCCCAAGGGGGCCAACACCGAATTAGGGAAGTACAGCTAGGAGACAGGCTGAGCACTAGAGAGCGAGCTCAAGTACTAGAGCTGATCCGGGAAAAAGGGGATACATTCTCTAACCAGCCTGGATATACCCCGCTGGCTACCCACAGGGTAGAAACCCCAGGGCAACCCCCTCTTCGACAAACCCCCTACCGCATACCAGAATCGGTAAAGGATCATATGCGGAAGGAGATTGACGAAATGCTACAACTAGGAGTGATAGAACACTCAGATAGCCCATGGGCCTCTCCGGTAGTGCTGGTGCCGAGCGGGACGGAACCACCCGCTTCTGCGTCGACTACCGGAAACTTAACGATAAAACCATTTCCGATGCCTACCCCATGCCCCGAATCGATGAGCTATTAGATAGAATGGCCAGGGGCCAGTACCTCACCACAATAGACTTGTGCAAAGGGTACTGGCAGATCCCACTAGCCGAGGATGCCATCCCAAAATCCGCATTCGTCACCCCGTTTGGGCTGTACCAATTCAAGGTGATGCCATTCGGGATGAAGAATGCGCCGGCTACCTTCCAGCGGATGGTGGACCGGTTACTGGACGGATCCCAGGAGTATGCTTGTGCCTATTTAGATGACATAGCGATATTTAGCAACTCCTGGGACGAACATTTGACCCATATAGGAGCCATCCTCGACCGCATCAGGGAGGCAGGTCTCACGTTAAAACCCAGCAAGTGCCATGTAGGGATGGCCGAAGTGCAGTACTTAGGCCACAGGGTAGGCAGTGGGCAGCAAAAGCCGGAACCCGCTAAGATAGAGGCCGTAGCTAAGTGGCCAACCCCTCGCACGAAAACTCAGGTCTTAGCTTTTCTAGGGACTGCCGGTTATTACCGTAAATTTGTACCTAATTATAGTGCCCTAGCCAAGCCCCTTACGGACCTGACCAAAAGAACCTACCCAAAGTAGTGACCTGGAGCCCAGAGTGTGAGAAGGCATTCCAAGAACTGAAGACTGCCCTAATTCATGCCCCTGTACTGGCCGCTCCCGATCCCACTAAGCGCTTTCTCGTTCATACAGGCGCTTCTATGTTTGGATTGGGAGCAGTGCTGAGCCAGAGTCGGGGCCGATGGCGGCGAGCATCCAGTCGCTTACTTAAGTCGGAAACTACTACCCGGGAAGTAAGCTATGCCGCCATCGAAAAAGAATGCCTGGCGGTGGTGTGGGCCCTCAAGAAACTACAGCCCTACTTATATGGACAACAATTTGCTTTGCTCACAGATCACAACCCGCTGGTGTGGCTAAACCGGGTGTCAGGGGACAACGCTAGACTGCTGAGATGGAGCTTGGCCCTACAGCCATTTGATTTCACCATTGCGTATCGCCCAGGAAACAAAATGGTAACGCCGACGGGTTGTCCAGACAGACAGAACTCGAGAAATGATCTGTGAGCACTCCTCCGGACATCCTCA
The DNA here is from genome assembly GCA_033119425.1 of Bufotes viridis. NCBI lineage: Eukaryota > Metazoa > Chordata > Amphibia > Anura > Bufonidae > Bufotes > Bufotes viridis. The sequence continues at coordinate 34,024,721 of CM065589.1, forward strand.
AGCCGATCCGTTGGGATCAGACTGTGTATGCCGGCTTGTGGTTCTGGGGGAGCATTGTGGCAAACCTAGCCACTTCAGTGCGGCAAAGACTGGGTTCATGTGTTCATTTTGCCCTCTGGAACACTGAGGGCATTCGTATGCTGGTTTCATGATCAGATGTTGTATGCCACACATCCCATCCCCTCAGCCTGGAAGATAACTCCATTAACATTGTATCCATTGTGTTTCATGGAACAATACCGCCTAGAGAATTGTACATTGTCTAATCAGGAACTGGTTACAGGCCACACAACATCTCCCCTCGGCCTAGGTGATAACCGCATTAATATTGTATTCATTGTGTTGCTACTGAACAACCAGACGAATGCTCAGCAGGTCACTGATTACTTTTGTCTTACAAGTAACGAACCATAAGGGAATAGCATTGCAGGTTAAGTTCAACAGAGTCCACCAGGAGAAAACCCCTGGAATGTCTTTATGGAAACCCCTTGCACGGGGACGTGTATATAAACTGTTATATTGCAATAAAAGTCAGTTGACTCCCAGGCTATGTGTCGTCTAGTCCTTGGGAAAAAGGGATCCTTGTAACGCTACCTGGATTATTGTATGCTGTTCCAGTCTACCAGCGGAGATACCGTGGATTATACCATTACTCCGCTACAGTACCCATCAGAGGGAGTGGCTGATCGTCAGTGGGGGATTCTCATCTCTCAATGAAAAGTGATAACATTATATCCCCCGTATACTTACCTTCATATATACTGTATATTGATTAGTTTCTAGTGCAATATTACTTAATTTGAAACATTCATTGCATAGTAATGCTTTTCACGGAGTATCCCTCTTAAAATTGTACAGCTATATTCAATTTCAAAAAGTGATTGTCTGCGACCTCCAAGTCCCAGGGCCGCCATTAGGGTGGTACAGCCCATAACCCAGTAAGGGGCCCGGATCCTGGGGGGACCGGCCGGTCCGAGCCTTTTTCTTTTCTTCTTTTTAGTGGCCACCAGGCTGTAGCCAGATGCTCCTCCCCCTTTCTTCCTCAGCTAATAGATGTCAGGCAGCCTTTCCACTGCGCGTCCTGTGCAGCGCAGCCTCTCAGCTTGCTCTCGGCGATCTCCCTCGGTCACTGCCGCAGTAACCAAAGGAGATTGCCGAGCGCAGGCTGAGTCTGCACAGGACGCGCAGTAGAAATCCTAATGGCTGCACAGAGACCAGGGTACCTCCAGGGGGTGCTAGGAAGCGAGCTGGCCGGGATAAGCGACACAAGTATGGGGGGGGGGGGCGCAATAATGGAGGGCTGTTTGGCGACAAAATTAACTTGGGTGGGGGCAAATTAATTAGTGGGGGGGGTCAGTGTGGCAGGCAAACTACATGGAGGGCTGTGTGGGGGCAAAAATGACAGTGTGGGGGAAAATTACATAATACAGGGCTGTCTGGGGATAAAATCAACTTGTGGGGGAGGGGCAAATTACTCAGTGAGGGTCAGTGTGGCAGGCAAACTACATAATGGAGGGCCATGTGGGGGCAAATTACATATTGCAGGGCTGTGCAAAATGAACTTGTGTGGGGGCAAAATACTCAGTGGGGGGCAGTGTGGCGGGCGAACTACATAATGGAGGGCTGTGTGGGAGACGTCCCTGGATGTAAGAGGTATGGGAGCGATATATGGGTGGGGCTGTGTGTGGGTGTGGCTTGAGGGTGGACGGGGACACGGGCCCCATGATCTCCTATTCCTGGTGGAAGTGCCCCTCCAAAGACCAGGCTCTGGATCCGCCACTGGGGCAGTGTCGGGGATAAGGTGGCGGCGGAGGGGGCCCAGGCCTTGAGCCGTGTAAGGGGCCCCAAAATTTCTAATGGCAGCCCTGCCCAGTCCTCTCGGTAAGTATGAACTCTCCCTGCAGACATCCATCTGGTATAGAGTCCTTAGGCAAGTGCATACTTTCCCAGCGTATGGAATATGTCCAGTGTCACGTTTTGTTTTTTTGAGCAGCCATTATAGCTCTTACATCACTGTCACCACCCAGAATCTTGCAGGTCATATCCACTTATTTACACAGCGATATATCCCCGTCTCCCGAATTTGATTAAAAGGGCCTCTGTTTTAGATAATCTCATTTTTTTAAAATGATTCCCCAGTAATAAGCTAATCACAGGTCACAGTGATCAGCAGTGATCTAGGCCGAGTGTTTCATTTTGTAAAGAATGAAATGGGGGTCAGTCAGCGCATCCCAATGTGCAGGTGCACTTCGCCATGGCTGAACGAACAAAAGCAAAAACAATGCGACAGCACTCTGCAAACACAACTAACAGTTGCCGTACTCACCATAGAAAATGTGGTAATGCTACGTTATCAATGTGAGATTCTTGGCAAATACATTTTGTACAAAATTAATTCTGCCTGTCCGCCAACAACAAGGCGATCTCTTTAGTATAGGAACCTACACTAAGTACTACCTCCGCTGGTGCCATACTGGTCTCCATTAAATTCAGGGAATGCAGGTTCCACATGTATGCTGAGCCCACAGTGTATTTTACCTCTCCTGGTGCAACAATGGCCTCTCCAGGCTACAGCTTTATACTTGCACTAATTAAAATCAGCCTATCCTAGTCCTAGCTGACTGTGGTCGTGCACATCATGTAGCATTAGTACTCTTTCTATAGCGAGTATGGCACGATTATATTTACTTTATTATTTGTATTTGCAGGGTGCTGTTACATTGTTTGTTTTTGCTCAAGTGTTTTATTTGCCTGCAGCACCACTACAGGAGAAACAAAGAATTACATTAGGTTGTCCATGTATTAGGCAGACATGCCAGGTACGCCAGAGCAAGGAGCTCTATTTTAGCAATTCTTTGCTCTTCTTAGTAGGTCAGGGAACAACTCCCATTAAGTCAGAATTCCTGAATTGGTTTTGTAAACCACAAACCCCCATTAAGAAGAGAGGGAATCAAAGTTACAACTTTATAGATGATGCAGTAGCCACATCGGTGGTCATGAGAAATCAAATCTTCTTTATAGAGTCCATACATCTAGATGTCAAATTCACGTCATCTTTGTTACTGGGGACGATGAGTTTTGAGTCACTGCTCGGACAAAGCATGTATTGCAGGCAGTTTTATACCTCTCCGCCTGCCAACAGATCTTCCAGTGTGGCACGGAAAGTCTGAATACCGTCCCAATGCTTTGCAATGAGGGCAACACTGCGCTAAAGACCTACCTGCTGGATCTCCAGAGGAGATCAATACAAATTAGATCTAATTTAGGGGTTAGGATGCCGAAGCCCTAGCACAGACTTTGCAATGAACAGTGGCAGGTACAACCTGGTATCATCCACTAGTATCCTCTTAAAGGTGTACAACCCCCTATTATAGATTAAACATTTCTACAAAGCTCACATACAGAGAAGAATATAAAGAGTATGGGGTTCAACTCCTTTCTCACAGTACCTCTTGCTGGATAAAGTCAATGGCGGAACTCTCTACACTTTTTCCATCATATTTTTCGAATAAAAAGTTCATGTTTTTCTGAAGTAAAGGATCGATCTAAAAAGAAAAATGGAAAATATTAAGATTGGTTTATGGGTCAACCCAAAATTGTATGCAGGCTTATGCCCAGCTGAGAGGAACCCCCGGGCTAGACTTCTGCCCAGCTGAGAGTCTGCTTGGTCAGACTGGTCTGAAATTAGCAGTTGTCCCATTAGGACAACTCTGTCCTTATGTCCTACAAGGAACTAGTGATATCCATTATCATAGTCCAAGACAAACTGTCTAAAAATAGCAAGTGGTGGTCCTTTTTCTCTTGAGGCAATAACTGTCGGCCATGTCGTAGTTTTATTCTGGCAGCCTCTCGCCGGAACTCTGCCCAGTCCCCATTATAGTCAATGGGGCCGGAGCGGTAGTCCGGGGACACATGTTCACTAGCGGCAAGACGGATTCAACAGGCTGTTCTGTCAGGTGAACAGCCTGTCGGATCCGTCCAGCCGCTAGTGTGAAAGTAGCCTTAGACAGCCCAATTTAAAAGCCAAATTATCGGGAAGGAAGTGTTCCCTCTCAGCAATTGTCTGCTTTCTAGCAGAGGAGACCACAGCCATTACATTCAGCGATCTCCTCCTCAGTATAGTGCAGCAGCAATAGTTATACCATCGCTCCTCCCTATGATAAATCATGGTTTGCCGGCAGCAGATCACAACTAAACACCACGATCCGCCACCTGCAAACGATTTTGTAAGGCTACTTTCACACTCGCGTTTTGGCTTTCCGTTTGCGATATCAGTTCAGGGCTCTCACAAGAGGTTCAAAACGGATCAGTTTTGCCCTAATGCATTCTGAATAGAAAAGGATCCGCTCAGAATGCGTCGGTTTGCCTCCGATCAGTCACCATTCCGCCCTGGGTTCAGACACCAGAATGCTGGCTGCAGAAGTTTTGCTGTCCGCCTGACGAAGCGGGGACAGATCCATTTTCGATTGTATAAGAGAAAACGAATCTGTCCCCATTGACTTGCGTTGTATGCCAGGACGGATCCGTTTTCTGACACAATCGAAAATGGATCCGGCGCCCACTGACTTTCAATGGTGTTCAAGACGGATCCGTCATAGCTAAAGACAAAATACAACCGGATCCGTTCAGGACGGATGCATGCGGTTGCATTATTGTAACGGAAGCGTTTTTTGCAGATCCATGACAGAGCCGCAAAAAACGCAAGTATGAAAGTAGCCTAATGTGTCAGAAGATTTGGCGGCAGTATTACACTGCCAGATGATCGCTAAAGAGCATTCGTAGTAAAGTCGGCAGTTGTAATACAGGCTTTATTGCCCAGGTTTAATCTTCTAAAATACCAGAACAACAATTACCAGCAGGGGGCAACACAAAGGAAAAAACTCCCCCCAGAATAAAGGGACTATGGAATTGAATATAAAGAAGAATGTATTTCGGCAAAAAAAATAAAAAACACACACCAACCATCTCTTCCTAGTTTCTACCTAGAGGAACTCTAATAATAATCGTGGCTGCAGTTGCCCTTCTAATCATTTAGTAAAATGGGTCTTTACAACATTCGCCGCTCACCTTATCCTTGTACACAAGTCCCAAGACCAGAGTGACCACTCCTGCAGCAAACATGATGGAGATCAGGGTGATGAACTGGAAAATAAGGAAACAGGAAATGTTATGTCTTTCTGATAATAAGATGATCATAGGTCCTAGCGATCTGGAGTGATCTTTGCCAAGTGTTTAAATTTCCTTGCAGCGCCACCACAAGACAAAGAAAGCATTACAATTGATTTCTTATTCAAATCAATGGGCTGTTCATGAACTGCACAGGCACGCCAGGTCATCCAGACAATTTTAGTTGCTAGGGACCCCCATTTTAAATTTAGAATTTCCTGATGTGTCTTGTAATCTAGAAATCAGAGTGACAACCCTGTAGATGCTGTTTTAGCGGTATCGGTTGTCACATGAAACCAAGCTGCATTATAGTGTCCATGTACCTACAGTGAGGAACAGAAGTATTTGAACATCCTGGGATTTTGCAAATTCTCCCACTTAGAGATCATGGAGGGGTCTGAAATGTACATTGTAGGTGCATTTCCACTCAAAGACAGAATAAAAAAAGGAAATCACATTTTATGATTTTTAAAGAATTTGTCTTACACTGCTGCACATAAGTATTTGAACACATGGCAATCAGCAAGAATTCTGGCTCTCAAAGACCTGTTACTGTGCCTTTAAAAAGTCCACCTCTGCTCCACTCATTAATCTAACTTAGTAGCACCTGTCTGAGCTCTTTAAAGACACCTGTCCACCGCACAGTCAGACGCCAACTACTACCACGGGCAGGGCCGGCGCGTCCTATACGCGGAATAAGCCGCCGCGTAGAGCGCCCCTTGGGAAGGGGCGCTGCTAGGAGCGCCGGCCCCGCCTCATGCTGCAGCCGCCCGAGCACTCTGAATTGAGCCTCTGGTGTCTGCAGCACTGCCCGGGCTGGTGCGTCCAATAGGGCGCACCAAGAGGAGAGAAGCTGACAGGGGGGGGGGGAGCGCTCCCTCCTGTCAGTCCCACATTGTAGCGTGACAGAGCCCTGTATGGTCTGCGGGTACAGGAGCATCTGTCTCCTGTACCCGGCCGGACTGACATGAAGTGCGCACTTCATGTCAGTCCCCTCGGGTCCAGGAAACAAAAGCTGTACCTGCAGACCATAAAGAGCTCGGCAGCGCTACACTAGAGGGGGAGGTAAGAATGACAAGGGGGGGGGGGGGGAGAGAGAACTGGCGTTAGTTAAAGGGGTTCTAACTGATGATCATCAGCATCTGATCGGCAGGAGTCCGACACCCGGGACTCTCGCTGTTAAGCTGTTTGAGAAGGCAGCGGCGCTGGCAGTAGCACCTCGGCCTTCTCGCTGTTTACCGCAGGCGCAGTGACGTCACGACTAGTATCACTGGCCTTGGCGGGGTTAAGCTCTGTCCACTTGAATGAAGCTTAGCCCCACCCAGGCCAATGATACTAATCGTGACGTCACTGCAAGAAGGCTGAGGCGCCACTGCCAGCGCCGCTGCCTTCTCAAACAGCTGATTGGCGGGGGTCCCGGGTGTCGGACCCCTGCCGATCAGTTTAAATAAATTGCAGAACCCCTTTAATATGGCAGATCATATGGGTGGGGCATTGTGATGTCACATGGGGGGGGGGGCAGCAAACTTTTCTTTTGCCTAGGGTGGCAAAAATCCTTGCACCGGCCCTGACCACGGGCAAGACCAAAGAGCTGTCAAAAGACACCAGAGACAAAATTGTGGACCTCCACAAGACTGGAAAAGGCTATGGGGCAATTGCCAAGCAGCTTGGTGAAAATAGATCAACTGTTGGAGCAATGGTTAGAAAATGGAAGAGACTAAAGACGACTGTCAGTCTCCCTCGGACTGGGGCTCCATGCAAGATCTCACCTCGTAGGGCATCACTGATCATAAGAAACGTGAGGAATCAGCCCAGAACTACAAGGGAGGAGCTGGTTAATGACATGAAGAGAGCTGGGACCTCTGTTTCAAGGGTCACTGTCGGGAGAACACTACGCTCTCATGGTTTCAAATCATGCATTGTATGGAAGGTTCCCCTGCTCAAGTCATCTCATGTCCAGGCCTGTCTGAAGTTTGCCAATGACCATCTGGATGATCCAGAGAAGGCATGGGAGAAAGTCATGTGGTCAGATCAGACCAAAGTAGAACTTTTTGATCTAAACTTTACTCGTAGTGTTTGGAGGAAAAAGCAGGATGAGTTGCATCCCAAGAACACCATCCCTTCCCCGAAGCGTGGGGGTGGTAACATCATGCTTTGGGGGTGCTTTACTGCGAAGGGGACAGATCGACTGCACTGTATTAAGGAGAGGATGAATGGGGCCATTAATTGTGAGATTTTGAGCAACAACCTCCTTCCCTCAGTCAGAGCATTGAAGATGGGTCGTGGCTGGGTCTTCCAACATGACAACGACCCGAAGCACACAGCCAGTATAACCAAGGAGTGGCTCCGTAAGAAGCATATCAAGGTTCTGGAGTGGCCTAGCCAGTCTCCAGACCTAGAACATCTTTGGAGGGAGCTGAAACTCAGTGTTGCTCAGCGATAGCCCCTAAACCCAACAGATCTAGAGGGGATCTGTGTGGAGGAGTGGGCCAAAATCCCTGCTGCAGTCTGGTCAAGAACTACAGGAAACGTTTGACCTCTAACTGCAAACAAAGGTTTCTGTACCAAATATTAACACTCATTTTCTGAGGTGTTCAAAAACTTATGTGCAGCAGTGCAAGAGAAATAAATTCTTTAAAAATCATACAATGTGATTTCCTGAAATTTTTTAGTTCTGTCTCTCAGAGTGGGAATGTACCTACAATGTAAGTTTCAGACGCCTCCATGATTTCTAAGTGGGAGAACTTCTGTTCCTCACTGCATGGCCTCATGCACATGACCGTATGTGTTTTGTGGCCCGCAAACTGCGGATCCGCAAAACCCGGAAGCTGCTACGCGTTCCGTAATTTGCGGAACAGAATGCGGCTCATTGTAGAAATGCCTATTCTTGTTTGCAAAACGGACAGGAATAGGACATGCTCTATTTTTTTTGCGGGGCCACGGAGCAGAGCAACTGATGCGGACAGCACACGGAGTGCTGTCCGCATCTTTTGCAGCCCCGTTGAAGTGAATGGGTCCACGGCCGAGCCGCAAAATATGCAGGTCGGACGGTGACCAAAACAACGGTCGTGTGCATGAGGCCTATATAGGAGAGTCCAATGATCTGACCCTGGGTCGCCCCATGTATTAGTACGGTGGGAGAGGATGGAATCTAGCTTCTCATTGCAAGGCTTCATGATGTCGATTATTTCTGAAAATAATGAAATACTTACACATCCAAGGCCGCAGCAGGACTCCTGTATGGATGAGATGCATCCCAGCAGCCCAATGATGAACATGAGCACAGCCACAGCCAGGATGATGATGGCGGGGAGCATAACATAGGCATTTTTTAGGAAGTCCTCATATTGCTTGTAGGTGACAATGATGTTAATGCCGACATAGCCCAGTGCTGCCGCAGCCGCCTGCAAGAGAGGGTGAAGGCTAATAAGATATGCAGGATATAGAATAATTAAATCCCCATACACAAATACAATGGAATCATCCTGATCGAGACTGGATTTTCTAATTGAGATAGCCAGTCCGATGACTAACCAAATGTCTTCAAGAGAGAATACAACAAGTCAAGTTTCTCTGACTATTACTGCTGATATACCATGACCTGGATGAATGAGAACCTTCAGACCATTTTCAAATTACTTACGGTATATGCCATGTCTGCACTGCCCCTTTAAGAAGTCTGTCCCTTTAGGACAGATCCAGATTAAAGGCATAGTCCGAGTTTGCGATATTTATGGCCTATCCTGAAGATAGGCCATCAGTATCAGATCGGTGAGAGTGACTTCTGGCACACCCCACCGATCCGCTGTCTGAAAGTTTGCGGTAACATCAGATTCGTCGGTCACATGACCTAAGGGCAGTTCAGTCTCATTCAAGTGAATGGAATGGGGCTGAGCTGCAATACCAAGCATGGCCACTATACAATGTACGGCGCTGTGCTTGGTAGGCTCCTCAAACAGCTGATTGGTGGGAGCGCAGTAGTTGGATCCCCCATCAATCTGAGATTGATTACTTATCCTGAGGATAAATCATCAATATCAAAACAACCAGAACACCGCTATAATGCTTATGTAGGCCCTTGAGTAAGATGTCACACAAGCCCTATTGCAGCCATTAGCTTCTAGAACAGGTGTCAGCAACCTTTGGCGTTCCAGCTGTTGTGAAACTACAACTCCCAGCATGCTCCACTCTCTTCTATGAGAGTTTCGAGAACAGCTGAGCATGCTGGGAATTGTAGTTCACAACGGCTGAAGTACGAGAGATTGCTGACCCCTGCTGTAGAATGACTCTCCTCTGCAATCTAAAGGAGTCACTCACGGCTCGCCATAGTGGGAGGTGGCGGCCCACGGCCTCATGTCCCGTGTGTATGGGACGTGATCATTTTTCACTGCAGTTTTGGGTAGTAATCTGAAAGAGGTTCCACTGCATCCAAATTGTTGCTTTTTGGCTGAAAATATAGGTTTATATTATGAAAGGGCTTTTTCCCCACAACAGAACATTAAAGTTTTTCTCTATTTGAATCATTTAAAAACAGATATTGGTTACACACTTGTTCTGGCGCCCCCTAGCATTCTATACATACCTTCACACCACCCTTGCTATATGTCCCCCTATTTGGAAACTATTAAGGGTGGAGTAAGACGACCGGTTGAGACTAGACTAGAGTCGCCAAGGCGTTTAAAAAGTTGCAAAACCGGATTTGTGATTTTATAATGCACATAAACAGCTGTAGGGAGATGATAAATCTCCCCCCTACTGCCTACACGGAGACCAAAATAACACCCAGGGGGGGCGCTGAAACATGTAGATCAAGAATATCTAGATATTTTTTTTTTCCCCCCAAATTGAAAAAATTCAGTTTTAACTGATCTGACCAAGAAACACCGTCCCTTAAGGTAAGTCCGTTGGACGTTTGTGTTCATTCCGTTTTTTGCAGAATAGAACAGCTGGCCCATAATAGAACAGTCCTATCCTTTTCCGTAATGCGGACAATAGGACACGTTTTATTTTTTTGCGGAACGGACATACAGAAACTGAATGCACACGGAGTAACTTCTGTTATTTTTGCGGACCCATTGAAATGAATGGTTCCGCATATGGTCCGTAAAAAAAAAAAAAAAAAAAAAACACGGAACGGACACGGAAAGAAAATACGTTTGTGCTCATGAGCCCTAATGCTGCTCCTGTTAGGCCCTTTTTCATAAAAATATAAAGTAAAATGCTGTTCCCGCTCATCGAGACACGGACGCTTTACTCCGGCACTGTTATGGGCATGCCAACTGGGACTTGTAAGGTACTCTAAATGGTTCTATCAGCCTTAGGCCTCTTGCACACGACCATATAGCTTTTTCAGTTATTTGCGGTCCGCAAAAAATACAGATGATGTCTGTGCGCATTCCGTTTTTTGTGGAACGGAACAGCTGGCCCCTAATAGAACAATCCTATCCTTGTCCGTTATGTGCACAATAGTAGGACATGTTCTATCTTTGAATTGAATGCATACGGAGTACCTTCCTTTCTTTTTGCGGATCCATTGAAATGAATATTTCTGTATATGGTACGTGGATAAAACGGAACGCAAACCACATTTCTGTTTGAGTTCCGTTTGTTTTTCCACGGACAGCACACGTACCCATTGATTTAAATATATCTGTTCACATTCCAGTATTTCTTTTACTGACCGTGGGCGATTAAAAAAAAATAAAAATATCACAGAGAAATGCACTTCTTTGATCCGTGATGCGAACCAAGCACGCCCAAAGAAGTATATGGGTCTGAGAAAATCACAGACATACCACGGTTGGCATCTGTTTTTCACTGAAGACTGATAGGAGATTCTTTGGAAATTAAATTTAAGCTGAGCAATGTCAGTGACTTACAGATGACACACCGATAGTAAAAACGGACACACAGACCAGCCGCGGATCGTTCACAGTTGAAACCTGTACGCTTTTTTTCATGGATGAGTCACTGACATGGAAATGTGGACGAGGCTTTAGTTGACATTTCAGCCAAAAAAATATAATATTCTGATACTTCACGTGACATGATTTGCGATGTATTGTGGGTTGTATGGTCCAGATGGGCCCCACCTCCAAATGGCAGGTGTGTGGGTGAGTACCTTTGCTCGTACCCCCGTACAGCACTGCAACTTGCCTGCATCCTGCTGCTATCAGTAAGTGAATATCCCTCATAGGGAACTATATTGCGGCAATAAAGTATTATCTTGCACCATTTACATCACATGGTTGTGTAGATACAAGAGACATCTCAAAGTTCACGCTTTCCCATCACGTATGACGTGTTGTGGACCTTGTACCTTTCAATACGAATTACATTTAACTAGTTCCACAGTCACCTGACACCGGGGTACACGGCAGGCCTCTCCTAAACCTGGTACCTGTATGGCCTTCTGGAGGGTCCCTGTCTTCACGCAATCAGTTGTTACACTAAAGCCCACCCCACTGTAGCACCGTATACCCATTGTGTAATGAGGTTTTTTCTCCTCTTGCAGACCACCATGATTACATTCTGCTGGTTGAGAGTTTGGGTCGCCTAGACTCCATGTCAGTATGGTAGTCATCACAGTAAGTTCAGTCTGCCCTATAAAGTCGTTGACACAACGACTGACACCAGAATTTTGGTTCGGACAGCCGCGCCGAAATTTTGCTAAAAACTCAGCAGCGGTCACATACTTTCAGCTTCCCGCATCGTGAGGATCGCGGAGCAATGGCTTCAAGCTGCAGCTGTGCAGAGAAAAGACACGTCCCTTGGTGTGCCCATGGCTACAAGGGTATGTCCACACAACCAGTTTACGTGTTTTTCGTCATTGCTTTTGGGCGTTTACAAAAAAAATATATAATTTTCATCTTGTGGTTTTTTGGCACGGAACCACAATAAAAACCATCTAGAAAACGTGCAAAAACCAGAGTTTTTTTTTTTTTTATACTTCCCATTAATTTCAATGGGAGATTCAGCACGGATTCCAGCCCAAGATCGGGAATGCTGCTTCTTTTTCCCCCCCACATGAAAAAAATAAAAACTGAGTGTTCCCCATTAAAAATCCCCATTGTAAAATCTGTCAAGTGAATGTTCCCTAAGGCCTCTTACACACAAAAGTTTTTTTCCCCCGTTTATGTTCTGTATACGGAACCATTCATTTCAATGTATCCGCGCAAAAAAAAAAAAAAAAAAGGAAGGTACTCCGTATGCTTTCCGTACTTTCGTTCAAAGATAGAACATTTCCTATTATTGTCCGCATAACGGACAAGGACAGTACTGTTCTATCAGTGGCCAGCTGTTCCGTAAAAAAAAACAAAAAAAAAAAAAAACACACACACACGGAATGCACATGGACGTCATCCGTATTTTTGTGGATCCGTTTTTTGTGGACCGCAAAATACTCAAATGGAGACAGAAGAGAGGGCCGTCACTGGTGCCCATAGTGTATAGTGCCCTATAGTGTAACTATTCTACCCTCTGAGTCATAGAAAAGCATGGCCACACCTGAGGAGTCTGCACAGATTTTTCATAGCCGCAAAATCCGCACCACATTTTAAAATCGGCAGTGCACCTCCGTCTGGAAACTGCGGACTGGATTTTAAAAGGAGAAATTTTCCACAGATATCCGCATCGACATGCTGCAGATTTAGGCCTCGTGCACACGGCCGTTGTTGTGTTCTGCGTCCGTGCCGCATATTTTGCGGCTCGGACCCATTCACTTCAATGGGGCCGCAAAAGATGCGGACAGCACTCCGTGTGCTGTCCGCATCCGTTGCTCCGTTCCGTGCCACCGCAAAAAAAGTAGAGCATGTCCTATTCTTGTCTGTTTTGCAGACAAGAATAGGCATTTCTACAATGGGCCGCGTTCCGTTCCGCAAATTGCGGAATGGAACGCGGAACAGCTTCCGTGTTTTGCGGACCACAAACCACCAACGGCCGTGTGCATGAGGCCTTAAAGGGAACCACCTGTCAAGTTATGTACAGATTTCACAGCATGCGGATGAGGGTCAGCAGTTTTTAAAAAAACGTTAAGTACCATGGTGGTGGCGCAGATCCGAGTGCGAGACCCCCCATCAATCACTAGAACGAGGGGAGAGAAGCATGCACATATATAGAGATATGCCATAAACATCTATGGAGCCCCTCGCGTGATATGCACGTGCTTCTCTCCCCTCATTTTAGAGATGGAGTCTCAGTGCTCAGACCCCCACCGATCTAAACTTTTGATATGTCTCTAGGACATATCAAAAGTTTTTTTTTTTAAACATTAGGGACCCTTTAAAATCTAATCCATTTTGCGGCCACTGTAAATTTTCTGCATGCAGTTCCAGTGAGGCCATAAGGTTAGACTATGATTTGGCGACCCGAGGCCAGTCCAGCCAGTCATGCGCAGCTTTATGTCCAGTGTTGTCACCCTAGTGCGGTTCTCTTGTAGACTGCAGCAGGTTGTGTGCAATTAGCTTGCAGGTTGAGACAATCACATACAACTTGCATAACAACTGGAACAGCGCTCCGAAAATGCTGTGTGTATCCCAGCCTTAGGCCTCATGTACATGACCATGTCAGTTTTGCACTCCGCAAACCATGGATACACAAAATACCGATGCGGTCCGTGTGCCGTCTGCATTTTTGTTTTGAGGACCCATTGACTTCACTGGGTCTATGGTCCACATTTTACGGACATATTGTAACTTTGACTGCAAAATGTGGATCAGCTACCCATTGAAGTCAATGGATCCGCCAAAAAAGACAGATGCAACACAGACAGCATCTGTCTTTTGCGGATCTGCGATTGTTGTACCGCAAAACACATAACAGTTGTGTGCTTGAGGCATTAGATCACATGTAAGGGTACTTTCACACTGGCGTTAAGGTTTTCCGGTATTGAGTTCTGTCCTCGGGGCTCAATACCGGAAAAAAACTGATCAGTTTTATCCCAATGCATTCTGAATGGAGACAAATCCGTTCAGGATGAATCAGGAGGTCTTCAGTTCAGCTCCTCTTACGGTATTTGGCCGGAAAAACAATTCCGGAACACTTGCCGGAATACCAGATCCAGCATTAATTTCCATTGAAATGTATTAATGCCGGGACCGGTACCAAGTGTCCCAGAAAAACGGATCCGGTTTCCTGGTCTGTGCATGCGCAGACCTTTAAATCTGTGACAAAATAAATAAATACCGGATCCGATTTTCCAGATGACACCGAAGAGATGGATCCAGTGTTGCAATGCATTTGTTAGACGGATCTGCATCCGGATCCGGAAACAAATGCTATCTGTTTGCATATGGATTTCCGATCCGGAAGGTAGTTCTGGCAACAGAACTGCCTGCCGGAAGCCTAAGCTTGGTTCACATCTGCCTTTTAATTCCAGGCGGAACAGACTGTCGGCGTTCACTGTATCCAGCATAGACGGATACCACCATGCACCACTGGATCCCCATTCACTATAATAGGATCTGCCAGGGAAACGCACGCGTTCTGGCAATATGCCGGCTTTCGGCCATACAAAAAAATGCTGCGTGTAGTATTTTGGGAAGAAGTAATGGAGGATGGGGCACTCTTACACAAGGGGTAACAGGGATAAAATGTAAAGCAATATTTAATGCATTAATACATAGTAGAGATAAAAAGGTACAAATAGTATAAGAATAACAAAGTGGTAAGGTGCACGTGCAGTAGTGGCGGGAGCCTATCGGTAAATAGGGTCCAATCGACTTTCTGATAGAAAAAACTCTCCGAGAGTGTATAGTAACAGAAGGAGACTGAGAATGTGCCGGTGTTCGTAGATGTCGCCTACAGAATTAATAACTGTTCATCATCTCTAGTGGGTGGCTGTCCAAAAAAATCCGCATGAACCATTAAAAACTCGGACTGCGTCCCGTTCTTCAAATAAATAAATTGTGCGGCGTCCCGCTAAAAGTGTGGTTAAGAATCGCGATTCAAAAATGTGGTTATCCACTGGGTGGATCTTACCGGAGGTATACAGTCTATCATTCCATGTGATGTTCCGATCTCACCGGCCTGCAGCTTGGGGAGTAGTATCCTCCGTACCTCACTTGGCGTTGCACGTGCGGGGCTCGCGTGTGGAAGGGCTCCCGATTATGCCAACGTCATCTGGTGGGTTCAGGGGTCACAATGGATGGTTGTTGCTCGTCTTCCGGTAAGTTGGAAAGGTGGAAAGAAATCCTAGTATTGGATTCAATAACTCATGGGATAAAAACCGTGTAGTATTTTGTCCGTCCAAAAAGGCATGTATGCCAGATACACTGAATTCCAGCAGCCTGTTCCTCCGCCAGAACATACTGCCGAAATCCAAACTGCAGAAGTGAACCCGGCCTTACAACACGCCAGGAAGAAAACGTAAAATACAACGCAAGACAATGAGGGAGGTGGCGAGGGATAATCACATGACGGCTCAGTACTTGGTACTAAATATATGGACCCCGCACAGTGCCAACATATACTACAGCGCTGTACAGAGATCGTCACCATTTACATATGACTGTCACTTCTTTATCGTGGACAGGGCCAAGTTCATAGAAATCCAATAAAACGACATGTACCGTATACACCTGAGCTGTAGTACCTGTGTGAACAACCAAACAACTTTCCCACGGTGCTGATCGGTGGGGGTCTAAATCGGACCCCCAGCATTCAAATATTGATGACCGAGCCTAAAGGTGTCCATACTGACCAGATAAGACTCCAGCAGGAACGGCCAAATCTCTTATGTGTATATAGGGGTGTCCTGACCCTCCCTAGATGGCAGATGTCAGGTGGGGGGGGGGGGAGCATTTTAACACGCCCAATCCCTTGTTCCTGGCGGAGTCTGGCAGCGAGTGACTCTTCTCTCCCCAATGAGAAGTCTGTGGATGGATGGGGGGGAGGGGAGTGGGACGAAAAGCTGAACGCAAGCCATTGTTTGTGTCCTGGGAGCTTAATAATGGGTCATCGAAAGTCAGGTCTTGAAAACCCTTTAAGCATAAAAAAATTTTTATAAAACTGCTAAAAGAAGAGCAAAGAGGAGACGGGAATGTGGCTGGACCGACCCGTGATCACAACAGGAAAGATGAATAACCTTCTGCATCATGAGCAGCCGGCGATGTCACAATTCTAGGCAAGAATCACATGCTGCGCCTTCATGCAACTTTCCTTGTGTTTACAGTATAGACAGGAACCTGTCGACGGGTTCAACTCCACCATTACCCATGGAGGCAGCTGAAACCGTCAGGGTAGGTTCACACAGTATTTTGGAGGAGGTTTGGAGTCCTGCAGGATTTTCAGCCAAAGCCAGAAGCGGATCCATCGGGAAGGAGAAGGACAAGTCCTCCCTTTATACTTCTGACTCCTTTTGCATCCACTGAAACTTTACCTCCACTATTACTGATAGGACAGCTGAACGTTTAAAGGGGTAGTCCAGTTATGTAAAACATAGGGCATAACCATTAGATAAGAGGGAGGGGACCTCGTACCCTGTGGATCCCCCCAAAATGAACAGAGGAACCAGTCGGCCATGCGTGCAGCTGTTACATTCATGTCTAGCCGAGTGCTGTAACTTTTCATGATCGGAATACCCCTTTAATTCCACTATAAGGTCAGTGTCTGGTCAGTGATTTCTATCAGCAATTATGTGGGAAAACTAGGAAGGAAGCCTCCACAGACATAAGGTAAAATACAGTGGCATAGCTAGAAATGACTGGGCCCCACAGCAAATTTTTGAATGGGGCCCCCTCAGCAACTTCTTTACAACCCCCACTCTTGTGGCCAGACAAGATCATTCTCCCAGACCAGGCCCGGCCCGGCAGCCGCTCCGTCCATTTCCTACACGTATATACTGGGTCACGACACGGTATATAATGTCATTGTAGGATACTGTTGAGGGGGTCTTGACAATAAAATCTTTTAGTCCTCCTCCTGGGTGGGGCCCTTCTGAGTTGGGGCCCCAAAGCAGCTGCTTCCCCTATAGCTACGCCCTTGGTATAATGGAAAGATTTGCACCTGTTCCGTATTTAGACCGGCAATCACTGATTAAAAAATAAATAACTGAACAAACAGACGGTGTGAACTAGGCCTTACCTACGGGGGCAGACGGAACTTTCTAGCAGACTCAAGTCATAAGAACCTGAACTACCCAACCCTGACACACAAATCATCAGCGTACAGACCTAGAGAACATGAAAATGTATACAGACGAAGCAGAGCTGAATTTGTCAGACAACAGATGCTTTTGTGCATCTATGTAGGGAAGGAATGCATCGCTGTCTAAAGTATAAAAAAAAAAAAACTCAGCTCTGCTACATCTGTTGTCTGTAGATACTTAGCAGAACTTGTCATGTAACGCTTCGGTGTGTACAGGGATAACACCCTGAGTTAATACAATGTAACAGCTTTGTACACAGTCCTAGAACACATTCTGATATAGTACTGAATAGTGCCAAATGACAAACTCAGCTCTGCTACATAGCCATATTATATATAGATACACACTTTCATGAAAAACATTGAAACACTTACCAAAAAGACCAAGCTGAGGAGGACCAGGAAGGTCTTAGACGTGAATACCCCTAACCCCATGATGCGACTGCTTCTCCCGGGTCTGCAGCAGTAATAAAGCCTCTGGATGCACATGACCATCCCCTTGACTCAGCAGTCACATGCCTCCTCCATCCGCCCACTTCCCCGCAGGTACAAAGGGCGTGTTAACAATAAGCAGCAGATTCGTAAGGCTGGGTTCTCACACTCAGGTTTTTTGATGCAGTTTTTGAAGCCAGGGAAGGGATTCAAAAAGAGGAGACTCAGGTCTGCGGTTCTAGGCGTCCTCCATCTATGATCTGTTCTGGGCTTTGACCTCAAAGAAATGCATCAAAAAGCCTAAAAACAGGCTAAATTTTGTGTATCCAAGATTGTATTCATTCAAGACCTGATCCAGTATATACAGTGCGGCAGAACTCCCAAGGGTCCCTCTTTTGGAACCAAATCCCTCCATCCTTTTTCTCTCCTTATATGTCCCTCTTTTTGATCTGAGGTATAGATTTGCATTGTTACATTTAGGGTACTCATGCCACGACGTTGGTGTGTTGCAGATTCACAACGGCAGGCAGTTCCGTTGCCTAGAACTGCCTGCTCTGATCAGGAAAACTGACATGCAATACGACATGCTCTATTTGCTGACTGATCAGGATCCTGATCAGTCGGACAAATGCATTGCAACACACCGTGAGTGCGGATCCTGTATTTATTATTGTTCACATTTTAAAGGTCTGCACATCCGTTTACCGAACACTGATACAGATCCGGTGTTCTGCGAAGTCTAGTTTGCCGACAATCATAGCGAGTCACGTGGTCGCTATGCAGCGCACAAGCATACTCGCGACTATCCTGCAGCCCCCATTGCAGTAGTTTGCTGCACCCTTAAGGGTCACAGAGACTTCTTAAGTGACAGTCATCTCCATTAACATACAGCATCCGCTCCGCGCTCATTAATCTACGTCAATTTGTACCCTCGTGGGCATCCGCTTCTGCTCGACGCATCGGGCTCAGCCTCGTTGCTTAAGGTACTTAGTACAAAGTGCTCTGGTTTAAGCCACCATCTGCAAGAAGGAAATGGATGGTAAAGAATGAGATGGCTCTTTCTTTACCATCGGCATTTTCTACTGACAAGAATAGGGCATGCCATATTGTTTTTGGACATGAAATGCGGACAGCGGACGCGACAGGCAACGGATGATGGCATCTGCATATTTTAACGTGATCTATAGAAATGAATGGGAAACCATGGATCTGCATAAAATGGAGACGATGTCACTAAGAATCTCACTGCCGTGTGCATGTAGCGCTTAGAGTACTTTCACTGGAGGCTTGCAGTGATGATTCGTGGCAGTGCAGTTCTGTTGCACACCACGTGACTTCCGCTGATCAGAAACTTTCGGCAATCGCATAGAGATCTGGCAGACTGATCAGGCACTGATCAATTTGACAAATGGCATTCAGGCAAGTACCGAATCTGTGATCCGGAGAAATAACGCAGCATCTGCGGTATTTTCTCCGTCCAAATACTGTAAAAGTGACTGAACTGAAGACATCCTGATGCATCCTGAACGGATTGCTCTCCATTCAGAATGCATTGGGACAAAACTGATCATTTTTTTTCCGGTATTGAGCACCTAGGACGGAACTCAATACCGGAAAACTTTAACGCTAGTGTGAACGTACCCTTACAATATTAGTCCAGAAAGTGTTTGTCTGGTTCCTATCTGTATATTTATTTCATTATTTGATGGAATTTGAATTTTAAAAATTTCTATATTTAGATAATTTTGTGCGCCAAGAAAACTATTAAAGGGATTCTGTCAGCCCGATTTTCGATACTGAGCTGTTCATATCATCATATCGGTCTCCTTTATCTAAATACACATATACTAGTCTTACCTTCCCGTCCTTTCATTTTTGATAAAAATTGCTTTTATTTATATGCTAATTACCTTCATAACGTGCCCAAGGGGCTGTCCCTCTGACCGTTTGTGTCCAGCCGCGCCCCTTCTCTTGGAGCCCAGGGCCGTCCCGCTGTTAATTATTCAATCCGCTCCTCGGCTCTTTTTTTTCCGCAGTGCGCCGTAATCTCGTGCATGCGCCATTGATACACAAGTCTGGGCGGAGGACGGAGGTGAAGCAGCGAGAGATTACGGTGCACTGTGGGAAAAAAAACATTTAAATAAAAGCGATTTTTATCAAAAATGAAAGGACAGGCGGGGTAAGACTAGTATATTTTTATTTCGATAAGGCCCCATGCACATGACCTGTTTGTTTCCGTGTCCGTTCTGTTTTTTTTCACGGATAGGATGCTTCCCCATTCATTTCAATGGGTCCGTCAAAAAATGCGGATGGTCAACCGTTTTTGTTCCGCATCCGTGATCCGTGTTTTCATTCCGTCAAAAAAATAGTGCATGTCCTATTTTTTTCACGTTTGCGGACAAGGATAGGCATTTTTACAATGGATCTGCCATAAAAATCAGATCCGTCAAAAAAAACGGTCCGTCATCCGTTTTTTTTGACGGACGCAAAATTTCAAGGAGGAGCGGACGCGGAGGCAGGCAACGGTCGTGTGCATGTAGCCTTAGGGAGACGGATATGATGATATGAACAGCTCAGTATCGAAAATCGGGCTGACAGAATCCCTTTAAGGCCTCATGCACACTACCATATTTTGCGGCTCGGGCGCGGACTTCAATGGGGCCGAAAAAGATGCGGACAGCACTCCGTGTGCTGTCCGCATCCGTTGCTCAGTTCCATGGCCCCGCAAAAAAATAGAGCATGTCGTATTCTTGTTCGTTTTGCGGACAAGAATAGGCATTTCTACAATGGGCCGTGTTTCGTTCTGCAAATTGCGGAACGGAATGTGGAGCACCTTCCGTGGTTTGCGGACCGCAAAACACCAACGGTCGTGTGCATGAGGCTTAAAGTGTATAAATATGGAGGAAAAATTGACTTTTATACAATGAACCATATGTGTCCCTCTTTGACCGTCCAAAAAGTTGGGAGGTATGATGCAGGGGTGTGAGGTCTTCTCTGCCGTCTGATTTAGGCCCCATTCACACGTCCGTGGTGTGTTGCGGATCCACAAATTGCGGATTCGCAACACGCCATGCCGGCACTCCCCATAGAGATGCCTATTCTTGTCCACAAGCTGCGGACAAGAATAGGACATGCTCTATCTTTTGCAGAGCCGCGGCCGGATGTTTCGGGGCACATAGTGTGCTCTCCGCATCACGTCCGGCCCTATTCACAATGAATGGGTCCGCATCTATTCCGCAGAATAGATGAATAGATGCAGACTAAAATGCGGACGTGTGAATAGGGCCTTAGGCCCTATTCACACATCCGCAATGTTCGTCCGCACCCGTTACGCAAATCTGCAGAACGGGTGCGGACCCATTCATTTTGAATGGGGACGTGATGGATGCGGAGAGCACACACTGTGCTCTCTGCATCCGCATTTTCGGAGCGCGCCGCCGATCTTCCGGCCGGCGGCCCCGCAATAATATAGAGCATGTCCTATTCTTGCCCGCAATTGCGGACAAGTATAGGCATCTCTATAGGGCTGGTGGCAAGGTGTGTTGGGGATCCGCAACACACTACGGACGTGTGAATGGGGCCTTAGGCCTCATGCACACGACCGTATGTGTCTTGCGGTCTGCAAATTGCGGATCCGCAAAAAAAACTAATAACGTTCCGTATGGCATCCGTTTTTTTTTTTTGCAGATCCATTATAATAATGCCTATCCTTGTCCGCAAACTAGAAAAAAATAGGACATTTTTTTGCAGAACGTAAAAACGGACCTACGGAAACGGAATGCACATGGAGTACCTTCCGTTTTTTTTGCGGACCCATTGAAATGAATGGTTCCGCATATGGTCCGCAAAAAATGGAACGGACACGGAAAGAAAATACGTTCGTGTGCACAGGGCCGGGCCGACACAGAGGCTGGGGAGGCTCCAGCCTCAGGGCGCTCCAGCGTCAGGGCGCAGGCCAGCTCCCCAGCCTCTGGGCGGCAGGCAGGCCACTGACCTAAGGCTTTCTCAGACCCAGGCAGATGATTATTATTGAGATGGCAGTGGCAGAGAGAGAGCTGGTGGCCACAGGCGCAGGGACACATCGGGACCCGGCTGCTGCGATCAGCTGCTGTGTGAGCCTGCCCTGTGAAAGAACTTACTCTCTCTCTGTCTGCTCTGCCATCGATGTTTCCTGGATGGATGGCCGTTGTTCTGCCAGATCTCTATAGTTTGCCGAAAGTCTATAGCGGAAGTCACGTGGCGCGCTGCGCAAGCGCACAAGCGTACTTCCGCGAATCACTCCTGCTGGCTCCATTGCAGTAGTCCGCGCACCGCGCGTGCGCAAACTTAAGGGTATAGAGGCTTCTTAAAGTGACAGTAATCCCCATTAAAATACAGCTCCGCCCCCCCCCAGCACTCATTAATCTACATTCATTTGTACCCTCGCGGGCTCGCTTCGCTCGCCACGCATCGGGCTCGGCCTCGCTGCGCTCGGCATTTAGTAAAACTAACTCTATGCCGCCATTGATAGTAAAGAAGGAAATGGATGGTAAAGAATTTCTTTACCATCCATTTCCTTCTTTACCATTAATGGCGGCACAGAGTTAGTTTGACTAACTGCCGAGCGCAGCGAGGGTACAAATAAATGTAGATGCTGTATTTTACTGGAGATGACTGTCACTTTAAGAGGTCTCTTGTGCGCACGCGCGGTGGGCGAAGTACTTCAGTGGAGGCTGCACGGATGATTTGTGGAAGCGCGCTTGTGCGCTTGCCCAGCGAACCACGTGACTTACGCTATAGACTTTCGGCAATCTATAGAGATCTGGCAGAACACCGTGCTGCTGCTCCCCCAGACTCCGCCCCTCCCTCTCTCAATCTCTGTGTAGTGTGTAGCAGAGCAGTGGTGACATCACTTCCTGCTGCTCTCACACTAACCGACAGGACAGCAGGTCTGATAACATGAAGGTGCCTCAGCCAAGGAGAGAGAGGAGAGGACTGGAGGTATGTGAGACTGACTGTCACTGTCTCAGTCAGAGGCTCAGCCTCAGCTTGTCTTAAAGGGAATCTGTCACCAGGTTTGAGCCCTGTCAGCTAAACATATGCTGACGTTCAGGGTCTCATTAGCATGCCTAATATGGGCTCATCTAAACAAATGGTAGCGTAATTTTGTCAAAAAACAGGTTTAACTAACCTGTCAATCACACATATAAGGAGCCCAAGGGAGGTCCAGCGATGCAGGGTGCCCGGCCGCGAGACATCGCTGTATGTGGCCAGCGCCGCCTCCAAATGCTCCGTGCCGCCTCTCCCTCCCCCTCCTCCTGCTGTAGCGCTGGCTCATACGCACACGGCGCGTGCGCACTTCACTTGAAGAAGCCGATCCAAGAAGTCCGCACGTGCGCACAGGCATGCACCCGTGCGGACTTCTTGGATCGGCTTCTTCAAGTGAAGTGCGCACGCGCCGTGTGCGTACGAGCCAGCGCTTACAGCAGGAGGAGGGGAGGAGAGGCGGCACGGAGCATTAGGAGCGGCGCTGGCCACATACAGCGATGTCCGCGGTCGGGCACCCTGCATCGCTGGACCTCCCTTGGGCTCCTTATATGTGTGATTGACAGGTTAGTTAAACCTGTTTTTTGACAAAATTACGCTACCATTTGTTTAGATGAGCCCATATTAGGCATGCTAATGAGACCCTGAACGTCAGCATATGTTTAGCTGACAGGGCTCAAACCTGGTGACAGATTCCCTTTAAGGCAAGCATTGATGTACTGTTACTGTCTGACACACTGCACTGACAGGGCTTCAAAACTAGTAGTTCACTCACCCCCATTTGACCATTTTTTCACTAGCTGTCAGCTGACATTAGCTATTTGCTAATGTCAGCTGAATTTATCCATATGCCCCTTACCTGTTCTATTTAATAAAATTCATACTTTTATATTCTGATAAGGCCTCTTTCACACTTGCGTTGTTAGGATCCAGCATGCACTTCCGTCGCCGGAAGTACCCGCCGGATCTGTCACAACGCAAGAGAACTGAAAGCATTTGAAGATGGATCAGTCTTCAAAATGCTTTCAGTGTTACCATGGCAGCCAGGACTGGTTGCCATGGTAAAGTGTAGTGGGGAGCGGGGGAGAATTATACTTACAGTCCGTGCGGCTCCGGGTCGCTCCAGAATGATGTCAGAGCACCCCATGCGCATGGATCACGTGATCCATGTGCGTGGAACGCTCTGGCGTCATTCTGAGCGCCCAGAGCCGCAGTGAGGGCGGTGGGGGGCGCACTTGGGCAGCTCAGCCTCTGTTGGTGGTGGGCCTTGTCCCAGCCCTGCGTGTGCATGAGGCCTTACCCTCAGTTCACACTTGCGCGTTTTACAGCGCGTTCGAACGCGTTGTAAAACGCATAACCGATGCAAACCAATGCTTCCCTATGGGACTGGTTCACATTTTCGCGTTTCACAGCGCGTTCGAACGCGCTGAAAAATGCCCGACGCATAAACAAGTACTTGAGCTTTTTTTGGGGCGTTTGTCGCGCGTTTTGGCCCATAGACTTCAATGGGAACGCGCAACGCTTGTATTTTGTGCATTTTTGACACTGAAAACGCACGTTCGAACGCGCGTTTATGAATTTTCTACCAAGACACATGGAATTTCACACTAGAAATGCACTCTGATTGGCCAAACTTCATATAGACAGGGATATTTGGTCATTGGACAACACTGCAGTCAATCACACAAACTCGCGTAAAACGCACGTTTACTATTGCCAAAAACGCGCACAAAAACGCGTGTAAAACGCGCGTCTCAGAAACGCTCAGGTCTGAACCCAGCGTAATTGTACAGATGATACTTTTTCCATTTGTGTGTCAGGGGCTACATCACTGACTGTGGCATCAGACACATTTGTTACAACCACGTGACACCACAACAGTCACAGGGCCGCCGATTTATGCAATTTAATGTGAAATAACCTTTCATGTGACTGCATGACAACAACAAAAAAAGGAAAACAAAAGAAACAAATAGTAACAAAGGAAACAACATTCACAACTAGAGTTGAGCGAACTTCTGTTTTCAAGTTCAGCATACAAAGTTCGGGTTCGGGTTATCTAAGAATCCCACTATGGATTCCGCTACCACGGACCATAAGTTAGCGGAATCCATAACGGAACTCTTAGATAACCCGAACCCGAACCTTGTACGCCGAACTTGAAAACAGAAGTTCGCTCATCCCTGTTCACAACATGTACGGAAATGTAAACATTTTTAGATACATTGGGGATCAATTATGAAGGGTGTAACGCTAGTTTTTGGCGTAAAATAAAGTCACAAAGGCCTTTCTTGTGACTTTAAACGACCGTGTAACAATATTGCTGCACGGCGATTTTTGCACTGCGTTTAGCGTCGAGAGAGAGGTGGGGGCTGACAAATGAATGCTGAAAACAGTCAGGGGCTAGAGTAGTTTTTACACTTGGCGCATGAACTACTGGAAGTGCACCTAATTTATGACTTGTTGCACACTTCCTCATTAATCAGGCACATCCCCCGCCAACGCAAATAGGAAACAAAGACCTACGTAAAAAGCCGGTCTTTGTAAGCCCCTATTATTCTACAGCAGAAAAGAAACAATTCAGAAATATGAAATTGCTTCAAGGGCTCATGACCATAAATATATTTTAGTCAGTGTCCGCTTTGTTTTTTATTTTTTTTTGCGGCCCGTATGCGGAACCAGTCACTTCAATGGGTCCGCAAAAAAACGGAAATGACTCAGTGTGCATTCCGTGTCTGTCCGCATGTCTGTTCCACAAAATAAATAGAACATGTCCTATTAGGCTACATGCACACAACCGTTGGTGTTTTGCGGACAAGAAGAGGACATGCCATATTTTTTATGCGGACGTAAAATGCGGACAGCGGACACAGACAGGCAACGGAAGAGGCATCCGCATTTTTAATGGATCCATAGAAATGAATGGGAAACTATCGGATCCTCAAAAAAAACGGGACGGAGGCCGCAAAAAAACACTGCCGTGTGCATGTCGGCTAAAGGACATGCTGCAATTTTTCCTGAATACAGAGATGATGTGTGAAGAACGACGCTCACGTACACAGAGGGTTTCAGTCTGGATGCTGTGCGATCACTACACACTCCACATCTGGACAGAAAACACACTTGCGTAAAAGAGCTCTAAGGCCCCTTTCACACAAGCGTGTTTTCCGCGCGGGTGTGCAATGCGGGACGTGAATGCGTACCACCGCACTGAACCCATTCATTTCAATGGGTCTGTGTACATGAGCGTTTTTTTCTTCACGCATCCGTTCTGTGTTGCGTGAAAAACGCTGCATGTTCTATATTCTGTGTTTTTCACGCAGCCCTGGCCCCATATAAGTGAATGGGGGCTTCAGTGAAAAACGCATTGCATCCGCACGCAAGTGTGGATGCAGTGTGTTTTTCACTGGTGATTGCTAAGAGATGTGGTTTGTAAACCTTCAGTTTTTTATCACGAGCGTGAAAAATGCATCAAAACGCATTGCACCCGCGCGGAAAAAACTGAACAACTGAACGCAATCTCAGACAAAACTGACTGAACTTGCTTGCAAATTGGTGCGAGTTTCACTGAACGAACCCCGAACGAATCCAGAACTAATCCGTCACGCTCGTGTGAAAGGGGCCTAAGGGTATGTTCACACGCTGCCAATATCCACTGTGTATTCCGAGGGAGAAGCCGCTGCGATTTCTACCACGGTTTTTCACGGTGAATGTCTCAAACCAGCTTGTAGTTTAACCGCATTGAACGGAGCTACACCGCCCTGGCTTATAGCGGTGCCTGTCTGGACATCGTGTCCCTTCTTGGCACAAAAGGCAGCAATACAGTTCCAGCAAAGTGTATGAGATCAGACAAATCTCATGTACACTTTGCTTTTTATTTCCATGCGGAAATTGACCTGACTTGCGGATTTGGAAATGCACAGTGAGTTCTTTGTGCAGTTCTTTTGTGTGGATTACACCCTTTTTCAATGCAAAGGTGAGATCTGCGGCAAGATGGCATCAAATCTGTAACAATAAAAGGCAAGTAACACATGCAGTTTTTGGTGCGTAAAGGCACAGAAAACCGCACGGAAATGCACGTGTATTGGTATCCTTATACTGCAGTTTTCTGCAAATCCGTGCCATTTATGCACTGAAATCTGCAGCCGAATCCACATGATTTTATGCGGATTTTGGTCAAATATGATGTCAATTTTCTGTTGCATGCTAAAAAAAAAAACTAGTTGTCATGTTTTTGCAATGCGGTTTTTGGCTGCACAACTTGTCTAGGGGAAGATCTTGATTTCAATGTCTTGCTGTGTTCTTGTAATGTGGATTTTACTGCGCAGTCAAAAAAAGTCCCATGTAAGTACAATTACCCTGGGTTCAGACCTGAGCGTTCTAAAAACGCGCGTTTTAGTCGCGCGTATTTCAGCGCGTTTTTGCAAATAGGTAACGCGCGTTCGTACGCGCGTTCTTGTGATTGACTATTGTGGTGTCAATCACAAAACGCGCGACAAACGCCCCTAAAAAAAGCTCAAGTACTTGTTTATGCGTCGGGCGTTTTACAGCGCGTTCAAACGCCCTGTAAAACGCTCAAGTGAGAACCAGGGCCCTAGGAAAGCATTGGTTTTCATGTGTTGAGCGTTTTACAGCGCATTTGAACGCGCTGTAAAACGCTCAGGTGTGAACTCAGGGTTACCCTAGGTACACACCTAACCCTGGGTTCAGACCTGAGCGTTCTAAAAACGCACGTTTTACGCGCGTCTTTGTCGCGCGTATTTCAGCGCGTTTTTGCAAATAGGAAACGCGCGTAAAACGCGCGTTCTTGTGATTGACTACTGTGGTGTCAATCACAAAACGCGCGTCAAACGCCCCAAAAGAAGCTCAAGTACTTGTTTATGCTGTAAAACGCCCAGGTGTGAACCCAGGGTAAGCGTTTTACAGCGCGTTCAAACGCGCTGTAACCCTGGGTTCACACCTGAGCGTTTTACAGCGCGTTCAAACGCGCTGTAAAACGCTCAACAGATTAAAACCAATGCATCCCTATGGGAGTGGTTCACACTTGAGCGTTTTACAGCGCGTTTGAGCGCGCTGTAAACGCCTAACTATAAACAAGTACTTGAGCTTCTTTTGGGGCGTTTGACGCGCGTTTTGTGATTGACACCACAGTAGTCAATCACAAGAACGCGCGTTTTACGCGCGTTTCCTATTTGCAAAAACGCGCTGAAAAACGCGCGTTTTTAGAACGCTCAGGTCTGAACCCAGGGTAAAACGCACAACATGTGAAAAGCCATGCTTCCCTATGGGCATGGTTCACATTTGGGCGTTTTAAAGCGCGTTTGAACGCGCTGTAAAACGCCCAACGCCAAAACAAGTACATGAGCTTCTTTGGGGCGTTTTAACGCGCCTATGGACAATGATGCCATAGGGGAGAATCACTGAATCGCACGTATGACGCGCGTTTCTTAGTTACAAAAACGCGCGTAAAACGCGCGTCATACGCGCGATTCAGAAACGCCTAGGTGTGTTCCCAGCCTTACACTGGGTTCAGACCTGAGCGTTTTGAAGCCTAGCGTTTTTTGCGCGTTCAAGACGGGCATTAACGCGTTTGTAGGCGCGTTTGAAGCGCGTTTATGTGATTGACTGCATAGTTGGCCAATGACCAAACAGCCCTCGCTATATATAGTTTGGCCAATCTGAGTGCTTTAGAGGTGTGAAATTCCATGGTGGCTGATCCAGCATGTTGCAAACTTTGAAAAACGCGCGTCCATAGGCGCGTTTTACGCTGCACAAACGCCCGAACAACACGCGTATCGCGTTTCCCATTGAAGTATATTGGCACCAAACGCTCGAAAAACGCCCGAATTAACGCGAACATACTTGCTTATGCGTCTGGCATTTTTAGGCGCGTTCGACGCGCATAAAAACGCGCAAGTGTGAACCACCCCCATTGGAATGCATGGTTCCTGTACTGTTGTGCGTTTTTTTGCGCGTTCGAACGCGGCGTTTTACGCAAAAGTGTGAACTGAGTGTAAGGGTATGATCACGTTTGTATCAGGAAGCTGGAAATTTAGGGATGTAATTTGCATAAAAATGACATTAATTTTCTGCACTTTTTGATTTTGACGCACATTTGTATTTCAATAGGAATTTCCATGCGAAATCCACATTAGGAATGAATGTGCTTCTTTTTTTCTTTCAAAAATACAAAAAAATACAAAATACAAAAATACAAAACTACAACTATAAAACTACAAAATACAAAAATACAAAACTACATACAAAAAAAGAATCACTTCATATGAACTACAGCGCAGATTTCACATTGAAAACAATGGGAGGCGATTGGGCAGTTCATATGGAAGTGGAATGATATGGCACGTGGAATGTATAATCTGTCTTGGGGAAAAAAGCAACATGTTCTTTCTTGGTGTGGGTTCTAATAAGAAATTCTCCTTGGAATCAGAGAAAGGCCTAAAAACCACATCAAAATCTGCACCAAAAAGTGCTTTAAAAAGAAAACCATGTAAAAAAAAACACAGTTTGGAAAAAACATACCGGTAATCTTATGCAGGTGAAGATACCCTTAGGTGATGAGTGCCGGCTGACAATACAGCAAATCGATCGTTGCTTGAAGGCCTGGAAATGGCTTTTAGGCTGATAATCGTCCACTACAGCAGGCCCTGGGGGGACAGAAGAACCCAAATCCATCACGTGTGGACGTACCCTAAATGGTGGAACACTGACCTCGCACAATGATGAGGGTTGGTTCATACAGGCATATCCTTCAATTTTTGGCCATGGGAAAGAAGGACAGGAGTGTAGGGCACGATGAGGCATTTGTTCTATGCCCATTCCCAGATTCCATTGTTCTCTGGCTTCAGTCCTGTGACAAGACCCCCATAGGTGACTTAGCTATGAAGACAACCTTATTGCCCCTATAACAGAACCAGCCATCCAGACCCCAAAACCGCTGTCCATACTGTCGCTATAACAGAGCTAAATTGCTCCTGCCATGTCTGCCTAAAAGAACCAGCCTCAGTGCCCCCATAAATGAGCTCACCATAGTGCTCCATATCATTTCCAACTGCGATACCTCCATACCAGATCCAGCCTCATTTCTACGCTAAAGGAGCTGTATCGACCACAATGCCTGCATAAGAGTGCCCCTTCAAGGCACAACCATTCATAAAATGAAAATCATGTAAGAAAGAAGTTTTACCAGCTCGCCATATTCTTCCCATGCGCGGAACAGACCGGACCAGTCCTTACTTGAAATATGGAGAAAACAAAGGTTCCAGCATTTCGGGTAAAAAACTTGGCATTCACTTTATTCGTAATGGTCACAATTCACAGATGTGGACAACATCTCGCTCCACCGCTATTGTCTTTGAACTCCAGCTACAGGAAAATGTATGGACGAGAATGTCTCACAATGATTGGTGGTAGGTGAAGAGCTGAAAGATCAAAGGAGGTTGCAGGCTCCAAGCTTGGCCAAAGGACAAGACCTAGAAGTTAAAGGGGTTCTCCAGGAATTAAGAAAATAAAAATACTTAAATATTTCTTTATTATAAATATATTCCCAAGTACCTTACATTAGTTATAATGGCTCGTTTTGTCTGGGGAGCAATCATTAGGAAAAGCAAAATGGCCGCTGTCCGATTAGTACACACAAAACCTGTCCTAATCACACAAGAGGACAAGTTACTCCACAACTCTGAGCTAAAGAGCTGCCTCATCCTCTTCTTTACAGTTTAATATGGTCATCAGCTGAATCTCTTCAGTAATGGAGTTCATGAGAAGATGTGGCTAATGAGCAGCAGCACTTGTATGCAGTCTCCACAGGGGTGTGGAAATAAAAAAAAAAAACTACTTGTCGAAGGACTAAAGTCGGGGCTCAATCTACTTGTCCCTCATGACCATCTACTTGTCCTGAACTTATACTAACGTTATACTGTATGGGGGCGGGGGCCACAAGGAAATGTTATGGTGTATGGGGCGGGGGCCACAAGGAGACATTATGCTGTATGGGGGCAGGGCCACAAGGAGACGTTATGCTGTATGGGGCGGGGGCCACAAGGAGACATCATGCTGTATGGGGTGGGGGCCACAAGGAGACGTTATGCTGTATGGGGGCAGGGCCACAAGGAGACGTTATGCTGTATGGGGACGGGGTCCACAGGGAGATGTTATACTGTATGGGGGGTGGGGGCCACAGGGAGACGTTATACTGTGCGGGGGCAGCCGCTTGGTGACGTTATACTGTATGGGGCACTAGGGCAGCCCCAAGGAGACGTTATACTGTATGGGGGCAACAGGGAGACATTATAGTTTATCAAGTGCCACCTGCAGTGCAGATTGCAGGCAGGGCCAGAGCCTCAGAAGACAGACAGCACTACCTTTATTTCTGACACCCGGGCTCTTAGGCCCTGCAGATGAGCGTTCCTCCCAGAGTCTGTCAACTGAGCTCCCGGCCTGACCTGCAAGCATTGACTGGGGTTACACAGCATTATACTGATTTATGATGCTATGTAACCCTTACAGTTCTGGAATGTATTGGATAACGCTGACATAATGCTGTCAGTGTTATCCAACACATTCCAGAACTGTAAGGGTTACATAGCATCATAAATCAGTATAAGGCCCCATGCACACGACCGTTGTTTGTTTCCGCGTCCGTTCAGTTTTTTTTCACAGATAGGATGCTTCCCCATTCATTTCAATGGGTCCGTCAAAAAATGCGGATGGTCAACCGTTTTTGTTCCGCATCCGTGATCCGTGTTTTCATTCCGTCAAAAAAATAGTGCATGTCCTATTTTTTTCACGTTTGCGGACAAGGATAGGCATTTTTACAATAGATCTGTCATAAACATCGGATCCGTCAAAAAAAACGGTCCGTCATCCGTTTTTTTTGACGGACGCAAAATTTGCAGGAGGAGCGGACGCGGAGGCAGGCAACGGTCGTGTGCATGTAGCCTAATGCTATGTAACCCCAGTCAGCGCTTGCAGGTCAGGCCAGGAGCTGCGATGTGGACAGGCTCCAGGAGGAACGCTCATTTGCTATGGGGTCTCTCACTCCTCTTCTCCCGTCTTGGCTTGTAATTACTCATTTTCTGGAGACAGTGTGCTGACTTACTGTGTGCTCCTGTGCTGGCAGGTGGGCGGAGACTTCGATACAGGAGCCGGGAGGAGCGGGGGCCGTCTGCAGGAAGTGATTTGTATGGTACTCATATGCACGATGCATGGCAGGCTGACATAGATGTAGGAGCGGTCAGCTCGCGGCACGCATATGACCGCTCCTATTACTGCCCAACCGACATGTCCCTGCTACTCGCCCGCACAGGGCTAAACAACTGTTCAAACTACTTGCCTGGCGCCCGGAACTGCATGTCCCGGGCGTCGGGTGATAGGAATTCCACACCCCTGCTCCATTACCACAGCCCCAACTCCATTCCTACAGAGATTCAACTGAAGATCTTCTCATCTGTATTCAGAATCATAATCCCTGACAAGTAGGAGAGGAGGATGAGGCAGCTCTTTAGCTCAGTGCTCTGAAGTAACTTGTCCTCCTGTGTGATTAGGACAGGTTTTGTGTGTACTAATAAAAAAGCGGCCATTTTATTTCTCCCAATCATTGCTCCCTATGTGTCCAACAGGAAAAGTTTCCACCTGTCTGAGAAGAAAGCCAAACAGTCAGGACCCACCATGTCAAATCTTCTCAAAGTTCTTCTGGTGGTTTACTGCACCATTATCTGATTCCACAATCGCTGTATATTGCCACAGTTCCTGGTATCCAGGTGTCTCAGTTCCTGGTATTCATTCTTAGGTTTGAAGACCATGGCCATACTGTACAGAGGCTTGATGGTCCAGTCTGCGGTGTGTACTGGTATAAAGCTCCAGTACAATTTGGAGAACCAATACCTGATGTCCATTGAGTTATGAACCTGCTGATTTGTTAGCACAGCACCGGAAGTTCAGTGACCTATCGACCCAGTTCTTTCTTTTGACGGACCAGTGTCGGTTATTTTGTGCTCATTTGTGTACAATACATTGGTGGTGCAGTCCATAGTGTTGTTTGATGTGTTGATCCAGTGCTACGTGCCCCCACAGCGGAGTGTATATACAGGGGGCACTTGTACGTGTATCCTAATGACTAAGGGGGCTCAGGGCCTCTCTTTCTTATAAGAAGCCACCAGTATTATAAATGGCAAATGGTAGGCAAATGGAAGTCCCTGTTGTCAATGATTTCTTACTCCTCTGCCCTCTGCCCCAGTTTCTGGAGACCATCACTTAAAGGAGTTGTGTCATCTGGCACTTTGATGACATATCGCAAGGATATGGCATAAAAGTCAGATACAGTGCTTTGAAAAAGTATTCATACCCCTTGAACTTTTCCACGTTTTTTCATGTTGCTTCCATGGTCGTAGCTATAGGGGGTGCAGAGGTAGCAGTCGCTACCGGGCCCAGGAGCCTGAGGGGGCCCAAAGACCCTTGTGCCGCATAAGAAGACACACAAAGCACTGAGGGAAGGGGGCCCAAGATGAACTCTTGCACCAGGGCCCATGAGCCGTTAGCTACGCCCCTGGTTGCACCCACAAACTTAAATGTATTTTATTGGGATGTTATGTGATAGACCAACACAAAGTATCAAGTATGTGTAAAGTGAAAAGAAAATGGTTCATGGTTTTCAAAATTTTAATAAATAAAAATCTGGAAAGTTTGGCGTGCATTTGTATTCAGCTTCCCGGAGAATAGGATCACCTTTCGCGTGCAATTATAACTGCAAGTCTTTTGGGGTATGTCTCTACCAGCTTTGCACATCTAGATACTGACATTTTTGCCCATTCTTCTTTACAGAATAGCTTGCGCTCAGTCAGATTGGATGGAGAGCGTCTGTGAACAGCAATTTTCAAGTCTTGTCACAGATTCTCAGTGTGATTTAGGTCTGGACTTTGGGCTTTTCTAACACATGAATATGCTTTGATCTAAACCAGGTATCCTCAAACTGCGGCCCTCCTGCTGTTGTAAAACTACAACTCCCACAATGCCCTGCTGTAGGCTGATACCTGTAGGCTCTTAGGGCATGCTGGAAGTTGTAGTTTTGCAACAGCTGGAGGGCCGCAGTTTGAGGATGCCTGATCTAAACCCTTCCATTGTAGCTCTGGCTGGATGTTTAGGGCCGTTGTCCTGCTGGAAGTTGAACCTCCGCCCCAGTCTCAAGTCTTTTGCAGCCTCTTCCAGGTTTTCCTCCAGGATTGCCCTGTATTTAGCTCCATCCATCTTCCCATCAACTCTGACCAGCTTCCCTGTCCATGCTGAAGAAAAGCATCCCCGCATCATGATGCTGCCATCGCTATCTAATGGGAAGTGGAGGGAGGTGAAGTCCATTGTATGCTATCTTAAATGTAAATAATGGCATAAAGATGTTACTACGTTTGAACACTACGTGCTTTTTTCCGTGCACATCGGACTCGGGTGAGCTATGTTTCATGGTGGGGATGATGTGTTCAGGGTGATGTGCAGTGTTTATTTTCTGCCACAGATAGCGTTTTGTATTTAGGCCAAAATATTCAAGATTGGTCTCATCTGAAGAGTCCACCTTCTTCCACATGTTTGTTGTGTCCCCTTCATATCTTGTGGCAAACTGCAAATAGGACTTCTTATGGCTTGCTTTAAAAAATGGCTTTCTTTTAGCCACTCTTCCATAAAGACCAGATTTGTGGAGAACATGAGTAATAGTTGTCCTGTGGACAGTTTCTCCCACCTGAGCTGTGGATCTCTGAAGCTCCTCCAGAGGGACCATGGGCCTCTTGGCAGCTTCTCTAATTAGAGCTCTCCTTGCCTGGGCTGTCAGTTTAGGTGGACGTCCATGTCTTGGTAGGTTTGCAGTTGTGCCATACTCTTTCCATTTTTGGATGATGGATTGAACAGTGCTCCGTGAGATGTTTAGAGCTTGGGATATTTTTTATAACCTAACCCTGCTTTACACTTCTCCACAACTTTATCCCTGACCTATCTGGTGTGTTCCTTGGTTTTCATGCTGCTGTTTGATCACTAATGTTCTCTAACAAACCTCTGAGGCCATAACAGAACAGGTGTAGTTAGGGCTCATGCAGACGAACGTAAGGGCCCCCATGCCTATGCTGCGGACCGCAAATAGCCGTCCGCAATGCACGGGCACTGGCCATGTGCACTCCGTATTATGGATGCGGACCCATTGACTTAAATAGGTCTGCAATCTGCAAGATACAGCAACAGATAGGACAAGTCTTATCTTTTGCCGTTCGGAGGCACGGAGCCGAAAGCCCACAGAAGTGCTTCGTAGTGCTTCTGTGGGCTTCTGATCTGTGCCTCCGCTCCACGAAAGATACGACATGTCCTATTAGCCTCACTATGGAGTGCACACGGCCAGTGCCCGTATATTTCGGACCCGCCGTTTACGGATCCTGATGGTGCTGCCACCTCTTCACTATGTCACCTTGCCACTCTGTGGTCTCCTGATTCTGCTGTCACCTCCACACTATGTCACCTTGCCATTCTGTGGTCTCCTGATGCTGCTGCCACCTCCACACTATGTCACCTTGCCACTCTGTGGTCTCCTGATGCTGCTGCCACCCCCACACTCTGTCATTGTGCCATTCTGTGGTCTCCTGATGCTGCTGCCACCTCCACACTATGTCACCTTGCCACTCTGTGGTCTCCTGATGCTGCTGCCACCCCAACACTCTGTCATTGTGCCACTCTGTCGGCCTCCTGATGCTGCCGCCACCTCCACACTCTGTCATTGTGCCGCTCTGTGGCCTCCTGATGCTGCTGCCACCTCAACCTTGTCATTGTGCCACTCTGTGGTCTCCTCCTGATGCTGCCGCCACCTTCAGACTCTGTCATTGGGCCACTCTGTGGTCTCCTCATTCACGTGTCATCTCTGTTTTGGATCCACTCCTGTTTTCGGCATTAGCAATACTGATGTATTACTGACCAAATGCTGACCGAGTGAAGGCGGATGCTCAACAGACAGGATCCGTTCTTGGGGGTTATTGTTCTGACGGATCAGAGGAAGGGAAAAATAATCAGTGACGTCAACACAAACTTACTGCTGACACCCTCTCCACTCTGTCGGGGGACTCTACTTGTATAAGCGTTTAATAGAACAGGTTCTGTAGACATCTATGTGGAATCAGCTGACAACGGTGTAAAAGGAGTGCGCTTCTTCTTGGCGCTAACATCGACCGGTAAGGCTGAGTTCATACTTGAGTTATTTGGTCAGTTTTGGCCCCGTGACTGCCCAAATAAGTGAAGTGTGCAGTGATTCTAAGAGCGACGCCTGTCATCTGCATGTCATACTGACTCACAGTATTATTTCACTACCCCAGCAGACTCCCTATGTGTGTTACTGCAAGGCACAGTGTTCTACTCCACTATAAATGCTCTCTGCAGCCAGGAAATAGTCGTATGTTAACGTTATTCACCGTAAATAAATTTTAAAAAATTGGCTCATCTCTAGTCCACACCTGTCATGTGTTTTTTACAATCTCTTCTCATGTGCTCCTGTGGTCACGAGTGGTGGATTGTGTAATGGAGGAGGGACTGGAATGACATCAGCCCTGGGAATAGCGACTCCTCTGTGAGAGCACAATGTAGATCAGCAGCAGGTTGCCTCTCTTATAACCACTCATCTGCAGGATACATTCATGTAACCTCTCAGGTACTTGGCCCATTTTGACCTTAAAGACACAAAGAATTTTCTTTGCCCCTCAGCATTCTCGGTTTATGCTTGAAAGGACTTGGGGAGCGAGCTGTAATTACTTCTGGAGCCATGAGTTACTGCTCAGTGCATATTTATTAGTAATATTTTTAGAACTTTGAGGTAAATGCAAAAAAGAAAAATTTAAAATCTATCTCATATCTATCTATCTATTTATCTATCTATCTACTGTATCTATCTATCTATCTCATATCTATCTATCTCATATCTATCTTCTATCTATCTATCTATCTATCTACTATCTATCTATCTATCTATCTATCATCAATGTATCTCTTTCTTTCTATATAAAATCTGTCTTATATGTATTTATCTGTCTATATACTGTATCTCATAGCAGTATGTTCTCCCCGTGTTTGTGTGGGTTTCCTCCGTGTTCTCCGGTCTCCGCCCGCACTCCAAAGACATACTGATGGGAACTTAGATTGTGAGCCCCATTGGGGAGAGGGTGATGCTACTGTCTGCAAAGCGCTGCAGAATATAATAGCGCTATATAAGTGTGTATAATAAATACAAATAAATAAAATCCATCCATTATATACAGACATCTCTTGTATTTTTTATATCTATCTACAGTATATAAAATCTATCTTTCTTTGTTCCTTTTCTACCTATGTATGCATATATATATATGTGTATTTTTTGGGTGGTACTATCTCTCCTTGGGAAGACAGTGCCTTAGTCGGCATGAGGAGACTGTATGTTTCTATGTCTATTTATCTATCTATCTATCTATCTATCTATCTATCTATCTATCTATCTATCTATCTATCTTGTTAGAGTAACTGACTGTATATCTGTCTCTAAATCCATCCTCTTGGATTTTTCTAGTTTTTTTTAAATAAAATCTGTATAAAATGTATCTATTTAATTTCTATCATCTATGTATTTCTTTCTTTCAAAATCAATCCCATATGCATTTATCTGTCTGTCTATATATCTCATATCTATCTTTGAATCCATCCATTGTACACAGATGTCTCTTGGCTTTTTTTTATATCTATCTATCTATCTATCTATCTATCTTTCTATCTATCTCATATTCAGGCTTGGACTGACCCAGTGGGGAGGCGTGGGATTTCTCGGTAGGCCCCCAGTCTCTTGCGCCCGAGATAAGATGGAGAAGTAATTATTTCTCCTTTCTCAGGAGAGATGGTTATTGTAACCAGTAGGTGGCAGTATCGCACAGTGATGCAGCCTCCTACTGGTGTACGCAGTATCTTCTAGACTTCTGGGGCTGCTGGCTGTGAAGGAGGAGAGAAGGTGTCTGACCATCCTCCTGCCCTTCCTGCTGTCAGGAAACTGTGGCTGGTGGAGAGAAGGACTCTTCTGCGGTGCTGGGCTGATTTCTCAGGTGAGTAACAGTGGTGAGCTGTAGGAGACTGTAAGGGGGAAATAGGGGATTTGTTTATAGTAGACCCAGATCTGTGTATGTGTGCTGCTCTCTGAAGAGTTCAGAGTGGTATTGGGGGACTCTTCCTATGTCCCTCCAATGCCTCTGCTTTAGCTGCACTCTCATAAGTGCCACAGCTCCAGAGGCCCCCCCAATGCCCCCCAAAAACACCCCTAATATTAAATCTTCTCCAGTTGCCCCCATAATACCCCTGAAGCTGCTCCAGGATCCCCACTATTGCCCTGCCTCAGGTGACCCCAATGCCTCTGCTTCAGTTATGACCCTCCGCTTGTGCCCTTTGCTCACGTTGCTCCTCTAGAACCTTTGCTTGGGCTTTGTTAAAGGTCATGACCTGCAAAGGGGGTTAGACTTATGCCTGAAACATTCTGCACAGTGCGTCTCCAGTATTCTCCAGTATTGACACGCATGGTTTACATGGCGGCAGTGATGATATTCTGTATTTACAGGCATCACTGCTGCCATGTAGAGAGATACTGGTGGTGGAGTGGTGGAGGAGTTAAAGAGGTTGTGCAGTTTTTCAAGTTATCCTCTCCACACCAAAGGGCATAACTATGTAAATAGTGCGGTCCAACTCTGCGACCCCCACTGATCCCAGGAACGGGTCCAGTTCCCTCTTTTTGATTGTGTGACAGGCTACACATATGCATTGCTGCTCCATTCATTCTCTTTAGGACCACTGGAAATAGCAAGCGCTGTACTCCGCCATCTCCGGTGACCCCATAGAGAATGGATGGAGAGGCAGGGCATATGCTCCACCTGCCACTCAGTCAAGAAGGGGGATCAGTGGGGGCCCCAGTGTTCAGACCCCCACAGATCACTTAGTTATCCCCGATCCTGTGGATAGAGGGTAACTAGAAAAGTGGACACAGACCCTTTAACAGGCGAGCATTTCTATTTTAGTTGGACACATATTTTGGGCCAGATTTTTTATTTTTATAAAAAAAAAAATTGACACCCAAATAAAACCTTTAAAGATAGGGAATGTGAAAAGGTAAAACAGCTATGACAGGAAGGTGATAAGTGTCTGACTGCTTGATGGGGGTCTGACTGCTGGGATCCCCATGATCAAGGGAACGTGGTCTTAAAGGGGTTGTCTCGTAAGTGGCATTTATCATGTAGAGAAAGTTAAAGACGTTCCTAGGATTCAAATTTAGGGAGACCGGGCACATCAGGGGTGCATTTCTGGGCACCTTGGAAGAGGAAAAACGCCCCTCTGGGCTCCTTAGAGCCTAATTTGCATAATGGATAAAGCGTTTTTTTTTTAAAGAAAATACAAGACACACAACTAAAAGAAGAAGACATATGGATATAAGGTAATTTATTACACTTGGATAAATGAAAAAAAAAGAAGTTAATATGCAGATTCCCTTTAAGAGCAGGATATCCATATATGTGTAAGGCTACTTTTACACTTACGGTAGCAGGGTTTGGCAGGCTATTCCAGTGGGGGAACAGCCGGCCAGATCCGTGCTTACGCTAGCCTCATCCTTCCTTTTGGAGGAACAGGTTGTCTCTTTCCTGTCATTAGTTTGCCTGATGAACGAACAAACGCTCGTTCATCGGACAGTCGTGATCTTTCAAAACGCTAAAAGATCACGATTTTCCGGCGGCAGATCTTGCTGTCTAATTATGATCTGCTGCTGGCAAACAACTAGACAGCATAGGGACAAGCGATGGCATAGCGATCGCTCCCTCCATGCTGTGGAGGAGATCTCTGCATGTAATAGCAGCTGTCTCCTCCGCTGGCGAGCAGGCGATTGCCGGGAAGGAACGCCTGTATGATCGATGAAATACAGTCTTTACACACCAGTTGATAAGTGGTATCTGTGGCTTTGCTTATCTGCAATAGGATTATATGCAAAGAGATAT
This sequence comes from Bufotes viridis, assembly GCA_033119425.1. Taxonomy (NCBI): domain Eukaryota; kingdom Metazoa; phylum Chordata; class Amphibia; order Anura; family Bufonidae; genus Bufotes; species Bufotes viridis. The sequence goes on from CM065589.1 coordinate 34,064,518, forward strand.
CTCCCAGAGAAAGATAACCCTCTCACTAGCGCCACCTTCTGGAAATGGCTCCCTAGGACTCAATGTCTGACATTTTGAGAAGGAAGTCACATTCAGACGGGGGCACAAATCCCATTCTTTTTCCATCTTTCCATTATATTGGATCCAGCATGAAATTAAAGATAACCCTTAAAACATACAAATACTTTATTAATAACTTATTAAAAAGCGAATTCCCCAAAATATAATAAAGTGACAGTCAACAGTGTCACGAATGTATCTAACAGAGAGAGGGGTTGTAAACCAGGGTGGAGGATAGGGAACACTTTCCCTAGAATGACCCTATTCTATGCCTCAGCCCAGGGACGACCCCTAATGGTGGGGACTCCCTGTCCTCGTACCTAGGCTAATCCACCCTGTTTGGCCCTAACCAGGTCCTAAATAACAATCCTCCCCATTTTTTTTTTTTTTTTTTCTTTTAAGTCAAATTCACCCAGACAATAACCCTTCATGGGTTCTAATGCCCAGAAAGGGTAATACCACCCCTCACTGGGTCTCAATGTTCCATACAAAAAATTCTAGCCCAACGCGTTTTCCCCATTTACGGGTTCCTCAGGGGGTCAATGGTACGGGTGAGTAACTACTAAGATGAAGTAAGTTAAGATGAAGATATATAGGCGTATAGATATAAAGATAAAAGAAGAGCAGATGTGAAGGAGTCGTCCACTTGTTACAGAGGTGGTCGGTTTAGGCAGCAAAAGACAGATATGTCTCTATTGGTTACTCTGTCTTGAGGAAAAGCTGAGGACACAATCCCATCCAAGGTATCCAGACGGTAAGTGAAGCAAGTATCTAAAAATAGGAAGGATAAGAAAGACAAAGTTCCTTTTTCCCATGTGATAAAGATATTGCAACTTAAACAAATATCAATCAGGGATATAATGTTCACTCATGTCGGCGGTCCAGATATACCGCATATGCCCACCTCAGATGCACAGAGCTATCACTACTCTAGCGAAGAGGCCAAATGTAACTTATGTCTGAAGTGGTGCCGATGGCTGTGAAAAAAACAGTGAATCCACCTTTAAATTGCCCCAGATAACAAACTTAGCGAGAACATGGCTATAGAAAAATAGGGGGCCCAGGTTACTCACATACGCCACTTCCCAGCGTTTCCTAACCACTCCTCAGCTGTCTCCTGCGTTGCTGTGCTAGGGTAGTGTCCACACTCTGCCCTCCTTATATCGGACTTCATTACAATAAAAAAAAAAAAACGCCAGGACCAGCCCGCAAATTGAATGCGGACGTCGGTCCGTATGTTTCTGGTCACCTGATGCGTTCCACCACCTACTTCCTGTGGGTGGAACGCAAGGTCAAATATACACTTGACGGGGGTATGGACTACCTCCCGTTCGACCCCCACCACACCACCTTACCCACGCCAACCCTCACCCCCCTCCCGGTTCCACCTCATTTACCCCCACACTTTTCCTCCCGACTTCCTTCTTTATAATCCACACTGACGCCAGGCTGGAATTGATTGGCCACAGCAGCCGTTTATTAAACAATACAACATATAAAATATATATATAACAACATCCACAACAGATCCCTCCTGAGGAGAGGTCCTTGAAGTCCTAAATCCCAACAATTGTTCCGCTGGGGTGCCACCTTGCTTCCAGCTGTTCCCACAAGCACGGAAGCAAGACTGAAATGGCCTCCCCACCACTATGGCCCAAACTGGGAGTCCAGCCCCACCACGGAGCCCTCCCATCATCACTACCATAGAATAACACCGACTTCAAGGACCTCCCCCCGCCACAGACCCGCAGACTTGACCCCTTAAGACTGTGCATCCCTCCACACACCGAGTGCAGTCTCAATGCCATCCTGCAGCGCCAAACTCCACATGTCAATTCCCACTGCATTCAGGTGCATGCCTTCTGACCTCCAGAAAGCTCCCACTCCATTCTCCAACTCCCTATGTCTCACCGCCACTGCCTCATTCTTAGCCACAGACTGACCGATTGCTCGGTTCAACTTCACCCTCGCTCTATTCACTCCCTCCGCCGAACGGGCCCCTCTCCAGACCTTTCTCGGAACAATATCCGACCACATCATTATTATCAACTTCGGAAACTGGGCCCATAATCTCAACAGATCAAACTTCATATCACCGACGATCTCCCGCAGTGGCCATGCTGCCAAGTCATTGCCGCCCACATGCAGCACCAAGATATCCGGCACCCTATCCAATCTGACAAATCGGTGTATCTCCGGCAACACCCCACTCCATACCTTGCCCCTACGCCCTATCCACCTTACCACCGCCTATGACCGCGGGAAACCAAGTTGCTCGCCGTCCAGCCTACCTGCTGCCCGGGCAGCTCCCCAGAACACATAAGAATGCCCCAGTATCCATATCAGGGTTGGCGCCGCGCCTGAAACGACTAAATCAAACAAAAACAACACAACCTCACATAACTCGTCATCAGCATAAAATACCAAGAACCCCTCACTCCCACGGACCTTTTTGAGCTACAGACGATCGACTCGGACATACGACCTAAATCGGACTGACTCCCAACGACCTATCCTTTTTATAACCTCGTCCCCCAATCCCCATCGAGCCGCCTCGGTGGCCGCTCCTATCCTAAAAGAGTGGCTTGAATACCCTGCCTTTTTTAAACCCAACCGATCCAGACACCTGTCAAAAACAGCAGTGAATTGGAACCTGGACAAAAAGGAGCCATCCGCATGCACCAACAGCGGACGAACTCCTAACCCAACTGCCCCATACTCCCGCATACAATTAACCAGGCACTCTGAGCAGCCCAGTACCTGAAACAACACCACTCTCTTCCCTCTCCCCTCCACATCTGTTTTCAACCGCCGAATAACAAATTCCACCCGATCATGACCCAGCTCTACATCCGCTCTGAGCAACCCTCCAACCCGCCGGGTCGTTGGACAAACCAATTCCCCCAGCCACAATGCCCCAAAAAACGCCAACGAGAAGACCGACATAAACAACCGCCTCTCCCCTTCAGAACTACAAGCCCCCCGTAACTGCTCCCCTAGCTTCAAAAGCAACTCAAAAGATACTGGACGCCTTCCATCCACCTGTGCCCCTAACCACCTCCAACCCTTCAAAGCCCTGGTGACCAAAAAAAATTTAGTAACGTCCACCATCTTCCGCAACTTAAAAACAAAGGCCAACCCTGCCATATACCGGTTGATCTTTGCCACCGACCACCCTTCATCCTTACGAATCCCCAAAAACAACAGCAACGGCACTTCCAAATCCTCAATCCCGCTCCCAAAACTACTACACCAATCCTCCCAACACTTCCATGCTGCCAGATATTTCGCCCACGTACTGGGTGCTAAGGAAGCCTGCACAAGCTTTGTTATCGTTTCTTCAGGAGCTCCCCCAACCCACTCGGACACTTCTTCCCTACCTCTTCTGCATGCGGGGACAGTTGCCAGAAACGATCCCACTGTGAACGAGAAAGAGCGTCAGCGATTTCGTTATCCACACCTGGTACATGCACCGCCACCACCCAAGCATTCAGTGACAAACACTCTAACACTAGTCGCTGAAGCAATCATATCACCAACAGCGATGAAGCCGATAATCCGTTAATTGCCTGAACCACTCCTAAATTGTCACAGTGGAACCGCACCTTCTTATCCCGAAAAAGCCTCCCCCCAGAGCAAAACAGCCAAAACAATGGGAAAAAGCTCCAAAAAAACAGATTCCGCAACCGACCTTTCTCTACCCAACCTGCCGGCCAAGCCCCTGCACACCACTGGCCTCCGCAATAAGCTCCGAAACCCCCACTCCCCACAGCATCTGTGAACAATTCACAAAGGAATTCAACACAGCGTCCATAAACAGTGAGCGACCGTTGTAACGCTCCAGAAACAACCGCCAAACCTCCAAGTCCCCTCGCAATTCTTTTTCCAAGCGAATGTAATGATGTGGTGAAGTCACACCCGCCGTCTTCCCCGCCAACCGTCTGCTAAACACTCTCCTCATAGGCATGATGCGGCATGCAAAGTTGAGCTTCCCCAAAAGGGTCTTCAGGTCCCGCAACTTAATCTTCCTCAGCCGAGCCGCCCTCGCCACTTCCCCTTTTAAATTGTCCAGCGCTTATCACGCGGCAGCCTACATTCCATTTTCTGCGTGTCTATAACTATCCCCAAGAAGCTAAGCTCCACTGCCGGACCCACCGTTGTGTCCGCCGCCAACGCAACCCCGAACGCCGCAAACCCCAACAACGCGCAAACGTTCAACTCTGGGGGGTTATGCAAATAAAATCGTACAGGTAATAATGGATAATAATGAAGATGGTAATAATAAAGAATAATGGAATCACACCCGGCCGAATCCGCCACAACCCACTCTAGAAACGTACTAAACATCTCGAAGTACGCGCATGACAGCGAACATCCTATTGGCAAACAACGGTCAACAAAAAAAAACCCCGTACCGATCAGCGATGTCCCTGTTTGCCATCAACTCCCCCCTACCCAACCTCCTCACCCATGCCACCGCCGTGTCAAATGACGTGTACACCACCGAACACAAGGCCGGATCGATACCATCATTGACCGACGAACCTTTGGGGAATGAAAGGTGGTGAATAAGCCGAAACTTATTTGCTTCCTTTTTAGGAACCACCCCCAGCGGAGAGACACGCAAATTCGCAAACGGCGGAACAGCAAATGGAACTGCCATCCTGTCCAGCCCAACCTCTTTTCTAAGTTTCTCCCCCACCACATCCGGATGCTCCCTGGCCGAATGTAAATTCCTTTTAACCAAAACTGCATCCCCCGGTATAAACGGAATTCTAAAACCCTGGGAAAAACCCTCCCGCAACAAAACCGCCGCTGCCCTGTCCGGATATTTACTTAGAAAGGGCTCCATCCTTCCCAAATTGACCGGCGTCTCTCCCTTTTGAATTACCATCCGCATCCTTTTTGCCTACCGCCTTTGAAACACCGCGACGGTCCATGGGATCCCCCGCAATTGGAGCACTCATGCTTAAATTTGCACTTGGCTCCAAATCTGCAATTACCATCATTAAAGGAAAAGCACAAGCTTTTCGCCAATACGACTGATCCCGAGGATGGGGTCCCACCCCGGAATCCCCGCAAAAGGACTGCCCAGACCGCACGGGCGCCGTCACCTTCAACCACAGGGCTATGTCCTTATGGACTCTACAAGGAAAACAGATACCAAAACGGAAGGGGGGGGGGTGGGAATGCACTTAACCCAAAAAAAAGGGGGGGGGGTCTACCGGAACTCCAACCCCCCGTCATGTCGACCTCCCCTTAAGGCTCCCCCTCTAGTCCGACCGCATCTAAATTTAATTACATCTATACCAAAAATAGGTCACCGTCCTTGTAGGGATAGATGTTATAAATGTAATCCCCTCATACTTAACAAAAATGATTTAGACGCAAAGATAAGCGCCGATCCGAATCCCTGCCAGTCACGTGATGCGCTTCATTCACCCACACCTCCGGTGGATGAAACACAAAAACACCGGAAGTGGGAGTCGCCAGGCGCCACCAATAATTGAGGTGGAACGCACATGCGTTCCAAGGATATCAGGTAAGACAAAAAAAAAACAGGGGGGGGGGGGGATTAACTAGCCCCATAGCCCCTTAAAAACAGAGGCAATGGTGGATACTCTCATAGGATCGACAACCAAAGTGATCTAATGGAACAAATTTTATAAGATAAATGATGCTCATATAAACGATAAATTAGGCTTCGATAAAGGAACCTGGCGGAGAAATACAAATATTATTAAGCAACGAAGCCTGATAAATGCCAGGATCACCATTAAGTCACCCAAATCCAGGGGCGAACATATAACTAAAGGAATGATAATCTCCTCCAGTGGTAATGTCATCACAAATTCGGATGCTTCCCGCATCACTGGCTCGGTCATAGGACAAAACGGTCACAACGAGGAGCCAGATATTACAAACAAGGGCATAACCACAAACCATACGAAGGCACGGGAGTAAAAAACAGCTAAATGTCAATCTCTCATTTATACCTAAGGGGGACTGGGACCGGAACCGATAAATCCACTCACATTCCTGTCCCAATCCCCCCCCCCCACCTAGGTGATGGCGGTACCAGCTCCAAAACACAGAATATTAGAGATCTAGGATCGCCGCCATGTGCTTCCAGGTGTAACATTCTTTTTCTGAACATCATTGACGTGTTCACAGATCCTTCTCCTCAATTCCCGGATGGTTTTGCCAATATAATCCATGGGGCAGGGGCATTGACAGATATTAATTGCCCCTCTGCTCCTACAGTTTACAAAGTCCTTAACCTGGAAAACCTGATGGGTCACTGAGCATGTGATGGTTTGCGAGGTGGAAACAGGCCTTACAAGGCCAACATCTAAACATGCCAATAGGCCTTCGATCAAGCCTAGTTCCCGACTTCCCAACGGTCCTTTAGACCAGGCATGTCCAAACTCCAGCCCTCCAGATGTTGCAAAACTACAACTCCCATCATTCCTGGACAACCTACAACTATCAACCTACAGAAGGGCATGATGGGAGTTGTAGTTCTGCAACACCTGGAGGGCCAGAGTTTGGACATGCCTGCTTTAGACTCTTTCCTTTCCGATATGTAACACTTGGATAGTCTGATACCACATCAACCAAGTCCGGATCCATGCGTAAAACGGACCAGTATCTACTCAACACCTCCTTCCACTATATTGTAAGTGATATTAACTGGTGCCATTAGAAAGTACAACTTGTGGCAGGACCCTCACAAATTCGTGGATTGTAAGCCCTCGCGGGCAGGGCCCGCTCTCCTTCTGTACCAGTCTGGAACCCGTCTTGTTCATGCTTAGTGCAATTGTCTGTATTATGTATGTGCAGCGCTTATTATATGTACAGCGCTATGGAATGAATGGCGCTTTAATAATAATCTAATAGTTATCGCTTATCCTGTGAATAGGAGATATCGCCAAATTGTCGGAATACCCCTTTGAGGGGTTAAGTAATTTTAACTGGATCTCTGCCTTCCCTTTCCTAAAGATTCATCCCAAGCCCTGTATCTATATCCCCTGACCACAGCTTGTCACCCGGGTTCGTCCTCGGATCCTTCTTCTTACTTTTTTGGTAATATACAGAAGATTTATTAGTCATAAGACAATTGCCAACTTCTCCAGGGATTTTGGGGTGTAGCTTTTTGGATTCGTAAAATGTGAAAGATTTATCAGCGGCATGCCGCGAGCGCCACCATTTTGGCGTCAAATGCTAGCCTCAGAAACATAAACGTGTATAATTTGTATAAATATGCACCAAATCTGTTACACGACGTACACAGCACACTGCCAACCTGTGACCCTCCAGCTGTTACATGCGTACAAGTCCCCCCAGGCCGCAGGGTGCCAGATAGGGTTGCCACCCGGCCGGTATCTCACAGGCCAAGCCGGTAATCTAGTGCCCCTGCTGGTGCCTGTATTTTTTCCTATAAGGACTCTTACTAATGAGCGCTTCCATTGTGGAGCGCTCATTAGTACAGCCTTTACCTCCCGTCCTCTCCCCCACTTGTATTAAGAAAAAAAAATCAGAACTCACCTCTTCCATTCTTCCATTTGCTCGCGCTGCGGTGAACACTCAATGCTGACTGACAGGACCTGTGAGATCAATGTATATTGGTAACCGGTCGGCACTGCAATGTAATGGCGTGGCGGTGCACGTGTCTGTGGGCTGGCATCCTAAGAAACAGCAATGTAGAAAGGACCGGCACTCACATGAGGTAGCTTTTAGGATGCTGGATTTACTGGTCACATATCAATAGTGACGCGTTTCGGCACTAGTGTGCCTGATGACAGTCTGATGAAGACACAATAGTGCCGAAACACATCACTAGTGATATGTGACCAGTAAATCCAGCATTCTAAAAGCTACCTCGTGTGAGTGCCAGTCCTTTCTCCATTGCAGGACCTGTGAGACGTCATCACACTGGAGCGCAGGTCTTGGGAGTGTTCACCGCACTGCAACCAAAGGGATGAGGTGAGTTATTTCTTTTTTTTTGCACAGAGAAAAAAAGGGGGCACTAATATTACTGGAGGCACTAATGGGGGCATTAATATTACTGGGGGCAATAATGGGGGAATTAATATTACTGGGGGCACTAATGGGGTCATTAATATTACTGGGGGCATTAATATTACTGTGGGGGCTCTAATGGGGGCATTAATATTACTGGGGGCTCTAATGGGGGCAATAATATTACTGGGGGCTCTAATGGGAGCATTAATATTACTGGGGGCAATAATATTACTGGGGGCTCTAATAGGGACATTAATATTACTGGGGGCACTAATGGGAGCATTAATATTACTGGGGTCAATAATGTGGGAATTAATATTACTGGGGGCTCTAATGGGGGCATTAATATTACTGGGAGCTCTAATGGGATCATTAATATTACTGGGGGCTCTAATGGGGGCATTAATATTACTGGGAGCTCTAATGGGATCATTAATATTACTGGGAGCTCTAATGGGATCATTAATTTTACTGGGGGCTCTAATGGGGGCATTAACATGACTGGGGGCTCTAATGGGGGTATTAACATTACTGGGGATACTATTAATTCTGGGGGGCACTAATGGAGACATTACTAATTCTGGGTGCGCTAATAGAGACATTAATTATTTGGGGAGGGGGCTAATGAGGGTATTATTAATTTGGGGAGGGCTAATGAGGGTATTAATTCTGGGGGGCGCTAATAGGGGCATCATTAATTCTGAGGGGCACTAATGGGGATATTATTAATTCTAAAGGGCGTTAATGGGGGCATTATTAATTTTAGGGGAGCTAATGGGGGGGGACACTAATGGAGGCATTATTACGGTAATGCTGGAAGTCATAGCACCCTAACTCCCCATGTTAAGCCACGCCCCCACAACCACACCCCCTTTGGATGTAGCTTAACAATGTATCTTTTGTTAGGAAAGGTGGCACCCTAGTGCTAGAACATGTTGGGAGTTGTAGTTCTGCAGCAGCTAGAGACAGTGTCAGACTGGGATACCTAGGGCCCACCAGTAAAATGTATTTTGGGGGCCCACCGTGCGGATACATTCAAATATAATAAATAATCTAACAAGTTTTTATATGAATATAGGCTGGTTGAGGTTCTGTACATGGAATATATGTATGTAATGCAGTAAGTCTACTGTGTTATGTGCCACTTGTGCAGGGGGTGGGAGACTAGGGGCCCACCGGGGGATTACCCTGTACCCCTCTGGGCCAGTCCGAGCCTGGCTAGAGACCACTCCTCTAAGTGGACAACCCCTTTAAGTCACATTCCTGCTGACCATGAGCTAATAGGTGAAAGGTACAGAGATTCCTTCTTCTGCAGCTGTCTACCATGTACCTGCCTGCTCCCAGTTATACCCAGCAGTGGTTAGAGTCTGCTGTGTATAACTCCGCGCTACGCGAGCGCCCTCTGCTGGTAGCTTAGCGGTACACTCGCCGCGGCCACCATGTGTTTACACTAGGTTGCTGGGATGCAGGATACGTCACTTCCGGAGTCGGTGTTGCCCGGCAACCGAACGCAGAGTCCCTGGCTCGCCTGGACTGAGAATAGGATCGGTGTCCCCCCGGTAGTGACGGTAATAATCTAATTGCCCCCACTGTAAGGTACAGAGCTAAAGTCATGCGGAACTACAACCCCCAGCATGACCTTCTTGCTGAGACTTGTAGTTCCACATAAGCTGGGAGCTGACTAATTCATTACAAATGAATTATTATGAATTAATGCAGTAATCTGTACAAGATTATGCATGGAGGTGGGTGCGCCGAGAAGCAACTCATGAAATACCGCCGTATATGTTATGAGATGACAAAAATGACGCAGATTGTGACAGACGTTTTAGATATGGCGCAGCACGTTATATATAATATGCTCCTTGTTCTGTCTCATGGCCGCCATACTTTACCCTGCTGAAACTCTCAGTTTTTTTTCCTGCAGAAAGGGGCGCCGCCATGTTGCTGAGCCAGAGGAGCAGACCCCGCTGCAGGGAGGTGACCGGTCCTGCACCCCACAACGTGGCCGTGGTAAGTTACCCATAATCACTCTTGCCGTCAGGCCGTGGTATGGTGATGCTGCATGGGCGGTGTATGGCGGTATTATGTGAACACTGGGTGGTGGTATGACGATGCTACATGGGCAGTGGTGGTATGGCTTGGTCACTTGATAGCGGTATGATATGGGCGCTGCACCGCGGTATTGTGTGGCAGAGTATTGTTAGAACACTGTGTGACGCACACTTTATGGCGGTGAAATTGGCACAGTCTGCCGCCACAATATTGTTTGGGCAGTGTATAGGGTTATTATTCGGGCACTTTGTAAGCAATCTGCAACAATATTATTTGGACATAGTATGATGGTATTATTTGAGCCGTATGTGACAGTTTCATTTGGACAATGTATGGTGGTATTTTTCTAGGCACAGTATGGATGTATTATTTGCACACTATATGGCAGTGTTATTTGAGAAGCCAAGGACTATTTGGCCCAGGCAGTGTATGGTTTTATTATTCAGACTCTTCATGTCAGTGTTATTTGAGCACTGGAAATATTGTTTGGGCACGTAATGACGGTTTTATTTGGGCACAGTATGGAAGTATTATTTGCACACAGTAGGGCAGTGACTTTTGAGCAGGGTATGACAATTTGGTGTGGGCAGTGTATGTTATCATTTGGTAAATTTATGGCAGTGTTATTTGGGTACAGTAGGACTGCATTATTTGCACGCTATATGGCAGTGTTATTTGAGCAGTCTATGACAATTTGTTTTGGGCAGTGTATCTGATTATTTTGGCACTTTATGGAAATATTATTTGCACAACATACAGTATAACAGTGTTATTTGCACACTTTATGGCAGTTTTATTTGCGTAGTTTGACAGTATTATTATCACACTATATGGCAGTATTATTTGCGTAGTTTGACAGTATTATTATCACACTATATGGCAGTATTATTTGAACAGTCTATGACGATTTGGTTTGCGCAGTGATTCTTATTATTTTGGCACTTTATGGCAGTGTTATTTGAGTACAGTATGACAGCATTATTTGCACACTATCTGGCAGTGTTATTTCAGTACAGTTTGACAGCATTATTTGCACACTATCTGGCAGTGTTATTTCAGTACAGTATGACAGCATTATTTGCACACTATCTGGCAGTGTTATTTGTGAATTATTGTTGATGTGATGCGGGCACAGCATAGCACCCGCCTAATTTCCATAGGCCGGCATGGCAGGTCTCTGCTTCTGTCATGGCCGCTCATCAGACGCAGTCGCTGATGTCTAATAATAGGAAACCTCTGGGATTTATCCCCTGAACGCGCCGTACTTGGAGGGTACGCTACATATGACTGGAGGCGGGTGGCGTCACAGGGCTGCAGACAAGGACCTCGGCACTATACTCAGTGTGAATGGATCAGATCCCGGTAATTACTTTAGAAGGATGTTCTGCAGCCAGTCTCCCCAAAAACTGTTCTTCTCTGTACAGAAAGCCAAGTTTCCTTCCAGCCGACCGCACGACTACATTATCCTGGAGAGGCGGCGTCAGGATGACGTCAGGGAGCAGATGCTGGCCTTCACCAAAGAGATAGACATCAAAGACATGAAGAGCAAATGGGAGAGGCTGACGGACCACAAGATCCTGCACAACAGGGTCCAGAGGAGGGTCCACGAGACCATGGAAGACTACAGAATGCAGGTGGAGGAGCGGAGGGACAGGTGAGCCCCGCGTACGAGCTGTGTGATACACGAGAGTGCAGCCGGAAGCCGAGTGCAAGAGAGTGCTGCCACCAATACAGGTGTGTAAACAGCCACGGCGCCCCCATAACACGGTCAGCCACAGCGCCCCCATAAATGGTCAGCCACGGCGCCCCCATAACATGGTCAGCCACGGCGCCCCCATAACATGGTCGGCCACGGCGCCCCCATAACATGGTCAGCCACGGCGCCCCCATAACACGGTCAGCCATGGCGCCCCCATAACATGGTCAGCCACGGCGCCCCCATAACACGGTCAGCCACAGCGCCCCCATAACATGGTCAGCCACGGCGCCCCCATAACATGGTCAGCCACGGCGCCCCCATAACATGGTCAGCCACAGCGCCCCATAACATGGTCAGCCACAGCGTCCCCATAACATGGTGAGCCACAGCGCCCCATAACATGGTCAGCCACAGCGCCCCATAACATGGTCGGCCACAGCGCCCCCATAACATGGTGAGCCACAGCGCCCCCATAACATGGTGAGCCACGGCGCCCCATAACAGCCCATACCCGGTCAGCCACGGCATATGGTCCCATGGGCCCAGCAATGCTACGTCAGCCCACAGTGCAGCCCGACCCAACATGGTCAGCCACATTGTCGCCTCGCCCGATAACATGGTCCTAGCCACAGCGCCCAATAACATGGTCACGGCCATAAAGGCAGCCTCAGCCAATAACATGGTCGGCCACAGCACCCCAATATCTACAGCAGAAATATCTGTACAGATCCACCATGTGAAGGTACCCTAGCAATAACAAGCACAATAACTCCAGTACAGTGCCAGCCCATGCCCCAGAACAGTTCCGTCCTCAGTTTGTAAAATATTGTCTACCACTTTGCTCTCGTAACAGTGCCAATAACAGTGCCTACCACAGTGTCCATATAGCAGGATAGGAACAGTGCCACCATAACAGTGCCAGTAACACAGTGCCTGCCACAGTGTCCATATAGCAGGATAAGAACAGTGCCACCATAACAGTGCCAGTAACACAGTGCCTGCCACAGTGTCCATATAGCAGGATAAGAACAGTGCCACCATAACAGTGCCAATAACACAGTGCCTGCCACAGTGTCCATATAGCAGGATACGAACAGTGCCACCATAACAATATCAGCCGCAATAAAACCCAAATGACAAGGCAGAATTGCATTCGACCATTTTATAAAAAAAAAATCAATGTAAATGAAATATGAACTAAGGCGTACCCCAAAATAATTTACAAAAAAAAGCTACAACATGTCCCGCAAAAAGCAGGTCCCCAGACGTAAAAATAAAAGAAAGGTTACTGCTGTTCGAACATGATAAGAAAAAAAATATCCTTGGGTCCTAGTGCATAGTATGGCGCCCCCTGGTGTGTGGGTGGTCTCACATGCTCAGTCACTCTCCCTAAGCCAGCTCTCCATGTATAAATGTAGTAGAAATAGGGTTCTGCCTGTGCAGTATGATGGTAGTTGAAGACTCCCTCTGCAGGGGTTTATGAAGGGAGTGTATTGTTAGCTGCCAGAGGGGGAAGGAGACCGATTCTGCCCAGAGCACAGCCCCAGCAGCACATTGACCAATTTTTCCTTACTCTATCAGACTTAAGGCACTATTAGAAGCAGAAGAACTGGAGCAAATAAAAGAAATGGAGTCTATGGAGGAGACCACCCTGGAAAGACAAGCAAAGATGAGAGAACGGGCTAAGAGTCTGCGAGAGAGAAGAGAGAGAGAGCGGCTGGCGATAGTGGCAGAGAAACGTGACCAGCAGTTCAGGTACCTCACAATAGCGGATATTCTGTATTTTGTTTTCTTCTTCCTCGCCATTGGAACACAAAATACAGTATATTAATGTTTCCATTCACCGGCAGCAAGCAGAGATTTCTGAACAGGAATTCAAAGGCAAAGCAAACAAAATATATTGAAAAAGGCAAACCAGACACCATTAAAGGGGTATTCCAGTCTGGGGAATTTATAGCCTATCGCTAAGATATTGCACGGGTACACGGCGAGCATGTGTGCCCACCCTCCGTTTGCCGCTATAGGAGTTACCTCTGCTATTTCCGGCAGTCCCTTAGCAGTGAATGGAGCGGTGGCTTCTCTTGCGTAGTGCGCTCTTCATTCATCACTATGGAACTTCCAAAAATTTCCAGAACTCCCAATAGAATGAATGGAGAGCACACTGCGCATGTGCTCTCCTTTATATCAGGGGCCCGTCCCATAGGTGGGACCTGCCCCGATCTGAGACTGATGGCATATCCTAGCGATATGCCATCAATGTCCCTTTTACAAGTCACTGACTAGAGGTAAGTACATCTGCACTACATCACATCGCATATCTGTGGCAGGAACTGGAGTGTCAGACACAGGTTTCTGCTGCGGAACCTCTTGTAATACATGTTGAATTTGCAATATGCAAAGATCCTATGTTGGAAATATTCGTCAGGAGGATCTGAAAACTTGTACATCTGATGGATAGGCATTCAGTATAACTTTAACGCTGGGTTCAGACCTGAGCGTTTCTGAGACGGGCGTTTTCCGCGCGTTTGTGTGATTGACTGCAGTGTTGGCTTCTCTCCAAACTGTGCCTAGCACCTGGGGTTTGGCCTTTCCAGCATGTTGCAAATTCATAAACGCGCGTTCGAACGCGCGTTTTCAGTGTCAAAAACGCGCAATATACAAGCGTTGCGCGTTCCCATTTAAGTCTATGGGCCAAAACGCGCGACAAACGCCCCAAAAAAAGCTCAAGTACTTGTATATGCGTCGGGCGTTTTTCAGCACGTTCGAACGCGCTGTAAAACGCGAAAATGTGAACCAGTCCCATAGGGAAGCATTGGTTTGCATCGGTTATGCGTTTTACAGCGCGTTCGAACGCGCTGTAAAACGCGCAAGTGTGAACTGAGGGTAAATCCTCTTCACCCCCATGGTATGACCCAATGCATGGACTCCATGCTGAAAGGCAACATTTGCATCCAGACTGGACAACCCCTTTAAGAACTGGTCCGTTGCATTCACCATGTTGTTCTATATAATTGCTCCTCAGGGAGCAATGTGAGGAATTGCGAGCTCTAAAGTCGAAGATGCATCAGAATGAGGTGTGTACGGAGAGGATGGCTCAGCTGGCCCTGAAGGAAGAACTGGAGAGGCAGAAGAAGGAGGAGGACATGCTCTTTGCTGAGCTCTGGGAGAAGGATCGATTGGCCAAAGTAGAACATGAGGAGAAGAAGGCTCAGCAGCAGATGGAGCTAAACCGAGAAATGGTCGATGTGCTGCAGGCCCAGAGGGCCGCTGCCGAGGCTCAGAGGATGGAGGAGAAGAGGCTGAAAGAAGAGGAGGCTCACTTACTGGTAACGTTTTCTTCTGTCGAGGTATGTACTGGCGGAAACCAGCAGAGGAGTAGCATTAATAATGTTGTATCACCCGCAGGTGGAGCAGCGGAAACTGATGAAGCTGGAGGATGAGCGTGCACTGCGGGAGAAGCAGCAGAAACAGTCACTGGTCCGGAATATGCTGGATCACTCCATCCGCCTGAAGATGAAGCGCCTGGCCCAAGAACAGCAGGAGGAGCTGGCGCTGGACATGAAGATCATGGAGCAAATGCTGCAGGACAGTCACGATGATACAGAGGAGAAGCGCCTGCGCAAGGTAAAGGCTTGTCATGGACCACCCTCAGGATGGGGCTCATTCATGAAAAGGGTGGTCAAGTTTTGTATAAGGAAAACTACTAATAAACTTCTTTCCAATTCACCATTTTTAAGCTTTGTGGAGGCCAGAAACCCTACGGCCTACTCATGCTCACATCAAGCGTTTGTTACAGCGTCAGTCTGTGTAGCATATTAACCCCTTAAGGACTCGGGGTTTTTTCATTTTTGCATTTTCGTTTTGCGCTCCATGCCTTCCGAGAGCCATAACTTTTTTATTTTTACGTTCACATGGCCATATGAGGGCTTTATTTTTGCGGGACAAGTTGTACTTTCCAACGCCACCATTTAATATTGCATACGATGTAGTGGGAAGCGGGAAAGAAATTCCAAATGGGGTGAAATTGCAAAAAAAAAACAATTCTACCACAATTTTACGGGTTTTTAAATTACGACGTTTGATGTGTGATAAAACTGACCATTTAGTTTTATTCTACAGGTCAGTACGAATCCGGCGATACCCAATATGTATAGTTTTTCTTGCGTTTTGATAGTGAAAAAAAATTCAAAAGTGGGAAATTTTTTATTTATTTTTTTTGTCGCCATATTTTGACCCCTATAACTTTTTTGTAATTAAGTGTATAGCATTGTATGGGGGCTTATTTTTTGCGGGGCGATCTGAACTTTTAGTTGATACCATTATGGGGTGTGTAGGACTTTTTGATCACTTTTTATTTAATTTTTTTTGAGGAAATGAAGCGTTCAAAAATGGCGCTTTTGGGCGCTTTTTTCTGTTTTTCTGTTTACCGTATGGGGAATATATTTTTATACCACGGGCGTTTTCGCACATTGCGACACCCATGATGTGTATTTTTTAAAAAAAAAAATATTATTTTATTTTAATTTTGGGGAAAGGGGGGTGATTTGAATTTTTAGGTTTTTTTTATTTATTTTTTTATTTTTTTATTTCTTTTATTTTTCTTTTACACTTTTATATAGGTCCCATAGGGACCTATATAAATCAGTCATCTGATTGCTTCTAACATAAACTCCAATACACTTGTATTGGAGTTTATGAGGATTTTACTACTTTCCTATGAAGCCCTATTGCTAACAAGGGCTCCATAGGAAATAGTAAGTGATAGCCTCAAGCTGAATGAAAGGCTTGAGGCTATCCCTACAGCGCTCCGATTCTCCCGATCACCACTAGGGGAGCCGGAGAGCTGCCGAAAGTTTTACTTTCGGTTTAGCGCGCGCAGATGCCGTGGTCAGGATTGACCACGGCATCTGCGGGGTTAAATGATTGCGATCGGCATCGCTGCCGACCGCGATCATTAGCCGCGGGGGTCAGCTACAGGAATCAGCCGGACCCCCGCAGCGATCGCGCCCACAGAGGGCAGGAGCGGGCGCCATACTTAGGGATCGGACCCATGACGTACCCATACGTCATGGGTCCTTAAGGGGTTAAAGGGATATCCTTATCTTAAAAGTGATGACACATCACTAGGATATGCCAGATAGCTATGTAGACAAAAGACAGCAGCACTAGTCAAGAAAGTGATGAGGGTGCAATCCCTGTTGAGCCCATATACATCCGAAAATAGAAAATGAGGCAGCACTCCAAAGGTGGTGAAAAAAGGGGGGAACGCTTTATTCACCCAACTTGCAAGGTTTCAGCCCAAACACAATGAGACGTGTGCGTAAGTGAGGTATATACAGTATAGAGAGAGGAGGGAACGCGTCTAATCATCCAATTAAATAACGTAATCAAGTGCAAAACAAATCAATATGTGATTATAGTCAAATATTGTTGGATCCAAATGTAAACATGAATCACAGTAATATATTCCTTACGTGTGCAAACGCCGCAAAAACGTGAAAATACAAATATAGTGTAATAAGTGCTTATGGGTTAATGAACTCGTCATCAACTCCAGTGTTATAAATGAAAATATAAATCAAGATACCGGTAATGGGGTATAAAAACGTACAGGATCGTGTGTCCCATGGCGTCCATTGACTGTCACTACGCATGATAAAAACAAAAATATCACTAAATACGTAGCTGTAGGTTTAGCGCTGCAGATCTCCGATGGGTAGAAATCACAGCGTTCGGTAAGATAATAGCATGGAAGATCGCGCTGCTTTCAAACACCACCTCCCTCCTCAGCAAGGGGTTAAAATGGAAAAGACACGAAGGCAGAGATCATGGCTTGTAAGTACAATAAACCCTTTGACTACATGGTGGTAGTCAGGACTTCACTATGGCTGCAATTCCTTGATTATCTACAGGAGTCTCGATCAAAGGAGGGAAACAATTGTGTGAAATCTGATGATCTCTGCCATCGTGTCTTTTCCTTTTTAACCCCTTGCTGAGGAGGGAGGTAGTGTTTGAAAGCAGCGCGATCTTCCATGCTATTATATTATGTCACTATCATGGGCGTAGCTATAGGGGGTGCAGAGGTAACAGTCGCTACCGGGCGCAGGAGCCTGAGGGGGCCCAAAGACCCTTGTGCTGCATAAGAAGACACACAAAGCACTGAGGGAAGGGGGGCCCAAGCTGAACTCTTGCACCAGGGCCCATGAGTCTTTAGCTCCCCCTGGTCACTATACATGCTCCATCTCAAACTGCATATTCACAGCAGCAGCCAGAGGAGCGCATGTACAGTGGAGGAAATAATTATTTGACCCCTCACTGATTTTGTAAGTTTGTCCAATGACAAAGAAGTGAAAAGTCTCAGAACAGTATCATTTCAATGGTAGGTTTATTGTAACAGTGGCAGATAGCACATCAAAAGGAAAATCGAAAAAATAACTTTAAATAAAAGATAGCAACTGATTTGCATTTCATTGAGTGAAATAAGTATTTGAACCCTCTAACAAAAAAAGACTTAATACTTGGTGGAAAAACCCTTGTTTGCAAGCACAGAGGTCAAACGTTTCTTGTAATTGATGACCAAGTTTGCGCACATTTTAGGAGGAATGTTGGTCCACTCCTCTTTGCAGATCATCTCTAAATCCCTAAGGTTTCGAGGCTGTCTCTGTGCAACTCTGAGCTTGAGCTCCCTCCATAGGTTTTCGATTGGATTAAGGTCCGGAGACTGACTAGGCCACTCCATGACCTTAATGTGCTTCTTCTTGAGCCACTCCTTTGTTGCCTTTGCTGTATGTTTTGGGGTCATTGTCGTGCTGGAACACCCATCCACGACCCATTTTCAGTTTCCTGGCAGAGGGAAGGAGGTTGTCGCTCAGGATTTCACGATACATGGCTCCGTCCATTTTCCCGTTAATGCGAATAAGTTGTCCTGTGCCCTTAGCAGAAAAACACCCCCAAAGCAAAATGTTTCCACCCCCATGCTTGACGGTGGGGACGGTGTTTTGGGGGTCATAGGCAGCATTTTTCTTCCTCCAAACACAGCGAGTTGAGTTAATGCCAAAGAGCTCTATTTTGGTCTCATCAGACCACAGCACCTTCTCCCAGTCACTCTCTGAATCATTCAGGTGTTCATTGGCAAACTTCAGACGGGCCTGCACATGTGCCTTCCTGAGCAGGGGGACCTTACGAGCCCTGCAGGATTTTAATCCATTGCGGTGTAATGTGTTTCCAATGGTTTTCTTGGTGACTGTGGTCCCTGCTAATTTGAGGTCATTAACTAACTCCTCCCGTGTAGTTCTAGGATGCTTTTTCACCTTTCTCAGAACCATTGACACCCCACGAGGTGAGATCTTGCGTGGAGCCCCAGAGCGAGGTCGATTGATGGTCATTTTGTGCTCCTTCCATTTTCGAACAATCGCACCAACAGTTGTCACCTTCTCTCCCAGCTTCTTGCTAATGGTTTTGTAGCCCATTCCAGCCTTGTGCAGGTCTACAATTTTGTCTCTGACATCCTTGGACAGCTCTTTGGTCTTTCCCATGTTGGAGAGTTTGGAGTCTGCTTGATTGATTGATTCTGTGGACAGGTGTCTTTTATACAGGTGACTAGTTAAGACAGGTGTCCTTAATGAGGGTGACTAATTGAGTAGAAGTGTCTAACCACTCTGTGGGAGCCAGAACTCTTAATGGTTGGTAGGGGTTCAAATACTTATTTCACTCAATGAAATGCAAATCAGTTGCTATCTTTTATTTAAAGTTATTTTTTCGATTTTCCTTTTGATGTGCTATCTGCCACTGTTACAATAAACCTACCATTGAAATGATACTGTTCTGAGACTTTTCATTTCTTTGTCATTGGACAAACTTACAAAATCAGTGAGGGGTCAAATAATTATTTCCTCCACTGTATATGTGCGCCGTAATGGCGTGACGACGGCATGACACAACAGCGTCTGTCTGCGCATGCATATTGCCAATACTGCCCATACTGGTGCGGGCAGGAATGACTGTGTGCGCATGCGTTGGTCGACGCACCACAGATATAAATGAGACAAAGATAGACGTAGAGCACAATAAGGTGAGGGCTACCGCAAAGTAAGTAAGTTTGAGATGGAGCATGTGTAGTGAGTTTTTATACACCAGTATCTTGATTTATATTTTAATTGACAACACTGGAGTTGATGACGAGTCCATTAACCAATAAGCACTTATTACACTATATTTGTATTTTAACGTTTTTAGGCATAATGTGGTGTTTGCACACGTAAGGAATATATTACTATGATTCATGTTTACATTTGGATCCAACAATATTTGACTATAATCACATATTGATTTGTTTGATTGCACTTGATTACATTATTTAGGCTACTTTCACACTCGCGCTTTGGGCAGATCCGTCATGGATCTGCAAAAACGGATCCGTTACAATAATACAACCGCATACATCTGTCATGAACGGATCCGTTTGTAATATCTGTAACATAGCCAAGACAGATCCGTCATGAATAGGGTTGAGCGAACTTTCGGGTTCGGGTTATCCAAGCATCCCGTTATGTATTCCGCTACCACGGACCATAATGGCATTTGAACCACGGGGTGAAGAACCTGGGGTGACGTCACCGTCATGTGATCAGTGCAGGGGGCGTGGCTCAGTACTGGATTGGATAAGAGGTCGTAGGCTACCACCTCTTATCTAATCCAGTACTGAGCCACGCCCCCTGCACTGATCACATGACGGTGACGTCACCCCAGGTCCTCCGTGTTGTCCAAGGTTCGGGTTCATTGAAGAATCCCCTTATGGATTCCAAATGCCGTTATGGTCCGTGGTAGCGGAATCCATAACGGGATGCTTCGATAACCCGAACCCGAACTTTGGACGCCGAACTTAAAACACAAGTTCGCTCAACTCTAGTCATGAACTCCGTTGAAAGTCAGTGTGAGACTGTTCCGTTTTCTATTGTGCCAGATTGTGTCACAGAAAACGGATCCGTTCCCATTGACTTACATTGTGTGCCAGGACGGATCTGTTTGGCTGCAGGCAGTGTTTTGGTGTCCGTCTCCTGAGTGGAATGGAGACTGTTAGGAGGCAAACTGATGCATTCTGAGCGGGTCCTTTTCCATTTAAGAATGCATTAGGGCAAAACTGATCCGTTTTGGACCGCTTCTGAGAGCCCATGACGGATCTCACAAACGGAAAGCCAAAACGCAAGTTTTGAAAGTAACCTAAATTGGATGATTATACATGTTCCCTCCTCTCTCTCTATATACCTCACTTACGCACACGTCTCATTGCTTGCGAAAGGCCTCATTGTGTTCGGCTTAAACGTTGCCAGTTGGGTGGATAAAGCGGTCCACCATTTTTTTACCACCTTTGGAGTGCTGCCTCATTTTCTATTTAGGATATGCACGAATTTTATGATTGGTGGGTGTCCAACCTCTGGGATCCTCAGAATTAAGGGGTCACATTGGTGATTTACAGGGGAGTATACAGATATCATAGGGCCTCATAGCAAAACTTATTATGCTGTGTATCTTTAGGGGGGAATTTCTGAAGTCTCCTCACAGAACATCCAAAGCTGATGTGAATGCAGCCTTACGATCACCGTCATTTTTAAAAAAAGATCTTCATAGGGGAGCTCTGTTTCTACTGATGCACATGATGAAAGGTACTCTGGTGACCCATCCACTATCCTGACATGCCTGTTTTAGTAACTACTTGCATCTCCCATATAATAACAATTTGGGAGCACCTTTACAGAAGCACCCTGGATGAGGTAACACCCTCTACACGTAGAACCTCCCAACATAGACAAAAGCAGCCCTGCCTTAGGGTCCTTTCACACTGGCGTTTTTGTTTTCCGGCATAGAGATCCGTCGTCGGGTCTCTATGCTGGAAAAATCCTGATCAGGATCATCCCCATGCATTCTGAATGGAGAGAAATCCGTTCAGGATGCATCAGGATGTCTTCAGTTCAGGACCGGATAGTTTTTTGGACGCAGCAAATACCGCAGCATGCTGCGCTTTTTGTTTAGTCCAAAAATCCGGAACACTTGCCGCAAGGCCGGATCCGGAATTAATGCCCATTGAAAGGCATTAATCCGGATCCGGCCTTAAGCTAAACGTCGCTTCGGCGCATTGCCGGATCCGACGTTTAGCTTTTTCTCAATTGTTACCATGGCAGCCAGGACGCTAAAGTCCTGGTTGCCATGGTAAAATTTAGTGGGGAGCGGGGGAGCAGTATATTTACCATCCGTGCGGCTCCCGGGGCGCTTCAGAGTGACGTCAGGGCGCCCTACACGCATGGATCACCTGATCGCATGGATCACGTGATCCATGGGCATGGGGCGCTCTGACGTCATTCTGGAGCGCCCCGGGAGCGGCACGGACTGTAAGTATACCGCTCCCCCGCTCCCCGCTCCTACTATGGCAACCAGGACTTTAGCGTCCTGGCTGCCATAGTAACCTGAAAGCATTTCGAAGACTGATCAGGATCCTGATCAGTCTTCTAATGCTTCAGGCGACTTGCGTTCTGACGGATCCGGCGGGACGGAAGTGCCTGCCGGATCCTCAGAACGCAAGTGTGAAAGGACCCTTAGACCTCAAACTCATGATCTCCAGGAGTACTGAACACCTATGGAGAAAAACTTATACCTAACCTCCACCTCGCCAGACCTATTGCACCTCTCTCATCTCTTCACTATCCAATAATCCAAAAACATTTTTCACTCCCTCCTCAGTCCTAAAGTGAGAGAAGCTTCATCGCGTTGCTTCATTCTGGAGAAAAAGTACTTTTAATCCAAATGCAAATGAGCAGTTAAGTGCACAGATGGCGGGCCCAAGCCATCCTGTGCACCCTTGCTCCTCCTGCTTCCTCTGCCAGACCCTCCTTCTTCTTGACTGACAGAGCCAGGCGAGGTGACTGTGCAGGAACCTCGTCCTGAAGGAGAGGGAGGGGCTGGCAGAGGATGGAGGAGGAGTAAGGTTGCACAGCGTGGCTTGGGCCCACCCTTAGTGCACTTAAAGGGGTTTTCCCATCTCAAACAATGGGGGCATATCACTAGGATAAGTGCAGGGCCCACCTCTGGGACCCGCAACTACACTGAAAACGGAGCCCTGAAAGTTGTGGATGGCGCACTACGCATGTGCAGCCACCCTCCATTCATTTCCATGGGGCTGGCGAAAATAGCTTGGCTATTTCCGTCGGCCCCTTAGAAATGAATGGGAGCGGTGGCCGCACAAGTGCGATGCCCTTCCATTTATTACTATGGGGAGAGCACTTGGTGGTGGCCAAACCGGGGTCCTCTGGCCACCGCCTTTCATGCTCCGTTCTCAGTGTAGATGCAGGTCCTGAAGGTGGGACCCGCACCTTTTAGACAATGGGGACATATCTCAGAAGGGAATACCCCTTTAACTGTAAATTTGTACATGGATTAAAAGTAGTTTTTCTCCAGAATGAAGTAACGCTAAGTGAAAGGTATCATTACGGTCAGATGATCTGGCCCTACAAGGCATTGTGCCCGGTTTATCAGTGACTTTCCTGGGGACAGGTTCCCATGAACGCAATGAATGTAGAGAAATGCAGGTAAAACAGATCTCGGCCTCTTATGAAGATATATATTATGAGATTAAAGATAAGAGACGACCGGACCATCAGCTGCCGGACTAGCAGACTACCTGTGCACAACTGTCCTTTCCCTTTGCTGTAGATGGAGCTTCAGAGAGAGCAGCAGACTTACCGGCAGTACCTGGCACAGCAGCTGGAGGAGGAGAAGAGACAAGAAAAGGAAATGGAGAAACTGATTGAGGCAGAGCTGGAGAAATCCTGGGCAAAGAGGGCAGAACAGCTCAGGCTGGAGAAGGAGGCCAGGAACCGGCTGATGAAAGATGTCATGGAGACCAGAAGACAGCAGATTAATGAGAAATGTAAGGAGCAGCCATTTATGGTATCTTCCTGGTGTAGGACAGAGGTGGTCAGTCCACCACGTTATGGGACCCGTAGGTTGTCTTGCATTCAAGAAGAGTGCTGTGCAGATTCCCCGATCTCTCCTCTTACCCTTCCTTCACATCTCCGGCATTTCACATGTTCCCAATCTCACTGGATCTGGCATTGTCAGATTCTATAGTTCACCGCTCGATCCCCATCGACATCTGTGGGTGATCCGGCTGCTTTCTGGCATAAATTCAGGGTTTTGGCCGGACAAAAAAACGCTGCATGCAACGGTTTTTGGTCCAGACGACAGCCAGCATTGGTGCCGGATCAGCTTGCTGCAAATGTGAACAGGGCCTTAATGATCAGGCAGAGCGCTCCTCAGTCATACATTTACAACAGTCCTCTCTATCCGGTCCCTGCACTTATCGCTATGATCACTTCAGAGAGTAAAATTCATGTGCCACCTCCTGTTAGAGCCAGAACAACGCTGAAGACTGGAGGGGTGAGTAATCAATCCTATGCCCTCCACCAAATCCTAAAATTAAAAGGTTCGTTCAAGTAAAAAAAAAAATGGGAACGGCAGCGAAGGTGTTAAAACAATTAAAGAAGGCATACTAACCAATCTGATCCCCCACCACAGCCATGGCATGCTCTTGACTGCAGAGGTTACATGCCCATACAGCACAAGACTGCTGAGTACAATGATTGGCTGCTGTGGTCATGTACGGTGGCGCTAGACCGGACAGGGTTTAAGCTGGTGAAAATGCTATCTGACTTTTTCCAGACAACCCTCTTATCTATTTGACTGTCCTACACCACCAGGGATCCTTATATTAACCACTCTACTACCCCAAGCCACCAGGGATACTGGAATTAATCCCCTCACTGCCCTGCACAACTAGGGATTCTGACATTAAAAAACCATACATATCCCATTTTCATCCAAGCAGCCCCCCCGCCCCCCATATGAGCATTGGATCATTTCATACTCAGATTCTCTCCTGTAAAACGGCTTGGGCAGCACTAAAACTCGCCCATCAGTGCCGGTGATGTCACTGGCATTACTGCTAGGTGGAAGCCTCCGCCTAGCAGTTTAAAAATATACACAAACAGTCCTTGCCCTGTGCATGGCTAGGGGGAGCACCGGAGCATCGGATATGTCTGTCTTCAGCTCTGAACCAGAACAACACCTTTAACCCCCTTTATTTCCCTAGACCACTAGGAATGTCGATTTTAACCATTTTTCTGTCTTAGGCCAGCAGGTATGTTGCCAGTAACCTTTTCAGTGCCTTAGATCAAGAGGAATGCTTATACTAACACTTTTGCTGTCCTAGACCAACAGTGATACAAACATTAACGACTTTGATGGCCTAGACCACCAGGGATGCAGACAACAAGTTCTGTTTTAGAGAGAAAAGTGATCAGGTCCCAAACTGGTCTGCTAACAAGCTAAAAATCTTAGAGGGAACATTGGTGCCAGATATAGGGTGCAAATAAAGTTACAGCCTGAAACCTCATACCAGTATCCATATAGAGGGATAATGCGGATGCGGGTGTGCAGGCTGTCATTGACATCCTGCGGAACATGGGAAAGGATGATGTGTTTTGCGAGTTCATAGAGGAAGCATTGTCGTTCATTTTACAAAATAATGTTTTTAAATTTGGGGATGAGTGGTTCAGACAGCGAGTGGGGACGGCCATGGGCACCCCCGTTTCGTGTACGTTCGCCAATATGTATTTGGCAAGGTTGGAGGACATATTTGTTTTCTCCACTCTGAACCCTTATGCCCAGTTGATTAAAACATATATGAGATATGTGGACGACGTCTTCGTTGTGTGGGCTGGCATGGAGGAAGAATGTGGTGACTTTGTTCGATATTTAAATGACAACTCTATGGGAATGGTATTTACCCTTAATTTCGGGGGGTCCAGACTAGAATTTCTGGACGTGGCTGTCGTGGTGGAGGGTGACCAGTTGGTCATGGAGGGCTTTCGTAAGCCCACGGCGACCAACTCCTTGCTACACCACGACAGCTACCATCCTAGAAGTGTAAAGAAGTCAGTGTCATTCGGACAGTTCATCAGGTTGCGCAGGATAAATGGCAATACAGCTGCCTACCGTAGACAGGCTTCAGATTTAAAAGAAAGATTGATATCTAGGGGCTATCCAGAAAAAGAAGTGGTGGAAGATATGCTAAAAGTGGAGGAACAGTTTTCCCAGCAGATGCTCCTGCAGGGGACTCGTAAAAGACAAGAACCACAAGGGAGGTGTAATAGGTATAATAGGTTCCCTATGACATTTAAATTCAGCCCTATGGCAGATAGGATCCGTGCTGTCATCCTCAGTCACTGGGATATCTTGAAAAGGGATCCCACGCTAGTTCAGTTTAGCACAGAAAAACCACTGGTCTCGTTCCGAAGAACGCATACGATTAGAAACAAAGTAGTACGGAGCAGATTCAATGTACCTCGGGGAGAGGATTGGCTAACTAGGAACAAATCAATGGGACACTTTAGGTGCGGTAATTGTAACATGTGCAGGTATGGTTTGCAAAAGAAGGTGGTTTCTTTTGCAGGCTTGTACCACAGAATAAAAGAGTTCATCAATTGTAGAAGCACCCACGTCGTGTATGCTTTGCTATGCGACTGTGGCAGCTTCTACATAGGGAAGACGATTAGATGTCTGAACGAACGGATCAGAGAACATGTCTCCTCGGTTACTTCTGGGAAGGGTTGCCCACGAGTGATTGAACACTACCGAGAAGTGCACGGTGGTGATCTTAAATCGCTACATTTTGTAGGTCTAGAAACAGTCCGTCCTTTACCTAATGGAGGTGATAGACACCGCCTACTTCTGCAACGTGAAAGTAGGTGGATCCTCCGGACACAGGCTACAGGCCGTCTAGGACTTAATGAGCGTGCCGATATGTCGGTCTTTTTATAAGTCTCTATTGAAGTTGGTTTCGGTACGTGTATTTGCAGTGGAGGCCTCTCGCATGTGTACTTTACCTGTTAGTATTTGTGAATAGCGGCGGTGTGCCGTAATTAGAGTTGTTGGGCACCGATGTGTGCTGAATAAATTACTTTTGGATTATACCACCGTGGTGAGTGCCTCCTTTCACGTATTCTTGCTTGTTGTGTATCTACATGGACTTTACTTTGGACTGTGCACCACCGAGACGGTTGACGAGGCTGAGATCCAGCTGAGGCCTATTTGGAGAAATTGACCGCTGAAGGAGAGTGCCGTTGTTTGTTTCTTACTTAACCCTGGGATAATACAGGGGCCAGAGCCATCAGGGATCTGTATGACGGTTACAACACTGCCGTGGTGACATCAATGAGGTCATTTCCTCTTGAGCTATTTTTCTTGGATTATATTTGATAGTGACATTGTGGTTCTGGTGACAGAACGGGTTTGGTCGGGGTATTTTATAACCCTGCGACACACTAAGCTCTTCTTCTATTCTGTTTTTATTTTAGTGGAGAGAAATGCCAAGGAACAGGAAGAACTGGCACGAGATAAGGAACTTCTGGAAAAGGCGATTGCAGAACACAAACAGCTTGAAATGGAAAGAAATACAAGGTACGGGCCACAAATGGTGGGAGGCAATTACTATTGTGAGCAACATTTGGCTCCACCTCCTGAGACTGCGGCTTGGTCGTTCCACCATGCTTTACAGTACAGCTCTTCTTGTTTACTCGTAAAGGTGATTACAAACCACAAGTACAGGCTCATGCACACGGGCGTTGATCGGCCGTTTCGTGCATTGGGGACCACAATTTGCGTTCCCCAAAGCACAACCAACATCCGGGCGGATTCAGTAGACAGATCCAGACCCACATTCAACTTGAAAGGGGCCGTGATCCGTCCGCACTGCAAAAAAGTAGTGTATGAATTACGCAGTGCTTCCGTGGGGTTCCGTGCCTCCGTTCTGCATCGGACTTATTCAAGTGAATGGGTTTGCATTTGTGATGCGGAGTGCACCCAGCCAGTGCCCGTATATTGTGGAACTGCTGTTTGCAGGCCACAATACGAGCAACGGCCGTGTGCATGAGGCCTTACTGTTTCGATTATTAGTTAAAGGAGTTTTTATTGATGGCCTTGTCTTAGGATAGGGGGTCCGACTCTTGGCACCCTTGCTAATCAGCTGATGGACGGCGCTGTGTCCCCATCATTGTTTCCCCATGCACAACGCCATATATATATAGTTGTGGCAGTTCTTGGTATTGCAGCTCACTGCAGCCCAGTCCAGGTGAATAGGCTTGAGATTTAGTACCAGGCACAGCTACAACCCCTTCACTTGGCTGGTCAGCAGTGTTTCCGGGAGATCAGCTATTGATGGCTTTACTAAGGGAGAACCCCTTTAATTAGCTTTAGATACTGTATAGGGGGAGATCTCCTTCAAAGCTGCTGGACCTCAATATGAAAGTTTAACCTTGGCCAGTAGCTGATTGGCATTGAGGTCATGTTCTTCCAAATACTCAATGAAGATATCACACTGAATATCTCATAAGGAATTTATGACTTTCTCCACAGGAACATGAAGACTGCCAAGCAGTATCAGCAGGAACTTCTCTCTCAGGTAGCTTATCATCAGCTACAGCGGGAGGTTGAAAAAGAGGAGGAACGGAGAGAATATGTCTCCGGACTAGAAGCCGAGAAGTCCTACCAGCAGAAGCTGCGGGATATCCTCTCTAGACCTTATGTCCGGAGGGAGCATGTTCATCCCCTGAGGAGGACACGGATCTCCAGCCCCAAAGACTGGTTAGCTCAATGACCCCCACTCGTTGTCCATAACCAGCAGCAGATCCCACGCAGCCTAAGGGCTCTTTCACATGAGCGGATGCCATGCGTGGAATCCACTGCGTGAAAGAGAGCCAAGCCCCGCTCTGGACAGCAGAGACACGGAGCATTAACATGATTGATAATGCTCTGTGACCTTTTTACTACAAAATCACAGTGAGATAAAGTTGTCACTGTGATTTTGTTTAAAAAGGTCACAGAGAGGCACGGAGCATCATCAATCATGTTAATGCTCCGTGTCTCTGCTGTCTAGAGCGGGGCTTGGCTCTCTTTCACGCAGTGGATTCCATGCACGGGATCCGCTCGTGTGAAAGAGCCCTAATAGAAAGATCAGGTTCACTAAAGGGCATCTATCAGCAGATTTGTCCCTATGACACTGGCTGACCTGTTACATGTGCACTTGGCAGCTGAAGGCATCTGTGTTGGTCCCATGTTCATATGTGTCCGCATTGCTAAGAAAAATGAGGTTTTAATATATGCAAATGAGCCTCTAGGAGCAACAGGGGCGTTACCGTTACTCCTAAAGGCTCTGCTCTCTCTGCAACTGACGTGTCCTCTGCACGTTGATTAAAAAGGCTAGACAGTGTAAACGTGATCATGCGTGGTCTCATGCTGCGCCGTGCACTTCAGTATCTGCCGCAGGTGCAGTACAGGAAAGAGGCTCGCAATACAAAAGAGAACTGCCAGCAAGTCTGTGCCAGATACTGAAATGCACTGCACAGCACGAGACTTTAGGAGAAGTCAGGATCCAAGCATGAACACGTTTCTACTGCCTCGCCCTGTGAATCAAAGTGGAGAGGGTGCAGCAGTTGCATAGAGAGCGGAACCTTTAGGTGTAATGGTAACGCCCCCGTTGCTCCTCATTTGCATATATTAAACCTTCATTTTTCTCAGCAATGCGGACACATATGAACATGGGACCAACACAGATGTCTTCAGCTGCCAAGTGCACATGTAACAGGTCAGCCAGTGTCATAGGGACAGATCTGCTGACAGATGCCCTTTTAAAGGGGCTTTCCAGAGGAAAAATATTATTTAATAAAAAAGAAAAGGTGGAACGGGTTAAAAAACTGAAAAAGAGTCATCACTCACCTTACCTCATTCACATGACTGGTTGCATGTTCATTTCTGAGATTTATCATGCAAATAAAAATGGAAGTAAAAAAAGAAACATTACGATCTGATTTTGTCAGTCGCATCCTTCATTCACATTTATCCCGCCGTTTTGCAGCCATCATTTTGGTGGTTCTTGGATTTTAAAAGCGTCAAAAAGAAGATCTGGCCTTGTGCAGCCAATGACAGGATAGCTTTTATTTTTACGGAGCAATGAAAGCTGAGCTCCGATTGGGTGTTAATGTGCTCAGGCATGACCTGAAAAGATGAAGCACCGCTGACATGTAACCTCCAAATAATAGCAAAATTGCAGGGGGAATGTAGTATTACGTGATGGCCGTTTATATGACTGGCCAGAAATGGGGGCCAATGTTCGGATTCATAGAGGGGGAGAAGAACTTGTCCAGCACGCAGGGCAAAAGTAGATCCAATCGTTATTTCCTACAGAGCATAAAAGTTGCAGTTCAGATGTAAGTGGCAATAAAAATTCAGAAGCCGCTTCCACATTTCCAGCGCACGGCAATGATGACGGTTGTGTGCCGAGATCTGAATTTTTATTGCAACTTTTGTGCTTGATTGGATCTAGTTTTATCCTACTCGCTGGACAAGTTTTTATTCCCACGTTCCATTGGCCGGAGCCCAAGTTGTTGTTGGTGAGCTGGAAGCTTGTAGAGGGTGAGCCCTCTACAGAAGGCAGGGCTACACAAACAGAAGTAGACAGGGCCTGCGATACCGTAGTGCAGCACAAAATACCGCCCCAGCAAATTCATATACCACAGTGCAGTATAAAATACTGCCCTATCACCATACTGAGGGCAGTGATCCAGCTGAATACAGGAGGACACATGCAAGTACCTGGTAATTTATACTGAGAGCATCAGTTTGTTATGTACCCAGCAGGGTGGTAGCTAAAGGCTCAAGGGCCCTGGTGCAAGAGTTCAGCTTGGGCCCCCCTTCCCTCAGTGCTTTCTGTCTCTGCCTATGCTGCACAAGTCGGGATCAATGGTTTGTGTGCTAGCACGCGGTGTGGGTACCTCTTTGGCGCACAAAGACGACCTCAATGCAGAGACTTTTGTTAAAGATGCTATTTATTATATTCAATAGACAACGCGTTTCGGAGTTTATAACTTCTTTTTCAAGTCTAAAAAGATACAACAAAAAAGCCGAAGCCAAAATGGATCCCCACACAGTTGGAGGGAAGTATATACCCACACACAAAATAAAATATGATAAAAATAAACATATAAATAAAGGTAAAATGACTAAATCAATCAATTAGAAGAAAAATAAAGTCAATAATTGTTACATATTTCACGTCAAATATTACACGTCAAGTGCCGTTAGTAGGCCTAGTGATAGCCCAAAGAATGGATTCTTAGTGTAAGACGTATTACCATAAGTCTTAATGGTATAAAATAAGCAACCAACGGTATCATAAAATATGTGGCATAAAAAGGTCTAATTACTGGACCATGATATGTATTAAAATAATTACATGAAGAATTCTTGATGTCGCTGATATGGTTAGGCATAATGCTTGTGTAATAATATATTGTAACAAGGTGTAGTAAGGGTTGGCGGAGCTATAGTAGGTCTGTACCTTTAATTGTTGATTTGTGCTAGAAATGAGGGTACTTTTACACTTCTGGCAGGACGGATCCGGCAGGCTATTCAGCCTGCCGCATCCATCCTGCCGCAAGTGGCCGTGCACTGCCGTGCTGCCGCTCTGTCCCCATTGACTATAATGGGGCGGGGGGCGGAGCTACGGCGCAGCACTGCCAGAGATCGCCGGACTAAAAGTCCTGCATGTCCGACTTTTAGTCCGGCGATCTCCGGCCGTGCCGTGCTGCGCCGTAGCTCCGCCCCCCGCTCTATTATAGTCAATGGGGACGGAGCAGCAGCCTGGCAGTGAACGGCCACTTGCGGCAGGACGGATGCGGCAGGCTGAATAGCCTGCCGGATGCGTCCTGCCGCAAGTGTAAAAATACCCTAAGGCCTCTTTCACACTTGCGTTGTGAAGATCCGGCGTGCACTTCCGTCACCGGAATGCACGCCGGATCCGGCACAACGCAAGTGAACTGAAAGCATTTGAAGACTGATCAGTCTTCAAAAT
The DNA here is from genome assembly GCA_033119425.1 of Bufotes viridis. Classification (NCBI taxonomy): domain Eukaryota; kingdom Metazoa; phylum Chordata; class Amphibia; order Anura; family Bufonidae; genus Bufotes; species Bufotes viridis. The sequence continues at coordinate 34,096,314 of CM065589.1, forward strand.
GCTTTCAGTGTTACTATGGCAGCCAGGACCCTATTAGCTTCCTGGCTGCCATAGTAGCAGTGGGGAGCGGCATACTTACATTCCGTGCGGCTCCGGGACCCTCCTGAATGACGTCAGAGCGTCCCGCGCGCATGGATCACGTGATCCATGCGATCACGTGATCTATGCACTGGGGCGCCCTGACATCATCCTGGAGCGTCCCGGAGCCGCGCACGGAATGTAAGTATGCCGCTCCCCTACTCTTACTATGGCAACCAGGACTTTAGCGTCCTGGCTGCCATAGTAACCATTGACAAAAAGCTAAACGTCGGATCCGGCGATGCGCGGAAACGACGTTTAGCTAAAGGCCGGATCCGGACTAATGCCCTTCAATGGGCATTAATTCCGGATCCGGCGTTGCGGCATGTCTTCCGGATTTTTGGACGGAGACAAATCCGCAGCATGCTGCGCTTTTGTCAACGTCCAAAAAACGTTTGAATACTGAACTGAAGACATCCTGATGCATCCTGAACGGATTTCTCTACATTCAGGATGCATGGGGATAATCTTGATCAGTAGCTTTCCGTCCTAGAGACCCGAGGACGGATCTCTAGGACGGAAAGCTAAAACGCTAGTGTGAAAGAGGCCTAACCCTGGGTTCAGACCTGAGCGTTCCTGAAACGCGTGTTTTACGCGCATTTTTGCAAATAGAAAAAACTGGTGTCAATCACAAAACGCGCGAAAAACGCTACAAAAAAAGCTCAAGTACTTGTTTATGCGTCGGGCGTTTTACAGCGCGTTCAAACGCGCTGTAAAACGCTCAAGTGAGAACCAGGGCCATAGGAAAGCATTGGTTTTTATGTGTTGAGCATTTTACAGCGCGTTTGAACACGCTGTAAAACGCTCAGGTGTGAACATAGGGTTAGGGTAAGAAGAAATAAGGGTTTACCTTGGCGATGCCAACAGCAAGAGTGGCCCGGTGGCTGAAGGAGGAAAAGTATATAGTTAACCGCCTCTGGACCGCCTAACGCACGGATGTGTCCAGGCGGCAGCAGGTTTATTCCTCCTGGACACATCCGTGCGTCATCTCGCTCACAGGATCGCATCATGGAGAAGTTAAACTACAGCCTGCCAGCGCTGATCATGCGCTGGCAGCCTGTAGAAGTTAAAAAAAATCGCATATCAGACTGCACCAATCACCACACAGACCGCCCCATCAAACCACCCCCCCCCCCCGTCACTGATTAACCCCTGATTACCCCATGTCACCCCCCTGATCACCCCCCTGTCACTAATCACCCCACTGTAAGGCTCATTCAGACGTCTGTATGTGTTTTGCGGATCCATGGATCCGCGGATCCACACAACACGGACACCGGCAATGTGCTTTCCACATTTTGCGGATCCGCACATTGCCAGAACTATATAGAAAATGCCTTTTCTTGTCCGCAATTGCGGACAAGAATAGGACATGCTCTATCTTTTGCAGAGCTGCGGCTGGATGTTTGGGGCCGAAAGCCGGAAGTTTGCGGCCGCAGCTCCGCAAATGCTGATGCGGCGAGCACATAGTGTGCTCTCCGCATCACCATCGGCCCCATTCACACGGAATGGGTCCGCATCTATTCCGCAGAATTGCGGAATAGATGCGGACATTTTTGCGGACGTGTGAATGGGGCCTTACTTTTTTTTTTTTTTGCACATTTTTTGGCAGAGATTTTTTCATCCACATTGATTGATGCGAATGAAGAAATCTGTGCCGTTCATTTTTATTTTTTCAGCCCAGAGGCTGAACGGAAAAAAAAAATCTCATTACCCGTATGCTCAATATAAGGAGAATCGCAGAAACTCCTAATGCTGGCCATACGTGTAATGATTGCGGAGACCCTCAAATGCCAGGGCAGTGCAAACACCTCACATGTGACCCCATTTTAGAAAGAAGACACCCCAAGGTATTCCGTGAGGGCTATGGTGAGTTCATGTAAAATTTTATTTTTTGTCACAAGTTAGTGGAATATGAGACTTTGTAAAAAAAAAAAAGTCAATTTCCCCCACAAATGACCCCATTTCGGAAAGTAGACACCCCAAGGTATTCACTGAGGGGCATAGTGAGTCCGTGGGAGATTTTTTTTTTTTTTGACAGAAGTTAGCAGAAATGAAAACTTTATTATTTATTTTTTTTCCTCAGACAGTGTCATTTTCTGCTAACTTGTGAAAAAAAATGAAATGATACATGAACTCACCATGCCCCTCCGCGAATACTTTGGGGTGTCTTCTTTCTAAAATGGTGTCATTTGGGGGGTATTCATACTATCCTGACATTCTAGCACCTGAAGAAACATGACCGGCGCTCAGAAAGTCAGAGCTGCTTCAAAATGCCGAAATTCACTTTTTTGTACCATAGTTTGTAAACTCTATAACTTTTACCCAAACCAATAAATATACACTTATTGGATTTTTTTTTATCAAAGACATGTAGAACAATAAATTTAGAGAAACATTTATATAGAAATGTAGTTTTTTTGAAAAATTTTACAACAGAAAGTGAAAAATGTAATTTTTTTGCAAAAATTTTGGTCATTTCTGATTAATAGAAAAAAAGTTAAATGTCAGCAACAATGAAATAGCACCAAATGAAAGCTCTATTAGTGAGAAGAAAAGGAGGTAAAATTCATTTGGGTGGTAAGTTGTATGACCGAGCAATAAACGGTGAAAGTAGTGTAGTGCGGAATTGTAAAAAGTGGCCTGGTCATTAAGGGTGTTTAAGCTAGGGGGGCTGAAGTGGTTAATATGAGCAACTAATGGCTGGTGGCTCAGGGAAGGAAAATATATAGTTAACTGAGCAACTGATGGCTAGTAGCAGTATGCGGCACAAGTGTCTTTGGGCCCCTTCAGGCTCCTGGGCCCGGTAGCGACTGCTACCTCTGCACCCCTATAGCTACGCCCTTGGTACCAAGCCAGGGGATGCAACATGGGCTCGGGGGGCCTCCTGGGCATCAGCCCACTGGGACATTTCCCTGTAGGGTCTATGGCCAGTTCGCCCATGTGTATGTTCCCTAATAGGGCATATGGACTGGAGTTATCTTCCATACCTTTGTATGGTGGCCCTTTTTTTTTTGCGTGTTCGTTTTGAGCTCCCTGCCTTCCCAGAGCCATAACTTCTTTAGTTATAGGTTCACATAGCTATATAAGGGCTTGTTTTTTGCGGGACAAGTTGTACTTTCCAATGCCACCATTTAATATTGGATATAATGTAGAGGGAAGCGGGAAAAAAAATCCAAATGGGGTAAAATTGCAAAAAAAATAGCAATTCCACCACAATTTTACGGGTTTTTAAATTACAACGTTCGATGTGCGATAAAATTGACCAGTTATTTTTATTCTACAGGTCAGTACGAATCTGGCGATTCCTAATATGTATAGTTTTTCACTCGTTTTAATAGTGAAAAAAATATTCAAAAGTGGGAAAAAAATCAGTTTTACTTTTTTGTCACCATATTTTGACCCGTATAACTTTTCTGTAATTATGTGTACAGAGCTGTATGGGGGCTCATTTTTTGCGGCGCAATCTGTTCTTTTCATTAATACCATTCTGGGGTGTGTATGACTTTTTAATCACCTTCTATACAATTTTTTTTGAGGAAATAAAGCGTCCAAAAATGGCGAATTGGCCATTTGGACGCTATTTTCCGTTTTTCTGTTTACTGTACGGGTAATATTTTTTTATATTTTTATAGTATGGGCGAAAATTTTATTTTCATTTTGGCAAAAGGGGGGTGATTTGAACTTTTATGTTTTTTTTTATTTATTTATTTTTAAACATATATTTTTTTTTTTACACTTTTGTATAGTTCCCATAGGGAACTATAACATGCAATCATTAGATTGCTATTCTTATACATTCCAATGCAATAGCATCGGCAGATATGAGAAAATCGCATATTTCCTATGGAGCCTATTACAGGTTAGGCTCCATAGGAAATACTATGCAGTAGCCTGGGTTTCATTCATAGAGACCCAGGCTGCTGCAGGCACGTTCCGGCTCCTCCAATGGCCACACGGAAACTTTCGGTTTGTGCATGCTCAGATGCCGTGGTCAGGATTGACCACGGCATCTGAGGGTTAAATGTCCGCGATCGCCATTACGGCCGCGGGTGTCTGCTTGAAGCAAGAGCGGGCGCCATTTTTAAACACCGGCACAGGGCGTACATGTACGCCCTGTGTCCTTAAGAGGTTAAAGGGATTCTGTCACTTCAGCAAATAGCATTTTTTATGTAGAGAAAGTTAATACAAAGCTCTTACTAATGTATTGTGATTGTCCATATTGTCTCCTTTGCCGGCTGGATTCATTTTTCCATCACATTATACACTGCTCGTTTCCATGGTTACAGATCACCCTGCAATCCATGAGCAGTGGCCGTGCTTGCACACTATAGGAAAAAGGTCTGGTCTCTCTGGTGGATGGGACCGTGGGAGCTCACATAGGCCGGCGCTTTTTCTTATAGTGAGCAAGCACGACCACCACTGATGGATTGCAGGGTGGTCATGCCCATGGAAACAACCAGTGTATAATGTGATGGAAAAATGAATCCAGCCAGCAAAGGAAGCAATATGGAGAATCACAGTACATTAGTAAGTGCCTCGTATTAACTTTATCTACATGATAAATGCAATTTGCCGAAGTGATACAAACCCCCTTTAAAGGGGTTGTCCCATCACAGACTATGGGAACATATCGCTAGGATATGCCCCCATTGTCTAAGAGGTGTGGGACCCACCGCTGGGACCCGCACCTATATTGAGAACGGAGCCCTGAAAGTAAAGGTGGGCGCACTGCGCATGCGCAACCGCCCTCCATGCATTTTCTATGGGGACAGTGAATGAAGCTGTGCGCTAGTTCGGCTATTTCCGTCGGCCCTATAGAAATTAATGGGAGCAGGGGCCGCGCATGCGCGGTGCTCTCCCATTCACTTCTATGGGAGCAGCGGGGAGCAGCACTTGGTGGTGGACGGACCATTGGGGTCCTCCAGCCAGAGCTCTCCCTGCTCCGTTCTCCTAGCGATATGCCCCCATTGTCTAAGATGGGAATACCCCTTTAAGGGGTTTTATTCTGTTTTTATGGCACTGTAGAATAAGCCTAGTGCATGCGCAATGAAGCATGGTGTACCGTCCTCGGCTTCATTTGTGCCCAGTGCTGTGGAGATGAGGCTTGTCTCCAGTAAACTCTAAATTCCAGGCGATCCTGTAATGGCCGGGGTTTCACAAGGTCATCGGTAGAAAGTTAAACCCCCAACTATAAACTGGCAAGTTACGGGTTCCCTTTAATTATGAAAAGATGACAAAATTTTAAAAAATGCACATATTTTGTTGTACCACATTTGTAATGACTCAACCTATTTATTTATTTTCTGCACTTATATAGCGCTACTTTATTCCGCAGAGCTTTACAGACATTAGCCTCCAACTGTCCCCAATGGGGCTCACAATCTAAGGTATAAAATCGTATCGTGATTTATGCCGCAAATATTAACTAAATAAAAATTGCAGAATTGCCACTTCTTTGTCCCTGCTGCCTTTAAAAGAAAAAAGAGTAAAAAAGCAATAACAAAGTCATATATTCCCCCAAAATGGTGCCTCGTCATCTCATCCCTGAATGGGTGTCAGAATGTGGCAACAAAAAAAAAAAGTTTTTTTTTTTTGTTTTTTTTAAACTGTGCAAAAGTCATCAACATGAGAAACATATATTCAATTGATATTATCAAGATGATCATAATCACCTGTAAAAAACAAAACAAAACAAAAAGGTAGCTTACCATTTAGGTGCCATAGGTGAACGCAGTAAAACAATACCAGAAAAAATAAAAGCAGAATTAAAAAAAAAAAATTAATGTGTATCCTAATGTGATGCCATAACAAAACATCTCACCCAACAACAAAAAAACGAACCCTCAGGTTACAGTTGACCCAAAATTAAGGGGTTAAGTTACTGCCCTTTTCCATAAACTGATTTTTATAGGATGAGTGGTAATTTACCAAATCAGACACTAGGGGGAGCAAGAAGCGCATTCCAGCCACAAGCTTTGTATCCACTTGACTGGTGATAAATGTTAGCTCAGTGGGGGTCTGGTGGCTGGGACCCCACTCATTGCTAGAACAGACTTTGACAGGACCCACAAAGTGGACAAGATTTTAAGATTTTTCATCCACGTGCAGTGAAAAAAAATCTTCTGCGTAAACTGACCTGTGTTGCGGATTTTAAATCCACAGCACGTCACTTCACATCCACCATGGATTTCGTCCGTTATAATGCACTGAGTGACAGGCGCAACAAAAATGCAGATTTGGCCGTGGGTTCAGTAAGAAGTTCCCTGTGAAAATCTGCTGTGGAAATTGCACTGGGGACAACCCGTCCTGTGTGGCTGCTACCTAAGGCCACCTGCACAGAGGTACAGGTCAATGTGCGTACGGATTTATGTGTTCCTGCACCATATCCCCAAAAATCTGCAAAGTCTACATGAGATTTGTGTAATTTTACACGGGAATCCGCGCAGAAAAACCGCACGTATTCCTCAACGTGTACAGATGGCCTAGGGGTGTATTCACATGGTGCGGTCAAATCACGGTTTATTGCTACATTTACCACTAAATAAACATTTGCTTTTATTTTACCGCAGTCACAGCAATGAAACCGCACTGTGTGAATTAGGCCTAAGTGACGTGTCATTGCAGTGTATTTTGTATCAAGTGCAGTGTGTTGTGAAGTGTGAATACAGCAGTTTTATAAGCAGTACAGTGTGATTAGAGCAGTGTATGCAGTGCACTGTAGTCTGATTACAGAAGTTATACAGTGCACTGTGATTACAATAGTTGTGTCTGCAGTGCAGGGTGATTATAGCAGATGTTTATTCTGTGCAGTGGGCGCCATTTGCAGTGATTACAGTGTGTTGTGTGCAGTATGGTTACAGTGTGTTGTATGCAGTGCAGTGTGTGCTGTATTGTATACAGTGGTTACAGTGTGTGTTGTATGCAGTGTGATTAAAGTGTGTTTCTATGCTGTGTGTGTGTGTTGTATGCAGTGTGGTTCTAGTGTGTGCAGTGTGATTACATTGTATTGTGTGTAGTGTGCAGTGCGGTTCCAGCAGTTGTGTGCACTGTGTGTAGTTTGGTTCCAGCAGTTGTGTGCAGTGTGTGCACTGTGTGTAGTGTGGTTCCAGCAGTTGTGTACAGTGTGTGCACTGTGTAGTGTGCAGTGCAGTTCCAGTAGTTGTGTACAGTGCAGTTCTAGCAGTTGTGTGCAGTATGTATGTGCGCTGTGCGGTTCCAGTAGTTGTGTGCACTGTGTGTAGTGTGCAGTGTGGTTCCAGCAGTTGTGTGCAGTGTGTGTAGTGTGCAGTGCGGTCCCAGCAGTTGTGTGCACTGTGTGTAGTGCGCAGTGCAATTCCAGTAGTTGTGTGCAGTGTGGTTCTAGCAGTTTTATGCACAGTGTGTGTGCGCAGTGAGGTTCCAGTAGTTGTGTGCACTGTGTGTAGTGTGCAGTGCGGTTCCAGCAGTCGTGTGCACTGTGTGTAGTGTGCAGTGTGGTTCCAGCAGTTGTGTTTAGTGTGTGTAGTGTGCAGTGCGGTTCCAGCAGTTGTGTGCACTGTGTGTAGTGTGGTTCCAGCAGTTGTGTGCACTGTGTATTGTGTGTAGTGAGGTTCCAGTAGTTGTGTGCACTGTGTGTAGTGTGCAGTGCAATTCCAGTAGTTGTGTGCAGTGCGGTTCCAGTAGTTGTGTGTAGTGCGATTACATTGTATTGTGTGTAGTGTGGTTTTAGCAGTTGTGTGCAGCGTGTGTAGTGTGCAGTGCGGTTCCAGCAGTTGTGTGCACTGTGTATTGTGTGCAGTGAGGTTCCAGTAGTTGTGTGCACTGTGTGTAGTGTGCAGTGCAATTCCAGTAGTTGTGTGCATCGCGGTTCCAGTAGTTGTGTGCACTGTGTGTAGTGTGCAGTGTGATTACATTGTATAGTGTGAAGTGCAGTTCCAGCAGTAGTGTGCAGTGTGTGTAGTGTGCAGTGTGATTACATTGTATTGTGTGTAGTGTGCAGTGCAGTGTGATTACATTGTATAGTGTGTAGTGCGGTTCCAGCAGTTGTGTGCAGTTTGTGTAGTGTGCAGTGCGGTTCCAGCAGTAGTGTGCACTGTGTGTAGAGTGCAGTGCAGTTCCAGCAGTAGTGTGCAGTGCGGCTCCAGCAGTTGTGTGCAGTGCGGCTCCAGCAGTTGTGTGCAGTGCGGTTCCAGCAGTTGTGTGCACTGTGCAGTGCGGTTCCAGCAGTTGTGAGCAGTGTGTGCAGTGCGGTTCCAGCAGTTGTGTGCGGTGTGTGCAGTGCAGTTCCAGCAGTTGTGTGCAGTGTAGTTCCAGCAGTTGTGTGCGGTGTGTGCAGTGCGGTTCCAGCAGTTGTGTGCGGTGTGTGCAGTGCGGTTCCAGCAGTTGTGTGCGGTTCCAGCAGTTGTGTGCGGTGTGTGCAGTGTGGTTCCAGCAGTTGTGTGCGGTGTGGTTCCAGCAGTTGTGTGCGGTGTGTGCACTGTGCAGTGCGGCTCCAGCAGTTGTGTGCGGTGTGTGCACTGTGCAGTGCGGCTCCAGCAGTTGTGTGCGGTGTGTGCAGTGTGCAGTGCAGCTCCAGCAGTTGAGTGCGGTGTGTGCACTGTGCAGTGCGGCTCCAGCAGTTGTGTGCGGTGTGTGCACTGTGCAGTGCGGCTCCAGCAGTTGTGTGCGGTGTGTGCACTGTGTAGTGCAGCTCCAGCAGTTGTGTGCAGTGTGTGCACTGTGCAGTGCGGCTCCAGCAGTTGTGTGCGGTGTGTGCAGTGTGCAGTGCGGCTCCAGCAGTTGTGTGCGGTGTGTGCACTGTGCAGTGCGGCTCCAGCAGTTGTGTGCGGTGTGTGCACTGTGTAGTGCGGCTCCAGCAGTTGTGTGCGGTGTGTGCACTGTGCAGTGCGGCTCCAGCAGTTGTGTGCGGTGTGTGCACTGTGCAGTGCGGCTCCAGCAGTTGTGTGCGGTGTGTGCACTGTGCAGTGCGGCTCCAGCAGTTGTGTGCGGTGTGTGCACTGTGTAGTGCGGCTCCAGCAGTTGTGTGTGGTGTGTGCACTGTGCAGTACGGCTCCAGCAGTTGTGTGCGGTGTGTGCACTGTGCAGTGCGGCTCCAGCAGTTGTGTGCGGTGTGTGCACTGTGCAGTGCGGCTCCAGCAGTTGTGTACGGTGTGTGCAGTGCGGCTCCAGCAGTTGTGAGCAGTGAGAGCCGCTCTCCTCCCACACCTGTGCAGGGAGCGGCATGAGGTGGAGTCAGTGGCAGGAGGAGGCGGCAGGAGCCCGGGGACGGGGATTACTCACTGCCGGGTCTGGGAGGTAAAGGTCGCCGGCGGGAGCCCGGATCACCCCATGGAGAGCGCCCTGTGATCTGCGCCCGGAGCCAGCATGTCCGTGTACGAGCTCTACTCCCGGGTGAGTCCTCGCTGCTGCAACTTTCTGTCCAGCGCCGGGTATACTGATCTTACTGGTGACAAACTGGCTGTACTGGGAAGAGAGACGCGCCGGAGGCAGTCTGTACAGGTGATATACACTGACTGTACTGGTCGTATAGTGCTGGGTACACTGGCTGTACTGGTCATATAGTGCTGGGTACACTGGCTGTACTGGTCATATAGTGCTGGGTACACTGGCTGTACTGGTTATATAGTGCTGGGTACACTGGCTGTACTGGTCATATAGTGCTGGGTACACTGGCTGTACTGGTGATATAGTGCTGGATACACTGGCTGTACTGGTTATATAGTGGTGGGTCCACTGGATGTACTGGTTGTATAGTGCTGGGTACACTGGCTGTACTGGTCATATAGTGCTGGGTACACTGGCTGTACTGGTGATATAGTGCTGGATACACTGGCTGTACTGGTTATATAGTGGTGGGTCCACTGGATGTACTGGTAATATATAGTGCTGGGTACACTGGCTGTACTGGTGATATATAGTGCTGGGTACACTGGCTGTACTGGTGATATATAGTGCTGGGTGCACTGGCTGTACTGGTCATATAGTGCTGAGTACACTGGCTGTACTGGTCATATAGTGCTGGGTACACTGGCTGTACCGGTCATATAGTGCTGGGTACACTGGCTGTACCGGTCATATAGTGCTGGGTACACTGGCTGTACTGGTCATATAGTGCTGGGTACACTGGCTGTACTGGTCATATAGTGCTGGATACACTGGCTGTACTGGTCGTATAGTGCTGGGTACACTGGCTGTACCGGTCATATAGTGCTGAGTACACTGGCTGTACCGGTCATATAGTGCTGAGTACACTGGCTGTACTGGTCATATAGTGCTGGGTACACTGGCTGTACTGGTCATATAGTGCTGGGTACACTGGCTGTACTGGTGATATAGTGCTGGATACACTGGCTGTACTGGTGATATATAGTGCCGGGTACACTGGCTGTACTGGTCATATAGTGCTGGGTACACTGGCTGTACTGGTTATATAGTGCTGGGTACACTGGCTGTACTGGTGATATAGTGCTGGGTACACTGGCTGTACTGGTGATATAGTGCTGGGTACACTGGCTGTACTGGTCATATAGTGCTGGGTACACTGGCTGTACTGGTCATATAGTGCTGAGTACACTGGCTGAACTGGTCATATAGTGCTGGGTACACTGGCTGTACTGGTCATATAGTGCTGGGTACACTGGCTGTACTGGTCGTATAGTGCTGGGTACACTGGCTGTACTGGTCGTATAGTGCTGGGTACACTGGCTGTACTGGTCATATAGTGCTGGGTACACTGGCTGTACTGGTTATATAGTGCTGGGTACACTGGCTGTACCGGTCATATAGTGCTGGGTACACTGGCTGTACTGGTCATATAGTGCTGGGTACACTGGCTGTACTGGTCGTATAGTGCTGGGTACACTGGCTGTACTGGTCATATAGTGCTGGGTACACTGGCTGTACTGGTCGTATAGTGCTGAGTACACTGGCTGTACTGGTCATATAGTGCTGGGTACACTGGCTGTACTGGTCATATAGTGCTGGGTACACTGGCTGTACCGGTCATATAGTGCTGGGTACACTGGCTGTACTGGTCATATAGTGCTGGGTACACTGGCTGTACTGGTCATATAGTGCTGGATACACTGGCTGTACTGGTCGTATAGTGCTGGGTACACTGGCTGTACTGGTCATATAGTGCTGAGTACACTGGCTGTACCGGTCATATAGTGCTGAGTACACTGGCTGTACTGGTCGTATAGTGCTGGGTACACTGGCTGTACTGGTCATATAGTGCTGGGTACACTGGCTGTACAGGTGATATAGTGCTGGATACACTGGCTGTACTGGTGTATATAGTGCGGGTACACTGGCTGTACTGGTCATATAGTGCTGGGTATACTGGCTGTACTGGTTATATAGTGCTGGGTACACTGGCTGTACTGGTGATATAGTGCTGGGTACACTGGCTGTACTGGTGATATAGTGCTGGGTACACTGGCTGTACTGGTCATATAGTGCTGGGTACACTGGCTGTACTGGTCATATAGTGCTGAGTACACTGGCTGAACTGGTCATATAGTGCTGGGTACACTGGCTGTACTGGTCATATAGTGCTGGGTACACTGGCTGTACTGGTCGTATAGTGCTGGGTACACTGGCTGTACTGGTCGTATAGTGCTGGGTACACTGGCTGTACTGGTCGTATAGTGCTGGGTACACTGGCTGTACTGGTCGTATAGTGCTGGGTACACTGGCTGTACCGGTCATATAGTGCTGGGTACACTGGCTGTACCGGTCATATAGTGCTGGGTACACTGGCTGTACACGTCATATAGTGCTGGGTACACTGGCTGTACTGGTCATATAGTGCTGGGTACACTGGCTGTACTGGTTATATAGTGCTAGGTACACTGGCTGTACCGGTCATATAGTGCTGGGTACACTGGCTGTACTGGTCATATAGTGCTGGGTACACTGGCTGTACTGGTCGTATAGTGCTGGGTACACTGGCTGTACTGGTCGTATAGTGCTGGGTACACTGGCTGTACTGGTCGTATAGTGCTGGGTACACTGGCTGTACTGGTCGTATAGTGCTGGGTACACTGGCTGTACTGGTCGTATAGTGCTGGGTACACTGGCTGTACTGGTCATATAGTGCTGGGTACACTGGCTGTACTGGTCGTATAGTGCTGGGTACACTGGCTGTACTGGTCGTATAGTGCTGGGTACACTGGCTGTACTGGTCGTATAGTGCTGGGTATACTGACACTCTGTATAGTGATGAATGATGTATGTGTCACATTTATATTTCTGTCACTGGTACTTGTCACCTCTCTATATTAGGGCCACTTACATATGTCACTGTCTACACTGGACTCGTCTTTATAACCTGCTTATATTGGGGTCACTTGTACATGTCAGCGTTCTGGACTGGGGTCAGTCATACGTGTCACCAGTCTATACTGGGGTCACTCGTGCATGTCACCTGTCTGTTTTGGGGTGACTCTTGCGTGTGACAGGACGGACCTTTGTCCTGTCGATGGCAGCCAGGAAGTGACTTGCACTGATTTGAATACCTGTATCCTGCTGTCACCTGTCTGTCTTGACCAGTAATCCTTGTCAAACTACAACTCCCAGCTGGCCCTGCCCTGACAGCCTACATGCTGGGAGTTATAGTTTTACAACACTAGGAGTTTTTTTTTTCGCTTTTTGGCTGAAATGTGTTTCTTTATTATTGAGCCCTGATAAGCAGTTACCCAGCCAATCAGATTCCAGCTCCCATTTGTCTAAGTCCCTTATAGAAATGAAAGCGGTGACCTGATTGGTTGCCATGGACAGCCCTCCATTTTTCCTCTGCATCAGCTTTGCATCAATTCTATGATATATTTTCACTTTTTTTTAAAATGCCAATTTCCTTTTCAATCCCGTCTGACTTGTAATTGTAGGTTGCACCATGTTTTTCTTGGAAATTAGATTACAAAATAATTATGGTTGTTAATAGTCGTAATAGAAGAGTTGGATTCGCACCTGCTGTGGATTTACAAGATGTCTGTGAAAGTACAGTTTTGAAGTCGGTTTTCCCAATATATCAATGAATTACTAAAAGTAGTTTTCTATGTAATTGCCTGAAAGGAAAACCATCTTTGTCTCCTATAGCAACCAATCACAGGGCAGCTTTCACTTTTTAGCAGCAGACTACAAAATGAAAGCTGCACTGTGATTGGTTGCTGACAGTTTCATAAATTACCCCCTTTGAGTTTTCGTTCCTCCTCAACTTTCAAGAATTTTTCTTGCTCTCTGTGAATGGGAAGCATTCATTGTTTACATCCAGAGGCTGGGAACCTGTGTAGGCCTAAGGCTGGGTTCTTAGATCACCTATAGACTATAGGAACAATGGAGGTGAATAGGGTTTTACCGATCAAAATTTACATACACTGCAAAAAATAAAAAATCCCTGGCAGATTCTAGGGATTGTGGATTTCTTCCATTGCAGTGGAAAATTACAGCTTTAAGGTACAGTCGCGGGTCTGCAAATCATGGCCACTGGTGGCACCATGATCGTGCGCGTATACTCCTATCCGCATCGTCTCTGTGCCGCAAAAGATAGGATATGTCCCATCTTTCATCGTATCTTGCGGATCACGGACCCACTGAAGTCATTTGATCCGCACCGCGAAGCGGAGTGCACACGGCCGGTGCCTGTGTTTTGTTGTCCTGCGGTTTGCGGTCCACGACACAGGCACGGGGGTTCCACAGTTGAGCAAATGTACCCTTGTCCGCATAGTTGATGTGACGTCGTGTTGCATCCGTTTTTCGGGCCCATTGTAACAATGCCTTTTCTTATCTGCAAAAGAATAGGACATGCTCTATCTTTTTTGGTGGAATGCACAACAGACATAAGGATGCGGACAGCATACGGTATGCGTTACGCATTTTTTGCAGCCACGTTAAAATGAATAGATCCGCATCCAACCTGCAAAAAATGCGGAGCAAAAATGCAGTTGTGTGAATGGGGCCTCCACGTACAGATTTTAGGGCTGATTTGTGCTTCAGTCCTTTTTTTTTATGCCATGTGTGAACCAGGCCTAAAACCTATTACAGCTGACGGTTTGCTAACACTAGGTCACAAGTCTTCATTCACTGACAGAAAACAGAGATATTGTAAACAGTGAGGAATGTAAATGTAAAGTATATTATCTACATAAAACGTAATTCTACAGCAAAACGAATATTTCTTTGGTCTCTAATTTTAGCGAACATGTACGGAATGTCAAGCAGCTGGATTGGGACATTGCGCTATTCTAGATGAGCGTTAGCGCAATCGCTCGACTGCCTGTTTCATCGCTGTACACAGGCGCAGTAATGTGTTCTATGTAGCGCCTAAGAGTTGACGCTGCAGCTTGAAAGAATTCAGTTGATGGATTTTTGGGGATCTTATTCCCCCCCATCCCAGCAGCCTTGTAGTTTACAGGAGCTATTCCAAGAATATCGTTGCATTAGGGAATTGCTGCTTAAGATATTTTCCCAGGAGCTTCATTTTAAAATTCAGCATAATGAGCTCAGTTTCTGCATTTTCCGATATGCTGCTGACTCAGGTTCTGTTAGAGCATCGGCCTCAGCAGCTAGCAGCAAATATTCGGGGGGCGGTCTGCGGATTAAAGCATAGTCGACTTGTAAATCTCCTCACTAATAATATGTTGTTATATTAACAGATAAAAAGCATTGTGGGTTAGGCCTCTTGCATACGAATGTGTTTTTTTTCCCCGTTTATGCTCCGTTTTTTGCGTTCCGTATACGCAACCATTCATTTCAACGGATCCTTAAAAAAAACGGAAAGGTACTCCGTATGAACGTTCCATTCAAAGATAGAACGTGTCCTATTATTGTCCGCCTAACGGACAAGGATAGTACTGTTCTATCAGGGGCCAGCTGTTCCGTTACGCAAAAACAGAATGCACACGGATGGCATCGGTATTTTCGGATCCGTTTTTTGCGGACCGAAAAATACTGAAAAAGCCATACAACTGCTATAATACTGCTCCTATGTACAAGAATATAACTACTATAATACTGCTCCTATGTACAAGAATATAATTACTATAATACTGCTCCTATGTACAAGAATATAATTACTATAATACTGCCTCCTATGTACAAGAATATAACTACTATAATACTGCTCCTATGTACAGGAATATAACTACTATAATACTGCCTCCTATGTACAAGAATATAACTACTATAATACTGCTCCTATGTACAAGAATATAACTACTATAATACTGCCTCCTATGTACAAGAATATAACTACTATAATACTGCCTGCTATATACAAGAATATAACTACTATAATACTGCTCCTATGTACAAGAATATATCTACTATAATACTGCTCCCATGTACAAGAATATAACTACTATAATACTGCTCCTATGTACAAGACTATAACTACTAGATTACTGTCTACTATGTACAGGAATATAACTACTATAATACTGCTCCTATTTACAAGAATATAACTGCTATAATACTGCTCCTATGTACAAGAATATAACTACTATAATACTGCTCCTATGTACAAGAATATAACTGCTATAATACTGCTCCTATGTACAAGAATATAACTACTATAATACTGCCACCTATTTACAAGAATATAACTACTATAATACTGCCACCTATTTACAAGAATATAACTACTATAATACTGCCACCTATGTACAAGAATATAACTACTATAATACTGCCACCTATGTACAAGAATATAACTACTATAATACTGCCTCCTATGTACAAGAATATAACTACTATAATACTGCTCCTATATACAGGAATGTAACTATTATAATACTGCTCCTATGTACAAGAATATAACTACTATAATACTGCCTCCTATATACAAGAATATAACTACTATAATACTGCCTCCTATGTACAAGAATAAAACTACTATAATACTGCTCCTATGTACAAGAATATAACTACTATAATACTGCCTCCTATGTACAAGAATATAACTACTATAATACTGCCTCCTATGTACAAGAATATAACTACTATTATACTGCCCGCTGTATAAATTACGGTACATTATAAGCATGTTGGCTCCTGCCTCTCGTACATATGCAGTGAGTCCTCTAGGAATCGGTGGAGAATGTGCTTGGGTGGTGATACCTGTGACACACAGGCTGCGGGGATCAGGGGGAGGCTGCTGCTGCTCGGCAGGTGTGTGCAGTGAAAGCGGAAATAGTCAAGTGGTTTCGATTAAAGTGCCAGGGCTCATAGATAATATACTCTGCGACCCGTGAAGCATTGTGCCTGCACCCTGCTGGTTACGGACGGGGAGAGGAACTGCTCACACTGGTGCAGTTGGTTTTGCGACAGAACAGGTTTTATCGCCGTGTTGCGTCTTGTTGACGGACAGTAATTGATTAGACGTTTACACAAAGCAGTGCAGCTTGTGTGACTGCCCCTTAATAATAGAGGATGTGCCCGAGGGGCTGGGGTTGCTAAGATGCTGGGGTAATGTATTACCCGGAGGCTGGGACTCTGACCAGACACTTGCTGTCCGCCACTGATCTTAAAGAGACAGTGCATCAGAAATCTGTCTGATCCTGATTTTGCTGCATGCACTTTATTGTTCCCAGTTATCAGCCATGAGACTGATTATAGGAAGGCATTCTTCACCTTGAGGACTGAGGAACTGGGAACTTAAAGCGGCCCTGGAAAAAATACTGAAAGTGCTCCCGTTTTGTAGTTGCGTCCAAATTGGTGGAAGGCCGGGCCAGCAATACCATATTGCGGTTATACCGCCCCACCAGAGCCAAATACCACAGTCCATCACAAAATACATCCCCAAAAACTTCCACTGGCCGGCCGTGAGGAGGGCACAGGCGGCCCCCTAGGCATCGACCCACCGGGAAGTTTCCCTGTAAGGTTTATGGCCAATCCGCCCCTGGATAGTCCAGAAAACGCCCCGTGTCACTGCTTTATATCTGCATTGGACTGCCCTCTCTTATAAGCAGCGGACTTCAGGGTTAGGGTCGACTTGTCATCCTTAGGGCTCATGCACATGGACGTAGCAAATTGCGGATCTACAAAACACAGATACCAGCGGTGTGCATTCCTGCCCTCTATAGAACAGTCCTATCCGTTCTATATTTTTGCGGGTGCCACGGAACGGACGTGTTCGCATCTTTTGCAACCCCATTGGAGTGAATAGGTCCACATCCGACCTGCAAAAAATGCGGATCGGGTGCAGAGAAATATATGGTCGCGTGCGTGAGCCCTTATACAGGGGCGACCGCTTTTTTCTCTTTATCATGCAGTGTATCATTGAGAGCATTGTGTGCCTGTAGTCGTAGTCTGAAATCCAGTCTAGTCTGGGCCTGTCAATCAAAGTGAAGAGGGCGTGGCAGTTGCAGAGAGAGCAGAGCCTGTAGGTGTAATGGTAACGCCCCCGTTGCTCCTAGAGGCTCATTTGCATATAAGGGCCCTTTCACACTGGCGTTTTTGTTTTCCGGCATAGAGATCCGTTGTCGGGTCTCTATGTCGGAAAAATCCTGATCAGGATCATCCCCATGCATTCTGAATGGAGAGAAATCAGGATGTCTTCAGTTCAGGACCGGAACGTTTTTTGGCTGGAGAAAATACCGCAGCATGCTGCGCTTTTTGCTCCGGCCAAAAATCCTGAACACTTGCCGCAAGGCTGGATCCGGAATTAATGCCCATTGAAAGGCATTAATCTGGATCCGGCCTTAAGCTAAACGTCGTTTCGGCGCATCGCCGGATCCCACGTTTAGCTTTTTCTCAATTGTTACCATGGCAGCCAGGACGCTAAAGTCCTGGTTGCCATGGTAAAGTGTAGGGAGCGGGGGAGCAGTATACTTACCATCCGTGCGGCTCGGGCGCTCCAGAGTGATGTCAGGGCGCCCCACACGCATGGATCATGTGATCCATGCGCATGGGGCGCTCTGACGTCATTCTGGAGAGCCCCGGGGGCCGCACGGATTGTAAGTATACTGCTCCCCTGCTCCCCACTACTACTATGGCAACCAGGACTTTAATAGCGTCCTGGCTGCCATAGAAACCTGAAAGCAATTCGAAGACTGATCAGGATCCTGATCAGTCTTCTAATGCTTCAGGCGACTTGCGTTCTGCCGGATCCTCAGAACGCAAGTGTGAAAGGACCCTAATAAAACATCATTTTTCTCAGCAATGTGGACACATATGAACATGGGGCCAACACCGGCACATGTAACTGGTCAGTCAGTGTCATAGGGACAGAATCTGCTGACAGATGCCATTTAAAAATGGTGGTGTATGTCCTTACTAAAAATGGAGCTAGCGACTTGCGACATTTTTCTTTTGATTTGGTGTGCAGAAGTTGTCTAGGTGTGCCCCAGCAGTTAACTTCTCGGCCTCCTTTTGCCAGTAGTACGATCTTCCTCATTATCACAGTCAATGTGACATCTGTTATTGTCTAGTATCTCGTTAGGTTTTAAGTCTCAGACACTAAGGTTAATTACGGTGGAGCTGTCATCATTCATTATTCTCCAATTGACTTCTTTAGTGGTCTGGACATTCCCCTGTAATAACGCGTCACCATTTACCTCAAGGGGCCTGACTGGTTCAGTGGTGCACTGTGGTATAGTGACGGGGTCGCAGAGGAAGATGCTCAATATGTTAAATAAAATTAAAAAAAAATCCATGAGAAAGGTATTATACAGGGTATAAATGCAAAATCACTTCACACGTTTCAAGGCCCTTTTCAATGTAAATGAGACCTACAAGAAAAAAGGATTAAAAACCATGTAGTGTACATTAAAAATGTGAAAACTGTTTTAGGATATCTTATTCCTAAGTTGAGATATGAACACTTGAAGTTACAGGCCCAAAGCCCTGAGGCTGCACCACTGATATATTCTGATGATAGCATGTCCCCTCATAATTCCTGTCAGGCAGGATGTTGTTATGGAGGCCGTGTACAAATATAAATCAGCATATTCAACAATATCTACGTCCTACCAGGCGTCAAAAGTGTCAGTTCTGTGTGCGGACATTGTTGCATATGGTCATGTGGCTCCATGCAAGGTCTCCATGACAGGAATCAGCAGGTGACAAATGTCTTGAATTTTCCAGGACTGTCCCTGATTTTTAGAGACAGTTCCTGTAAATTCGGGCCAGCCTGTGCCAGAAATGAACGGTGCTAATGCCAACCTAACCCACAAGTGACTGTTCCTAGGCAGCTCTGCAGGTTCCTCAGGGGCGGAGCTAAGATGCCCTGATTTTACCAATCAAAACATTGGTAAGTATGTGTGTGGTCAAATATTATTTTATAGCTGAAGTACTTTAAAATGCATCATCTTTTTCTTCTGAAAAATTGCAGCAAATACCACAGCAGTTGGCCACAGCATGTGAATATATCCTTACATTTTCATTAATTTCATGTACACAGCTGCTGACCAAATTTTGCTTGTTGCCCCTGGAAACAGACAGCAGTTTAACTCCGCCCTGCTGTCAGACCTCCGAGCTAACATCTTCGCATTACGAAATTGGTGTAAAGAAAATTTGCCTTAGTTGCTTATAGCAGCCAATCAGATTTCACCTTTCATTTTTCATAGCTCCTTTGGTAAATGAAAGGTGGAATCTGATTGGTTGCTGTAGGCAACTAAGCCAGTTTTCCTTTACACCAGTTTTAATATTTCTCCCCCTATGTGTTTGTCAACTTCCCATCATGCACTGCTCTCTGGTAACTGGAAAACCATCAGAGCTCTGAATGTCAGGTGACTAGTGGGACTATGGTGACCAATAACAGAGCAGGATGTGAAATGAAAGCTCGTTGTGATTGGTTGCTATGGGTAACAAGACAGCTTTTTTTCCCCCCATCAGACAGATTTATAAATGTCCCTAGGCCTCATTCATCATAAGTGCGTAACAGTGAAACTTAGTTTCCCATAGCAACCAATCAGAGCTCATCTTTCATTTCCCAAAGTGCTCTAAAAAAATGAAAGCTGAGCTCTGATTGGTTGCTATGGGCAACTAAGACAGTTTTGATAAATGAGACCCCCTGTGTTTTCCTTTAATTAAAGGGAAAGTTCCATTAGACTGTGTTCCTCTGAGACAGCGGCTAAGGACATGGCAGTGTGTGTTTACATAGCCGTGTCCGTGGTTGCAGCTCCCAGGATGATGACATCAATGTGTATCCAGAGCTGGTTGGAACTGGGTCTTATGGACCCAAAGCTATCATTATCTGAGTGGTTAAGAGACATGAGTAAGACTGCAGCATCACGCCGTGAGGACAACGAGTCTCAGCGTGTGAATGAAGGAGAAAAATGCGTAGCCATGCTGCGGCCTTCTCACAGCTTACCAAGCACAGCGCTGTACATTGTATAGTGGCTATACTTGGTATTGCAGCCCAGGTCCATTCACTTGAATGGGACTGACCTGCTGATAGGCCACGTGACCGATGAACGTGATGTCACTGGCCTAGGAAGAGGCCGCAACGCTTATCGGGAGGGACCCCCATTGATCAAATTTTATGTTGCATCCGAAGTCGATTTGCTCTTCCATAGTCGTAACCCCTGGATACAAGCAGTGTATAATGTGATGGAAAAATGGCCAAAATCTCAGTGTCTAGTTCTCCACAGTAGCAGTTGTAGCAACATTTCCTGTTCCTTCAATAAAATATGTAAGGCCTCATGCACACAACCGTTTTTTTTTCTTTTTCTGTTTATGTTCCGTTTTTTGCTTTTCATATACGGTCCATATACGGAACCATTCATTTCAATGCATCCGTAAAAAAACGGAAGGTACTCGGTATGCCTTCCATTTCCGTATTTCCGTTTTTCTGTTCCGTTCAAAAATAGAACGTGTCCTTTTTTGGTCTGCATAACGGACAAGGATAGCACTGTTCTATCAGGGGCCAGGTGTTCCGTTCCGCAAAAAACGCAATGCACACGGACGTCATTCGTATTTTTTGTGGATCCGTTCTTTGCGGACCGCAAAATACTGAAAAAGCAATACGGTCGTGTGCAATAGGCCTAACTATTTTGTTTTCACTCTGAGGTGCTGCTGTGTGGGGCTGCAAAAGATGCATCCGTATGTCCATTCTGTCGCCTCGCAAAAAGAAATTAAACACGTCCTATTCTTGTCCATTTTGCAGCATTTCTAACAGAGGCCAGGACATACCGATCCACAATTTGCGGACTGCAAAAATGGATACAGCCGTGTGCATGAGGCCTTAGTGCTCATGTACACGGCCGTGGGCTGGCCGGGCCCGTATTGCAGCGTGCAAACAGCAGGTCCGCAATATACAGGTCCCGGACGTTTTTACACCGCATCATGGATGCGGACCCATTTACTCGACATGTTCTATTTTTTACGGTGCGGACGGATCACGGACCCATTCGAGTCGAATAGGTCGGGGTCCATCTGTGGCAGCCACACGGATGTTGCCCGTGCATTGGGGACCGCAAATTGCTGTCCCCAATGCACGAAACGGCCGTGTGCATGAGCCCCTAGTTTACCTTTACATCTGCAGCATTGCGATCCGGCCTCCAGTTTCGTCAGAGAATGCCGGGAATGGGGTCGGCGGGCATTCTGGTTTCATCAGGCAGCGCCACATGCGGAGAATTTTGGCAGGCTGTTCTTTGCCGGAACAGCTTTCCGTAAATAGCTGCCGCAAATGTAAAAGTACCCTTATTTCTCTACAGAATTTTGGTCTCTGTATGTAAACAATGTTGCCTTTCCTTGACAGCAAGCAGTGATCATGAAAATGTCGATGAGTAGTAACACAAATTGTAGTTGCCTCAAACAAGTATATTTTGAAGTGATTTCTCTCCGTTTTTCGTCGGGGCAAGCGGTATCTGGCAGTGTAGTATAGCAGTGTAGCATTACATTCTTACCATTCAAATGCATGGACATGTTAGGACCACCTGAGCGTGAGGGGTTCTCTATTTAGGCTAATGGAGTCCTGAGTGGGGCACCTCTCTCTCTGACATCCATATGCCCTGATTCAGGTGGTCTTCATGAGGCGTGTCCCATGTGGCATTAATATCAGTTATTGCAGACTGGTTTTCAGGTTCGGCAGCGCTGGGCGCTGTGTCGGTCAATGATGCAGATGGAGAGTTCTTCCTGTCCACGTGCCACGTGTCTTCTGTATTTTTCTCAGAAAAGAACGTAATGTTTGGCAATTTTCAGCGTGCACTGGAATTTCTTGCATGGTAACTGTAAGTGGGTCAGCCTTCAGCATGATTCACTGAGCAGATTGTGTGGTAATATGGTGGCTCTCTGTTCTGCCTCTTAGGGCCCCGAGCCAGACTGGTCCCAGACAATGACATAAGCCATTATTCCCATCTACTCACTGGTGTGCAGCTGGCATTCCCAAATAGAAAACTGATTAAGTTGACGTTTCCTCAGGCGTCACTCCAAAAACCATTCTGCAGACATACTGTATTGGGGATTAGAAAAAGTATACTACATATACCAGCCATCTACAGTATGTGATAGGTTAGGTAACTCTGTAAACATATTATCCTATACTGATCGTGAGAATCATCCTGTATTCTACTCCAGAGCTGCACTCACTATTCTGCTGATGGAGTCACTGTGTACATACATTACTTATTCTATACTGATCCTGAGTTACATCCTGTATTATACTCCAGAGCTGCACTCACTATTCTGCTGGTGGAGTCACTGTGTACATACATTACTTATCCTGTACTGATCGTGAGTTACATCCTGTATTATACTCCAGAGCTGCACTCACCATTCTGCTGGTGGAGTCACTGTGTACATACATTACTTATCCTGTACTGATCGTGAGTTACATCCTGTATTATACTCCAGAGCTGCACTCACTATTCTGCTGGTGGAGTCACTGTGTACATACATTACTTATCCTGTACTGATCGTGAATTACATCCTGTATTATACTCCAGAGCTGCACTCACTATTCTGCTGGTGGAGTCACTGTGTACATACATTACTTATCCTGTACTGATCGTGAGTTACATCCTGTATTATATTCCAGAGCTGCACTCAATGTTCTGCTCGTGGAGTCACGGTGTACATACATTACTTATCCTGTAGTGATCCTGGGTTACGTCCTATATCATACTCCAGAGCTGCACTCACTATTCTGCTGGTGGAGTCACTGTGCACATACATTACATTGCTTTCCTGTACTGATCCTGAGTTACATCCTGTATTATACTCCAGAGCTGCACTTACTATTCTGCTCGTGGAGTCACTGTGTACATACATTACTTATCCTGTAGTGATCCTGGGTTACGTCCTATATCATACTCCAGAGCTGCACTCACTATTCTGCTGGTGGAGTCACTGTGTACATACATTACATTGCTTTCCTGTACTGATCCTGAGTTACATCCTGTATTATACTCCAGAGCTGCACTCACTATTCTGCACTTGCCACATTTTTGTTGTTAGCTAATCTAAGCTACTATAATGTTCATGGATAAATGGTTGCATTTGAGAATTACAGATAAAGGCTGGAATGTATTAAACTTGGCATAAAAATGGTGCACATTTTGGTGCAAGTCACATTTTGCGCCAGAACTTTTCACTTTAAGTGCTTTTGTCAGAATGAAACCATTCTTGTAAACTGTACACGCCTTATACTTAGAAGTTACTACATTTGTATCCAGTCTTGACTATCCTTTCTAGAAAAAAATCAGCTGCACAAATCTCTTATAGTTTTTACAATGTAAATAGGCCATCTGTCTGCAGGATCAACCCTATTAAACCAGGCATAATGCCTAGTAGGGCTGACCCTGCTGATTGATATGATACATTTCTTACCTGATCTGCTACACTGTTTAGGACGTCTTCATACATAGCAGATTTGTTGCAGAAATTTTTCCATCTGAAAATCGGCTCATTTTTATGAAGAAATCAGTGTTTTAAAGATTATGTAAATGAGGGCTTATGTGCACTAGAGTCGGGCCCTAGCCATTCGGTGCACCTTAGCCCCTCTGCTTTGCTTTCAAAGACAAGCCCCCTCCACTCAATTGACATAGCCAGATTTCCGATGCACCCCCTTGCCTGGCCCTGTTAGGCTACTTTCAAACCTGCGCTTTTCTTTTCCGGTATTGAATTCCGTCACAGGGTCTCAAAACCGGAGGAAAACGCTTCCGTTTTGTCCCCGTTCATTGTCAAAGGTGACAGAACGGAACGGAGTGTTTTGTTGCGTTGCGGATCCAGCAAAAACGCAGATGTGAAAGTAGCCTTATTCTGCGCCCGCGTCATTCAGTTCCTTATCGGAGCGGTAGGCTTCTATGCTTTGAGGCCAGGAACAAAAGAAGTACAGGAAGGGGTTTTGAGACTGACACAAATTTTGGTTTTAACAAAGTTTGCTGCTTCAGTGTTTTTGAATCTTTTTGGCCTCATGCACATGACCGTATGTTTGGTCCACGTCCGAGCCGCATATTTTGCGGCTCGGGCGCGGACCTATTTACTTCAATTCACTTCCTCAGGGTAGGTCATCAATATCAGATCGGCAGGGGTCCGACACCCGGCACCCCCTCAGATCAGCTGTTTGAAGAGAAGCCGTCCCACTGAAATGAATAGGATGACTTGGGTGTAATTACACCTGCTGACCGCTGCAGATGCGACGGCGAGCAGGTAAACAATGACGAGGCCGCGAGGCGGCAGCGCTGGCACGGCGCGCGCCTTCTTTTCAAACAGCTGATCGCAGGGGGTGCCGGGTGTCGGCCCTCTGCCAATCTGATATTGATGACCTACCCTGAGGATAGGTCATCAATAACTATAACTTGGACAACCCCTTAAGGGCTTGTTCACATCAGGGTTTAGTCCTTTGTTCGGCTTTCCGTTATGATTTGAGTCCGTCTCAAAATTGAAACGGATTCATTCATAACGGAACGGACATATTTCGCTATGTTCTTAAATGGATACCATCTAACAAATACGTTAATAAACGGATTAAAAATGTCTGTTAAATGTCCGTCCAATCCGTTCAGTTACTCAAGTAACGGATCCGTTTTCCCCCCCTTTTTTTTTTCAGTTGTCCCTCCCCTATCTGTATGCTTTATATACAAATATAATAATAATATAATGCGTAATAGCATCTCACAACAGGCTAATAGCATCCCTCAGTTGCCTAATAGCATCCACAGTTTCAAGATATTAGCCCCCAGTAGCCAAATAGCATGCCCCAGTAGATAATCAAAGTAAATACTTTTCAATTGCATCAATTCATACTAGGGCTGCACGATATATTGAAAAAATAATCGAATCGCGATAAGCGCAGATTGCGATATGGCGATTTGGCCGGCCTGAAAATGCTGCGATTTTATATGAAGGGGCCCCGCGCACATAACTGGCTTTGTGTGTATTTTACTACTGTCTGAAACAATCTCTCTCCTATTGATAAAATGGCCAGCCTCTGTACTCACTTTCACTATGAATGCACTGCAGCGAGCAGCAGGGAGCAGGCCGGCGCGTGACTGAAGTCACTTAGTCACGCTCCTGCTTCCCGAATGAAGTGGGAAGAGCTTGACTAAGTGACGTCGCAGCCGCTCGCTGCAGTGCATTCATAGTGAAAGTGAGTACAGAGGCTGGCCATTTTATCAATAGGGGAGAGATTGTTTCAGACAGTAGTAAAACACTTTACACACAAAGCCAGTTATGTGCGCAGTTTAGGACACATGAGAGGACACATAGGGCCATGAGGGGGACCAGCATAAGATGCTATATGTGTGTCATTCATGTGTGTCTTATGCTGGCCCCCCTCATGGCCCTATGTGTCATAGCACACATCCCCTATAAAAGTGCCATCCACAGATCCCCCCCATAACAGTGCCATCCACAGATTCCCCCCCCCCCCATAACAGCGTCCTCCACAGGTCCCCCATAACAGCGTCCTCCACAGGTCCCCCATAACAGTGTCCTCCACAGATCCCCCATAACAGTGTCCTCCACAGATCCCCCCCATAACAGCGTCCTCCACAAGTCCCCCCCATAACAGCGTCCTCCACAGATCCCCCACATAACAGCATCATCCACAGATCCCCCCCATAACAGCGTCCTCCACAGATCCCCCCCATAACAGCGTCCTCCACAAGTCCCTCATAACAGCGTCCTCCACAGATCCCCCACGTAACAGCGTCATCCACAGATCCCCCACGTAACAGCGTCATCCACAGATCCCCCACGTAACAGCGTCATCCACAGATCCCCCACGTAACAGCGTCATCCACAGATCCCCCACGTAACAGCGTCCTCTACAGATCCCCCACGTAACAGCGTCCTCTACAGATCCCCCACGTAACAGTGTCATACCCAGCCGCATCAGCGGCTCATATGGGAAAATCCAAGCAAATAGACCTCTAGCACAATTCCCTTAACCTCTTGCCGCCACGCTAACGCCGATGGGCGTCAGCGCGGCGGCTCTTTCAGGTCTCAGTCACGCCTATCGGCGTCATCTCGTGAGACCTGAGATTTCACATGAACGCGCGCGCGTCGTGCGCGCGCGTTCATGTGATCGGAGCCGGGACAACTGAAACTACAGCCTGCCAGCGCTGATCATGCGCTGGCAGGCTGTAGATGCGGAAAAAAACGCATTTAAATCGCATATCAGACGCTGTTTTTTAAACAGCGTCTGATATGCCTGCTGTCTGCTCGTCTGGTGGTCCCTTTGTTTGGGACCACCAGAGGAAACATAGAAAAAGTGCACCAATCACTACACACACACCCCCCACCCCCATCACTGATTAACCCCTGATCACCCATGTCACCCCCTGATCACCCCCTGTCACCCCCTGTCACTAATCACCCCCTACAGGCTCATTCAGACGTCCGTATGTGTTTTATGGATCCATGGATCTGCGGATCCATGGATTTACAGATCCGCAAAATACGGACACCGGCAATGCGCTTTCCGCATTTTGCAGATCCGCGACAGAACTATATAGAAAATGCTTTTCTTGTCCGCAATTGCGGACAAGAATAGGACATGTTCTATATTTTTGCGGAACGGAAGTGCAGACTCGAAGCGCGGATCCGTAATTCCGATCCGAGCGGGACAAAGTCTGTCCCCATAGAAATGAATGGGTCCGCAATTCCGTTCCGCAAACAGAATTTCGGACGTGTGAATGGGGCATAAGGGTCCCTTATCACCGCCAGTTAGTTAGTTACTTGTTGGGTAGTTGGCGCCCAGCCCACCGCACCGCAGTCACTGATTTTGGCAGAGATTTTTTCATCCACATTAATCGATGCGAATGAAAAAATCTGTGCCGTTCATTTTTTTTTTTTTTTCAGCGCAGAAGCTGAACGGAAAAAAAATATCTCATTACCCGTATGCTCAATATACGGAGAATCGCAGAAACTCCTAATGCTGGCCATACGTGTAATGATTGCGGAGACCCTCAAATGCCAGGGCAGTACAAACACCTCACATGTGACCCCATTTTAGAAAGAAGACACCCCAAGGTATTCCGTGAGGGGTATGGTGAGTTCATGCAAAATTTTATTTTTTGTCACAAGTTAGTGGAATATCAATATATATAAATTTCCGCTAACTTGTGTCAAAATTTATTTTTTTCTGTGAACTCGCCATGCCCCTCACAGAATACCTTGGGTGTCTTCTTTCCACAATGGGGTCACTTGTGGGGTATTTATACTGTCCTGGCATTTTAGGGGCCCCTAAAGCGTGAGAATCCAAATACGTAAAAATGCCCTGTGAAATCCTAAAGGTACTCATTGGAATTAGGGCCCCTTTGCGCAACTTGGCTGTAAAAAAGTGTCACTCATGCGGTATTGCCGTACTCAGGAGAAGTAGGGCAATGTGTTTTGGGGTGTATTTTTACATATACCCATACTGTGTGTGAGAAATATCACTGTAAACGACAACTTTTAAATTTTTTATACAAAGTTGTCAATTTACAGAGATATTTCTCTCACCCAACATGGGTATATGTAAAATACACCCCAAAACACATTGCCCTACTTTTCCTGAGTACGGCGATACCACATGAGTGACACTTTTTTGCAGCCTGGGTGCGCAAAGGGGCCCAAATTCCAACGAGTACCTTTAGCTTTTACATGGCTGCTCACAATTTAGCCCCGCCCAAAATGCCAGAACAGTACAAACACCCCACAAATGACCCCATTTTGGAAAGAAGACACCCCAAGGTATTCTCTGAGGGGTGTGGTGAGTGACAAAAAATAAAATTTTACATGAACTCACCATACCCCTCACGGAATACCTTGGGGTGTCTTCTTTCCAAAATGGGGTCACTTGTGGGGTATTTATACTGCCCTGGCATTTTAGGGGTCTCTAAAGCGTGAGAAGAAGTCTGGAATCCAAATGCGTAAAAATGTCCTTTGAAATCCTAAAGGTACTCATTGGTTTTAGGTCCCCTTTGCGCACCCAGGCTGCAAAAAAGTGTCACTCATGTGGTATCGCCGTACTCAGGAGAAGTAGGGCAATGAGTTTTGGGGTGTATTTTTATATATACCCATGCTGGGTGTGAGAAATATCTCTGTAAACGACAACTTTTTAATTTTCCTGAGTACGGCAATACCACGTGTGTGACACTTTTTTGCTGCCTGGGTGCGTAAAGGTGCCCAAATTCCAACGAGTACCTTTAGGTTTTACATGGCTGCTCATAATTTAGCCCCGCCCAAAATGCCAGAACAGTAAACACACCCCACAAATGACCCCATTTCGGAAAGTAGACACCCCAAGGTATTCACTGAGGGGCATAGTGAGTCCGTGGGAGATTTTTTTTTTTTTTGCCAGAAGTTAGCAGAAATGGAAACTTTATTATTACTTTTTTTTCCTCAGAAAGTGTCATTTTCCGCTAACTTGTGAAAAAAAATGAAATGATACATGAACTCACCATGCCCCTCCGCGAATACTTTGGGGTGTCTTCTATCTAAAATGGTGTCATTTGGGGGGTATTTATACTTTCCTGACATTCTAGCACCTGAAGAAACATGACAGGTGCTCAGAAAGTCAGAGCTGCTTCAAAATGCCGAAATTCACTTTTTTGCACCATAGTTTGTAAACGCTATAACTTTTACCCAAACCAATAAATATACACTTATTGGATTTTTTTTTTATCAAAGACATGTAGAAGAATAAATTTTGTGAAAAATTTATATAGAAATGTAGTTTTTTTAAAAAAAATTTACAACAGAAAGTGAAAAATGTCATTTTTTTGCAAAAATGTCGTTACATTTTTATTAATAGCAAAAAAAGTTAAAATGTCAGCAAGAATGAAATACCACTAAATGAAAGCTCTATTAGTGAAAAGAAAAGGAGGTAAAATTCATTTGGGTGGTAAGTTGTATGACCGAGCAATAAACGGTGAAAGTAGTGTAGTGCGGATTTGTAAAAAAGGGCCTGGTCACTAGGGGGGTATAAACCTGTGGTCTTCAAGTGGTTAAAATATCGCATATCGTTATCGCAATCACACAAAATTCTCATATCGTGCAGCCCTAATTCATACCCTTTTCTTGACACTTTATCCAACTTGCACATCAGCTTTCAGAAATGGCGAGGAGTAGCGCCCACGTGACTGTCACATAACACTCCCTTGTCTTCCTGTCTTCGTTTGGAAGTTCCTGTTTGTTCTGCGCATGTTCAGAAACAAATAAACGTACAATAGAAACGTTATGTCCGCGAAAGAAAATTTTTACATTGACTACAATGAACGTGAATGGACGCTCCGTCAAGAATCCGCTTTTCTGAACGTAGAAAAAAATCAGGCAAGCAGGATTTTTTTTTTCCATCAGAAAAAACGGATTCCGAACGTATTACCAACTAATGGAATCAAACGTATGCATACATACGTCAATTCGTTTCTATGGGAGGTTGAAAGGATACGTTTTTTTTTCAACTTCCGGATGGACTACAGGAACGGAGAGCTTGAACGCAGATGTGAACATAGCCTTAGGTGTGTGAGTTTGTGAGAGCTAAATTATTTGTGTGCATTGCTGAGTGGCTGGGCCTGACTTTATTGTGCTCTATACCAAGTCAGAGACGTGTAGTCTACTTTATACACTGTGACTTGCTTTTGCTGCCAGGTTTATTTCATAGCAGCTGAGAGTATACTGAGATTACATTATTTTTATTTCTTTTTGGCCCTATTCACACATCCGCAATGTAGTCCGCATGTATTCCGCAATTTTGCGGAATACATGCGGACCCATTGACTGTGAATGGGGCCGGGAAAGATGCGGAGAGCACACACTGTGCTCTCCGCATCCGATTTTGCGGAGCGCGCCGCCGATTTTCCGGTCCGCGGCTCCGCAAAAAAAATAGAGCATGTCCTATTCTTGTCCGCAATTGCGGACAAGAAGAGGCATTTTCTATGGAGTTCGGGCAATGTGCGGTCCGCAAAAATGCGGAATGCACATTGCCGGTGTGTCCGTGTTTTGCGGATCCGCAGCTCCGTGGATCCGCAAAACACTTGCTGATGTGTGAATAAGGCCTTTCTCTTCCTTCTCCGGGATGTTGCACAGGTGACTAATTAGGGTGTGGCTATCTAATTAGGAGAAGTTAAATAGCCAGTCTAGAGGGCAGCTCAGTCCTTTGACTCCAGAGGAAAAAA
The DNA here is from genome assembly GCA_033119425.1 of Bufotes viridis. Classification (NCBI taxonomy): domain Eukaryota; kingdom Metazoa; phylum Chordata; class Amphibia; order Anura; family Bufonidae; genus Bufotes; species Bufotes viridis. The sequence goes on from CM065589.1 coordinate 34,126,919, forward strand.
AAGCAGTCTGGTTTGAGAGCTGCACTTATACAAGCAGACTTTAGATTTTGGGACTTGAGATTCAGGGACTTTAGGAGGGGACTACAGAAAGTTAGGTTCTTATCACTGCACTGTATTGTATTTTTTCTCTTTTCTTGCACAATCCCCACTTAGTATGACTTCCATTTTTGACAGCGCCGTCCAGAGCACATCTTGTCTAATGTATGCAGTCCTGGAATAGCCGTTTGAGGGGGCATATCTTTTTTCAAAATGTGAGCAAATTGCTCGTTTGGAATCGCACATCGTGTATCTAACCGGGCGAGTTTCAGCACTGAGAAGCATTGACAATTTGGAAAAGAGTTTGCTGCTCACTGAGCAGGCGCTCTATGAGGTAGATATGGGGGAGGGTGGTAGCGAGGAGGCTGAGGAGAGTGAGGTAGGTAGCTGGATAACAGTTAGAAAGCGAGGTAGAGGGAAGAGGGCCAGGGAGGCTAGCCCTGATCTGACACACCCCAACAAGTTTGCACGGTTGGCAGATGAGGGGGATGTCAGTTCAGGGAGAGCACTGCTGGACAGGTGCTGGTAGTGGGACACTCAATTATTAGGGGTACAGATAGGGCGATCTGTCACAAAGACCGGGATAGTCAAACAGTGTGTTGTCTTCCTGGCGCTCGAGTTCGACACATCGCGGATCGGGTTGACAGATTACTGGGAGGGGCTGGAGAAGACCCAGCGGTCATGGTCCATATCAGAACCAATGACAAAGTTAGCGGTAGGTGGAGCGTCCTTAAAATTGATTTTAGGAATTTAGGTAACAAGCTTAGGGCAAGGACCTCAAAGGTAGTATTTTCCGAGATACTGCCTGTACCACGAGCCACACAAGAAAGGCAGCGGGAGATTAGGGAGGTTAACAAGTGGCTCAAGAACAGGTGTAGGAAGGAGGGTTTTGGGTTCATGGAGAACTGGGCCGACTTTGCTATTGGCTACAGGCTCTACCGTAGGGATGAGCTGCACCTCAATGGGGAAGGGGCAGCTGTGTTGGGGAGAAGATGGCTAGAAGGTTGGAGGAGTGTTTAAACTAGGGACTGGGTGGAGGGTAATTACATTATAGGAGAGGAAGATAGTGCAGATAGAGACCGGGGCGAGGTAGTGGGACTGGGGGAGGAATGGAAGGAGGGACTAGAACAGCTCAGAAGGAAAGGTGTAGGGTAAAAAGTATACATAAACCTCATAATTGTATGTATACTAATGCCATAAGCCTGACTAACAAAACTGGTGAACTGGAATTAGTGATGTGTGAGGAGGACTATGATATAGTGGGAATAACTGAGACATGGCTGGATGATAGCTATGACTGTGGGAATAACTGAGACATGGCTGGATGATAGCTATGACTGTGGGAATAACTGAGACATGGCTGGATGATAGCTATGACTGTGGGAATAACAGACATGGCTGGATGATAGCTATGACTGTGGGAATAACTGAGACATGGCTGGATGATGGCTATGACTGGGCCATTAATGTACAGGGTTACAGTCTGTTTAGAAAGGATTGTCAAAACCGGAGAGGGGGAGGGGTCTGCCTTTATGTAAAGTCCTGTCTAAAGCCCACAGTCCGAGAAGATATAAGTGAGGGACATGAACATGTAGAGTCACTGTGGTTAGAGATACATGGAGGCAAAAACAATAATAAATTACTAATAGGAGTTTACTATAAACCACCTAATATACCAGAAAATCTACTACTAAACGAGATAGACGAGGCGGCAGATCATAATGAGGTGGTTATTATGGGGGACTTTAACTACCCAGATATAGACTGGGAAACTGAAAGCTGTACATCGCATAAAGGAAACAGGTTCTTGGCAATAACCAAAGACAATCACCTTTCCCAACTGGTCCAGGACCCGACTAGAGGGACGACCATACTGGACTTAGTATTAACCAATAGGCCTGATAGAACAACAGACGTGCAGGTTGGGGGACACCTGGGAAATAGTGACCATAAAGTAATAACCTTCCAATTATCATTCAAAAGAGCATTTCTACAGGGAGAAACAAAAATACCAAACTTCAAAAAAGCTAAATTTTGCCAACTAAGAGAGGCCATAACTAGGCCTAACTAACTGGGACAAAGTCCTCAAAAATAAAAATACAGGAATGTAGCGAGGAAGCACTGAAAAACTATAAGGAAAAAAATAGAATATGTAAAAAACCAAATAAAAGCAGCCAAACTAGAGACCGAGATATTAATTGCCAAAGAGAGCAAAACTAACCCTAAAATGTTCTTCAATTATATAAAAGGTAAAAAGTATAAATCTGAATGTGTCGGCACTTTACAGAGTGATTTGGGGGGGGGGGGAGTTGCAGAGAGCGACGAGAAGAAAACAAAGCTATTAAATATTTTTTCTCTCCATTGTATTCACTAAGGGAAAATAAACTGTCAGATGAAATGCAGAATGTAGAAGTAAATTCACCAATAAAAGTGCCCTGTCTGACCCAGGAAGAAGTACAGCGGCGTTTTAAAAAGATTAAAATGGACAAATCGCCAGGACCAGATGGCATACACCCCCGTATCCTAAGAGAATTAAGTAATCTCATAGCCAGACCCTTATTTCTGATATTTAAGGACTCTATACTGACAGGGAATGTTCCACAGGATTGGTGCATAGCAAATGTGGTGCCAGTATTCAAAAAGGGTCCAAAAACAGAGCCTGGAAATTATAGGCCGGTAAGTTTAACATCTGTCGTGGGTAAACTGTTTGAAGGTTTTCTAAGAGATGCTATCTTGGAGTACGTCAATGAAAATAAGCAACTAACGCCATTCTGCGGAATACATGTGGACCCATTGACTGTTCTCTCCGCATCAGTTTTTGCGGAGCGCGCTGCCGATCTTACGGCCGCAGCTCCGCAAAAAAGTAGAGCATGTCCTATTCTTGCCCACAATTGCGGACAAGAATAGACATTTCTATGGGGCGACCGGCCGGGTGTGTTTATGGATCCGCAATTTGCGGATCCATAAACACTACGGACGTGTGAATACGGCCTTAGATGTAGCTCTTGGTTTTCTGTAGTTTCTCTGAAGATTGCACGGTTTGACCTTAGGGTGAATATGCCGGGACGTCTACCTCTGAGAAGATTGCCGGCTGTCTGAATGGTTTACACTTGTGAATAATCTTTCTCAGTGTAGAATGATGGTCTTCAAATTGTTTAGAAATGACCTTATAACCCTTTCCAGATTGATGGGCACCAACAATTGCTTCTCTAAGATGATTGCTGACTTCTTTCCTCCTTGGCCTTGTGTTAACACACGTCTGAATGCTCTAGACCAGCAAATTGCCAAACTTCTGCTTTTATAGAGTTGGTCATGTAGTGAGCCCCTGAGGAGGCGGTGTGGAGGATGGGTGTGGTAGTGGCCCTGATGAAGTGTTGTGTCACGGTGTACTCCCTCAGGCCGTTGCTCCCTGGGGATCGGAGCAGTGGAAATGTAGTTTGGAGAGTGAGGCCAGAAGTGAATGTGCAACAGTCTCTTTTAACTAAGTGCAGCACATAACTTCTAGTTCATTCAGTAGCAGTGGATTCCAAGCGCAATTTCTGGGACCAGTAAAGAAGTATGGAGGCAGGTTGGTTGGCTGCAACCTAGCTCTTGTGGGTGAAGATGTCTACTATCGGATCTAGACTTGAGTTGTAACTGGCCTAGTAGTAGTCTTGTTGATGGGTGTCTGAGCGGTAGTCTCTTGCCTTACAGCAGTGTCTTTAATGCAGGTGTTCAGCTGTTCGCTCTGCTGTCTGATTTCTCTAAAGTATTTGCCCAAAGGGGTTGTCCCATCAGCCCATTTCATACTTACCTGCGCCGAGCGCGACGTCCACTTCCTGGATTCGGCTGGGCGGGCTCATCAGCTTGACTGACGTCTTCTCCTGGCCGATCCGCGCTGTCTTGAACGTGCGCGCCGCCTGGCATGTGCCATGGTGACTTCTTCCTGCCCAGTATTGTACAGAGCCGGCGTGTGCGTTCACGGCTCTGTACTGTGTGCGCGTTTAGGACATCGTGCGGACCGGCCGGGAGAAAATACACAGTCTTTTGCACAAGCGCGGCCACAGGATTCAGGAGAAGAGCGGTGGCCGTAACTAGGGGAGACCGACCGACAACAATAAGGTAAGTGGGGATGAATTATCTCAAGAAGGGTGGGAATTGGGTAATAAAATGTATTTACAATAATGATCACTGTCAAATCATTAACAGATTTAACTGTAATCTTTATGATGGGAATACCCCTTTAAGGATGACTTTAGTTGTTCTCTCTGGAGAATCCTTTACAGGAGCAGGAGGTCTGCCGTGTGCTTCCTCTCCCTTCTGTATCAGAGCAGCAACTCCCCCTCTTGGCAGGAAGCCAGACCAGCCCACTCCTACCAAGAGGGGATGAACAGGGTGGTTAGCCCTGTTCCTGCCAACCATATCCTTACTGGTAGTTACGACCAAATAGCATGAAAAATACATAATAATGCAATACATAACTACTGCAGATAACAACTGCAGATACCCCCAGGTCTGGATACTGCAGTCACACTAAGGCCCAATTCACACGTCCGTGTGTGTTTTGCAGATCCGCAAAACACGGACACCAGCAATGTGCGTTCCGCATTTTGTGGACTGCACATCGCCGGCACTCTCATAGAAAATGCCTTTTCTTGTCCGCAATTGCGGACAAGAATAGGACATGTTCTATTTTTTTGCGGAACGGAAGTGCAGACCCGGAAGTGCGGATCCGCAATTCCGGATCCATGCGGGACATGGTGTGTCCCCATAGGAATGAATGGGTCCGGAATTCCGTTCCGCAAAATGCGGAACAGAATTGCGAACGTGTAAATGGGGCCTGAAGGCAGGTTTACACTTCACAATGTTACAGCCGATTGTTGGGAAGGAAGCGACTGCTCGTTCAGTGAAGGATACCGCTGCATTTATATATAGCGATCTCCTCCACAGTATGAGGTTGAGGGGTCCCTGGATTTTATGTGGCTGTCGTGGCCCATAACAGGTAATATTTAGCGTTAGGAGGATTTTATGTGGCTGTCATGGCCCATTACAGGTCAGATTTAGCGTTCGTACCCACTCTAGGAGACAACCGTGACGGGGTGAGTGGGCTTACTACCTTTTGATCAAAATGTAAACTAATGTCCTCTTATAGCTTCTATCTTGGGCAGAGCTCTGGTTGCAGAGTGCTGTTGCATTTTTTTTGTTTGTATGAGGTTGAGGGGTCGCTATTGCGATCCTTCGTCCCCCTTACAAGACCACTGTTTCTGGGCAGAAGATCGCTGTGTAGACCGAACGATCTGCTTCCCAGAATCAATGATTGATGTGCCTGCACGAACGACAGGATCACCCAATGAACGAGCTTTTCACTCGTTCATCGGGTGATCGGCGCCACATTTAGATGAGGAGATTGTCTGGAAGAAGCGTTTGCAGGAACCGTCGTTCCCGATAATCTGCCCGAAAGTCCTGAAGTCTAAATCCACCTTTACTGATGATCAATTAATCAAGGACATTTGATATAAGCAGCTCCTGGCTGATACATATCCTCTTAACCCTATGAAGTAAGGGTGTACTCAATTTTTCACATTCAGCGTCTGCATTTTGGCCTCGTTTTTGTTAAATGACACGTTCTGATCTCTCATGTGTTGTTCATCTGAGGTTGCATATACCTAATTTTAACACCTTCTAAGAACCGGATTTTTTAAAATTATGTCCTGATACGTAAATCATAGAATTCTAAGAGGCTGTACTTTGTTTTTCTCGTGACTGTATGTTGGTATAAAGTACACTATGGCGGCCACTTCATTCATTGCAGGACGCTGGGACATTCACAAGCGTCTGCATCAAATGTCACTGCACAATCAAGAGTTTTCTCAACAGGGTCAGGTTGCCGGAGGCTTGTACTTCATATTTAAAGGTTTCTTTAGAAATTCCACTCTGCTGAGAATTTCTCTTTAACCCTGGACACTCCCATGGTTTGTGCAAAGCCGGAATGTTCTTCATCTTCAATGGTGAAAGAAAAATAAAATCCATCCATGTAGTGGAACTTGGGATTTGCATATGAAAATAGGGCTGATTCACGCTCACAGTAATGTCACCAGGGTTTCCTTGCTCTGGCAGTTCAGGGATACAAGGTCCTGTGTCACAATGTTGTCAGGCGTGGTGCTGTTTGTAGACGATGACAGGCAGGTCCTATTAATGTGACATCATCCGTTAATACAGCAACTCAACAACGGGGATCAATTTAAAGGGATAATCCAGTTTCATCAAATGAATGCTATTCTTTGTGTTATGAAAAGTTATGCAACCTTCCGATTGGGTTGCACCGGGTATCGAATTATCAGTACCCAATCGATAACTTTTGTACCGGTATTGGTTCGATACCGGAATTTGCCATTTAACGATACTAGGCTGCGCTACTGCGCAGCCTAGTATCACAGAACATGGTGCTCGCTGCTCTCGGCGAGCACCATGTTCCCTCAGCAGCACAGGGGAGAAGGAAGCAGTCTCCCCTCCCCCTGTGCCGCTGCCACCAATGAGAAGGGAGACGGGCGGAGTAGGGGAGGGGCTGTGGCCACTGCGCCACCATTGAAGATAACTCACCCAATACTACAGATACAGGAGGCGGGTGCCGGTGGCAGAATCACATAGCCAGCATCTATGACAGGGAGCTGCGATCATGCCGCACCTGAGGGGTTAACTGCCGCTGATTGCAGCTTCCTGTCATAGAGGTCGGGTGCCAGCTATGTGATTCTGCCATCAGCACCCGCCTCCTGTATCTGTATTAAGCCTCATTCACACGTCGGTGTGCTGTACGTGTTCTCCGCAGACAGCACACGTGCCCATTCATTTTAATGTGTGTATTCACACATCTGTTTTGAGCACGGATTAATGCTCCATTTGTGTTCACGGAGCCATCACGCCCATTATAGTCTATAGGTCTGTGAAAACCACGGATGCCATCCGTGTTTCACGGATCATTAAGAAGGGATGCTTTGACAATTATTTTTCAGCTGTTCAGAGTCAGTGAAAAAACGGACACACGGACCCAACACGGATACTTCACGGATGCATCACTGTCCACCTTCTCACAGATTTGAGCACATGTGAATGAGGCTTTAAACATTAATTATCTTCATTGGTGTGGCAGTGCACCCCCCCAGTATTAAAGTCATTGGTGGCAGTGGCCACAGGGTCCCCTCCGCCCTCTTTATTGGTGGTGCAGTGGCAGCTTCTGATCGGAACTCAAGCAGTGTAATCGCTGGGCTCCAGTCGTTTACCGTGGCAGCCAGGACGCTACTGAAGCCCTGGCTGCCACGGTAATCTCCCTCCTGCTGTGTGTACTATGCACAGGTTTGATTATGGACCGGATGTTCCATAAATGCGGAATGCACGCGGCTTTTTTTGTGTTTTATTTTTTCCGCGTGATATCGAATAGTATAGAGCAGTAAAGGGGAAAGTGCGGCTCTCCAGCTGTTGAAAAACTACAACTCCCACCATGCCCTGCAGTAGGCAACAGCTGGAGAGCCGCACTTTGCCCATCACTGGTATAGAGTATCGCAATACTTTTTTATGGCATCGAAATCGAATCAGAATTTTGGTATTTTGGTTGAGCTGATGTTTTTACGGCAAAAAAATGCACCAAAAGTGCAGAAAAGTACCACTAAAAATCCTATGTGGGAACCCACCCTACAATTGGCGTTATTGATCTCTGATAAGATGATGACACTGCAGGCAAGAAATATATATATAAAAAACACACACTGACAAAAAAAATCCTGCACCAAGAAGGAGTTGCTGGAATTAAATGGACCTTTCTCTGTGGGACTGTAATAATGATAGATGTAAGTGATTGCAATATTAGAGGGAAAGGAGAAGTTTATTGGGGGAAAACCGTATAATAGGAAGGAGGCTCTAGGACCCTGTTGGGTGCCTGTAGTCTGGATACAAGATGAGATAGGGCCTCTAGCCTGGATACAAGATAAGATACGGCCTCTAGCCTGGATACAAGATGAGATACGGCCTCTAGCCTGGATACATGATGAGATACGGCCTCTAGCCTGGATACAAGATGAGATACGGCCTCTAGCCTGGATACAAGATGAGATACGGCCTCTAGCCTGGATACAAGATAAGATACGGCCTCTAGCCTTGATACCAGATGAGATACGGCCTCTAGCCTGGATACAAGATGAGATACGACCTCCAGCCTGGATACAAGATGAGATACGGCCTCTAGCCTGAATACAAGATAAGATACGGCCTCTAGCCTGTATACAAGATGAGATACGGCCTCTAGCCTGGATACAAGATGAGATACGGCCTCTAGCCTGGATACAAGGTGAGATACGGCCTCTAGCCTGGATACAAGATGAGATACGGCCTCTAGCCTGGATACATGATGAGATACGGCCTCTAGCCTGGATACAAGATGAGATACGGCCTCTAGCCTGGATACAAGATAAGATACGGCCTCTAGCCTGGATACAAGATGAGATACGGCCTCTAGCCTGGATACAAGATGAGATACGGCCTCTAGCCTGGATACAAGGTGAGATACGGCCTCTAGCCTGGATACAAGATGAGATACGGCCTCTAGCCTGGATACAAGATGAGATGCAGCCTCTAGCCTAGATACAAGATGAGATACGGCCTTTAGCCTAGATACAAGATGAGATACGGCCTCTAGCCTGGATACAAGATGAGATACGGCCTCTAGCCTGGATACAAGATGAGATACGGCCTCTAGCCTGGATACAAGATGAGATACGGCCTCTATCCTGGATACAAGATGAGATGCAGCCTCTAGCCTGGATACAAGATGAGATACGGCCTCTAGCCTGGATACAAGATGAGATACGGCCTCTAGCCTGGATACAAGATGAGATACGGCGTCTAGCCCCGATGCAAGATGGGATACGGCCTCTGGCCTGGATACAAGATGAGATAGGTTGGTGAAGCCGGCGTCCCAGCTGGTCCCATAAATGCTGGATTGGTGATTAATCTGGTGCCCGGGCAGCAAAGGAAGTGCTGTAATCTGGAGGAGACGTTCCTGGGAAACCCTTGCTGTGTGCAGGCGAGCATTATCCTGCCATGAGAGGAGCACACGTGGCGGCAGGATGTCCTGCACATATCGCTGAGCTCCTAGTGTCCCTCCTGTCACTACTAGTGGTGACGACTATCCTACGTGATGGCTCCCAGATCATCCCACCAGCGTGTGAGTCAGAGTGTCGCTCCACAGCAAAGGCAGGATTGAAGCGCTAACCACGAGGTCTCATACTCCAACCCAACCATCGTCTGAACCCAAACAGAACCTGAATTCATCAGTAAAGACAATATGGTTCCAGCTTTCCATAGCAGTCCAGGTTTCTCTTTCATGACACCACTGCAAACAAATGTGATGATTCATCAAAATAATCACCCTGCCTTTCAAAATCTGTCAACTTGGCAAAATGTCTTCTAGTGTCTTTGTAGACACATGTCTAGCAGTCAGTGATCTCTTACCAAAGGTACACTACCCAAAAGTAGCCTCTTAGAAACTTTTTATAGGGCAGTGGCAGAAGCATTTTTGCACCCTCTTTTGGCAAGACCCAATTTCTAATGAGACCACCCCAGTAATTATCTGCTTGGGACATAACCACGTGGTGAGTTTTGCAGGAATCCGACATTTCTCTTTTTTCAGTGACAGTACATTAGGGTAAGATCTTAGACCAACGCCTTCATATTTGATGTTTCTCTGCATAGGGATATTATTTCCATTATTGATCAATATGATTGAGATGAAAGCGTTCCCTCTGAACTCGGCGTGTCAGCTACTGGGGCGCAGAGCCGAAACGTATCTAAGGAAACATCAAAGTGCGGATGCGCAGAGCAGCAAGGCTGCGAAGGAAATATACATCTGTCCCAGTGATCAATAAAGAACATTTTTAGTCTTAGGGCTTCCTTTTTTCTCTGTATCTGACAGATGAGAGGTGTTTGTCGTGTGTTGTTTGCACACAGTTTTTTTGTGCTAATACGTTTTGTCAGTCACTTGTAGAGTACATGCCCACAGCAGTCTAGTTTATGCCCACAGCAATCTAGTTTTATGCCTACGGCAGTTTAGTTTTATGCCCACGGCAGTCTAGTTTATGCCCACGGCAGTCTAGTTTTATGCCCACGGCAGTAAAGTTTATGCCCACGGCAGTCTAGTTTATCCCCACGGCAGTATAGTTTTATGCCCACGGCAGTCTAGTTTTATGCCCACGGCAGTCTAGTTTATGCCCACGGCAGTCTAGTTTATGCCTCACGGCAGTCTAGTTTATCCCCACGGCAGTCTAGTTTTATGCCCACGGCAGTTTAGTTTTATGCCCACGGCAGTCTAGTTTATGCCCACGGCAGTCTAGTTTTATGCCCACGGCAGTATAGTTTATGCCCACGGCAGTCTAGTTTATCCCCACGGCAGTCTAGTTTATGCCCACGGCAGTCTAGTTTTATGCCCACGGCAGTCTAGTTTTATGCCCACGGCAGTCTAGTTTATAGCCCACGGCAGTTTAGTTTTATGCCCACGGCAGTCTAGTTTTATGCCCACTGCAGTTTAGTTTTATGCCCACGGCAGTCTAGTTTATAGCCCACGGCAGTCTAGTTTTATGCCCACGGCAGTCTAGTTTTATGCCCACGGCAGTCTAGTTTATAGCCCACGGCAGTCTAGTTTATAGCCCACGGCAGTCTAGTTTTATGCCCACGGCAGTCTAGTTTTATGCCCACGGCAGTCTAGTTTTATGCCCACGGCAGTCTAGTTTTATGCCCACGGCAGTCTAGTTTATAGCCCACGGCAGTTTAGTTTTATGCCCACGGCAGTCTAGTTTTATGCCCACTGCAGTTTAGTTTTATGCCCACTGCAGTCTAGTTTATAGCCCACGGCAGTCTAGTTTTATGCCCACGGCAGTCTAGTTTTATGCCCACGGCAGTCTAGTTTTATGCCCACGGCAGTCTAGTTTTATGCCCACGGCAGTCTAGTTTTATGCCCACGGCAGTCTAGTTTATAGCCCACGGCAGTTTAGTTTTATGCCCACGGCAGTCTAGTTTTATGCCCACTGCAGTTTAGTTTTATGCCCACTGCAGTTTAGTTTTATGCCCACGGCAGTCTAGTTTTATGCCCACTGCAGTCTAGTTTTATGCCCATGGCAGTCTAGTTTTATGCCCACGGCAGTCTAGTTTTATGCCCACGGCAGTCTAGTTTTATGCCCACGGCAGTCTAGTTTTATGCCCACGGCAGTCTAGTTTTATGCCCACGGCAGTTTAGTTTTATGCCCACGGCAGTTTAGTTTTATGCCCACGGCAGTCTAGTTTATGCCCACGGCAGTTTAGTTTATGCCCACGGCAGTCTGGTTTATGCAGATTTCTGCTGCGTTTCCAGACCAAATCCGCACCAATGTCCTCATCTGTGGATTATTTTGCAGATTTTGACCGGAATTTTTCCCAAATATCACGCAATACAATGCAAAAGGTGAATTCTGCTCTGAAAATCCACACCAACAATTGACATGCTGTAGATTTCAAAGTCCGCACCACCAGTCAGTTTCCACGCGGTGTACATGAGGTAATGAAAATCTCATCTGTTTTGCTGGTAACGTATTCTACCGTAGATTCTAAGCACGAAAATCCTTGCAGAATATCTGTGCGTAATATGAACAGTGTGTATGTTTTGTGACTTAATTTTTTTATTTTTGCCTGAAAATTTACGAGCTTGTCTATTTTTATGTATTTTTTTTACTTTTTTTTAAGCGCCTTTTCCCATAGCACCTGACATTCCTTCGTGGCATTTTTTCTATGTCTTGCGGGTTCTTTTTTTTTTTTTTTTATATGAAAGTATTTGCCCCACTGTAATGTCACTTCCTCTGTATGGGGAAAATACATTGATACAAAAAAAAAAAAACTAAAACTAAAAAAATACAGAGAGTGAAAAATTTCCTCATCTAAGAAAGCACAGTGCAGATGAGATTTGTCTGTTCTCATTCAGTTTGCTGGTACTATATTACGCTGCGTTTTTTTCGACCCAAAATCATAGTGGAAAAAACCACGTAATGCGCACTGTGTGCAGCCACCCTTAGGCCGCCTGCACACATTGCAGAATACATGCATTTTTTCTTTGCGGGAAAACCGTAGCGTAGTACAGTACCATAAAAATGTATGAAATACACACATCTTATGTACACTTTGCAAATTTTTTGCGTGCAGAAATTGACTTGCCGTTGAGATTTCTAAATCGACAGCATTTTAATTATGTTTGCGGTTTTAATTGCGGATTTCACCTTTTTTGAATTGAAGGATGAGATCTGCAGCAAAACCGCATCTAATCCACGCCAAAATCTGCATTTAGAAATTGCAGTCTTTGGTGCGGATATGCTGCAGAAACACATAAATCCACACACAAACGGAAATTCGTACGGATTTTATGTGCGTTCACCCGTCCTGGTGTGCAGGTGGCCTTAGGCTTTATTCACACAGTTAGGGCTCAGGCACACGACCGTATGTATTTTGCGGTCTGCAAAAAACGGATCCGCAAAAAATATGTATGACGGAACAGCTGGCCCCTAATAGAACAGTTCTATCGTTGTCTGTAATGCGGGCAATAATAGGACATGTTTTATTTTTTTGCGGAACGGAAAAACGGACATACAAACACAAAATGCAAGCGGAATACCATCCGTTTTTTTTTTTTTTGCAGACCCAATAAAACGAATGGTTCCGCATATGGTCCGCAAAAAGAAAAAACGTAACGGACACGGAAAGAAAATATGTTCGTGTGCATGAGCCCTTAAGCCTCATTTACACAGTCAGTGTTTGGTCAGTGATTCTGAGCCCTAAACCAGGTGCAGCTCTAAACACAGAACAGATGCAGATCTTTCTCTTATACTTGATCTCTGTGTAGCTTCCAGTCCTGGTTTTGGTTCACAATCACTGATGGAAATCACTGATTAAACACTGACGTGTGAATACCTTAGCGCTGTATTGCACCAACAGGTTATCTGACCAATATCTGTCCAATCAGGCCAATAGTTGGTGTGTGTATAACCAAAGATCTGTGTGTGTAAGTGGCTATCTGACATGTGGTGTCCGCATCTGTATGCCCGTTCTGCAACCCTGCAAAAAAATAGAACATGTCCTTATTCTTGTTCGTATTGCGGACAAGGTAAGGACAGTTCTGTTACGGGCTGGACATACTGTTCCGCAAAATGCTCGACACTCACGGCTGGTATTTGAGGACCACAAAAACTTTAACGTTTTTTGTGCATGAGCCTTCAGTCTAAAGTATGGTGGCAGCACCAACCTGCAGCAGACCACTCAGACTCCATTTTTGGCCATAAACCGAAACGATAATATGGCCATCCCTGTATGTCCATTTTTCTGGACGCCATTTTATCTGGGAATCTGGTGCTTTTGGCTTTCTTTATTGGAGGCTCACTTTTAGTTTGCTTTATAGCAGCAGTGAAATGGATGACCACAGCAGCACAGAGAGTTTCAGGGGAGGCGTGTGGTGACTGCTCAGCCAGTCAATGGGCGATGGTCAATTTCCTGTGTGTCGAGAGTGACAAGGCAGAAGAAACCGGAGGGGGACCCGGGAAACATTTGTAATAGCCCTATAGGTGCCCCTCAATAACTACTACTTGTAACAAATGCTAAATGGTTTTACTTATTTACTGATCGGAGAGTTAAAAAATTGCAAAGGTAATTACATACGTACCAACACTTTGAGAAGCCGGAGATTTGATAGTATAGTGTACTTGGCATGGCTCAGAATTTTTTCCGCGTAGGCCATGTCCCTTTGTGATGCCTCACGCCTCTCAGAGAATACATCGCACACAGACCCATTTATTTCTATGGGTCCACAAGAAAAAAAAAAGGTTTCCCCCCAGACATTTTGGGAATGTTGGCGATTACAGTCTATTTAATCTTCTGGAAGCTCCTTCTCCATCTCACGCCATGTATTGGCAAGTACAGCAGAGAGGCGTGTGATTTTTAAAGGCTTAAAGGGGTTGTCCGAGACATTTTTACTTATGACCTATCCTCTGGATAGGTCATCAGTATCTGATCGGCGGGGGTCGGACATACAGGACCCCTGCCGATCAGTTGTTTGAGTCACAGTAGCGCTCCGGCCTTCTCACGGCTTTTCCTAGGCCAATGACAACACGTTCATCGGACACATGGCCTAGGAGCAGCTCAGCCTCATTGAAGTGAATGGCAAGCACAGCCGCTATACAATGGACGGCGCTGTGCTTGAGCACGGAAAAGGCTGCGGTGCTACAGCGAGCACCGGTGCCTTCTCAAACAGGTAATCGGCCGGGGTTCCGGGTGTTGGCCCCCCACCGTTCAGATATTGGTGAGAGGTCATCAGTATTAAAGTCTCGGAAAACCCCTTTTAATCTTTACTTTTGGAGGAACTGCGACTATTTTGCGACGAACCACAGCTGCACCACTGCATGGAAATCTAGCTGAAACACAAGATGAGCTTATCAATGGAAAAAGACGCTGGACGCCAAATTTCCGACGGACCATGGGTCTCACATCTATACGTCTGCATTTTCAATATGGTGCATCCCTGCTAAAAACTGGTCTGTCTGTGTTACCAGGAACCTCTGCTTGTGCCCTAGCGAGTGTCAGCGGGGACACGTTCAGCGCCATACCGTGAAATGCTGATCATTTTGGCGTTGGGGTCCCTTTAAACCGTTCCAGCGTTTACATGATGACTGCACAGATCTCTGCTTCTTCCCGTGGTGGGGGGGATCAGTATCAGGATTGATAAGATGGATGGAGCAGTGGCGGTTGCAGGTGAGAGCGCGGTCCTGTGTAGGACAGATTGTTTTCCCGGTCGCTGTAACGCTTTCTCTCTCCCCGCAGGCCGGTGTCACCGGTCGGCTATGTGAGATTTTGCTCAGCGGGGGATTGCTGCAGCTCCTTTGTAATTAAGCAGCGGGAGAATTCCACACATTTACAGTGGATGTTATTAAAATCTGAGTCAGTGGCTAGAAAGACCCAAAGCTATTATTTAGATAAAGCTTCCTACAGCTCGAAAAATCGTGTTCCTCTTACCCCCCCCCCCCCCTTGGTTTAATATATACCGGCTTCATACAAGCCATTGACTCCCAGTTCGTACTTGGCGGTTTTTGCCGTGTTACCCCAGTAGCCAGTGGGCAGTATTGGGGCTCATGCACACGAGCATTGTTTGGATCGGCGCTCACGCCTGCTGCTGATAATGTCACGCTTGCTGTTTCGTACCCATCGCCAGTGACGTGGACTGGCACACGGCTGCCCTCTTCCATTCTGATTCCCATAAGATACCATGAAATGCATCGGACATGGTGACAAATTCCGCCAAGCGATCTTATTAGCTCAGCGCAGCTCAGCTTTAGGTGAAAGAGTTTTCTAACACACTTTGTGTTTCCTCACCGTTTTCAATATGTCCGCATGCCGCCATCCATTGTCATTTTTTTTTTCCCGCCCACAGATTTAAAGGGGTTCCTTGGTCACAATTTTTTTTTTTTTAAGGGTTAGAATATTTTAAAGTCCCCAATCCCCTCCCTTTCCTGCTCCGATTCCGCCAGCGAAGGGGTCACCTCTGTGGCCAGTGATTGGCTGAGCGGTCACATTCAGTGTCTGGAGAGGGAACACATAGTAGAGACTGGCAAGGACCCCAAAAGAGTCGGAAGGGGGGCATTGGTGAGTATTATTAATACCTTGATTATTAAAGGTTTTTTCAAGTATTTAATGCACACCGATTAGATCCTAAGGAAAGTATCTGATCAGATTTGATCGGAGAGGGTCCGACTCCCGACACCCCCACGATCACTTGTTTGAAGGGGCTGCCGCACTCTAGTGAGCACATCGGCCTCTACACAGCTTAACAAGAATAGCGCCATCCTCTGAATAGCGGGTATGCTTGGTATCTCAGCTCCGCCTCATGCTCTTCAGCTGCACGTGGGCCATGTTACCAAATAAACATGGCGTCCCTGGCCTCGGAAGAGGCGGCGGAGCTCACACTTCATTGGGATGAGCTGTACACCTGTATCGTCATCGCATGACTTAAATCATGAATCATTTCCACTCGCTGGCGCAAGCAGAGATCATTAAAACAGTCAGGAATGGATACGCAAATTGCAGAGCTTTTCAATATAAAACGAATGAGCTTGTTGGGCAAGTGACAATAGTCAGCAGTGGCGGTTCTTCAGGGACATTGCGGCTGTTCTCCTACTAAGCACATTCTTCTCCATTATTGGAGTGTGAGATAAAATAAAATTCTCGATGCTGCTGAGGCGTGAAAAAGTTTTTTTTTTTTTTTTCCTAGCACAGCGCTAATGATCAGGTACAGTACTTGGCACAGAGTGAACCCCCATCACCTGAAGGCTCAGTAGAAAAGTCATCCTCTGCTCTGCTGATTGCAGCACATTATGAAAGGCAATTGCATGGGTCGTGGAGAGGGAATTATCCAGTGTTAGACACTATTGCTATGTAGCAGAGCTCTGCAGCCAGCGTCCTGCCCCCGGTGTCTGGTCTTCATCTTGCACTTGCTTATGCTTATTATGCTTTTCTATGGATGGATGGTTCTGTAATAAAGCCAACATGAGTCAGGCGATTGTTGTGTCGGTACCTGCCATCAGCATCTCCGTGTTACTGCTGAGCTGAGCAGCGGCCCTTCAAAGGTCTGGATAAAAATAACAGATTAAAGGACGACTCTCAATTTACCATTAACCACTTTTCTTCTGAATTTGAAAAAGAACAAGTTGTTATCGTTGCTTTTTTGCCTGTTTTTGACCATGTTATTTTGCTGGATTGACCACGGAAATGTATCAATCGGTGATCGGATGAGAGGACTAGGCAGCAAGTGTTCAGTTTCCCTGCAGCGCCACCACAGGAGAAATGTAGTATTGCATAGGGGTATAGATATGTGTAAAATCCCAATTGTTTCTAATGAGAATCCATGTTGGTGTTCCTATGGTTGCAGATTTTTTTTTTTCTGAAGACTTGAAATTCACGTGGAAACTGCGCTGTTATCCGCACAAGGATTGTCCCCATTGAATGACGCCGATCCACGTGCTGACCTGCCGCAGTTGTTAATTCAGATCTGCAGCAGGAACCTCTTTGAGGCTGGTTTCGGACATAGTTTTGCCATTTTTTTCACAGCATTTTGTCTGCCTTTTTTTTATGTAGCCAGATGTTAAATTAACTTTAAAGAGCATGCATCCGTTGGATCAACCCCGATGAACCAGGTGTAATGCCTGGTAGGGTTTGTCCTGCTGAGTAATATGATAATTTAGGTTCTTCAGTTGCACAGTCCCTGGGAAAAAGATTTTCCAAGAGTTTTTAATTGATGACCAACCCATCAGTATCTGATCGATAGGGGTCTGACTCCCAGGACCCCCGCCAATTAGCGTGAGAAAGCAACGATGCGCGCAATAGCGTCGTGGCCTGCTCCAGTTTTTCGTAGGCCGCGTGACGCCACGTTCATCAGTCACATGGCCTAGGCGCAGCTCAGTCCCAAGCACAGCCACTATACAATGTCTTGGGAAGCCACTTGGAGCACCTGATCTCCTCCACTCTGTATTCTCTGCACCACTCGCCCATCGCAAGGGCAAGCCAAGCCTGGCTCCGTAGTCTACACTATTGGCGCATGTGCAGTGCATCTGCCTCTGGGTCTCCAGCTGTGCATGTGTGAATGGCTTCATCCTGCACCCAGTCATCTCTTGTCTTCTGGGTGAAGGATGATGTCATCTGGACAGTATAGGTGATAAATGTATCCTCACGGACGTTCCCACTGATGAGGTGCCCACCAGTCACAAGAATAGAGGGCCGTAAGTCCCTAATGTGAGGGACTTGCGCTTGACCACTGTAATGCGACTGACAGATAGTAGTATAGGTACGGGGTCGTTAATAAAGTTATTAGCCGGATTGTCTCCGGTTATCAGGATCGGGAGAGGAACTTCTAGTGCTGGTTAAAAAACATGTGGATTTGGCAAAGGACCAAGCGCCTGGTAACGCGGCTGTCACAGCAGCCTCCAGATAAATGGAGCGGAATAACAGATTCCATTTAACAAATACCACACATCAGTCATGAATCCTAGCAGATTGTAAGGTGACGCAGGCTCGTAGCATTAGGTGTCGCCTGATCTGAAATTCTGTCCTCAGTGGTTCTAAACTTACAGAATGAATCTCCATCTTTTACCACCGTGCTGTTTGAGGTCCAAAATTCCATATTAGATAATTAAATAATTAATATATCTTTATAGCTTCCTTAATACAGAGCTCCAAATCTTCTGCACGGACCTGGAGGTAGATAATAAACCACTGGCAGCCTGCAGTCACCACTAGAGGGAGCTGGCAGCGTGTGTGTATACAGGGGAGCTGGAAAGAAGATCTGTCTGCTATTGAGAATGTATGGGCACCTAAAATCTATTAGAAATTTGTAGAGCTTTTTTATATAGTAGTTAAGACGTACCTACGCTTTCAGGTGACTTTTCAGAATAAGCCGCTGTGTGTGTATATGGAGTAGCGCTATATCTGACTTGTATCCTACAGTTATCACCAGTTTACGCTCTGCAGGCGCCATCTCTAACTGGCAATTTCCTTGGTCTAGTACAGGGATCAGCAACTTCCGGCACTTCAGCTGTTGTGAAACTACAACTCCCAGCATTCATACTTTCTGTGCTCTTCTTAGACCTCCCATAGAAATGAATGGAGCATGCTGGGAATTGTAGTTTCACAACAGCTGGAGTGTGGAAGGTTGCTGATCCCCGATCTAGTGGATGGAGAGCAGCTGCTATAATGCCTCCCATACACAGCACACACAGAAGAGGAGATCCTGCTCCCCTGTCTCTCTCTAGCACCTCCTAAGAAGCAGCAGTGGCATAGAGGACATCATACAGCAGTACTGAGCAGTGTAACCATGAGTCCTGCACTGGGGTGAGATAGTAAATTTACTAGAGCTGCAAAGTGTCTCTGTATGTCTGTGCTCCTCCAGCAGCTCCCTCCTGTTACTCCCTCATTGTAGCGTGGCCGAGCCCTGTATGGTCCGCGGGTACAGGGAACATCTGTCTCCTGTACCCGGCCGGACTGACATGAAGTGCGCACACAGTGTGCACTTCCTGTCAGTCCGCCCGGGTACAGAAAACTAAAGCTCCTGTACCCGTGGAGCATACAGAGACTGACAAGGGGGGGGAAAGATAATGACAAGAAGGAGGGAAATGAATGACAAGAGGGGGAAAGATAATGACAAGAAGGGGGGAGAATGACAAGAGGGGAAAGAGAATGACAAGGGGGAGAGAATGACAAGAGGGGGAGAGAGAATGACAAGAGGGGGGAAAGAGAATGACAAGGGGGAGAGAATGACAAGAGGGGGAGAGAGAATGACAAGAGGTGGAAAAGTGAATGACAAGAGGGAAGAGAATGACGAGGGGGAAGAGAATGACAAGGGGGAAAGGGCTGCGTTGTAGTGATGTAGGGACTGCAGAGGCTGACGCCAGCTGGGAGGTTGTAGTGCTCAGTAAAATGTCATGGTGCCCGCTGTGTTTGTGCCCTCCGGACCCCTCTGCGCTCGCCTCGGACCCCTCTGCGCTCGCCTCGGACCCCTCTGCCTCGCCTCCGGACCCCTCTGCCCTCGCCTCCGGACCCCTCTGCCTCGCTCCGGACCCCTCTGCCCTCGCTCCGGACCCCCTCTGCCCTCGCCTCCGGACCCTGTATTCCTTGTAGGGTTTCCACATGTCATGGCTGACGAAGGGGCGATCACTTGGATGCTGGCAGCGTCTGACGTGTCATATAACCTATTGAAGAGGGGAAGCATTATGGGGGGCCCTATATACTCGCATATTATGGGGGGCACTATGAAGAAGAGGGGAAGGAACACTATGGGGGCATCTACTGAGGGCCCTATGTACTGGCATGCATTATTGGGGGGCTCTATGGAGAAGTGGGGGGGGGGAGCACTATGGGGGCATCTATTGCGGGCTTTATGACGCAGCTCCGCCTGGCTCCTAGATTCCAAGGAAATTTGTCAAGCCCTGCTTTAAAGGGCATCTGTCAGCAGATCTGCCCCTATGACACCGGCTGACCTGTTACATGTGCACTCGGCAGCTGAAGGCATCTGTGTTGGTCCCATGTTTATATGTGCCCGCATTGCTGAGTAAAATGAGGTTTTAATGCATGCAAATAAGCCTCTAGGAGCAACGGGGGCGTTACCATTACACCTAAAGGGCTCATCATCAAACCTGGCGGAGCGCACATCGCTGGCACTACATAGAAAATGCCTTTTCTTGTCCACAATTGCGGACAAGAATAGGACATGTTCTATTTTTTTCAGGAACGCGATTGCGGACCCGGAAGTGCGGATCCGCAATTGCAGACCCAGAAGTGCGGATCCGCAATTGCGGACCCGGCCGGGACATCGTCTGTCCCCATTGAAACTAATGGGTCCGCAATTCCGTTCCGCAAAATGCGGAACAGAATTGCGGACGTGTGAATGGACCCTAAATCTGCCCCTATTTTCAATGGATACAAAAAAAGTATCCTGATCTTTATTTACGGAAATGTGCCATGATGTCAGTACATCCCTCTGGAGTTTGGTTCTCGCCTACACAAGCTCCCACGTCTGTAGAGAGCAAAGCCTCACACGTCTGAGAGTGCCTTCTGAAACGAGAGAGCTTAATTATAGACCGTGAGTCTTGTATTCGCTGTAGATCAATGTAATACATTAATGTTATATCCATATTTTCCAGCTGCACAAGGTGCGGAGGATGGGGGCATAATAATACCGCTATACTGGGAGACATAGCGGAAGAAAGCTTAGCTGCTCTGTATGTATCACAGTCCTATGGTCTACTGCTGTATGTTATAGTCCCTTTATTTAGGATTATATAATGATAGCATTGTTGCCAACAGTCCATAATTTGCAGTGATTGTCCCTAATTTTCAGAGTCAAGCCCAGGAAATTTGGGCTGTCCCGGGACAAAAATGGGCTTTGGGCATGTCTATCGGTTTTGGGGGTTATTCTTGTGGTTGGGCTTAAAGTGGTTCTCCGAGAATAAGGACATTTCTCTAAGCTGAAGATTCATACTTTCCTGCACCCACCACTAAGGTCCTTGGCGCGGCCTCCGCTGTGTCCATGTTCCGATCCCCAGAGTGTTGACATCCGGCACAGCATGGATGTGGTCATGTGCTCCGCTGCAGCGTTGACATGGCCACAAGCTGCACATCACCACTGAAGCCAGTCATTGGCCGCAGTGGACCATGTGACCACGTCCATGCTGTGCCAGATGTCAACACTCCGGGGATCGGAGCATGGACACAGCGGAGGCAACGTGGAGGACCAGAGCGGCAGGGTGCATGTAAGTATGAATCTTCAGTTTAAGGAAGCAGAATACGGGACTTGCTAAAATGCCCTTTTTCCTGGAGAAGGGTTGTTCTCCATTCTGGATGTTTTCTACAGACAGCGCCGCCCCGCACCCCCCCCCCCCCCCCAGGACGGCCGAACCCACCGTGGTAATCATATTTACCTGATCCCCACCGCTAGGTTTCGGCTCCATCATCTGGCTCGACTGACTGCAGTGGTGACATGTCACCCATGCGGCACTTGGCACGTCACTGCTGCAGTCAGTAATTGGCTGCAGCGGTCATGTGACCCGATGTCAAACTGAATAATGATGTGGAGGGTTTGGGACCTTCAGAGCCAGAGAGGCAGCAATGGATGGGTAGCAGGTAAGTATGATTACCATTGTGGGTTCGGCCACTCTGTGCGGTCGGTAGACATTGTTCAAAAAGGTGAACAGCCCCTTTAAATTACCCAAATTTACCAAGAAAAGGAAGGGCTTCATTAAGATGTGAGTATTGTACCTGTGTTCAAGGGTGTGTTCACACGTGGCATATGCAGATTTTCCTCTGCGTTTTTGCTTTTTGCGGTGCATAGGCACAGTACCCGTATTATTTACCCTGATGTCCATGTGGTGCGGATATCATTGCTATAGAAATATGGCTGACGTGTGGCAGAAAACTCCATGAAACCTACAGCCCCATATGGATGTACAAGGGAGGATGTGGGATCCACTACAGTGCATCCACCGCAAGCAAATTGGTAGGTTGTATATTTGTTTACAGTAGCGTCTTCAAGACGCTATGACGCCAAGCGGACAGCTTGCACCAGTCATGTTCCAGTATTGAGTGGGTGAGGGGGGAAGGTAAGGAGCAACATGCATATATAATCTATTCATTTATCAGCCCATGTGGGAAATGTTCCAACAGTTTGTCCCCGGGGAGTAGGAGTAAGTCCTGTGTACGGAAAAAGTAACACCAGGCCGGATCCCTGGTTGAAACTGGAATAGAAATGTAATATAGTTTGACTCCAGCACCATAAAACGCGTATCTATTATTGGAGCTCCATATTCAAAGCAGAAAGAATGCAGTCCCGGCTTACGCGTTTCACACTAACTCGATTTTTTGGTGTTCAAGTCAGGAGGAAAGCAGGATTGTGCTGTTACATTTCAGCATGTCCAATCCTTTCATTCTCAGGAGAAATAAGCCCCACCAGAGGGGTCTACATAGAATTTTTTTTCTGTTCCAAAGAATCAGACGTCAGAAGGGCAGGTAAGACCGCTGGTGTTGTATACTTCCTGCACCTGTTTCTTGCAGGGCCGGGCATGTCCTAAAATGCGTCTCATACATGCCGATGTCAGCGCCCCTCCCACGTTACATCCCATAGACGGCGTACAGACCCTGCAGTGGGCTCGTCATCTCCTTATTATGTGGTGCCTGTCGGGACATAGCGATTGTGTCCTCCCTTGTGTCACTGACAGGTTTACATCAAGGGAACTGGAAGGGTTAAGTGCGCCTTGCAGCGGGTTGTCTTTTACGGCGCTGCTGCCCAGGGGCAATGACTGCCCGTCCCTCATGACTACCGCAGGGTCCTGGTGGATATGTAAAACTGGAAACCCCCTTTAAATCAGATTTTGGCCTAGTCAATCCATTTGCCGTCCAGCAGGTGTCTTATTACAAATGATGAGAGTTGTACTATTTTAAGCCTCCTGCATGATCTCTATAGAAAGGCTCCCGATGACGGCAGTGCTGCAGGTAGCGCTGGGTGTCGCAGGTCTGCCCCTGAGTCACGGTGAGCACCTCGCCTCCCCTATTATGTCTCCAGCGGGTGTGGTGTCACGGCACACGGAGCCTCAGCCCTGGTGATCAATAACCGTCTCCGCTGATTCTCGCTCCTGAGCTTCTATTTTTAGTGACGCGAACGTGTGGCTGAGAAGGTGCATCCAGGCGCTGAGGGTTTGTCTACAGGAGTCGCGTCATCCCATGCATCTCTATAGCCGCAGACTTTGCCCTGAGCTCATCCTGCCAGCGACCTGGGACTAAATGAGTTTATGATGATCTCCCCAGCAGTTTGCATAATATGTTCTTAGCGGCAGGCGTTCGAATAGGTGAGTGCATTCCGCCGCTGACGAGCCGTATCCACGTGAAGTCTGCACTGTGTCACGTCAGTGCGTTTCCCCATTTTAAAGGGGCTTTCTGGCTTAATGTAAATAAAGCTGAATGACGGCTACATAAAAAGTTCTACAATTTTCTAATAGATTTTATCTTTAAATTTTTCATGATTTTCAAGATATGTGCTTGCTGTCAGTGAGTGAGAACTTCATTTCAGAGGCAGTAAACCTGGCCATAGCTTGTCCTGCTCTCTGCTGAGAAGCGGATACAGTTGTATCCAGTCTAGACAACGTTCTGTTAGCTACACAGCCCGGACTCCAGACTGATACATTGTAACAAACTAGCAGAGTTGTATCCAGTCTAGACAATGCTCTGTGAGCTACACAGCCTGGACTCCAGACTGATACATTGTAACAAACTACCACAGTTGTATCCAGTCTAGACAATGCTCTGTGAGCTACACAGCCCGGACTCCAGACTGATACATTGTAACAAACTACCACAGTTGTATCCAGTCTAGACAATGCTCTGTGAGCTACACAGCCTGGACTCCAGACTGATACATTGTAACAAACTAGCACAGTTGTATCCAGTCTAGACAATGCTCTGTGAGCTACACAGCCCGGACTCCAGACTGATACATTGTAACAAACTAGCAGAGTTGTATCCAGTCTAGACAATGCTCTGTGAGCTACACAGCCTGGACTCCAGACTGATACATTGTAACAAACTAGCACAGTTGTATCCAGTCTAGACAATGCTCTGTGAGCTAAAAAGCTTGGACTCCAGACTGATACATTGTAACAAACTAGCAGAGTTGTATCCAGTCTAGACAATGCTCTGTGAGCTAAAAAGCCTGGACTCCAGATTAATACATTGTAACAAACCAGCAGAGAGATGTGTCAAGCTCACAGACCATAGTCTTCTCTCCCTGGTTTCAGCTGCTCCACCGCTCTCCCAGGATGTAAACTTCCGTTATGACGCAGCTGCAGCCAGCTACTGGCCGCAGCGATGACCTACGCTCCTTGCATCACGTGACTATTTGATATGACACAAGGGAAGCAGGTCACCTCTGCGGCCAGCGATTGGCTGCAGCTGCGTCAAAACAGAAGTTTACGTCCTGGGAGCGCAGGTCTGTCCTAGAGAGAGGGTTTGCCCAAAACCAACCCAAAGGTGCACAAACTGTTTAAGGGAAACAAATGGATCCATACTGAACGGTAATACAGCACTCTGTGGGGCGGTAAGTCTCCTCTTGTTGATGCACGGTTCCAGTAGTGCGGCGTTTCAGATTATCGGATTGCATACAGTGCATACGTCCCAAGCTGCGCCTCCACCTTGTGTGCGGAGTCTGTATCTAGGGACTATAAATAGTCTTTACAGAAAGATTCCTCCGTCCTCGCCTCTTGTTCAAACAGTTAAAGATTGACCTTTAGCTCGGAAAAACGAGAAGCTGAACTTCACCCCAGGAGCTGAAATCTCTGAAGGTCCCCAATGATCCATAGACGTGTCCAATCAATAAGAGATACAGTACGGGAGGCGCTTCTGTCGGGGGACATTGATCGTCTGATTCCCTCCTGGATTCCATCCTTTCGCAGAGTGCTCCCTCACCGGTCCCATTATTATTACATCCCGTGCCGATCGACGCGTGCTGCTGTTATCTGTCATTAGGGACTCCAGTGGCATAATCGTCGTCATTATTGCTTCTCCATTGGCGTTTCGATATTTCTGGTTTCTCAGTGCATTTGTACTGTGTGTCATGAAGAACAAAAACCCTTTTGCAACATGGAAACAATCAGCAAGCTGCCATTGATGGATCTGACGACCTTACGTCCAGTTGAATTATGGCTATTGTGACTATCTGCGACCACTTGGATAATTAAAAGGTTTTTCAAATTTTAATAGCCCATCATTTTGTGATGCCCCCCCCCCCAATCACAAAATGATGCCCTCGACCCCCCCCCCCCCACTGTCTCCAATTAGCAGAACAAAAGTGCCCTGGTGCTGACCTGATTGGCAAGGCAAGACTGCAGTACCAGTAACGGCCACTTGAGCCTGAGCACTCTCCCATCATGGGGGTAGTGGGGGTCAGGTCCTCACCAATTACATTTGGAGGGTCTGTGCTACAGGAATGAGTATATATTACTGAGCCGTCCCGGAGGTGTACACACCACTGCCTGACTTATTTTCCCAAAAGGCACAATGTGGCAGGTTACAAAAAAAACTAAAAAAAATAATTGTATATTAATGAATAGTGCCTCCTCCCGGCCTCTGGGGGCACCATTTCTTTACAGTGTAATACCATTTTGAGCCTATAGAGGGCAATTGTTCAGGGGAATGAAATAAGAGCCATAACTGACCCATAGCAATAAGGAAGTCGCTTTCCTAATCTCAACACACCTCATGTAAAGAGATCAAAGGGCAATTACATAGAGAATGCATCGGGCCGTGGTTATATATATATATATATCCGGAAGAACGGGTCGGCCCACGGCCCTTCCTGCCTGACAGAAGACATTCCTCTCATCTTTTTATGAATGCAGGGCATGCAGCATGTGGTGGCGTTCACGCGACCATGTTTTCGGTCTGCAAAATGCGGATCGGATGCTGACCCATTCATTTCAGTGGGGGCTGCAAGAGATGCAAACAGCTTACTGTGTGCTGACCGCATCCGTATATCCGTTCCGTGGGGAAGGGGAAAATGTGGGATACGCACGGCTGGTATCCGCAAAACTGATACGGTCGTGTGAATGCCTCCTATCATCGACACTGTGTAGATGCTTTTCTGCCATATCAGTGTCTGGGAAAGCTGGGTGATAGCCAAAATTAGGCCTCAGGAAACCTGCATGATAAGTCGCACAGGTGAGGTAGAGGACGCAGGTCTATAATCTACGAGGATTAGTCCATCAGTTATACCCAACCCTTATCTGGTGTCATGGACAAAAGCCCATGGTCATAAAAAGTGACAGGGAACAGGATAAGCCATTTCTATGGGCCCGTATATCATCGTACTGTTATGTAGAATATAGGAACTGAGACGCTTCTATGCAGCATGAAACCTGGACAAGCAGAGCTGCAGTGTAAAGCATGGGGGACAGCTCTGAGGCCTCTTCCTAC
Organism: Bufotes viridis; assembly: GCA_033119425.1. Lineage (NCBI taxonomy): Eukaryota > Metazoa > Chordata > Amphibia > Anura > Bufonidae > Bufotes > Bufotes viridis. The sequence continues at coordinate 34,153,487 of CM065589.1, forward strand.
AGGCCATGTGACGTCACTGTACATCGGTCGCATGGCCTAGGTGCAGCTCGGTCTTATTGAAGTGAACTGGGATGGGCTGCAATACCAAGCACAACCACCATACGGTGGACGGCGCTGTGAGGAGGCCAGAGCATTGACCGGAGCGCAGTGGTCTCTTCAAACAGCTGACCCCCACCGATCTGATATTAATGACCCATCCTGAAGAAGCCATCAATATAAAAATACTGGGTGACCGCGTTAAATTCGGTGGGCCATCTTTTGACATCCAGGGTCCTCCGATACACTGAACACCTATACTTGGGATACACAGAAATACGACCTCATAGTAAAATTCTGAATTAGCCCCACTACCTGCAAGAACCTCTTAAAGTCCACCTTAGGGCTCATGCGATCCGCAAAAAATACGGATGACGTCCGTGTGCGTTCCGTATTATGCGGAACAAAACAGCCGGCCCCTAACAGAACAGTCCTATCCTTATCCGTAATGCGGACAATCATAGGACATGTTCTATCTTTTTGCGGACATACGGAAATGGAATGCACACAGAGTGACCTCCGTTTTTTTAGCGGACCCATTGAAATGATTGGGTCTGCAGAAAGAACCCCGGACGGACAAGGAAAGAAAACACATTTGTGTGCATGAGCCCTTAAAGTCACACACAGAGCTTCCCTGATTCCCTTTGCACTGCCATAGCACCAAATAGTAAAGCTTTGGGTGCCTGCAGCCACCACTAGGGGGAGCTAATTGCCTATGGACTTATATAGCTAGTATCGGACTCACTGGGAGAGATTTATCAAAGTTGGTGTAAAGGAAAACAGGCTTAGTGGCCTGTAGTGACCAATCAGATTCTACCTTTCATTTTCCAAAGAAGCTCTGAAAAATAAAAGGTGGAATCTGATTGGCTGCTATGAGCAACTAAGCCAGTTTTAATAGTCTGTATGTAGTGATCTCCCCCTAGTGGCGACTGTCAGTAAATGCTATGATTGCAGTTCAGTGCTGGGCTCCCATGGTTGTCCGCTCCGTCACAGGCAGTGGCTCCCGGCGGGCACCTGGCATCATGGTCACGCAGTGTATAAATAGCGACATCCAATAGATTGTGCATAAAACCTAATTAGTGGGCAATTAGTGGTGACACCAGTGCAGAGCGGAGGAGCGGGCATGTCTAATGTAGGAGGCAGCCGGGATGTGAAGACACCATCAGGAAAGTTTCATTTACGCCTTTGGACTTGTAATGGAGGCCATATCACTGATCACCCAGCTTTCCCCGAAACAGATATAACTGAATAGAAGTTGTACTAATATGGCCTTACTCATCTGATAAGTGAATCTTCTTGGTTATGCTGTGACACCAAACCAGAGAACGTAAGACTACTTATCTAGGCGGATTTGCCTTAAAGAGCACCTGCAGAATCAACCACATCAAACTGTAGGGCTGATCCTGCCGATTAAAATGACACCTGTCTTGTGAAAATCCGTGGTGCCGTTCCCGAGAAAAGGCCTTCCATCCTTTATGCATGTGGAGATCTTCAGTGCTCCGAGGGGTGTGGCCAGCACTGGGAAGCTGAGGTGCACTGGGGGGTCTAGGCCCCTCCCCTCGGTGCACTGAAGGTCTCACATAAGTAAAGTATGAAAGTCTTTTTCTCAGGAACGCTGCAACTGATTTTCACAATACAGGTATCATTTTAATCAGCAGGATCAACCTTAGAAGGCAGTATGCCTTGTTTAATAGGGTGGATCCTGGTGATGTGCCTTTAAGGGCTTAGTATTTGGCTATAATAGATGTCATATTGGTTGACTTTCCCAGAATGGGATATAGCTGAATATCACTTTTAGTAATTTCTAGACTATTTCTGGAATGGAAAGCTGGGTGACAACCGGCACGGTGTCCATTACAGTTTACACAGGGGTCGGCACCCAGCTTTCCCCTTACATCTGGATGTAACGCTACTTTCTAGGCAGGTAACCTGCCTTGTGGGGTCTGTAATGGAGGCCATATTGGTTGTTACCCAGCTTTCCCAGAAGTAGATATAGCTGAATAGAAATGTTTTCTTAACCCCCTCAGCCCCCCTATCTTAAACACCCTTAATGACCAGGCCACTTTTTACAATTCTGCACTACACTACCTTCACCGTTTATTGCTCCGTCATACAACTTACCACCCAAATGAATTTTACCTCCTTTTCTTCTCACTAATAGAGCTTTCATTTGGTGGTATTTCATTGCTGCTGACATTTTTACTTTTTTTGCCATTAATACAAATTTAACGACATTTTTGCAAAAAAATGACATTTTTCACTTTCTGTTGTAAATTTTTTTTAAAAAAAATACATTTCTATATAAATTTTTCTCTAAATTTATTGCTCTACATGTCTTTGATAAAAAAAAGTCCAATAAGTGTATATTTATTGGTTTGGGTAAAAGTTATAGCGTTTACAAACTATGGTGCAAAAGAGTGAATTTCGGCATTTTGAAGCAGCTCTGACTTTCTGAGCACCTGTCATGTTTCTTCAGGTGCTAGAATGCCAGGATGATAACTTCTGGCAAAAAATAAATAAATCTCAGACGGACTCACTATGCCCCTCAGTGAATACCTTGCAGGTGTCTACTTCCGAAATGAGGTCATTTGTGAGGTGTGTTTACTGTTCTGGCATTTTGGGCGAGGGCTAAATTGTGAGCCGCCATGTAAACCTAAAGGCACTGGTTGATTTGAGCCCTTAGCGCATCTTGGCTGTAAAAAGTGTCACTCATGTGGTATCGTCAGTACTCAGGAGAATTAGGGCAATGTGCTTTGGGGTGTATTTACATATACCCATGCTGGGTGAGAGAAATATCTCTGTAAATTGTCAACTTTGTATAAAATTTTAAAAAGTTGTCGTTTACAGAGATATTTCTCACACACAGTATGGGTATATGTAAAAATACACCCCAAAACACATTGCTCTACTTCTCCTGAGTACGGCGATACCACATGTGTGACACTTTTGCAGCCAAGATGCGCAAAGGGGCCCTAATTCCAATGAGTACCTTTAGGATTTCACAGGGCATTGTTACGCATTTGATTCTCACGCTTTAGGACCCCTAAAATGCCAGGGCAGTATAAATACCCCACAAGTGACCCCATTTTAGAAAGAAGACACCCCAAGGTATTCTGTGAGGGGCATAACGAGTTCACAGAAAAAAAAATTTGGCACAAGTTAGCGGAAATTGATTTTTTTTTTTTACAGTCTCATATTCCACTAACTTGTGACAAAAATATATTTTTGCATGAACTCACCATACCCCTCACGGAATACCTTGGGGTGTCTTCTTTCTAAAATGGGGTCACATGTGAGGTATTTGTACTGCCCTGGCATTTGAGGGTCTCCGTAATCATTACACGTATGGGCCAGCATTAGGAGTTTCTGCGTTTCTCCTTATATTGAGCATACGGGTAATGAGATTTTTTCCGTTCAGCCGCTGCGCTGAAAAAAAAAAAATGAACGGCACAGATTTTTCATTCGCATCGGTCAATGTGGATGAAAAAATCTCTGCCAAAATCAGTGACTGCGGTGCGGTGGGCTGGGCGCTAGCTACCTAACAAGTAGCTAACTAACTGGCGGTGATAAGGGACCCTTATGCCCCATTCACACGTCCGAAATTCTGTTTGCGGAACGGAATTGCGGACCCGTTCATTTCTATGGGGACAGACTTTGTCCCGCTGGATCCGAATTACGGATCCACGCTTCGGGTCTGCACTTCCGTTCACGCAAAAATATAGAACATGTCCTATTCTCGTCTGCACTGCGGACAAGAAAAAGCATTTTCTATATAGTTCTGGCAATGTGCGGATCTGCAAAATGCGGAAAGCACATTGCCGGTGTCCGTGTTTTGAGGATCTGCGGATCGGATCCGCGGATCCGCGAAACACATATGGACGTCTGATTGGAGCCTTACAAGGGGTGTGATCAATGACAGGGGGTGATCAGGGGGTCTAGATGGGGTGATCAAGGGGTTAATAGGTGAGGGGGGGGGGTGGGGAGGGGGGGTGTAGTGTGGTGCTTGGTGCTACTTTACATAGTTACCTGGTCCTCTGGTGGTCGATCCCAGCAAATGGGACCACCAGAGGACCAGGTAGCAGCTATATCAGACGCTGTTCACAAAACAGCATCTGATATACATGTTTGATGCGATTTAATTCGCATCTACAGCCTGCCAGCGATGGATCATCGCTGGCAGGCTGTAGCCGAACTGCCGAGACGCGCTTCTCTGTGAACGTGCACGCGCGCGCGTTCACAGGAAGTCTCAGCTCTCACGAGATGACGTGCCGATGCCTCATCTCAGAGCTACAGGACCACCCGCAGGGCGCATCCCTGCGTTAGGCGGTCCTGTAGCGGTTAAAGAGGGTTTTCCCATTATTAGGCCTCATGCACACGACCGTATTTTGTTTCCTTGTCCGTTCCGTTTTTTTTTTTTTTGCTGATAGGATGCAGACCCATTCATTTGAATGAGTCCGCAAAAAATGTGGACCATACGCCATGTGCTGTCCGCATCAGTATGTCCGTTCCGTAGCCCCACAAAAAAATAAAGCATGTCCTATTTTTTTCTAGTTTGCGGATAAGGATAGGCATTATTACAATGGATCCGCAAAAATAATGGATGCCATACGGAATGTCATCCGTTTTTTCGCAGACCGTAAAACACATACGGTCGTGTGCAGTAGCCTTAATATAGAAAATGAAAATCAGACGTCATATAGTACATGACAATCTCTTTCTAACAAAGCTAGAACCAGCCCTGTGCCTCATATGGGTCCAGAGATCTCCACATTTATTGCTCTGCTAGATTTATATCAAGCTGACAGCTCAAGGGGAGTGTCTTTTCTGCTACAGCTCATGGGAGACGTGCCCTTTCTGCTGCAGGTTAGGGTGCATGTCCTTTCTGCTGCAGATCTCTCCCTATCACAGCCCAGGAGGCAGTTGAAGGATGAAATTGAGCATGTGCGTCCACCTTAGTGAGCCAGACAAAGAAATAGTAAAAAGTACAAGCAGCAGGTGGCGCTATACAGATACATTTTATTGAATAACTCAGCGGTTATACAGAATTTTTAATTACATGTAAATGCAAAAGTATTCAGATCCTGGGGCTGGTTTAAAAACTGTAGCATATTAGATTGTATCAGTTGTCACCCAGCTTTTCCCACAGTCCTGATCGGACCCTAGTTATATACACTCAAGGCCAACCATTATTGCAGCTATAGGGCCCTCTGGGACAGGGGGCTCATCACTGGGTGGTCTCGCCCCTTTCCTGTTGGGTATCAAACAAGCCCCAGGCCCCTTTGTCCTGATGACAAAAACCAATATTGCAATGTGGGGCCCAGTTTGATCTTGGCTGTGGGGCCCCCTCTCTTCCGTGTATACCTCTGCTTGCTGCAGCCTGAATGCCACTTTTCTCATGTGCTGAGTGCCGGGGTGGAGGTACGATGACTTATTACTCAGGGTTTCAGTTTTATGGCCGCCGCTTTTATAAGACTGTACATAACCATTAACCACCGCTCTGCATCAGAGAGGAACGGAACTCCTAACTGCAGGAGAAGTCATCTACTGACACAGGATCTTTTATGATGTGCAATAAATATCCGATAGGTGCAGGTCTCACCGTCCTACCTTGAGCATGGTGTATAGCAAGCACTCTGCTATCTCAAATATGGGCCCCCGAAGTGAAGCATGGGCTCTCGGCTAGTTTCCAATAGCAGTGAATGGAGGGGGGCTGTTCTTGAGCTAGGAGCACGCCCCAGAGGTTGGACATTTATCGCATATCCCATCTACATGTCCTAAATGTCTCAGATAGAAATAGCCCTGTAATCGTTCTGAAACTTTCTAATATACTTTTTCCGATTCAAGATCTCTGTTTGCTTTCAGTGGATAAAAACAGATCTTAGAGCTGAGCGTTTGTAACAGTTGTATCCAGTGGAGACGATGCTCTGTGAGCTAAACAGCCTGCACCGATACACTGGAGCAAACTACCACAACAGCTGTGAGAAGTTTAGGTCCAAGACTAATTTTCAGCCTCTGACAGTACGCAACAATGGTTCTATTTACTGACTGCAAGCAAAGATCTTGAAAGTGATGAATGCACAGCAGAAAGCAGTTTTGGATGTGGTTTGCTATTTCCGCGGTAACAGACTGCAAAGAAACTCTGCGTAGTCTGATCCTGCAGTCCTGTTCTGCAGGTTAGCTGGGAGGGACAGATAACCGAGCAGGGTGGAATGTGCGTAGGGCCTCATGCACACGGCCGTTGTTTTGGTCCGTGTCCGAGCCGTATATTTTGCGGCTCAGGCGCGGACCCATTCATTTCAATGGAGCCGCAAAAGATGCGGACAGCACTCCATGTGCTGTCCGCATCCGTTGCTCCGTTCCGTGGCCCCGCAAAAAAAAATAGAGCATGTCCTATTCTTGTCCGTTTTGCAGACAAGAATAGGCATTTCTACAATGGGCCGCGTTTTGTGGAACGAAACGCGGAGCTGCTTCCGTGTTTTCCGGATCCGCGGTTTGCGGACTGCAAAACACATACGGTCTGAGGATTGGCCATCAATATTAAAATTCTGGAATAACCCTTTAACCTTGTAACACATAATCACGTACATGTAAGTCATTAGCGTTAAGGGGTTGTATGGAGAAAACTCACATGCTGAGCCCCCTCCATACAAGGCGGGGGCCGGTTGTATAATATATCCGGTACCTGACCGAAATGGCCAGGATCAGAGATGACACCAATCCTGGTCATTTAACCCCTCGAATGCCGCTTTGGAGTATTCCCGTGGGCTTCCGATCTGTACCTCTGCTCCAAATCTTGCGGATTGTAGACCCATTGAAGTCAATAGGTCCACATCTGTGATACAGAATTTACGCGGCCGGTGCCAATATATTGCGGAACCGCCGTTTGTGGTCCGCTATACAGGCACGGATGGCTTACTGTCGTGTGACTGAGCCCCTAGGCAACTGGAGGGGGCTCAGAGCCACAGCTGCTAAATCAAGGGATTCCGATCGGTTGCCATGATAGCCTATGGCCTTGTGAAAGTGCCCCGGGCTGTCGTGGCTAAATGCCTTAAAAGCTGTCTGAGGCACGACTTCTCAGGGAAGCTGTCAGAATCCCATAGACTGCAGTAGTATTGTATTGTAGTCTATGGGACAAGTGATCGGAACATCGCAAGTTTAAGTCCCCTAACCCTCACGCTCAACAGGAGAAAACTCATGTTTCCCTATGGGCATGGTTCTCACCTGAGTGTTTTACAGCGTGTTTGAACGCGCTGTAAAACGCCCTACGCTCAAAGAAGTTCTTGAGCTTCTTTGGGACGTTTTGTCGCGCGTTTGCACCCATAGACTTCAATGGGAGCGCACGTAAAACGTTTAACACGCGTTAAAGTGTAGATATGCCTTTTTCAATTGGTCTCCAGAGTCACGCGCTGTAATATGCGCGTAAAACGCGCGTCTCAGAAACGCTCAGGTGTGAACCCAGGGTAAGGAGACTAAAAGTTGCACTGTAAAGAAACATTTTTTAAATAAAAATTGAAATCCCTCCTTTCCCAATTGTACATATAAAAAATAAACATAACAGGTGTCACCACGTCCCAAAATGTTTTTCGATCACCTTGCCCCCCAAAACAAAAAAAGTGATAAAAAAAAATACAGTTGTTCCTGCAAAAAACAAGTCCTTAGACAGCTCTGTAGACGGAAATATAAAAAAGTTATTAATGTCAGAATATGGCGAGCCAAAGAAAATTTTTGTTTCAAAAGTTTTTATTGTTTTTAAAGTAGTAAAACAAAAGAAAAGCTATGCAAATATGATAATGTTTTAATTGTACTGACCCGCAAAATAAGGACATCATGTTATTTTGTAGCGCACCCAACAAAGATTTTTTTCCCGTTACTAATCTAAGGCCTCTTTCACACGGGCGTCATGTTTGACGCCCGGATAAGAGGCGGGTGCGTTGCGGGAATATGCACGATTTTCCCGCGCGGGTGCAAACGTTTGTAATGCGTTTTGCACGCGCGTGAGAAAAACCGCCATCTTTGGTACCCAGACCCGAAGCCGGACTTCATCACTGAAGTTCAGTTTCGGGTCTTCTGGAGAATTGATTATTTTCCCTTATAACATGGTTATAAGGGGAAATAATAGCATTCTTAGTAAAGAATGCTTAGTAAAATGAAGATGAAGGGGTTAAAAATAATAAAAGTTAACTTACCTTATCCACTTGATCGCGTAGTTGCGATCTCTCCTCTCTTTCCCAGCATCAGCTAAGAACTAAAGGACCTGTGATGACGTCACCATGGTCAACATGGTACCATGTGATTGGACCATGTGATGTGGCGTCATCACAGGTCCTTAGCTCTTAGCTGATGCTGGAAAGAGAGGACAGATCGCAACTTCGCGATCAAGTGGCTAAGGTAAGTTAACTTTTATTGTTATAACCCTTCATCTTCATTTTACATGCATTCTTTATTAAGAATGCTATTATTTCCCCTTATAACCATGTTATAAGGAAAATAATAGAGATCGGGTCCGTTGCTAAGCAACCATGCGGGAAAATTGCACTGCATCCGCACTTGCTTGCGGATGCTTGCGATTTTCCGCAGCCCATTCACTTCTATAGGGCCTGCGTTGCGTGAAAACGCACAATATAGAGCATGCTGCGATTTTCACGCAACGCAGAAGTGATGCGTGAAAATCACCGCTCATATGCACAGCCCCATAGAAATGAATGGGTCGGATTCAGTGCTGGGTGCAATGCGTCCTCCTCACGCATTGCACCGCGCGAAAACTTCGCCCGTGTGAAAGGGGCCTAAGGGTACTTTCACACTTGCGTTAGGTGCGGATCCGTCTGTTTATTTGCACAGACGGATCCGCACCTATAATGCAAGCGTTTGTATCCGTTCAGAACGGATCCGTTTGCATTAGCTTTAAAGAAAAATAACAAAGTCCAAAACTGATCCGTTTTGAATTACATTGAAAGTCAATGTGGAACGGATCCGTTTTCAAATGCACCATATTGTGTCACTGAAAACGGATCCGTCCCCATTGACTTACATTGTAATTCAAAATGGATCCGTTAGGCTCCGCCTCTTCAGACGGACACCAAAATGCTGCATGCTGCGTTTTGGTGTCCGCCTCCAAAACGGAATGGAGACGGAACGGAGCCGAACTGATGCATTCCGAACGGATCCTTATCCATTCAGAATGCATTGGGGCTGAACTGATCCGTTTTCGACGCTTGTGAGAGCCCTGAAACAGATCTCACGAACGGATCTCACAAACGCTAGTGTGAAAGTACCCTAATACTAGCTGTGGGGAATTAAACGGTGTTATTAAATAATGCAAATTGACTTGCGAAAAAATTAAAATAAGCCCTCATTTGGCTTTGTGAATGGAAAATGTGGGGAGGAGACAATGATGTAAAAAAATGAAAATGGTCCCGGTCCTCAAGGGGGTTAAACTCGTGGTGGTAGCTTTTTGAAACTGTCTAATCGAAAAACGTCTTTAATTTGTCAGGAGCAGAACATGAAATGGAAGCTGCGCTGTGATTGGTTGCTATGATCAACAAAGACCACTTTTTGGGACTTTTTTTAATAAATCTTTCCAATGAGTTTTAACCTTTTGTTGCCATGGAGACAGGTTCCTGATTGGCTGCGCTGCCAGGTGATGATGTCACGAGTAATTAGGGCAGGGTTTTTCAGATAATAAAAAAATAAATCTAAAATAATTTGGGTGTTACTTCGTTCTTACTCGGCGGCCCGACTGGTTCTTGATCTGTTAAGTGAACACGTCTGACATGGCGGTTTTAGGGCTGATATTATAACATTCCAAGCATTGTACGCCAAGCAACTCACCCGAACTCCCCTGACCTCTGCGGATGGAAAATGATCGATTGACTTTATGGGTTTGTATAAATGATGACTGGCTTCTCCAAAATGGACTGTAAAGTCTTACCCTGGGTTCACACCTGAGCGTTGTAGTCCGCATGTATTCCAGCAATGCTGTGAAACATGCTGACCAATAGACTGTGAATGGCGATCCGCTATGGGAGTGGTTCACACTGTGATGCCGCATCTGACTATGGACGCGCCGCCGATCTTCCGGTCAGCGGCCCCATAAACAAGTACTTGAGCTGTCTATTGGGCGTTGTCGCGCATTGTGATTGACACCACAGTAGGCATTCATAGAGCTCGGCAATGTGCGGTCCGCAAATGCGGAATGCACATTGCCCGTGTGTCAGTGCGTTGCGAATCCGCAGCTAGCCGTGGATCTTGGAACACTCAGGTCTGAATCCAGGGTTAAAGGGATTGTCCATAGATTATTACATCTTCTACAGCTGATAGGGGAGGGTCCCCTTATCAAAATCAAGGGATCCTGCAAAGAGTGGGGGAGATTTATCAAAACTGGAGTGTGTCCTTTCTGCTTCTCTAGCTTATGACTAAGGGCTCATGCACACGAACTTATTTTTTTCTCCATGCCTTTCCGTTTTGTTTGCGGCCCGTATGCAGAACCATTCACTTTAATGGGTCCACAAGAAAACGGAAATAACTCTGTGTGCATTCCGTTTCCGTATGTCCGCATGGCCGTCCTGCTGAAAAATAGAAGATGTCCTATTCTTGTCCGACAAGGACTGACATTGTTACAATGGATCCGCAAAAAAAAAAAACGGATGTAACACAGATGTCATCGTTTTTTTTTTTGCGGATCCGTGTTTTGGTGGCTGTAAAATACATACGGTCGTGTGCAAGAGACCTCTGTCAGTGAAATGTTGAAACGGACCTAATGCTTCTCACAGCTGAAGATTTGTTGCAGTTGTTTCCAGTCTAGACAGTACCCCAAATCCCTCGCTGTCCTGATAATTTGCTACAGTGTATCAGTGCAGATGAAATGTATCAGCCTGCAGTCAGGACGTCTCCTCTCCCAGAGGAAAACAATTGTAACAGAACCTACTTTATGCTGTCTCTGGAGGTGAAGAAGAATGCTCACATTTGTTGACAGTTATCAGAGATCTTACAAATGAAACACAAAGGGGGCATTTTATTGAGGGACTTGCCTTTTTTAAATTTAAATTTTTTTTTTTACAACTAAAAAAGTCTAGTTGCACGGCGGTTTTACGCCGTCTTCGACAGTTGGGCGGGGGCCGTAGCAAATGTACTAACATTTACACCAAGAAACAGGTGTGAACGTTGGCGAAAAACGACCCCAGTCAGGGGATGGAGTCGTCCTTAGGCCTCTTGCACACGACCGTATGGCTTTTTCAGTATTTTGCGGTCCGTTTTTATCTGGTCCGTTTTTTGCTTCCGTTGTGTTTCCGGTTCCGTTTTTCTGTATGGCATATACAGTATACAGTAATTCCATAATAAAAATTGGGCTGGGCTTAAAACTTTCAATAGATTGTTCAGCAGGAACGGATACGGAAGACATACGGATGCCTTTCCGTATGCTTTCCGTTTTTTTTGCGGACCCATTGACTTGAATGGAGCCACTGAACGTGATTTGCGGACAAGAATAGGACATGGTCTATATTTAAGGGTCCATTCACACGTCCGCAATTCTGTTCCGCATTTGCGGACCCATTCATTTCAATGGGGACAGACGATGTCCCGGCCGAGTCCGCAATTGCGGATCCGCACTTCCGGGTCCGCAATTGCGTTCTCGAAAAAAATAGAACATGTCCTATTCTTGTCCGCAATTGCGGACAAGAAAAGGCATTTTCTATGAGAGTGCCGGCGATGTGCCGGTTTACGTGTTTTGCGGATCCGTGGATTCGCAAAACACACACGGACGTGTGAATGGACCCTAAAAGGAACAGAAAAACTGAAACGGAAGGCATACGGAGACACTTCAGTATTTTTTGCAGACCCATTGAAGTGAATGGTTCAGTATACTGTCAGTATACTGAACTGAAAAAACTGCCAGTATACGGTCCGCAAAATACTGTCGTGTTCAAGGGGCCTTATGAAGAGGCGCAGGCCGCGTCATAAACTAGCCGGACCTTATGACAGTGTAGAGGGGAATCTAAGACTGGCTTAGTAAATGATCCCCAAAGTATATTAGAAAGTTATGGAAATGTCTACAGCATAATGTAAAAGTGACTTCAGAAAGAGTCTAAGTCGTGAGGAGTCGGGATGGGATGTTTGGCTACGTTCAGTTCCTACGAGACGGTCGTAACCCAGCGCCTCATTAGCACTTGAATGGAGGAGGCGTCTCGTGTTCCACATCGCTGTCTGAGAAGAATGGATTTGGTTATGACTCTGGTCGTGTTCTGGCTGACGCACGCAGGTCCAATGTGACTGGGCCTATAGTCTCCGTGGGGGCTGCTTTATAAGTGGGTCCTGTTTGTATGCGTCTGACTTTTGTGCACCTGACAGACCCTGTCCGGCTACATTTGAGCATCTCAGCACTGCTACATCCTAAAGACTTAACTCTAGTGCTACTGACTGAATCAGCCTTGCTGCATCTAACAGACTCTGCTCTGTACTGGCAAAGCTAGAACTGCTTCACCTGACATACTTGGCTCTGCTGCATCTAACAGACTCAGCTCTGTAACTGGCAAAGCTAGAACTGCTTCACCGGACATACTTGGCTCTGCTGCATCTAACAGACTCAGCTCTGCACTGGCAAAGCTAGAACTGCTTCACCGGACATACTTGGCTCTGCTGCATCTAACAGACTCAGCTCTGTAACTGGCAAAGCTAGAACTGCTTCACCTGACATACTTGGCTCTGCTGCATCTAACAGACTCAGCTCTGTACTGGCAAAGCTAGAACTGCTTCACCTGACATACTTGGCTCTGCTGCATCTAACAGACTCAGCTCTGTACTGGCAAAGCTAGAACTGCTTCACCTGACATACTTGGCTCTGCTGCATCTGACAGACTCCGCTCTGTACTGGCAAAGAACCGTCCGTGCTACATCTGACAAACTCAGCGCCACTACTGTCAAACCTGGAACGGTGTCACCTGACAAACTCGTCTCGTCTCACTGTGTTATGATGCAGGGCTCCAGCGGATTGTCACATCCTGCTACTGATTGATACATAGTAACCTGGTTTCCATGGTGACTGTACACAATAGAAGCTGTGCGGGTCAGCAGAGGACAGGCCGGTCACCGGGGTGAGATTTCACAAGATTGTGTCTTGTAGATCTTGTTGCACTGGTTTGGACAAAGTCTTATTATATGCGAACTCCCAGCAGGACCCCCGACTCCCACCACAGAAGAGGGGGATTGTCCTGTCTGCGCTGCTGGTGACTGGAGAAACTTGCTCTCTGAAGCTCGTCGGGGGACCACCCTGGACCAGCGGATGGGGAGCTCTGCTCCATTTTAGCTCTCCTATGACCAAACTCGAGACAAGCCGACCTCCTAGAAGTCTGGAGAGATCAGCTGTTGCAAAACTACAACTCCCAGCATGCCTGGACAGCCTAGATCTATAAGGGCATGCTGGGAGTTGTAGTTTTGTAACAGCTGGAGGGCCGCAGGTTTAGCATCCCTGGATCGGGCCAATTGCTTTTCAATTGCCTGATGCTTTTGTTCCTGCCCGCCATTCAGGACACAGGCATGCTTAGCTGAGCATGCATGTGGATGAAGGGATCAGTAGAGGAAGCTCTGGGCTGACAACTATCAGATGTGTGTGGTCAGCCTGACTGAGGTCTGAGGTAGTCTGAAACTACTTCTCATGAAAATCGAAGGGTACTGCACTTTTCTTCCTCCATGCTTTACAGTGCAGCAGCTCAGACAGCAGGTAATATACATTTTGTAAGTCATATATCAAAAACCGTGTTTTTATGCCGGTATATGACAGCCCCTGCACTGCTGGAGGAAGTGCTTGAATTATCACGAGGCGCAGACCATCGCCCGGAGTGAAAACTACTCCACCCCAGACTATCTTCATTCCTCTTTAAGGCCTCTTGCACACAAACGTGTGCGCCCCGTTCCCGTATTGCGAATCCGCAATACACGGGCACCGTTCTGTGGCCATTCCACATTATGGATGCGGACCCATTCATTTCAATGGGTCCGCAAATGGAGGTGCGGAACGGAATGACGGAACGGGACACTACGGGAGCACTACGGAGTGCTTCTGTGGGGTTCCGTTCCGTACTTCCGTCCCGCAAAAAGATAGGACATGTTCTATCTTTTTGCGGAACGGTCAGATCGCGGACCCATTCGAGTGAATGGGTCCGCGATCCGCTGCGGCTGCCCCACGGTCGGGGCACGTTGGTGTGAAAGAGGCCTTACGTAGAAGTCACTGACCTATAATAATTAGTCTGGGGCTACTCAGCGACAAAAAGATTTAGATTTAAAGGGGTTATTCCATGATTGATCTAAAAAATAAAATTCAGACATCATATAGTACATGACAGAACCAGCCCTGTACCTCACATGGATCCAGAGATCTCTCCATTGCTCTGCTAGATTTATACTGAGCTGGCAGCTCAAGGGGGTGTGTACTTTCTGCTGCAGGTCAGGTGGCGTGTCCTTTATGCTGCAGCACTCTCCCTTTCACAGCTTAGGAGGCAATGAAGGAAGGATGGAATTGAGCATGTGCGTCTATCTCAGTCAGATGGACAGAGAAATAAGAAAAAGAAGAAACAGCAGGTGGCGCTATACAGATACTTTTTATTGAATAGCTCAGCGGCTATGCTTAATCTTTAATTACATGCAATTGCATAAGTATTCAGATCCAGGTGCTGGTTTGAAAACCATAGACTATATTTTAGTGGGACAACCCCTTTAAGTGTTTTTATGGGTAGCAAACATGGAGAGTATTAATAAACGCATCCATAAAAAAGATCAGCAGATGAATCCAGCCTCCCAGGTCCAATAATTCATATTGTGCCATCTATGAGTCCCAGGGGACGATTTATCAAAATGGTGTCAAAGAAAACTGCCTGAGTTGCCCATAGCAACCAGTTAGAGGTCACCTTCCATTTTTTCAGAACATTTTAAGAAATGAGAGTTCTAATTGGTTGCTGTGGGCAACTAAGACAATTTACCTGTTAGACAGTTGTGATAAATGAGGCCCATGGTATACAGCAGGGATGCTCAACCTGCGGCCCTCCAGCTGTTGTGAAACTACAACTCCCACCATGCCCTTCTGTAGGCTGTCTGGGAAGGATGGGAGTTGTAGTTTTGCAACAGCTGGAGGGCCGCAGGTTGAGCATGCCTGGTATACAGCAACAGATGAGGCGAGGAGGAGCGGTACACGAGGCTGCTGCAGGGGCCGAGTTTATTTTCCCAGACGGATAGTTTGGTTTCATTACATTACAAGGAAATCTGATGTTCCAATATATATGTTTTAGGCCTCATGCACACGGCCGTGCCACAGATGCGGACTTACCTGAATGAGAACGGAAGCACACCTCGGAGTGCTTCCGTGGGGTTTCTCTCCGTGCATTCGTACCGCAAAAACATAGAACTTGTTCAATTTTTCTGCAGTGCGGACGGATCATGGACCCATTCAAGTTGAATGGGTCTGGATCTGTGAGCGGCAGCCGCATGGGTGTTGCCCGTGCATTGGAAACCGCAAATTTCTCCAGAGCTGCACTCACTGCTGGTGGAGTTACTGTGTATATACCGTACATTATATTACTTAGGCCTCTTGCACACGACAGTATTTTGCGGACCGTATACTGGCCGTTTTTTCAGTTCAGTATACTGACAGTATACTGACCCATTCACTTCAATGGGACCGCAAAAAATACTGGTGTCTTTGTATGCCTTCCGTTTCCGTTTTTCCGTTCCGTTTAAATATAGAACATGTCCTATTCTTGTCCGCAAATCACGTTCAGTGGCTCCATTCAAGTCAATGGGTCCGCAAAAAAACCAGAAAGCTTACGGAAAGTCATCCGTATGTCTTCCGTATCCGTTCCGTTTTTGCTGAACAATCTATTGAAAATTTTAAGCCCAGACCAATTTTTTCTATGTAATTACTGTATACTGTATATGCCATACGGAAAAACGGAACCGAAACGGAAACACAACGTAAGCAAAAAACGGATCCGTAATTAACGGACCGCAAAACACTGAAAAAGCCATACGGTCGTGTGCAAGAGGCCTTATGCTGTACTCATCCTGAGTGACATCCTGTATTATACTGCAGAGCTGCACTCACTATTCTGCTGAATGTAACTCAGGATTAGTACAGGATAAGTAATGTAATGTATGTACACAGTGACTCCACCAGCAGAATAGTGAGTGCAGCTCTGGAGTATAATACAGGATGTAACGCAGGATCAGTACAGGATATGTAATGTATGTACACAGTGACTCCACCAGCAGAATAGTGAGTGCAGCTCTGGAATATAATGCTGAATGTTGCTCAGGATCCGTATAGGATAATGTATGTACACAGTGACTTCACCAGCAGAATAGTGAGTGCAGCCCTGGAGTATAATACAGGATGTAACTCAGGATCAGTACAGGTTATGTAATGTATGTACACAGTGACTTCACCAGCAGAATAGTGAGTGCAGCTCTGGAGTATAATAAAGGATGTAACTCAGGATCAGTAAAGAATAAGAATTGTAATGTATGTACACAGTGACTGCACCAGCAGAATAGTGAGTGCAGCTCTGGTGTATAATACAGGATATAACTCAGGATCAGTACAGGATAACTAATGTATGTACACAGTGACTCCACCAGCAGAATAGTGAGTGCAGCTCTGGAATATAATACAGGATGTAACTCAGGATCAGTACAGAATAAGTAATGTATGTACACAGTGACTACACCAGCAGAATAGTGAGTGCAGCTCTGGGGTATAATACAGGATGTAACTCAGGGATCACTACAATGTACAGTGACATGCAAACGTTGAGCACCACTGGTCAAAATTACTGTTACTGTGAACCGTTAAAGGGAGTCTTTCACCTCCATATGGCCATATAGCACAGATATAGAAGAATGTAAGGGTGCCTTTATCTTTTTCTTCTTACTTGAAGTAGGTGTAAAAACGAAGTTTAATCCTTATGCAAATGAGCTCTTGAAGGTGCTCAGGGGCGGCGCTTACTGTATGGGAGCCCAGGCTGCGCTGCCTTTTTTGAATGTTTCCCCGCCCAGCCTGTGCTTATACCCGCCCTCCTATTCGCTTGTTTCAACCTACAGTACGGCCGAGATCCCGCACCTGCGCACTGCTTCGTCGGGCCGGGATCATTGCTTTAATTAATGCACATGCGCCTGGCGAACGCTCTCTTGCGGCTGGTTTCGCTCCGTTCGCCGGCGCATGCCCATTAATTAAAGCGATGCCGTGCCCACAATAGGCATCGCAGTCCGCATGCTCGGCCCAGCGAGACCCCCATATGGGGGTGAAAGACTCCCTTTAAGAAAATCAAAGATAAAAGGATCTCCAAAAGGCATAAAGTTGGAGATGACACATTCCCTTTGTATTTAAAGCAAAAACTTTTTTTTTTCCCCCATCTTTTGCATTTTCAAAATATCAAAAAAAGAAAAGGGCCCGAAGAAAATGTTTGGGCCCCCTACATGGTTAGTACCTAGGATCACCGCCTTTGTAGTCGGCCAAGAGTCTTTCAGTTCTTGTTATTTTCATCTATTCTTCCTTGCAGAAGTCCTCCAGTTCTGTGAGATTCCTGGGTAGTCTTGCCTACTCTGCTCTTCTGAGGTCTATCCACAGATTATCAATGATGAGGGCCATGGTAAAACCTTCAGCTTGCACCTTTTGTGTATTTTGAGGTGTGTTTAGAATCCATTTGTAGAAGCTATCCTAATTTTAACTTCAGCTTTTTTACAGCTTGTGTTATGTTTGCCTCCAGAATTTGCTAGAATTTTATTCTACTTCCCTCTACCCGTGAAATGTTCCCCGTGCCACCAGCTGCCACACAACCCAAAGCATTGATCAGCCCCCATGCTGAATGGTTGGAGAGTAGGGTTGAGCGAACTTGTATTTTAAGTTCTGCGTCCAAAGTTCGGGTTCTTGAAGAATCCCGTTATGGATTCCGCTACCACGGACCAAAACGGAATTTGGAATCCATAAGGGGATTCTTCAATGAACCTGAACGCTGAAATTAAAAAAACAAGTTTGTGCAACCGTCTTTCACTGCTCTACTTCCTTCTTCTCCTCCACACAGAGCACAGGAGCTCCGCCCCTCATGTCACATGATCATTATACCAGGCCCTTTACCACCTCTTATCCAATCCAGTACTGAGCCACGCCCCCTGCACTGATCACATGACGGTGACGTCACCCCAGGTCCTTAGTGTTGTCCAAGGTTCGGGTTCATCGAAGAATCCCCTTATGGATTCAAAATTCCATTATGGTCCGTGGTAGCGGAATACATAACGGGATTCTTCGATAACCCCAACCCGAACTTAAAATACAAGTTCGCTCAACCCTATTGGAGAGGTGTTTTTTCATAAAATTCTGTACCCTTGTTTCTCCAAACATATCTTTGCTCATTGTGGCCAACCTCATCGGTCCACAGGACTTGTTTCCAAAATGCATCAGTCTTGTTGAGATGTTCTTTTGCAAACTTCTGACCCTGAATTTTGTGATGAGGATTCAGGAGAGGGTTTCTTCTGATGACTTTTCCATGAAGGCCAGGTGCTGGTATCGCTAGAGAGTAGAACAATGTACAACAACTCCATATTTTGCTAAATCTTCCCTAAGGTCTTTTGCAGTCAAGCGGGGGGACAGATTTTCCTTTCTAGCAATCCTACGAGCAGCTGTCTCAGAAATTTCTCTTGAATTCCACTGTTCCTATTAACTGCTATTTCTCAATTACATTTAGAACTGAGTAAATGGCATCCTAAAAACACTATTTTCTTATAGCCTTCCCCTGATTTGTGGGCCTCAAACATTTTCTTTTTCAAAGTGTTTAGCAGCTGCTTAGAAGAACCCATGGCTGCTGTATTTTTCAGGACAAGGTTAGGAGAGCTTTGAAATTTGCATCACCTGGCCTTTCCTAAATATGATTGTGAACAAGCCTTAACCCTTAGGCTGGTTTCACACGACCAAGTTCAATGCATTGAACTCGCAGCGTGTGTCTGTGGAAGCTCCTGTACTGACCTCCCAGTACTCATGGGGTCGCACAGCATTATATTGATTCATGATGCTATGTAACCCTTAGAGCTCTGGAATGTATTGGATAACACTGACAGCATTATGGCAGTGTTATCCAATACATTCCTGACCTCTAAGGGTTACATAATATCATAAATCAATATAATGCCCTGCGACCGTCAGTGCTGGGAAGTCAGTACGGGAGCTTCCGCAGACACACGCTGCGAGTTCAATGTGTTGAACTCGCTCATGTGAAATCAGCCTTAGGGTCAAAGTTATCTAAGCGTTCAGATCTCCTTGGGTTCCCATACTTTTGCAAAACTTAAATACACTGATATTGCTTAAAATGTTGAAAATGTGTTTCATTTTTAAAGGGATGTTCCGAGACTTTCATACTAATGACTTATTCTCAGGATAGGTCATCAGTATCCGATCGGTGGGGGTCTGACACCCGAGACCCCCGCTGATCAGCTGTTTAAGAATGCAGCAGCACGCCTGTGAGCGCCGCGGCCTTCTCAAAGCTTTTCCTAGGTTCATGTGGCCTAGGAACAGCTCAGTCCCATTGAAGTGAATGGGGCCGAGCTGCAATACCTAAGCACAGCCACTATACAAGGTACGGCGCTGTGCTTGGTGATCTGTGAGAACGCAGCGGCGCTCACAGGAGCACCAGTGCCTTCGCAAATCAGCTGATCAGCAGGGCTATCAGACCCCCCACAGATCAGATACTGATGAACTATCCTGAGGATAGGTCATCAGTATAAAAATGTTGGAAACCCCTTTTAACCCCTTTTAACTATGCCTTCTGCAGATCATTTCATCTTCAACTTGCACAACTGTTCACAGTAACAGTCATTTTGACCAGGGGTGCTCAAACTTTTGCAGACCACTATAAGTAATGCAATGCATTTACAAATTACTTTGCATGAAGATTAACTTTTTACATGAACTGTAGAGGTAGACCTGCCCTTTAAGTGCTTCGTTTTCAGTAGTGGCCGTTTGAAGGCTGACCTGGCTCATGGGAAGTCTCGTGCAGTTCATATTCCACATATTGACCTTGTCCTTCTGATGATATAACGCCCTGCAGAGCCATCAAGTAAATTAGTATCGGTGGCCGCCGTCCAGCCCGCGGCCGTAGCGTTGTGGATCTCCCGCTTCTTCTCACCTCAGCCGGGGAATTAGTCCTGTTCTCTGTGTAATTAGGAAGAAAAGGAGCTGACAGCAGATTTAATGTGTAACCTGAGCCTGGCGCTGTCATTCTGTCAATTTGCGTTTTAAGCGTCCGCCTGATGAGCGCCAAGTCCCAGTCACCTGGCACCAGAGCGTGAATGTGCCAAGATGTCCGGAAGCTGTCAGCTCTGGGGTAGAGAATGAGTTATTCTACATGATTTCAGGCAATTGCGTTTCATTCACGGATTCATTCATTCATTCATTCAACACTGAAGCACACCCTATTTTTGTCTGTGATCATGGATCGCTCACGTATATATTATAGTCTATAAGGGCTTGTTCACACGACCGTATGGTTTTGTGGTCCGCAAAAAATGTATCCGCAAAATAAAAAAAACGGGTGACATCCATGTGCATTTTGTTTTTTGCGGAACGGCTTATCTGGACCCTAATAGAACAGTACTATCCTTGTCCATGATGCCGACAATAATAGGACATCTATGTTTGAACGGAAATACGGAAACAGAATGCATACAGAACACCTTCCGTTTTTTTTTTTTTGCAGACCCATTGAAACAAATGGTTCCGTATACGGACCGTATAGGGAACGCAAAAAAATCGTTAGTGTGAAAGAGGTGTAACGTTACATATCCCTACTTCGTGAGATTTCCCTACCGGTCGCACCGGAAATGACGTGAGGAGTTCCCGAGTTGTGATGATCTGCGCATGCGCTAAATGACAGTTTAGGGAACATCTCAGCGGAGTTCAGCTGCACACCGGCATTTTCTATGAGAGTGCCGGCAATGTGCGGTCCGCAAATTGTGGAACGCACATCGCCGATGTCCGTGTTTTGTGGATCCGAAAAACAGACACGGATGTGTGAATGGCCCCTTAAAGTGATTTTCCACTTTAAAAATCAACTACTGAAGTAACGCGCGACTTTGTGAATAACTAACTTCGGCTTATCGGAGCCCATACCTTCTAATACTGTACAGAGACAAATCTCCGTACAGTACACGACTTAGGATAAAGCATCCGAAGCTTGCTTCCCTCAGCACTCGTTTTCAGCATCTGGGTGTAAACAAGAATGTTTCCATTGTTTGACAAGCTAGCAGAGATCTTGAATATGGTCACACAAAGTATCTTTATGTCATGTATGATTATGAGTAGTGATGTTCTGCCCATTCCTCCAGTGACAGCGGGAGAGAACCTGAATGCTAATATTCTGCCTCTTTTCATCCCGTTGCTGTGAAGTCGGGTATTTTTCGCCATACAATGTCGCGTATTCATATATTTTTGATATTCTTGACTCGAGTCCGCATTAAAAGTGGATGAGCCGGAGTCTTGGAGGAATAAGACTTGCTAGTAAATAATGGATCACCCATGATACAGCACACAGAGATTTTGAGGTCTTTGCACGCTTTACTTTGAAAAAAAGGATATTTCTAGTGCACACATAGCGTGGGGCGGTGGTCCGAAACAGCCGGCTCGCCCGCCGTCGCCTAGGTAGTTGCAAAAGTCGCTTCTTTTTTGCGGGATGATTTGTCGTTTTTGTACCGTGTTTGGGTGCAGTTCATTGATTATTTATAGGAGACATGAAGCTGCTATGATTTGATTGCATACTTAAAGGGGTTGTTCACCCCTGGGGACATTTTGTGCAGAACCCCGACCCCAGCATGGCCAAACCCACGGTGGTAGTCACACTTACCTGATCCCCGCCAGGTTTGGGTCTCCCTGTATCAACATCCATCAAGTGGCCGCCACAGCCAATGACTGGCTGCAGCGGGGACGTGTCACCCATACATCACGTGACGCATGGGTGACACATCGCTGCTGTGGCTATTTGATGGATGTTGATGCGGGGACAGCCGGGGTCAAACAGCCGGGATCAGAGGTTTATATGATCCAGACGGTTACAGCAGGACCCGGTTGTCAGTCACCATTGGGCTTCCGCTGTTAATCGAGTGGCCACAGCTCTTATGTCTCTATGGTCATCATAACTTTTCCGGGGTTTCCAGGAACAGGACTCTAAAAATCCTCCGAAAAGTGAGGAATAACTAAACAAATGCAGTCATTTATGCCAGAATGAGCATATGGAGGCTCCTTAAAGGGGCTTTCTGTGAATTGATATTCAGGGTCGTTATCATTGGGGTCTGCACAGTAGGAATATATAAAGTATCTATATTACTTTACAGAGGTCCGCTCTCCCGACTTCTCTCTTTTAGTAAATACTTATATTCCCCATCTTTTCTGACAACAATATGTTGTGCAGTTCCTCTGTAATTCCTCCTGGAAATGTATGAATAAATTGGTAACTGGCATAACCACTCCTTTTGTCAGTGGGGTGTGCCGTGTCTCGTGCTCAGCACTGGTTGGACAGTGTCAGTTTTTAGAAATGTGCCATTTTGACAAGACAAATTGTGGCGCCCCGTTGTTAGTTTATTTATTTATTGCCAGGGTGAATAACAGAGGAGGTTGGTAAGAGAAGATGCTCCAGAATTGTTCTTTTATAGGAAGTTACACATATCATTAAGAAAGTCATGTGAGTAAAGCTGACGCGTTTTCTGTAAATCCCAAAATTTACAACTCTGCGCTTTAAACCCATCGGAATTCAACCTTTACACTTAAAGCCATTATGTGGCAGCTTTTAAGACGCAGTCGACCGATGCAATCTCACCGGAGAGTTCTCATTTCTTCCTGCATTGCCTCTTGAATATTATTGTTCTCTTCTCTCTGAATTGCTCCTATTAAAAACCCAATTCCAGGGGAAATGAGAACTCCGGCCTTCGGAGCACAATTACCGTTTAATCTGCTTTTTGATATTAAAAAACACTCCAGCTGATCTGTTACATTGTATTATCCTAGTACATGGCCCAAGGGGGTGGAGCATGACAAAGGGATAGCCTGATTAATGTTGTTTTAAACCCCTTTGTCAGCACCTCAGGCCTCGTCCACATTTCCGTTTTTTCACTGACGCTGGCTGTCTGCATTTTCTGCGGACTGCACATGTACCCATTGATTTAAATATGTCTGTTCGCATTTCAGTATTTTTTTTTACTGGCGGTGGGTCAGTAAAGAAAATCACGGAGAAATGCGCTGCTTTGATCCGTAAAGCAGACCAAGCACGCCCATTGAAGTCTATGGGTCCGTGAAAAGCACAGACACACCACGGGTGGCATCCGTGTTGTGTCTGTTTTTCACTGAAGACTGATAGGAGATTCTTCGAAAAATTAATTTTCAGCTGAGCAACGTCAGTGAATTACGGAAGACACACGGATGATAAAAACGGACACACAGACCATAACGGGATTCTTTGATAACCCGAACTTTGGATACCGAACTTAAAAAACAAGTTCGCTCAACACTAGTTCGGAGGTGTTGGGAGCAGTGGTCATGTGAGGGAACACATATCATCTTTACTGATGAAGCCAGGGTCTGTTTGGGATCAGACGATGGTCAGGCCTCGTGGTTAGCGCTTCAATCCTGCCTTTGCTGTCGAGCGACACTCTGCCTCAAACGCTGGTGGGATGATCTGGGAGCCATCACATAGGACAGTCGTCACCCCTAGTAGTGATAGGAGGGACAGTAAGAGCTCAGCGATATGTGCAGGACATCCTGCCGCCACGTGTGCTCCTCTCATGGCAGGGCTTCAGACTACATTTATCAGCAGGATAATGCTCGCCCGCACATGTACTGTGACCTGCCGACCGCCAGATATCGCTTGGCCTTATTCTCACATCCAGCCTGAAATATTACATAAAAGCATAAAATTGCCCTGAACTCTATAACCAGATGTCATTATCTGTCATTAATGTTCCTTTCCGATCTCCCATCATGATCATGCGTTAACTGATGGCATCAGTTAGGCAATAAACACACCATCAGACTATAAGCAACCGTGTGCCGGTCTTTTTCTTCTACAGGATACTATCCTCTGGATAGGTCATCAGTATCTGATCGGTGGAGGTCTGACACCCGGGACCACCGTACGATCAGCTGTTGGAGAAGGCAGCGGCTCTCCTGTGAGCACCGTGGCTGTCTCTCCGCTTTCCCTAGGCCAGTGATGTCGTGTTCATCGGTCACTTGTCCTGAGGGGGCTGAGCTGTAATACCAAGCACGGCCACTATACAATGTAGGGCTCTGTGCTCGGTGAGCTGCAAAACAGCTTATTGGCTGGGGTCCCGGATGTTGAATCCCTACCAATCAGATACTGATGACCTATCGTGAGGATAGGTCATCAGTATTAAAATCTCGGAAAACCCTTTTAAGGTGTTCTCTAAGGATAGAACGTACTGTTTTATCTCTAGGAAAGCAATGCACTACCTAGTTTTCTCATAGGCGTACCTTGAAACTCCTGGGCCCCAATGACAAACAGGGCCCTGCCATTTATAATACTGGTGTCTTATCATTTGGCAGAGGTGTCTTAGGTCCCCCAATTGCTCCCCCTACAGTCACCCTATAACTATACCCCGACACTACAGCTGTACTCCGGCCTGATGTACTCCGGCCTCTCTCTGACACCTGGGACCCCCGCCAATCAGCTGTTTGAGAAGGCAGCGGCGTTGCAGCAGCGCCGCGGCCTTCTCACCGTTTACCTCTTCTAGTGCCGCCCAGTGACGTCACGACTTGTATCAAGTGGCATGGGCGGGCTAAGCTCCATTCAGTGAACAGAGTTTAGCCTCGCCCACGCCACTTGGATACAAGTTGTGACGTCACTGGGCGGGGCGCTAGCAGCGGTAAACAGTGAGAAGGCCGCGGCGTTCCTGCAGCGCCGCTGCCTTCTCAAACAGCTGATCGGTGGGGGTCCCGGGTGTCAGACCCCGGCCGATCAGATGCTGATGATCTATCCTGAGGATAGATCATCAGTTGTAACAAACTGCAGAACCCCTTTAAGGGGGGGGGGGGGAAAACAGCAAAAAAAGGCAAAAAAAAATAAAAAAGCAATATGACACTTTCCTAGTGCTGCTCCCCCTGGTTAGCAGTGAGATTTTAATATCTGTCCTGAGACACCCCTTTAACAAGTATTTTTTAATCTTTTACAAGCAACAATATGGAGCTATAGATATAAACTTATAGATTTCTCTATAGACATAATTGATCCTTGTCTGGTGCCCTATAAGGTACATAAATACTACCCCTAGAGCAGTGCATTGATGACCATGTAATATCATATAATATGTTCAGTCAAGGTTTCTACCACAAGGTTTCTGAATATGTCTTTTGTGTAAAGTGGGCTATCCCTTTAAAGAATTATATTCTATAGGGGAGGAAGCAGCCCGCTCATCACTCCAGGATCTGCGGCCATTTCTTGCCACATATAATAAGTAGCTATAAAATCCCAAACTAATTGGGTGCTGCTTGCTTGCATGTCCGTGACAAAGCAGCTAAATAAAGCTCTTAGTAACAGTGAATAGTTCAGAGAGACGGGTAATTACAGTGCGAGTCTTCACTGTGGATAGTTGTAGGTAGTGTTCAGCAGGATACAAGCAGCTGTGCTCCTCTGCGATGGCCACTTATTGGTATCCTAATATATCATGAGTAGGGATGAGCGAATCGACTTCGGATGTAACATCCGAAGTTGATTCGCATCAAACTTCGTTCCAATACTGTACGGAGCAGGAGCTTTATAAATTAATTTCAAAAGGCTAGTCCATCTTCAGAGAACTATATACTTTATAGATTTGTATAGGCGGAATTGAATGTCCTTGCCGTTTTGCTTACTATAATACTGCCTCCTATGTACAAGAATAAAGTTACTAAAATACTGCCACCTATGTACAAGAATATAACTACTATAATACTGCCTCCTATGTGCAAGAATAAAATCACTAAAATACTGCCACCTATGTACAAGAATATAACTACTATAATACTGCTCCAATGTACAAGAATATAACTACTATAATATTGCTTCCTATGTACAAGAATATAACTACTATAATACTGCTCCAATGTACAAGAATATAACTGCTATAATACTGCTCCTATGTACAAGAATATAACTACTATAATATTGCTCCTATGTGCAAGAATATAACTACTATAATACTGCCTCCTATGTACAAGAATATAACTACTATAATACTGCCTCCTATGTACAAGAATATAACTGCTATAATACTGCCTCCTATCTACAAGAATATAACTACTATAATACTGCCTCCTATGTACAAGAATATAACTGCTATAATACTGCCTCCTATGTACAAGAATATAACTACTATAATGCTGCCACCTATGTACAAGAATATAACTACTATAATACCGCTCCTATGTGCAAGAATATAACTACTATAATACTGCCTCCTATGTACAAGAATATAACTACTATAATGCTGCCACCTATGTACAAGAATATAACTGCTATAATACTGCGCCTATGTACAACAATATAACTACTATAATACTGTTCCTATGTACAGGAATATAACTACTATAATACTGCCTCCTCTGTACAAGAATATAACTGCTATAACACTGCTCCTATGTACAAGAATATGGAAGCATATGGTCTGGTAATGTTTTTTTATTAGGATACTATTTATCACTGTAGTTGTCTTTTACTAACTAGACCTTTTAGGCCCCATTTCTTGTTTCTAGTAGTTTCCTGGGGAAACATAAGCAGCTCATGAGCTATGACGGGTATATTTTATGTAACTGCGGTTATGACCTGCATTTTCTGAGATGTCATGTAGTATATCTGTTGCTTGGTCTGTGGCGTGTCCTCTCAGAAATCTCATGGCTTTTTAAAGCGTTTTTTATGCACTCCCTGGATTCTATGTGGCTGTCGTGACCCATAACAGGTAGGATTTAGCGTTAGGACCACTCATAGAGGCGGCCTTGGCGTGGCGAGTGGCTTATTACTTTTTGATCAAAATGCATACTAACGACCTCTGCTAGCTTCTAGCATAGAGGCAGGGCAGAGTGCTGGTTGCAGAGTGCTGTTGCATTTTTGTGTTTGTGTTCATACTGGTAGTCAGTCAGGGCTTTGGTTAGGGTTTTCACCAAGAGGTGTCCATCTTCCTTCCCTAGTTTTCAGGCCTTATTTCCTTTTTCCTTTCCCTCCTATGTTTGGTGTGGGGTTTCCCTCCCACACTAGAGCGTGACATGCCTTCTATGTACAAGAATCTAACTGCTATAATACCGTCTCCTATGTACAATAATATAACTACTATAATACTGTCTCCTATGTACAACAATATAACTACTATAATACTGCTCCTATCTACAAGAATATAACTACTATAATACTGCCTCCTATGTACAAGAATATAACTACTATAATACCGCTCCTATGTGCAAGAATATAACTACTATAATACTGCCTCCTCTGTACAAGAATATAACTACTATAATACTGCCTTGTCACGGACCTACCGAGACATACAGACGTCCCAGCGACAGTGAGCGGCAGGAGATCTTTGAGACTGGCAACACGTGGTTTGATTTGACATGTTTATCTTGTGGATCAATTGGCGTCTGTGTTTTTCTTCAGTTGGACTTGTGTATAGCTGGTGTTTGGATCTCGGCTGAGTTCCTGGTGCTGCCATAGCTCCTTGGAAGTTAAGTGTTACCTTTCCCTTTGTACTTTGGCTTTTTTGTGTGTTGCATTTCTTTGTTGTTTTGTATTAGGCCTCAGGGAGACTCCAGTTCATCCTTCCTTTTGGAGGAACAGGATGTCTCTTTCCTGTCATTAGTACCAGGGTCCTTTAGGGTTAGATAGGACTTTAGTTATTCCTGTATATGAACTCACCTACCTCTGGGGTCTGTTCATACTGGTAGCACAGTTGATAAGCATGGTTGATCCTAGCATGCCTGCTGGGCCTGCACTCCCTGGATTCTATGTGGCTGTCGTGACCCATAACAGGTAGGATTTAGCGTTAGGACCACTCATAGAGGCGGCCTTGGCGTGGCGAGTGGCTTATTACTTTTTGATCAAAATGCATACTAACGACCTCTGCTAGCTTCTAGCATAGAGGCAGGGCAGAGTGCTGGTTGCAGAGTGCTGTTGCATTTTTGTGTTTGTGTTCATACTGGTAGTCAGTCAGGGCTTTGGTTAGGGTTTTCACCAAGAGGTGTCCATCTTCCTTCCCTAGTTTTCAGGCCTTATTTCCTTTTTCCTTTCCCTCCTATGTTTGGTGTGGGGTTTCCCTCCCACACTAGAGCGTGACATGCCTTCTATGTACAAGAATCTAACTGCTATAATACCGTCTCCTATGTACAATAATATAACTACTATAATACTGTCTCCTATGTACAACAATATAACTACTATAATACTGCTCCTATCTACAAGAATATAACTACTATAATACTGCTCCTATATACAAGAATATAACTACTATAATACTGCTCCTATATACAAGAATATAACTACTATAATACTGCCTCCTATCTACAAGAATATAACTACTATAATACTGCTCCTATGTACAAAAATACAACTACTATAATACTGCTCCTATGTACAAGAATACAACTACTATAATACTGCTCCTATGTACAAGAATATAACTACTATAATACTGCTCCTATCTACAAGAATATAACTACTATAATACTGCCTCCTATGTACAAGAATATAACTACTATAATACTGCCTCCTATGTACAAGAATATAACTACTATAACACTGCTCCTATGTACAAGAATATAACTACTATAATACTGATCCTATGTACAACAATATAACTACTATAACACTGCCTCCTATGTACAGGAATATAACTACTATAGCACAGTCTCCTCTGTAAAAGAATATAACTACTATAACACTGCTCCTATGTACAAGAATATGGAAGCATATGGTCTGGTAATGTTTTTTTATTAGGATACTATTTATCACTGTAGTTGTCTTTTACTAACTAGACCTTTTAGGCCCCATTTCTTGTTTCTAGTAGTTTCCTGGGGAAACATAAGCAGCTCATGAGCTATGACGGGTATATTTTATGTAACTGCGGTTATGACCTGCATTTTCTGAGATGTCATGTAGTATATCTGTTGCTTGGTCTGTGGCGTGTCCTCTCAGAAATCTCATGGCTTTTTAAAGCGTTTTTTATGTTATAGGACTAGGCTGCGCTTCCTTATGGCCTCAGGACGGGATGGTATTCAGTAGATCACATTGCAGCTCTTCTTTGTCGTGAAATCCACAGAACATAAGGA
This sequence comes from Bufotes viridis, assembly GCA_033119425.1. Classification (NCBI taxonomy): domain Eukaryota; kingdom Metazoa; phylum Chordata; class Amphibia; order Anura; family Bufonidae; genus Bufotes; species Bufotes viridis. The sequence continues at coordinate 34,182,846 of CM065589.1, forward strand.
AATTTGCTGTTTTGTGATGCAGCTGGACCCTTCACAAGCCCTTATAATTAGACCGGGAGTACAAGGCCACGCTCCTTTCTGTCGGTTGATAACCATTTCACAGTGAGCTTGGGAAATGGAGAAAGTGTACTAAAAACGTGTACCCCCTCCCCTAATGCCCTTTGCTTCTTTTTTATATATTTTTTTGTAAGTTCTTTTGAAAAGTGTCTTTTCTGGCTTTTTTCTCTATGGTCACCCGAGGCATTGTTTGAAGTCACATCTTAAAGGGATTCTGTCACCAGGTTTGACCCCTGTCAGCTAAACATATGCTGACGCTCAGGGTCTCATCAGGATTCCTAATGTGGGCTCATCAATGCGATCAGTAGCTTTATTTTGGCAAAAAACAGGTTTTACTAACCTGTCAATCAAGATCTGCTGTAAGATCTGGCGCGTGCGCATGCGCCAGATCTTACAGCGGGAGGAGGGAGAGGAGGCACAGAAGAGTAGGAGGCGGCCCTGGGCACCTTATTTCTTTGATTGACAGGTTGGTAAAACCTGGTGACAGAATCCCTTTAATATCTAAGGAGTCTTCCAACTGGACAAAAGCCTTTAATTATAGACATAATTTGGCCTGGACCCGCAGTGCAATCTGGGTCCTCTAACTATCGCACATAATTTATAGTCCTGGTTTCATCATTGTAGACAAAGGGACCTCTTGGACCTCCTCAGGATCCAGGGCCATGGTTCTACCACAACCCGTGATCCCCTATGATTACATCCCTGCCATACCTAAGAAGATAGAGGTTGGGGTTCTAGCCCTAATTTCATTAAAAACATATTTATGCTGGGTTCATTGTTGTGCTGGTTTTTAATTTGGCTTTCTATGCCATAGAGAGTGAGCCAGAGCCTGCTCAGCTTCTTAAAGAGTCACTGTACTTTCACACGACTTTACCTAAATCAATACTACAAGCGACCACAAGAAACTTTGTAATATGTTTTATCAGTGAGAAATGTCTAGTTCTCATGTTATCATCTCCCCCTCACCTTGCTAAACGCTTTTCACTTTGAAAAAATGCTTTCAGTCTGTCTCCAGACGTCCCATCTCCACTGGAGGATCATCAACACACGTCATTTCAAGTCTATGGAGAGGGGAGGGGGATGGAGTGTGCAGGAGCACAGTATGACAGAGGAGACAGGCACAGACAAAGAGACTACACAGCTAAATAGGAAGGTTATAGGTCAGCACAAGTGCTTCATTCACAAAAATACAGGTCCGTACTTCTCTGTGATGTCCTCCATTGTCCTTGGGCTGGTTCAGAGTGACTGTGAGACAGTTAGGAAGGAGATTCTCCTCCACTTTCTGTGTTCAGTGGATGACAGCTAGTCTCCTACCTCCATGTCTGAGACAACGGCAAACTAGAGTTACAGCTGGCACAAAGGAAAACTGCCAAAAAATGCCAGATACAAGTGATATAATCGCCATAAATGAAGTTATTCCCCATTTACACACACTGCGCTATTGATTAGTGAACAGTTTGTTGAAAGCTTAGGTTTAGGTTAGTTTAGCTTTAAATATGCCCATAAGATTTGACTGAGTTTTCTGCTGGTTGGTGTTATTTTTCTGTCTGTACTGTCTGGTAGTGCACTAGAGAAAATGCCGAACGGGGATAATTCCTGCACAATATCTGTGAATTCAGTGTCGTATATTGAGGCAGGTAATTCATTTACAGTTGCATTAGATGCGGCAGATTCAGTAACGATAATTTATTACCCAGCCTGATATCTATTTTATCATAAACATGGAGGCTGTCACGTTCTTTTTTTTTTTTTTTTTTTGTGCACTTTTCTTATCGTTTTTTTTTTTTTTTGCTCTATTGCATCTTAAAGGGGTCGGCCAACCCCTTTAAGTAGAAAAAAAAAAGGAAGCAGCTTTGCAAATGGACTTAATTATAAGTATCCGTCCGTTTTGTGTACACAGCTGCTGTACGGAGCAATATGTTCACAGTTATAGATTGTAGATCCTGTGGTTTGCATCTTTATCACCTGCTCTCAATGTGAACCCGGCCTAAAACGTTTACTATGTGGTGGTAGTATTTAGACACTATTAGGGCTCATACACATGACCGTGTGCCAGCCGTGCCCAAGCTGTGGACAGCAAATCGCAGTCCGCAATACACGGGCACCGACTGTGTGCCCGCCTCCTGCTATTCACTTCAATCCACAATCCGCACCTAAATAAAAAAAGTAGGGCGTGTTCTACTTTTTTTGTGATGCAGAGGCACGTACAGAAAACTCACGGAAGCGCTCTGTAGTGCTTCCGTGGTCTTCTGATACGTTCCTTCGCTCCGCACTGCACCGTAGGGCTTCTGTGGGTTTCCAATCTGTGCCTCCGTTCCGCACTGCTCCGTATGTTCCGGATTGTGGACCCATTCAAGTGAATGGGTCTATATCTGTGATAAGGTCCGCACGCGGCCGGTGCCCGCATATTGCAGACCCACTGTTTGCAGGCCGCAACACAGGAACGGCCGTGTGCAAGAGACCTTAGGGCAGTATTATGGCAGTGTTACTATTCATTCCTTCCCAAAAAAAAGGCATAATGATTACATAGTTGTCTCCAGCCCATCCAGTTGTATGTGGGGCACATTTGGCACAGATTGGCAATCTAGTCCTTCACTGTCATCATAGACAAGGATTCTTTACAGTAAGAGCAGCGAGACTTTGGAGCGCCCTGCCAGAGAAAGCAGTGATAGTCCAAGCTCAGGAGAGGTCTGGATATCTGGAGCCTAATCCTAGTACAGGTTATATGTAGTACATTTCTGGAGATTGAAGATTGGACGGCGATCCGGAGGGTTGTTCTGCCAGATCTGGAGTCAGGAAGGAATTCCTCCCCTAATGTGGAGTCATTGGCAATCATCTCATAGGGCTTTTGACTTCCTCTGGATCAACACAGCAGGATTATGAGCAGGACTTGATGGACCTGCGTCTTATCTGTTACGAAGCCATGAAACTTCTGTGTTCGTCACAATGTATCTCGTTTCTCTCTCACTTCCTGTAGGAATACAAATCGTCTCAATCCTGTTTGTGTTTCTTTTGCAGTACACCCGGGTGTGGATCCCTGATCAGGAGGAGGTTTGGAGATCGGCCGAAATCATCAAGGATTATAAAGAAGGGGATAAAGTTCTGCAGCTAAAACTTGAAGATGAATCTGTAAGTAGATTATGGTAATGGTGTGCCCCTTCCTTGACAGAATGGGGACGGGTAATATTGGATGGAAATTGGAAGAGCAGCAGTGAGGTTTATGTGATTTTCGGCAGTGAGGTTTATGTGATTTTTGGCAGTGGGGTTTATGTGATTTTCGGCAGTGGGGTTTATGTGATTTTCGGCAGTGGGGTTTATGTGATTTTCAGCAGCGGGGTTTATGTGATTTTCGGCAGTGGGGTTTATGTGATTTTCAGCAGTGGGGTTTATGTGATTTTCGGCAGCGGGGTTTATGTGATTTTCAGCAGTGGGGTTTATGTGATTTTCGGCAGCGGGGTTTATGTGATTTTCAGCAGTGAGGTTTATGTGATTTTCAGCAGTGGGGTTTATGTGATTTTCGGCAGTAGGGTTTATGTGATTTTTAGCAGTGGGGTTTATGTGATTTTCAGCAGTGGGGTTTGTGTGATTTTCGGCAGTGAGGTTTATGTGATTTTCGGCAGTGGGGTTTATGTGATTTTCGGCAGTGGGGTTTATGTGATTTTCGGCAGTGAGGTTTATGTGATTTTCAGCAGTGGGGTTTGTGTGATTTTCAGCAGTGGGGTTTATGTGATTTTCGGCAGCGGGGTTTATGTGATTTTCGGCAGGTGGGTTTATGTGATTTTCGGCAGGTGGGTTTATGTGATTTTCGGCAGCGGGGTATGTGATTTTCGGCAGTGAGGTTTATGTGATTTTCGGCAGGTGGGTTTATGTGATTTTCGGCAGCGGGGTTTATGTGGTTTTCGGCAGTGGGGTTTATGTGATTTTCGGCAGTGGGGTTTATGTGATTTTCAAGGGTGGGGCTCTTCTCTCTGGCTCAGATTTCTCCTATTTAGGCTGGGTTCAGACTACAGCGCGTTCAAACGCGCTGTAAAACGCTCAATACATGAAAACCAATGCTTCCCTATGGCCCTGGTTCTCACTTGAGCGTTTTACAGCGCCTTTGAACGCGCTGAAAAACGCCCTACGCTCAAAAAAGTTCTTGAGCTTCTTTGGGGCGTTTTGTCCCGCGTATTGTGATTGACGCCACAGTAGTCAATCACACGAACACACGTTCAAAGCGCGTTTCCTATTTGCAAAAACGCGCTGTAATGCGCGCGACAGAAACGCGCGTTTTACGCGCGTATCAAATACGCGCAAGTCTGAACCCATTTATCCATCCATTTATCCTTCACTAGTATTATCCTCTACCTAAGGGACGCAGGTGACGGGTATTTGTTCCCCTATGTTTGTAGTTCAAGGGGTATTGGCCCCACATTTTATCAAAACAATAAAAGTTATGTTTTAGGGGATGTAAATTGCTGGATTTTGACTGTTTGATTATTCCCCAAATTATATATATATATATATATATATATATATATACTGGTTGGAATTGGTTCAAGTCTGAACCCAGCCTAAGGCTACATGCACACGACAGTTGTTTTTTGCTGTCGCAAATAGCGGATCCGTCTTCCTTTTTTTTCACATTTACATCTGTTCCGTGTGTCCGCAAATTTTGTAGGTTGTGTTTTCGAGTGTCTTCAATTTTTTTTGCGGATCCGCAAAAAAAAAAAAAAACTGAAGGCTTGAACCAGTTTCTTAAAGTACCTGTACAAGTGCCCTGGTTTCCAAGCAGCCATCCGCCAAAAAAACGGATGCGCTTGACAAACGGATGGCTTCCGTTGGTCATCCGCATTTTTTGCGGACCCATTGACTTCTATGGGTCCGCAAACTCATTTTGCGGACAAGAATAGGACATGCCATTTTTTTTTGCGGACGTGAAATGTGGACAGCGGACGCGGACAGGCAACGGAAGAGGCATCCGCATTTTTAACAGATCCATAGAAATGAATGGGAAACCATCGGATCCGCAAAAAAAACGGAACAGAGGCTGCAAAAAAACACTGCCGTGTGCATGTAGGCTTAGAGGAACAGTACATGTAGAAAATACTTCTTCTACCACTTCTTTCAGATCCTTCATTTAAATTTTTCAATTAAAACAGATAAATATCTAAATAATTATCCATTAACCTCACTTCTTACAAAATTGTAAGTGGGCTCTCCCCCACTGCTCTGTCTGCTTTAGGAGTCTAGGCTTTCTATGCCTCTTAGCGAAGTTCCCCTTATTTCAACGGTCTGCCAGATAAAAGTAGAAGGATTAAAGGGGTTACCCGGGAATTTGATATTGATGGCCAATTCTCAGGCTAGGTCCTCAATATCAGATCAGCAGGGATCTGACTCCTGGCCCCCGCGCCGATCTGCTGCTCCCACCGGAGTTCTGGTCTCTTCACAGCTCACTAAGCACGGCGCCGTACATTGTATAGTGGCCGTGCTTGGTATTAGAGCTCAGCCCCATTCACTTGAATAGGACTGAGCTGTACCTGGGCCATATGACCGATGTATGGCGCTGTCACTGGCCACAGAGCACCGCGGTCCCTTCAAACAACTGGTCCGCAAGGATGTGGGAGTCGGACCTCCACTGATATGATATTGGTGACCTATATTGAGGTTAGGCTATCAATATAAGATTTCCAAATAACCCCTTTAAGATTTCTACAAGACTGCACACACAAAAAAAAAAAAATTAAAGGGGTATTCCGATCTGGACATTTATGGTATATCAACAGGAAATGTCCATTTGGTGTTAGACTCCATCTGGGAACTGGTCCTAACTTGGGAACAGGGTCCCTTTTCATGTCCACAGTGAATGGAGAGGTGGCCATTAGTGCACAGATCTCCATTGACTTTTATAGGAGTCCCTAAAGTTTTTACCCCTATAAACTGGTTCTCCCCATCCAGTATGGCTATGTTTCCAGAGCTCCTTAGAAAAAGCTAATTTGCTCATTAGGGCTGAAGTGTCCCCTGGGTGTACGCAGGACTTCCAAGTGTCTGGCTGAATCAGCAGGAACCTGCTCCATCTTTGGTTGATTGACGTTCATGATTCCTCCGCAGGGAATTCATTACGTGCATGCATCGGTTCACTGCATTGAACTGGGGAGTCCTGCAAACAGCTTGGAGGGGACTGGCCATAGACCCTACAGGGAAATTTGCCCGGCGCCCTGATGCCTGGGGGGGGGGGGGGGATGGGGGGCTCGTGGTGGGTGTTGGGCTCAAGACCTCCTTATACCGCCGCCGGTCAGGTGCATAACAATCTGAGGCTTTCCGTTAATGCACATGGCCAGCAGCCGCCGGTGTCTTCCTGAGTCCATCTGCATGAGGCCAATTTTAGTTTTGTCCTCTCCCCACATGTCTGTTTTAGTAAATACTTGCATTCCTCATGTAATAACAATTTTGGAGCCTCTATTTTCATAACTCTAATTTGTGCCGTTCCTCTGTTATTCCCCCTGAATATTACCATATCCTCTGTCAACAGGGGACTATCCCTGTCGGCATTGCTTGGACATTGTCAGCTGTGTGGCGCCACTGGTGATGCCTAGTGGTCAATTTGTTAATGCGCTTCTAGGAGGAATAACAGAGGAACGGTACAACAGAGCGTTGTTATGAAGTATAGAAGTATTTACTAGACATGTCCGTGGCGAAGGCAGATCCTCTTTATATTGTGAAGTTAATCAGGACGTAATTTTGGGGCCTAAACATGAAATGCTGTCCCTGGTTGTCAGAGTCCTTTAAACCTCTCCTGTGCCAGTCACTTGCCTCAGTTATTTCACGTAAGAGACACCTTACAAATAAAATACCATTCTGCGCCAGTAAGTGACAGTCTGATGATTAACGGCGGTACCGTGGCGCTCCTGTGCCCGCACCGTATTTCATACTTCATTAATAGGGTTGTCAGGATGTCTGCGCTCGCCCTTGAGGCAGATTGTATATTCCTAAATCCAGCAGGAGGGAAGTGGAAGGCTGTCAGTCGGAGGAGCGGACTGCTGATACATGGCCGCTGTCAGACTTCCTATCTCTTCAATCCCGGGGAGAATCTTGCTTTATAGGAAATCTGAAAATCAAAAAGGGAAATGTACAAAATAGTCCAGATTCATGGTGGGTTTCACAGGGTGGACTTGGAAGCAGGAAGGGGCTGTCCGGGATTAGAAAAACCATCCTTCCAGAAACAGCGCCACCCCTGTCCATGGGTCGTGTCTGGTATTGCAGCCCAGCTTTATTGAAGTGAATAGGGATGAGCTGTAATACCACACACAACCTGCGGACAGGTGTGGCGCTGTTTATAGAGAGCTAAGTTCCACAGGAGCAGATTCGGCATGTATGGGAGATGTTCTTATGCCTCTCTAACATGTAGTGTGCCCCCAGGTTGTGGAGTATCCCGTGTCTCCGGCCTCGTTACCTCCCCTGCGTAATCCGGACATCCTGGTGGGAGAAAATGACCTGACTGCGCTCAGTTACCTCCATGAACCAGCCGTGCTCCATAACCTCAAGGTCCGCTTCTTGGAGTCCAACCACATCTATACGTACTGCGGTAAGTGCTGGCCATCAGATCTCCGCTGAACTTGGGGGGAGCGTATTTGCATGCCCCTTGTCTTTAAGGGGTCACCTTTAGACTGGGATTACCCAGAAACCTTGTGACAGCATAGCGGGATTATGTAATTCTGCCATGTAAGAGGGAAGATCTGCCATTGCTTTGGGTTACTCCTTGTACAACTGTTGAATCGCCTTTAATAGGCATGTTATATTTTATTTGCACCTTCATTCAACTTTAGCACTCATTAGGCAGCTGGAAATGTATAGGTCTCTCCTCAGCTGCATCCTGACCCTTCCCCTCTTGCTGAAACTCTAAAATAGAGGGAAACTGCAGCTGCATCCCCCTCCTCCACCTGCCTTAATACTGTTAGAGGGTCACTGAGTTATGCCAACAGTCTTGATGGGTGGGGGAGACCCAGCGATTGCTAGAATGAGGAGAGACAAGCTCTCGCATTATTGCTGCAGGAGATGAATTCAAGAGCGGCCTATGGGCTTTCAATTGAGTCCATTGTGTTATGTGAGCACTTTTCTGTCCTCCTTCTAGTGATCACAAATTAAAAGTTTTCTGAAGACTCAGTGACCCTTTAAGGAATTGTTTGGGTTGCTGAACATTTGCAGACAGTCTGCAGCCTGGGAAGTGAAACTATAGGCTGCAAGAAGGGGAAGAAGAAGCTATAGGCTGCAAGAAGGGGAAGAAGACGCTATAGGCTACAAGAAGGGGAAGAAGACGCTATAGGCTGCAAGAAGGGGAAGAAGACGCTATAGGCTGCAAGAAGGGGAAGAAGACGCTATAGGCTGCAAGAAGGGTAAGAAGACGCTATAGGCTGCAAGAAGGGGAAGAAGACGCTATAGGCTGCAAGAAGGGGAAGAAGACGCTATAGGCTGCAAGAAGAGGAAGAAGATGCTATAGGCTGCAAGAAGGGGAAGAAGACGCTATAGGCTGCAAGAAGAGGAAGAAGACACTATAGGCTGCAAGATGGGCAAGAAGATGCTACTTTCACCTATTGACATAAATTACAACACTATAAAATATTTAATGCTATAATAAAATATTATAATGATAGGTCTGCGAGCAAGCCGCCTTGCAGCAGCGGCTTTATGGTCATCATCCACTCTGTACAGGGGTTTATTATAAGCAATATATTGCTGCTTAACGGGGTTGTGCCATGATTGATATAACAAATTAAAATCCTACCTCATTTAGTACATGACAGTACCTTTCTAACAAAGCTAGAACCAGCCCTGTACCTCACATGGATGCAGAGATCTCTACACTCACTGCTCCAGTTTCTTTGCTAGATTATCTTCAGCCTGGCAGCTCAGGGGTGTGTCCTTTCTGCTGCAGCTTCTCTCTCTGTAACTGCCACAGCTTCTAACAGACTGGTGGCAGCTGAAAATTATAAACTGAGTGTGTGCGACCAGCTCAGTGAGACGGACCAAAAAATAAGGAAAAGAGCAAACAGCAGATGGCGCTATACAGATACATTTTTTTGAATAGCTCACTGGCTATACAAAATTTTTTATTACATGCAATTACAAAAGTATTCAGACCCAGGTGCTGGTTTGAAAAATGTAAAATATGTTTCATGACACAACCCCTTTAACTGGGCAGAAGGAGCTGTAATGGAGGCCATGTGGATTCTCACCCAGCTTTCCCAAAGACAGATATATCAATAAACAGTATGAATCCCTTTTTGGGTGTGTAGCATTCACAGAAGGATGGGGGGGGGGGCATTACTGCCCCTCGTAAATACTGACTTGCGGTATGTTTTCTCCATAGGAATTGTGCTGGTTGCCATAAATCCTTATGAGCAGTTGCCAATCTACGGTGAAGATGTCATTTATGCCTACAGCGGGCAAAACATGGGCGATATGGACCCCCATATATTTGCTGTGGCAGAAGAAGCATATAAGCAGATGGCCAGGTATGTGGATATATATTGGCATTACAGGAGCGCCGGTGCCTTCTCAAACAGCTGATGGGCTGGGGTCCCAGGTGTCGGACCCTCACCGATCAGATACTGATGCCCTCCGATCAGAATACCAGGCACAGCCACTACCCAATGGACGGCGCTGTGCTTGGTAAGCTGTGAGGAGTCCACAGTGTTCACCAGAGTGCTGTGGACTCTTCATACAGCTGATCCACAGGGGTACCAAGTGTCAAACATCCCCCCCCTTTTTCTGGTTTTAGGTTACTAAAGCTTGTTCGGTGTATAAGTGAAAAGATGTACAATGTTTCAATATATTTTATGTTTCAGTTCCGCACCATCACACATTGATAGGCAGTAAAACTGTACATGGGCAATGCTCTGCCAGCTAACCACATTAGCAGCAGTTTGTTACAATGTATCAGTCCAGAGTCCAGGCTGTTTCCATCACAGAGCGTTGTCTAGACTGGATACAACTGTGCTGGTTTGTTACAATGTATCAGTCTGGGGTCCCGGCTGTTTAGCTCACAGAGCGTTGTCTAGACTGGATACAACGGTATCCGCTTTTCAGCTGAGAGCAGGACGAGCTATGGCCAGGTTTACTGCCTCTGAAAGTGATAATAATCTAGATAGATAGATAGATAGATAGATAGATAGATACACAGTAGATATATATATATGATAGATGGATAGATATGAGATAGATAATAGATGGATAGACAGATAATAGATAGATCTAACATATTCTGCAGCACTATTTAATCAGAGGGTACATACAATATATAGGCATTATATAATATGTAGACCTTGGTAACAAACTAACAATTCCCACAGTCGGAGTGAGGGTTCTGCTGACAAGAGCTTACAATCTACGAGGAAAGAGTGGTGACTTAAAGCGAACATGTCACCTGCATTTCACTAACCCCGCCTCTATGCAGTCTAATTGACACCTGGCTCAGTCGCCGGGACCGCACTTGTACAGGCGGCGCATGCGCCGTCGGCCTCAGTAGCAGCGCAATCCCGTCTATATCAGTTACAGGATCGCGCTTGAGTCCGCGCGATAGACGGGATCGCGCTGCTACTGAGGCGAACGGCGCATGCGCCGCCTGTACAAGCGCGGTCCCGGCGACTGAGCCGGGTGTCAATTAGACTGCATAGAGGCAGGGTTAGGGCAGGGGAGTTACAGCCCGGAGTGAGGGAAGGGCCGCCCCCTTGACTTCTATCGTGACTTGTGGAGCTGGAGAAGAGAACTTTATAAGGCGATTTTTTCATGCATATACATGGCAGAAAAGCGGGACAAGACTGTCTGATAACACAATGAGGATGATCTATAAGGTACTTTTGATAGTTTATTAAGTGAAATGCAGGTGACAGGTTCGCTTTAAGAGATAAAAAGTGCCTGTTTTGTATAGTGGTGCTGCCATCTTATATGATGCAAGGTACGGTACTACACATAAAACCGCAGGAACCGTTCACCAGCCTGTACCTGTGTATGTACAGAAATGATGTATCAGGGTGCAGGGAGTGTGGGCTGTGTTAAGGCATTATTATTATTATTATTATTAATTTAAAAGCACCATTAATTACAGAAATAAAGAAATACAATAAACAATTAACAGAGGGGTAGAGGACCCTGCCCACAAGAGCTTACAATCTATACCTGAAGGGATCATGTTTAGAGGAATAGTATAGAACGGCAGAGGGTAAAAGAAAAGAATTCAGCCTAAAAAGATGTGTTTTTCGGACACTGTTAAAACCGTGGATGTTGGGAATTCACCTGGTTGTCTGGGGTAGGGCATTCCGAGAACTGGTGCAGCGCTAGAGAAGCCTTGAAGTCGGAAGTGAGAGATTTGAGTCATGGGGAGATTAACCGCAGTGAAAAATGGCCGGAAAATGGCACGGATGGAAGCAGAGTGGCCTTGAAAAACTGACAGTGATTCCGCTTTCAACAGACGTTTTTTTCACTGTTGTGTGAATGTAGCCTTAGATCACTGGCAGATCAGAAAACCCAGATAAGGTGGTAGACAAAGATAGAAGTTAGGCCTATTGCACACGACCGTTTTTTTTTTCGTTTTTTGCGTTCCGTATACGGAACCATTCATTTCAATGGATCCGCAAAACGGAAGGTACTGCGTTTCTGTATTTCTGTTCCGTTCAAAGATAGAACATGTCCTATTATTGTCCGCATAACGGACAAGGATAGTACTGTTCTATCAGGGGCCAGCTGTTCTGTTCCACAAAAAACGGAATGCACACGGACGTCGTCCGTATTTTTTGCGGATCCGTTTCTTGCGGACAGCAAAATACTGAAAAAGCCATACGGTCGTGTGTAATAGGCCTAAGATAGAGTGTTCTCATTCACTGACAGCAAACTGTTATCTTGAATATTGTGAGGAATTAAAGCACACTATCTATTAGAAAGTTTAAGAACTCTTCAGTTTTGGTCTCTTTAACTTTTATTGAAAGAAAACCCTTGACAGCCCTTTACTAGCGGCCATGTTTTATGCTCTTTTATGCTTATTTCTTACCGTTGTGTCGCATCCCCCTCCTTTGTTGCCTCTACAGCCCCCATGTTGTCACGTCAGTCCCTTCTGCCTCTTCATTTTAGATACAAGCGGCCCTGACAATTAAGCACTTTGGCTGCTTTCCCAAAAAGATCTTTTAATTGGATTTCGGCATTAATATTCAGAGGCGTCCCAAACTGTAAGATTCATAGCGCTCAGTAAATCCAGTTAGTGCGCTGCGCCCTGGATGTGTGCGGAGCCGAGCTCTGAGTGCAGCGGCTATCCGGAGCCTGTCCTTTACATCAGGACAAAGATATGAATTATTTAGAGAGGCCTTTGTGTTTGAATGGTTTATCAGAGTCATTTGCCAGTGACATGTATTGTTACTCATCTCTGCGCGCGTTATCATCCCCGACCTGCTGTGCTTATATAACCGCCATCAGGCTGCATGCATTGTTCCGGGACTCCAAAGAAGATTCTAATCATCGGAGTGCCCCTTCATTTTTCATGGCGATTAAAGGGGTGTTCCTGGATTTTACTATGGATGGCCCATCAATATCTGATGCGACACCCCACACCCCTGCCAATCTGCTGGTTCGGAGTATCTCCAGTGCTGGAAGCAGGGATCAGCAACCTCCGGCGCTCCAGCTATTCTGTAACTACAACTCCCAGAATCCTCCTTTCACTTCTATGGGAGTTACAAGAACAGCCTAGTACGTGTGCATGCTGGGAGTTGTAGTTTCACATCAGCTGGCGTGCCGAAGGTTGCTGATAACCTGGTGTAATGGATGCATCTGGTAACTGCAGTCACCTCAGTGGAAGCAGCGCTGTAGTTACCAGCACCGTCCACTACACAATGGATGGAGCTGTGGAGTTCAGACACCGATACTGCTGATTAGTAGGGGGTTACAATTTGTCGGACCCCCCCATTGATCAGCCCATCCTGAGAATAGGCTGTCAGTATTATCTGGCATGCCCCTTTAATCTCTGCTTTTCAGCTTAAAGGGGTGGTCTGAATTAGAAAAACATGACTGCTATTTATTTTTATTTTCCAGAAACAGCGCCGCCTCTGACCATGAGTTGTGTCTGGTATTGCAGCTCAGCTTCATTAAAGTGAATGGGACTGAGCTGTAATACCACCCACAGCCCGTGGACAGGTGTGGCGCTGTTTTTGAAAAAAAGCAGCCATGTTTTTTCCATGTTGTTAAAGTTACTTTTCGATATCGCCACAGAAAAGTCACATGTTTTCTTTTGAAGGATCTGGTTTTATCTTCTAGTAGCCCCATTTTAGTGTATCTTGCAGGGATTTGTGAGTACTGGTTGCCTAGCAACTATACATCTTGCAGTGTAGGCAGGGGCGTAGCTAACGGCTCATGGGCCGCGGTGCAAGAGTTCAGCTTGGGCCCCTTTTCCCTCAGTGCTTTGTGTGTCTTCTTATCCGGCACAAGGGTCTTTGGGCCCCTCAGGCTCCTGGGCCTGGTAGCGACTGCTACCTCTGCACCCCCTATAGCTACGCCCCTGAGTGTAGGTGACCACTATTTGGATACTTCTAGATACTTGAATTGAAGTGGTCACAGCTGTGCTGGTCTGTTTCCAGGAAGGAGTGAACCTGGGCGCCACTTCAACCTCATTCTCAGGCATTTGGTCAAGGTCCCCAGGACTTTAATGTCCTTAGCTATTAGTTTTCTTAAGGGATGGATATGATGAAAGCCAACATGCCCAATCATTCTTTCCCTCCGACATCTGCTTTCACGGGAAAGCCAGGACCCCCCCCCCCCCTACACTTTAAGCTACTTTCACACTAGCGTTTTTGCTGGATCCGGCAGAGTTCAATAAAAACGCTTCTGCTACTGATAATACAACCATCTGCATCCGTTATGAACGGATCCGGTTGTATTATGTTTAGTATAGCCAAAACGGATCTGTGATGAACACTATTGAAAGTCAATGAAGGATGGATCCGTTTTCTATTGTGCCAGATTGTGTCAGAGAAAACTGATCCGTCCCCTTTGACTTGCATTGTGCGTCTTGCTCCATATGCCATGACGGAAAGAAAACCGCAGCATGCTGTGGCTTGCTCTCCGGTATGAGAACGGAACGGAATTGTCACGTTTGGGTGTGGGAGGGAAACACCACACCAAGCATAGGAGGGAAAGGGGTGAGGGAATAAGGCCTGGAAACTAGGGAAAGGAGATGGACACCTCCTAGTAAAACCCTAATTAAAGTCCTGACTAACTGCCAGTATGAACAGACCCCAGAGGTAGGTGAGTTCATACACAGGAATACCTAGTGTCCTAACTCACCCTACAAGACCCTGGTACTAATGTCAGGACTGAGACAACCTGTTCTTCCAAAAGGAAGGACGGACAGGAGTCTCCCCCAGGCCTTAATACAAATGACAGAAAAATACAACACACAAAATAACCCAAACAAAATACAAAAGGAAAAGGAAAGACTTAACTTCAAAGGAGCAATGGAAGCACCAGGAACTCAGCCGAGATCCAACCACAATCTATCCAAAGGTCCAAACAGAAGCTGTAAACCGCACAGCATTGTGGGAGAAGCAACTATAAGTAGAGAAGGTTGAATGACCCTAATAGCCACATCTGGGGAAAGAAGGCGAGCACCAGAAACAACTCAGACGTCATTTGATCCAAACAGAAAAACATGTCAGATGAAATCACGTGTTGCCAGTTTCACCGATCTCCTGACAGGATTGCATTTTGGAGCGCTCCGTTCTGTTCAGTTACGTTTTGTCCCCATTGACATTGAATTGGGACAAAACGGAAGCGTTATTTTCCAGAATTGAGACCCTATGGCAGATCTCAATACCGGAAAATATTAATGCCAGTGTGAAAGTAGCCCTAGATGTTTGGCCGGTCCCACCCAATTCTTTAGGTTCCTCAGACATTCATCTAATGCTTTAGGGGTCATGCACACGATGGTCCGCAAAACACGGATCCGCAAAAAAATGGATGACGTCCGTGTGACATCCGTGTTGCATCTGTTTTTTTTGCGATTCCATTGTAACAATGCTTGTCCTTGTCTGCAAAACGGACATGTTCAGGACATGTTTTTTTTTTTTTCAGAACGGCCATGCGGACATACAGAAATGGCATGCACACGTCATTTCCGCTTTTTTGCAGACCCATTGAAGTGACTGGTTCCGCATACGGACCTGTAAAAAAAACGGAACAGAAACGGAAAAAAATACGTTCCTGTGCATGAGCCCTTAACTGTATAAAACTTTGGATTAGGGCAACCGTATGTATTTTGTGGTCTGCAAAAAACAGATTCGTAAAAATATACGCATGATGTCCTTGTGCATTCCGTATTTTGCGGAACAGAACAGCTGGCCCCTAATAGAACTGTACTTTCCTTGTCCGTAATGCGTACAATGATAGGACGTGTTCTATTTATTTTTTTGCGGAACGGACATACGGAAACAGAATGCACATTGAGTAACTTTCTTTTGGAACAGACACAGAAAGAAAATACGTTCGTGTACATGAGCCCTTGCTGTATCCTTTTTTTCGCCAGGTCCCTTGAAATATAGGCCACTCATTTTTGCACATAAGGATTAGTGTAGTTCCTGTGTAGGAAGACGATCCCGCAGGCTGCGCGGTAAATGGACTTCTCTTCGGATCCTCCGCCACTGGTGTGAAGACCTGGAGGAATATAGCGGACAGATATGAAGTTTTAAGTGCAATTGATGTGAATCTTGTAAACAGACGAGAATGTCCCCGGGCATCTATCACACGGAGGTGTCATAAATCCCGGCTGCGAAAATGCGTCTCCCGTGCAGATCTTGCCTTTTCGCAGTTCGCTGTTTTGACATTTCCTCAGATCGAAGGGGGGAGAGAGAACTTTTTTCAACCTCAGTTGAGTCCACCTTAAAAAAAACATCGTAAAACCAGTGACTGGTTCCACCGCGGCATCGGGTGAGCTTGAATCCCTGCTGATTCATAATTGAAGGGGCGTTGGCGCCGTGTGCATCATCCAGAGTTCTTCGGTAGTAGTCAGACATTTCTGTCACTAAGTCATGTGAGAAAACGTTTTTTCAGGTGGATTTCCCGTGTAAAAAGCAATGTCATTCCAGCTGATATAAACTGCAATGGAGCAAGATACATTCCCGAGCGAAATGGTAAGGGTGCGGTCACGCGGTCAGGTTTCTGCATGCAGTTTTGGAAGCCAAAACCAGTAGTTAATTCAGAAAAGAGTGCACTATGAAGCACGCTCATGGGATTTTGGTCTATGCTGCCGTACTGCAAAAAAAAATAAAAAATTGAACATGTCCTGTTTTTTTTTTTGCAGTGCGGAACATCTCTTGCGGATCGGAGACTCATTCAAGTCAATGGGTCCGCATCCGCAAATGGTGTGCACATGGACGGTTCCCATGCATTGCGAACCACTTTTTGCAGTTCGTAGCACGGGGCACACACGCTCGTGTGCATGAGCCCTAACAGTGCCTATTCTTGTCCGCAAACTGGACAAAAATAGGACATGTTGAAACTTTCTTGTGGGACTGCGGAACGCACTTGCGGATGCGGACAGCACACAGTGTGCTGTCCGCATTTTTTGTGAGCACATTAAAATGAATGGGTCCGCATCTGACCCGCAAAAAATGGAGATCGGATGAGGACAAAAAATGCGGTCGTATAAATGGGGGCTTAAATGGGTTTTTCAGGAGTACAATGTTGATGAACGGTCCTCGGGATAGACATCACTATCTGATCGGTGTGGGTCCAACCCCCGGCACCGTCACCAGTCATCTGTTTGAAGAGCCTGCGGTGCTCCAGTGACGGCTGCGGCCTCCTCATGGAATACCAAGCACAGTGCTGAACACTATATAGCCCAGGCCCATTCACTTCAATGGGACTGAGCAGCATATAGGCTATGTAACCTGATGCACGTGATGTCACTGGCCTAGGAAGAGACAGCTGATTGGCAGGGGTGTCGGAAATCGCTCCACCACCAATCGGATATTGATGGCCTATCCGGAGGAGCATGTGACCTCAGCAATGTCACTCAGCATGTGCGACCACCTCAGCAATGTCACTCAGCATGTGCGACCACCTCAGCAATGTCACTCAGCATGTGCGACCACCTCAGCAATGTCACTCAGCATGTGCGACCACCTCAGCAATGTCACTCAGCATGTGCGACCACCTCAGCAATGTCACTCAGCATGTGCGACCACCTCAGCAATGTCACTCAGCATGTGCGACCACCTCAGCACTGTCACTCAGCATGTGCGACCACCTCAGCACTGTCATTCAGCATGTGCGACCACCTCAGCACTGTCACTCAGCATGTGCGATCACTTCAGCAATGTCACTCATCATGTGCGACCACCTCAGCAATGTCACTCAGCATGTGCGACCACCTCAGCAATGTCACTCAGCATGTGCGACCACCTCAGCAATGTCACTCAGCATGTGCGACCACCTCAGCACTGTCACTCAGCATGTGCGACCACCTCAGCAATGTCACTCAGCATGTGCGACCACCTCAGCAATGTCACTCAGCATGTGCGACCACCTCAGCAATGTCACTCAGCATGTGCGACCACCTCAGCAATGTCACTCAGCATGTGCGACCACCTCAGCACTGTCACTCAGCATGTGCGACCACCTCAGCACTGTCATTCAGCATGTGCGACCACCTCAGCACTGTCACTCAGCATGTGCGATCACTTCAGCAATGTCACTCAGCATGTGCGACCACCTCAGCAATGTCACTCAGCATGTGCGACCACCTCAGCAATGTCACTCAGCATGTGCGACCACCTCAGCAATGTCACTCAGCATGTGCGACCACCTCAGCACTGTCACTCAGCATGTGCGATCACTTCAGCAATGTCACTCAGCATGTGCGACCACCTCAGCAATGTCACTCAGCATGTGCGACCACCTCAGCAATGTCACTCAGCATGTGCGACCACCTCAGCAATGTCACTCAGCATGTGCGACCACCTCAGCAATGTCACTCAGCATGTGCGACCACCTCAGCAATGTCACTCAGCATGTGCGACCACCTCAGCACTGTCACTCAGCATGTGCGACCACCTCAGCACTGTCATTCAGCATGTGCGACCACCTCAGCACTGTCACTCAGCATGTGCGATCACTTCAGCAATGTCACTCAGCATGTGCGACCATCTCAGCAATGTCACTCAGCATGTACGACCACCTCAGCAATGTCACTCAGCATGTGCGACCACCTCAGCAATGTCACTCAGCATGTGCGACCACCTCAGCAATGTCACTCAGCATGTGCGACCACCTCAGCACTGTCACTCAGCATGTGCGACCACCTCAGCACTGTCACTCAGCATGTGCGACCACCTCAGCACTGTCACTCAGCATGTGCGACCACCTCAGCACTGTCACTCAGCATGTGCGACCACCTCAGCACTGTCACTCAGCATGTGCGACCACCTCAGCAATGTCACTCAGCATGTGCGACCACCTCAGCAATGTCACTCAGCATGTGCGACCACCTCAGCAATGTCACTCAGCATGTGCGACCACCTCAGCACTGTCACTGAGGTGGACAGAGAAATCAGGAAAAGAACAAACAGCAGGTGGCGCTATATAGACAGTGGTTCTACAAAAATTTTAATTATATGGAGAATTATTTTTTCTTGAGACAATGACCTGAACGAATGTCCCTTTCATTGGGAAGCGGTGAGTTGTACATGACAACTATTCCTGGGACGCGCTCGTTCTCCATCATTCGGGGTCCCGGCTTCCAGACCCCCCCGCTGACATAAGCTTTGGTCATTGTCAGGACCCCTTTATTGTCAGGTTTTCAGAACTCGTAAACCTTCCTTTCTCTATGTGAGAACCATTGCTAGGACCCGTCCCTGTGATAATATATATTTTCTATAGCCCACATCTGTGTATTACGTCTGTGCTGTGTATCTGAGTGCAGGCGGCAGTCTTATGGTGAGCGGCTGAACTTCTGTGAACCCATAAAGAGAACAATTTCAGCAAAGTAAAGCATTTCAGGCGCGGGTTTCATTAGGATTTACCTGTCGCTGGGGGATATATTATCAACACTGCAGGGTAAGATGAAGGTACGGAAAACCTTTTTCTACAGGCAGCAGATGATGTGTCTGTTCAGCAGTACTGAAGCCATTTTGGCCTAGTTAAAGGGGTTTCTTAGTCTGTTTTGGGTTCACTATCTAGATCTTTGGTAAAAAAAAAAAATGAAAATTCTATGCATTTTATGTACTAATTATTGCCCTAGAGCTTTATTTTTTCTGATACGAAGCTGCATAGACAGAGAGTAAAATAACATTCTGGTCCATGCCCACCGCTTTTCCGCTCCTCAGGACGGACACCACGTTACTCACTCCACTGCCGCATCTCTCCTTCCGGCAGCAGCGGGGACGGCCATTGGAGTCCCATGTCTGTTCTTCCACTGCAAGCCGCAGCCTGCGCTTACAGGGCAGGTCTCTCCAGTCTGACCACAGGGCAGGCGCACGTTTCCCGGCCCTTGAAAGGCCATCGCACACACCCTGGCGTACATTAGACACCTTCCCTCATGGCGGGGTGTCTGACCAATAGGTTGTCTAGCTTGCTAATTCTGCGAAGGGCGCTGTATCTATTTGGCTACCTGTGTACTGACTTCTGCCTGATTCTGGAATTCTGACGTTCTGCCACCTGACCTGAGCTCTACCTGTCTTCTGTATTAACCCTTTGCTTCCTGCCCTGACCTTGGACCTATTTAACAGATTCGCACATACTTCAGCAGCCCTGACCTTGGCTTGTTTATGACTATGTTTTCCTGTATGTCAGTGCTCTGCAAAGGTGTCTCTGGCCCCCGTGGGTCAGCTGTCAACAATACCCAGGCTACGCCAAGAGGTGCAGCAAAGTCCAGATCTGTGTATAGGGGCTAAAGAGAGCAAACCAGGCGACTGCCAGGATAACTTCCTTAGGATTATCCCAAAGTCACCTCAGTTTGTTGACGCAGTGGTTCCACACCCACTGCCGTAACACTCTTTGCCTGCAGACACCACTAGGGAGAGCTCGCTGCATACGGTTTTACACAGCTCTCATAGATGGAAATAATATTACTACTATAAACTCTTCAGCTCCCTCTAGTGGTGGGAATTTAGAGCTTTGTTTTGCAAAAATCAGAAGAAACTCTGTAATAATACCCATAAAAACAAATATTTTTTAAATAACTGCTTTTTAGGATGAGTTACCCTTCTTTCTATACACAGTCTAACATTGTGGAGGCAGGATGGGCCCTTGGTGACGATGCACATTCCGGTTGGGTAGCTGTGCTGGTGTTTATTACACAGAAATATTCAGATATGCAGGCACTCCAATTAAACATAAATGCAGATGGCTGTAATTATTTTGCCCCAGTGCACTTCAGTGGTCACATACCGAACAATGATGTTCCCTCAGTAATGAGTCTTTCATCTGCAAGCGGGGAAAAAAGCACATTAATCTTCACAAAGTGATCGATCGTGTTTGTTTTTCACATTTTTAAAACCTTGATTGGACTCATTTAAGAGATAAACAAGCAAAAGTTAATTTACAATCCACATCTTATACTGCTTCTTAAAGGGGTTGTCCAGGATTTCCACGGTGATGGCTTATTCTCAGGATAGACCATCAATATCAGATCCGCAGGGTCTGACATCCCTCTCCTCCATGGATCAACAGTGACTCCACCAGCAGAATAGTGAGTGCAGCTCTGGAGTACAATACAGGATGTAACTCAGGATCAGTACAGGATAAGTAATGTAATGTATGTACACAGTGACTCCACCAGCAGAATAGTGAGTGTAGCTCTGGAGTATAATGCAGGAGTTAACTCAGGATCAGTACAGGATAAGTAATGTAACGTATGTGCACAGTGACTCCACCAGCAGAATAGTGAGTGCAGCTCTGGAGTATAATACAGGATGTAACATCAGGATCAGTACAGGATAAGTAATATAATGTATGTACACAGTGACTCCACCAGCAGAATAGTGAGTGCAGCTCTGGGGTATAATACAGGATGTAACTCAGGATCAGTACAGGATAAGTAATATGATGTATGTACACAGTGACTCCACCAGCAGAATAGTGAGTGCAGCTCTGGAGTATAATGCAGGATGTAACTCAGGAACAGTGCAGGATAAGTAATGTATGTACACTGTGACTGCACCAGCAGAATAGTGAGTGCAGCTCTGGAGTATAATACAGGATGTAAGTCAGGATCAGTACAGGATAAGTAATGTAATGTATGTACACAGTGACTGCACCAGCAGAATAGTGAGTGCAGCTCTGGAGTATAATACAGGATGTAACTCAGGATCAGTACAAGGTACTGGACAGGATTACTAGGCAAACAACAATGGCGGAGCATCTTTTGTGGACTCTGCATTTTTCTCTTCCTTTTTTATTCCTCCTGGACATGTATGAATAAATTAACAACTGGGTGTTACCAGTCCCATATTTAAAAGAACATGTCCCTACACTCTTTGACATTTGTTTGATTAGTGCTGCGGAATGGTAACCCCCAATTGTCAATTTATTTATACATTTCCAGGAGGAGTAACAGAGGTGATGCACAACTCAGAGTTCTAAGAAAAGATGCCCCAGAAATATTGGAAATGCAAGTAATTACTAAAGCCGACATGTCAGGCAAGATTAAATCAAGGCATTTTCAATTAGCCAAATGAAACTTACTACAAGGCTGCCGCTAAAAATTCCAGACCCCGGCGGCTCAGATCTGTGAAGCATATGAGGAACTTCTGCCCAAACAGGTCTGAATCAGTGTCCTTTGTCTTTGAAGTAACTGGAGGCTGCACAGGTATGCGCTCATATTGCTGTGATTGACAGCTCTGCCTCCCTGGAGGTTCTGCAGCAGCTTCACTTGCCAGATAGCCTGATAATTACCGAGAAGCAAAGTGTAAATGTAAATTAACAGCCGATTCCTCTGAGACAGCGGCTAAAAATGCATTTCTGATGACTCAAGGTATTTCTCTATTTATGGGATAATGGCGTATGACCTACAAGATACAGGGAGGGACAGCGAATATTCGGCAGGATTTCATGGTACATGGCTGAGCCAATGTGTAATACATTTATATGGAAATTAGTTGTAAGTTGTGACCCATCTATAGAAGTGTCTTGCACTCTAGTCACACCCAGAGCTGCGTAGGAATCTGTTCAGACATTCCCAGCATAGTTTAATGTATTACGCTGCATTGCGTTGTTGTAATTCTTACTAGTTCGGTGTTAACGTAAATATAATACACCCCCCACAATCCATTACAGCCAAAGCCGCGCTCCTCCAAAACACTTAAAGGGGTTATCCCATGACTAATGTAAAGGATAAAAATCCATCATGTAGGACATGACAATCTCTTTCTAACAAAGCTAGAACCAGCCCTGTACCTCACATGGATCCAGAGATCTCCCCATTCATTGCTCTACCAGATTTATATCAAGCTGGTAGCTCAAGGGGAGTGTCCTTTCTGCTGCAGCTCAGGGGGCGTGTCTCAGCTCTCCCCATCACAGCTCAGGAGGCAGTTGAAGGATGAAACTGAGCATGTGCGGCCGACTCAGTGAGCAGGTGAAAGAAATGAGAAAAAACAAACAGAAGGTGGCGCTGTACAGATACATTTTATTGGGTAGCTCAGTGGCTGTACAACATTTTTAATTACATGCAATTACAAAAGTATTCAGATCCAGGTGCTGGTTTGAAAACTGTAGAATATTTTTCATGGGACAACCCCTTTAAGGTGCATTCACACAACCGTATTTTTGGTTCACATCCGATCCGCATTCATTTCAATGGGTCTGCAAAAAATGCAAACAGCATTCCTTGTGCCGCCCGCATCCGTATGTCCGTTCCGTAGCCCCGCAAAACAGATAGAGCATATCCTATTCTTGTCCTTTTTGCGGACAAAGATAGGCATTGTTATAGTAGATCCGCAAAAAAACGGATGCATCACAGATGTCACACAGACGTCATCCATATTTTTTGCAGATCCACACTTTGCAGGCCGCAAAATACATACTGTCATGTGAATGCACCCTTAACCAGCAGGGCCGGTCTGCGCATTACCCCAGAATAGGGTACTTACAAATTATTTCTGGTTATTTAAATGTTATGTAATGTCATTTAATGCATTGTACTACTCAGTATAGTTTTGTATGGGAATGTTAGAGTTAACAATCCTGACTCTGCCCCTGTAGGAAGATGGCACATGGACTTAGGTCTGTCCCTAGTTCACTCTAGAGTTAGCGGACAGCACATGTGCTCAGTCCTCAGAGTACTAGGCCTACAACCCAGAGAATCACCATCTCTGAGATATCCAAAGAGAGAAAACCTTCTCTACTTCACAGTACTCCAGAGAGAAAAGGAAGAATTAGAAGGTCCAGAATCTGAATGGCTCAGCAGTTAGTAAGGTATTTGCTGGTTAAGGGCAATAGAGACTTTACTGCAGAGAGAGGGACACTTGGAGTAATCCTGTACCCCTCAGCTGGGAATTACAGACCAGTTTGCAAGAACCTTTTGCCAGCCTTGGATTCTGCAGAAAGAAAAACTTAAAGGTTGATGAAAGGAGTACTACACCCCCCATCCTTATTTATATCCATATGTCACTATTTGTGAAGATTTGCTCTGTGAATTGTTTGGAACTGTGTTTTGATGCCATTGGATGTACTATAGCTCCCATTCTGCACTTTAGAAAATAAATACTTCTTTATTGTCTACATCTGGCCTGGTTACTGACTCCAGCCCCATTTGCCGGCCACTGCACCCTACATCTACTTTGTTGCAAATGCACCAAATCTACAACATGAAGAGCACCCCAACAACCATCAGACAGGAGCCCCAAACTCAAGGGAAGAAAGGGTGTGCCCCCTGTCACTGCCCAGCCCTAGGGAGAATCGGTTTTTGGATTGCCACAGTGAATAACTGTTGCAGCCAGAGCCACCACTCCCATCCTCTGCTCCTCCGTGGCTCGCCGCACCTGGATATTGACCTGACGTCATGAGAAATAGCTAAAAGCAGCCCCGACGTATCATAAACCGCCAACTAAGTAGGCAAGTAAGACATAGGTGTAACATACACAAGACTGGTCTGCATGAGGACAGGAGGGAATTGTCTGTGAATACTTCACTTGAATGCAGACGGGTGACCAGGTGACCAAAAGAGTTTGCTCCATTAATTAAAAAATGGCTGACCATATTTAGTTGCATCTTCCTGCCTCCGTGTATAGAAGGAACATGTAACTAGTTTATCAATCATAAGATTCGTGCCCACGTGTACAGCGCAGTCTCGCAGAGACCTGTTCATTTTAATTGGATGTAGTTAATGTTTTCTCCACACTTTGTGCTGACACGTCAGTTCCAGTTATTCAGTAGAAGAGTTGATTGACTGTTCAGGGATCATTAACCCGTTACTGTGTCGAGGCATCAGTGTAACTGATTACTGGTGTTTACCTGACCGTGCAGATATAGCAGAGCTGTGTTCATAGGGGTCCCTTCAGACATCCGTAACTGTTTTGCAGTCCACAAAACACGGTCCTCGATTGCGGGCAAGAATAAGACATGCTCTATCTTTTTTTTGTGCCGTCTGCATCTTTTGCGGCCCCCATTGAAATTAATAGGTCCACAAAATTGCAAATCTGAGAGATAATAAACACAGTGATGTCACAGTACAGGGATAATAAACACAGTGATGTCACAGTACAGGGATAATAAACACAGTGATGTCACAGTACAGGGATAATAAACACAGTGATGTCACAGTACAGAGATAATAAACACATTGATGTCACAGTACCGGGATAATAAACACAGTGATGTCACAGTACAGAGATAATAAACACAGTGATGTCACAGTGCAGGGATAATAAACACAGTGATGTCACAGTACAGGGATAATAAACACAGTGATGTCACAGTACAGAGATAATAAACACAGTGATGTCACAGTGCAGAGATAAACACAGTAATGTCACAGTACAGAGATAATAAACACAGTGATGTCACAGTACAGGGATAATAAACACAGTGATGTCACAGTACAGGAATAATAAACACAGTGATGTCACAGTACAGTTATAATAAACACAGTACAGTTATAATAAACACAGTGATGTCACAGTACAGGGATAATAAACACAGTGATGTCACAGTACAGGGATAATAAACACAGTGATGTCACAGTACAGAGATAATACACACAGTGATGTCACAGTACAGGGATAATAAACTCAGTGATGTCACAGTACAGGGATAATAAACACAGTGATGTCACAGTACAGAGATAATAAACACAGTGATGTCACAGTACAGAGATGATAAACACAGTGATGTCACAGTACAGAGATAATAAACACAGTGATGTCACAGTACAGGGATAATACACACAGTGATGTCACAGTACAGAGATAATAAACACAGTGATGTCACAGTGCAGGGATAATAAACACAGTGATGTCACAGTACAGAGATAATAAACACAGTGATGTCACAGTACAGAGACAATAAACACAGTGATGTCACAGTACAGGGATAATAAACACAATGATGTCACAGTACAGTTATAATAAACACAGTGATGTCACAGTACAGAGATAATAAACACAGTGATGTCACAGTACAGTTATAATAAACACAGTGATGTCACAGTACAGGGATAATAAACACAGTGATGTCACAGTACAGGGATAATAAACACAGTGATGTCACAGTACAGGGATAATAAACACAGTGATGTCACAGTGCAGGGATAATAAACACAGTGATGTCACAGTGCAGGGATAATAAACACAGTGATGTCACAGTACAGAGATAATAATCACAGTGATATCACAGTACAGAGATAATAAACAGTGATGTCACAGTACAGAGATAATAAACACAGTGATGTCACAGTACAGGGATAATAAACACAGTGATGTCACAGTGCAGAGATAATAAACACAGTGATGTCACAGTACAGGGATAATAAACAGAGTGATGTCTCAGTACAGAGATAATAATCACAGTGATGTCACAGTACAGAGATAATACACACAGTGATGTCACAGTACAGAGATAATAAACACAGTGATGTCACAGTACAGGGATAATAAACACAGTGATGTCACAGTACAGAGATAATAAACACAGTGATGTCACAGTACAGGGATAATAAACACAGTGATGTCACAGTACAGAGATAATAAACACAGTGATGTCACAGTACAGGGATAATAAACACAGTGATGTCACAGTACAGGGATAATAAACACAGTGATGTCACAGTACAGAGATAATAAACACAGTGATGTCACAGTACAGGGATAATAAACACAGTGATGTCACAGTACAGAGATAATAAACACAGTGATGTCACAGTAAAGGGGTAATAACCACAGTGATGTCACAGTACAGGGGTAATAACCACAGTGATGTCACAGTACAGGGGTAATAACCACAGTGATGTCACAGTACAGGGACAATAAACACAGTGATGTCACAGTACAGAGATAATAAACACAGTGATGTCACAGTACAGGGGTAATAACCACAGTGATGTCACAGTGCTGCAGGTCGATTTGATTATGATGATACCAAATTTACATAGTTTTGTTTTATTTCACTATTTTTGTAGCTAAAATCACATTTTTATTTTGTCTCCATTTTCTAAAAGCCATATTTTTTCGGTTTTTCAACTGATGGAGCTGTGTGAGGATTCTTGTGAGGCAGGATGAACAAAGTGTGAGGCGGTTTTTTATTTTATTTTATTAGTCTCACAAGAGATGAACCAGCTATCCTTTGGTTGCTTGCACAATACACTACACTACTTATATAGTGCAGTGTATTATGTCTGCTAGTCTGTATACTACTGATACTGTAGGTGGCTTATTAGACCCTGCTGGAGCCCCCTCACTCTAGTTAAGCCGCCAGGATTGGATCTAGCGCTAATCTCAACTGTTGCAGTCGATTTGCAGCTATGTATTACAGCAGGCTGCCACTGGTGAAGGCGCAACTCCTGTGCTGTCGCCATCGTCATGATATAGCTGCATATTGAGGTGCACAAAGTAAGGCTTCACATTGACTTGACTGAGATTCCTAAACACAGTGATGTCGGAGTACCGCGATCTTAAACAGTTATTAAAATACAGAGAGACAGTGCCTTCAGAAAGTCTTCAGACCCTTTCACTCTTCACATTTTGTTAGGTTGTGGCCTTGTGCTAAAATCAATAAAATTCTGGTTTTTCCCTTCATTCCCAGAATTATGGGGGAAATGATGATTTACAGTTGTGTTCAAAATTATTCAACCCCCAATGCTGTAAAGGGTTTTAGGGAATTTAGTGTACATTTGTAATTGTGTTCAGAATTAAATCTTACAAGGACTTTTTAAAGAACCAAATGCAACTAAAATGACATCAATTGTTTTTGTAATACAGTATTAAATGTTTTTTTGTGATTTCTTCATTGACACAATTATTCAACCCCTTAAAGACGACCACTCTTTAAGAACAGAGGTTCATTCAAGTGTTTTCGATCAGGTATTGAAAACCCCTGTGGATGTCAAGGAGCAGCAATCAAGCAGAATAAGCACCAATTAGGCAGATGTAAAATGACTGTGATACTCAGCTCCTTCTAGACATTTACTGGTGTGTTTACAGACATGGTGAAGTCAAGAGAATGGTCCAGGAAGACAAGAGAAGAGGTGATTTCTCTTCACAGGAAGGGCAATGGCTATAAGAAGATTGCAAAGATGTTAAACATACCAAGAGACACCATAGGAAGCATCATTCGCAAATTCAAGGCAAAGGGCACTGTTGAAACGCTACCTGGTCGTGGCAGAAAGAAGATGCTGACTTCGACTGCTGTGCGCTACCTGAAGCGCAAAGTGGAGAAAAGTCCCGATGTGACTGCTGAGGAACTGAAAAAGATTTGTCAGATGCGGGTACTGAAGTTTCAGCTCAGACAATAAGGCGCACACTGCGTAATGAAGGCCTCCATGCCAGAACTCCCAGGCGCACCCTCTTGCTGTCTCCAAAGAATAAGAAGAGTCGACTGCAGTATGCCAAAAGTCATGTGGACAAACCACAAAAGTTTTGGGATAGTGTTCTGTGGACTGATGAAACAAAATTAGAACTGTTTGGGCCCATGGATCAACGCTATGTTTGGAGGAGGAAGAACAAGGCCTATGAAGAAAAGAACACCTTGCCTACTGTGAAGCATGGCGGGGGTCAATCATGCTTTGGGGCTGTTTTGCTTCTACAGGTACAGGGAAGCTTCAGCGTGTGCAAGGTACCATGAATTCTCTTCAGTACCAGGAGATATTGGATGAAAATGTGATGCAGTCCGTCACAAACCTGAGGCTTGGGAGACGTTGGACCTTTCAACAGGACAATGATCCCAAGCATACCTCCAAGTCCACTAGAGCATGGTTGCAGATTAAAGGCTGGAACATTTTGAAGTGGCCATCGCAGTCACCAGACTTAAATCCGATTGAGAACCTCTGGTGGGACTTAAAGAAAGCAGTTGCAGCGCGCAAGCCTAAGAATGTGACTGAACTGGAGGCTTTTGCCCATGAAGAATGAGCGAAGATACCCGTAGATCGCTGCGAGACACTTGTGTCAAGCTATGCTTCACGTTTAAAAGCCGTTATAACTGGAAAAGGATGTTGTACTAAGTACTAAGATTGAATGTCACTTGGGGGTTGAATAAAACTGATAATGATGTGAGCACAGAAAAGACATTTGTGGTTATTTCACTATAAATGTTATGTTATATTTGTCTGACTTACAAGTGCCTCTTTGATTTAATTGTAAACAAGATGACTGAAATGATCAAAATCAATGTCGAACTGGCCAAAACACTCAATTTCAGTGGGGGTTGAATAATTTTAAACACAACTGTATTTTTTTTTTTTATATTTTAGCACAAAGCCGCAGCAAGGCCATAACAAAATGTGAAAAAACCAAAAGGGTCTGAAGACTTTCTGAATGCACTGTAATACACAAGGTTTTGTTTGTAGTCCGCATAGGGGCTGCGTACACAAGACGGTAGGATATATTTAATCAAGACTATTTGCAAAATGGTTCATTTTTTTATTTTTATTTTAGTCACATTTTACCACTGAAAAGAATAGATGTAAAGGTGGACATGGCCTCGAAGATTGGACTTGGGGTTTTGTCGAGGACAAAATGATTGGTCTATTTTCGGTGTCGCCATCAATTGTAATATCGTCTTGTGTGCACTCAGCTAAATCCCACAGCGCTGATACTGTTCCTCTTATCTGCCAGGGATGAGAAGAACCAGTCCATCATTGTAAGTGGAGAGTCTGGAGCTGGGAAAACCGTGTCCGCCAAGTACGCCATGAGGTACTTCGCCACTGTTGGGGGCTCTGCCAGCGAAACTAACGTGGAGGAAAAGGTCCTGGCGTCCAGTCCGATAATGGAGGTGAGACGTCAAATGCGTGGTTGCTTGGAGCGTGCCTGATCTGCTAACCTCGTAGAGCATGTTCACACTTCTTGGTGGTGATCTCGCCTATGGGGCACCTCTTGTAAACAGTACGTAAATTTTGGCAAATGAATCACTCAGATTACCCAAAATACTGTTTTCCGTCACAGAATGACATTTGGGACACAATATCATTTTGTAAAGATACATTTTTGTGATCTACGTCACCATTTTGTGGCACAGATTGATACTTTGTGTCAGATATTGTCATTTGGTGATACAGAATATGTTTTTTGTTTCATTCAAGTAGCACATGTGAATGGCTGGCCCTATACTGTATGCCTACAGTATAAACAGCAGATCGCCAGGGGTAAGAGACGCATTGCATTCTTTTTTCCAGACGGTAAAGGTATATTCACATGTAGCAGTTGAGGTGCACCAAAACCGCAACCACAAATAGTGCATGCATTTTCCTTGCCATTTTCCATGCGCGTGCTGTTTTTAAGAGCGAAACATATTTATTTGAGCTTTCACCTGTAAAAAATGCAATGCCGTATCAAAAACAGCGTAGAGTTTTTTATACTGTTTTTATTATTGAAGTTTTCATGTGACCTGATATCTCCCTGCTTCAGGTAACATGCTAGATAATGGGTCCTACATCCAATATGTGATCTAGGCCTGATGGTTTCCGCCCCCAATGCAAAAAGAAAAAAAGACAATGCAGCAGCACTCTGCAAACACAAATAAAGTAGAATAATGCCATAATTATAGAAAACATTCCGGTGCTAATACTATGCTTATTTTGTAAATTTGAGATTCTTGGCAAATACATTTGGTACAAAACTATTTGGGCCCATCTGCCACACGTCAAGGCGATCTCTGTAAGGCGGGAATCTACACGAAGTACTACCTGTTATGTGCCATAATGGCCACCATAAAATTCAGGGATTCCACATGCATGCTGGGTCCACTCTATAGAGGATCTACAGAGGATCTCAATACTGGAATTAAACGGATCCGTTTTGATTTTACACATCGGGTTGCATCCGTTCTGTTAGGATGCGGTTGCGTGCAATCAAAACGGAAAAAAACAGATCCTTCAATAAACACATTGAAAGTCAATGGGTGACGGATATGGTTTTTATAGGTGATGGATTGTTTTCAGTGACGGATCCGTTTTTTTCCCGTTTTTATGACCTGACACAAAACCGCAGCTTGCAGCGGTTTTGTGTCCGGTCACAAAACAGAATGCTGCCGGAACGGAAGACGTCCTGATGCATCCAGAACGGATCTCTTTCTATTCAGAATGCATGAGGACTAGAGTTGAGCAAACTTCTGTTTTAAGTTCGGCGTCCAAAGTTCGGGTTCAGGTTATCCAAGCATCCCGTTATGGATTCCGCTACCACGGACCATAACGGCATTTGGAATCCATAAGGGGATTCTTCAATGAACCCGAACCTTGGACAACACGAAGGACCTGGGGTGACGTCACCGTCATGTGATCAGTGCAGGGGGCGTGGCTCAGTACTGGATTAGATAAGAGGTGATAGCCTACGACCTCTTATCCAATCCAGTACTGAGCCACGCCCCCTGCACTGATCACATGACGGTGACGTCACCCCAGGTCCTTCACCCCGTGTTCCAAATGCAGTTATGGTCCGTGGTAGTGGATCCATAACGGGATGCTTCGATAACCCGAACCCGAACTTTGGATGCCAAACTTAAAACACAAGTTCGCTCAACTCTAATGGGGACTAAACGGAAATCTTATTTTCCGGATCTGCGGGATCTCAATACCAGAAAACGCAAGTGTGAAGGTGGCCTTACAATTACCAGCAGATCAGCTGGTCATGTGTGCATTAACATCACTTCACCTCTGAGTCATGGGCGTTTTTAATTAGGCCTCATGCACACGACCGTTGTTTGATTCCGTGTCCGTTGAAAACCAATGGGTCCGTGGAAAACTCGGCAAATGCACCGTTTGTCTTCCGCGTCAGTGGTCCGTGACTCCAGTCCGTCAAATAAATATAACCTGTCCTATTCTTGTCCATGAAAAACGGTTCACGGACCCATTCAAGTCAATGGGACCGTGAAAAAATGCGGATGGCCATCTGTGTGTCATCCGCGTTCCGCGTCCGTTTTTTTTGCGAATCCCTTGGCAGGCACTTGGCAAAAATTGTCAGCCTGTCTTTTGGTAAAATCTTTTGGGTCATGCCCGCTAAAAAAAACGGATGACACACGGAAACACAACGGAAGGCAAAAATGGACACGGATCACTGAACAACGGAACCCCTTTTTGCGGACAGCATAAAAAAACGTTCGTGTGCATGAGGCCTTAAGCAGGACAACCCTCTTTTACAATAGGTACCTGAACATGAAGAACATGAGCAATTGACTTCTGTGGGAGAGTGTTGTGGGCATGCTCCGTGACTTGTGCTGTAAAATCTCATTCATTATTTTCTGCAAAATTGCGGCAAACACTGCTGCGGCTTCCCATGTGGTTTAACCCTAAGACCAGATTGTTCGCGCAGTGGCCATAGGGTAGTCCTTTGCTCACAGCCATTTTCTCCACAAGTGCAGATGAAGCACCTACAAATCATGTGCCTCACCTGTATTTGTCAGGAACTTTGCCACTTTGCAAACTAAAGTCCCTTGACCGCTGTGCGAAAACCCTAAGAGGACCCCTCAATAGATAATGGGACACATTTTTAAGCCCCACGCTCACGACCGTATCCGGTTTGCAGTCTGCAAATTGCGGGTCTGCAGAATACGGATGCAGTCCATGTGCTGTTCGCATTTTGTGCCGTTCACTTTGACTTCAGTGGGTCCGTGGTCCGCATTTTGCGGCCCTATACTTTTTGCGGAACGGACATACTTATGTGGAACGCACACGGACAAGGCCTCATGCACATGATTGTATTTTAATAAAAAAAATTGCCGATCAGATACGGACACGTTCATTTCAATGGAGCTGCAAAAGGTGCGGACAGCAGACCGTATGTCCGTTCTGTGGGCGTGCAAAAACATTGAACATGTCCTATTCTTCCCCATTTTGCGGACAAGAATAGGCATCTGTAACATAGCGCGGGACCTGCGGAAGGGGAATATGCAGGATTTGCGGACTACAAAAATGGATATGATTTTGTGCATGAGGCCTAATCCATGTGTTTTCACATCCGTATGTCCGTTCCACAAAGGGATGGAACATGTCCTATGCTTGGCCACAAAATGTGAACCGCAGAACCATTTAAGTCAATAGGTCTGCAAAAAAAAAAAGAAAAAGGATGAAACACGGACGCCATCCATATTTTATAGAACCACGTTTTGCGTGAGTGTGCATAAGGCCTTAAACTGCAGATTTCATTACGTAGTAATCTGTTTCTGAATGTAACATCTCTAATATAAAGCTGGAGGGAGATAACACAAGATCCGCCATGGACGGTAGATGATTGGGGCGGCACAGCTGCTTCCTTCCCCGCACAAGTCACAGAGCATGCCCACAGCACTCTCCCATAGAATTCAATTGGTCATGTGGCTATTTCTTCAGTTTCTTGTCCATGTACCTGCTGTGAGGCCTCATGCACATGGCCATTGCCCGGCTTTGCCTGTATTGCGGCCCGCAAACAGCGGGTCCGCAATATACGGGTACCGGCCATGTGCACACTGTATCACTGATGCGGACCGAATTCGGAAGATTCGTTGCGGTGCGGAATGGAGGCACGGATCAGAAGTACTACGGAGTGCTTCTGTGTTTTTTCTGTCCTTGACTCCGTACTGCAAAAAAGTAGTGCACGCACGTGTGGACCGTCAGATGCATATCGCGGACCTCATTCAAGTGAAAGGGTCCACGTCTGCAGACGGCAGTCACACTGTCGGTGCCCATGCTGCGGACCGCAAATTGCATGAGGAGGTTGCCCGGCATCATTAAAAATGCCGGTGACTCAGCAGCCATTCTTGCACACATGATCGCTGAGGCCGTGTGTTGGCTGCAGCAGTCTTGTGACCAGGATCAGGTCCTTGTCCGCTGGGAGCTGCAGAGCTGGAACGGAATGTGTTGTGAGGCAAGTTTTTCCTTTTTTTTAACACACTGCTGCCTGCCATTATTTTTTATTTATTTTTTTATGCCAGACAACCTTTTTAAATGGATATTCCAAGCACAAGTCACAGAGCATGCCCACAATTCTCATTTGGTCATGTTCTGTTTCTTGTCCAGGTACCTGCTGTTAAAGGGGGTTGTCCGACATAATTAAAAATGCCGGAGACTCAGCAGCCATTCTTGCACGCTTGACCACTAAGGCCATTTATTGGCTGCAGTGGTCTTATGACCAAGAACGGATCTTTGTCAACCTCTGTTTGGGCGGGGATTGCAAGGAGCTATAGCCCTGGAACATTTATTCCAGACCACCCCTTTAAAGGGATATTCCAAGATTTTAATGTTGATGGCCTGTCCTCGACAGCGTTCACTGATCATAGTAAAAAACCAAGACGTGTCAGGGTTCCTCGAGAACAGAGAAGGTCTTCATAAGCAGTTCCCGTCGCATCAGTTTTATGGTCCAGATAAATTCTGGTTTCGCTGGTGGCAGAAACATTTCCATAAAGTGAGCGCCACTTGTAATAGGAATTTATTAGGCAGTATTGTGATGCGGCCTAGCTGACTCAGCAAGAAACCATCTTCTATAAAATGTGCAACTACAGAATCATAAAACGTCCGAGCTCTCAGGAACCACGGGCCGGGAATTTTTGGAAATGTTTTGTTCTGATTAATTTACAAACAGCTGCCTATTCTACAGTACAAATGTTTTCCTTTGTTTTCATTTTTATAGTTTGTTTGTGTTTTTTATTTTATTTTTGTTTTGTTTTGTCAACGTCACCTTAAAGGGTTTGTTCAGAATTTTGAATATCAGATCAGCGGTGGTCTGACAACGATCAGCTCCCATGCCAGAAGTCATGAGCAGAACCCCACAGCGCTATCCATTGTTTAGTGGACGGAGCTGGTTACTGCAGCGCTGCTCCCATTGAAGTGAACACTGCACAATGCATGGAGCCGTGTAGTTCTGGTTCTGACTTCCAGCGCGAGAGCTACTCTGAAACAGCTGATCTGATATGGATGTCCTGTACTGAGGCACTCAGTATCAAACTCCTGGAATACCCCTTTAAGAGGTTATTTGCTTTGGACAATCCTTACTTGTTAGAAGGATTCCATGACAGTAAGCTGATCACAAAGCGTCTCCCGGCTGGACCTCCATCGATCAATCGTAATCTGTGGGGAAATCGTCAGTAGGTGTTTTTCTACAGTGCCTCCACAGGTGAAATGAAGCATTACACACTGTCCATTCACATCAATGGGTTATCTGTGCCATGTAGGACAGGTCAGGTCCTCCAGAGCCAGAGATGTTCTTTGCTCAGGAGTTCTTAATAGGGTGTATGAATATGGGTTGTCTGAACTAGTCATGATCTTCCACATAAGCAGGAATTGACCCAGGGTACAACCTAAACTTTAAGCCGTCACAATTCTGCCTCCCAGTGATGGAGCTTTTTGGGAGTCAGTGGTACAGGAGAGGACATCCCTAATGACTCCTACATTGCACATTCCTCATTGAGCATTTTTGCAGAAAAAACTGATCGGACGCCTTCCATGTGCCTATGACAACACTTCCTGCTCTGCGTCTCGGTCTTGTAATAGGGGCATCATGTGGATCCAAACCATCATCTACATTGATATTTCCAATCCAGCGGCCACTATATACCGTAGATTATTTTTCATGTGAACATTAAATGGAGGAGAGGGATTTGGGTCCACACAATGCCCCTTTAACAGGTTGATAAAATACGACAAAAATATTAGGTCACCATGCACTAAAGGGTCTTCTCAACACCACGCATGGGTGCTGGTGGGCCGTATAGCTAAGTATGGATCTCTGCCACGTGCCTGCTGGCATTTTTTTCCATATCAATAGATGCCGAACGGACAAGAATAGGAGACGTTCTATTTTTTGTGATCCTGCAGACAGCGCACTGTCCGCGTTTTTTGCGGCCCCATTGAAATTAATGGGTCTGCATACGATCTGCAAACAACATGGATCAGATGTGGACCAAAATTACGGTCGCGTGCATGAGGATTTATATTGCATGCAGTGTCGGATGTCCTGTGTGCGTCCCGCCTGAGGGATGCGGTGAGAAGGGGCACCTGCAGCATGAATAAGTCTGTCTATGGGTAATTCAGGCCCTAGAATCGTCCGCCAGGTCTCTTAGTAGGTCACACACAGGAAGCTCCAGTTCTTGGGTTACCGGGACCTGAATGGCGTTCTTTAGAAATCATCTTTATTCTCAGGCTGGAACAGGCTCGGCTTTGTGTGGAGCTGCCCCAGGATACAGGTCCATGAACACTGTATATACATTCTATGAACTAAGCTGGCCAACAATTTCTCCTGACCCCCACCATATATATTTATGGTGGGCTCGGCCGAGTATGCATGTGTGCGGAGAGGGGAGTAAGCTGCTGCCAAACCTCTCTGAATAAACACATCCGACCCTACTTTCCCCATATGTGCTGTTGAGGGAAACTTTAAACACCCCTTTGCACTTTAGATGGTCCTCCAGACCTACGGAAATTGGCAGGTTTGCCTGGCATTCATCTATTCTAAGGGCAGCTTTAAAGGGCTTTTCCGGTCCGCTGGATAGGCCATCAATATCTGCAGTCGCTCCGTTTCTGGAACTACAACTCCAGCCATTGTGTAGTGGACACTGCAGTATTTACTCAGTGGGAGCTGCGCTGCAGTACCCACTTCTGTCCACTACACAATGGATGGCGCTGTAGATCCAGAGCTACTGCAGAACAAAAGGGATTGCAGGGTGTCAGACCCCCGACAATCCGATGTTGATGAACTATCCTGAGGATAGATGATCAATATAAAAAGACTCGGAAATCCCTTTAACGATCCATCTCATGTAGCTTTCTTTCTAGCTATAAGTTGATCTGGATAGATCTAGATATTGATCTGTCTCTTCAAATATTTGTCTTTCCAGCTGTCTATCGATCTGACACTCAATATAATCACATAACTGATTTTATTAGGCATAATTCAGGAAAAAAACTATAAATAGAATAAACTTAATTTTCCTTGGACTTCACTGCAGCCAATCAATGGCCTCTGCGGTAAATAGCACATGACCAGTGAGGCCAGTGATTGACTGCGGCTCTCAAGTGAAGTGCCGCAGCCAAACAGAGCCCGGCAGAGAGGATGGACGTGGGGGGTAAGGGGGTTGTTTGGGGATGACATAGGTGAGTATATGGTATTTTACTATTTTATGACCGTTCCTACTTGGGGGAAGCTTTTTTAATAGATGGGACAACCCCTTTAAGCAATTGTTAGGCGTAAAAACAAAGATGTGAGGTTTTTATCTTGTGGATTTTTCATTGTAAAGACTGAAATCCGTGACAAAAATCTAAGGCAAATCGGCACAACACAAAATCTGTGCAAATTATTTCCGCTGTGTGTTTTTTTTTAAAAAACAACATTTAGTGATGCAAATATCAAGGTGGCTCCCCTGTCCACTGAAACGGAAATGGTGCGCTAATCAATAAGCCCTCAGAAATTAGAATTGTATATACCAATTGAACTGAACTGGTGTAGGAAGGAGGGGTTCGGGTTCCTGGAGAACTGGGCCGACTTCTCTGTTGGCTACAGGCTCTACCGTAGGGACGGGCTGCACCTCAATGGGGAAGGGGCAGCTGTGTTGGGGAGAAAGATGGCTAGAAGGTTGGAGGAGTGTTTAAACTAGGGACTGGGGGGGAAGGGAATTACGTTATAGGAGGGGAAGATAGTGCAGATAGAGACCAGGGGCGAGGTAGTGTGACGGGGGGGAGGAATGGAAGGAGGGACTAGAACAGCTCAGAATGAAAGATGTAGGGTAAAAAATACACATAAACCTGTCAAATGTATGTATACTAATGCCAGAAGCCTGACTAACAAGACTGGTGAACTGGAATTAGTGATGAGTGAAGAGGACTATGACAGTGGGAATAACTGAGACATGGCTGGATGATAGCTATGACTGGGCAGTTAATATAAAAGGTTACAATCTGTTTAGAAAGGATTGTCAAAACGGGAGAGGTGGAGGGGTCTGTCTCTATGTGAAGTCGTGTCTAAATCCTGTAATTCGAGAATACATCTCTGAGGGACATGAACAGGTGGAGTCACTGTGGGTAGAAATACATGGAGCAAAAAACAATAATAAAATACTAATAGGAGTTTATTATAAACCACCTAATATACCAGAGTCCACAGAAAATCTATTACTAAACGAGATAGACGAGGCGGCAAATCATAATGAAGTCGTTATCATGGGGGACTTCAACTACCCAGATATAGACTGGGAAACTGAGAGCTGTACATCCCAAAAAGGAAACAGGTTCTTGGCAATAGCCAAAGACAATTTCCTTTCCCAACTGGTCCAGGACCCCACTAGAGGGACGACCATACTGGACTTAGTATTAACCAATAGACCTGATAGAACAACAGACGTGCAGGTCGGGGGACACCTGGGAAATAGTGACCATAAAGTTATAACCTTCCAATTATCCTTCAAACGAGAGTTTCTAAAGGAAGGAACAAAAATACCAAACTTCAAAAAAGCAAAATATAGCCAACTAAGAGAGGCCATAGGCCTAACTAACTGGGACAAAGTCCTCAAAAATAAAAATACAACCATAAAATGGGAGATTTTTAAAAGCATTGTAACATCTAATTGTGAGAGGTACATACCTTATAGGAATAAAAGGCTAAGGAACAATAAGAGACCAATGTGGATAAATGGAACCGTAAAGAAGGCAATAAATGACAAAAAGAAAGCATATAAATCGCTAAAACAGGAGGGGAGCCAGGAAGCACTGATAAACTATAAGGAAAAAAATAGAATATGTAAAAAACGAATAAAATTTGCCAAACTAGAGACCGAGAGATTAATTGCCAAAGAGAGTAAAACTAACCCTAAAATGTTCTTCAATTATATAAATGGTAAAAAATATAAATCAGAAGGAGTCGGCCCTCTACATAACAATGAGGGGGGTGTTGCAGAGAGCGACGAGGATAAAGCAAAACTATTAAATATTTTTTTCTCCACTATATTCACTGAGAAAAATAAACTGTCAGATGAAATGCAGAATGTAAAAGTAAATCCCCCATTAAAAGTGCCCTGTCTGACCCAGGAAGAAGTACAACAGCGACTTAAAAAGATTAAAATAGACAAATCGCCAGGACCGGATGGCATACACCCCCGTATCCTAAGGGAATTAAGTGATGTCATAGCCAGACCTTTATTTCTGATATTTACAGACTATAATAACAGGGAATGTTCCACAGGATTGGCGCATAGCAAATGTGGTGCCAATATTCAAAAAGGGTCCAAAAACAGAGCCTGGAAACTATAGACCAGTAAGTTTAACATCTATTGTTGGTAAACTGTTTGAAGGGTTTCTAAGAGATGCTATTTTGGAGTATCTCAATGAAAATAAGCAAATAACGTCATATCAGCATGGCTTCATGAGGGATCGGTCATGCCAAACTAATTTAATCAGTTTCTATGAGGAGGTAAGTTCTAGACTTGACAGCGGCAAATCAATGGATGTCATATATCTGGACTTCTCCAAAGCATTTGACACTGTACCTCATAAAAGGTTAGTATATAAAATGAGGATGCTCGGACTGGGAGAAAATGTCTGTATGTGGGTAAGTAACTGGCTGAGTGACAGAAAACAGAGGGTGGTTATTAACGGTACACACTCAGATTGGGTCACTGTCAATAGTGGGGTACCTCAGGGGTCAGTATTGGGCCCTATTCTCTTCAATATATTTATTAATGATCTTGTAGAAGGCTTGCACAGTAAAATATCTATTTTTGCAGATGACACTAAACTGTGTAACGTAATTAACACTGAAGAGGACAGTTTTCTGCTACAGAGGGATCTGGATAGATTGGAGGCTTGGGCAGAAAAATGGCAGATGAGGTTTAACACTGACAAATGTAAAGTTATGCACATGGGAAGGAATAATGCAAGTCACTCGTACATATTAAATGGTAAAACACTCGGTAACACTGACATGGAAAAGGATCTAGGAATTTTAATAAACAGCAAATTAAGCTGCAAAAACCAGTGTCAGGCAGCTACTGCCAAGGCCAATAAGATAATGGGTTGCATGAAAAGGGGCATAGACGCCCGTGATGAGAACATAGTCCTACCACTTTACAAATCACTAGTCAGACCACACATGGAGTACAGTGTACAGTTCTGGGCTCCTGTGAACAAGACAGACATAGCAGAGCTGGAGAGGGTTCAGAGGAGGGCAACTAAAGTAATAACTGGAATGAGGGATCTACAGTACCCTGAAAGATGATCAAAATTAGGGTTATTCACTTTAGAAAAAAGACGACTGAGGGGAGATCTAATATCTATGTATAAATATATCAGGGGTCAGTACAGAGATCTGTCCCATCATCTATTTATCCCCAGGACTGTGACTGTGACAAGGGGACATCCTCTGCGTCTGGAGGAAAGAAGGTTTGTACACAAACATAGAAAAGGATTCTTCACTGTAAGAGCAGTGAGACTATGGAACTCTCTGCCCGAGGAGGTGGTGATGGTGAGTACAATAAAGGAATTCAAGAGGGGACTGGATTTATTTCTGGAGTGTAATAATATTACAGGCTACAGCTACTAGAGAGGGGTCGTTGATCCAGGGAGTTATTCTGATTGCCTGATTGGAGTCGGGAAGGAATTTTTTCCCCTTAAGTGGGGAAAATTGGCTTCTGCCTCACAGGGGTTTTTTGCCTTCCTCTGGATCAACTTGTAGGAAACAGGCCGAACTGGATGGACAAATGTCTTTTTTCGGTCTTATATACTATGTTACTATGTTACTATGTTACCAGAAATGATAGGCACTCAACCTCTGGAATGACTCCGAACAAGCAGCGTTTATTACTAAACCCCACCATCCATACATATAGATAAAAATAAAAACCCAATAATTATAAAATAACTTAAAGTTAAAAACAGTAGACCAAATATTCCGTAAATGGTTTTTAGTGGAGAATCTCCATCTGGGGTAAAGTCACACTTGTGGAGTATGACGAGATTGTCATTCACCATACATACATAAGGATGTATTGAATGACAGCATACGTGTAGTGGTGACGATTCTCCGACAGGGATTTTGTCACAACTGGTGATTTGTATGGTGAATGACAATCTTGTCATACTCCAAAGTGCACAAGTGTGACTTTACCCCAGGTGGAGATTCTCCACTAAAAACCATTTACAGAATATTTGGTCTACTGTTTTTATAATTATTGGGTTTTTATTTTTATCTATATGTATGGATGGTGGGCTTTAGTAATAAACGCTGCTTGTTCGGAGTCATTCCAAACGTTGAGTGCCTATCATTTCTGGTATATACGGTTTTAAAAACAAGTTTCATGCTTCTAAATGTGACCATACTGGCACCGGCATTGATCGAACCTCGAGAGTAATCTGGGGACTTTTTGTGTGGTGCAGTACTAGCAGTAAACAGTAGGCGGCGCTGGTTTGTATTAGGATGCGTTATACTATGCCTTGTACTATGTATGCCCAGTACCATATAACGCCCTGTACTATGTATGCCCTGTAACATATAACACCCTGTACTATGTATGCCCTGTAACATATAACACCCTGTACTATGTATGCCCTGTAACATATAGCGTCCTGTACCATGTATGTCCTGTACCATATACCGTCCTGTACTATGTATGCCCTGTACCATATAACGTCCTGTACTATGTATGCCCTGTACCATATAGCGTCCTGTACTATGTATGCCCTGTACCATATACCGTCCTGTACTATGTATGCCCTGTACCATATAGCGTCCTGTACCATGTATGCCCTGTACCATATAGCGTCCTGTACCATGTATGCCCTGTACCATATAGCGTCCTGTACTATGTATGCCCTGTACCATATACCGTCCTGTACTATGTATGCCCTGTACCATATAGCGTCCTGTACTATGTATGCCCTGTAACATATAACACCCTGTACTATGTATGTATGTCCTGTACTATGTATGTATGTCCTGTACTATGTATGCCCTGTAACATATAACACCCTGTACTATGTATGCCCTGTACCATATAACGCCCTGTACTATGTATGCCCTGTAACATATAGCGTCCTGTACTATGTATGCCCTGTACCATATACCGTCCTGTACTATGTATGCCCTGTACCATATAGCGTCCTGTACCATGTATGCCCTGTACCATATAGCGTCCTGTACTATGTATGCCCTGTACCATATAGCGTCCTGTACTATGTATGCCCTGTACCATATAGCGTCCTGTACTATGTATGCCCAGTACCATATAACGCCCTGTACTATGTATGTATTTCCTGTACTATGTATGCCCTGTAACATATAACACCCTGTACTATGTATGCCCTGTAACATATAACACCCTGTACTATGTATGCCCTGTACCATATAGCGTCCTGTACCATGTATGTCCTGTACCATATACCGTCCTGTACTATGTATGCCCTGTACCATATAACGTCCTGTACTATGTATGCCCTGTACCATATAGCGTCCTGTACTATGTATGCCCTGTACCATATACCGTCCTGTACTATGTATGCCCTGTACCATATAGCGTCCTGTACTATGTATGCCCTGTACCATATACCGTCCTGTACTATGTATGCCCTGTACCATATAGCGTCCTGTACCATGTAT
The DNA here is from genome assembly GCA_033119425.1 of Bufotes viridis. Classification (NCBI taxonomy): domain Eukaryota; kingdom Metazoa; phylum Chordata; class Amphibia; order Anura; family Bufonidae; genus Bufotes; species Bufotes viridis. The sequence goes on from CM065589.1 coordinate 34,225,103, forward strand.
GCCCTGTACCATATAGCGTCCTGTACCATGTATGCCCTGTACCATATAGCGTCCTGTACTATGTATGCCCTGTACCATATACCGTCCTGTACTATGTATGCCCTGTACCATATAGCGTCCTGTACTATGTATGCCCTGTAACATATAACACCCTGTACTATGTATGTATTTCCTGTACTATGTATGTATGTCCTGTACTATGTATGCCCTGTAACATATAACACCCTGTACTATGTATGCCCTGTACCATATAACGCCCTGTACTATGTATGCCCTGTACCATATAGCGTCCTGTACCATGTATGCCCTGTACCATATAGCGTCCTGTACTATGTATGCCCTGTACCATATAGCGTCCTGTACTATGTATGCCCTGTACCATATAGCGTCCTGTACTATGTATGCCCTGTACCATATACCGTCCTGTACTATGTATGCCCTGTACCATATACCGTCCTGTACTATGTATGCCCTGTACCATATACCGTCCTGTACTATGTATGCCCTGTACCATATACCGTCCTGTACTATGTATGCCCTGTACCATATACCGTCCTGTACTATGTATGCCCTGTACCATATAGCATCCTGTACTATGTATGCCCTGTACCATATAACGTCCTGTACTATGTATGCCCTGTACCATATACCGTCCTGTACTATGTATGCCCTGTACCATATACCGTCCTGTACTATGTATGCCCTGTACCATATACCGTCCTGTACTATGTATGCCCTGTACCATATACCGTCCTGTACTATGTATGCCCTGTACCATATACCGTCCTGTACTATTTATGCCCTGTACCATATACCGTCCTGTACTATGTATGCCCTGTACCATATAGCGTCCTGTACTATGTATGCCCTGTACCATATAACACTCTGTACTATGTATGCCCTGTACCATATAGCGTCCTGTACTATGTATGCCCTGTACCATACAGCGTCCTGTACTATGTATGCCCTGTACCATATAACACTCTGTACTATGTATGCCCTGTACCATATACCGCCCTGTACTATGTATGCCCTGTACCATATAGCGTCCTGTACTATGTATGCCCTGTACCATACAGCGTCCTGTACTATGTATGTCCTGTACCATATAACGCCCTGTACTATGTATGCCCTGTACCATATAACGCCCTGTACTATGTATGTCCTGTACTATGTATACCCTGTACCATATACAGTCCTGTACTATGTATGTCCTGTACCATATAACGCCCTGTACGATGTATGTCCTGTACCATATAGCGTCCTGTACCATGTATGCCCTGTACCATATACCGTCCTGTACTATGTATGTCCTGTACCATATAGCGTCCTGTACCATGTATGCCCTGTACCATATACCGTCCTGTACTATGTATGTCCTGTACCATATAACGCCCTGTACTATGTATGTCCTGTACCATATAACGCCCTGTACTATGTATGCCCTGTACCATATAACGCCCTGTACTATGTATGCCCTGTACCATATACCGTCCTGTACTATGTATGCCCTGTACCATATACCGTCCTGTACTATGTATGTCCTGTACTATGTATGCCCTGTACCATATAACACTCTGGACTATGTATGCCCTGTACCATACAGCGTCCTGTGCTATGTATGCCCTGTACCATATAGCGTCCTGTACTATGTATGCCCTGTACCATATAGCGTCCTGTACTATGTATGCCCTGTACCATATAGCGTCCTGTACTATGTATGCCCTGTACCATATAACGCCCTGTACTATGTATGCCCTGTACCATATAACACCCTGTACTATGTATGCCCTGTACCATATACCGTCCTGTACTATGTATGCCCTGTACCATATACCGTCCTGTACTATGTATGCCCTGTACCATATAGCGTCCTGTACTATGTATGCCCTGTACCATATACCGTCCTGTACTATGTATGCCCTGTACCATATACCGTCCTGTACTATGTATGCCATGTACCATATACCGTCCTGTACTATGTATGCCCTGTACCATATACCGTCCTGTACTATGTATGCCCTGTACCATATAGCGTCCTGTGCTATGTATGTCCTGTACTATGTATGCCCTGTACCATATAACGCCCTGTACTATGTATGTCCTGTACTATGTATGCCCTGTACCATATAACACTCTGTACTATGTATGCCCTGTACCATATAGCGTCCTGTGCTATGTATGCCCTGTACCATATAGCGTCCTGTACTATGTATGCCCTGTACCATATAGCGTCCTGTACTATGTATGCCCTGTACCATATAACGCCCTGTACTATGTATGCCCTGTACCATATAGCGTCCTGTACTATGTGCGTCCTGTACTATGTATGCCCTGTACCATATAGCGTTCTGTACTATGTATGCCCTGTACCATATAGCGTCCTGTACTATGTATGCCCTGTACCATATAGCGTCCTGTACTATGTATGCCCTGTACCATATAGCGTCCTGTACTATGTATGCCCTGTACCATATAGCGTCCTGTACTATGTATGCCCTGTACCATATAGCGTCCTGTACTATGTATGCCCTGTACCATATAGCGTCCTGTACTATGTATGCCCTGTACCATATAGCGTCCTGTACTATGTATGCCCTGTACCATATAGCGTCCTGTACTATGTATGCCCTGTACCATACAGCGTCCTGTACTATGTATGCCCTGTACCATATAACGCCCTGTACTATGTATGTCCTGTACTATGTATGTCCTGTACTATGTATGCCCTGTACCATATACCGTCCTGTACTACAGGGAGTGCAGAATTATTAGGCAAGTTGTATTTTTGAGGATTAATTTTATTATTGAACAACAACCATGTTCTCAATGAACCCAAAAAACTCATTAATATCAAAGCTGAATATTTTTGGAAGTAGTTTTTAGTTTGTTTTTAGTTTTAGCTATTTTAGGGGGATATCTGTGTGTGCAGGTGACTATTACTGTGCATAATTATTAGGCAACTTAACAAAAAACAAATATATACCCATTTCAATTATTTATTTTTACCAGTGAAACCAATATAACATCTCAACATTCACAAATATACATTTCTGACATTCAAAAACAAAACAAAAACAAATCAGTGACCAATATAGCCGCCACCTTTCTTTGCAAGGACACTCAAAAGCCTGCCATCCATGGATTCTGTCAGTGTTTTGATCTGTTCACCATCAACATTGCGTGCAGCAGCAACCACAGCCTCCCAGACACTGTTCAGAGAGGTGTACTGTTTTCCCTCCTTGTAAATCTCACATTTGATGATGTACCACAGGTTCTCAATGCGGTTCAGATCAGGTGAACAAGGAGGCCATGTCATTAGATTTTCTTCTTTTATACCCTTTCTTGCCAGCCACGCTGTGGAGTACTTGGACGCGTGTGATGGAGCATTGTCCTGCATGGAAATCATGTTTTTCTTGAAGGATGCAGACTTCTTCCTGTACCACTGCTTGAAGAAGGTGTCTTCCAGAAACTGGCAGTAGGACTGGGAGATGAGCTTGACTCCATCCTCAACCCGAAAAGGCCCCACAAGCTCATCTTTGATGATACCAGCCCAAACCAGTACTCCACCTCCACCTTGCTGGCGTCTGAGTCGGACTGGAGCTCTCTGCCCTTTACCAATCCAGCCACGGGCCCATCCATCTGGCCCATCAAGACTCACTCTCATTTCATCAGTCCATAAAACCTTAGAAAAATCAGTCTTGAGATATTTCTTGGCCCAGTCTTGACGTTTCAGCTTGTGTGTCTTGTCAGTGGTGGTCGTCTTTCAGCCTTTCTTACCTTGGCCATGTCTCTGAGTATTGCCCACCTTGTGCTTTTGGGCACTCCAGTGATGTTGCAGCTCTGAAATATGGCCAAACTGGTGGCAAGTGGCATCTTGGCAGCTGCACGCTTGACTTTTCTCAGTTCATGGGCAGTTATTTTGCGCCTTGGTTTTTCCACACGCTTCTTGCGACCCTGTTGACTATTTTGAATGAAACGCTTGTTCGATGATCACGCTTCAGAAGCTTTGCCATTTTAAGAGTGCTGCATCCCTCTGCAAGATATCTCACTATTTTTGACTTTTCTGAGCCTGTCAAGTCCTTCTTTTGACCCATTTTGCCAAAGGAAAGGAAGTTGCCTAATAATTATGCACACCTGATATAGGGTGTTGATGTCATTAGACCACACCTCTTCTCATTACAGAGATGCACATCACCTAATATGCTTAATTGGTAGTAGGCTTTCGAGCCTATACAGCTTGGAGTAAGACAACATGCATAAAGAGGATGATGTGGTCAAAATACTCATTTGCCTAATAATTTTGCACTCCCTGTATGTATGCCCTGTACCATATAGCGTCCTGTACTATGTGCGTCCTGTACTATGTATGCCCTGTACCATATAGCGTCCTGTACTATGTATGCCCTGTACCATATAGCGTCCTGTACTATGTATGCCCTGTACCATATAGCGTCCTGTACCATGTATGCCCTGTACCATATAGCGTCCTGTACTATGTATGCCCTGTACCATATAGCGTCCTGTACTATGTATGCCCTGTACCATATAGCGTCCTGTACTATGTATGCCCTGTACCATATAGCGTCCTGTACTATGTATGCCCTGTACCATATAGCGTCCTGTACTATGTATGCCCTGTACCATATAGCGTCCTGTACTATGTATGCCCTGTACCATATAGCGTCCTGTACTATGTATGCCCTGTACCATATAGCGTCCTGTACTATGTATGCCCTGTACCATATAGCGTCCTGTACTATGTATGCCCTGTACCATATAGCGTCCTGTATTATGCCCTGTACCATATAGCGTCCTGTACTATGTATGCCCTGTACCATATACCGTCCTGTACTATGTATGCCCTGTACTATGTATGCCCTGTACCATATAGCGTCCTGTACTATGTATGCCCTGTACCATATAGCGTCCTGTATTATGCCCTGTACCATATACCGTCCTGTACTATGTATGCCCTGTACCATATAGCGTCCTGTACTATGTATGCCCTGTACTATGTATGCCCTGTACCATATAGCGTCCTGTACTATGTATGCCCTGTACCATATAGCGTCCTGTACTATGTATGCCCTGTACTATGTATGCCCTGTACCATATAGCGTCCTGTACTATGTATGCCCTGTACCATATAGCGTCCTGTACTATGTATGCCCTGTACCATATACCGTCCTGTACTATGTATGCCCTGTACCATATACCGTCCTGTACTATGTATGCCCTGTACCATATACCGTCCTGTACTATGTATGCCCTGTACCATATAGCGTCCTGTACTATGTATGCCCTGTACCATATAGCGTCCTGTACTATGTATGCCAGTACATAGAAACTCATCCCTTGTATTCTTGTACTTTCAGGCCATTGGAAATGCCAAAACCACCCGGAATGACAACAGCAGCAGATTCGGGAAGTACATCCAGATAGGATTTGACAAGAGATATCACATTATTGGTGCCAATATGAGAACCTACCTTCTGGAGAAGTCACGCGTTGTGTTCCAGGTTTGTATTTCTGTGTATATTTGTGCTGTCGCTCTCCGCATTCTAAATTTTTCCGCAATTTTTCTTCAGTGAAAATAAACGGAGACGCTGTTTCTGGTGGTTCTCTATGATCCAACTTTGGAGGGAAGAGCTTCTATAAATGATAGCTCCCTCTGCGTAACAATGTTTGCACTGTTTTGAGTTACATCATGATTTATGCTCCATTCACACCTAAAGCTGTGATTTCAAACACACAGCTAAAACCTTAGATTAAATCTCACATTGTAAGCGATGTTATAGTTTTCTACATTAGACTCTTTGTACTGTAAATATATACTATATACACACTGTATGGAGAAAAGTATTGGGCCAAACATCTTAATCATTGAAATCAGGTTTTTCATTCAGTGTCATTACCACAGGTGTATAAAGTCCAGCTCCTAGCCATGCAGTCTGCCATTATCGCAGGTGTATAAAATCCAGTTCCTAACCATTCAGTCTGCCATTACCACAGGTGTATAAAATCTAGCCATGCAGTCTGCCATTACCACAGGTGTGTAAAACCCAGCTCCTAGCCATGCAGGCTGCCATTACCACAGGTGTATAAAATCCAGCCCCTAGCCATGCAGTCTGCCATTACCACAGGTGTATAAAATCCAGCCCCTAGCCATGCAGTCTGCCATTACCACAGGTGTATAAAATCTAGCCCCTAGCCATGCAGTCTGCCATTGCCACAGCTGTATAAAGTCCAGCTCCTAGCCATGCAGTCTGTCATTACCACAGGTGTATAAAATCCAGCTCCTAGCCATGCAGTCTGCCCTTACCACAGGTGTATAAAATCCAGCCCCTAGCCATGCAGTCTTCCCTTACCACATGTGTATAAAATCCAGCCCCTAGCCATGCAGTCTGCCATTACCACAGGTGTGTAAAACCCAGCTCCTAGCCATGCAGTCTGCCATTACCACAGGTGTATAAAATCTAGCCCCTAGCCGGGCGGTCTGCCATTACCACAGGTGTATAAAGTCCAGCTCCTAGCCGTGCGGTCTACCATTACCACAGGTGTATAAAACCCAGCCCCCAGCCATGCAGTCTGCCATTACCACAGGTGTATAAAATCTAGCCCCTAGCCGGGCAGTCTGCCATTACCACAGGTGTATAAAACCCAGCTCCTAGCCATGCAGTCTGCCATTACCACAGGTGTATAAAGTCCAGCTCCTAGCCGTGCGGTCTACCATTACCACAGGTGTATAAAACCCAGCTCCTAGCCACATCATCAATCACAATGCCAAGCGTCAGATGACGTGATGTAAAAGCACAACTGGACTCTGGAGCAATGGGAACTTGTTCTGTGGAGCAAAGCACGCTGTACTATCTGGCAGTCAGATAGAGCAGTCTGAGATTGTGAATGCCAGGAGAACATTACCTGGACCACAGCCTGAGGAAGCGCGTGTAGCGCGAAATAGCTATCGCTGCATTACCTGTGTGATTCAAACATCTGACCCCCGCCTTCTATGTGCACTACGTTGTGCGAAATAAAGATTGGATTTTTACCGAACCATGGTCGAGTGCCTCCAATTTTCTTCTTCTCCAGCCTATGTACTATTTAGCATTGAACTTGTGGATTAAGCACCACTGGAAATGTGGTTGAACAGAGGGGTGTGACGGAGGACGCAGTGTCCTGGTTTGCTTGCGGGAGTCGGAGTGCCGCTGATTCTCTGGATTTTGAACATTACCTGTCTGCACTGAGCCAGATGTATAATCTGGTGGAGGAGGATAATGTTATGGGAGTGCTTTCCGTGGATGAGTCTACACCCCCTAGTTTCAGTGAAGGGATCTTAAAGGGGCTATCCTATGACTAATGTAAAAAAAAAAAATAGATTTATATCAAGCTGGCAGCTCAAGGGGAGTGTCCTGTCTGCTGCATCTCAGGGGGCGTGTCCATCCTCTCCCTATCACAGCTCAGGAGGCAATTGAAGGATGAAACTGAGCATGTGTGGCCTTCTCAGTGAGCAGGACAGAGAAATAAGAAAAAGAACAAACAGCAGGTGGCGCTGTACAGATACATTTTATTGGCTAACTCAGTGGCTATGCTAAATTTTTCATTACATGCAGTTACAAAAGTATTCAGATCCAGACGCTGTAGAGTATTTTTCGTGGAACAACCCTTTAATGCTTCAGCATACCACGACATTTTGGACACTTGTATGCTTCCAACCTTGTGGGAACAGTTTGGGGAATGCTCTTTTCAAGTGTATTCTACGAAGCCGTCCCTTAGAAATGAATGGGACGGTTTGTAATTACACCTGCTCACCGCTGCGCTCTTCAAACAGTTGGGGACACCTGCCGATGCAATATTGATGACTTGTCCTGAGGATAGGTCATCAAAAATCCCGGATAAACCCCTTTCATGCAATAGTACCTGCTGAACAGAGAAGGCTATATCACGGGGCTGCACACACCACATCCGTCCCTCTCATCCGCAAGGCTCTCAGTTTAATTCCTTTTTTCCTGACAAAACCTTAATAAACTTTGCCTTAAAAGAAAGAAGAAGTCCTTGAGTCAGATTTGTTCTCTCCTGCTCAAGTGATGAAATGAGAAGACAAGACTTCGGGTGAAAAGAAACATTTGAAGATTGAAGTCGGTTCCCCGGTGAATGACAAATGTCCCTTCACTTGCGGCTGCCCGGGATAGGTCATCTTCTGTTTTTCTGCCAGATTGATTTTTTTTTTTTTTTTTGTAGATAAACTTAGTGATGAGAACAAGGAGGGGTAGTCATCACTGGTATAGACAAGGCCGGCTCTCTGGAGCAAAACCATCGTACTGCCTTCAGTCCTGGTTATTGGCATCCAGGGACAGCGCAGTCAGTAAGGGTCTTCACATCGCATAAAAATTGGTTTCGCTAAAATTCTGCAACTGGGATTTCATTGTGACATGAGAATAGACCCTAAAATGCAACAACATTCTGACCTTGGGTACACAGAACCAACAATGCACTAGCAATTTAGAAAAATAAATATTATTATTTTTTTAAAAAAAAATTCAATTCTAATCAAGGATGTTTGAACCCCAGGTCTTCCAAATTCAGACGTGGAAACTTTTATATAAACATTTTGTTTTAAAGGCAAAACTTTTAATATGCAGTGAGATCCGCATGTCCGCATAAGGCCACATGCACACGACCGTATGTGTTTTGCGGTCTGCAAAAAAAACGGATGACATTCCGTAGAGCTAGGGGTCGACCGATTATCGGCATGGCCGATATTATCGGCCGATATTCCGGATTTTGTAAAGTATCGGTATCGGCATGTAAACTGCCGATACCGCCGATATTGCTTCCACTACGCCAGCGCACCTGTCAGTGTCAGAGATGAGTCACCGCCGTGCCTTTGCGCTGCCAGTGCCAAGCAAGGATCGCGGGAGTACAGCAGAAGGGGGTGTGGGCCTGCCCGGAACGCCCCCGAACGGGACTACGTACGCAGACTACGCTGTGGACGTTAGTGGCTTACTGCAGTGCTCCGGCTGGTGGCAGGAATGTGTGCGTGCACTGCCTGCAGGCCTACAAGAGTGCCTTGCTGTCCTCCTGCTGCAGGAATTTGAGTGAGCCGGCCCATACCACTACCCACCATTCACTCAGGCTGCGCAGTCACTATACTGCGATATGGTAATTACTCCTAAAGTCATATTCTTCAAGTGTGTATCGACCTTATTGTATCACATACATATACATTAAAGGGATTGTGAAGTTTAAAAAAAAAAACACATATAACAAAATATTAAGTCTAAATAGAAAAGATTTACAAAAAAAGCTAAACATTAACCATAAACATGTTCCTTTTCAGCAGATTTGTGTAGAATTTTTTTTTTTCTCAAAAATGAAAATGCTCAGAATATCGGCAGAAAATATCGGCTATCGGCCTGAAAGTTCACATAATATCGGTATCGGCACTAGAAAATCAATATCGGTTGATCCCAACGTAGGGCATTCTTTTTTTTTTTTAGATCCATTGTTTTTGCGGATTGTAATAATGCCTATACTTGTCGCAAAACAGACAAGAATAGGACAAGCTCTATTTTTTTTACGGGGCTGCGGAACGGACATACGGATGCGGATAGTACACAGTGTGCTGTCAGCATTTTTTGTGGACCCATTGAAACGAATGGGTCCGCATCCTATACGCAAAAAAAATGGGAACGTACACGGAAACAAAATACGTTTGTGTTCATGAGGCCTAAGACACAGACCCGTCAACCCCGACATGGTCCCCAAAACCAACAGACTCTATGAACGGCACCTCTGACACATATGTGAAGGGGTCCTAGGAAGCTGAGGGGATTGCACTTCAGCGTGCACCTTGTGCTAGTTGTGACACCTCCCAGGCTTAGTGCTTGTGTGCCCTAAAGAGTTGCATAGCTAGGGGTTCAGAACAGAAGGGCGAAATATAACCAATGCCTAAGTGAGCCCCCAACTAAATAATATTGCCATACTGTTACTGAATAAAAACACTACATAAAGACCGTTATTACCCCTATGCAGTGATTACATAGTGGTAGGTATTAGTGTTACACATGTCGTGTGCTGAGTATATAAGTGACAGTAAAGTGCTGTAAAATCCAGTGACTTGCAGTTGATGCACGTGTTCTCCAACCGGAGTTGTGGATTTTTCTCACCCATCTGGCTCGGACCACCATGACGGCTTCTTCCATCCACAACTTGTGTCCACAACTAATTTTTGGCTCTCACTCTTCTAGCATTCCCCTACCTTTCCCCAGCCTACACAAACTTTCCATCCTGCTCATAGTCTCAATTCTGTGCCTGTTGCTGCCCCCTCTACCCTTACTACTAGACGTGCAGTGTAGCACAGTGCCCCCAATACATTATTTCGGAAATAATGTGGTTATAACTACAATCACACCCTCTTTAGATAGTGGCCCATGTTATACAAAGAGAGGTGGTGGTAGTAAGACACATCCTACCCTGATGACGTCCTCAATGGAGCTCAGCTCTTTGGGTACATAGCTAGAAGCTTTCTAGCCTCTTGGCCCCTCCTAAAGGTCTTCTGTGTGCAGCACTATGTACAGTTACTTAAGACTTCAGGAACGTGGCCAGGTACCAGGCACCACTAACCAACTACATTACCTAGGAATTAAAGGGGAAGGAAATAATGGTGATAATAAATAAAAAAATTAAACAATAATAAAGCTAATACCCTTACCCTGATCCCCCAACATGTGCGCCGACTCATATTCCTCTCTGCACAGTTAGCGTCCAGGCCCTCAAAACTGCTGACAGCACTATATTGGTGACAGGGAGAGCATTGTAGACATACTGTTTCTAGAATGATGGTCTTGGAGGGAGCTTGACCAAAGAAATGAAAGTTTTCATCCCACCCGGTGCTGCGAATGCAAGTGCCCATGAGGCCGTCAGAGGGGAAGGTCTGGTAAAAATTTGGTGAAGATTGCTTAGGGTGGTAAATATTAAAATGGTGCCTCCTGAGCACTTAGTCATGTTGCTAGCGGATGAAAACTGCGATGTCACCCCAAATATGTCTGCACTGCTTTCTTCTTCACCTATATAGTGCTGTCAGCAGTTTTGATGGCTAGAAACTGCTGATAGACTCCCTCTAAATATAAAAGAGAAAAAGCTACAACATTAAAAAAACAGACCCAACACATTATTTCCCTTCTCCAGGCTTAAATTTTAATTCATAAAACTAATTTTCCTTAAAAGGGGAGGGGCTGTGACAACCGCCGATCAGCAGGATGATTTCATCAATGGATGTTATCAAGGTTGAAAATGTCGCCTCTGGAAAACAAAGCATGACTAATACGTGAATCTGGCAGTGATAGATTATGGGTGGAGTTACCTTTTAAATGCTCATTTTATGTTTGTTCGATACTAACTCTTCTATTACATTACCAGGCGGAGGAAGAGAGGAACTACCACATCTTCTACCAGCTCTGCGCCTCCGCCGGTTTGCCTGAATTTGCCGACCTATCACTGTGTAAGTGCTTTTTCACAGCTCAGCTTTTCTGCGCTCATAAACGGCTGGTTAGACGTAAAAAATCAAATCAGTAAAATCCATTAGATTGTCATATTGAATAATTATACCGCTTAAATGCGATTATGTGAGAATGTCCATGATTACACTATCAATAAAGTCAAATTAAATTCTAGAATGGTTTAACAGGAGACAGCGTAAATTATTGACCCGTTCAGTAGTACGTACCCTGACTCTGATCTCACCATTGGGATCATTGGAGGGGTCCTGAGACTGTAGCACATCATTGAACCCCCTAATTTAGGGGTTACATTGGAGAATTTTCAATTAAAGAGCCTCTGTCAGCATGATCAATAGAGATGAGCGAATTTCGTGTTATGAAATTCGTTCACGCTTCGTTTGGTGGTAAAAGCAGAATCGCGTTATGGATTCCATTACCACGGACCATAACGCAATTCTAAGATTTCAGTAATGAAAGTAGATTACAAAAATTATCAGTATCACTGCCCCTAAACAATACACAAATAAAAAAAAGAATGACAGTCACACTTTAAATGAGTACATTGGAGCACCAGGGGTTAGGGTTGAATCCTTGGAGCACTGCTTTGTAACACCCCCTGTAATTTGCACATTCCCCCCTTCCTTTAATGGACAGGGCTAGACTTCAGCGCTACTGTGTCCTAGCCTGTACATATCATATACACTACTTACTGTAGCCTTACCACATTGCGATATGCTTAGAAATGTAATATACATATTACTGCTTTATTCACAGGCACAATGTACAATAGCTTTCTAAGCATAGAAAAAACATTGTTTTCTAGGTGGTAATGCTATAGCTTAGTGATAAGTGGTCAGTCTTGCATGTAGAGAGCTTTAGTTCAAGTCCCAGGAAAGACTTTTTTTTTCTGAAGCTGGAAGCAGAAGGCAATGCCCACTATGGTGGCTATGTAGCTGAGCTGCAGTACTCAGGTGAGGGAGACGACACAGTGTACAGAGCTTTATGATTCCAGCTCTGGAGCTAATGGTCCGCCTCGGCTTCCATCTCTGTCCACTGTATGGTTTCCAGCAGCTTCCTGGAACAGCTGATTAGTACGTGTGCCCGGTGTCAGACCACCACTGATCTGATATCGATGACCTATCCTGGCCGTTTTACAGCATGCAGATGGCAAATATGTATCATTTTATTTGAACTATGAAATAAAGATTCCATGTAATGGTGGGGACACACCTTTAAAGGTCACCTGTCAGCAGATTTGTCCCTATGACACTGGCTGACCTGTTACATGTGCACTTGGCAGCTGATGGCATCCGTGTTGGTCCCATCTCCATATGTGCCCGCATTGCTGAGAAAAATGAAGCTTTAATATATGCAAATGAGCCTCTAGGAGCAACGGGGGCGTTGCCGTTACACCTAGAGGCTCTCTCTGAAATTGCCACTCCCTCTGCACTTTGATTGACAGGCCCAGCGGTGATCATGTTTTCACTGCCTGATCCTGTCAATCAAAGTGGAGAGGTCTCAGCAGTTGCAGAGAGAGCGGAGCTTATAGGTGTAATGGTAACGCCCTTGTTGCTTCTAGAGGCTCATTTGCATATATTAACACATCATTTTTCTCAGCAATGCGGGCACATATGAACAGGGGACCAACACAGATGCCTTCAGCTGCCAAAGAGCACCATTATACATAACAGTACCCAATTTCTTTACCCAGACTCCTGTCTAGAGGAAAACATATACAAAGGAGGGTCTTTCTGCTAAAACCGTATCTGGGTCCAGGTCCCTGGTTCTTTTACCTGGTCATGAGCTACGTCATCTTCATCCACATCTTCTCTGAAGAAAATTCTTCACTGATGTGTCTGTCTCTCCACTGTATTGAAATCTAGCAGTAAGGGTGCATTCACACGACCGTATGAACGGGTCCGCATCCGATCCGCAATTTTGTGGAATGGATATGGATGCATTAATTTTAACGAGGCCGCAAAAGATGCGGACAGCACACCGTCTGCTGTCATCATCTGTTGTTCCGTTCTGCGGCCCTGCAAAAAATGATAGAGCATGTCTTATTCTTGTCCGCAATCACAGACAATGATGGGCATTATCTATATCGCGCCGACCATGTGCGGTCCGCAAAATGTGGAACGCACATGGCCAGCATCCCTGTTTTGCAGACATGAGAATCGTTATCGTAGGTCCACCTTAGAAGAAAATAGAATTTCTATGAAGTTTGACTACTTTCACATCTGCGGTTTTGTATTCCGACGAATCTCAAAACCAGAGCAAAACGCTTCAGAACTCCATTCTGGACACATCAGTTCCGGTTTGTTTAGTTTTGTACACCGGACACAAAACCGCAGTCTGCGAAACAGAACAAACTGGATCTGGATCAAAAACAACGTAAGTCTCCTAACGGCCCAGATACATCACCTCCTCAGTTTGCACCGTGTGACTACTATCAGACGTAATGGAAACTCTGACCGCCATTTGCGAAATGGAGGCCCTTAATTATTAGGTTTCTCAATGCGAAGGAGATCCAATACCTAATGGAACCGTTTCAATACACTGAATGGTATTTAACCGATAACTTGAAGGGGGCCTTAGGTCCATTACTTTATCACAGATGATAGAGACTTCAAATATGACTCATGAGATTCTTAGGGACCGCATTTCCCTATTACATAGCTAGCATGGGCGTAGCTATAGGGGGTGCAGAGGTAGCAGTTGCTACCGGGCCCAGGAGCCTGAGGGGGCCCAAAGACCCTTGTGCCACATAAGAAGACACACAAAGCACTGAGGGAAGGGGGCCCAAGCTGAACTCTTGCACCAGGACCCATTAGCCGTTAGCTACGCTCCTAGCTAGTCAGTATCATTTTCATCCTCGGGTAAAGGGGGGAAACTTCCACACTAGGGGTGAGCGAACCCAAACTTTACAGGTTCGGGATCGGCGTTCAGGCTGTGAAGGAATTCCGGTATGGATTCCGTTATAACGGAATTTGTAAACGAAATGCAGAACGGGAGCCTTTAGGAGGCATTCTGTTTTGCATTTCGTCATCATAGAAGTCTATGGCCAAGCATAACGGATCCGTCTGGTTTCCGTTATGCAGGACTTTGTTTACCGCCCTGCATAACAGATATCAGGACGGATCCGTTATGCTTGCCCATAGACTTCTATGATGACGAAATGCAAAACGGAATGCCTCCTAAAGGCTCCCGTTCTGCATTTCGTTTACGAATTCCGTTATATTCTGATATTCTGGAATTCCTTCACAGCCGAAGGCTGAAGCCGAACCTGTGAAGTTTGGTTTTGCTCGTCCCTACCTCCAGAGGTGTCAGTGTTACTTGTTTTCTGTATCTTTGTATTCATGACCTTGCTCTTTTCATTACAAGAAAATTTAGACTAAAACATTCAGAATGACAGGTGCAGATCCATCAGGCAAACATGGTTGATAAAAAAAACGGCTGCACACCATTATACAGGCAAACAATAGAACTGAGAAATGGGGATCATTCCAAATAAAACTGGTATTATACCTATGAGTCAATGGAAGCTCTTAGCGCACATCTTTTCATCTCACATGATATGTGATTGATTCATGGATGATTTCTGTGGAAATAACTTCAATAAAACCCAAATAAAATACTGTCAATAGCGCCGGATCCGTTTTTTTTTTTCAGCTTTGAAAAAACTGAATCCATCACCCATTGACCTACAATGACTTTAATGCCAGATCCGGTTTGTTCCGTTTCG
The DNA here is from genome assembly GCA_033119425.1 of Bufotes viridis. Lineage (NCBI taxonomy): Eukaryota > Metazoa > Chordata > Amphibia > Anura > Bufonidae > Bufotes > Bufotes viridis. The sequence goes on from CM065589.1 coordinate 34,240,349, forward strand.
ATTTAATACAACCGCATCCTAACGGAACGGATGCATCCTGGTGCATTGAATCAAACTGAACCGTTTTTCTCCGGTTTGGTGATCCTCTGCCGGATCTCAAAAGTAGCCTTAGACCACCTCACTTACGAGGCCCATGTACATCTGGACATATGGTATGTCTGCCCTGCTCCCATCCTCTATAGAAGGAGAGAAGGATGGCGTAACAGTCAGGACTGTTCCCTGCTACTTTCTATCCAGATTACTTTCTTTTTGCTTCTCCTGGAGTCTGCCATTATTTGCCACCTGGGGACAATCTCCATTCTAAGGAGTTGCAGAGGTAGAAAGGCTTGAAGGACATCATTTTCCCTCCCATCAGGTCTGGGAGATGTCAAAAAACCTATACTAGTGAGACCTTTATGGACTCTTTCCAAACTTAAACTACTTATCATATAATTTTATCGGATCTAATTCGTTCCTCGCCCTCTGTCATTATCCCCACTTATCTGAAGCTCTTAGTTTCGCACCTACTCTCTGCATTAATCCACGTAATATGAGATAAACGCTGTAATTACATAAAAGATAAGGGAACCGAGGATGGAGAAGTATACAATTATTCATCTCTAGCTAAGTCAATTAAACCTGGTCTCGAGTGACACTGAAAAAAACAGGAACTTCTGGAGGAGTCTCGACAGCTCAGTACTGTTCTCCGAGCAACATTTTATCTTACCTCGAAGGAAATATTGTGTCATTCCTAAAAACTGTGGGCTCTGATCTACTCAGGACAACATCTGCAGAGCGTTTGTATTTTCTACCTGTAGTGGGTTTTCTCCAGTTGCTGTCGTCTCCTCCCAATTTGGGCTACTTTCACACTTGCGTTATTGTTTTCCGGTATTGAGATCCGGCAGAGGATCTCAATACCGGAAAAAAATGTCTCTGTTTTGTCCCCATGCATTCTGAATGGAGAGAGATCCAATAAGGATGCATCAGGGCGGACAGCTGCGATTTTGTGTCCGGTCATGAAAACGGGAAAAAAAACGGATTCGGCTCTGAAAACAATGTAAGTCAATGGCAACGGATGCGTTTTTTTTAGGACCCTAAAAAAAACAGATCCATCACCCATTGACTTTCAATGTATTTAGTGACTCATCCGTTTTTCTGTTTTGATTTCAAATCAAAATGGATCAGTTTAATTCCGGTATCTTAATACCGGAATTACAAAGGCGAGTGTGAAAGTGGCCTTAGAGGTTAGCGCTCTTTCACACGTCGGTGTCCGTGATGGCATCTGTGCCAAGATGGTCAGTGGTCTGTGAAGATGTCCATATTCCACGTGCACTGCTAGGCTGAAAATTAGTTTCCAGTGCATCGCCTTTCAACGGTCCTTGAAAATCACTGGCAGAACACAGACGCCATCAGTGGTTTTCATGGACCCATAGAGTTCAATGGATGTGCTTGGTCCACATCACAGACCAAAGTGGCATCTGTCTCTGTGGTTCTGGAAAACCACTGCTGTGTGAAAACACACATTAACCTGTACAAACACCACGACGTGCAGTTAAGTCGTGGTACAGTGTAAAGTGTATGGAGCCTGCTTCATATATGGAAATACAGCAATGACTGGGATCGGCGATGACACCGATCCTAGTCATTTAGCCTCTTAGATGTCGCGATTAGTAGCATCTGTGAGGCTGTGAGGTTAGGCAGAAGATCGCATGTTCAAGTCCCCCTAAGGGGACTATAAATTGAAAAACACAAAAATAATAATAATTTTGATCACCTCCTTTCCCAATTTTACATATGAAAATAAAAGATAAATAAACATAGCAGGTATCACCGCCTCCAAAAATGTCTGAACTATTAAAATATGAAACTAGTTTTCCTGTATGATGAATGCCCGAAATGGAAAAGAAATGAAAATAAAAGACTTGCCATATTTTGGCCACCTACTCCCCCCAAAAAAAAAAAAATTAGAAAAAGCTATTCGAAATGTCATAGGTACCTCAAAATATTACCATTAAAAACGAGAGCTCGCCCCACAAAAATAACCCCTCGTTCGGCTCTGTAGAAAAAGTTCTCCAAAGGTTTTTATGTTTTTTGAAAGTATATAAATTTGGTATTGCCGTAAATATACTGCCCTGCAGAATAAGGTCGTCATGTCATTTTTAATGCATGGTCAAAGGCATCAAAACCTTAGCAGAATTGCCATTTTCCCATTTTCTAGTACGACCTATGGTAAACATCATGGTGCCTTTTACAAAAAAACAAGCCCTTTTCTGGCTATGTGAGCAGAAAAAAAAAAAAAAAGTGATGGCTCTTGGAAGACTAGGAAGGAAAAATTAAAAAATAAAATTAGGCCGTGTCCCGAATGGGTCTGTGTGCTGTTGTGTATGGTTTGAAATGTAAATAGGGACTGAAGTGATTGCAGCAATGAAAAGTCGCCACCAGAAGTTACCATCTTGGTCTTTGCCGTGTTACTTTTATTTCACTTTTTCCTCCTGCAATTTATTTATTTTTTTCAGCACAAGCCGAGGAATTCTTCTACACCTCACAGGGAGGTGACACCGCCATCGATGGGGTGGATGATGCAGATGACTTTGAGAAGACCAGGCAGGCCTTCACTCTTCTGGGTAAGGACTGCATTTCAGGGCCTTCATCGGGAAGATTTTAGGGTCTTGGTTGGTGATCTGGATTCAAACATGTTTCCCAGCTGGCATAGATAATGACACATAAAGGACGCTGCCATAGTGATGGTGATTAAAGGGCATGTCTACCTTAGTGGACATGGTCCTCTAAGGGTTTGTTCTCATGTCAGCAAGAAAGCTGCTGTAATATTGCTGCGGTAGAAATCCGATTCTCTGTGTGTAGCACTTCCACAAGTGCACTATCCCCACTGTCATTCATTGGGGCTAATCCTTGGCTTTTCGATGCAGAATTTGCAGAAATAACTAGCGTGCTACTTTATTTCCACAACGTATTTTTCCTCTGATCTGTCGCTAGGACAGGCTGAGGCCTTGTGAAGGCTCCCAGGCCTGTCATAGTAAGGTGCTTGTTAATCCCTGCAGTCTGTTGTACAAGTGATCAGAGGATCGCATATTCAGGTTCCCCTAACATAACATTTTTAATTTTTTTTTTTAAATAAAAAGCAGAAAAATGTTTAAAAAAAATCTAATTTTGCATTTAAAAAGAAACAATAAAAACAATAAACTTAAAAGTATCTCCACATCTAAAAATGTCCAAACTATTAAAATATGAAAATATTTTTCCTGCACGGTGAATGCCATAATGAACAAAATAAAAATGCGTGATTCTTCTTTTTTTGGTCACCCCCCCCCCCCCAATATTTAATAAAACGTAATCAACAAGTTGCACGTAACTAAAAATGACACCAGTAAAAACTACAGCTCGCCCCACAAAAAACAAACCCTCAAACAGCTCTGTATAAGGACTTACAAAAAAAAAGGTGTGAGGGTCAGAATACCGTTTTTTGTATGGCAAATTATTATTATTTTTTTTTAAATAGTAAAACATAATAAAAACCATATCAATTTATCATCACCGTAATCGCACTGACTCTGCAGAATAAGGTTATCGTGTCATTTTAAGGGCATAGCGAGTACCATAAAACCAAAACCCCAAAAACCGTGGCAGAATTGCATTTTTTTTTTATTCACCTGACAAAGACTTTTTTTTTCACATTTTTCAGTACAAGATATGGTAAACGAAATGCTGCCATTAAGAATTAAACTTGTACCGCTAAATATAAGCCCTCATGCGGTTATTTCAATGGAAGAGTAAAAAAATCATGGGTCTTGGAAGGCGAGGAGGAAGAAACAAAAAAATAACCCCAAAAAATTGGCGCAGTCCAGTTATAGTTTTTAAATTAACTAAAAGTTTTTTCTTATCCATTCTGAGGATTGTGGGAGTCCCAGCAGTCGGACTCCCACTGGTCAGTGGATATGCTCATGCATAGGGCTTATACACATAGCTCCGGTCTGCATCCCATCCGTATTTTTGCGGCTCGGATGCAGACCCATTCATCTCAGCGGTGTCCGTGTGCTGTCCGCATCCGTAAGTCTGCTCCGCACCCCGCAAAAAAATAGAACTTGTCCTATTCTCGTCTGTTTTGCGGACAAGGATAGGACATTTCTGCATAAGTAAAAAAAAAGAAATGGTGGCATTAACCGGGCTGGAATCCGTGTTTTGCGGATCCTCGATTTGTGGACCGCAAAACGTTTATGACGGTGCGCTTGAGCCCTTGGGGGTGGTTCGGCTCGCTTGGGTTTGGGCTGCAGCCTCTTCGTTGCTGAATGGCAGGATTTGTCCCATTCACAATAGTGCTACAGCTTATCGCCATTGAGAACAGAGGATTGGGCATATTAAAGTCCAACATGCCTGATCCTACTTTCAGGACGCCCCCCTGTACACATTAGACGGTCGCTCGTCTAGTTGCTCGCCTGTTACCCTCCAAGGAGTGCCGCTCAATACATTTCTCTTTCTTCCTTCTTAAGAAAATAACTAACCCCATTAATGACGCCCGTTAATTAGACGGCGTTTAGCAAACTGTTTATCTTACCGAGCGCTGATTGGAAACTGTCAGCAATGATGGAAGACCCCATCGCATGGGTGGATGCTCAAGTTATAATGAATTTTTCAGTTCATGGTGTAATCAATATTCACTTTTCTTCAGTTTGATGTTTCCGCTCCAGCTGTAATCATTTGCGTTGTGAACCTTGGTATTGTCAGTTTCTTATGGGGAACGTAGATATTCGTCATCTAAAATAGACAATAAAACAAATTTGGAAATAGACGGCGCTACAAAATGTCATATCGTTTTGTGTAGACAGCTTCCATGCAGACCTGATGTGTTGCCATGGTTACAGACTACAAAGGGTGTAGTCGGAGGCTGCAGTCACGTGTTACTCCTCTCTCTGTCTACATTCTCCATAACCTATAGCCAGTAGTAGATGGGACAGATGGAAGGGTATATAAACCTCGTGGTTTTTATACCCTTCAGGGACATATTGAGAATTGACAGATGGAAGGGAGCAACACATGGGTCTGCATAGGAGCTGTATACACTAACCAGTCAGAGATGGGGTCCCATTATAGGACTACATGCAAAGTTGCTTCAAAAGCTCTGCAGCAGTTCCCTAGGTGGAGACTGTAACAGCTGCTATGCGTGGCATCATCCGGTCCAGGTTTTACTCCACTGATCATGAATGACATCATGATGTCTTCTACTCTGGTCACATCCAAAGCTGCGCTCAGTCCATCAGCACTGGCCGAAAATTCCCAGTGTAAGGCCCCTTGCACACGACCGTTGTTTGTTTCCGCGTCCGTTCCGGTTTTTTTCACGGATAGGATGCTTCCCCATTCATTTCAATGGGTCCGTCAAAAAATGCGGATGGTCAACCGTTTTTGTTCCGCATCCGTGATCCGTGTTTTCATTCCGTCAAAAAAATAGTGCATGTCCTTTTTTTTTCACGTTTGCGGACAAGGATTGGCATTTTTACAATGGATCTGCCATAAAAATCGGATACGTCAAAAAAAAAACGGTCCATCATCCGTTTTTTTTGGACGGACGCAAAATTTCAAGGAGGAGCGGACGCGGAGGCAGGCAAAGGTCGTGTACATGTAGCGTAAATGTGACATCTCTTCACAGCAGGGAATACTCTGCAAAAACGCTTAGCCGGCATGAGGTCTCGTGAGGTCATGCTAAGACCTAACAGGAAAACAGAAGAATTTTGGTATGCAGCTTTGGGTGTGACTAGAGCAGAATACATATTGAAACTGTAGACCTTATTGCTGGACATCTTCTGTAGAGTAAGGCCTATTTGGACTCAAATGTCACTTTTTGTACCCAAGCAGCACAGGACGCCATTAGCCAAAGTTTTTTTGGGGGGGCGTGTAAAATGCAGCACAGATGGGTGACTGATGCAGATGGAGGCACCTGAAACAGTGGGTTTGAGCATTTATGCCTCGTGCACACAGACTTATTATGGCTCCATGTTATTTGGACATCTAATAGCGCACCCATAGGGGTGCATAGTGCCGTACGGTACCACCTTATGCCTGTGATCCTGTGGCATTGCTTCTAGCGGAGAACACCTCTCGCAGAGCATTGTATGGTGGCGCGCAGAGTACCTGTGCCTCCGTGGCGTGTGTGTTGCCATATAGCAGGGCTGGCCAACCTGCGGCTCTCCAGCTGTTGCAAGACTACAACTCCCAGCATGCACAGACTGCCTACAGGAGGGCATGGTGGGAGTTGTAGTTTTACAACAGCTGGAGAGCTGCAGGTTGGCCATCCCTGCCATGGGGGAGGCCTCAGGGCTGATGCATGTCTCCATGATGAGCCCTGAATGCCTGGTTATGCTGCAGTCCATGACCCCGCTGTGTTTCCGTCTTACCAGGAGTGAAGGAGTCTCACCAGATGAGCATTTTTAAGATCATCGCTTCCATTCTGCACTTGGGGAACATAGAGATCTCCTCGGAGCGGGACGGCGAATCCAGCAGCTTGTCGGTAAGGAATATATCATTATCAGCTTGTTGTTAGGGTCAGAGGTAATAATGGTGTTGTACAGGGTAAGTAAAAGATGGCTGCTTTCTTCTAGAAATAGCGCCCCACCTGTCCAATTGTGGTATTGCAGTAGAAGTGACGCCGACTGCACTTTCCTATACAGCGGGTACTGTATGGCTATATAGTGGGTACTGTGAGTATTGTATGGCTATAAAGTGGTTACTGTGGGTACTGTATGGCTATATAGTGGTTACTGTGGGTACTGTATGGCTATATAGTGGTTACTGTGGGTACTGTATGGCTATATAGTGGTTACTGTGGGTACTGTATGGCTATATAGTGGTTACTGTGGGTACTGTATGGCTATATAGTGGTTACTATGGGTAATGTATGGCTATATAGTGGTTATTGTGGTACTGTATGGCTATATAGTGGGTACTGTGGGTACTGTATGGCTATATAGTGGTTATTGTGGGTACCGTATGGCTATATAGTGGGTACTATGAGTACTGTATGGCTATATAGTGGCTGTTGTGGCTACTGTATGGTTATATAGTGGTTACTGTGGGTACTGTATGGCTATATAGTGGGTACTGTGAGTACTGTATGGCTATATAGTGGGTACTGTATGGCTATATAGTGGGTACTGTGAGTATTGTATGGCTATATAGTGGGTACTGTATGGCTATATAGTGGTTACTGTGTTTGCTGTATGGCTATATAGTGGTTACTGTTGGTACTGTATGGCTATATAGTGGTTACTGTGGGTACTGTATGGTTATATAGTGGTTACTGTGCGTACTGTGTGGTTACTGCATGGCTATATAGTGCCTCTTGGCCGTTGCAAGTATGGTTCTGATTGGATGTGGTTGTAGCGGTGTATATGTTGATCACTAGATGGCGGGGCCCATTTGCCCTAGGCACAATCCAGTCCTTTCTGATGCATTGAACCCGTGGAATGTCTTCGGTCCGTGGTGCACTACAGTGCAGAGATGCAGATTCACATGGCTTAATTCTTTAATTACTCTCCGCTCGCCATTCATCTCGCAGGCGGTGAGCGCCACAGGACTGACCTGTTTGTCGGGAGACAAATGGCTGCAGTTCTGCTGACTTGTTCACACTCAGATCACAGGCTTAGTACACGGCGCCTGAGGACAGCAATGGAAATCCTGCGCTGACGTCTCGTGGCGATGCGTCCTGTTCTGGCCCACAGTATTGCCCTGCGGCCGCCAGTGACGGCTCCCAGTGCGGCACATTAGCCTGAGAAACCAGTTCTTTACATAGCCGTGAGACATGCTCAAAGGGGTACGACATGTTATGCAGCTTTGTGTCTCAGTTCCCTGTTATCAAGATCTCTGCTTGCTGTCAGTGACTGCTTTCGAAGGATGAGGGTCTGGCCTGGTGATGTCTAGCAGTGCCGCGCATCTTTAAGCGTTACATGACCAGAACATGTTTTGTCCCCATTCACTGACAGCAGACAGAGATCTTTGAAACCATAGCATATAAACCTGTCTTGGTCATGTAGCAATAATAAACATTTGCGATTTATTGCAAGACAGAGCTCCGATAACGGTACTGTAACGAACCCTGCACCTATGTGATCAGCACATGACTAGGATCTCTGCCTGCTGTCAGTGAATGGGAACCTACATACAAGAGTGAAAATCTTCATCAGTCACATAGTGTTTAAGCAGAGCAGCACCGTGCAGTTTTAACCATCAGGGATTTTTAGGACTCCATTCTTGTGATAGGTGGAGGTCCCAGCAGATGGACCCTTAGCAATCAGAGTCTTCGCTGTGGATAGGAGTTAAAGGGCATCTGTCAGCAGTTTTGTCCCTTTGACACTGGCTGACCTGTTACATGTGCACTTGGGAGCTGGAGGCATCTGTGTTGGTCCCATGTTCATATGTGCCCGCACTGCTGAGAAAAATGATGTTTTATTATATGCAACTGAGCCTCTAGGAGCAACGGGGGCGTTGCCGTTACACCTAGAGTCTCTGCTCTCTCTGCAACTGCCGTGCCCGCTGCACTTTGTTTGACAGGGCCAGGTGGGAAACAATTAATCAATCAAACTGGAGAGGGAGCGGCAGTTGCAGAGGGAGCAGAGCCTCTAGGAGTAATGGTAACGCCCCCGTTGCTCCTAGAGGCTCATTTGCATATAATAAAACATCATTTTTCTCAGCAATGCGGGCACATATGAACACGGGACCAACACAGATGCCTTCAGCTGCCAAGCGCACATGGAACAGGTCAGCCAGTGTCATAGGGACAAAACTGCTGACAGATGCCCTTTATATGTTGATTCTGGGAAAACCACTTTAATAACAGACAGTGCAGAAAATCCCCCCCCCCCCCCCAAGGACATTTACATTAACCCTTTACTGTTTCATTTTCCTGTTCCCTAGAAAGGAGACAAGAGTCTTGACCACTTCTGTACGCTGCTCGGGGTGGAGCACGACCAGATGGAGCACTGGCTGTGCCACCGAAAGCTCGTCACCACGTCGGAGACTTACGTGAAGAACATGTCGGTCCAACAAGCGCTCAATGCCAGGAATGCTCTGGCCAAGCACATCTACGCTCAGTTATTCAACTGGATAGTGCAACATGTGAACAAAGCCCTGCACACCACCAGCAAGCAGCACTCGTTCATCGGCGTGCTGGATATATACGGGTAAGAGAGCCGCCGTAATGAGAATTCATTTTACAAGGCTGGTATCAGACGGTGAACCCAATGGAGGCAAGCCTGACCTCCTGACCCCAGAGAGAATTCCGGTTTTATGTAAGTAAAACTTAAAGGGGTTTTCTGGGAGGCCAGCACTTGCTGTCGGACCCCCACCGATCAGATATTGATGACCTGAGGATCGACTATCAATTGTAAAATACAAGATTATCCCTTTATTATAAAATGAAAAGCGTTCTGCAACTTTCTAATATACCTAATAATTCATTTCCTAACCGTTTTCAACATCACTGCTTGCTGTCAGTAAATGAAACCATTCTTTACATCCAGATGTAGCCTTTACACATGACGCGTTTTCCCTACACTGATACGTCGTAGCAAACAGGACAGTAGAGAGATTCGTGCTGCGGTGTGGACTGGATACAACTGTAGCAAAACCTCAGCTGTGAGATGTATAAGTGTTCTAAACCCGTCTTCCTTGGTTGTAAACATTAATGATAATGATTAACGGTTCTCTTTTGGGTTCGGTTCGTTAAGTTGTAGTATTCCATGCACGGCCACCATTTATTGCCGCGGTGCATCCCAAATAAAAATGATGCAACTTTGCAAATAGCCTTTTTGTGTATACGACGCCTATACAGACCTATGTGTCTCCATGGTTACAGACTACAAATAACTCGGTGTAGTCTGACCACGCCCACGTGTGTAACGTTTCACTTTCTCTGTCCTTTTTTGTCTGGAGGTTATGAAAAAGAGGGGGCAGACCGAAGGGATTAAACCCCTGGCTGCAAGATCAGACTACTCCCAGGGTTTGTTTGTAGTCTGTAACCATGGAGACGCAAACGTCTGCATAGTAGCTGCATACACAGAACAGTGGAGATTGGTATTCAGAGCCATTTTGAATGTCTACAGCTTGAATGCGTTTGAGGGATAAAATGGTTGCAGAAGTTTGCACACCCTTTAAATTGATCCAGGGAAATTTGAGGCATCGGAAAGGATTTTTTTGTTTTAACCCTCGGAGAGGTGGCGGTCTCTTGCGGCATCCTGGACACAAGATGATGTAGAATTGTTTATTTCACTGCTGCGTTGCTTCGGCCTCGGGTTGTAAATTAGCGGATAATGTAAATCTTCTGTGCTGTGCCGCCGCTCCGACTGGCGCACTGCGGCTCCTTAATTGTCCTCGGAGATTATGGAGTCTCGGAGCAGATGAATGGAGGCTTTCCTCTCACTTATAAAAGGACAATTAGTATCTCCAGCGCCTGAGCTCAGAGCGCAACTGAAAAGTAAAGCGGCTTATAATTCCGTCACGGGGGGGGCATCATACATATTATACTGCACAGTGCTCTGCTGGAATGTTCCGCGGTAAAGAAGGGGGGATTTGTTTTCTGCTGTCTTCAGCTGTCTCTGCACTGAAATGGGGTACACAGGACCCCCTCCCGCTCTTGTGATTGTTGGGGTCCCACCGATCAGACACTTGTCTCCTGTCCCGTGCCTAGGTGATATGTTATCAGGCTGGTTTTACGTATATGACACTTCATCTCTGTATAAATCAAAAAATGTTCGTTTTCTGCTTCAGTTCTTCGCCATTTACAAGATCTGTGTTTGCTGTCAGTGAACGAGAACATTTATGTCTACATTCAGAGGCAGTTATCCTGTCCAGACTCTTGCATTAAAGCTGGTTTTAGGTTAATAAAACATAATCACTTCAGAAATGAAAAGTTCTACAAAGTCACCATTTACAAGAGATGTGTTTGCTGTCGGTGAATGAGAACACTCTTGCTTCCATTCAGAGACAGTAAACCTGTCTATAACCAATCCTGCTCATAGCTGAGAAGTGGATACAATTGTCCTGGCTGTGTAGCTCACAGAGCATTGTCTACACTGGATACAACTGTGCTGGTTTGTTACAATGTATCAGTCCGGAGTCCAGGCTCTTTAGCTCGCAGAGCATTGTCTGCACTGGATACAGCTCTGCTGGTTTGTTACAATGTATCAGTCTGGAGTCCGGGCTGTTTAGCTCGCAGAGCATTGTCTGCACTGGATACAGCTCTGCTAGTTTGTTACAATGTATCAGTCTGGAGTCCGGGCTGTGTAGCTCACAGAGCATTGTCTAGACTGGATACAGCCGTACTGGTTTGTTACAGTGTATCAGTCTGGAGTCCCGGCTGTTTAGCTCGCAGAGCATATTCTGCACTGGATACAACTGTGCTGGTTTGTTACAATGTATCAGTCTGGAGTCCGGGCTGTTTAGCTCGCAGAGCATTGTCTGCACTGGATACAGCTCTGCTGGTTTGTTACAATGTATCAGTCCGGAGTCCAGGCTCTTTAGCTCGCAGAGCATTGTCTGCACTGGATACAGCTCTGCTGGTTTGTTACAATGTATCAGTCTGGAGTTCGGGCTGTTTAGCTCGCAGAGCATTGTCTGCACTGGATACAACTGTGCTGGTTTGTTACAATGTATCAGTCTGGAGTCCAGGCTATTTAGCTCGCAGAGCATTGTCTACACTGGGTACAACTGTATCCACTTCTCAGCTATGAGCAGGACTGGCTATAGACAGGTTTACTGTCTCTGAATGGAAGCAAGAGTGTTCTCATTCACTGACAGCAAACACATCTCTTGTAAATGGTGACTTTGTAGAACTTTTCATTAAGGGATTATGTTTTATTAACCTAAAACCAGCTTTAATACAAGACTGTTCTCATTCACTGACAGCAAACATATCTCTTGTAAACGGTGACTCATAAAGTCAATTAGAAAATTGTAGAACTTTTCATTTATGAAGTGATTATGCTTTATTAACCTAAAACCAGCTTTAATGCAAGAGCTGTTTCCATTCACTGACAACAAGCACATACTGGCTGAAAAAAAACATTAAGGGCGGTGTCCGATCAGGACGATCTGATTGGATGCGACACTTCTGAGCCGCTGTCTATCCAGTATTATGTATCTCACCACCCGTGTAGGTGGCGCTCACACATCCCTCTTTCTGTATTCTGTCTATCCTTTGCCAACACACCCTGTGTAAGCTGTAGTGGCAGCCATGTTTGTGGTCACCCAGCTTTCCCGGGTGAAGATATAATTAAGACATGGTTGAATTGAATCTCTCCCTCTTTATTTGCAGGTTCGAAACATTCGAAATAAACAGCTTTGAACAGTTCTGCATCAACTATGCCAACGAGAAGCTACAGCAGCAGTTTAACTCGGTATGTGACCTCCGAGGACTTACCTCTGTACCCTGCGCACACGCCCATGACTGTATAACCAACTGATCGCCCAAATTCCTTGCAGAGCTCTGCCTTCAGGGGGCGCTGTCCTAATACTATATTTTTAGAGGCTGCTCCCTCCATTCGAGTGAATGTAAACCCTATAGAGAGGCGTCTGCATTTCTTGGTCACCCCTGTAGGTGGCTGTCATCTGGGTGTGCGGCCTCAGTTTAGGGGGCATGGGGGTAACACAAGATGGCTCCAGCGCCTGTCTATGCTCGTGGGTGACCTTGATTTTTCATAAATGATTGGCTAAGTTTGCAGCTTCCTGTTTGCACCTGTAATGGGAAGGGCAGCTCTGGAGCACAAACTTCTGCTCAGATAAGTAAAAGTAGATCTTGAGACTGTCGGAATTTCTCGAACTGTCACATTTTCTAGTTCTTATGTTTTTTGTTTGTTTTGTGTCCGTGAGAGAACAGTCGGGACTTTCTGGCGACCCCCTAATGTGGTGACGGTGGTCTTCCCTCTTTTTCCGTCTTTATCCAGTGTCCGTTTCCAACAGCCCCATGCATTTTTATGGACAGAGCCACCACCTACTACCATGCGACCTTGGAAAACGCCAGTGGTCCCAGGACTGTTATACTTTTTATGGCTTTTCTTACTGATTGGGACATCGCATATATATAGGACCCCTCCATCCCCCTGACAAGCCTGTTTTAAAAAAAAACACTTGCATTCCTCCCAAGACAACAATTCAGGAACATCTTTTCTTAGAACTCTGCATCCTCTGTTATTCCTCCTGGAAATGTATGATTACATTGACTGGGTGTTACCATTCCTCTCGTCGATGTGGCATGTCCCTGCTCCGCTCAGTCCTATCACCTAGGAAAACACCCTGTGCACAAGTGAAATGGTAACTCCCAGTTACCAAATTGTGTCCAGGAAGAATAACAGAGGAACGGCACTATACAGAGTTCTAAGGATCCGCAAAAAATGTTTCAGGATTGTATCTTATGCCAGTCAAGCGGACTGATCCTCCTTAAGATGGTGTCATCGGCCAGTTTTTGTGTTTTCCTTGCAGCATGTCTTTAAACTGGAGCAGGAGGAATACATGAAGGAGCAGATCCCCTGGACCCTCATTGATTTCTATGACAATCAGCCCTGCATTGACCTGATTGAGGCCAAACTTGGGATTCTGGACCTTCTGGACGAGGAGTGTAAGGTGAGCCGCTACCTAAGACCTGGGTCTCGCACTTATTGGCCCTCTTGGTGCCCACATCATCAGAGAGCATCAGAACTTTACACCAAACGATTCTGATGCCACGTGTAATGACAGGAGCCCGGCGCAGACACAGGGCTTCTCTCTTGTGTTCTGTGAATCCCGGTGTCATGCTCCGAGTCCGACCCTGCACTTTATTTAAAGAGGATCTCCTCTCCTGACATGTCTGTTTTAGTAACTACTTGCACTCCTCATGTAATAACAATTCTGGGGCATCTTTTCTTACCGCTGTATGTTATGCCCTTCCTCTATTATTCCTGCAAGAAGTTTATGAATAAAGATCCAGCAGGGTGTTACCAGTTGGGAGTGTGCCCCTGCACAGTCTGACACTGTAAGCACTGATTGGACACAACCCCAACTGGTAACACCCAGCTGTACCTTTTTTTATAAACTTCTAGCAGGAGTAATAGAGGAAAGGCCCAACAAATAGTCATAAGAAGAATAGATGCTCCAAAATGGTCATTTATATGGAATACAATTATTTACTAAATCACACAAGTCTGGAGAGGTGACAGATCTTCCATAACCGTGGGAAGATTTAGGGTACTTTCACACTTGCGTTTAAGTTTTCCGGTATTGAGTTCCGTCACAGGGGCTCAATACCGGGGGGAAAAAACGCTTCCGTTTTATCCTAATGCATTCTGAATGGAAAGCAATCCGTTCAGGATGACTTCAGTTCAGTCCCTTTACAGTATTTGGCCGGAGAAAATACCGCAGCATGCTGTAGTAAATTTTCCGGCAAAAATTCCGGAACACATGCCAGAATGTCGGATCCGGCATTAATTTCCATTGAAATGTATTAATGCCTGATCCAGGACCAAGTGTTTCGGAAAACCGGATCCGGTTTCCCGATCTGTGCATGCACAGACCTTTAAAAGTGTGAAATAAATAAATACCGGATCTGTTTTTTCCGGATGACACCGGAGAGACGGATCCAGTGTTTTAATGCATTTCTCAGCCGGATTCGGATGCAGATGCAGTCCGTTTGCATACAGATTTCCGGATCCGGCAGGCAGTTCCGGCAACGGAACTGCCTTCCGGAGTCCAACAACGCAAGTGTGAAAGTACCCTTACTGAGCTACAGTTACAGTACATCCTGAAATAGGCCTTTGTAATAAATATGAAAAATAAAAGTATTTTGTGACAGCGTGCTACATTTTGTAACTTTGTTGCAAAAAAAAAAAAAAAAAAGTCCCAAAAGTCTCTGATTGATACGTTACCCGCCTGCATAGAACTGAGGCTGGATGATACATGTGGTGCCGGGACAGGCGCTGTTCGCTGACTCTGTACCAGATATTGCTTGGAGACAGAATTTTTATGCCAGAAATTGTGGCTCAATTTTAGCACAAAAGTCACCGTTTAAGCCACAACCATTAAAGCAAGCCACACCCATTACAATAAGCCACACCCATTACAATAAGCCACACCCATTACAGTAAGCCACACCCATTACAGTCAGCCACACCTATTACAGTAAGCCACACCCCCTTTCAGACCAGGCATGGATACCTTCTTCAGCATTGGATGTTATTCACAAGCCGTATATTACCTTTTCCTTATACGCACCGGCAATTCATCTTGCGCATGCGATAATATTATTATTTATTACTTTTTATATTCATCACAATCATGTTGTTGCTTTATTTCTATTATTTTTTAATCTATCAGGGGCCTCTCATCATTGGTCTTATCATGACCTGCGCTGTGAGCGGAGACTCCCTTTATCTTTATGAAGTCACCAGTAGCTTTTTGTGGTGTTTTTAATAGTTTTTTTTTAATGCAGACCCAGTAGAGTTGTTATGCGTCTTATATCTTGGTGCACATCCGGTCTTTTGCATCTGCTTTGATTGCTGTCCCCCTGGCAGTGATTACTGGGGTGGTCCCATAACAACAGCTTATCCTCTGTCCACTGGATAGGGGGACGTTTATGAAGACTGGCGATTTGGATGCCGGTCTTCATCCCTCCTGCGCTGGCGGTCATCCGCCTACGTTATATAACGGCATTGGCCTCTACATGACATAGGATTGGACTTTACACTTGTCTTGGCTCCCTTGCTGGCGTGGATTTTGGAGGCCATTTTCTACACCCCTTTTTTTTTGCATGAGTGGGGGAAAAAGTCACACATTGCGGCGTAATCTGAGACCGATATATGCCAAACAGTGGCGTATGTCTGTTCATAAATGACCCCCTAAATGCCTGATCGGCAGAGGTCCGACTTATATTCCCCCAGCCACAGCGCTTCATCCAGCTTTATGGGGCTGACGGTGGTAGTCGAGCGCTTGTACTCGCCTTTCTCCCGCAGCCCCATAGAGTTGAAGGGAGCAGCAGTATCGTTATTACCCAAGTGGTCGGACCACCGCCGATCAGGCACTTTTGCCCTATTTTGTGGCTAGGGAATGAGTTGCTGTAACAGGAGAAAAAGGCTGGTTTGCATACGAAGCTTGTTAAACTGCTTTCTCACAGCTGAAGTCTCCGTAACAATGTTGCATGTCGATAAAAGCTATCAGCCTGGAGTATTCTATTATTATTGGTGGAGCTGCAGCTTTGTACTGCTGCTGCCTGAGAGAATTGTCTACACTGTAACAAACCTTCAGCTTTGTGAGTAGCTTTAAAGGCTATGAAGGACTTTGAGGAAGATTTTTTTTTTCTTATGATTGAATTTTATTCATTTTTATTTATTTTTTTGCTCTTTTTAAAACAAATTTCAAAAGTTTTTGCCCTGCAGGGTTAGATTTCAGTCTTCAGATTATTCAGTTTCACACTGAGCCGTCAGAGAGGGGTAGGGGGATGTATAGCCCTTATCTCTCAGCTCCTTACAGCTCATAAACACTTATTTAAGTCAGTTTGATCAGACTTTAGCTATAATGAGTGTCTATGAGCTGTCAGGCATTCAAAGATGAGGATCTACATCCAGGCGTCAGAGCAGCTCCCTGATGGCTCAGTGTGAATCAGGAAGGGAGATGCTCTGCAGGAAGACTGAAGCATAACCCTGTAAAAAGAACTGTCGAAAAAAAGATTTTTAGTCCAAAATGAGTAAAATGCTGTCATAAAAAGGTGTCCATCGCCTTTAAGCACAATATTATAGCTAAAAGTTGTTTGTCTTTAGGTCCCCAAAGGCACGGACCAGAACTGGGCTCAGAAGCTGTATGACCGGCACGGCAGCAGTCAGCACTTTAAGAAGCCCCGGATGTCCAATGTCTCTTTTATAGTTGTTCACTTTGCTGACATGGTAAGTGATGACGCTCCATAATGCAGTCTGATCCTGTTACTTACGGCACAAAATATGTTTTCATGATGCACAATCTTAAAGTGAATTTCCACCTTATGATCTAGTTGTTTTTGGCCCAAAAATTTGCTTTGATTCATTACTTATCGCCTGCAGAGGTCAGTAAGGTAACACACTGGCTACCTACAGCCGCCACTAGAGGGAGCTGGCTGCATTCTGTTATGTTAGTGAGTTCAATGTATAATAGTAAACTGTGAGCTCCCTCTAGTGGTGCAGACAGAATGTTGAATTTTATCTCCTGCCCAATAAAGCAAGCAGAATGCTGTGGACCTGCAGCCAGGCGTCAAGGTTTATCTAAATAAAGCTTTTTATGCATTTTTTGTTTCAATGTCTACCCAATTTCATGACCTCAGTGAATGGAAATGTTCTCACTGAACATCAGGCTTAACCCTGTACAGGTTTATAGCTTCTCTCTGAAGGCATTCACTGACAGATAGCAGCGATCCTTACAATGGCGGGTAAGGGAAACACAACGTGTATTGAAAGTTGCTGAACTTTTCGCTCTAAAAAGATTTATCAGTATTTTTTCTTTAAAAAATCAGCTAAACTGTGCATATATAGTATGTTAGCCTTCCGCCCAGCCATAGAGTTGAAGGGGTATTCCAGCCAAATATGAAAAGTTACAGCGGCATGCAAATAGTGTAAAGAATAACAAAGCTTATACTTGCCCCCCCATCCCCCGACGTTGCGCACATTGTGCGCCACTATGCTATTCTATATTTTTATACCGGTTGCAAGAATTCCCCTTTAAATGACAAAACTGACTACCAGCAAGGACACCACTAGGGGGAGCTCACTACATATAGATTGATAAGGCTCCCATTGAACTCAATCATAAATCAATCCTGTGGGGGCTCCCCCTAGTGGCGGCAGCACGCACGCAGAATTGCATCATATATGGTTGTGTGAAGGGGAAGCGTGGTATTTGAAGCCCTGTAACTAGGGTTGAGCGAACTTGTATTTTAAGTTCGGCGTCCAAAGTTTATCTTAGAATCCCGTTATGCATTCGCTACCACGGACCATGCCAAAAAAGTTCGCGCAACCGTCCTTCACTGCTCTACTTCCTTCTTCTCCTCCACACAGAGCACAGGAGCTCCGCCCCTCATGTCACATGATCATTATACCAGGCCCTTTACCACCTCTTATCCAATCCAGTACTGAGCCTCGCCCCCTGCACTGATCACATGACGGTGACGTCACCCCAGGTCATTAGTGTTGTCCAAGGTTCGGGTTCATCGAAGAATCCCCTTATGGATTCAAAATTCCGTTATGGTCCGTGGTAGCGGAATCCATAACGGGATTCTTCGATAACCCCAACCCGAACTTTGGACGCCGAACTTAAAATACAAGTTCGCTTAACCCTACCTGTAACCAAAAATGCCACACCCACCCCTATATAGACTTTATTCGGCAGTGTGGCGTTTTGCGCATTTATTCTGCAGCGAGAAGTTTTGAAGTTTTGATAACGTCACTCACTTTGTGAAGAACACGTATTACATACTGATTATCGTGTTTACGTGCTAGACGGAGTTTATTTGCTCTGTGGTTTGGACGCTTTGCTTCAGTTGTATTATCATTACTGTAGATGTCCCCATCAGGTTTCCCCGTGGTGCCGGCTTATGGCTGCCACCTGACTCTGTGCATCGAAAAGGTCATAGACCATGATTTAAGAAATCCAACAAAATGATATTATGCGCCGTAGGGAAACTGACCTTTAGAAATGAAATTCTTTATTTTTTTTATTTTGGCCACATCAAGATTTATTCTTGAAATATCCTCTAATCAGCCATAACATTAAAACCACCTGCCTAATACTGTTAAGACTCCATCGTGCCACCAAAACTGCTCAGACCCGTCGTGGCATGGACTCCACAAGACCTCTGAAGGGTCCTGTGGTATCTGGCACCAAAACCTTAGCAATAGTGCTATAAGAGAAAAATAAACCGGACAGTTATACCGTTAAAACCCAGTGTCGCGTGGATTATCATGTGACAATGACGTCTGTCGAGGGGTGGGATAAATCTGGCAGTAGGTGAACAGTCCGTTCTCGAAGTGTTGGAAGCAGGAAAAACGGGCAAGTGTAAGGATATGAGTGAGTGACAAGGTTCAAATTTCGATGTCTACGCAACGGGTCGAAGTGTTTCCACAATGGCAGGTCTTATGGGATGTAGTGGCTGGTGCTGACCAAGGAAGGACAACCGGTGACCGGGTCATGGGACTCCAAGACTCATGGATCCGAACCAACAGAAATGCTACAGTAGAACAAACCTGCTGGCTATGATAGTCAGGTGTCTGAGACATCACAGCTTACTGTATATGGGATTTCGTAGCGTCAGTGGAAACTTGAGCATCAGAACTGGACCATGGAGCAATGGAAGGAGGTGGCCTGGTCTGAGGAATCACGTTACATTTTATGGAAGGCCAGGAGCAACACTTACCTGCGGAAGACATGGCACCAGAATTGGAAGAAGACTAGCCGGCGGAGGCAGTGTAATGCTCTAGGCAACCTTGGATCCTGGCACCACGTGGATGTCACACATACCACCCACCTAACATTCTTCATGGCTGTGGTGCCCCCTAATGGGAGTGGCCCCTTTACAAGGATAATGCCTCAGGAATAGTCTGAGGAACATGACAAAGAGTTCAAGGTGATGACGTGGCCTCGAAATCAATCAATCTGATCATCATTTGTGGGACATGCTGGAAAAACAAGTCAGATCCACAGAGGCCACACCTCACAGCTTACATGTCACAGGCAGGGACGTAGCGAACGACTCTTGGGCCCTGGTGCAAGAACTCAGCTTAGGCCCCCTTCCCTCAATGCTTTGTGTGTCTATTTATGCGGCACAAGGGTCTTTGGGCCCGGTAGCGACTGCTACCTCTGCACCCCCTATAGCTACGCCCATGGTCACAGGTTATGGGGAAGGGGAAAACACCAGATACACACAACAAGAAAAAGCTAAGCTAAGGAAGAGGGATGGTGACCTCCTAGTAATCCCTAGGCCTTTCCCTAACTCCTGTCAATATGAGCAGATCCTAATGGTGGAAATGCTCATACGCCAGATACCTAGCTACTGCTAAAACTGACGAGTCCTAGAACAGGTAACAGGAGATGAGACAGCTGGTTCCTTCCCAGATGAAGGAACCCGCGTCTTCCTCAGGCCTACAAACCAAAACACACCAGAGAACAACAAACAGTAAAAGTAACTGGTACTTAGTAGAGTTGAGCGAACTTCTGTTTTAAGTTCGGCTTCCAAAGTTCTAGTTCGGGTTATGGATTCCGCTACCACGGACCATTTGAAATCCGGGGTGAAGGACCTGGGGTGACGTCACCGTCATGTGATCAGTGCAGGGGGCGTGGCTCAGTACTGGATTGGATAAGAGGTCGTAGGCTACCAACTCTTATCTAATCCAGTACTGAGCCACGCCCCCTGCACTGATCACATGACGGTGACGTCACGCCAGGTCCTCCGTGTTGTCCAAGGTTCGGGTTCATTGAAGAATCCCCTTATGGATTCCAAATGCCGTTATGGTCCGTGGTAGCGGAATCCATAACGGAATGCTTCGATAACCCGAACTTTGGAAGCCGAACTTAAAACAGAAGTTCGCTCAACTCTAGTACTTAGCTTAGAGATGTATGGAGAAGCAGGAGATCCAAGACAAGCAAGCTCTAGCATGGTCAGCAGTGTGAGGCGGACCTAAATAAAGCCTCATCACTGATAACGAGCAGAACCTGAGGATAGGTAAGATCCTGCCAAACAACAACAACATGTCAGATAGCCTCACGTGAAGCAAGTCTATCCGATCTTCTCACCTCTCACAGGAGAGGCCGTGAAATTACAACATGGCGGTTTTCTTCTAGGATGTGCCCTCATTTGAAACCCTAATAAAGATGATATACAATTCTTATCTCTAAGGAGAGCATATAGGAGGTCACGGCCAGGCGTTCCTCCTTATGTACTACCCTATGTTACCACATGGGCAGAATAAGACTGATAGATGTGCAGAGGTAAGAGCAGCTCCGGAGCACAAACTGCTGCTCTCAATAGTGAAATGTTGCACAAAAGATGGGGTACGTTCAGAAGTACTGTGCTCTGTGTGTAAAGTAGTATTATCTGGAGAAAGACATGCTTTAGACTGACAGATCCTCATCTTCTGTGTGACCAATGTATGCTTTCTGTAGGTGGAATACCAGTGTGATGGGTTCTTGGAGAAAAATCGGGATACGGTCTATGAAGAGCAGATTAACATCCTGAAAGCCAGTAAGGTAAGGTTTTCCTACATATTGGGTGCACTTTGAGAATCAGAGTCTCAAAATTTTCAATATTTCTGGTTGCTGTCAGTGAATCAAAACATTCTTTTTTACACCCAGAGGTTAAAATCCCTAATGCTTCTGTTAGCTGAGAGTGTGGATAAGGGGGATTCCTATCTTATACGGTATATGCCATCAGAGAGGGTCCGGCATCTGAGACCTCACTAATCAGGAGAATGCATGGGACGCAGCTCTAGGGTTTTCTCCTACACAGCAGTGCCCCAGCCACCTACCGTGATTTTCATGTTCGGTAGGGTTTCGGACCCCCACCAGTCATGCAGTGATGACATAGCCTAACAATATGCCATTACTTTACAAGCTGGGAATACCCATTTAAATCGGCACTAATATCTGTCCTGTGCTGATGGTTTGTTGCAATGTACCAATTCAGGTAAATGTAGCTGACAGAAGATTGTCCAGACTGGATACTTTTGTATCAGTTTCTTAGCATAAGGTCTGTATGGGGTTTCAGCCTCTGGATGGCAATAGAAATAATTCTACTCACTGACAGCAAACAGAGAGCTTGAACATGGTAAGAAATGAATGCACAAAGTATAATAGAAAGATGCAGGACTTATGTTTGTTTAGTACTTAAAGGGGACCTAAGCCTTGGGAGAAACCCTGTTTGTGCAGGGTTATGTGTCTGGTTACGCCGGCTCTGCTTCTCCAGCGCGCAGAGTACGGATCCGTATACTTTCTGTGGATCTATACTCCGCATGCTAGAAACCCCGAACAGAGCAGACGAAACCCAACAGTGAAGAGCGCTCTGAGAAGAGCTGCTGCACGATCGTGGCTTCACCAGAGGTTCTGCCAGCGTATGATATGCCAATGCGGGGAACCTGCCGCCATACTGTGCTGCCCTTACAGAGGATCCACTTCAAGCTTCATGTACCGAAAACCAGACAAGTGTGTGTCCAGGTGTACAGAGCTGCTGTGTATTTTTCTGACAGTACCAACTGGTCGCTGATCTGTTCCAAGACGGCAAGGATCCCATCGCCCCAACCTCCAGCGGAAAATCCAAAATTAATGTCCGACCGGCCAAACCAGCCCTTAAAAAGGCCAATAAGGAACATAAGAAGACAGTGGGACATCAGGTAAATACCGCAATGTGTGCGCCCCTCAGATAACATGTCACTGCATTGTGGCGGATGTGGAAATTTAATTGTTTTTTCCCTCTCTCTCTCTCTCTATTCCTCTCTATCTCCCTCTCTCTTTCACTCTAACTCTACCTTTCTCACTCTCCTCTCTCTTTTCTTCACCCTTCCTCTCTGTCTCCCTCTTTCCCCCTCTCTCTCTCTATCTCTCTCTCCCACTTCCCCTCTATCTCCCTCTCACTCTTCCACTGTCTCTTGCTTTCTCCAACTCCACTTTCTCTTTCTCTCTCTTCGTCTCTCCTTCTCTTTTCTCCCATCTCCCTCTCTCTCTTCCACTCTCTTTCTCCCTCTCCTCTCTCTCCCACTAACCCCTCTCTCTTCCCTCTCTCTTCCCTCTCTCTTCCACTCTTTCTCCCTCTCTCTTTTCCTTTCTCTCCCACTATGCCCTCTCTTTCTCCCTCTCCCCCTCTCTCTCTTCCACCACCCCCTCTCCTCTCTCTTTCTCTCTCTCCCACTACCCCCTCTCCTCTCTCTTTCTCTCTCTCCCACTACACCCTCTCTATCTCCCACTACCCCCTTTCTGTCTCCCTATCTCTCCCACTACTCCCTCTCCTCTCTTTCTCTCTCCCGCTACCCCTCGCCTCTCTCTCTCCCACTACCCACTCTCTGTCTCCCTCTCTCTCTCCCACTACCCCCTCTCTGTCTCCCTCTTTCTCTCTCTCTCCCACTACCCCCTCTCCTCTCTCTTTCCCACTACCCCCTCTCCTCTCTCTCTCCCACTACACCCTCTCTCTCTTCTTTTCCCTCTTCCCTTCTCTCTTCCTCCCTCCCTCCCTCCCTCCCTTTTTCTCCTTCTCTCTTTCTTTTGATTCATGGTCAGTGGATCCAGTAGATTGCAGTAGGATCCACTGATAATATAATGTATGAAGTCAGGCAGATCGTCATCTGACCATTCACATTAGATTAATATCAGGGCGTACCGATAATGTTTATGGGGGCCTCCTGATTTTCCTCCAACGGCAGATTTTGAGGAAGCGAAGGGTCGGCCAGTTGAATTTCAACATGCCCAATCCTTTTGCTGTTGATGAGCTAAGTTGCCCCCAGAGGTATCATCAGCGGCTTACTCCCCTCTCCCCTTTCAGAACATATGTGCTCAGCCAAGCCTAGCATGCAGCAGAGAAAGCTGTCCACCAAACTAACTGTCCACCGGCATATGCAGTGTAATGCCAGCTTTAGGTCTGTTCACACTGCATGTTCAGCACATACACCAAACCTGTTCTTGGAGCCCACGGATATGGTATGTGGCTGGTATATGTCGGTATAACTTTTGGGTGTTGTATAGGAAAGCACGGCGGGTATATAGCGTAGCATGTGGTGTGAGTATTTTGGGTTTCTTTTTTTACAATGGAAGTCTATGGGTGAGTTATACAACTTTATGGCGGTATATCGGTAGTATACATCTGCAGTATTTCCCGACGTATATGAATACCTTAATTACAATGTGAGCAGAGACTGTGCTCCAAAGGTTACATTTTATCTGCCTGATCATTTGCTTCTTCCAAGTAATAAGCGTCGCCATGTATTCTTGATGACCGCTTATCTCCTGCGACTGCAGGAATCAAATGAGTTTGTGCTAATGCTGAGCGACCTCCAGGGCCAATGGCTGCCATTAGCGGTTGTCACCCAGCATTTGAAGAAAGCTGGATTTTCCTGCACAGACCTGTGGTCGCTATGGTTACAGACTACAAACAAAGCCTGTGTAGTCGGATCCAGCAGTCGTGCATTAATGACAACCTACAGAGACAGTAAGAGGGGGCATCTGAAAGAAAGGAACACGTGAGTGCAGAATAGACCACGCTCCCCGCAGGAGACAGGGGGACGTAAAAATGATGGGGGAATTAATTTGAATTTGTTCTTTTTTCAGTTTCGTAACTCTCTCCAGTTGTTGATGGAGACTTTAAACGCAACTACTCCTCACTACGTGCGCTGCATTAAACCCAACGATGAGAAGATGTCATTCAGGTAAGATTGGGGTGTATGTATTTTATGTAGACCGTACCGATACTGCCGAGAACAGATTCATGAAACCATCTCATGCTTAAAGGGTTATCCAACAAAAATTCACAGGAAAGGTGATCAATATTGAATTGCTGGGATCCGACTACTGGGACCCCCTGCGATCCCAAGAATAAGGGTTTCTGAGTCCGCTCTCTAAATGAACTGGTAGAGCACATGTTGGTGCACCGATCCATTTATTTCTGTGGGAGCTGCTCTGCAGTATAATGCAGGATGTAACTCAGGATCAGTACAGGATAAGTAATCTATGTACACAGTGACTGCACCAGCAGAATAGTGAGTGCAGCTCTGGAGTATAGTACAGGATGTAACTAGGATCAGTACAGGATAAGTAATGTATGTACACAGTGACTGCACCAGCAGAATAGTGAGTGCAGCTCTGCAGTATAATACAAGATGTAACTCAGGATCAGCACAGGATAAGTAATGTATGTACACAGTGACTGCACCAGCAGAATAGTGAGTGCAGCTCTGGAATATAATACAGGATGTTTCTCAGGATCAGTACAGGATAAGTAATGTAATGTATGTACACAGTGACTCCACCAGCAGAATAGTGAGTGCAGCTCTGGAGTATAATACAGGATGTTTCTCAGGATCAGTACAGGATAAGTAATGTAATATATGTACACAGTGACTCCACCAGCAGAATAGTGAGTGCAGCTCTGGAGTATAATACAGGATGTAACTCATGATCAGTACAGGATAAGTAATGTAATGTATGTACACAGTGACTCCACCAGCAGAATAGTGAGTGCAGCTCTGGAGTATAATACAGGATGTAACTCATGATCAGTACAGGATAAGTAATGTATGTACACAGTGACTCCACCAGCAGAATAGTGAGTGCAGCTCTGGAGTATAATACAGGATGTAACTCATGATCAGTACAGGATAAGTAATGTAATGTATGTACACCGTGACTCCACCAGCAGAATAGTGAGTGCAGCTCTGGAGTATAATACAGGATGTAACTCATGATCAGTACAGGATAAGTAATGTATGTACACCGTGACTCCACCAGCAGAATAGTGAGTGCAGCTCTGGAGTATAATACAGGATGTAACTCATGATCAGTACAGGATAAGTAATGTATGTACACAGTGACTCCATCAGCAGAATAGTGAGTGATACTGCAACAAGCTGTAGCTCTATAGTTACATAGTATGGTTGAAAAAAGGCACACGTCCATTTAGTTTGATCAAGTGGTGGATGAGGATGTGATGTTTAGGAAAGGGGGGTGAGACTCAGACTTCTACACAAAGCCACATGTTACAGATTTTGGCTGCAAAATGATTGGGGAGAGGCGGTGTTGGTGTGACCCCATTACTCTATCATTCAGCTCTGCTGATACTTAGCTGTATTCCTATATTGTGCACATCATATTGTGACTCCAATACACAGGTGGTGGTGTATGGAGGAGACAGATCTGTACCCGGTCGTGCCGCACAGCTCTGAATCATTCTGATGACTAATCATTTTAATAGGAGTCTCTATAGGAACTACAACCCCCAACTGATATCAGTCAGTCCGTGCGGGAACATATAGGACTTTACATGATAGGACTTCTTCTTCCAGAGCAGCTGGAATATCATAAATCTTATAGGCTCTGGAGAGTCTGGTACAGCTGAGCTAAACGTGCGCATCACCTGAAGCACTGTCCATCCTTCACTGCTTCCGTTAAAAAAAAATTCCACCAAAATGTAAAGGAGAATGCACAGCCTGTTATCTCAGATTCTGGACTGCAAATATAGAAAAATATTTAAAAAGTTTAATAGTCCAAAACCGCATTGTTCACCTGTCTCTGATACAACCTTTAAGATCATTTTTGAATGGGCCTAGCAGAGTGGAGTTTGTAGGAGGGTGAAAGTGCAGGGCACGGGGAAGTTCACTGTATATATTACCTTGTGGTGCAAAACGCAGCTATCACAGTGCACATATGGTGCATGACAAATTCAGCTCTGCCATGTCAGTTTTGTCACAAACCAGACCTGGGACAAGTAATGAGATGCAGGACGGGACAGTCAGCTCATTGTCGAGGTGTAAATATATCTGGGTAGAGCTGGATATCTGGGTTATATAGCCTGGGAACCTGTTGTCACCTGCTTCACACGGCCTGCCCTCAGCTCAGCAGACATGAAGGTAAGCCCCCGCTTGTCAGTAAAGCTAGCAATCATTTTTTACGCTCTTTACTGTTGAGTAAGGGTCTGACCGCTGGTCATGATCCCTATGGCTTTCAATGAAACAGCGCCACTCTTGACCAGGTGGTGTATCTGGTATTGCAACAGCACCTTATTAAAGTGAATGGGGCTGTACTGCAATGCAAGCACAAGGGTATCTACACTGACCGGTGGTAATACAGATATAGCAGAGCTGAATTTGTCATTGAAAAGTCCCGTACGACAAGCGCTACATTCAGGAGACTGACAAAGTGAACGATGTAAATGTGACAAACTGAGCTCTGCTGCATCTGCACACAAGTTCGATATATGCAGCTTCTGTGGGAAGACCGATCCGGCTGGTACAGAGCAGCTACCATTAACAGGGCTGGCATCATCCGAGCGGGGGATAAACATTCCTCAACACAGATGGGTCAATTGGATTCTGTCTCATTGTTTGTAACGCTCCATAAGGAAGGAAATAAACAGGAAAGAAGCAGATGTTTTATCTCACTGTGTGCATTCTGCCATTGGGGGGGGGGGGGGGAATACAAAGAAAATGGAAATAATAAACCCTCATTTCTGCAGGTAGAGAAGGATTGTGGGGTCTGTATATTCTATCATCACAAATGCAGTATTATAGTAGTTATATTCCTGTACATAGGAGCAGTATTATAGTAGTTATAGTCTTCTACATAGGAGGCAGTATTATAGTAGTTATATTCTTGTACATAGGGGCAGTATTATAGTAGTTATATTCTTGTACATAGGAGCAGTATTATAGTAGTTATAGTCTTCTACATAGGAGGCAGTATTATAGTAGTTATATTCTTGTACATAGGAGCAGTATTATAATAGTTATATTCTTGTACATAGGAGGCAGTATTATAGTAGTTATATTCTTGTACATATCAGCAGTATTATAGTAGTTATACTCTTGTACATCGGAGGAAGTTTTATAGTAGTTATATTCTTGTACATAGGAGCAGTATTATAGTAGTTAGATTCTTGTACATAGGAGCAGTATTATAGTAGTTATATTCTTGTACATATCAGCAGTATTATAGTAGTTATACTCTTGTACATCGGAGGAAGTTTTATAGTAGTGATATTCTTGTACATAGGAGTCAGTATTATAGTAGTTATATTCTTGTACATAGAGGCAGTATTATAGTAGTTATATTCTTATACATAGGAGGCAGTATTATAGTAGTTATATTCTTGTACACAGGAGGCAGTATTATAGTAGTTATATTCTTGTACATAGGAGCAGTATTATAGTAGTTATATTCTTGTACATAGGAGCAGTAATATAGCAGTTATATTCTTGTACATAGAGGCAGTATTATAGTAGTTATATTCTTATACATAGGAGGCAGTATTATAGTAGTTATATTCTTGTACACAGGAGGCAGTATTATAGTAGTTATATTCTTGTACATAGGAGCAGTATTATAGTAGTTATATTCTTGTACATAGGAGGCAGTATGATAGTAGTTATATTCTTGTACACAGGAGGCAGTATTATAGTAGTTATATTCTTGTACATAGGAGCAGTATTATAGTAGTTATATTCTTGTACATAGTAGGCTGTATTATAGTAGTTATATTCTTGTACATAAGAGCAGTATTATAGTAGTTATATTCTTGTAGTATTATAGTAGTCATATTATTGTACATAAGGAGCAGTATTATAGTAGTTATATTCTTGTACATAGGAGACTGTATTATAGTAGTTATATTCTTGTACATAGGAGCAGTATTATAGTAGTTATATTCTTCTGTATAGGGGGCAGGATTATAGTAGTTATATTCTTGGTTAAAGGGGTTCTGTATCTTTTTATTACTGATGTTCAGCATGGGTTCGACACCCAGGACCCTTGCTGATCAGCTGTTTGAGAAGGCAGGTGTGCTGGCTGTAGTGCCGCGGCGTTTTCGCTGTTTCCCGCAGGCCGGTGACCTCTATCACTGGACTGGGCATGGCTCATCCCCGTTCACCTAGCGCCCAGGCCAGTGATACTAGACGTGATGTCACTGGGCCTGCAGGAAACAGCGAGAAGGCCGCGGTGCAACTACCAGCACAGCTGCCTTCTCAAACACCTGATCAGTGGGGGTCCTGGTTGTCGGACCCCTGTAGATCAGAAGCTGATGATCTATCCAAAGGATAGATCATCAGTAATAAACAGCTACAGAACCCCTTTAAATTCTGGTATTCCAAAGATATCCTACTTACTGTGTGTTAGTTTTGCATTCTATACACAGCATATTTGGCATAATATTTCCAAATACTGGATCTTTTTATCGGATTGCCTTATTAAATAAAAATAACATTTGGGTCTCGGGCTCCTCCATACTCTTCTGCCAATTATTTCCAATTAAAATGTGGCGTTTAGAGCATAATATGTCGGCAGATGATTGACAGCTGGCGCTGAGGCATTGTTCTAATGCACAAACTATGTAAAACAATAATTAATGTGCTACATGGAAAATCAATGTTTCCCTTTCTTGCCAGGCCTGACGATGATTTAATTTTTGCAATAACACTCACGGCTGCATACAGAACGTGACTGGCAGATATCTGTTTTTGGCACAACATGCGGATTTCTTTGCAGGCTTTATATTAAATCCAGTATTCATTGTTTTTAGCTTCGATCCAAAGAGAGCCGTGCAGCAACTGAGAGCTTGCGGCGTTCTGGAGACAATCCGAATCAGCGCCGCAGGCTATCCGTCCAGGTATGTGGCCCATAAAACTGTCTCCTCTCTTGGGAGCCATTATTTTTCTATGTTCCTGTATTAATGCTTAATAACCTTAGAAATATCTCTACTATGTGTGCTACTTGCGGTTTTCCATCATTTTGTCCATAGGGGGCAGCATAATGCTAATAGTAGTTCATTTCTCAGGTCAAACTATTGAATGGGTCTCAGATGACCTCTTTTCTGAGCAAGAAATGTACTCAGAACAGTTATCACTTTATTACCCCTATGCCTGTTTGCTGCTGATATATTCAGCGGGGGGCGACAATAAGCAAGGAGAAAGCTCATAGGGGTGAAACACCTTCGGAGGCATTTTTTTATGATTGCATTTCACTTGTTTTGGGCTAAAAATTATTTTTTCAGTTGGTCTTTATTAAAAATGTTCACTTTCAACTTTTCTGAGTTACAGGGGTTAAAAATCAGTCTGTTTGCACACTGTTACTTTCTGTTTTCTTTAACTCTCGTCATCTGATGGCTCATATGTAGTTCATATACTTGATCTCATAAACACTTATTTAAGCCATATTTTTATCAGTTTGAGATTGTGAGCCCTATCATGGACAGCTTGATGCTAATGTCTGTAAAGCGCAAAGGTATATAGTAGTGTTATATAAATGCATAAAATAAATATTTTTTTAAAGTGAGTCCCAATGTTTCAGTGATGTTTCAGAGATAAGAGCTATACATGAGCCATCAGAAAACGGAAAGTAACAGCTTGCTAACAGACTGATTTTTAACCCCTTAAACTCAGAAACAGCTGAATTTTTTCTTAATAAAGACCAAATGAAAAAATGACTTTTAGCAAAAAATGAGGCAGTACACAGCCTTTAATTTGACCCCTATGATGCCTGTTTTTTTTTTATTATTTTCAAGATAAGCTTTCTCCTTACTAATGGTGCACACCCCCCACCCCCCGGCATATCCCCCCCCCCCTCCTGCTGAATATACGAGTAGCCGACAGTCATAGGGGTAATAAAGTGACAACTGTTCTGAGAACATTTCTGGTTTGAAATTTCTTTTTTTTTTTTTGCCCAAAATGCAATCCTTTAAAAATTGCCCTTAAGGTGTCTATAGCTTTTAATGGGGGAGTCTTTAATTTTGTAAAAGCTTCGGCTTGCGCTGCCATTGATTTTATGCTATTTTTTTGTTTTGAATACTCCTTTAATTTTTTCTGTCTTGTTCCGATGCATTTACTGTCCTTGCCTCTTTCTTTCTTCCCATATAATGTATGGCCATTTCGCTGCTCAGTTACATTATTTTTGCAGATAGACGGTCGGTGGGTATCACTTTTATTCACTTACATAAATATCCCTGACATTTCCTAACCTTCTCAAACGCTGCAGCGGGGACCGATGGTTTATCTATCCTGGGGCCGACTTGAAATTTTTCCAGGCAGAGAAATATCATAATTGGGAACGCGGTTCCAGATTTTGCAGCAGTTCCTAATGTTCTGCTCAGCCAAGCCAAAATTAGGACAAGTCGTTCCGTCTCAAATCGCCTGCGACTACCGTTCTATTGCTGAGCTTTATTGTCCCTTTCATTTCATACAGTAACACTTTAATTCAACAGTCCCATAGTACACCAAGAGCATATTAAGAATAACAGTATAACTTCAGAATGTAAAAATTCAGGTCAGCAGCCCCTTTCTCAAATATCATAGACACCAGTAGGGTTGTGGAGCTGTTTTATTGGGTCCTTACCTTGTAGAAACGCTGTTGCAGCACCTGTCATATGGGCAAGGGTACAAGGTGGCCATTGACTGTATTTTTTTTTTTCTTGTTAAAGGGGTTATCCCATGATTAATGTAAAAAAATGATCATCAGACATCATATAGGACATGACAATCTCTTTCTAACAAAGCTAGAACCAGCCCTGTGCCTCACATGGATACAGAGATCCCCCCATTCATTGCTCCATTTGTTCTACTAGACTTATTTCAAGCTGGCAGCTGAGGGGGCGTGTCTTTTCTGCCGCAGTCGGTGGCTGTTGACGGATGGAACTGAGCATGTGCGTCCACCTTGCAAGGTGGACAGAGAAATTAAAAAAATAGCAAAATGCAGGTGGCGCTATACAGATACTTTATGTTGAATAACTCAGTGTCCATACTAAATTTTTAATGACATTCAATTACAAAAGTATTCAGATCCAGGTGCTGGTTTGAAAACTGTAGAATTTTTTTTTGTGGGAGAACCCCTTTAATAATCAGACTCTGCAGAGTCTCTTTTTTGACTCCTAGATTCTCCTATTTTTTGGTCAAGGAAAGAAAATCACCAGTGACCACAAGGTTTTCTCCATGTCACCTCCATGGACATCTAAATCAGCAGATAGCTCCTCATGTCTCAGCTTCCTGGGCTCCAGCGACATTGGAGGACAGAAGCTGCTGCACACACACTGTGGCTCCCCCGATCCTCACTATGGGAAGCTGGTGCATGGCCAGAAGCGTGCGCTCCTGGTTTTTAACCTCCCAGATGCCATGGTCACATGTGAGGAGTTAAATATACACGATCGACGTTGGCGTCGATCGCATACATTAATCCCGGGTTCCTGCTGTTTAAAACAGCACACACCCCACTGCTATGTTGACCGCCGCACCTGTGAGCGGGCACAATTTTTAAATACCCAACCACTGACGTAAATTGCAGATTTTCTAAATTTTCAGTGAAGTTTTTAAAGTGATACTCTACGTGAATGAGCCACTGGTTCATACGGTCGTTTGTGCACTTATCTACTCCTTAAACAAACAGCTATTCACGTGCTTCCTTGTAGAATTGAGCTTTTTTCATAGGCACATATTTGACCGTGTAGAAGGACACGAAAGATACCCATATAAGCCAGTTTAATGCCATTTGACCCAACAATATTGATGCAACTGGCCGATCATCTAAGGAGTATGAGGGGGGGGGGTCCTGACAGACGTCATGTCATGTCATGAAACTCGTGGTAGGGTTTGTAGAATGAGAATTGTATGTAAAATGAGGTTAAGCTAATCTTTAAGGATGTGCTTGTATTAAGGGTGTGTTATGTCCTCTAGGTGGACCTACCACGACTTCTTCATTAGATACCGTGTATTGATGACGAAGAAGGAACTTTCCCAACCCGACAAGAAAGTCATCTGCAAAAACCTGCTGGAGCATCTTATAAAGGTGACAGATTTGAAGATAATTAGCAGGCGATATTACAGTCACTCGATCCTTATCTTCTTATAATCAGCTGCCCCCACTGAATGCACCACACTCGTTCAGTGACTACTACCACCATCAGAAAACCAGTTTAGCCCCATTAAACGGTTATTCTCATCTTATAAATTGATGGCATATCAACGGGGGTCTGAACGTTTCCAAGAATAAAGGGTCACAGCACTGTGGCTCATTCATTGTCAGGATTTGTGGGGGTCCCTCAACACTGTGGGTTTGACCCTCACCAATCATATAGCAACATGCCATCACCTTACAAGATGGGAATTCCCCTTTAATTACAAAGCATTGCTAGTGCCATTTGGCTTCCATTGTAAAAAATAAAACCCTGTGGTATCGTTTTTTTTTGGCATGGTGCCCAATGGTCCCTGGTGCATATGCTGAACGTGTTCTCAATACAAGACGTGATCAGAGTCTTACACGTGCAATGTCTGGGGTGGGCTACCGGTTTGAAGCTACGGTATATGCATAGAAGGGCCCATCCCGTTCTGCACAGCCCCAGGCTAAAATTGAAGTGGTTGATCATTGATGGTTCTGAACCATGTATTGTGGTTTTATCAGGATCCGGACAAATTCCAGTTTGGACGTACCAAGATCTTTTTCCGTGCTGGGCAAGTGGCTTATCTGGAGAAACTGCGTGCCGATAAATTCCGCGCCGCCACCATTATGATTCAGAAGACAGTACGGGGCTGGTTACAGAGACTGAAATATAGGAGGATGAAAGCCGCTTCCATTACCATCCAGAGATACACACGGGGATATCTTGCCCGCAGGTATGATAACATTCACTTAAAGGGGTTGTCCAAGTTATATTTATTGATGACCTATCCTCAGGGTAGGTCATCAATATCAGATTGGCAGGGGTCCGACACCCCCGCCGATCAACTGTTTGAAGAGAAGGCGTGCGCCGTGCCAGTGCTGCCTCCTCTTCATTGTTTACCCGCTCACCGTCGCATCTGCAGCGGTGAGCAGGTATAATTACGCCCAAGCCGTTCCATTCCTTTCAATGAGACGGCTCGCTCCTATACAAGTGTATACTACAGAGCCGTCCCATTGAAATGAATGGAACGGCTTGGGTGTAATTACATCTGCTGACCGCTGCAGATGCGACAGGGAGCAGGTAAACAATGAAGAGGAGGCAGCGCTGGCACGGCGCTCGCCTTTTCTTCAAACAGCTGATCGGCGCGGGTGGCGGACCCCGCCGATCTGATATTGATGACCTATCCTGAGGATATGTCATCAATAAATATAACTTGGACAACCCCTTTAAGCTTTTCTGGAGGTGATGTGTTATACCGGTAGAGATGTACAGGTTATATGGGTTCTACATATATACATAAGATACCCAGGTTATACCAGCATGGTCCATATCACTATATACAAGAATATGTATAACTTATACCAGCCAGAAATATCTAATTATATACAGGAGATGCCCAGGTTATACCAGCATGCTTCATATCACTATATACAAGAAGATGTATAACTTATACCAGCTGTACATCTATAATTATATACAGGAGATGCCCAGGTTATATCAGCATGGTCCATATCACTATATACAAGAAAATGTATAACTTATACCAACTGTACATATATAATTATATACAGAAGATACCCAGGTTATACCAGCATGGTCCATATCACTATATACAAGAACATGTATACGTTATACCAGCTGTACATATATAATTATATACAGGAGATACCCAGGTTATACCAGCATGGTCCATATCACTATATACAAGAAGATGTATAAGTTATACCAGCTGTACATATATAATTATATACAGAAGATGCCCAGTTTATACCAGCTGTACATAAATAATTATATAAAGGAGATACCCAGTGTGACGGAACGCCTGCCACCCCGACTGGGTGCCTCCGTCGACCGATGCGCCTAGTGCTTGCCAAGGACCTTCAGCACTGCACTCGACACCAGAACCACCTCAAACCCCACGAACCGCCTCAGCTTAGTTTGGGTTTTCGCCGTACCTCTCCTTAGTCCAGAGAGCGAAACAGGAACAAGAAAAGCCCTCACAAGAGCTAGGGAATATACTCTGGAGAGTATAATGATTATAGCAATCCCCAGAGTGTAGTTCTCCAATCCCCCAAACATGAGCCCAGACTTCATGAAGGGTAGAACAGGACACTTTAATGACAGCCGGCACTCACAATTTATACAGATCCACAGGCCCGAGGCACACCCCCTCTGCCTGGGATACAGTTAACTCAGACAATAGACTAACTTAATATACATATACAGTTCAGGTGGTCTAACATTATAACGCAATCAAACAGATCCCCCCAGTGTCTCAATGATGAATAGGAAGAGAGGAGACACATGTGATGGGATTATCTCCTGAGTGTATCATAGGGTGATCTACTCCTCTACCCCAGAGTCAGCTACTTAATCCCATCACTAGCACAACAGAACAAAGGGACAAATGAACCAACACCTTTCCTGGGGGCCTCAGTGCAGAGTTAACCCTTCTTGTATAGCTGGGTTCACCTCTGCACCTTCAATGGACAACAGGAACGATAAGGCCTATAAAGTCCACACATAAATCATGGCTCACTGTTCCTTGTAACCCCCAAGAGGTCTGAGGGGTCTCCATGGTTCTGGGTCCATAGTCCGTAGGAAGGAGGCTAGCTCTCAGTCTTCTCCAGCAGCCCCAGTGATGGTTCAGTCCATCACATTTCTCCCCTCCCAACAGTAGACTAACGAGGTATCTGACCTCCTGTCGGTCAGTGCCTTGGTTAGTCCAGCAACCCACCCACAAAACATAATCAACAGAGTGGCCCACCCCCAAGAATTGGTTATTGCACCTGGGGTAGTGGGTAGCTTGTTCATGTCCAGGGGCTCCACCACAGCTCTGGGGGGTACTAGCCTTCCGGATCGGTGGGTTGCTGAGTGGGTAGAGACCAGCGGTAC
The DNA here is from genome assembly GCA_033119425.1 of Bufotes viridis. Taxonomy (NCBI): domain Eukaryota; kingdom Metazoa; phylum Chordata; class Amphibia; order Anura; family Bufonidae; genus Bufotes; species Bufotes viridis. The sequence continues at coordinate 34,275,816 of CM065589.1, forward strand.
TCTGCCCTGGTGCCAGCGCTACCACGGGAATAGCCTGGTTGGAGCCCAGCTGAGGAGAAGGGTTAGCACACTCCTCCCTCTGGACCTGGTGTTGCTGCTGGAGGAGAAGACAGGCTGTCTCCCCTTTAGATATACAGCCCTGCTGCTGGGGAACAGGGCCGACTGTCCCTACCCCCTGTGGTTTGGGCACAGAGACCATGGTCCCATCTGCACAGGTGTGGGGCTTATCATCTCCCCTTGGTGGGCTGGGCTGCCGCTGGGAAGGGGAACGAGGTTCTCCCTCCTGGTAGAATACTCTGCCGCTGGGGAGCAGGACCGACTGTCCGTACTCCCTGTAGCTTGGGCGCAGAGACCACGGTCCCATCTGCGCTGGTGGGGGCTTAGTGTCTCCCCTTGGTGGGCTACGCTGCCGCGGGGAAAGGGGGTAATAAGCTCCTCTCCCTTACACACCTTCAGCCGCTGGGGAGAGGGGTAACAGGCTCCTCTCCCTGACACTCTCTCTGCTGGTGGAGAGGGGAACCGACTGTCTCCCCTTCCAATAATGCGCTCTGCCGCTGGGGAGTGAAACCGGTGGTCTCTCCTCCTGTAATGTACACTGCCGCTGGGGATCTGGGCCGACTGCCCAGCATCCCTGTAGGGCCGGTAGTGAGACCGCAGTCCCATCTCCACCTGCCATCTGTGGGTCTTCCCAGGACCAGTCTATGAGGTCCCTCAACATTTGAGAGTAGGGACCACCTGCATCTGCACCCGGTAACTCCGGCTGCTGCTGGGGATCGGGGCCAGCTTCCCAGCATCCCGGTGGGCCCGGTGGAGAGACCTCAGTCCCATCTCCACCTGCCTGTTGTGGTTCCTCGCAGGACCAGTCTATGAGGACCCCTACTTCGGGTTCCTCTGGCCGCCTTCGGGGAAATGGTTAACCTCCACGAATGGAGCCTCTCTTTGGCTGCTATAATGCTCCTTCTGCTGAGCATACTCCATCTTTTTCGCCAGCCGGAATTCTCGGTCCAGCCTTGTGTTTCGCTCGGCCATGACCTGGTTCCAGATTACCCGGCGTGTCTCCATAGGTACATCATCCCCATACTGGGCCACTCGCTGCCTTACTTCCGCCAGCCAATTATCTCCAGAGCCAGAGCCTTCCATACTTGTCTGCTTCAAGTCGCTGGATCCCTCTGCTCCCAAGGGCGCTGTACGGATACTAGCGTTGCCCTCAGCTTGTAATTCCACGAACGGTGTCTCAGAGCTGCTTTACCTCGCACTAGGACGCCATCCCACTGCTGCCACCAATGTGACGGACGCCTGCCACCCCGACTGGGTGCCTCCGTCGACCGATGCGCCTAGTGCTTGCCAAGGACCTTCAGCACTGCACTCGACACCAGAACCACCTCAAACCCCACGAACCGCCTCAGCTTAGTTTGGGTTTTCGCTGTACCTCTCCTTAGTCCAGAGAGCGAAACAGGAACAAGAAAAGCCCTCACAAGAGCTAGGGAATATACTCTGGAGAGTATAAGGAATATAGCAATCCCCAGAGTGTAGTTCTCCAATCCCCCAAACATGAGCCCAGACTTCATGAAGGGTAGAACAGGACCCTTTAATGACAGCCAGCACTCACAATTTATACAGATCCACAGGCCCGAGGCACACCCCCTCTGCCTGGGATACAGTTAACTCAGACAATAGACTAACTTAATATACATATACAGTTCAGGTGGTCTAACATTATAACGCAATCAAACAGATCCCCCCAGTGTCTCAATGATGAATAGGAAGAGAGGAGACACATGTGATGGGATTATCTCCTGAGTGTATCAGAGGGTGATCTACTCCTCTAAGGGACAAATGAACCAACACCTTTCCTGGGAGCCTCAGTGCAGAGTTAACCCTTCTTGTATAGCTGGGTTCACCCCTGCACCTTCAATGGACAACAGGAACGATAAGGCCTATAAAGTCCACACATAAATCATGGCTCACTGTTCCTTGTAACCCCCAAGAGGTCTGAGGGGGTCTCCATGGTTCTGGGTCCATAGTCCGTAGGAAGGAGGCTAGCTCTCAGTCTTCTCCAGCAGCCCCAGTGATGGTTCAGTCCGTCACACCCAGGTTATACCAGCTGTACATCTATAATTATATACAGGAGATGCCCAGGTTATACCAGCATGCTTCATATTACTGTATACAAGAAGATGTATAACTTATACCAGCCGTAAATATATAATTATATATAGCAGATACCCAGGTTATACCAGCATGCTCCATATCACTATATACAAGAAGATATATAACTTATACCAGCCGTAAATATATAATTATATACAGGGGATACCCAGGTTATACCAGCATGGTCCATATCACTATATACAAGAAGATGTATAACTTATACCAGCTGTGCATCTATAATTATATACAGGAGATGCCCAGGTTATACCAGCATGGTCCATATCACTATATACAAGAAGATGTATAACTTATACCAGCTGTACATATATAATTATATACAGGAGATACCCAGGTTATACCAGCATGGCCCATATTACTATATACAAGAAGATGTATAACTTATACCGGCTGTATGTATATAATTATATAGAGGAGATACCCAGGTTATACCAGCATGCTTCATATCACTATATACAGAAGATGTATAGCTTATACCAGCTGTACATCTATAATTATATACAGGAGATGCCCAGGTTATACCAGCATGGTCCATATCACTGTATACAAGAAGATGTATAACTTATACCAGCTGTACATATATAATTATATACAGCAGATACCCAGGTTATACCAGCGTGCTCCATATCACTATATACAAGAAGATGTATAACTTATACCAGTTGTACATCTATAATTATATACAGGAGATACCCAGGTTATACCAGCATGCTTCATATCACTGTATACAAGAAGATGTATAACTTATACCAGCCGTACATATATAATTATATACAGGAGATTCCCAGGTTATACCAGCATGGTCCATATCACTATATACAGAAGGTGTATAACTTATACCAGCTGTACATCTATAATTATATACAGGAGATGCCCAGGTTATACCAGCATGCTTCATATCACTGTATACAAGAAGATGTATAACTTATACCAGCTGTACATATATAATTATATACAGGAGATACCCAGGTCATACCAGCTGTACATATATAAAGGAGATACCCAGGTTATACCAGCTGTACATATATAATTATATACAGGAGATGCCCAGGTTATACCAGCATGGTCCATATCACTATATACAAGAAGATGTATAACTTATACCCTCAGCACATGTACAATTCTATGCAGATGATACCCAGGTTATACCAGCTGTCCTCATGACATTTTCATCTAGTAACTACTGACCCTTTTTTTTTTTTTTTCAGATTGGCCGACTATCGCCGCAAAACGAAGGCAGCCATCTGCTTCCAAAAACAGTACCGGATGATCCGCATTTATCGGGTCTACCAGATGATCCGGAGAGCGGCTATCACCATCCAGTCCTACGCACGGGGCATGTTTGACAGAAGAGTTTATCGAGAGGTATGGCAAACATTTAGTCATTCTCCCAGACGACTTACCTACTTGGGTTCCGTATTTTAGGCAGCAGCCTCCAACGGAAGTCAACAAATGATATAATATAGATCCAGCTCCTATTACATTGCAGTTATCTGCAACCGGGGAATAATGCTAAGAGTGGGACATCCTCATTACCAGGCCTATGTGGTCAGGTCTGTGTTTTATGTCAAACCTGGCAGGCTGCCTCCACCCTTGTAGAAAATAGTTTGCCTGATTAGATCTTTGCACTACATAGAAGTCTTTACTTGTGGCCTCTATTAATCTAGACATCTTGTGCCGGGAATGTTTATTCAATGTTAGCATTGGTGGCGCAGTGGCGCCCTCAATCCCCCCTCCCTCCCCAGTATTAGTCATTGGTGGCAGTGGCCACAGGGTCGCCTCCCCATTGGTGGCAGCGGCAGTTCCGAACGGAGTCCCAGCAGTGTAATGCTGGGGCCCCGATCGGTTACCATGGCAGCCAGGATGCTACTGAGGTCCTGACTGCCATGGTCCGTTAGTCAGCAGCATTATACTCACGTGCGCCATGGCTGCCGGGCTCTACTTCTTCTGTCTGTGCGGCACATTGCTAATGATAAGCACTGGCATCAATGATTTTAATACTGGGGAGGGGGGCGGGGGTTAAGGCTGATGAGAGGCTGGGGGCCTGATGAGAGGAAGATGCCGGGGGCCTGATGAGAGGCTGGGGGGCTGATGAGAGGCTGGGGGGATGATGAGAGGCTGGGGGCTGTTCTGTATTTTGGATTTTTGGTAGGTCAGTGGTCATGTTATAATTGGTATCGGTGAGTACTTAAATAAAAGTAGGTTTTAAAAAATTGTATCAGGACATCCTGTCCTCTGGAAAGGTCAACAGTATCAGATCAGTTGGGGTTCGACTGTCACATGCTTACCTGTCCACAATCCGGCATTGTCTGTGACCCTGCCACTCCAGTTCCTGCGGTGCTGGGAGAGATCAGGAACAGTGCATATGCCAGTCGCCCGGCCTGGTTGGCCTGCCAAAGAGATGGGACACTGAGTTAATCAGGCTCGGCATCCAATCAGAGGGCTATCCCAGAGGATTAAAATCAGGCACTGACACTTGGTCAGTGCCTGTGATTTTGTATGTGCCCTGGCTCCTTTTTCTTCTAGAGTTCTCTGTGCTCATCCCCTATTCTTAATTACATATCTTACATGTACCGACTTTGGCTTGGCTCTTGATTAATCCCTTATCTGCTAATTTGGCTTCTACTGGCTCTCCTGGCTAACTGCATATTCCGTTTTGCTTTTGGTCATCCAATAAGGTCTGATACCTGTGAGCTTGCCACCATTTTCTGTCGCCTTAGTTCATGGACTTAACCTAGGTCCCCAGAAGCCAAGTCCGGCCTTGTGGTAGACTCAAGTGAACACCTAGGGGTAGCCTTAATTCTACTAACCCGAGTGGCGTAGGACAATTGGTAACAATTTTTAGTTTGCTGGCTGAGGTTCCAGGTCAGTGACCTTCATAGTTTATCTTACACCGATATCCTGCAGCCCCCTTCCTCCAAAGAGGATAAGGGATAACTATTAGATCGGTGGGGGTCCTTCTGCTGGAAACACCACCAGTCACAAGAGCGGGAGCCCCATGCCCCCTGCAACCCCCCTGAAATTAACAGAGCGACTGGTTACACATGTGTGCAGCTGCTCCTTTCATTTCTATGGAAATTTTGGAGATAGGGGAGTACAGCGCTCAGCTGTTTCTATAACTCCCATAGAAATTAATGGGGCGCAACACCCATGTGCGACCGGCCGCCCCGTTTATTTCAGGGGAGCTGTGGGTAGGGGATAACTTCAACCAACCAAAATACCTTCTTACTATAATGGGAAAGTCATATCTTTCCATAAGCTTGTAGGCCATCAGGCTTTTGTTATATGTTCTATACCTCCAAAAATTTCTCAATACTTATGGACAGTGAGAAGGGGGATGCAGCTGCAGTCGCCCTCGCTGTGTCTGAGACTGCATGCTGTGAGAGGGAAGAGGGAGCAGTACTGAACATCACTCAGCAGCTGAAAGAAAATTTACATTTTCAAAAGATATAGAGATGGAAAAAGTCCCAAAAAACACACTTTAGACCAGGGATGCTTAACCTGCGGCCCTCCAGCTGTTGCAAAACTACAACTCCCAGCATGCACGAATAGCTGTAGACTGTCCAGGCAGGTTGGAAGTTGTCGTTTTGCAACAGCTGGAGGGCCGCAGCTTGGGCATCCCTGCTTTAGACTCTTATCTAAGGCACCTGGACAGCTGAAGATGGAAAAGGAGTGTGAACACTTTGAGTCCTATGCCATAAGGTGTCCTCATATCAGATATTTGCCTTGGGCTAGTATTTTCAGTATTATATCCACCCTACGTACCTCATATGATGCTTTGGACATGTCATGGCTACAGTCATTCCTTTTTTTTATTTTGCAGCTCCTGCTTCAGCACAAAGCTAAAGTCATCCAGAGGCACCTGAGAGGATGGGTGGCCCGCAAGAATTTCATCAAGTTCCGCAGCGCGGCCATTGTTATCCAGTGCTATTTCCGCAGGATGATGGCCCGACGGGAGCTCAAACAGCTGAAGATTGAGGCCCGGACGGCAGAGCACTTTAAGAAGCTGAGCGTGGGCATGGAGAACAAAGTGGTGCAGCTGCAGAGGAAGATTGACGAACAGGTAAGTGATGCGACCGGTAAAGCATCATTCACACGTCAGTGTTCCACGTACGTGTTCTCCACGGACAGCACACGTCCCCATTCATTCACCCGTGTTTTAGATGCTGGTCTTAATAAGCCCCTGTGGATTTATGCAGTCACCGGCCTCTACATAACTTCGCTGCATCCAGCGCCAGTCTAAAAGTAAGACCACTTCCTTGCTGTCTTACATTTAGACCATTTTCCATGCCTAAAACAGGTGTAGAAAATTATTAATTTTTCTGTCCCGTCCTCTTTCCCGCCCACTCCATGCCCACCTATTGTAGACCTGGCGTGAGCGGGGGACAAATTGTGGCACAAATAACCTATGTGGCACTATCTGCGCCAGAAATACTCCTAATATAGGCTTTTTTCTGATCGTAAATGACCCCCTACATGTTTGGTATTGGCGTAATGGTACTGACCTGCAGAATACAGCTATGGTGTCACTTACACCCCACGTGAAGACCACAAAAACATAGATCAAAAAAAATCATGGCGAAATTGCTGTGTTACTTCATGCATATTTAATCCATTTCATTACATTAGATATGCCCCCAAAATGATGCCATTAATACTCATCCCAAAAAAAAAAAAATTTGGGATTTTAAAATGCGAAGATATAAAATAAAAAAAAAACATAATCTCTTTGTCCTGAAATCCAAAATAGGCCACGTCCTTAAGGGTTAATGGTGTGTTCAGTAAAGTCTGAATACTTGTCGGCATATTACGAAGCTTTTTGTACCTGTAAGATCACCTAAAGATCCCGCCATTTCTTTATTCCGACTTTAGGATTATTTGTCATACTTAAAAGCCTGTGGGCTGGAGGAGAATGAAACGCGTTGGTTTACAATTTACAATAGCAGCTGCCCTGCTCTTTGTCACATTGTGACGTACACTCTCTTATCGGTTATAGGGGACATGGGGCAATTTACAGTCCTCCTTTTTCCAGCAGAATCGGCTTCACCAGATTAGTCGCCCGGATTTGGCGTTTCATATTATTTTCTATTGTAACCTGCCTCTTTTCTCATTTGTTGTGCGCAGGATACGCTGAGCTCTCAGCTTTATACAGAAATAAGCTTCTTTTCTTGACAATTTACTCCAGAAAGAAAAATCAGTGTGATGTGTTTTTTTTTACTTCGCCCTTTACCTGGTGATATCGCTTCCAAAATGCTGTCACAAAAGGGTTGCAAATCATGCATGTACTGTGTATGGGGGACAACTCTTAGCCACATGCAGCAAAATGGTCTTTTTAGTTTACTGGCATTTTCATCATTCATTGTAAAAGCCAAGTCAGATTGTGGATGAAACAGTTCTGTCTGCCTCTAGCACAGCAGGAAGTTCCAGCACAATCTGCTGCATCAATCAGAGTACAGTAGCTCCAGTTGGCAAACCTGCGTAATTATCCCATGGCTGGGTTTCCATCTGCTGATGGCAAAAAGAAATGTAGGGCTTGATGAGAAAATTGTGCACAGAATATATTAGAAAGTTGCAGAGGTTTTCATTATGCAGTGCAAAGCGTACCACTAATTATAAAGGAATAGGGCAGGTGAATATAAGAAACTTTGCAATATATCTTATCATAAAGAAAAAAAACTTCTATCTGCTTTTATCAGCTTTTTCCCTGCTTTTAACCATGACGTCTATGGAGGGGGGAGGAGTAGAAGGCTGCTGGATGAGAGGCACACAAACTGCAGTTTTTTAGCTCTGCTACACTTAGCACATTTACTCTACTTTATCTAGTAGGATAAGGCTAAACCACTACTCAGAGTGCGGTAGAAATGCACTTAGTAGCTGGTAACAGCCTCCTCATCCCTCCCCTCTCTCCATAGACTTTTGTGTGGAGAAGGAGAAGGGTGCTATTAGGGATAAGAGACTGTTTGAAGGGAAGAAGGAAGTAAACAGCCTGAGAAGCCCACAAGGAAGTATAATCCTTTAATAAGGTATATTACAAATGTTCTAATATTCACCTGCACTTTTAATTTAGGCAAATTTTCAAAACTAGAGGTACACTTTAAGCTAAGAAGACACCCCTAAGGCTTGGGCTACACTGCGATTTTTTTTTGAAGCGCGACTAATTTTAACTATTGAATGACTGCTGCAGTCCACATGATTGCATTCAACTGAATGCATTCATTTGGACGCAGCTGCAGTTCAAAAAGTCGCAGTGCAGACCTAGCCTAAAGGCTGCAGCTGTTAAAATGCTGCCGAGGCTTTTGCTGCGTTAGCTAAATCTCTCTTAACCCCCTTGTTTCTCGAATGTGAAGGAGCAGCTCTATCTGCCTCTAACACAGCAGGAAATCCCAGCTTAATCTGAAGCACCAGTCATAATACAGGTGCACAGTTTAGCAGGATACAATAACCAGCTCTTGGCAACCTGTGTGATCATCACATAGCCTGCACAAGTGATCATCCACTGACAGCAAGCAGAGATATTAAACATGGTGAGGAAATGATACATGAAGTATATTAGAAAGTTGCAGAATATTTTATTATATAGTGTCTGAGCTTTAGTCACATAAAAGCAGATGACCCCTTTAATCCCCCTCCCCAGAGGATAGCACCAATGGTATGGCGCCAACAGTATGCTGTCAAGGCTTTTCAATATTCCTCCTAATCCTGTCCGGGGGAGTGGTGACCATATTGTGTACTCACCTTTGTGGCAAAAAGTATGGGTGACATGAGCAGAGCTAGAGCTTTGTGGTGCAGTGGTCCAAACATAGTGACAAAGGGAAAGGTGTGACACTGGTATACCCGTGATGCGAGACACCATTAGGTCTGCATGTTGCAGTATTCAGGTGTTCGCTCGCTCTCTTGACGTCTGTTAATCCCTGTCTGTTTTGTTTAGAATAAAGAGCACAAAGATCTGAAGGAACAACTCGCTACCGTAACTTCGGCGCGCACAGCCGAGGTGGAGAAGCTGCAGAAGGAGCTGGAGCGGCAGCAGCAGAACCAGCAAGACAAGAACCAGCTGAGCAGCTTACAGGAGGAGATCGAGGCGCTCCGAACAGAACTCGCCAAGAGCAGAGATGAGAGGAAGATCACAGAGGACCTGTATACGAACGAGAAGCAGCAACTGCAACAGGTGACTGTCCATGTCTAACTACTACTACTCCTATTATTACTACTACACCTCTCAGTACAGCCAGACGCCACGAATAATGCACCAGGAGAGGGTATAATTCATAGCAGGACCATAGGAAGAACATGCGGCCTGATGGAGATGTAGCAGTTTAAATTATTAATCAATTGCAGATCATTGAGCCATCAGATCTGTGGATTTTGCTCACCTTCCAAGAGCCTTTAATTACCCTTTTCCTTCCTTAAAGGGGATGTCTCACATCAACAAATAGCATTCATCATTTAGAAAAAGTTACTACAAGGCACTTACTAATGTATTGTGATTGTCCATATTGCTCGTGTCCAGGGGTTACGACCACCCTGCAATCCAGCAGTGGTGGTCGTGCTTGCACACTATAGGAAAAAGCGCCGGCCTCCAACGGTCCCGGCTCCCAGAGACGCCGGTGCTTTGTCCAGTGGTTTGCAAGAATGACCACCACTGCAGGTCGTTCTTGCAGGAGGGAAATGTTCCCTCCCATCAATCGCCTGCTCGCTAACGGAGGAGACGGCTGCTATTGCATGCAGCGATCTCCTCCGCAGCATGGGGAGCAGTCGCTATGCCATCGCTCATCCCCATGCTGTATAGTGGTTTGCTGGCAGTAGGTAATTAGACAGAACGATCTGCCGCCGGAAACTATTATTTTTAAGCGTGCTTAAAGATCGCAATTGCCTGATGAATGAGCATTTGGCAGGTGTAACGCAGCCATAGCTTATACCTCTTATGGGAGACTCAGACCTGATGTGAACAGAGCCTTACACACATTTCTGTCTACCTATTATACAATACAAAATATAGAGTTTAAAGGGGTATCCACCAGATCGGAGATAATTGATGAACCAGGGGTCTGATTAATGGGGCCCCCACCCATCACGGAAGTCAGTGTGAATGGAGAGGCGGTGGGCCAGACGCACTGCTACTCCATCCAAACTCTATGGCTCTGCTGAAGATAGCCTAGTGCTGTACTGTGCTATTACCAGCAGTCCCATAGAGATGAATGGAGCAGCGCTCATGCCCAGCCACCACTTTATTCATGTGGGGGGATAAAGGACGTGATTATTGGGGGTCCCAACAGTCAGACTCCCACTGATCTAACAGTTGCCCCCTATACAGTGGATAGGGAGTCATTTATTTTTACTGCAATACCCAGGGGGTTAAATGCTACCTGCAGCCACCACTAGAGGGAGCTTGCTGTTTACTGTACATACATTAAATTAGTTTGGGGTTGTCCAGGCTACAGATGTTGATGAGCTATCGGTCATTAAGATCATCAATATCAGGTGGGTGGGGATACGACATCTGGCACCCCATCAATCACTGCCGCCAAAGACTATACAGTGTACAGAATGTGTTGTTGTACTACAGCCCTAGCTCCCATTCACTTGAAGGGGACCTGAGCTGCAGTACCCCGGCATGGCCACTACACCGTGTACGGAGCTGTCTCCACTGTATAGTTTCTGGGACCGGTGGCTCCCTGAAACAGCTGGTTTGATTTGCCACCGATCGGAGATTGATGACCTGTCCTGAGGATAGATCATCACTATCTGTAGCCCATACAACCCCTTTTAATTGCATAATAATACAGTATGCGGTAGATGTTTTAGCTCCCCCTTGTAGCGTGTACAAGCAGGCATTCTGTATCCGTAAAACATGGAGCTCCGACCACAATATATTTTTGTCAGGGGCAAATATTTTAAGGAATAAACCACAGAACCAGCCTACAAAGGCAGTGCCAGCTGGTTGACTCATCGGGTCAAGTCATAGACTTTGTATATTGACCCTTCTGCGTGTTTGTTACCCAGAGAATCTCTGAGCTAGAAGTGGAGAATACTCAACTGAAAGAAGAAAAAGAAGAACTTAACAACCGGATCCTTCTCCGCTGCGAAGGTACCACATTTATGGGATTTATCTCCTCGCATATAGTAATAAGGAAGCTTTGTCTCTTCAGCATTTTGGGGTCTCCTAGAACGGCAGCTGCTTCTCTCTCTAAAACATGGAGGGGAAGGAACCGCCTGGAGACCTGTAGTAAATGAGCCACTTAGAGGTTCCTTCCATCATGGAAATCTTACCGGAGATTCCACAGAGGAAAACATTTGTCCAGAAGTGAGCAATATGAGAAATTGTTCAGAACGCCTCCTGTTCCATCCATTGCTTACAGTGGAAGAAAAAAGGAAAAGGTCCAGCTAGGTTAAAATAGTTACCTTTATTTAATCAGTGCGGTTAAGAGCCAGTTACGCGTTTCGGATCAGAGACAATGAGTAAGGATCGCTATTGTCTCTGATCCGAAACGCGTAGACTGGACTGTAACTGGCTCAGGTTCAGATGTGCGGATAATTACCACCACAGATATTCCTCTAAATTATATTTCTCTTTCTATATATCTCTGCCTCTCTGTCTCTTAATGTATCTTTTTATCTCTATCTCTATCTTTTTCATTCTTTATCTCCCTCTATCTCTATGGCTCTATCTTTCTCTCTGTCTCTTTCTATCTCTCTATCTTTCTATCTCTCTTTATCTATCTCTAACTCTCTGTCTCTCTCTTTATGTATCTTTTTCTCTGTCTCTGCCTTTCTCTATCTTTTTCTTTCTTTGTCTCCTTTTTTCTCTCTCTCGCTCTATCTCTACGGTTGTATCTTTCTCTCTGTCTCTTTCTATATCCCTATCTTTCTATCTATCTCTACCTCTGTCTTTTTCTCTCTGTCTCTTTCTTTCTATCTCTTTCTTTCTCTCGATCTCTATCTATGCTTCTCTCGCTATATATCTCTACCTCCCATTTCTTTCTCTCTATCGTTCCCTCTCTCTCTCTATTCACCCACATATACACATTTATACCCTATTCCTCCACCCACATACTGGACATTCCTCCACCCTCACGTACACCCGGTGCTCCCACACACCTACAAGGTGCAGACCCCCGACTCCTCGGCCCCTAATCTTCTCATGAGAGAGGCCGCCAGCAGCACATCATTCAGGATAGAGATGTCTACAGAGGAGAGGATCAGTAGGCTTCGAGCTGCGACCCCCTCCCCGTACTGTACTGACCGCCTGGAGGGGTTCTGCAGAATCTTTGTTTATGTTAAGGAGGAGGCAGGGATACCTGATAAACTGCCCCCCAGTGTTTGGGTCCATTCACACGTCCGTGTGTGTTTTGCGGATCCGCAAAACACGGACATCGGCGATGTGCGTTCCGCAATTTGCGGACCGCATATCGCCGGCACTATATAGAAAATGCCTTTTCTTATCCGCAATTGCGGACAAGAATAGGACATGTTCTATTTTTTTTCAGGAACGCGATTGCGGACCCGGAAGTACGTATCCGCAATTGCAGACCCGGCCGGGACATCGTCTGTCCCCATTAAAATTAATGGGTCCGCAATTCCGTTCTGCAAAATGCGGAACAGAATTGCGGACGTGTGAATGGAGTCTTTGATTTAGGCCATTTGAATGCAATGCCAGGCTTAGAAAACCACGGCTGTTTCCTTTTTGCAAAAATAGCGCCACGCCCGTCCACAGGTTGTGTATGGTATTGTAGCTCAGCCTCAGTCACTTTGGTCTCACATTGGATCCCTTGCTAAAGGTGTTGTCTCATCTGAGACATCGCTAGGATGTACCACCAATGTTAGATAGGTGTAGGTCCATCCTCTGGGACCCCCTCCTATCTCTAGAATGCCCCTGAAAGTAAAGGAGAGCGTACTGAGCATGCGCGGCATGCTCCCCATTCATTTCTATGGGAGTTTTCAAAATACCTGTGGAAGTCCCACATAAATGAATGGAGAGCACACCTTACAAGCTCAGCCACCGCTCCATTCACCTCTATGGGACTCCTGGAGATAGCCGAGCCAACTTTCGGCTATTTTCAGTTGTCCCATAGAAATGAATGGTGGGCGGCTGCACACTTACTTCAAGGGTCCCTTTCTGGAGATAGGTAACAATATGCCACCAATGTTTAAGATGGGACAACCCCTTTAAATATTGCAAAGGGACCTAAATTGGTGAATGTCATTTCCTCTGCGTTGGACATTACCATTAGAGGTGTCCAGTGTCTCGCAGATCTCTCACAGGTCACGTTGATCAGTGTTGAACTTGTATTTCTTCTTTTTAGATGAGTTTACCCAGATTGCGCTCAAAGAAAATCAGGAAATCCGGAAGGATCTGGAAGAAGAGAGAGCCCGCCACCAGAATTTAGTAAAGGAATACACCAGGCTGGAGCAGAGATATGACAACCTGCGTGAGGAGGTCACCCTCATCAAGGTCAGTGATGGCTAGAATCAGGGACAAGTGCAAGGGGGCGACGGAGTTAAAAGGGGTAAAGCATCCTGAGACCATTCATGTGCGGGGTTGCTTCACAATTTTGCCTAAGAACACTTCCGTGACTAAAGAATGAGATGGAAACCTCCTCCAAGAGCAACTTCTCCCAACCAACCAGGAGCAATGTGGTGAGGAACAATGCTTTTTCCAGACCACGTCACAAAGCAAAAGTGAGAACTAAGTGGCTAGGAGAACAAGACATTGAAATTTTGGGTCCTTGGCAAGGAAACTTCCAAGATCTTAAGTCCATTGAAATCCTTGGTCAGTCCCCAAAAAGTGGGTGGACAAACAAAAACATAAAAATTGTGATAAGAAGCACTGATTAGACAAGAGTAGGTTTCCATCAGTCAGGATTTGGTCCAGAAGCTAAAATTCTGTATGTCAGAACAACCTGCAGAAGTCTTTAAGAAGCACTGGAAATACTTAGTCTTTGTATAAACTTGAAGGATGTGTCAATAAAAGTTAAAAACGTATGAAATTCTTATAATTGTTCTTCAGTTACGATAGAAACATCTGACAGAAAGATCTAAAAACACTGAAGCAGCTAACCAAAATTTGTGCCAGTCTCAGAAGCTTTGGCCGCGACTGTACAGTGTGCTCCCTCTAGTGGTGGCCACAGGCAGGCAGCATATTATTATTTTTTAAATGTGTCTTTGCTGGGGTTTTGGAGCTTTGTATCAGAAAATTCAGCTACGACTGCTATAAAGATATACTAAAAAATTAATTAGCACAGAAATTTACAACTAAAACAACATGATATTAAAATGTGGAGATTCACTTTAAAGGGTTAGTCCTGCTTTTAGATAAGGACGACCTATTCTCCGGATAAGTCATCAATTTCCGATTGGCGGGGGTCTGTCAGCCAGCAGCCCCACCTACTCGCTGTTTGTAGCAGCCGCTGGCCCGGGAAACTAAACAGTGGATTGACCTGGAAGCAGAAGGTTACGTCCATTCCACAGGGGACAGAGTCTTCTGCTTCCATCTCCGTCCAATGTTCAGATTCCGGCGCCGTCGGAGCTGACTGGTGGGGGTGCTGGTTGTCGGAACCCCACCGATTTCATGTTGATGACCTATTCTGATGATGGGTCATCAGTACATAAAGCTGGAATACTCCTTTAAGCTCAGGCCACATATTTTAGAGTTTAAAAATTGTACTTTTATTAAACTCTGTGTCCAATCCTATTGTTGCGAGCCGGTGTATTTATTCCCTTTTCATACTTTTATTCCAGCAAACACCAGGACATCGTAGAAACCCATCAAACCAAAGCAGTCTGGAGTCTGATTCCAACTACCCCTCAATATCCACCTCTGAAATTGGGGACACGGAGGACACCATTATGGAGGTGGAGGTAAGAGCGATAGACGATGGCTCACAAAGGTGTCTGGGGTATGATGTTTTCTGCACGGTGTCTACACATGACTGTAGGGGATTACGCCATGCAGTGCACCGTGTATCACTGTATTGTCCATGACACTTTTACTTTACGGGCTCCTCGCAGGAAGTTGGGCTCGAGAAGGCTGCGATGGACATGACTCTGTTCCTGAAGCTTCAGAAGAGGGTGAGGGAGCTGGAGCTGGAGAGGAAGAAGCTGCAGAACCAACTGGACAAGAAAGAACAGCAAGAAAATAAAAAGTCTCAGGTGACGCCGGACGTTAAATTTTTTTTCCAATTCCAATACCTTCAGTAACATGGAATTTAAAGGGGCTTTGCAGGATGAGATTTGCATATACCTGTGTTTTTATCCTTATGACTCCATTCCTGCTGGCTGCTGTCTAGAGGTATGTTCACACGTGGCAGACGTGTGTTCCTGTAGCAGCAAAGTGGATGAGATTTTACAAAATCTTGCAGGAAAAACCCACAGCATGCCAGTTTTACGCTGTGGATTTCCAATTTGCAATCCAGAGGGTGAAATCCATGGCATATCTGGCGCAAAATCCAAATGTATGCAGGTTTTGGCGCAGAGTCACAGGAAAACGTGCTGCAGAATTTATACTGTGGAATATCTGTCCCATGTGGCCCTATTTTAACGGTAGCGTGCCTCTTAGGTCACAGCTCTGCAGCCACGTGCACCTACTTCCTTTCAAGGGGTTGTCTGAGATTTTGATAGGTCATCAATATGTGATCGGTGGGGGTCCGACTCCCACCGATCTGCTGTTTGAAGAGACTGCAGTCTCTTCCTAGGCCAGTGATGTCACATTCATCGGTCATATGGTCTAGGGGCAGCTCAGTCCTATTCGAGTGAATGGGACTGAGTTGCAATACCAAACACAGCCGCTATCCAATGGACCGTGCTGTGCTTGGTAATCTGCAAGGAGGCCGCGGTGCTCAAACAACTGTCGGACCCCCGCTGATCCTGAGGATAGTTCATTGGTAATAAACACTTAGAAAACCCCTTTAATTGCAAACGGGAAATGTGTGTACGGTGTGTTTTGCTCTGATACAGGAACGAGTGAACAGAGGCCAATGGAAGTGGAGTCACAACATCCTGATTAGCCCTTTAAAAGGTTTTCCCGGGATCATAATATATCACCTATACATTACAGATCAAAAGAGTGGGGGGTCACGTGCGGTGCCGCTCCAGTCAAAGTCTCCGGGATGGCTGAAGTTGGCCGAGTACAGCGCCGTTCTGTAGATAGCTGATACGTTTGGATTCTGGGAAAAAAAAAACTTAAAATCTACTGAATAGATTGTGCAAGTTCCCAGACCCTGATGAAGGATTCCTAAAATGTAGAGGCTGCGGTTCCGAAAATAAGATGCAAATGCTCAACGGGCACAACTAGTCATTCTCTACCAATGTGCACGTCTGTATTAATGTATTGTGCAGCCACGTGTAACCATATCCCCTATGTATCCAGGTCATTGAGACAGCGAAGGATACAGACCGCGACACCGACATCGCCTACAACAACCTGAAGGTAACGACCAGGATGATAACTTCATTTTAGTGAACTGGGGGTGTACAGTATACAGTAGTAGTACATGGGATATGTATATATTGGTAGTATTGAGTACCAAAAGTATAGGTGTCACTGTGTTCAATGGACGGGCATTTCCCTATAACCTACAGGATAGTTAAAAGGATTTTAATTAGTATCTACAGCTACCATGCAGACTTATGCGTCTCCACGGTAACAGACAACAAATGTAGTCTGATCCTGCAGTCATGTGTTACTCCCTTCCATCTACCCTTCCTGCAAGGTGAAAAGAAGAGGGGCAAAAGGAGAGAGTCCGTTCACCTTTCAACAAGGAATGGTGGTGCCATGTGGTGCGGGACATACAGCGTTTGGGTTGGGAGGCAGCATCTAATGACCTGTATTTTACTGTTGTGACAGAGGCAAGAACTGGAGTCTGAAAACAAGAAGTTGAAGAACGAGTTGAATGAACTAAGGAAAGCCATCGCCGATTCAGCAGGCGACACAGACGCCAATGAAGAACCCAGCGGCTACACCCTCCTCCTGAACCAACTGAAGTCCGCCCTTGAGGAGCTGGAGGTGCGGAAAGAAGAGGTTCTCATCCTCAGGACGCAGATTGTGAACTCCGCGCAGCCAAAAGATTCTGACAAGAACACTGTGAGTGATGACTTTGTGGGGACTGGAGGGCAGACACTTGGCTCTTGACTTTGATATCCAGTTCCTTGCATAGTTTAACCAAGAACACCCATGGTTTTTGATCTTCATGTTTCTAAAAATGTATTCTTGGCAGAAATTTCTGCAAAAATTGAGGTCAACTTTCATAAAAAATGTGTTTCATTTGTTTCATTGGGGTCCGTCTGATTCTTTTATGCAGGATTCAGAAGCAAACTGGCCAAACAGCAACAAAGAGATGGACCAGGATGACGCCATTGAGGCGTACCACGGCGTCTGCGAGACAAATAGGTAACATGAGATGCTAGGTCAGAGGCAAAAATACCACAATGTACCGCTATGCCCAACCTGCAGCCCTCCAGCTGTTGTAAAACTACAACTCCCACGATGCCCTGCTGTGGACCGATAGCTGAAGTCTGTCCAGACACGCTGGGAGTTGTAGTTTTGCAACAGCTGGAGGGCTGCAGGTTGGGCATCCCCGGTCTATATGTAATTACAGGACTAAACCTAAGCCTATACTGGATTCTGTATCTAATAGTGTTTTCTATGTGAGCTTCCGGTGGGAGGGACCGTGACAACTTTTACAATTACCTGTCTTCTGATCTTTATGTTCCTGTGTCGTCTTCTGCAATCTTTTTTCTCGATTCCTCTTCTCTATCCTTTCTCTCTAGAAAGACTGAGGACTGGGGGTATCTGAACGAAGACGGTGAGCTGGGCCTGGCTTATCAGGGCTTAAAGCAAGTCGCCAGGTTGTCTGTCCCCTCCTTCTTCTCCTTTACTGCGTCTACTGCTTTTTCTTCTGTCATTCCAATGGTAGTCTTATAAGAAGATAAACGATTCATTAAAGGGGATTTCCAAGAGTGTAATATTGATGGTTCGGTCCTCAGGATAGGTCATCAATATCTGATCAGTGGGGGTCAGACTCCCAGCACCCCTCCCAATCAGAAGTTTGAAGATGGCACTGGCGCAGCTAAGTTCCTTTCAAGTGAATAAGACTGGGATGCAATACCAAGTGCAGCCACTATACAATAAACGGCGTTGTGCTTGGTATGTGGTAAGGAGGCTGCAGCCCCCAAAAGAGCCTCACAGCCTCTTCAAACAGATGCCGGACCCCAACCGATCACACTCTGATGACCTATATCATTTTTCACCTCTTTTCCAGCTGCAGATTTTCTCTATAGCGCCCTAGTCAATACGCTGAGAAAATAAATTTCATTTAGCACACCTAGAATAAAGCTTAAAGCCAAAATGAGAAGGTATTTCTTTTCACCAGCTGTAACTCGAGCTGAAATCCTGTTCTGATTAATTTCTTAAATGGAAAAAAATTCTAGCTTCCTGCAGTCACCACTAGGGGGAGCTTAGGACATAGCTGCATACTGTTATTATACACTGACACCCTGATAGTATGCAGTTAGCTCCCCCTAGTGGTGACTTCAAGCATCTAAAATGTAATACTGTACTTAACTCACTGTCTATGCAGGCCACTTTGTATTAGATAAAGCGAGCTTTGTATGCAAGCAGAATTCAAAGAGTCTTTTGGCCTAAGAGCACACATTTTTGGGTGGACGTATAATTTGGGACCGGCATTGTGTTCTTCATCCCACAGGCTCCTAGAGGCCCAGCTTCAGGCCCAGAGCCAGCAGCATAACGATGAGGTGGAGGCCCTGTCCGATCAGATTGAAGCACTGAAGGAAGAGCTGGACAAACAGCAGCAGGTTCTGCTCCAGGCCATGCAGCTGTCCCCAGAGGCGCAGGTGGAATTCGGGCTACAGCATGAAATTACACGTCTCACCAATGAGAATCTGGTCAGTGATTAGTCATATGCAATTCAGTGTTCTCGCACCATGATGCAAAGGCTTAAAGGGGTATTCCAGATTTTTTTTTTTTATTTATTTATTTATTTATATAATAGGAAATCATATTATTTTCTAATACACATGTATTTAAAATGCTGCATACATACCTTTTTTTTTTTTTTACATCAGGCAGTTGACCCCTGTATGCAGTAGAATAGTATAGCCCATGTATCAGTCCTGTGTAATGTCTCCATGGCCTAAATGAAACCTGGCATCAGTCAGATCATATATTTCCTGACAGTCAGTAATCAGCAGTGTTGCATGACATACATGTGCTGGGTCAGCCCACAGGACACAATTATGTGATAATTAAATAGGACTGGTGGTGGAATCATGATTTTATTGAGGTTATTACAGTAACTACATTACTGTGTGTATTCACATGGCTGCCTGTCTCTAGGTGGTGTAGTAAAATGGCTTCCTGTCTCTAGGTGATGTCATATTTTTAATAAAATTTAGTGTTAAAAATAAAAACACACACAGATCAGCTTCTACACAGACATGACTGCTTCCTAGTACACTACTATTCACCCGTTAGATACCTGGGCAATTAACTGAAAGCCAGGTCACATGATACATGTGAGGGTCACATCCCTGACCACCATGCTTAGTCTTATCCAGCTCTCCTATGTATATATTTTACAGGACTAAAATGGGCTGTACCATTTTTTTTTCTTTAGGGAGAGACTGCTGTATGGATATAATAAAGGTCTAAGAGCAAAATTTTACATAGATGTATATTACAAAATTGTTCAACATCTGGTTCTCTACATAAATGCAATTATTAAAACCAGGCTACCTCTTTAGAGTTGGATATGTTATCACGGACAACCACTTTAAATGTGGTCACCTGATCGGGGCTTGGCCCCTCGCTGATGTTACTCAACTTGTGAATGCGTAAAAACATCAGAATTCACGGTTTTTCCTGCTTATTCTCCACTCGCTGCGGTTTATATCTCCATTTGTGAATATAAGGGCCGGTGAACGAGTAACAAATGTTAAATGTCAAATCTCTCATCAGGACCTAAAAGAATTGCTGGAGAAGTCGGAGAAGAATGAGAAGAAACTGAAGAAACAACTGAAGCTTTATCTGAAGAAAGTCCAAGAATCTGAAGGTAACGTGCACGGGGTCGATGGAAGATGCCTGCTCTATGATAATATGTTTGCCTTTATAACCAATTTTATTGCTCCAGAAATATTATTCACTTTTTTATTACATAAATATTTTTTTACTTTTTTATGTGTTACTGTAGACATTAAAGCAACTTTACAAGTTGTCCTCCCGTTTTGTGTATACAGCTCTTATGCAGACCTATGTGTATAGTCTGATGCTACAGGTGTTATTCTCCATTTGTCTCCTCATTCTTGATATCCGGCGAAGCATAATTTAGCAAGAATTAAGTCACAGATAGAAGGGAGTATGGCTGCAGGGTCAGACTACACAAGGGTTTGTTTGTTGTCTGTTGCCATGGAGACACATAGGCCTGCATAAAAGCTTTTGGGCAGAAGGATCTCCAAAGACGTGCGTGACCCTACAAACCATATATATTCCTTATGTTGTGCAGGAGCGGCAGACATCATTCAGCCGGAGAGGAGGCAGTCTGAACTGAGCAGACAGGTGACGGTGCAGCGCATCGAGAAGGACTTCCAAGGAATGTTGGAGTATTACAAGGAGGAAGAGCCTCTCCTCATCAGGAACCTCATTTCAGGTCAGAAGCTGAGATATGAGGAGCTGTCTGGTGGGGTCCTCACGCTATACTGTTGTCTGCTGACAGGAAGAAAGCCACAGAGAAAATGTTCTCAATTTCTTTTCCTCTCTCAGATCTAAAGCCGCAGTTGATATCTACGAGTGTGCCCTGCCTGCCTGCCTACATCCTCTTCATGTGTATCCGCCACGCAGACTACGTAAACGACGACCAGAAGGTTCACTCCCTCCTCACCTCCACCATCAATGGCATAAAGAAAGTGCTCAAGGTACAGCCATAGCTCTACATTATCTGTTACAACCTACATTATACTTCAGAGCTGAATTCATAATTCTGAACGCTGCCATCTGAAACCATCAACAAGCTTCTCGAACACACCTCTTCCATTTTAACTGAGGTCTTTGTGAATGGAGCCAAGCTGTAATTCCAGACTTAGCCTGTAGAAAACAGTGGCAGTGTTTTTGGAAAACACCATGTCTTTTTTTTTTTTTTTCTCTCGTCTAAAACAGAGCGATGAATGCCGACATGAATGAGCATTAAAGAGGATCAGTTCTCACGACCTGTTTTAGTCAATACTTGTTTTCCCCAGAAAATAACCCTTAGGGTCATCTTTTTCTAGAAATCTGTATCATGCCATCCTTCTTTTATTCCTCCTGGAAATCTCGGTGTTACTATTCCTTCGTTCCTAGACATTCAGATTCTTTCAGCACTCAGGGTCTGAGTGTGTAGGAGCATGGCCCCTTGGAAAAGGGGAATGGTAACAGCCAGTTGTAAATTTTATATATACATTTCTAAGCATAATAACAGAGGAATTTCACAGATTTTTCTGACAACCTGTAGAACATCTTTTGTATAATAGTGTTGCTCTTTATTGTTGACAGAAACACAATGATGATTTCCAGATGACGTCTTTCTGGCTGTCAAACTCCAGCCGTCTCCTTCACTGTCTGAAGCAGTACAGCGGGGACGAGGTGAGTAGTGGTCTCTTTAGACTGTTCCATGGGGCCTCACGGGTTCTGGAGTTAATAATGATAGGGCAGTCTACAGTCAGACCTATGCTGTATCACACCTGGGCCCCTTTTTTTCCAGGGTTTTATGACGAGCAACTCTACCAAGCAGAACGAGCATTGCCTCCGCAACTTCGACCTCACAGAGTATCGCCAGGTCCTCAGTGACTTGTCCATCCAGATCTACCAGCAGCTCATAAAGATTGCTGAAGGCCTATTGCAGCCAATGATAGGTAAGATAATGTGGCCCCTAGATTGCCTCTAACTACTAAGGACTAGAGCACAACCAGACAGCGCTGGAGCCAGATTGCTCTGAAATTCACTTAATCACACGCTCAGAATGCTTCTTTGCCTCTTTCCCTCATGCTTTACACTGCAGTTCTGTTCATATTGGTTGCAATGTATGACCCTCAGCTTAGCAGGAGTTTAGTGCCATAGGCAGCTCTTGGCACACTGTCGTATTGGGGCATTCGAGGCATCTGAAAAAACACTTTAGCTTATTGGAAGGAGTGATGAATGGACTGCCCATAAGTGCAGTGTAGAATAATTCTGCAATGTAATACTCCATTGATCCCCCTTTCTATTCTAGAATTTAAAAAAAAAGTAGTGCTGCACTTTACTTTGTCCCTGCTGAGAGAGAGAAACAATGAATGATTGATAGATTATTAGATAAATAAATAGGAAGGGGATGGATGGATAGATAGATAGATAGAGTTGATATTAGATAGATATAGATGGATGATAGATATTAGATATAGATCGATAGATATAATTAGACATAGATATATATTTCATAGATAGATGATAGATAAATAGATAGTTGAATATTTTACCTAAACAGGTAATCACAAATGATCTGTATGTCTGTAAATAGAACTAGCTTACAAAGTCCTGTGATCACTGCAGCATCTGCAACAAGTCCAGCTCAGTCTCTACAATTTGATAAGATCTGTCTGTCGCACAGGGGAGGGTGGAGGTGAAGAACTTGGGATGTCGGCCAGCAGACGTGTAGACAGAGTGACTGTAACGTGGATGTAACTCTGTGTTGTAACATTGAGGAGATTGATGACCTCCTGTCGTTGAATTAGGTGAAGTATAGCTTGCGGTTCTTCTGTGGATCGGTAATATAGAAGGCTCACACAGACATGACCGCCCAGTTATAGCCACACGGAATAAGTCCACTGAGGAGTTGCAGTTGTGTCCTGGTTGTCCCCGGTATTACCGTCTATATATGTGACTGTTGTAGGATCCTGGGGTTGCAGACAGTTTCTTTGTCTTCCTTTGTAGTTTCTGCCATGTTGGAGAATGAGAGCATCCAGGGTCTGTCAGGGGTGAAGCCGACTGGTTATCGGAAGAGATCTTCCAGCATGGTGGACGGAGGCGACAACTCGTACAGCCTGGAAGCTGTGATCCGTCAGCTGAACCTCTTCAACAGCATCATGTGTGAGCACGGCCTGGACCCCGAGATCATACAGCAAGTCTTCAAACAGCTTTTATACATGATCAACGCCGTCTCCCTGAACAACCTCCTGCTGAGGAAGGACGTCTGCTCCTGGAGCACCGGCATGCAGCTCAGGTAATGATGGCCGACAGCCAAGATCTCTGCCTACACAGATCCCACCATGTGTACAATCCTCTGTCCGTAGGCAGCCTGAACCTATGTAAATGAAGTGCACTCAAAGTGTTCCTTCTTCCTAATACACTTTGTGTTACAATTCCTCACTATGATCAAGATGTCTGCTTGCTGTCAGTGAATCCGGGGGCTAAAAACCTATACAGACCTAATACTTCTCTCAGCTGCGAGAAGTTGCTACAGTGATATCCAGTCTAGGCAATCCTCTGTGAGCTAAATACATCAGCAGTGCAAACATTTTCCCTGTTCTAATAGTTTTGCTACAATGTATCAGTGCAGGTAAAATGTATCAAGTTGGAGTCCAGTCGGTTCAGCTCTTAAGAGGATTTTCTAGACTGGATACAAGTGTAACAAACTAAACTATAACCAGTTTTAGGCCTCTTTCACACTTGCGTTGTCCGGATCCATCGTGTACTCCATTTGCCGGAAGTGCCCGCCGGATCCGTAACAACGCAAGTGACCTGAAAGCATTTGAAGACGGATCAGTCTTCAGTATGCTTTCAGCGTTACTATGGCAGCCAGGACGCTATTAAAGTCCTGGTTGCCATAGTAGTAGTGGGGAGTGGGGAGCGGTATACTTACAGTCCGTGCGGCTCCCGGGGCGCTCCAGAATGACGTCAGAGCGTCCCATGCGCATGGATCACATGATCCATGCGTGTAGGGCGCCCTGACGTCACTCTGAGCGCCCCGGGATCCGCACGGATGGTAAATATACTGCTCCCTCTCTCCCCACTACACTTTACCATGGCAACCAGAACTTTAGTGTCCTGGCTGCCATGGTAACCATTGAGAAAAAGCTAAACGTCGGATCCGGCAATGCGCCGAAACGACGTTTAGCTTAAGGCCGGATCCGGAATAATGCCTTTCAATGGGCATTAATTCCAGATCCGGCCTTGCGGCAAATGTTCAGGATTTTTGGCCGGAGCAAAAAGCGCAGCATGCTGCGGTATTTTCTCCGGCCAAACAACGTTCCGGTCCTGAACTGAAGACATCCTGATGCATCCTGAACGGATTTCTCTCCATTCAGAATGCATGGGGATGATCCTGATCAGGATTTTTCCGGCATAGAGACCCGACGACGGATCTCTATGACGGAAAACCAAAACGCTAGTGTGAAAGAGCCCTTAGGCCTTTACAGGTTTTCAGTCTCTGTATGTGCAGCGAGCTGTTGCAGAGGATGGGAGTGGTAGTGGCCCTGATGAGATGCTGTGTCACAACAGGCCAGAAGTAAAAAATCACTATAAAAATGTATTTATTTAATGCAAAATATAAGTTTAATGGCACTAACAGTCACTTTTGGAAATAGATGCCCACAATGTTATTCAGGCTTGGTGTTTGGCCTGGAAGAGGTCTAGGTGATGGGTGTCTGAGCAGTAGTCCCTTACCTGCAGCAGGATCTGTAAAGCTGTGATTTCACTGATCACACTGCTGTCTTTGTTTCCCCTGTAGCTTTTTGGTTCCAATAGTTTCGCTGGAGTGAGGGTCTCACAGGAGAACTTGTTAAGGTCCCTTGGCGTAGGAGCTCTGACATTTGCTTCCTCCACTCTTTCTGGACTTGAACTTCCCCTCCTGGCAGGAAGCAGGACCAGCCCACTCCCACCAAGAGCGGAGGAACAGGGTGATTAGCCCTGTTCCTATCAACTATTGCCAACCATACCTCAACTGTTGGAATGTATGGCAGAACATAAAATATAATCCATCATAACATTACGTATAACACAATCACCCCCAGGTCTGGGTTACTGCATGAGAGTGTGCCCATTTGTTGACGGCAAGCAGAGTTGCTTAGGAAGTGAAACACAAAGTATATTGGGAAATGGTAGAAGTTTTTATTATATGATGGTTAACATAAAACCTCCTTCACGGGTCAGTTCAAATCTCATTTTTGCCTTGAATCTTGGCAAATCATTACTGTAGTTTGAAAGGTATTACACAGCGCCACCTGGTGGCTAGAAACTGAACAGCATCCGACTATGTATTTAAAGTTTAAGAACAAAAATGGTTGAACAAAAAAAAGACAGTGGTGGATGTTAAGACTGGACGTGTTTGTGTCTCCCAGTTCCATAGATCTGAATAACTTCACGTTAATCATTGTTTATGCTACAAAAATGAGTAGTTCCAAACTTCTAAGCCATGGAAATTGGCTCCATTAGCCTGAATATTAATCATCTGGGCTTCAAAGGGGCAATAAATGTCAGATTAGAGGAAGGGAAAAACAGGCAATTGCCCAGGACCCACCACGAGGGGGCTCTACCTCCACCCCAATTTCTACTGGTGCTTCTAAGACCCTCGCAGCAGCAAAAGATTCACTGCCATATATTACCTATAGATGGCGCTACGTTCTGCTTTTTAGGGAGCTCTGATTACTGCAAACTAAAACAAAAATCTATTAGATCAGGATGCATGTATATAGCTTTGCGAAGAGGTTACCACTTACATTTTGCGACGCTTATCTCTTGTGGAAAGGGATCATTTCTTGGGGGAAGGGGGGGGGGCCGAGAATGGTATCGGTCAGTGGCCTTCTGGTGCCTGGTATATTCAGTGTCTGGATGGTGTCTCATATCTTATGGTGTCTGGTGCAGGTATAACATCAGTCAGCTGGAGGAGTGGCTTCGGGGGAAGAACCTGCACAACAGCGGAGCCGCCCAGACCATGGAGCCGCTGATCCATGCAGCACAACTCCTGCAGCTGAAGAAGAAAACGCAGGAGGATTCGGAGGCCATCTGCTCGCTGTGCACTGCTCTTACCACACAGCAGGTGAGGAGGCGGGGGGCGATCACCGGTGATGGCGATTACCTCCGGTGACCACGCGTGCAATAATAACTGTTCATAATGATACATTCTGCAGTTTTAATAGACTTTGTGTGTTGATTTCCCATGGTTTCAAGATCTCTGATTGCTGCCAGTGAATTGGAACCTTCTGGAGCTGAGGATGGATGCAGGGCTCTTTAGAAGACACCTCTATGATGACTGTACTGTAACGAGCCCTGCACCCGTGTGATCATTCCACCATTTTTTATGGCTTCAATGTATCTGAACTAAAAAAAAAGTGAAGCAACTTTGAAAATCACATGAATCAAAGGGGTATTCCCATCATAATGATCACAGCTTAATTTGTTATTAAGGTGCCAGTGATCATTTTTGTAAATATATTGTATAAGCAAATTCACACCCTTTTTGGTCAAATTCTTTCCTTCCTACCTCATTGTTGTGCTTTGGTATCCCATAGTTACAGCCACTGCTTCCTGCCGATTCTATAGGCCGCGTCTGCGCAAATGAGCTACATCCATCTAGTGGCTGGTGTTCTGTTAAAATCTGCTGCCCGTAAAAATCTGCTGCCCTCGTCACTTCCGGTCAGGACGTCACGCTTCTGAGGGAGGTGTGTCTCCCTGCTCGGCTTCTGATTGGCTGTAAAGAGGGTTTGGCTACAGACTGCACAATCGCTGAGGGCAGCAGATTTTTAAGGGTAGCTTATTTTAAGGGTAGGTTACTTTAACAGGCAGCTTACATTTACAGCGCTGTGAACACGCAGCGCCAGGGTAGGTTACTTTTACAGGCAGCTTTTAAGCGCAGCACCAGGGTAGGTTACTTTTACAGGCAGACTACATTTACAGCGCTGTAATCGCGCAGCGCCAGGGTAGGTTACTTTTACAGGCAGCTTTTGAGCGCAGCGCCAGGGTAGGTTACTTTACAGGCAGCTTACATTCACAGCGCTGTGAACGCGCAGCGCCAGGGTAGGTTACTTTTACAGGCAGCTTTTAAGCGCAGCGCCAGGGTAGGTTACTTTTACAGGCAGACTACATTTACAGCGCTGTGCACGCGCCAGGCGCCACTGTAAGCTGCCTACTGAACCTGCCTAGCAGAATGTAGCTGCCTGTAAAAGTAACCTACCCTGGCGCTGCGCGTTCACAGCGCTGTAAATGGAAGCGGCCTGTAAAAATAAGCTACCCGTAAAAATCTGCTGCCCTCAGCGATTGTGCAGTCTGTAGCCAAACCCTCTTTACAGCCAATCAGAAGCCGAGCAGGGAGACACACCTCCCTCAGAAGTGTGACGTCCTGACCGGAAGTGACGAGGGCAGCAGATTTTTACGGGCAGCAGATTTTAACAGAACACCAGCCTTCACTCAAACTGCCTAACCCAGCCTTAGAAGCAGGAAACCAGGAAGTGAATGCAGAACTGGCTGCTGGTGAGAATGAAATAGCAAGATGGGAATACCCCTTTAAGCATTTCCTGCTATTTTGTGTACACAGCTCCTTTGCAGTCCTATGCGCTTCCATGGTTACATACTACAAACGAGCCCTGAGTAGTCAGATCCAGAAGTCAGGTGTCACTTCCCGTATTCCTTCTTGTTGATGACCTGTAGATGGCAGCAGAGGGGACAGACAGCACAGACTACACTGGGTCTGTTCCCATGGAGACATATAGGTCTGCCTAGGAGCTGTAGACACAAAACGGCAGCAGATATTTAATCAAAGTTGTTCCACTTTTTTTATATTTAGATGTGTTGGATCAAAAAAGAAATGAGTTGAAAAAAATCTACATTCCCATCTCAGACACTGATGGCATATCACTAGGATAAGCCATCAATGTCAGATAGGTGCAAGTCCCACCTCTGGGACCCACTAGTAACTGCAGACGGGGTCCCTGAAGTAAAGGGAGAGCACCTGAGCATGAGAAGCCACCCTCCGTTCACCACTATGGGAGTTACCAAAATAGATGAGCATGCTTGCTCGCCTATTTTCAGAGCTCCCATAGCGATGAATGGAACGCCACGCATGCGCGGTGAGCTCTCCTTCACTTTAAAGGGCGCTGTTCTAGACATAGGAGCGGATCTCAAAGGCGGGACCAGCACCTATCTGACATTGATGTCATATCCTAGCGATACGCCATCAGTGTCTGAGATGGAAACACCGCTATAATGCAGATTTCTATAGACGTTACAAGAAGCAACAAACCCGATCCGTGATGACTCGTTACGGTGTATTGTGCGTGTCCTCGACCAGAACTGAACTCATATTTTTTTATTCCCGTAACAGATAGTAAAAATTCTGAACCTGTACACGCCGGTCAATGAGTTTGAGGAACGCGTGACGGTCGCTTTTATTAGAAGTATTCAGGTGAGTCGTAAATCTGGGTGCATAAGATTTATCTTATAGATAACAGGGGAGGCAAGGATCGGACATGTTGGATTTCATCATGCAGAGGTAAGGAGCTGCTCCCTGGCCCTACTACAGTAAACATGCATGCTCAGCCCAGCTGAGTGCCTATCTGTTTGGGTAGGTTGGGGGTAGATTGCCATCACATGTATATGGCCAGCCTTGGACTGATTCTTGTGATGATTGAAGCCACTACTCCCTCGCAGAAGAAAAATAGAAAAAAATATATTTTCAACCAGTGATGCTGCTTTGAGTGTCTCAGTGCTAATATAAATATGCTAATGAGAATAGATAGTGGCCCCTCCCCTCCGTCAGGCTTGTCAGCCAATAAGCAGTGTAGTATATATAGCCCTTACCAGTCTTCAAGAAGTGAACAGGGTTTGGGCTGCATTGTGGTTCTTGTTGCAGATACAAATAGTGCTTCTTAAAGGGGTATTCCAGTTTCTGCAAAGATGGTGTTAGATTTGTAAGGGGTTAAATGTAATTTGAAGGGGTTGACTCACAGGAAATCCCTTTTATATGAAAGCCCGAGGCTCCCAAGAAACAACCGATTTCGCCAGGAGACATTCCCTGTAGCTTGTTAATTTCCCTGCAGCAGCCACTACTGGTGAGATGTAGTATTACATGAGGCTGCTTGTTGGTGGTTCTCTGCTGTGGTATACAGGGGGGTCCTGGGACCCCTAATAGTGCATATGGCAAGAGGCTTTCTCATCTAAATTAGGGCGGGCCTGTTCTTTTTATGCCCACCATATGCTCCTAGTTTTCACCAGATTTATGGGAATACAGAAGCAGACCTAAAACTGTCCCCGTGCCTGAGGTACCCTAGCTGCATCCTGGATTTCTTTAAAGCCTACCTGAGTTTTCAAAAATGTTTGCATAATGGCTGTGCTTCTTTGTACAATCATAACTGTGAGGGGAAAGGTCTTTTTTGGGCTTCCCTAATGTTTCTTTCAGCCATATTATTCCCTGCTTCAGCTGCACAGCTAGATGCATTTCACTCAGAAGCGGGTACATATACCTTCTGTGAAATCTGCCAGCATACTGCTGTGATGTCTTTTCCCTGAATTCCCACTATGTTTATTTTCAGCACTGGAGATCCCGGAACAGATAAGGAGGGGGAGATCACACTTACAGACAAAAATGATGATTGCAGCTAGCTCTGACACGCCCCCACTTTTTCTAAGCCGTCTTCTGAGTCTCTGTTACCAGGGATGGATGTTGCCTGATAACAGGCAGTAGACTGCAAATAAGGTGGAAGTGCCCCCCCTAGTGGCCATGACTTTACAGCTTTTTTTTTCAGGTGGATGTAGGCAGATTTTTTAAATGAAGTGATTTAAAAATTTTCTAGTTACACCATTCTCTATTAAATGCAGTGAAATTGTTTGAAAGTACAGTGACACTTTAAAAGTAAATTTATTCAGAATTCATTTTGTTTATATAAATTTTTTTTATTTCAGGCCCAGTTACAGAACCGAAAAGACCCTCCCCAGCTGCTGCTAGACTCCAAGTACATGTTCCCGGTTTTATTCCCCTTTAACCCCTCATTAATCACCTTGGACACTATTCATATACCCGACATCCTCAAACTCAACTTTCTCAACAAAGTTTGAAAAGACAAATTTTATTTTTATCAAAATTCTAATCCAAGAAAAGAAAAAAAATATATAAATATATGGATCTGAAAAATCCCAGGACCAAGACACCACATCCTAAGGAAGAGGGGGAAAAAAAAAGTCTGAACCTCCGCAGAAGCTGATTTTATTTTATTTTATCCTTTTGCAAAGAAAAATTTACTATTTTTTATTTTAAAGAAAGAAAATCCTGTAAAAACGATAGAAAATGTTTACACTTCGCTGTGATCCTGGAAGGAGACGCTTCTGTTTTTATAAGTAACCTCCGGCGTCGGCCTCACGGTTTCGAATCAGAGACTATAAATGGACGGTTCACTGCTCTGCTCTTTGTACCGCTCGATGTTAGGCTGTCATGTGGCGATATTATTTATGGGAGGCAGGACAGTATTTCTGGTGACACACAGAATTAAATTATCCGTGATTTTGATGTAAATATATATTAGAGATTTAACGTAACAGTCACAGATGTAGCAGAGCTGAGTTTATCGTTTTGCCGCAATTTTATCTGTGCGTACACATTATCATGGGGTTGTCCCACAAAATATATTCTACATTTTTCAAACCAGCACCTGGATCTGAATACTTTTGTAATTGCATGTAATTCAAATGGACACTGAAATCGGTATAGCGCCACCTGCTGTCTGCTCCTTTCCTAATTTCTCTGTCCTGCTCACTGAGATGGAAGCACATGCTCATTTCCATCCTTCAACTGCCCCCAGCTGCAGCAGAAAGAACACACCCCTGAGAAACTGCATGCCCCCAGAACTGCCAGCTTGATATTAATCTAGCAGAGCAATGAATGGGGAGATCTCTGTATCCATGTGAGGTACAGGGCTGGTTCTAAGTTTGTTAGAAAGAGATTGTCATGTACTAGATTATGGAATAACATCCATTTTCATGTAACTTATTAGGGGATTCTGAGTTAAAGGGAACCTGTGAGTAGTTTTGACCATGTGAAACTGCTGACAGCACTAGCGAGGGGGCTGAAAAGAGCAGTATAAACATACCTTAAGTAGAGCTACTCTCATCAGGAGTAGTGTGAATATGAAGGTTTTTTTCTGCCGGGTTCTGCTCCTGCAAGTTCCCAGGAGGCGGAGCTTTACTGAGAAGTTCTCACTGCATTGAACTGCTTTCCAGCCCCTCTCCTCTGAGTGACAGCTCTTATGGTCTTCTGGTTGGATGCTACAGCTCAGAACAGAGGGGGAGGAGCCAAGAAGCTACTTAGTGCAGAGAGCACTTCACAGTGAAGCCTCTGCTCGGGACACTTGCAGGAGCAAAATCTGTAAGCATAAAACTTCATATTCACACTACTCCTGATAATAAAAGCTCCACAAAAGGTATGTTTCACTGCTCTCCCCAGTCTGTACTATTGCTGCCAGCAGTGTAGCCTGGTGAAAAGTGCTGACGGACTCAGGGGTCCTCTGTCCAGGATCCTCACCTCTTGGCCTTAGTGGAGACCAGATACCAAGAGCGTCTCTTAGGGTACTTTCACACTTGCATTTTTGTTTTCCGGCATAGAGTTCGTCGGGGCTGAATGCTGGAAAAAACACTTCAGTTACAGATAATACAACCGTATGCATCGGTTTGAACGGATCCGCTTGTATTAACTTTAACTATTTTTTAACATTGCCAAAACTGATTCGTTTTGAACTCCATTGAAAGTCAATCGAGAACAGATGCAGTTTTCTATTGTGTGACTTGCATTGGGGGTCATGACGGATCCGTTTTGCTCCGCATCCCAGGACGGAAAGAATACCGCAGCATGCTGTGGTATTTTCTCCATCCAAAAAATGTTCAGTGACTGAACTGAAGACATCCTGATGCATCCTGAACAGATTTCTCTCCATTCAGAATGCATTAGGATAAAACTGATCAGTATTCATCCGGCATAGAGCCCTGATGACGGAACTCTATGCCGTGTGGCCCCCCCTGTCCCCAGTATTAAAATACACTATTGGTGGCCAGTGCGCCCTTCCCACCCACCCACCCCCCCAGTAATAAAAGCATTGGTGGCAGTGGCCACAGGGTCCCCTCACCTCCTCCTCATTGGTGGCAGTGGCAGTGATCGGAGCCCCAGCAGTGTAATGCTGGGGCTCCGATCGGTTACCATGGCAACCAGGACGCTCCTGAAGTCCTGGCTGCCATAGTCTGCTCCCTGCTGCTGTGTGCACAGAGCACAGGGCAGCAGGGAGAGGGTGAGATCCTATTCACTCTGATAGAGCTCTATCAGGGTGAATAGGATGAGAAGATCCCAGGTTCTAGCCCCTAAGGGGGAAATGGTTAATAAATAAACTGTAAAAAAAAAAAAAAAAAAAGTTAACAAAGTACACCAACATATTAAGTATAAATCACCCCCCTTTCCCAATTTTACATATAAAATATATAAACAATACATAAATAAAATATTACATATCACCGCATCTCAAAAGTCCAAACTATTAAAAAATCCACTTTTATGCGGTGAACCTCATCTGGCAGATGAGGTTTAACACTGACAAATGTAAAGTTATGCACATGGGAAGGAATAATGCAAGTCACCCGTACATATTAAATGGTAAAACACTCGGTAACACTGACATGGAAAAGGATCTAGGAATTTTAATAAACAGCAAATTAAGCTGCAAAAACCAGTGTCAGGCAGCTACTGCCAAGGCCAATAAGATAATGGGTTGCATCAAAAGGGGCATAGACGCCCGTGATGAGAACATAGTCCTACCACTTTACAAATCACTGGTTAGACCACACATGGAGTACTGTGTACAGTTCTGGGCTCCTGTGAACAAGACAGACATAGCAGAGCT
This sequence comes from Bufotes viridis, assembly GCA_033119425.1. Classification (NCBI taxonomy): domain Eukaryota; kingdom Metazoa; phylum Chordata; class Amphibia; order Anura; family Bufonidae; genus Bufotes; species Bufotes viridis. The sequence goes on from CM065589.1 coordinate 34,308,867, forward strand.
GGAGAGGGTTCAGAGGAGGGCAACTAAAGTAATAACTGGAATGAGGGATCTACAGTAACCTGAAAGGGTATCAAAATTAGGGTTATTCACTTTAGAAAAAAGACGACTGAGGGGAGATCTAATAACTATGTATAAATATATCAGGGGTCAGTACAGAGATCTGTCCCATCATCTATTTATCCCCAGGACTCTGACTGTGACAAGGGGACATCCTCTGCGTCTGGATGAAAGAAGGTTTGTACACAAACATAGAAAAGGATTCTTCACTGTAAGAGCAGTGAGACTATGGAACTCTCTGCCTGAGGAGGTGGTGATGGTGAGTACAATAAAGGAATTCAAGAGGGGACTGGATTTATTTCTGGAGTGTAATAATATTACAGGCTATAGCTACTAGAGAGGGGTCGTTGATCCAGGGAGTTATTCTGACTGCCTGATTGGAGTCGGGAAGGAATTTTTTTTTCCCCTTAAGTGAGGAAAATTGGCTTCTGCCTCACAGGGGTTTTTTGCCTTCCTCTGGATCAACTTGTAGGAAACAGGCCGAACTGGATGGACAAATGTCTTTTTTCGGTCTTATATACTATGTTACTATGTTACTATGTTAACGCCGTAAAAGAAAAAAAAAAAGAAAAAATGCACGATTCGCCATTTTCTTTTAGTCGCCTTGTCCCCACAAAAAAGTAGGATAGGACTGTTGTATTATGAGCCGGCGGTTCCATAAAATGTGGTGGTATCGAGTATCGCAATACTTTTTTATGGTATCGATACCGAATCAAATTTTTGGTACCGAAACAACTCTAACACAGACAACACATTAATATGAACGAGCACTGTGTGTAATGCTTCATTTCGCCTGTGGTGGCACTGCAGGGAAAATGAACATTTACTGCTGGGTTTCCCACAGATTACAGAAAAGTGCTGAGAGCTGGAGCAAGAGGACACTTTGTGATCAAGTGATCCTTCAAACAAGTAGGAATTTTTGCAACCATTTTCATTACTCCAATGCATCTAAAAAGGAGCAACTTTTCAAATTATCTTGATATTACCATTTTGTATATGCAACTTGTAACCCACTGTGTTTCCATGGTTACAGACTACAAACATGTAGTGTTTAGTCTGATCCTGTACTCGTGCTGCATTGCTTCTGCTCCCTTTTCTTGATAACCTACAGAAAGTAGGAGAGATAATGGAAGAGAGTACCACATGTCATCAGCTTCAGGCTACACGTGGTTTGATGGTAGTCTCATAGGTCTGCATGGAAGCTGTATAAAAAAATGAGAGGCGATTTTTAGCCAAGGGTATTTGCAAAGTTGCTCTATTTTTATTTTATTTTTTTCACAGTATTGGAGCAATAAAAATTATTGTAAAATTGTACATATGGGCTCCAGAGAGGAATTACCTGTGTGGGACAGGAAGTAGCTGTGTGTGGGACAGGAAGTAGCTGTGTGTGGGACAGGAAGTAGCTGTGTGTGGGACAGGAAGTAGCTGTCTGGTGGCTATCTTTGTAAGACATATAGGGGGTCATTTATCAAACTGGTGTAAAGTAGATCTGGTTTAGTTGCCCATAGCAACCAATCAGATTGCACCTTTCATTTTCCAAAGGACCGTGAAAAATGAAAGTTGGAATCTGATTAGTTGCTATGGGCAACTAAGCCAGGTCTACTTTACACCAGTTTGATAAATTTCCCCCATTAGCTCTCATTGAGCTGCCTTTCCTATAACTTGGTGTCTCCTCCACCCTCCCTCTCTCAGGTTTTTTTTTTTTTTCGATTAGTCATAGTGAGAGAACCCTCCCCGATTCCTCACACTGGGCGGAGACATACTGGATTCAATCTCTACTATCATGGCGGACCTGTCAGACACCTCAGAGCCTTCACCCTCATAGCCCATGAGGTTACAAAAATTTGGGTTAATTTATTTTAGAAATTTAAGAAACAGGGAATGCTAGAAAATATAATTCAGCAGTGACGGGGAGGAAGTAGCTAACTTCTCAGATGAAATCACTTTGAACACAAATTGGTCTTGAAAGGGAATGAGTACGAGACTCAGACCTCGAACGGTTTGTGCTGTAAATACATGTTAAATGGCAAATTTATCTCTGTTACATCTGTACACGTGTGAAAGTGTCACCTCTGTATTGTGTAGAATAGCATCGGGCCTACTATAATATACCGTATTATATCATTGTCTGTAGGCAGCCTAGGTGGGCGAGACATTTCCGTGGACCTCCTGAGCGGTGACCACTGTACTGGATCACTAGATCCACCCCCCACCCCCTCCACTTTCCTTGGAAAAAGTCTATAGTCTCAGTTTTAGGGACCAGGGTGTCATAACTGTGCCTCCTGCAACCCTGCTCCGAGCACGATACTCGATGGAACACGACTACTGGCTCTTGGTTATGGAATCCATTTTAGCAGATAGAAAGTGGGGTTGCCACCTTCAAGCTGGCTAAAAATGGGGTGGCGCTTCATGTGAAGACCTTTTTTTATCTAAGATACCTGGGGTCCAGGGTAGTGAAAGGGTTAATACCAACATCTCTGGTGTTCTAATGTCTGTAAAGGATTAATTCCAGCTTCCCTGTTGGCCTAGGTACTGAAGGGGTTAATGTCAGAATCCCTGGTGGTCTAGAGCAGGGAAAGGCTTAGTGTAATCATCCCTGGTGGTCTAGGGCAGTAAGGGGGTGATATCGTCATCTCTTGTGGTCTAGGGCGGTAATGGGTTAATATCAGCATCCTCGGTGGTCTACAGCAGGAAAGGGTTTAACATAAGCATCGCAGGGGGCGAACCAGTTGTGGCTGTAGATTGACTTTCAAGGGGAAATCCATCCAAAATATAGGTTTTTGATTATAGAGATGTCTCAATAGATCACATCATGGAGTCTTTGAGAACCCAAACCCCTTTCTTCAGAACTAGATGACTACCCGTGTCTACATGGCAGCGAATCAATGGGAGGGATTTAATAATGGGCACATATGCCATTCTCCACCACCATGTCTAATGGGACCCTGCCGCTCCTTTTGAACCGTGTGTTGGAAGAGCTTCATGGTCGCACCCAGTGCAACTCACATACTGTGCCCAGAACATGCCAAACATGATGGATTGTAGCGAGGTTCAACTTCAACCTCATCAGTGGATTTCCACTGAAGTATGGGTTTATCTCTTATTGTAGATATCCCTGGTGGTCTAGAGCAGTGTTTACCAACCAGTGTGCCTCCAGTTGTTGCGAAACTACAACTCCCAGTATGCCCGGACAGCCTTTGGCTGTGCGGGCATGCTGGGAGTTGTAGTTTTGCAACAGCTGGAGGCACACTGGTTGGGAAACACTGGTCTAGAGCAGTAAAGGGATTAATGTAGGGATCCCTGGTGGTCAAGGGCAGTGAAAGGATTAATGTAGGCACCCCTAGTGGTCAAAGACAGTGAAGGGATTAGGGTACGTTCACACGACGACATTTTTTACTCGACAATAAGTCGCATGAGAATTATTATAATGGGAGTCTATGGTGTCGCAGTGCGACATACTGCGACGCGACAGTTGCAGAAAAATCCATTCAAGATGGTTTTCCTGCGACAGTCACGTCACAGTCGCAGCATGTTGCATTGCGCCACCATAGACTACCATTATAAAAATTGTTGCGCGACATTGGTGCGACAAAATGTCGCGCAACAAATGTTGCAGTGAAGTTGTGCTTTATTTGTCGCGCAACTTAATGTCGTCATGTGAACGTACCCTTAATGTAGGTATCCTTGGTGGTCAAGGGCAGTGAAGTGATTAATGTAGACATCCCTGGTGGTCTTGTGTGGTAAAAGAGTTAATGTCCGAAGGAGGAGCCACTTGAATTACACAAAAGTAGCTTTCTGCGCCAAAACTAACTGTCGGGATTGTGGTGGGGCACCCATTTTTAATCAGCATGGCCATACCGTCATATTGTACCCTGTGAGTAGCTGAGATCTGTTTTCACACTGTGTGTAACTATGTGAATCTTGTGTTCAGGCAGGGATATCACAAGGCATCCTCTATGTACAATGCACTGTAAAATACACGAGGAAATGTATATAATGTCCCCATGTCTTATAAGGAGCAGGGATGCACAGGATGTAAAAGGACAAATAAATTCTCTATGTTTTACGCATAAAGCTCGGAATGATTTGTGTATTTCCATCTACAGAATGTAAGTATGGGGCCCCACAGTGACCCTCGGAATAAGGGCCCCACTGCACCCTGACCTCCAAGTGCCGGATGTGAAGAGTGTATGGTCATTTCAGTTTCTAAGCCATCTTACATTCCGGCGTCCTCGCCTTTTCTACTCCTTCCCATTCACGCAGCTTTCCTTAGGGCATGTTCACACTGTGGACATTTCCTGTGGATTCAAATGCGCTTTCCGCAAAATCCGCCTGTATGCCACCTCCATTGTTTTCAATAGGAATCCCGCCATCATCCGAAAAAAGAAATGACAAGTCCCTTCTTGCTCCATTTTTATCATGCATTTTCCTGTAGACTTCTCCATAAGGTGTGAATGAAAAAATAAATAAAATTCATGGAATTTTTTGTACAAATGAAAAAACTCATGGGCTTTCATTTTTCGCCACTTTTTAAGAAGTGAGTGTGGCTTAGTGGAGGGGGTGTGGCCTCCCACCGCCCAACAGATTTACTATAATTTACCGTACGTTCTGGCATTAATGATGCAAATTACGCCGACTAACAGCTGGAGCAGATTTGCTTTTATGGCAATAGGCAGTCAGAACATGCGCCAAATGTGCGAAGAGGCCTCGGCCTGGTGCGGATAACCCAAACTATTGGGAAGTAGGTAGAGGACGCACGTGTAAATCCGTTCTCACCGCTTGTTGATCGCTGTCCCGAGCAATGATCGGAAGCCAGCCTTCCTATGAATGCTCCTTCAGCCAATCATCAGCCCAAGCATGGGCGTCGCCATGACGAAACATCCGGGGCCAGGGCCCAAAACATGGCGGCTACTGCACATTCCAGAGGACAGCGATGTAGCTGACTATTGTGGGGCATAGGAGTGGACACCTCCCTGCCCCCGCCATAACTAGGCCTGAAGCCTATTAGAGGTTGCCTGTGGACTCCACGGGCATTCCGTGTCCGCATGTCCATTCCACAAAAAAATAGAACGTTCCGTTCCGCAAAATACAGAATGCACATGGATGTCATCCGTTTTTTTTGCGTACCTCAAAATACATATGTTCGTGTGCATTAGCCCTAAGGCTGGATTCACATGGAGTACTTTGGGTGCTGATTTTGTGCCAAAAAACCCATGCAGAACTCGAAATATATAGGGAATGCACGTGTTAAACCATAAAGCACTTTTTTTTTCTACTTTCCGTTTTAAAAACCTGCGGGGAAAAAAATTCTCCTGTCCGTTTTTGGTGCAGATTCCGCGTCCAGGATTCCTATTGACAATGGGTAGGAATGAAAATCCTTTCTGAAACAGCACCAAAAAATGCATTAAAAACTGAATGAGTTTTTTTTCAGCACTGAAAATACTCTTTGAGAACCTAGCCCGGTGTACTGCTTTGAACTGCCTGCAAAACCGCAGCGTTTTTTACTTTAGAAGTGTCTGGTTTTGCAGCTAGTGCAGGTGAAGCACATAAAAAAAAAAAAAAAAAACAGGATGTAGGTTACAGAAAAAAAAAACGCACCAAAAACTGCAATGTGAACACCCGTCCTGCTGTAGTATAGGATTTGAGCTGTCACTGTCAGCGGCCGCGCACGTGACCGGGGAGTAACCAGGGGAAAGGTAACAGGGAGGAGACCGTGAAGGGGGCGGGGCAGTGTACCGGAGGGAGGAGTTATGGCGAGGGCACGGTTTCATACATAGGCGGACGGGGCGGGGATTAGTGATTGATTGACGCGATGTATTAAACGGAAGGGGCGTGGTTTAGATGTAGGCGTGGTCGGGTGGACCTTGGCTTTGATAATTTTGGAGATAATCGGGCTGTGAAGGAGAACAGGCCGCGCTCCCTGACCTTACTCCGCCATGGCGCTGCTCAGAGGTAGGTGCACTGCTCTCATCCCGGGGTGGGGGTCCTGCAGCGTCTCATCCGACGTGTGCAGGTCCGCATGTTCTACTTTCATCGCACTTCTGAGCCGGTATGTCATAGGTTGCTCACCTGTTTGTACGTCGTCAGTTCACACGATGCGGTTCTGAGAGCCGCAACTGCTACATGTGAATAGACCCTTATGGTTTTGGTGTGCCTTTTCCCTAAAAACCACATGTTAAACTGTGCAGCAGAAATCTGTTCTAGGACGTTCCTCTAAGGTTTAGGGGTGTATTCAGTCAGTGCAGTTTTTACAGGTGAAACGCATTTCTTCTAGGTGTCACCTGTAAAAACCGCGCAGCCAATTGCCACCTTGTAACCTCTGGACTGAGCGTTCCCTGAGCCCTCTTCCTCCATGTACATGCATGCTCTGCTCGGCCAAGCATACATGTGTTCTGAGTGCGGGAGAGGAGAAAGCTGCTGCCAGAAAGGATCAGGCAGTTCAACGCCAACATGTTCATCCCTTCTACTCCCCGACATCCGCTGTGGGGGAAGAGTTAGGAGATCGCCATACGTATTAGACGGTCAGACGAGGTTCCTCTATGTACGGTCGGCTTTGGGGGGGTCATGATGGCTTCCAGCTCACCATACCCCATTGATGTCACTGTGGACTGTTAAAGGGGTATTCCGGCTATGACAGATTGGTGGGGGTCCTAATGGTAGGACTCCCACTTGTTATCACGGGAATACCCCTTTAACCTTCTCATCCTCCAAAGCTGCAGGACTCTGTGGTGTAATCCTACCTTAAAGGGGTTCTCCGTGGATAATGATTTATGCATGTGCCCCAGGCTTGCCTCTGTATACAGAAGAGTTATACTTACCTTTCCCAGCAACTCCAGTCCTCTGCTGTGTCCGTGATCCGGTCCGTGCTCGTTCCGCCCCAGCGTGGAAATGGTCACGTGCTCTGCCCCAGCCAACAACATGGCCACAAGTAGCACGTCACCTCTGAAGCCAGTCTATTGGCTGCAGCGGAGCATGTGACCGTGTCCATGCAGTACACAGCGGATGTCCAGAGCGGCGGGGAGGGGGTAAGTATGAATCTTCTATATACGGGAGCAGGCTGCGGTATTACAGAACATGATTATTCCTGGAGAGCCCGTTTAAAGGGGTACTCTAGCTTTTTGAATGAATGGGGGCTGAGCTGCAGTACCCTGCACTGCCACTAGACAGTGGATGGCGCCGTCTGCTTCCTGCTCTGCATACTATATCGTTTTCAGTTCGAGTGGCTGCCCAAAAACAGCTGACCAGCGGAGGTGTCGGTTGTCAGACCCGTATCGATCTGATATTGATGTATCTGGAAGGGAAGGTTGTGTAGATTGTGGGATTTAACATGGATTTGCCACGCAGCGCGATGAACGGGCCTACATCTGATCCGCGGATCGGAGGCGGACAAACTACGGCCCTGTGCGTGAGCCCATAGACATCTCATCCCGTCTCAGAAGGCCTCGGTGTGACCCTCGGGGGCGGTGCAGTGATAACCATTGATCGTCATCATCCAGGCCCCAATACCTCTGCTGTCCACCCTCCATTAGGGGAGCTGCTGAGCAGTGCACATTACTGCCTGATACATTGGAGCGGCACTGCTGCATGGCTAAGGTCTGGATAGAAACCTGCAGGTACATGAGGCGGGCTGATATGTGCAGAGGGCAGGTACAGAGATCATCCGCTACAAAGGTGACAGCCGCTAATGCTGAAGGCAGGAGCCATTATAGGCCAACACCCTCTGGGTGATGCCTATACTCTGTGTCATACCTAGTGCAGGGTCCAAGGGGCGGAGCATGACACAGGGATTCAGGGGAGAGCTGGCTCCTCCTCTGCTGACATACTCTGTGCTGCTGGAAAGCTGGTTCGCCAGCTGACATACTCTGTGCTGCTGTGAAGCTGGTTCTTCTGCTGACATACTCTGTGCTGCTGGTGAACCGGCTCCTCTTCTGCTGACATGCTCTGTGCCGCTGCGGAGGTGGCTCCTCTTCTTCTGCTGACATGCTCTGTGCCGCTGCGGAGGTGGCTCCTCTTCTTCTGCTGACATGCTCTGTGCCGCTGCGGAGATGGCGACTACCATTGCGACTTTCATCTGTCATCTTTGTCTCCGTTTCTGTTGAAACCACAACCCCCAGCACGACCTGACAACTCATGCTGGGAGTTGTAGTTTCACCGCAGCTGGAGAGTCGCCTATTTTTTTTTTTTTTTTTTTTTTTTTTTTAGACTGGGCCTTTACTTTACTTTGACCTTTTTGCAGGTATTTTTGTTGTTGCGGCCAAAAGGACTCCATTTGGCACCTACGGGGGAGTGCTGAAGGATCACACCGCAACTGACCTGGGGGAAATTGCCGCAAAAGCCGCCCTTGCCGCTGGGAATGTCGCCCCCGATGCCGTGGATAGTGTGATATTTGGCAACGTCGCTCAGGTATGCTGTAATATTCACAGGTTCATAGAATGGGGAGCCGCTCTCCCCGCTGATTTTGTATTTTGGGTGTTTTTATGTTTTTTGTTCGATTAGTAAGTGATATTATTGTTTGCTTCTGCAGACAGCGACTGACGCCATTTACCTGACCCGGCATGTCGCCCTCCGCTCGGGGATACCTGTACCCGTCCCGGCTCTGACTGTCAACAGACTCTGCGGCTCCGGCTTCCAGTCCATCGTCAATGGCTGTCAGGTAAAGGAAGGGCTAGTGAATGGGCCTGCGCTGATATACAGTGGCCGTCCTGAGCACGCCGAGCTGGGGCATACGAAAAACCTGCCCTGACATGTCTCTTTAGTAACTACTTGCATTCCCCATGTAGTAACAGTTCTGGGGCTTCTTTTCTTATGACTGTGTTGTGGTATTCCTCTATTATTCCTGCTAGAAGTTATGAATGAATTGGTTGCATTTTGTAATAAAGGCCCAGATGGATGTTACCAGTTGGGGGGGGGGGGGTGTCCCTGTCGCTCCACTGTTGCCATAACTTCCCTAGCAGTGAATGAGAGCTACACAAACAGCTCGGCAATCTACCTGGTTTCTGTAACTCCTGCCTTAAAGGGGTTATCCCATGACTAATGAAAAAAAAAAGAAAATCGGACATCATGGAGGACAATCTCTAACAAAGCTAGAAGAAGCCCTGTATCGCACATGGATCTAGAGATATTCCCGTTCATTTCTCTCCTATTTATATGAGGTTGGTAGCTCGAGGGGAGTGTCCTTTCTGCTGCAGCTAAGGGGGCGTTGCCATGCTCTCCCTATCACAACTAAAGAGGCAGCAGAAGGATAAAACTGAGCATGTGCGGCCTCCTCAGTGAGCCAGACAAAGAACAGACAGCAGGTGGCGCTATACAGAAATATTTTATTGAAAAACTCAGTGGCTATGCTACATTTTTTTTATTACATGCAATTATCAAAGTATTCAGATCCAGGTGCTGGATTGAAAACTGTTGAATATTTTCTGTGGGACAACCCCTTTAAGAGTTACTTAAGTGTGTTCTTTAAAGGGGTTTTCCAGGACTTTGATATTGACGGCCTGTCCTCGGGATAGGTTATATCAGTAACAGACTGGTGGGGGGGGGGGGGGGGTCTGACTCCTGGCACGCCCACCGGTCAGCTGTTTCGGGCGGTCGCTGATAGCCTGGGAGCACCCTCCGCTGAGTAGTGGCCGTGCCAGGTACTGCGGCTTCCCTTCAAGTGAATGGGAACTGAACTGCATCTCGCTGGCACCGAACACTGGACGTAGTGTCCGATTCCCGCCGATCTGATACTGGTGACCTATCCTGGTTATAGGTCATCGATATCCAAGTCCTGGAAGACCCCTTTAAGGGTTTAAAGCTCTTCTTAGTAATACCTGCCTATTATGTGCTGCGCCCCAGATACAGCACAACCAACCACTATCTTCACGCCTCCCTGTCATACAGCTAACTGTTTTTTGTGTGAATTTTATGATTTTTATATTTTTTTGTCACCCCAGGAAATTGCCCTCAGGGAGTCAGAAATCGTCCTGTGCGGGGGCTCCGAGAGCATGAGCCAGGCTCCATACGCCGTCCGAAACATTCGCTTTGGTACCAAACTGGGAGCTGACATTAAGGTAAAGAACTGGCCATTGGGTGTATGGCGCCAACATTTTGGCAGCTCAGTACAGAGACTGACCTAAAGGGGAGACTTGCAGCTTCAATATTTCCATACAATACAGCCTCCATCCCTGCAGCGAAGCACACCCCTGTCTTTGGAATGGTATGGCCCATGAACCTGCGCTAGTGTAGCAAAGGACTAGGAGGGGTGCCGCCATGTTTGATGCTTGCACCATTTTTCTTTTTTTCTTAATTGACCTTTTAAAAAGAACTACAATCCCCACCCTCCGTGTACCTCATATTGAAATCATCGCCTCCATGACTAATAACTGATTTCGGCAAATTCTTCACTCCAGATGGAAGACACCCTGTGGGCCGGTCTCACCGACTCGCTCATTAAGACCCCCATGGCCATCACCGCCGAGAATCTGGCAGAAAAATACGGCATCAGCAGAGAGGATTGTGATAAGTATTCCTTCCAGACGCAGCAGAGGTGGAAAGCCGGTGAGAACCCAATCGCTAATTATTCGCTAATTCACGTCATCATGCAGTAAAATCCCGGGAATGCGAAAGCTGATGGCCTGCTCGGCATTCATAAAATTTTTCCAAATTTATTCTTAGTACCCCCTGGCCCTTCTGGCATATTCAATAATGCGGCAGCTCGGTGATTATTACCATTCTGCTATTTTCCAATAAATCTCGTTACCCTTCACACGGCTGTAATGCATGCAGCCACCAGTAGGGGGAGCTCACTGCACACAGTTGAACCGATCCTACCAGGAAAAATGAGTGAAAAAGAAATAATATGAAATTTATGATGTTATATAAATGGCATAAGTGCCCACCACCTTCACCTGGGGGCAGAATCTTGTACAAACGTGTTGCATAAGGCTGGTAATGGATCTCGGCCCGATTATTTATTAGCCGGTGCCAGAGACGCCTGCGCCAATGGATCATATTCATACTTGGGGATGCAAATGGATTGTGAGCAATCAAAGGGGCAATGTGATATAAAGCCCATGTCATGTATGGCTTTTATAAAAAAAAAAAAATTGACAAGTGGAGAACTGGGGGTAAAAAAGGGGGCGTTCTCCTATATTTGCGGTAACTCTAAGGCCCCTTTCACACGGGCGGGATTTCCGCGCGGGTGCAGTGCGTGAGGTGAACGCATTGCACCCGCACTGAATCCGGACCCATTCATTTCAATGGGACTGTGTACATAAGCGGTGGTTTTCCCGCATCACATTTGCGTTGCGTGAAAATCGCAGCATGTTCTATATTCGGCGTTTTTCACGCAACGCAGGCCCCATAGAAGTGAATGGGCCTGCGGGAAAATCGCAAGCAAGTGCGATTTTTTTTTTTTTTTTTTTTTTCTCCCGCATTGTTGCTAGGAGACCATCTTTATTCTTTTCCTTTATAACATGGTTATAAAGGAAAATAATAGCATTCTCAATAGAGAATGCAAAGTAAAAAAGGGCAATAGAGGGTTAAAAAATAAAAATAAACTTGCCTCCTCCATTTGATCGCGTAGCTGCCGGTGTTCTGTCTTCAGCAGGAGGGGGATGAAGGACCTTCAGTGACGTCACTGGGTCACATGGTCCAATCACCTGCTTCCACTTGAATGGAGCTTAGCCGCACCCAGGCCAGTGATACAAGTCGTGACGTCACTGGGCCTGCGGTAAACAGCGAGAAGGCCGCAGCGCTACTGCCAGCAACGCTGCCCTTCTCCAACAGCGGATCGGCGGGGGTCCCGGGTGTCGGACCCCTGCCGATCAGATGCTGATGATCTATCCAGAGGATAGATCATCAGTTTAAACAAAGTGCAGAACCCCTTTAAAGGAAGATTGTCACAAGAATACTATTAAAGGGGCTATCCAGGCAATAGTTTTTTGTCTTTAAGTCCAAAATTGCTAGAAAGGGTTAAATGGCTTGGGCTGCTCGTTCGGCTGACTCCGGTCATTGATTGGCTGAACACGGAGTCCATTATTATTGGGTTGGCCCCTGTATAAATGGTGATTTGGCCCCTAATTCCTGATGAGAAAGTAACATAAAGTTGCATATATTAAGATTAGGTTCTTCTATGTCGTTTACGTTTTCAGCCCAGAACGCCGGATACTTTGCCGCAGAGATGGCGCCTATTGAGCTAAAGACAAAGAAAGGACCCGTTAAAATGGAGCAGGATGAACACCCAAGACCGCAGACCACCCTGGAGCAGATGGCAAAACTGCCCACTGTGTTCAAGAAAGAGGGCGTTGTGACTGCTGGGAACGCGTCGGTGAGGAGGACACGTTATTTTAATTATCCAGACCTCATACTCCTGACAACTAGTTTTTTTTCCTTCCCCACTTGATACATTTGCAGCATGTTTTTTTTTTTTTTTTTTTTTTTTGGAAGGTGGGGGGTTCTCTGTAGGGTAGAAAAATGTCAAAGCGTGTGCACAAAATAATGCTTTAAAAAACAGAAACCTGCGGCTCTGTTGCAAACCTACAACTCCCTGCATGCCCAGTCTGCCTACAGTACGGCATGGTGGGAGTTGTAGTTTCACAACAGCTGGAGAGCCGCAGATTGACCGACACTGTCAGAACTGATTGGACCGGATCCTGGACACCCCCTACTGACATGAGAAATGGTAACACCCACTTGTCAATTTATTCATACATTTTCAGGAGGAATAACAGAGGAACAGTACAGCATAAAGTTTTAGTTTTTTTTTTTTTTGTTTTTTTCCTTTGCATTGCCTTATTCCTCTGAGCGGCAAACAGTCTCCAGGGGGTCCATAACTTAAGAAAATGTCCTACTGACCTATTGTTGTAACTTGAGATCTCCTCAAATTTACAGATGTCATCAACTTTTTTGATCCACTCACTGAGTGGGGGGAGACTTGCTGAGCCAGTGGATCGGCACTAGTGCCTTAGCAGCTGCCAGGAGATGCGTGATTAAGTTCCTTTTGGATGGAGCGTAGGTCTTATCCGGTTTAGCAATTGTAATGTGTTCACAGCGAATTTTGTGAGAGGCCGAGCAAACTTGCTTGATTGTCTGTTCTACTTGTTGCCAGTATGGCTGGATGACTGAACAATTAAACCAGATGTGTGATAGCGATCCAGTATCTCTCTCGCATCTCCAACATATACTGGAGTGTGAGAGGTTATGTGAGTAGAGATATTCTGGAGTCCTGTACCATCTGGTCAGGAGTTTATAATGGCTCTCTTGGAGCCTAACACATTGAGAGAAACCATGTGATGACCTTAATATGACACGTACCTCCTCGTCTGAGATGGATATATTTAGCTCCTGTTCCCAGGAGTAGATAAACGCTGGTCTTGATTAGAGATGAGCGAACATTTAAAAAAAGTCCGTTGTTCGGGGTTCGGGTGGTGGTTAATTGCGCATCCCGTTATGGATTCCCGTGCTGAGCCACGCCCCCTGCACTGATCACATGACAGTGACGTCACGCCAGGTCCTTCAGCTGTTCTACAGTTCGGGTTGGTGGTAGCCGCCCCTTATGGATTCCATATGCGCTATTGTGGAATCCATAACGGGATGCGCAATTAACCACCACCCGAACCCCGAACAACGGACTTTTTTTTAAATGTTCGCTCATCTCTAGTCTTGATGAGGGGGCAGGTTGTGATACCAGGGCATGTAGCCTACCAATTTTCCTCAGCTCCGTCTGGGTTGAAGTGCATATAGATTCGTATGGAGTGAGTTGTCGGTTCGCTGTGTGGGCTTTCAGAAAGCTTGTGACCACCTTTTTGAAGTGCGCGTGGTGTAGCGTACCCAAAGAGGAGGTGTTGAGAAGTTTGAGGAGGGTTTCTTGGGCAGGTACCTTGTCTGATGGTAGAAGCTCTGATATGGTGACCTGGTTCAGTTTTAACCATAAGTCATTGTATGGTGAGTCTATTGTGGTGACTATATTAGGTATAAGCGATGCCGGTGTGAGAGGAGAGGGGTTCGGTGCTAGAGTCCCTCTAACCTCTAGCCAGGTCTTGCAAGTTCCCTTAAGAAGGGGGTCTAGATCTTGTTGCGTTAGTTGATCCGCTCTTGGCAGCCATAGTAATTTAGTCAGAGAGGCCCCAGATGGGATATTAAGAAACTCAGATGAGTTTATTTGTTTGCAAGGTTTTAGGAGTTCAAGCCATCTGTTTAGATGGATTGCTCTGTAATAGGATACGATATCAGGTAGACCCATACCTCCGCTCTCTCTCGCGCGTGTCAGCATCTTGTATGGTAGTCTGGGTCTATTGCCCCTCCAAAGGAACCTGGAAAACATAGCTCTAAGTCTAACCGATGTGAAGAAAATGGCTGGCAGGTGTATCGGCATCATAGACATGACATACAATAATTTCGGGACAATGTAAGTTTTTAGCAGGTTCTTGCGTCCCATCCAAGATATATAAGGATAATCATAATCCCTCAATAATTGTTTGATGTCTAAAAGTAAAGGAGCAAAGTTTAGGCTGTAAGCGCTTGCAAGGGACTGAGGGAGTTGAATTCCTAGATATTTCAAGGAGGACGAAGCCCAAGGAAAGGACGCCATTTTCTTGGCTTCAGCTACTTTCTGTGGGGACAAAGTGATGTTCAGTATTTCTGATTTGGCGACATTAACCTTGAATGAGGAGAGGGCACCATATTCTTCAAGGAGGGACATAAGCTCCGGAAGTTCAGAGGTCGGGTTGGAAAGGAGAAACAGAAGGTCATCCGCAAAGGCAACACACTTCAATTGTGCCCCTCCTCTACGGAAACCCTGCAAAGTAGTGTTTTGGCGTACGCTTTGAATGAGCGTTTCCACAACTAATATGAATAGTGGGGGGGGGGGGGAGAGAGGGCAACCCTGGCGTGTACCATTTGTTATTTGAAAAGAAGATGACAGCGTGCCATTGATTTTCAAGCGTGCAGAGGGCTGGGAATACAGGGTGAGAATGGCTCGTACCAGCCCTGGGGGAAATCCAAATTTGTGTAAGACGGCTTCCATAAACGACCATCTCACCCTATCAAACGCTTTTTCAGCGTCAACCCCCAGCAGCGCTAATGGTGTTCTGTTTAGGTGTGCTGAGTGAATAATATGGAGGAGCTTGCATGAGTTGTCTCTGCCCTCTCTTCCCCCCACAAAGCCCGCTTGCTCCCCGCCAATCAGGTGCTGGAGTAGTGGACCTATTTGGGAAGCGATCAACTTGGCCCATATTTTTAAGTCCATAAAGTTTTAAGAATACATGCTCCAGAGTTGTAATTTTGTGGACAGTATAAGTAATTACTACAATAGAGAAGTTAGGAATCGGGTTTGGAAAGATTTTTTGTTTTTCCACATAAAAAAATCCAGATTAATATTCCCGATCTCACATTGGCCAATAGAGCTGTTAAAGGGGTTTTCTACAGTTTTCATATCGGGAGCAATGCTGTAGTTATCAGCTCTGTGC
Source organism: Bufotes viridis (assembly GCA_033119425.1). Lineage (NCBI taxonomy): Eukaryota > Metazoa > Chordata > Amphibia > Anura > Bufonidae > Bufotes > Bufotes viridis. The sequence continues at coordinate 34,324,370 of CM065589.1, forward strand.
TGTACACACTGGATAAAGCACTAACTACCGACGCCAGAACTACAAGGTGACGGCTGATTGGCTGAGGGTTTGGATCTCATTGACCTGATGTTGAGCCTATCCTGAGGATAAACTTTCACTATCGAAATCCTTTAAATTTTCTCTAAATTGGCTGATGCTTACTGTTTTTTTTTCTTTTTTGTTTCCCCCCCCAGTGCTCACTTGTCAGCTTTGCTGTATAGACTGGGAGAGGATAAGCAGAGTCATCATTGTGAGAATATAGTGACTGCTGATAAAGCAGCATATTAACCCTATATACACACAGATAAGACTCTGTACACAGCTCCCCTGCTGCTCCCAGGCCTCTCGGAGAGGGTTGTACTCCATATCTTCTTGAAGACAATAATAATCTGACATTTCTCTGCCCCTGGACTCCCATGTGCGCCCTGCAGATGATAGATAGAGATATATATATATATATATATATATATATATATATCTTAGTATTGTATAAGGACAGGGGTAGATTGGCCTGATGGTAATGATGCCTGTTTTTTTGGTTTCTGCAGGGGATCTGCGATGGTGCCGGGGCCATCATTGTAGCCAGCGAGGAAGCCACCACCAAACACAAGCTCACTCCACTGGCGAGGATTGTAGCCTACCATGTGTCGGGATGTGAACCCAAGATCATGGGCATTGGTAAGAAATTCCTGGGTGATGTCAGGGAGCCATTGCTGCCACACACCACCCCTGCCCTCACATACACAAGACGAGTGATGGGGAAGTAAAGGCTGCTTGGTGAAAATCCTTACCTCCGCCATACAGACGTCTAAGGTGGATTTACCGCTACAGTTATCACTATACCTAATAAATGTATACACTAGCGGCAAATGAAAAAAGATCACCTGAAAAATTACTGCGATGGAGCCAAGACTGGCAAAGTATGAACTGCTATGGGGCTTGGGCAGTGATCACACAACTAGGGTGGTGCCCTCTTTATATTGGGTTCTGCAGCAGGGGATATGATGAGGCAGGGTCACATACTGGATGGCATCTCCCCTTGCTGTGATACAGGTGTCCCGTCTGACAGGTAGTGGTCATACAGATACTGGAGATCTTCCTGTGGTCATTCCAAGCTCTTTCAGCTTGGAGCCGTAGTTCAGACAAGGTGGTTGTCGGCTGCTGGGCCTAGGAGATCCATCGCCCTATTCAGTCTCAATGGAGGAGAGATATGGTGGTGGAGCTGCTGAAGACCCTGAAGAGCACGTTGTGTAGAGCGGGCAGTGCGTGGTGGTGTTATCTTGTTGGACATCACGTTTTCTGAGTTAAAAAAAAAAGGCAGAAGGACTGGTTCAAGAACGTCCTGGACATGCCGAAGGCTGGGCAATGTTCCCTCCATGAATACCAGATTGGAATGGTAGCTTATGGAGCCCCACACCATGACGCCTGTGTCTCCGCGCTATGCATGATGGCAGGAGGTGTTCTCCAGGCCTCCTGCATACTCTGATACAGACCCATTGAAACAGCTTGGAATGATCTACCACAGGAAGATGTCAAGCATCTGTACGACCATTGCATGTAGGTGACTGGAATAGGTTCAGCATGGTGGCTCAGTGGTTAGCACTGGTGCCTTGCAGCGCTGGGGTCCTAGGTTCTAATCCGACCAAGGACAACATCTGCATGGAGTTGGGGGTTCTCCGGTTTCCTCCCACACTCCAAAGACTGACAGGTCTCTGTTTTCCTCTTAGTATTTTGTTGTTTGCAGGATCTCGCCTCTCCTCAGGTTCTGCTCGTTATCACTGATGAGGCTCTATTTAGGTCTGCTTCACACTGCTGACCATGCGATTGATATTCCCTGTTGGAGTTGCTAGAGCTTGTTTTGTTTTGGATCTCCTACTTCTCAAAGCTAAGGCCCCATTCACACATCCGCAATGTTCGTCCGCACCCGTTCTGCAAATGTGTGGAACGGGTGCGGACCCATTCATTTTGAATGGGGACGTGATGGATGCGGAGAGCACACACTGTGCTCTCCGCATTTGCGGAGTGCGCTTCTGGCCAGCGGCTCCGCAATAATATAGAGCATGTCCTATTCTTGCTCGCAATTGCGGACAAGTATAGGCATCTCTATAGGGGCTGGCGGCAAGGTGTATTGCGGATCCGCAACACACTACGGACGTGTGAATGGGGCCTAAGTACTAGTTGCCTTTCCTGTTTGTTGTTCTCTGGTGCGTTTTGTTTCTAGGCCTAAGGGAGACGCAGGTTCCTTCATCTGGGAAGGAACCAGCTGTCTTGTCTCCTGCTACCTATCCTAGGGATTGTCAGTTTCAGCAGGGCCTAGGTATCCGGCGTATGAGCATTTCCACCATCAGGATCTGCTCATATTGACAGGAGTTAGGGAAAGGCCTAGGGATTACTAGGAGGTCATCATCCCTCTTCCTTTGCTTTTGAGGCCTTGACTGTTGTCTTCCTTTTTGTGTGTATCTGGTGTTTTCCCCTTCCCCACTATCCGTGACACTTAGATTGTTAGCCCCATTGGAGACAGAGTGATGCTAATGTCTATAAAGTGCTGAATATGTCAGCGCTATATAAGTCCATAAAATAAATGCCATATTACATCCATGCCCCCCACCTCCATGTACAATTGTCACGGTGGATTTCGTACAGTGTGTCCGTCCTGCATACTGACTCCTTTTATACACCGCCCCATACTGATGTAATGCTCAGCCTGGCTGCATTAGTTCTGCGGTGCTGACATCTATGACCTTATTTTTCTAGGTCCCGTCCCTGCCATTACTGAAGCATTAAAGAAAGCCGGCCTGACCCTGAAGGACATGGACTTGGTGGAGGTAAGAGCCGGTTCATGTATATTGCTGCATACATGATCAGTGCAAGGTCCATAACCTTAAAGACAGTCCACTGAGGAAACTAGCATCCAGCCCTCCCGATCCCTTGTTTCTCCAGGAAATAAGCGGTGCCTCTGATTTCACGTACAGCTTCATACAACATGAAATTATAAACTTGACCCTGGCTTCACCGGTGACATACACCTGACAGCTGCAGGCAATCACTGGACCTGGTGGTTTTGTGCTGTTTGCCTGCAGCAGTCACTTGTGTTGGCGGGCCTGTCACTGGTGCAGCCAGGTACACAGATTGGAAGGCGCAGTGGTCCAGTGGGTGGGTGAGTGTAGGGTTTTTTGTTCTGCTATTAAAGGTCTTGCCTTTGGCCAAAGTTTTCCGTGACTCTTACTGCCCCTTTAACTTAGTCATGGATGTCAAATCCATCTTGATATGTGGCATTAGTGGAGCTGACAATCAGCGGCCGGCTGCACAGACCACCCCCGGGCACATCAGAGATTAAGGCCACCCATAGGTATGGATTTCTGCAAGTCCCTTTCCAATGAATGGAAAAATCACGGAATTTTCTGCAACTAATGCACCTTAAAAGGTTGTTCCAGTTACATTAAGTTCCCTATCCACAAAATTGGAGATAACTATTAGATTGGGGAGATCCCACTGTGCCCCCTGCAGCCTCCTGAAATAAACGGAGCGGCGAGTTCGGCATGCGTGTGGCCGGTCCATTAATTTCTATGGTAGTTCAGATAGTGGAGCGCTCGGTCATCTCTGGAACTCCTATAGAAATTAATGGAGCGGTCACCTGCATGCCCGACCAGCCGCTCCGTTCATTTCAGGAGGCTGCAAGGGGGTACAGGGCCCTGGTTCTTGTCAATGGTGAGGGTCCAGGCGGTAGGATAGGGGATAACGGTGTAATCCGAATACCCCTTTAACGCTCCTTAACTAGGATTTATCTTGATATCACCTACCGGCTTCCTCCTTTAGCATCTGACAACACTACCAATAAGGGCTCATGCACACAACTATGTATTTTGCGATCCGCAAAAACGGAACAGCTGCCCCCTAATACAACAGTCCTCTCCTTGTCCGTAATGCGGACAATAACAGGACATGTTCTTTTCTTTTGTAGAACGGACATCCGAAAACAGAATGCACACAGTAACTTCAGGGTTTTTTTTGCCATCCCATTGAAATGAATGGGTCCGCAAAAAAACAGAACTGACACGGAAAAAAAATGTTTGTGTGCATGTGCTCTAAGGTTGTCCTAGTGCAAGGAGCAGCAACCACTGGCAGCCCATCTGTGGTGAAACTACTACTCCCAGCATGCACACTTGCTCAGCTGTTCTCAACTCCCATGGTGGTGAATGGAGCATGCTGGGAGTAGTAGTTTCACAACTGCTCGATGTGTTGGAAATTGCTGACCCCTGTCCCAGTGGTACACTGACTATGCATTGACTATTACTGTATTCGATAAAAAAATGTCTGCTTTTGTCTGGAAACAGCGCCACTTTTGTACATGGCCATGTCTGGTATTGCAGCTCGGCCCCATACCAGAAACAGCCGATAGACCAGAGTGGTGGTGTTACTGGAGGAGTCAGGGATTCTAATATATCAAAGAGCATATGGAAGGGGATCGCATTATTTCCAGGAATAGCGCCACCCATGGCGTTTCTGGTGTTGCAGCTTGTCCTCAAACACTCCATGGACAGACATTGCGCTGTTTCTGGAAATAATGCAGACCCGTTCCTGTAACTCTGTACAGCATGCTCAAGTTCGGCTACTTTCACACTAGCGTTTTCTTTTCCGGCATTGAGTTCCGTCGCCGGGGCTCTATGCCGGGAAAAAAACTGATCAGTTTTATCCCCATGCATTCTGAATGGAGAGAAATCCGTTCAGGATGTCTTCAGTTCAGTATGTCAACGCTTTTTAGACTGGGGAAAATACTGCAGCATGCTGCAGTATTATCTCCGTCTAAAATTCCGGAACACATGATGGAATTCCCATTCCCATTAATTCCCATTGACTTGTATTAGTGCCAGATCCGGCTTTACAAATACTGCAAAGATGGATCCGTCCTTCCGGTCTCCGCATGCGCAGACCTTTAAAACTGTGGGAAAAAAAAAAATCAAGGCGGATCCATCTCTACGTCTGAAAACGGACAGACTGATCCGCGCTTGTAATGCTTTTGTGAGATGGGTCCCCATTTGGATCCGTCTCAAAATGCTTTCAGTTGTCATGCGGTATGACGGATCCGGCGGGTAGTTCTGGCGACGGAACTACCTGCCGGATCATCACAACGCAAGTGTGAAAGTAGCCTTAATCTGTGATGAAACTGATTAAATCCCCCGGGGTCGCCTCATTTTCTTGGTCTGGCTTGTATTATCTGTTCACCCCAATAATTCCATCACGGACTTTGCAAATCGGGGTTGATCCTGCAGTTTTACTTTTCCATTTTCCAGGTGAATGAGGCTTTTGCTGCTCAATACTTATCAGTGGAGAAGGCCTTGGGCCTGGACCGCGAGAAGACTAATGTCAATGGTGGCGCTATCGCCCTGGGGCACCCCCTGGCCGCTTCTGGTTCCCGAATCATTGCCCATCTGACTCATGAACTAAGGTGCGTTTCATCAGGTGAACCCATGACAGTACATTGATGTGAAACCTGGTGATTTTAAAGATTGTGTTTTTTTTTTTTTTCCTTCCCTCTGTCCTATCAGACGCCGCGGGGGTAAATACGCAGTCGGATCAGCGTGCATCGGCGGAGGTCAGGGTATCGCCATCATCCTGGAGAATGTGGTGTAACCTGTCTGCACCAGTGAACAATTTGAACTTTCTTAGAACTATTTAAACTCTTCTAAAGTAACCCAACTGTGCCTCACGTGGTGATCGAGCTAAAGGTCTATAGAACAAGATGTCTGCTCCTTCCCCTGATCCGTAAAAGCTATATACGAGTTGCCCTGTCTGCCATCATGAAACCCATTTATCATTATTACTCTTCCAGGGGCCTGTACAGGTGCCCCGCTCCAGCAGTGTTACCTTGTGTGTATTCTCATTCTGTAACTGCAGGTGGCGCCGCTCACAAAGGGAAATGCAGGCCGGTGCTGAACTGTACATACAGCAGTGATCTCCCACCTCCAGCTGTCTAACTACAACCCTCAGCATACTCTGAAAGACATATATACACTAAGTATGCATATGTTTACTGTACTTTTGCATTATAAGGGCTAAGTTAGTTGCAAAACTTCCCCCTTGGCGAAAAGCTTTATTTGGGGTTTGGTAGGGGTTTCTACCTTTCGTGAATGTCTGTATGCCCATCTTATCAGTATTTGCATAAGTATTGGCGCCCTTCTTCGTCATGGCAGAAACAATCAATAGGCTTGTTGTCCATGGGGCAGGAGAGTGCCTAACGCGGTGTGGCTTCCTGTGAAACTACAACTCTCAGCAGCTCATGTTACCATAGTCCAGGGATGGGCAAACTGCGGCTCTCCAGCTGTTGCAAAACTACAACTCCCAGCATGCAAAGACTGCTTACAGCTATCAGCCTACAGCAGGGCATGGTGGGAATTGTAGTTTTACAACAGCTGGAGAGCCGCAGTTTGCCCATCCCTGCCATAGTCTATTGCTTTCTTTCACCCGTAAGGCTAGTGAAGGCTTCCTGTCCCCCTTCTGCATCGACTGAGATTCGCATTCAGTGCCACATATTTGGGGGGTCCATTGATTACTGTAGGGGGGGCCTCGTCCTCTTTTGCTTTACTTGCAGCACCCAAGGGCATAAGCATAACATATAGCGGATTCAAGGGCTTCAGTTACTGCTCTGTAGATGCTCCACAGCCTTTAGGTAGAGGACCTCCCAGTATGAGGGGCGTCCAACCCTCTTACTACAGCCAAGTGTACAGTCTGCTCCCTGCCGTCTGTTGTACCCCATGTGTAATGTAGTCTATTCAGGATTTTTGGTCTCCAGCTGTTTTAGAACTACAACTCTCAGCATGCGATGACAGCTTGCAGCTGTGGTTGTGCACCAGGTGGCAGCCAAGACATGGTGGCAGCGTAGCATCAGGAATAGTTGGTGACCACAGTAGATAAGGGCTTGACTCCTAAACCAGTGCCTTCACAACGAGGAGAGAATAAAATGGGATTTAAAGGTGAACCGGACTGGATCTGTGTGTGTGTGTGGACTGAATTCATTGCAGTATGTAAGACCAGGCCGTGGCGGCTTTTCGGCGGCCATATTGGCTTTCGTCTCTGTCTAGCAGGTGAGATTCCGTTTCTCAGCTCTCGCCCTGCCTTTGAGGTGGGATCTCCCAAATGCCATACTTTGCAGGGATGTTCATGACCATCATTGCATGTGATATTACACATCAGGATCTCACACAATGGCTCGATGCAATTTTAATATTTTTACCTTCCTATCTTTTTCTGCAAAAAAAATATGCAGAAAATTGCAAGTAAAATGTTATTTAATTTACAAAAATTTTTTTTTTTTTTGCAGTAACCTAGCACAGAATATTAACGCACTTCCCCATACGATTTTGCAGTGTGAAATTGTATGGCAGAATATAGCATTTTAAAAGTTTTTACTGTGGACCACGAGCCTAGTACCAGCCATCATGCCTCATGTGAATATGCCCCTGGGCGAGAATGCAGTATTTTTAAGAGAAATCCAGAGGTGGATTAAAAAATAACTGACTTCCCTTTTGCTGGATCTGCTCCTGACTTTGGCAAAAAAAACAAAAACTGCATGTGTGATTTCAGCCTTAGGATGGTTTCACAGTGTTTTTATGAAAAATGCTGATTTTTCATGGCATTTTTCTGCAGCCATATGCTTTATTGGCATTAAGAACCATGAAAAGTAATACATGCAATGCTTTTTTTTTTTGAACAGTTAAAACTGTTGTGCTTTTGCAATAATCCCCAGCTCAACAAAAAAAAAAACCTTGCCCTTGTAAATACACTCTAAGGCCTCATGCACACAACCGTATGTGTTTTGCGGTCCGTAAACCGCGGATCCACAAAACACGGAAGCTGCTCTGCGTTCCGGACAAGAATAGGACATGCTCTATTTTTTTTTTTTTTGCAGGGCTACGAAACGGACATACGGATGCAGATAGTACACGGTGTGCTGTCGGGATATTTTGCGGACCCATTGAAATAAACGAGTCCGCATCCTAAACACAAAAAAACTGAAACAGAATACATTCGTGTGCATGTAGCCTAAGGGCTATGCACATGAACGTATTTTCTTTCCGTGTCCATTCCGTTTTTGTTTTTTGCAGAACCATTCATTTCTATGGGTCCACAAAAAAAAAAAACGGAAGTTACTCCGTGTGCATTCCTTTCCGTATATCCACATGTCCATTCCGTAAAAAAAAAAAAAAAAACGTCGTATTATTGTCCTCATTACAGACAAGGGTAGAACTGTTCTATTACCCTGGGTTCAGACCTGAGCGTTCTTGAAACGCGTGTTCGTACGCGCGTTCTTGTGATTGTCACCACAGTAGTCAATCACAAAACGCGCGACAAACGCCCCAAAAAAGCTCAAGTCCTTGTTTATGCGTCGGGCGTTTTACAGCGCGTTCAAACGCGCTGTAAAACGCTCAAGTGAGAAACGGGGCCATAGGAAAGCATTGGTTTTCATGTGTTGAGCGTTTTTATAGCGCGTTTGAACGCACTGTAAAACGCTCAGGGTCGGCTGTTCCTTTCCACAAAATACGGAATGCACACGTACATTTTATTTTTATTTTTTTGCTGATCTGTGTTTTGCAGAACGCAAAATACATACAGTGACTCGTGTGCATGAGCCCGAACACTTAGAGAATTGGCTTTTATTCACACGCAGTTGATTTCCGTTTGTCCGATTAGGTTTTTTTTCAGTGCGGGTGCAATGCGTTTTTCACTGATGGTTGCTAGGAGATGTTGTTTGTAAACGTTCAGTTTTTTTTTTATCACGCACGTGAAAAACTCATCAAAACGCATTGCACCCGCGAAAAAACTGAGCAATTGAACGCAATCGCAGGCAAAACTGAATAACTTTGCCTGTGAAATCGCACAGTTTTCACTGAACGCATCCGGACCTAATCCGGACACGCTCGTGTGAACCCAGCCTAAAGCCTCTTTCACACGGGCGTCATGTTTGAAGCCCGGATAAGAGGCGGGTGCGTTGCGGGAATATGCGCGATTTTTCCGTGCGGGTGCAAACGTTTGTAATGCGTTTTGCAACGCGCGTGTGAAAAATCGCCATGTTTGGTACCCAGAGCCGAAGCCGGACTTCATCACTGAAGTCCGGTTTCGGGTAGAGTATTCTGGAGAATTTATTATTTTCCCTTATGACATAGTTATGAGGGGAAATAATAGCATTCTTAATAAAGAATGCTTAGTAAAATGAAGATGAAGGGGTTAAAAATAATATATAGAGCATGCTGCTATTTTCACGCAACGCAGAAGTGATGCGTGAAAATCACCGCTCATGTGCACAGCCCCATAGAAATGAATGGGTCCGGATTCAGTGCGGGTGCAATGTGTCCTCCTCACGCATTGCACCCGCGCAGAAAACTCACCCGTGTGAAAGGGGCCTAAGAGTTAGGCTCCATTCACACGACCGTATGTTGTCCGCAAAAAACGGATCCGTTAGATGCTGTCCCATTCACTTTTCTTCCATTGCACAGCTCAGCAAAAAAAAATGAAACATGTCCTATACTTGTCAGTGAAAATCAGGACATGGCCCTATTGAAGTCTATGGATCAGCAAAAAAACTGAATGCAATCCGTTTTTTTGCGGACAACATACAGTTGTGTGAATGGAGCCTTACAGAAATGTCTGCAGCAAGTCTGAATTCGCTCTTACTGGCTCAGTACTGAAATTTTTGTGCCTGGTAGCAATAATAAAATGACCAAACTCCGGGGAAGCTCCATAGTGCATCATTCAACTACATTTGCAGCTCCTGTAGAGAAACAAAAACTTTCCCAGCCTGCACATTGCTTTCTAATATTCTTCATTAGAAGCAATGACAGAAGTCACCACTAGGTGGCAGCTGTTGCCTGTTCGAAATCCTGTCTCATCATTTGATTGCTGTGGGTACATTTATGGTGCTCTTTACTGGAGGGCAGTGGCATTTGCACTTCATGGTTCTGCTTATTTTTGTGTGTTTTAACCCCTTTTTGCCACCACATAACAGACAGCCGCACTCCCACATCAAAGTGTGGCTCCGGTTACGATGAATGCTGTCCCTCCCGCTTGCAGTAGCCAGGCTTTGGCTTCTGATTGTTGGCTGAGCAACCGTCTCGCCCTGATGAGTTTCCCAGCGGCATGGACCAAGTTTTATAGCGGGCATCCTCAAACTGCGGCCCTCCAGCTGTTGCAAAACTGCAACTCCCAGCATGCCCGAACAGCCTACAGGTATCAGCCTACAGCAGGGCATTGTGGGAGTTGTAGTTTTACAACAGCTGAAGTGCCGCAGTTTGAGGATGCCTGTTTATAGTGACAGCCTGGACCTAACAGACATTATGCTAGTATATAAAAAAATATTTCAGTGCATTACAGATTAAAAAAAGACAGTTTAATAGTTAAATCCTAAATAGACCATTAAAAATGCTAAAAATAAATGTAAAAAATGCTCAAAAAGCAAAAAAATAAAGTGTGTGGATATAAACAAACCTTAATAATATATGGTAATTGGAGGGGCACAATGGAAGAATTACCCCCACCTGCCTCAAAATAAAGAGTAAATGCACAATTTAAATGTATCCCTAAATGGATGCAAAAAGTCAAGTGTAAAAATAAAATTGTAAAATACTGGCAGTTGCAATGAAATTCCAGATGGGTGTTACCAGTTGGGGTGTGTCCCTGCACTGTCTGATACTGACACCCTCAACTGCTAGCAATTAATTTATGAATTCTAGCAGGAATAATAAAGGAATGGCACAGAATTGTTATAACATGGGGGATGCAAGTGGTTACTAATACAGACGTGTCAGGTGAGGTGACAGCTCCTCTTTAATGTGTAAATGTACTTTATTTTTTTTTCTTCCTTCCAGGAACAGCCTCACACTTATGTCTGATATTGCAACTCTGCTGCATGGAAGTGCATTGGACTGAGCTGCAGTACCACATACCGCCTGTACACAGGTGTGGTGCTATAGATGAAATTAGTTTTATATATAACGTTGGCAAATTTACACTTTTATTTCCTTAAAAAACTCCATACAATATACGGGAATTCATTTCCTGAATTTACCAGATACGAGTTTGTCGACCGCTCGTAAAGTGTAATATACTGTATACAGCAGGTGGCATGGTCCTTATTAATAATTCATACATGGTAATGAACTTGGCTCACCGTTTCCGCCATCTGCTCACGTCATCTTTCCGTACCATTGCACTATTCTTGTAAGGCTTTAATCCGGACGTGTAGTGAATGACGCACGGTTTCCTCCGCGTGGTCCATTCATTCGCAAATGGCTGCCGTTACGCTGTGCACAGAGTTACCCTCAGTTCACACATTCGCGTAAAACGCCGCTTTCGAACGCGCAAAAAAACGCACAACAGTACAGGAACCATGCATTCCAATGGAGGTGGTTCACACTTGCGCGTTTTAATGCGCGTTCGTAGGCGCCTAAAAACGTCAGACGCATAGGCAAGTATGTTCGCGTTAATTTGGGCGTTTAACCAGCGTTTGGTTCCAATAGACTTCAATGGGAAACGCCATAGGCGTGTTGTTCGGGCGTTTGTGCCGCGTAAAACGCGCCTATGGACGCTACTTTGCAACATGCTGTTGAAAAAGGCCAAAGCAACATGTGCAAAGCACCCAGAGTTTTGCAGGAGAGCAGACATGGAGGAGGCCTGTGATTCTGAAAACATTATCAGGCTAGTGCAGGCCAAACGGTGCCTATATGACACCCAAGACCCCTATTATAAAAATCGCAGGGTCCGACTACAAGCCTGGGAGGACATTTGCAAATCCATCTGGCCAGAGTGGCCGCAGTTTACCAAGACTGTCCGACAAGGCAAAGGTATGTGTGATTTTGGTTCTGACCTCAAAATCTAGTGTGCACTGGTGTTGAAAATATTATATGTAATAGCTCCGGCCATCTCTGGCAGTACGGCTTGAGGTGATGTCCTAATGCAGCTTCCAAAATGGTGGGCTGTCTTGTACTTGCTGGAGCCTTGCAGGCATGCATGTAGCTGTATTTGGACATCACCTACAGTGCCGCACCATCCTCAATCAAACTTAATATAGTATATAGCCACTCTTTTAGCATAGTTCGCCTTGTCTCATGGGCACATAATTTGGATCCAGTACCCTCTGGCCTGTAGTAATTGCCTGCTGCTGTGTGTCACCTGTTTAAATAGCTGTAAATATGTTAGCAAACGCCACAAACTGTGGGGGCTTTCAGAATGGTTATTTTCTCCTGCTACATGTTTTATGTCTCCCTTCTAGTGAGGTCTGTGTAGGAGTTGTATGTGGGATGTGTCAGTTGTTATGTGGCCAGTTGGTAGTTGCCCCTGCGCACAATTATGCGTCAGTGCAATGGGCCAGTACTATGATTGACGTGTAAATGGTGCAGCTGAATAGTGTTTGTATGCGCTGTGTATGAAAGCTCATGTTGTCCAATGCAGATATTTTGCTCTATTTGTGGCCTGGTTAGGCGGATTAGTATATTGCTAGTGAGGTGACGTATGGAAAACAATAGTACGGATAGTGGCCTATGTATTTACGGACAAATTTCAGTGGTGTATACGTCAGGTCAGTCGAATGTCGGCCCTCCAGCCGTTTCATACATGCTACTGTGATCATGCTCTACCATAGCTTCACACAATGTTAGCATGGTATTTGTTGTGAGTTATATTCAGCTGAAGGGTCACGTTTGTTGTGGGAAACTTTTTTCGTACATTCGCATTTATAGGCACCTGCATGGACACATTAATTGCTCCATCATTAGGACTAAATATAATGGTGGAGTAGTTACCCCCAAAAGCGGTTACGTAAATTCGCCCACCATATGCTTTGTACCACACGTGATTGGAATATGGCCTCCTAAAGGCCACTCTCCATGGCCCATCATATATATAAAAACAAGATGAGACAAAATGGGTCAAACAGAATTTATATGTGTGAAAATAAACTGCAAACATTACTGTACAAATAAATTAGGACGCATATTAACACAAAATAATCATGGCAAATAAATTTAAATCGAGTCTAACTGCCATGGTAAGGCCCCATGTGGCGACATAAAGTATGCTGTGAACTGTTCCCGCACTGCTGCACCCTGTCTGTGGCCACGCACAACACTCGGCCGATGACTGTGCAGGGAATGGGTGAGGGAATCCTCAAAATTAAATCCGTCTCTAGCCCGGACAAAATTATGTAGGACGCAGGCTGCTTTTACGGCCGAGATTGCAGTCTCCAATTTGAGGTGGATGGGGGTGTGGAGAAATCGCCATTTGTTGGCGAGGATGCCAAAAGCGCACTCCACACCCCTGCGCGCTCTAGTCAGCCTATAATTAAATACTCGCCTGGCTAGAGACAGTCCCCTGCTAGAATAGGGCCTCATTAGGTTTTCACCCAGGGCAAAGGCCTCGCCGGCCACAAACACAAACGGCATCGCTGGTGAAGTGGTGCCAGGCAGTGCGGTGTTCTCAGGGAGATCCAGAGCCTTGTCATGGAGCAGTTTGCCAAACTCCGAATGGGCAAAGACCGCCGAGTCGGACCTACTGCCATATGAGCCCACGTCAATGTACCGGAAGCTATAGTTGGCATCACACATCGCAAATAATACAAAAGAAAAATATTTTTTGTAATTGTAAAACTGGCTTCCAGTTCTCACCGGCTTCTTAATGCGGATGTGCTTGCCATCTATAGCTCCGGCACAGTTGGGGAATTGGCAGGTTTGCATGAACACATCGGCAATTTCCTGCCACTGCTCCTTCTGCGGTTGGCCCATCACTGCTGCATGGAGTGCATTCCAGATTGCCACGCAGGTCTCACGGATGATGACACTTGCCGTGGATTTGCCAATCAAAAACGAAAAATGCAGACTCGCCAACGACTGGCCTGTACCTAGGTACCTGAAAATAGAATAAGAAATAATGCTCATTAACTTTATTTTTAATATTTGTAGTCAACACCATCAAAAAAAAATGGAAAAGTATCAAGGACGCATTCATACGACATCGCCGCCTAGAGAGGGAGCAGAGGAGCGGCTCTTCACCCACACGCTCTTGTTATGTGCATGCGGAGCAAATGGCCTTCTTGATTCCCTGCACTGAAATGAGGAGGTGAGACATTGTAGTCCTCATTGGGGAGAGGATGTGGCATTACATAATGTCACATATATTCACAATGATATGCTTTAAATATTTAACAAAATATTTATCTTTAACAGCACAGAGAGCAGCTGGGAACACAGTCAGGCTGCAGATGAGGCGGAAGAGGACTCTGGCCACACTCGGGACAGCGAGCCAGGACCATCTTCAGCGCCAACCAGTCCACCAGGGACAGAGGGCCCTCCGGCGCTACAAGCCCCACACAGCCAGGGCCATCTGGGGCAGAAGCGACTCGCCAGCTAAGGGCAAAAGGCGGAGAGGTGAACGGCAGGAGGACCGACTGATAGCCAGCCTGGATGCCCTGGCACATCCGGTACCAAAAATGACCAGCAACGGGTATTTCCTTCTCAGTCTGGAGGACAGATTGCAAAATGTCCCCAGACCGCAACTCACCACTGTCCAAGAGATGCTGATCCGCACGCTGGACACTTTTGCATCACCATTCCAGGAAAACCAGCCGGGACCCCTGCAGGCCACACAACTGGCCTCACAAATGGCCACTCAACTGGCCACTAACTGGCCACTCAACTGGCCACTCAACTGGTCATACATCTTGAACCAGTAATGGCCCAACATCAGGCCCCGCAGCTGTCACCACACCAGGCCACAAAGATTGCTCAACAAGTGGCCACTGAAATGGCCACCGAGTTGCCTCTGAAATGAGCACCAAAGTGGCCACAAAAATCGATTCTTTGCATGGCCCGATGCCGGCTCCTATGCAGCCTCCTCTCCCGGCTCCTAGGCAGCCTCCCATCCCCGCTCCTAGGCAGCCTCCCATCCCCGCTCCTAGGCAGCCTCCTAGGCAGCATACAATTCCGGATCCAATGCAGCCTACTATGCAGGCCCCTATACAGGACCCCCATTATGGGCAACAATATGGCCACCCACATGGTCCCCAATTTAGCCAACATGGGCCCACAAATCCAACAACATATGGCCCAATATATCCCCAGCAGTATGCGCCACAGGGATCAACATATGCAGAGCAATATTCACAACCTGGGGAACCGGTGCAACAATATAGCCGATACTATGGACCACATTACGACCAACATGGCCCCCAAGAAGGTCCACATTATGGGCACCAGTATGGGCTGACCACATCCACAAGCACCACCACCAGCACACAGGCCAATGCCGAGCTTCTAACGCGGCCAAACATTCCTACAAGCCGGGATCCGGAACCAGAAATAACCCGCCCGATTATGAGGACCTGTGAGAGATGTTAATGCGAATTAAAGTGCCGGTATTTGAGTTGGCCACTACGTTATTTATTTTTAATTAAAAGGAAGAACATTTTGTTTGCGTATTGCACAAAAGTTATGGTCATTTTTGTGTACTCCGTATAAACATGTTGGGGAATGTACTGAGTTTCTTTATTGCACTAAACATAACACAATTACTAACTATATGTTTGGAGTCTTTTTCCATGGAAAGGGTTACACCTTGCAAAGGTGGCTACATGATGCATGTGCTGAATATTTATTATGGTAACAGGCATACCACAGAAACCACACGAGTACTAAAATGCAAAAACAATCATAAACAGTCGCTACACAATAGACATGTTTTAGAAGGACACGAGGTATATAAAACTTACCGCAAAGTTATCACCAGTCTTTCCACAGGTGGAATGCTGTCCCGCATGAAGGTGTCCTGGTGCATCAACCTACTCTCCAACAGCCCCAGGAGCTCATCAAAGCTGGAGACAAATTAAATTAAATAAAATTAACATTACGACATTACTACACTTTCTGTAAAACCCAAAAAACATGAAAAACACGTATACATACTAACCTTGAAATGGACATTCGCATGTAGGCAAAAAAATGGTCCTCATGGGCACGCAGGTTCTGGTAGAGCGCCCAGAACTGGCCCCTCTCCTGCCGCTGTGCAATCACCGGATGGACCCAGAACCGGCGCCTGCTGGCCCTCCTTCTCCTCAAACGCTCCAGTTGGATGGCTGTCACAACAACAGCAACATGTCGCCTCCTGTAGCAGTCCATTTTGGCCAACACACACACAATATCAGCCACCATGGAATTTCACACCTCAAAATCACTCTGATTGGCCAAACTATATATAGCGAGGGCTGTTTGGTCATTGGTCCACTATGCAGTCAATCACATAAACGCGCGTTAAACGCGCCTACACTATTTACAAAAACGCTTGAAAAAAACGCGCCTAAACGCCTGTCTTGAACGCGCATAAAACGCTAGGCTTCAAAACGCTCAGGTCTGAACCCAGTGTTAATCTTGCAGAACCTGTCGTCTATTGTCCGAGGATTTTCAAGTCTTTCCTCCAGAATTCACTGTTTGTAGTTTAACCATTTATGTAACGAGCTTATTCTCTATTCTACATACCCAGCCTCGGGGATGACTGACGATGGAACCTGCCCCGATCTGAGTAATAGCGACTATATCACCACCATTACTGTCTACAAAATGATCCACTTATCTGACAGCTGTAGGAACAGGGTGATGCAGAACTGATCCAATTTATACTCTGAAAAGTCCTGGGCACCACTATGGGTACAACACCAACCCAGAGACTTAAACCGTTTCTTTCTACATTGCTGATTTTCAAGTATACCTTTGGGTGTAGCAGAGGACAAAATCAGAACCTGTTGTACACCAGCACTAATTATGGTACAGCCACCTATGTGCATGTATATAAGTGTTATAATACTGCCTCCTATCTACAAGAATATAACTACTATAATACTGCTCGTATGTACAAGAATATAACTACTATAATACTGCTCCTGTGGACAAGAATATAACTGCTATAATACTGCTCCTGTGGACAAGAATATAACTACTATAATACTGCTCCTGTGGACAAGAATATAACTACTATAATACTGCTCCTGTGGACACGAATATAACTACTATAATACTGCTCCTATGGACAAGAATATAACTACTATAGAGGGGGGCGGAGCTTGACTGCCGACCTAGCCAGACGCATGTGAGTGAGCTCTCCTCCCTGCAGACCCACAAACTGGCTTTTAACTTAGCCTAAAGCAGCAAACTATGGGCAAAATCGGCAGATGCACGCCTAAAGACAAGCCTGAAGCTAATAAGGCAGACAGATCTCCCTCTGAGATGGAGAAATACCTCAGCAAGAGAGTCCCTGCCCCGGCACCTGGTGTGCCCAAGATGGCGCCTGCGGACCATGAGGACGCCACACAAGACTCAGAGGACAACGAAGGCCTCCCGCACCCCCTGGGGGACGACGCGTCCCGCGCTCCTACTGCCCCAATCTCCAGGCAGTTCCTGCAACAAGCACTATCGATGGCCTCTGTCTCCGGTCATAAATGACCTACAAGAAATCAAGGCAGATATAAAACAAATAGGCCACAGCGTGGACACGCTGGAATGTAACCAAGCTGCCATCCTCACGTATGTACAAGCGGCTAGTACTAACGTGTCGGCTTACGCGACCTTGCTGGACAATGCATATACGCTTATTGAGGATCAAGAAAATCGCAGCAGGCGGAAAAATATCCGCATTAGAGGCCTTTCTGAGGACGTGGCCCATGAGGACCTCCCGAGAGCTGCGCAATCCCTGTTTGCTCTTTTGCTGGGCCCGGAAAAGGCCCAAGACATCCATATTGAACGTATTCACAGGGCCCTTAGGCCCAAGCCTAAAGACACAGACAAGCCCAGAGATGTGGTTTGCGGGCTGCTTAAATATGTGGACACGGCCTCACTACTACAGGCCGCGAGATCCCACAAGGAGTTAACTCTGGAAAACTCCTCTATAACCATCTACCAGGACTTAGCTCCTCTACGCTAAACAAGCGCCGGATGCTACGCCCTCTCACTGACCATCTGCGCCACCGCAGGATTCCCTATAAGTGGCTGTTTCCTTTTGGCCTGACTTTCGCCGTGGGCAACAAGAGATGCATTATCCGCCTGCCAGCTGACCTACCATCGGCGTGGGAGCTTCTACACACTGACCCGCTGGACGTATCATCGTGGCTCCCGTCTGCAGACGTGGAAATCCCGCTTCCAAGTCTTCCCACGGTTCAGGCCTGGTCGACACGCACCAAGAAAGGCAGAGGCCCAGCCAAGGAGAGTCTCCTCAACGGCTGATACAGCTGACTAAGACGCTTCTGGACACGTTCGCAACTTCGTTCTCTAGCGGCGTTCCTCAGCTACTCTATATCACTTTTTCGGACACTGCCGATTACGCAAGTATAATTATGCCATCTTTGTAGCTTGCCCCTAGCACTTTTTCCTGTTAGCCTCCGGGGTCCACTGTTCTAGCAGGCCCCAGGATTATTTATTTATGATGCTGTTTACTAAGTGTAGCTCATGCACTATGCTGCCAGGTATGCGGGGTTTACTGGTATCTTAAATGCCGTGTTTACACGTAGGCAGACCCCCTCCACCGCCAGGATCAATGTGGCGCGAACCTGGCGCGAATGCCGTGTTAGTCGGTCGGTCGCGCCCGCTTCTCCACATCTAAGTGACCTGCTGTGGAGTTGCCGGCGTGGAGGTCGTCTCTTCTGTTCTACCCCATTTATGTTTTCTGTTACTGTTGCTGGTTCTGTTACAGTTTTTACCCTGTTTCCCCTTTGGTCGATGGTCACTCATGGGTCTGCACTCCCATCACACATCACTGTACTATTATAAATGGCGCACATTAAGTGTACGTCTTATAACGTGAGAGGCTTTAACACCCCCAAAAGCGCTTCAAGTCATACGCCTCCTGAAAAAGGCGCGTACGGATATCTGTTTTCTCCAGGAGTTACATTTTAGAGCTGCCAATGTCCCCAAATTGCAGACTCATTACTTTAAACACTGGTTTATTAGCTCTTTTGCCACTGCCAAACGTGGTGTGGGCATTGCCATCTCTAAAGCTGTCCCCTTCACCCTATTGGCTTCCCAAACTGACCCCGAAGGTCGCTCGTGTTTGTGAAGGGATTAATAGGCACTGTAAAAGTGACGTTAGCCTGTCTGTATAGCCCTAACAGGGGCCAAAAGCCATGGATTAAGGCAGCCCTCCAGACCCTTCGGCTGTTTGCAGAAGGAACCTGTATTCTAGGTGGAGACCTCAATGTGGCCCTGAACCCCTGCTGGATACTTCTGACGGGGTGTCACAATTGACTCACGCTGTGCTGGGCTGCATTAATTCATACTTTGCTGAGGCCAACCTGGTTGATACCTGGCGCTTGGTCCACCCAGAGGTGCGTGATTATACGTTTTCTCCTCCCCCATAACACGTTTAAGAGACTAGACTATGTATTTATCTCAGATAATTCTATAGATATGATAGATGACGCTACTATAGACCAAATTACGGTCTCAGACCATGCCCCAACATCTGTAGTACTCTCCTTCTCTAGTTTGCCCATACAGACTAGACAATGGCGACTGAATGATACGCTTTTAGATAAGCAGGCAGATGTAGCTGCGCTCAATCAAAAACTTCAGTGGTTTTTACGGAAAATGCTACCCCGGGATGTCCCAGACCACTTTGTGGGAAGCTCACAAGTCAGTAATACGGGGGAGCTCATTGCACTGGGCAGTAAAATTAAGAAAGATAGACAACGAGTCCTGCACTCCCTTCTTAAACAAATTGCGGAGAAGGAATCTGTGCATAAAAGATCCAAAGCGGTCGCGCTCCAAACCGAGTTGAGCCAACTGAGATCTCAACTGAAAGACCATCTGAATGTATGCACCGCCAGGGCCTACCAATACTCCCAGTTTAGATTTTATTCCCATGGGGATAAAGGGTCTAAGCTCATGTCCTCCCTTATCAAACAAAGGAAGGAATCCATGTACATCCCAAGGATAAGGTCACAGTCGGGTACAGTCCTCCACAAAACGGCTGATATTGCAGCTGAGTTTCAGTCATTTTATAAAAACTCTATGGCCTTGCAGACCATGAAGCCGATGCTGCTTCCTCTACTGAGGCGGATATGGATCTCTTTCTACATAGCATTACCCTCCCTAAGATTTCAGCCGCTGAGGCGGAATCCTTAGTGGCCCCCGCTACAGATAAGGAAGTTACAGCAATCCTTAGCTCCATGCCTCTAGGAAAAGCCCCGGCCCAGATGGCTTCCCGGTGAGCTACTACAAAAATTCGCTAATATCCTTGTCCCCGTCTGACTGCTTGGTGCAATGCCCTCCTCACAGGCTCTAAGTTACACCCACAATCATTAGAAGCCATAGTTACGATTCTCCCCAAGCCTGGGAAGGACCCACTGCTCTGCGGCAGTTATAGGCCAATATCCTTATTGAATGTAGATATTAAGATCTGGGCCAAACTTTTGGCCACTCGCCTCAGTCTCCTGCTTCCATCTATTATCCACCCGGATCAAGCCGGGTTTGTCCCTGGTGGGGAGGGCAACCATAACTCCTGTAAAATTATCACGGCCATGCAGTGGTCCATTGACCGTCATCTCCCATTGGTCTTCTTGGGCGTGGATGCGGAGAAGGCCTTTGACCGGGTTAACTGGGACTTCATGAAGAAGGCACTACTCATGTTCGGTATCCCAGAGCGGTTTCAGGGGGCAGTCATGTCGTTATATAGCGAACCCAGCGCTAAGATACGTGTGAATGGCACCTTGTCTTCAGCGTTCCCCATTAGGAACGGCACACGATAGGGCTGCCCCTTGTCCCCGGCTTTGTACATAATGGTTATGGAGCCTCTACTGCAAGCCATCAGGGAGGACCCAGCCATCAGAGGAGTCAGGGCTATGGGAGATGCTATAGAATTTACAAACGTCGCATACGCTGATGACCTTCTGGTAATGTTGTCTGACCCGGTCGAGGCCTTCCCGCGTCTTCTCTCCATATTTGATCGATATAGCAAAGTCTCAAACTACAAAATGAATCTTTCTAAGTCTGAGGCGATGAACGTCACAGTCTCGGACGCAACCCTATCTGTTCTCAGATCCTCCACCCCTTTCCACTGGCAGACAGGGTCGCTTACTTACCTGGGGATCCAGATCCCACCTAATCCCAACCAATTGTTTAAGCTTAACTATGAACCGCTACTAGCTGACCTCCAAAAGACTTTACAGCCCCTCCGCATCCCGTACACTACATGGATGGGCAGGAAAAATCTTCTAAAAGCGTTCATTCTTCCCAAAATTCTATACGTACTACAGATGTTACCCATCTTCCTCCCCAATTCCTACCTCTCCAAAATTAGGAGACTGTTTACCGCGCACCTCTGGAGTGGAAAAGGCGCTAGGTTGGCACACAGTATGCTGGTATTGAGGAGAAACCAAGGTGGAATAGCCATGCCGGACGTTCACCTGTACTATTATGCTGTACACCTGAGAAGGTGGCTACAACTACACGCTCCTTGCTATCATACTGCTAGCACCCCCTGGAACTGCATCAGCTTTCCCCAAGTCAGAGGGCGTCACTGTGGGATATGTCCCCGATCTCTCTCCAATCTCACACGCTCCTGCGTGGTACCAGACTTGTGATCCAACAGTTGAATAAGGTTCATGCACTTCTCCCTAACCCATCCGGTAAGGCCCCTGCTGACTTGGCGGTGTTCATGGCCAGGCCTGGAGATACCCAGGTACCCCCAATTTGGCGCAGATTTAAGGGCTTTGAGGTTAGGGATCTGATGGAGCAATTTGAGGGGAATCTTTCAGCTCAGCACCCCTTAAACTATTGTGGGACAGGACTAACTTCCTGGACCTCATCGAACTGCAATCTGTTTGTAAGAAAATTAAAAGCACGTATAACCCTACCACATCTTTGACGTGGTTTGAGAGTATGCTGTCTCCGCCTAAGCCTCAACGTAAACTTATCTCTCTGCTTTACTTGGCACTGAACACCCCCAGGTCCAGGACGCCCCTCCCTACGTACACACATGGGCCACTGACTTGGGGAGGACGTTCACTGAAACCGATGTGATGCGTATGCACGCTCACTCCCATGGATTCTCCAGGTGCGTGAAAATCCAGGAACATTCCTACAAGGTCCTCACTCATTGGTACCGTACTCCGGTACAACTACACCTCAGTGGCCTTAGTGATAGTGATGTGTGCTGGCGATGCAAGGCAGATAGGGGATCACTCTTACATATCTTTTGGTCCTGCCCAAAGATAGTTCCATTTTGGGAGGCTGTTTCCAAAACTATTGACTCCATCTTGCACTCTTCAATTCCGCTCTCTCCTGAGTTGGTTTTGCTGTGGCTGCCCTCTCCAGCCTTGGCACCCTCCAAGGGAAACCTGGCAACACATCTCATACAGGCAGCCAGGCTGCTCATCCCGCAACGTTGGCTCAATGTTGAGCCCCCATCACTCTCTCACTGGGTGGCAAAAGTGGATCACCTCTGCAGGCTCGAGGAACTAGTCAGTTGGGAAATTAGGAATCATGCGAAGTATAAGAAGATGTGGTCCCCCTGGTTCCTGTTCAGACAGTCCCCTACCTATACTGCGATATATGGCTCTAGGTGACGCCATTCTAACCATTAGTAATTGCCTCATGTATCCCCCATGCCTGACGCATTTAGGCCTTGCCTCTTAGGTCCGTGAACACAGGCATACCCTCCTTCTGACACTAGACCTTGAATACAGAAAACTTGAGCAACCAGACGACCATCCCCCCCCCTCCCCCCTCCCCCCATTATTCTCCACCACGTTGCCCAGTTTCATGGGCCAGCCCTTTCCCCCCACCTCCCTCTCCCCCACCCTTTTTTCTGTTTCATAAATCGTGCCTGGATATGTCGATTTTCCTCCACTATCAAAATAAAAAATGTGATACTTACTGTATTTCTAACCACAGTTGTGACTTGCCCATATCCAGACTTCCTGGGTGATCACTGCTTGTTGTTCTGATTTATGTCTCCAGGAATGTATACACTGACACTATGTTTGTTTTCTTTTTCTTATTTATTGCACTTCTGTAATGTCTTATGCTGTCATATTTTCAATAAACAGAAATTTGACAAAGAATATAACTACTATAATACTGCTCCTATGTACAAGAATATAACTACTATAATACTGCTCCTATGTACAAGAATATAACTACTATAATACTGCTCCTATGTACAAGAATATAACTACTATAATACTGCTCCTATGTACAAGAATATAACTACTATAATACTGCTCCTATGTACAAGAATATAACTACTATAATACTGCTCCTGTGGACAAGAATATAACTACTATAATACTGCTCCTATGGACAAGAATATAACTACTATAATACTGCTCCTATGGACAAGAATATAACTACTATAATACTGCTTCTATGTATAAGAATATAACTACTATAATACTGCTCCTATGGACAAGAATATAACTACTGTAATATTGCCTCCTATATACAAGAAATTAACTATTATACATAGGAGGCAGTATTATAGCAGTTGTATTCTTGTACATAGGAAACAATATTCTAGTGGTTATATAATCCCAATTACAATGTTATAATAAGCCAGTTTCTCAGGGTAATTATCCGCTGTAGTGTGATATTGTTTTGCGCTCACATCTGGCTCTGACGTCTTTGCCCTGTTATCTTTTTCTCACTCCTGAAGAAGGAGTCACTTGGCAGAGCTGAATTCTATCCTCCCACGAATCTCTGCATAGATTGGATGCTGAGGAGTCAGACCACCGCTCAGGCCATGGAAACTCCAGCATTTGTCTTGGCTGAATTTCACATACTGTTATTGAATGCCTGTTCAGCTCACACTGCCCCTTTATGCAGCTGTTCCAGGGAAAGCTGGGTGACTAGTAACGACACTAACAGATCCCCCACTGTGCTCCCCTGACCTTTCATGCAGGGCAGCACAATTGCAAAACAGTATATTCTTTCTGTTACTATGTAAAGTCTACATTGTAACAGACCCTCAGCTGTGTAAGCATGACTATGTCAGTGTTTAGCCGCAGAATATAAGCCATACGTGTGACAATGAAAAGGTTAATGTTATGAGCTGATATGGCTGCAAATATTTGGATTTCTCAGAGCCCGGCTTTATCCTGTGCCTGGAGGAGGAAGCCGATAACTTCCCTCTCTCCTAATGTGGTCAGAAATGGGCCAATCCAACGCATTTCATATCATGCCATATGTAACACAGCATCGGTTCATTGTTGCAGGGGATTCATCATCTAGTGTCATCATCATCTTCTGCTTAATGTCATCTCTCTTACAGAAGTGGTGGTTTTACTGATTGGCTACAAATGAGGTGATTCCTCAGAATTAGGGTTAACTTTAAATGTCATGTCCACCTCCACAAATCGTTCCATTCCTCCAGGGCATCTTAAATCAAAAATACAACTCTACTTTCCAGCTGGTGTTGATAATCAAGAATGTATCATTTTGTGTCTACAGCTCCTAAACTGACCTATGTTTCCATGGTAACAGACTACCAGCACTACCTGTGTAGTCTGATCCTGCAGTCATGCACGGTTCTCTCTGAACTCTAAGGCCTCTTTCACATGGGCGTCATGCTTGACGCCCGGATAAACGGCGGATGCGTTGCGGAAAATGTGCGATTTTTCCACGCGAGTGTAAATCGTTTTAATGCATTTTGCACGCCGTGGGAAAAATCTGCATTTTTGGTACCGAGACCCGAACCTGGACTTCTTCACTGAAGTTCGGGTTTGGGTTGAGTATTCTGTAGATTTTATTATTTTCCCTTATAACATGGTTATAAGGGAAAATAATAGCATTCTCACTACAGAATACTAAGTAAAATGTGGATGGAGTGGTTAAAAATAAAAAAAATTAACTCACCTTATCCACTTGATCGCGTAGTTGCGATCTCTTCTTCAATCATTAGCTGCCGTCTAAAGGACCTGTGATGACGTCACCGAGCACATCACATGGTCCATCACCATGGTGATGGACCATGTGATGTGACGTCACCACAGGTCCTTTAGACGGCAGCTAATGCTTGAAGAAGAGAGAAGAGATAGGCAAGTGATCAAGTGGATAAGGTGAGTTAATTTTTTTATTTAACCCCTTAATCCACATTTTACTAAGCATTCTGTAGTGAGAATGCTATTTTTTTTCCCTTATCCCCAGCCTGATCGTCTCTTAGCAACCTTGCTGGAAAATCGCACTGCATCCGCACTTGATTGCGGATGCTTGCGATTTTCCCGCAGCCCCATTCACTTCTATGGGGCCTGCGTTGCGTGAAAAACGCACAATATAGAGCATGCTGCGCTTTTCACGCAACACAGAAGTGATGCGTGAAAATCACCGCTCATGTGCACAGCCCCATGGAAATGAATGGGTCAGGATTCAGAGCGGGTGCAATGCGTTCACTTTATGCATTGCACCTGCGCGGAAAACTTGTCCGTGTGAAAGGGGCCTAAGGGTCTGCTTAAAAACTGTGTTATCTGGCTCTAAAGGCCCATTCACACATCGGGTTTTACCGTGGAATTTTGGTGCGGACAGCCGCACAGAAAATTCACCAAAGGTTGTGTCCTCTCTGCTTCCCATACATCTCGATGGGAGGCAGCACTGAGGATTACGGCGTGCCAGGACGGGACATGCCACCTCTGTAATTGTTATTACATGGGAAATGCAAGTAGTTACTAATACAGACGTCAGGAGAGGTGAGAGTTCTTCTTTAAGGCCATCTGCACGTTGCGAGCGATTTTTCGGCTGCTGCGGTCATGTGTCCGTCAACAGAAGGTTGATTCTCAGAGATCCCGGACCTGCAGAGGTGCCGTTAAACGATGCCTCTGGAATCCAACAGCTGAGACCAGGTACAGTAGGTGTGAACCCCACCACTGGTCCAGCCACTCTGTTATAAAAAGTCCAGTCTTGGATAACCCCAGGTGGATACTTTGTAGGAAACAAGAAGAGAGATTTGAGCAGCTGCTGCGGATGTGTTTAGCTCATAGAGTATTGAGTAAGATCAACATGGGACACACTGAACGACCACCAGAGCGGCGCCGATGAGTGTCGTCTTTGCTTTTCAATTAGTATCATTTTTAGGGCTCATGCATCACATATTTTATTTTTACCGCCAGTATGTGGTACCATTCACTTAATTAGGGCCGCAAAAAAATATTAAATGACTCCTGTGCATTTCGTGTCCGCATGCCTGCACAAAAACCTAAAAAAAAAAAGACATGTCCTATTATTGTCCGCATTATGAACAAGGATAGGGCTGTTCTATTAGGGGCCAGACGTTCCGTTCTGCAAAATACGGAACGCACACGGCTGGTATCTTTGTTTTGCGGATCCGCAATTTGCAAACCGCAAAAAAAAACTGCCATCTGTGCAGCGGCGATCACTGCCTGTAATAATGGCCGCTGCTTTCATGTCCAGATTGTTTTGTTTCTGTCATCTTTCGGGTTAAGAGATGAGCCTAGAAATGGGGGAGAGAAGTGGTTGCAGATCCGAAAGCAGATGTCTCTGCACAGGTGGAGCCGTCATGTAATGTCTTTTCATAGATAGCGGCACACATTGGATTTGTTTGCAGTCATTCTGCTTCTGACCTGTATACGCAAAACGGTACAAGATTTATTATCAAGGATGTTGGCAAAGTTTACTACAGATCCACCGAAGCAATAAAAAAACGGATGCAAAGTGGAACAAATGCTTTGAAGGTGAGGAAATAGCAGAAATCAAAAGCACACGTCCTCAGATGGTGACGTGAACCCGCCATGTCCACCATGCATCATGGCGGCACTGAGATACACGTTCTCTGCAGGGATGGACAAAGATCAGGGGGTTTCCATAACATAATGGAGCCATAGTTTGCTGCGTCACATCCACGTAGAAAGAAGCGGTCTAGTGCCTCCCATTCTCCACCTTATATCTGCTGACATTGTGATTCCTGTGTGCAGGAGAGTCTGCAACATGTTCTCACTACTCATTAGAAAAGGATAGGGACCGGCCTAGATTGGGCACCCTACAAGTGCATACCTACCATGTCGGCAGGCTATGGCAGTGGCTATGGGGCCCTTAGAGACCAGGGGATCTAACTTTAGTTGGACCCATTCATTGCTTTTGGGTGGGGAGAACCGGTGTAGGTCTGCCCTCTCCAGCAACAGTGTTGCCTGTAACCCATGTAAGTGGAGAAATGACTTAAGAGCCACGTACTGGTTAATAAATGCCCGGCCCTTCTGTCCAGCAGTGTAACGGGGGCCTAGTTTAACGCCTGCTATGGGTCTGCAGACTGATGGTGCAATGTGTGTGTCTGAGCAGTCTACAGTCACAGATTGAGCAGCAATACATGTGTGTAACTCCTCCACTGTCCTAGACCACCATAAATAATATAATTTACCACTTCAATGCCCTGAACACACCGATACCATACCACAGGCACATGGCCTGCCTCCAGCTTCACTGTACACATGGCAGTGCTTTGTATGTGGACCCTTTCTGGGATAACACCTTTTTGCAACACTGCGACAAAGCGATATTAATTGCATTAGTATCCATTACAATCTCTGTGGCGTTGTAAGGGGGTCAGTCCTTACAGAAGGACCTTTTTTTCCTCCACTGCAAACATTTGCGTCATAATTAATATATAACTTTTAATTCAATAGCTGAAAACCTGACAATGACAACTGCAGAACAAACCGGAGCGACCAGTGCGACGTACAGAAGAGCCTGATATACATGGCAGAGAAATGTCGCTGATCATATACGATTTGTCAAGGGGAATGTTTTCTCCCATGGAAAATACCTATTCTTGTCTGCAATTGTGGTTAAGAATAGGACAAGCTCTACCTTTTTTGTGGGGCCGCGGAATGGAACATGACACCTTGTGCTGTCTGCATCTTTTGTGTGCATGGGGCCTTATGGCTTGTGCCATTCACCTCCACTACCAGCTAACTACATGCAGGAATCTGCAGCATTTTACAGCTTACACTAGTGCTGTATGTCCCATATAATGGGGCATTATACTGTGTTGGGGGGAAAATAAGAGTGGGCTTTGGTACTGGCTGGTATCTTGGTACCAAAACCCACTTCAGATTCCTATTTAAAAAAAAATTAAATGCGCAGATATGAATATGGTAGTAATTCACCGAAGTGTCATGCAATTTCGGGTGAGATGAAGTTTGGCTCCACGGAACCAATAAATTTCCATGCTGTACGGAAACAGCATTAAGATCGCAGTCTACTAGTGACCGCCGGGAGTGTTATCATTAGCCCCTTCACTGTCCTAGATCACCAGAACTGCCATTATTAAACCTTCAATGCTCCAGCATGCCAGGGATGTTATTATTAACCTATTAAATACGCTAGTCCACCAGGGTTGGGATTTATAACTCTTGACTCCCCTAGCTCACCTGGGATGTTTTTATTAACTCTAGGGTTGTGGTATAATCTGAATTGCATTATCGATTCTGTTACCACGGACCATAACGCAATTCCATGACGGAATACCTTTATCCGGTTTCCGTTATGCTGGAGTCTTCTCCTGCATAACCTAAACCAGACGGATCCGTTATGCAGGCCATAGACTTCTATTATGATAGAATGAATAACGGAATGCCTCTAAAGGTATTCCGTCATGGAATTGCGTTATGGTCCGTGGTAATGGAATCCATAACGCAATTCAGATGATACCACAACCCGAACCCGAATTTCAAAATATGAAATTCGCTCATCCCTAATTAACTCCTTTAATAATGTAGTCCACCAGAGTTATTATTAACCCTTCACTGGTAGTTTACCACTACCCTGCCATAGATCATAAGACAATACCATAGGGGCCCTTGAATGTCTGGCCACCCCTGATATGGAGTTATGTACAGTAGGGATAAGTTTGTTGGAACTCCAAAAGTAAAAACTAAAAAAAAAAAAATGAAGGCCTTGTCCCTAGGCAGACTTGGAGGCCAGATTCCCTTTCGCACATTTGCCGTGCGGGCTCGGGTCATGGCCGTAATGAGATCTCTGCAGAGCAGATTATTGGGTAATTTGGGTATGTGGCAGTGAGCTAGACTGGCAAGCGTCCTGAAGTATTGTGTACACGTTACCTAGTAGCGGTTGTACAGACACCACAGGCATGATCTCACAAAGGCTACTGAACTGCATCCAGACCCTTGGAGACCCGACTTGGGGGGGTGAGAATAATCAAGTACATTACAAGGAGATTAATTAGTTTAATAAGAAAGGATGAAAATATTTGTCCAACTTCACTGTCTCGGGCCCCTCAGCAAATAGAGCCTATTGTTTCCCTGTGATTTCTGCCCATTCACTTGTATAAGGGCAACTTCAAAGACCCCCCACCCCGTGGGGGGCTTAAATTATAAATGTCTTGGATCTCTTAAGATGTAGGAA
This sequence comes from Bufotes viridis, assembly GCA_033119425.1. Lineage (NCBI taxonomy): Eukaryota > Metazoa > Chordata > Amphibia > Anura > Bufonidae > Bufotes > Bufotes viridis. The sequence goes on from CM065589.1 coordinate 34,353,760, forward strand.
TTAACTCTCTGTGTCTTGGCATCTCTTAAAGGTAAGGAAAGCTTGATGGAAAGTTCTGCAACTCTCTAATTTACTTTGGGGAGATCTATCAAAACTGGTGTAGGGAAAAACTGGCTTAGTTCGCCATAGCAACCAATCAGATTCCACCTTTAATTTTTCAGAGCTTCTTTGGGAAATGAAAGATGGAATCTGATTGGTTGATATGGACAACTAAGCCAGTTTCCCTTTGCACCAAGGGAGAGATTTATCAAACTGGTGTAAAGGAAAACTGGTGTTAGTTGCCCATAGCAACCAATCACATTCCACCTTTCATTTTGCAGAGCTCCTTTGGAAAATGAAAGCTGGAATCTGATTGGTCGCTACACCAAGGGAGCGCTCTATAAAACATGTGTAAAGGGAAACTGGCTTAGATGATCATGGCAACCAATCAGATTCCACTTTTCATTTTGCAGAGCTCCTTTGGAAAATGAAAGGTGGAAGCTGATTGGTTTCTATGGACAACTAAGCCAGTTTCCCTTTATACCAGTTCTGATACATCTCCCCAAAGTTTGTGTTTCCATTTCAAGATCTCGGCTTGCCTGCAGTGAATGGATTAGAGAATCCATCTTGGCATACAGCCTGCTCACAGCTGTAAGTTTGTTACCACGTATCAGAGAAGTTCTAATACCTGTACTCCACCAAAATCGCCCATATTGTGAAAAGACAGGCCTCCATATGAAGAAAAGTCTGTTTTAAAGGTGTGATCACCTGGCCGCGTGTTTGATTTTCAAAGCCATATTTTTTGGTTAAAAATGTACAAAGCGATGCCTAAAAAAAAGCAAAAACAATGTGAGGAGACAAAGTAAAATAAAAAAAAATATTACATAGAATATGCCAGAAATGCCCGATAGATGTGGTTCTGACACAAGGGCTTTCAGATCTCCCATAGACGAAAGCGGGACCCTCAGATGGGAAAAGCCCTTTAAGGCCAAGGGGGTCAGCCACCATTTTAAGTTTGAGTCCTCCTCTCATAGATCTTTGTGACAGTGACGTTGCTATGACAACCAGTCAGCGGCCGGGAGCAGTTGTCACCATTAGTAAATTAAATAGTTGTCACTGTTGACCCAGTTGCTAAGGCAAAGAGACGGAGCTGCCAAATCCTGTCCAGTTTAGCCCCCATCTAATAGCCTCAGATCTCGGAACATTGATGCCTTAAAGGGGTTGTGTCACGAAGAACATTCTACATTTTTGAGACCAGCAGCTGGATCTGAATATGTTTGTAATTGCATGTAATTAAAATTTTAGCATTGGAAGAGAGCTTTTAATGAAATGTATCTGTATAGCGCCACCTGCTGTATCTTCTTTTCTTTATTTTATGTCCGTCTCACTAAGCTGGTCGCACACGCTCAGTTTAAATCTTCAACTGCCGCCAGCCATACGTTCTTTTAGAACAGGCATCCTCAAACTGCGGCCCTCCAGCTGTTGCAAAACTACAACTCCCAGCATGCCCGAACAGCCTACAGGTATCAGCCTACAGCAGGGCATTGTGGGAGTTGTAGTTTTACAACAGCTGAAGAGCCGCAGTTTGAGGATGCCTGTTTTAGAAGCTGTGGCAGCATGCTCAGTTGCATCCTTCTAACTGATGTATGAGCTGTGTTATGGAGAAAGTTGCAACAGAAAGGACACTCCCCCTGGGCTGACAGGCTGAAGAAGATTTTTCCGACATCTGGATGGCTGATATTTTTGGTTTCTTCAGTTCTGGTGAATATGTAAAGATATGTGCATGGTGGCCTAGACTTAAGTGACATTTATGAACTTGTAGAAGGTGACGTTGTAAGGCGTGTCTGGGGCACATATTCCATTGATGAGCTAGCAATGACCTTTTGGCAGGATGCTGGGTCTTGGCACCTTCACCGATCAGATGGAGCTTCAGTCCTGCAACCAGCCGACGGAAATACATAGTGCCGTATACTGTGTAGGGACCATGCGAGGCTACTTCTCAGTCAGGATTTGGAGACCAGTGGCCATCTCCCCATGTGAGACCCACATCAGATATTTATGGCATACTCATAATGCCTAACGTGGGAATACCCCTTTAAGGCCCCTTGCACATGAACGTTGTGTGCCCGTGGCCGTATTGCGGCCCGCATACGGCGGGTCCGCAATACACGGGCATCGGCCTGTGTGCACTCCGTATTACGGATGCGGACCCATTCACTTGAATGGGTCCACAATCACGGAAATGCAGAACGGAAGCACTACGGAGTGCTTCCGTGGTGTTTATGTCCGTGCCTCCGCATCGCAAAAAAATAGAACAGAACCAGCCCTGTACCTCATGTGGATCCAGAGATCTCTCCATTCATTGCTCTGCTAGATTTATATCAAGCTTGCAGCTCAAAGGGAGTGTCCTTTTCTCTCCCTATCACAGGTCACAAATCAGTTGGAAGAATGCAACTGAGCATGTGCGGCCATCTCAGTGAGCCGGACAAAAAAATAAGAAAAATAAGCAAACAGCAGGTGGCGCTATACAGATACATTTTATTGAATAACTTATTTTTAATTACATGCAATTACAAAAGTAATCAGATCCTGGTGCTGGTTTAAAAACTGTAGAATATTTTTCGTAGGACAACCCTCTTTAACCCTTTAGTGACCACCCATACGCCTCTATACAGCAGTCACTAAGGGGCCTTAGGCTGGGATGCCACTTTTTTACGGCGGCCCAGTTTAAGCTCTGCACGGGTCCCTCGTGCAGTGGAGAGCGGGAACCCAGCTCTCACATGAGGGTCGCCGTCCTGCTCTAACAGCCTGGACCGGCAGGAGTGCCAGTCGGGGCTGTTTAACGCTTTACATGCCACAGGCAATGGTGCCCGCCACATGTAAGGCGCTGACAGAGGTAGCGGAAACACATTTATTAAATTTAACAAATTCCCCAAAACTATGCTTTTTTGCATTGAAAATACGCTTTTCAATGAAAAAAATTGCAACAAAAAGTCTCCCCCATATGTTTGGTATTGTCACGTCCATAACAACCCGGACTACATATGGGGAAAAAAATGACAGAATTGCTAATTTATACTTAAAAACATAATAACAAGCGATCAAAAATGATACCAATAAAAAATACGTCAAATAAGTCATCCGGCAAAAATAAAGCCCTCTTACAACTCTACAGACAGAAAAATAAAAAAGTTATGGGTCTTGGGAAGCGGCAATGCAAAAACATATTTTTTCCTTTTAATAAAAGGGGTTTTATTGCAAAAAAGTAGTAAAATATAAAAAAAACTATATGTATTTGGTATCACTGTAATCGTACTGACCTAGAGAATAAAGATATTATGTTATTTATACCGAAAAATGAACACCGTAAAATTTATAATGTAAAAACGCAGTGGTAGTATTGCTGTTTTTCCTATCACCCTCCCAGAAAGAGTTAATAAAAGTTCATGAGAAAATTATGTGTACCCAATAATGGTGCCATTAAAAACTACAACTTTTCCCGCAAAAAACAAGCCCTTATACAGCTATAAAGACGGGAAAGATAAAAAAGTTATAGCTCTTGGAAGACAAAGATGAAAAAAGGAAGAAAAACGCTTGGTCAGTAAGGCCCAAAACAGTCTGGTCCCTAAGGGGTTAAGGTAGAAGGAGGGGAAATCTTGGAGAGGACAATTTTTTTTGGAGGGTCTTCCATGGTTGATTATGGCAACACTAAAATACTCGGACTCGTGCATCCCGGGTGATGGAGTGCTCTGCAGAGTGGTGGTCCTAAACATATACTGGTGGACACCACTTACTGGGACATTGTACCGCTGCCCACCAGGGACTGGGTCTACAAATCATTGGACATGTGTTATGATGGTACACCAGGGACTACGGAACCAAACCAGGACATGAGAACCTGACCCCAGATGGGGGACCATAAATTGAGGCACCAAGGAAACTGGACAGCAGGGAGGGCAAAACCAGCGGGGTAATTTTACCAGTTTTGGGCCAAAGCTGCCCCATGACTGGCTGTTTGCATTGGCCTGAGAGAAGCAGTCACATATTGTGCTTCGTACTGACTCACTGTTGCGGTATATTTACTCAGCATGGTCTGGACCACTCATGTTGCACTCAGAAGACGGTCTGTGCACAGACAAGGATCTGGTGAAGCTTTTGTAACCAATGCTAAGAGGCTAGAAATAATTTTCTTGAGTGCTGCTTGACCGACTGAAGTGACTCTCTTCTGGAATAAACTTTCAGTACCGTTTAGTACAGGAATAATCCAATAATCTGTACATCGGGAAGAGGTTTTACAACTTTTAATATTAGTGGTGAGCAAAGTTTTCAAAAATTTGATTGGACTGACTCGCTGAACTCCGACAAGAAATTCGGATTCGTTATAAATTGCATTCCATTGTATGTAGCAGGTGCAATGACGGGGAACAGCGATTGTGCCACCCCCCGTCATTGAAACCCTCAGATGCCACGTTCAACGTTGATCTCGGCATCTGAGAGTCACATTGAGGCCTTTCATGGGCAAATCATGGGTTAAAAAAAACATACTCACCTCATCCCTTTGATCGCAGAGAGGCCATTGCGGCCATCTTGATGGAAGAAAACGTGCCAAATGATGCTGCTGCAAATCAGAAAACCCTTTTAATGTTATAAAACGACTAGTGTCCAACATACTGTGTATTAGAGAGGACCTGCCCCCCCTCCTGACATGTCTGTTTTAGTAGCTACCTGCATTCCCCATGAACTAATAATTCTAGAGCTTCTATTCTCATGACTCTATGTTGTGCCATTCCTCTATTATTCCTACTAGAAGGTAATGAATGTATTGCTAGCAGTGTGCAATAAGTCCAACAACTGGGTGTTATCAGCTGGGGGTGTGTCCCTGACACTGGCATCACTGATTGGAAAATGCCAGCTGGTGATTCATTCCTAAACTTACAGTATGAATATTAGAGGAATAGTACAATTTAGAGTTATAATAATAGATGCTCAAGAATTATTACATGGGGAATGCAAGTAGAAACGGACACAGACATATCAGGAGAGGCGACAGGTCTCTATTTACCGAATAGGGGATGTCATAAAAACGAAACCCATAAAAATATGGCGCCGTTTTTTTCCAATTCCACCTGTATGCAATATAAAATGATAACATTAGAAAGTGCAAATTGTCCCGCCAAAAAACAAGCCCTTATATTTTTATGTGAATGGAAAAATAAAAAAGTTATGGCTCTGGGAAGGCAGGGAATAAAAAGTGATGACGCAAAAATGGAGAATTGCCATGTCCTCAAAGGGTTAAATTGTCACTGGGACTTGCAAGTGGTTACACATTATGCTGATAACAGGCGAGGAGGGGGTCTTGTTCATACTGTAAAACATTCATAGGGGGTTTCCAATATGTAAAAAGTCTGTTCCTGATCCTGACAAAAACATCCAGTCTCTGACTGAACTTTTGCCAATCTCATTAAAAGTAGCAAACAATAGCTTAGACGATTACAATCGGTTACATTTCCGTAGAGGCGCGTGCTTTATTTCTCCTTTTTCTTGGGGCTCTTCCACACAAATGTATTTTTTGTCCGTGCCATTCCTTGTTTTTGTGCGGCCTATATGCAGAAACATTCATTTGAACGAGGCTGCAAATAAACGGAAATAATTCTGTCTGCTTTCCGTTTCCGTATGGCAGCAAGTCTGTTCCCGCAAAAAAATAGAAGATGTTCTATTCTTGTCCATTTTGCAGGCAATGGATCCGCAAAAAAAATCCAAAAAACGGATGCCCCACGGATGTCATCCGTATTTTTTGCTGATCTGTGTTTTGCAGACTGCAAAATACATACGGTCATGTACATGAGCCCTTATTGGCGTTTGTATTTCGGAATTCGGGTAATATTTCTATGTGGACCCCCTGAGTGTCACTGCCACATAGTCAGAGGCAATTACTGGCGTAATGGATCGCGTATTATGGTCGGCTCTATTATATGGCGCCAGAGAGTCCGTCTCATCTGCGCATGTGCCAGCAAGACGAAGAGTTCGGGCTCCATCCACAGCACCTCCCTGTCCTGCTCTGCGATAGTGACGTCCCACCCATAGACAAGATTGAAAACCTGGTATTCCGACTGAAGGATGCGACGTCGGTCGGTGGATGTAGAATATCCAAAAAGTGGTGCGTCACATCAAAACCTACGTTTTTTTAATGTTTGGAAGTACCCCTACACAAAAACAGGGGAACATACAAACTCTTTACAGATGTTTCTGAGAAGATTCAAACCCAGGGGCCCATCATCATAATCAACCAACCACTGAGCCACCATGCTGATAGCTCTGGGGGGCCACCTTCAACATCTGGCATGAGTAACCCCTTACCAATGTCAGGGCTCGATCACACGATCATATGGTTTTGCGGTCCGTTTTTAATGGACCTGTTTTTCCGTTTTTAGTTTCAGTAGTGTTTCCGTTCTGTTTCCGTATGGTTTCCGTTTGTGATCCTTTTTTGCGGATCGGAAACGGAAGCATATAATAAAGTTTTAACAGTAAGTACATTGAAAAATTGGGCTGGGCATAACATTTTTAATAGATGCTTCCGCAAAAACGGAACGGATACGGAAGACATACGGATGCATTCAGTTTTTTTTTACAACCCCGTTGACTTGAATGGAGCTACGAAACGTGATTTGCGCGCAATAAATGGCAAATGACTCAAAATGTAGTGGAACCGAAATACGGAGTGCATACGGAGAACATTCCGTTTTTTTTACGGACCCATTGAAATGAATGGTTCCGTATACGGACGGTATACTGAACGCAAAAAATGGCCCGTATAGGGAATGCAAAAAACGTTCGTGTGAACGAGCCCTAAGGCTCACGGTTCTGTTCTTTTTCATCCACTTGTTACTACTGTCGCAGAAGGCGAACGAATCTAGAGAATTTTACGAAATGTCAGGCTCAACAGAAGATAATGTAATAAAGACGTGGAGAATTTTTCGATTTTAGGTGGAGTCGTCTTTTGAAAATATTTTTGCTCTGCCCTTTTTGGGGGGTCAGATATGAGAAAATATTAAGATGTTTTTTGATAACATGGACTCATAGTCTCAATTGGATTGTCAGATCACATCAATCCAAAGACAGCGTGGCGATGTTACATTTTCCTAGCTGAAGAAGCGGAGGAATGCAGGGAACAACAGGCCGCTCCCGAGGACAGTAATCAGGATCTTTATTTCTTGGAACAGAAAATTTTTTTTAACCTCCTCCTTCGTCTTCTGCAAGACAGAACATCTTCGCACAATATCATTCAGTGCAATTCCACCCTAAAATCCAATATTTGCACTCTGTTTCATAATTCCCATAGACTTACCGCAAACCTGAACTTTTTTTTACCATAAAGCTGTTTTTTTTTTGCCTGTTTTGTCAATAGAGTAGGCATTTCCTATGGGGTGGCTGGATTTTTTTGGGGATGGAGCTACATTTTTAAATTGAAATATCCCCCCGAATTTTTTTTTAAATGGATGTGTGACATTTTTTAAATCTGGCTTCAAGCCAATCAGACCCTTCAAAAAAAAAGCAAAAGGTTGCATATTGATACATTTACCCCCTTATATTGTAAATTTCCGGCTTCCCCTTGCATGCAAAACTGACTGAATGCAGTCATCACTAGGGGGAGCTCAGTGCATAGGAAATTATACAGTTACCATTAAACTCAATAGAAGCTGTAAAATCTATGCACTGAGCTCCTCCTAGTGGTGGCTGTAGGAAAATACAGGGAGTCTATGTCAGGACCAGGAGGAGTTGAGTGCCAGGCCTCATTGTGCACCACCGCTGCTTACCATATATGTGCCCAAAAATAATGCCTAAAATGTGCACAATGTAATGTGTATCACCGGCCTATACAGTCAGAAGACAGGCACTGCAAGTCCTGTACAGATTATAATACATCCAGTACTCATTACTGTCACCCATGAGTCAGGCGACACCTCACCCCAAGGTGTGTCACCCTGACCTCACCACATTTTTAAATCTTCACTTTATTGTACTGATTGACCCAGATTATTAAAGTGTTCTTGTGTTTCAGTTTTACTTTAGTCATAACTTTCATCCTCATTATGGTCAGTCTTTTATATATGGTACTTATAGAACAAGATGCCAAAGTATACAATATGTCCATGCTGGTGTTACCACTTCTACACAACTGTTATGTTCATGTAATGTGCCTGGTTCACCAGCAGGTGGCAGCAAACACAGCAGAGCTAAGCTTAGATAGAATGGAACCGTCCATTCAATTCTAACCTCGCTCTGGAGAGAGGTGGGCAATTCCTACTTCCTGCAGGAAGGGTGGGGCAGAAGTTCTAGTCAGTCTAGCTTACCCCCTGCTAAGGGAAGGGTGTACAGGGGCACATCTCTGCTGGGTGTGCCCACGCCAGCCAGAGCAACCCTAAGCTCTGCTGACCATGGAGGCCAAAGCTTGAAGCCTCAGGAGCCAGGAGGAAAGTTCCCTGGCATAAACTAGAGTCACACTCCAAAGTGAAGTGCAGCGTACAGAAGAAGCCGAGTTATACAGCCAGCCTGTCAGTACAGCAGAGTCAGAGAGAAACAGATATAGCAGAGTGGAGTTTGTCTGACAGTTTTATGCTAAAGCCTGCTGGAACCAAGACAAAGCCTGTAAACCGAATTGGAGAAATGTTTATGCAAAGTAAAGCTGCTATTGAACTTCATCTCAAGGTCTGGACTCAAGTTGTTTTTAATTATTTATTTAATCCCTCATTTATTCCCCCTATTTATTGCTTCGGAGCCAAAGTCTGGGGTCCAGCCATATCCAGGTAGGAGCACCGTGACACACATAAAGAGACATTTGGGCTGCACCATTACACCACTCGGCATTTCCTACACCTGGGACCCATGTTCTATAGAGGGCCCTAGGGGGAGGCGTCCGTTGCATATGCTGCCTATATTATATAGTAATAATGTAATATATACTGTATATACGATATAATAGTAATAATGTAATATACACAGCCGAGTCACATTATTATGACCACCTCCTACTGTCGACATCGGCAGTGCGTAGCTCATGAAGGGAGTCACGTGTGGTGAGCTGGCTTGGTGTGTGATAGGCTGTCTGCACATATACACACGTGGACAAAAATGTTGGTAGCCTTCCGGTAAAGAAATAAAGAAAACCACAATGGTCACTGAAATAACTTAAAACTGAGAAAAGTAATAATAAGTAAAAATCTACTGAAAATCAGCTAATGAAAATCAGACGTTCCGTTTGAACAGAATCATTTATAAAACAGACAACCTTTTGAAGCAATTTCTATAAAGCCTCATTCACATGTTTGTGTCCGTGCTCAAATCCGTGAGAAGGTGGTCAGTGATGCTTCCGTGAAGATGTCCGTGAAGGATCCGTGTGTCCGTTTTTTTGCTGTCCGTGTGTCATCCTTGTTTCACGGACACTGTAAAGCTGAAAAATTATTTTCAAAGGATCTCTTCCTAATAATCCATAAAAAAAACACGGATAGCATCCGTGTTGCATTCGTGGTTTTCACAGACCCATAAGCTATAATGGTTGTGATGAACGGACGAAATGGAGCAATTCATTCGTGTTAAAACCACTAACCCAATGAATGGGTACGTGTGCTGTCCATGGAGAACACGTTCATCACACCTCCATGAATCTCTGACGTGTGAATGAGGCATAGACCTCTTGCACGCGGCCGTATCCCTCCGAGACATAAGGTCCGTGAGCGGGCCATATGTCCCAGAGCGGCATTGATCGTGCGCACGGGAGCACACAGCATCATAGATTACAATGATGCTGTGCACGTCGGGCCACCCACTAGGCTATTGTCCCGCACTCATATAAGAGTGCGGGACAATAGTCCCGCAGGCGGCCCGACGTGCACAACCATTATAATCCATGGGTCCATGAAAACCATGGATGCAATACGTGTTTCACGGACCATTAGGAAGAGATCCTTCGAAAATTATTTTTCATCCTTACAGTGTCCGTGAAACAAGGATGACACACGGACAGCAAAAAACGGACACACAGATCCTTCACGGACATCTTCACGGAGGCAGTTTCTCCACTTTGGCTAAGACAGCGACGCATGGTGCGATCTGACACTGATGCACCTTGACCTTGGAGTTAACCTCTAATGTCTTTGAAAGTTGTTTTTGCTCTTTGGTTGCCATTTATATTATCCATCTCTTCAATTTGTCATCAATTTTCCTCTTGCAGCAACATTCAGGGTGGTTGGCTACAGTCCCGTAGACTTTAATCTTCTGAATATTATGTGGAAATATAGTAACAGGAACATCAAGCTGTTTGGAGATGGTCCTATAGCCTTTAGCCTTAGCTTCCTTTGGCCGATGTTCAGTGTGGTACCCACCATAATACCAAACAGCACAGTGACTACTTTTCACCCTATAAATAGGCAGACTGACCGATTACATGTTTGAAGACACCTGTGATGCTAATTCCAGGACACACCTTAGTTTAACAAGTCCATATGGTCAAATTATTTTCAATCTTTTCTAGGGGTACCATCATTTTTGTTCAAGCCCAATTCATTAGTTGGTTTTATAAACTACGCTGTGTGAACTGTTCTCGTGCTGCTGTGATAAAAGTGTATAGTGAGTGAACAAATGGCACCATTTGTCGGCTACGAAGGTGTGCGAGGACGCTACAGTGGAGCAGCTCACCGCCAAAATGAACCATACCGTACTGTTACTGGGGCTCCGGAATGGTCACTGCACCTCTGCTAACGAAGATGCGTCAGTAGAAAAGGCTTCAATTTTTGCGGCAGTATCAGAATTTGACCTCAGCTGATAGGTGAAGCAGTAGGGGGAATTTTCTGACTTTTCATCTCTTTCATCTTAAGCAGGTCACTGTGTGAGATGGGGAAACAGCTCAGATTGTCTGAACATTGTGTTTGTTTAAATGAAGTTAAATGATCTAGACTGACATTCTGCTGTTTGGCCACAAGATGCCGCTGTTTCCTAAGCACAGCAACAGACTGCATTTCATGTGATGTTGGGAACTCTCAGGGGTGGAGTTATAAGTCTAGAGAGGAAGGCAGCAGCCATCTTAGATTGAGGCTGAGAGAGACACTGAGAAACTGTGTGAGCAGAGAATCCGACGGCATCCAGGTGTGAGAGCATCCCTCAGTGACCAGAGCTGCAGCTAAGTGAAGCTGATCGTGTCCAAGGCCCTGATCCTGTCCAGAGGAACGAGGATTGCTTCCAGGAACACTGAGGCGCAAAGCTACATACACTGCGGGACCGCATGCTTGTTGAAGGGGCATTTGTTCTGTTCAGAGTCACCAGCGGATGCAGAGCAGACCCGGGTCAGTAAGATCGTGCACGCACCTCACTACAGTGTTGGCCCTAGAAACTTAGACTAGGCCTGTAGTTAGTTAGTTAGGGTCTCTTTTTGTGTCAGGCCACAAGTGTTACTACTGTTCATTGCAAGGACTCCATAACTTAAAGTGGTTTTCTCATCTCAGACAATAGGGGAAATGTGAATGGAGCGGGGAAATGAACGGAGGGTGCACTGCACATGCGCAGCCGCCCTCCATTAAGTTCTATGGGGCCGCCAAAAATAGCTGAGCGCTGGCTCGGCTATTTCCGTCTGCCCCATAGAAATGAATAGGAGCATGGGCCGCGCATGCTCCCTTTGTCTAAGATGGGAAAACCCCTTAAGGTTATGGAGTCTTTGCAATGATCAGTAGTAACACTTGTGTATGTAAATTTATTGTATGTTCCCAGCATTTGTGGTTGTGTTTATTGTCACATTTAAGTAAAATTCTGTTTTGGCAAAAGCTGGTGTTGGGGATGCTTTCCTCGTTCGTGACTTCACTGTATCCTGGGGAGCCCACCCTGGTACATGGCTTACAACTGGTTCTCCTTAAAGAGGCCAGTCCTGTATGGAGACTTACTGGAAGTGCTCTATGGCAAAATATTATGCAAACAGCTATCATTTTCCCTTGTGATAATACTAGACTTGTTAAAAAAAGTAGGATTTGACTCGTAGGTAGCCACTTCCACAAGGTGGCGCTAGCGAGATGGTTTTCTTTCCTGGGAGCCAGCATTCTGCATAAGATCTCTTTCATCAGAACTCATTTATGCTACAATGAGTAATATGACAGACATCTGAGGAATGCTGAAGGCTGAGCTTTGTCCCTGCTCTGTACACACCATGAAATTACAGGTGGGTTGTGGGTCCGGACCAGAAGAGTGTCCAATCAGTGATCGCCCTCCACCATGTCGATGCATTCGTTTTTCTTCATGTTACTTAATTGCCTCCTTCTGAAAGTCAAACCTTTTTCAACATGAGAGAGGATGACGCAGGTTTTAACGATTAAAGGAATTTTTCTTAGAGGTCTAGGTAACATATGCTGCGTGTTTTTATCATTTATCCTACAGAGAACCAGTCCTCTCTCCTGACACGTCTGTTTTAGTAAGTACTTAAAGGGGTTGTCCCACACAAAATATTCTGCATTGTTCAAATCAGCACTTTGATCTGAATAGATTTTTAATGGAATGTAATAAAAAATGTAGGATAGCCACTGAGCTATTAAAAAATCCATCTGTATAGCGCCACCTGCTGTTTGTTCTTTTCCTTATTCCTTTGTCCATCTCAGTAACATCGTTGAGGTGGTCGCACATGCTCAGTTCCACCCTTCAACTGACACCAGCCGTATCTACTGTTACTGTACGCACATGAGCCTATTTTTCATCCCCATCCGATCCGCATTTTGAGGATTGGAGGACCCATTTACTTCAATAGGGCTGCAGAAGATGTGGACAGCACACCGCATCTGTATGTCTGTTCCGTGGCATCTGCAAAAAATAGAACTTTTTATTACGGACAAGGATAGGACAGTTCTATTATAGACCTGACATTCTGTTCCGTAAAATGTGGAACGCACACGGCCAGTATGTGTGCTTTGTGGATCTTTGATTTGCGGGCCGCAAAATCGGATACAGTCAACGAGGTATATAATAAATTAAATTAATAAAAACAGAAAAAGAGTATAAAAAACATAAAAAAGGACAGAATGCACTTAATCATTGTTATTGTATTTTACATTGTAAAGAAGAAATTAATGATTCAATAAAATATACAAATTTCCATGGTACTTTTTGGTCTTTTTTTTTTCTGAATGGTTGGTCTGGAGGGGAATTCCATCAAAACATCTGGTATGACATTTTATATGGATGTTTTAGAGGACAAGATCGGCGTGGCTTGGGAACCCGACTGGCAGTAGTCCTGTTACTGCTACAGAGCCTGGGTAGAGGGAGGCTCGGTGCTGAACTCCTTCTTCTCTTCCCTGCTCATTTTCATGCATCAGCCACTAGGGGGAGCTCAGTGAAAACAGATAATTACATCTTCTTACTCAGTCAGTTGTAACTGCATAAATTCCTATGCATTGAGCTCCCCCTAGTGGTGGCTGCAGGCAGTCAGCTTTGTAATAGAAGGGAAACATTAAATGTCTTTATGCCAGTTGTCTGAGAAATATTGTGTTCAGAAAGAGCGCCATATTTATGAAGCACCTGTTTCACTTCACTGACGTAGAAGTCGGAAAAAGTGGGTGAGGCCAGGGGTAACTTCTTTTTAAAATTAAAATTTATTTTGCTTAAAAAAATAAAAACATGAATTCATCAGAAATCTGTGACGTTGCGCTTTGCATTCTGCATTGCAGTGATTGACACGTGTAATGGGAACAGGGAGGCTCACATTAAGTTTTACTATGGGGCCCTATGAGATCTGTGGACGCCCCTGCCTACTGGTTGCTTAAAAGATGTAGCCTGAGAGATGACAAGTCTGGATGCTTTTGGAAGGTCTCTGGCTCATAAAATTGAAAAAATAAATATAAAAATAAAAAATATAAAATAAAAAACATCAATAAATGCGTATTATGTGTTAGTGCTAATAGGGTTCAAGTACTTAAGGGTTGAAAACAGTTCAGCTCCAGACCAGACACTACCCACAAATGATAATTTTAGGTCTAGTTCACCTTCGAATGTTTGCATAATATTTAAAGGAACACTTCAAGAAAAAGGATACACTGTGGGCTGGGGGGCGGGGCTTGACAAATGATTTTGTTTTCTCCTCCCCTAATGCCACGCTATAAACAGATTATCCTCGAGTGTTCCTTTAAGACCCTGTAAAGTGACACTGCGGAAGTTTCCAGCTATAGTAGTTACACCTGATTTCATGAGTTCACATTGGCACACTATTGGAATATTACTTGGCAGCACCCGCATGCAAAATCCATGCCTTTGGCGATACTGCGAACATCATGTTAGTTTCCTGTACGTCAAGGACAAGAGACGTGAGTGTCACAAATGACTCAATAAAACATTTATCTGGAATTCCAATAAATACAGAGAAATGTATACTGACACCTGTATGGAGATCCTTAAAGAGGAATGCCCATCCTAGACACAGAATATACCATAAAGGTGTGGGTCCCACTTCATCTGTTAGGAAAATTGGGGTCTACTGACCCCTATTCACCAATTCCTGGCCACCGTATTCTTCACAGACTTCAATGGAGAAGTGGCCATATTTACATGCAGCCCTCTCCATTGAGGTCTATGGGACAGGAAAAGCCAAGAACTGCTTCCGGACCTGATTGGTGAGTGCCCCATACTCCTGATAGGTAAGGACCCTCTAATGATAGGTAAGGACCCTTGTACTCCTGATAGGTGAGTACCCCCATACTCCTTATAGGTGAGGACCCCGTATTCCTGATAGATGAAGACTCCTATACTCCTAATAAGTGAATACCCATACTCCTGATAGGTTAGGAACCTGTATTTCTGATAGGTGAATACCCAATACTCCTGATAGGTGAGGACCCTTGTACTCCTGATAGGTGAGTACCCCCATACTCCTTATGGGTGAGGACCCCGTATTCCTGATAGATGGAGACTCCTGTACTCCTAATAAGTGAATACCCATACTCCTGATAGGTGAGGACCCCTGAAGTCCAGATTGGTGAAGTAGCGGTGCTGCTAATAGATGAGGATCCCATTACTCCTGATAGATGAGGACCCCCATACTCCCAATAGATGAGGACCTCATACTCCTCATAAGTGAGGACCCTCGAAGTCCAGATAGGTGAAGAAGCCATTCTCCTAATAGGTGAAGACTTGCATATTTCTGATAGGAGAGGACCCCCATACTACTGATAGGTGAGGACCCCTGTACTACTGATAGGTGAGGACCCCTCTACTCCTGATTGGAGAGGACCCCTGTACTACTGATAGGTGAGGACCCCTCTACTCCTGATAGGTGAGGACCCCAATATTCCTGATATTAAAAGAACCCTTGTACTACTTGCAACGGCGCCTCCCCCTAGGGCCCTCTATATAACGTGGGTCCCAGGTGTAGAAAATGCTGAGTGGTGTAATGTTGCAGCCCAAATGTCTCTTTATGTGTGTCACGGTGCTCCTATCTGGATAAAGCTGGACCCGAGGCTTTGGCTCCGAAGCAATAAATAGGGGGAATAATTGAGGGATTAAGGAAGAACTTGAGTCCAGACCTTGAGAAGAAGTTCAATGGCAGCTTTACTTGAGTGAACATTTTTTCCAAAACAGATTTCAGGCTTTATCTTGGTTCCAGCAGGCTTCAGCATGAAACTGGCAGGCAAACTCCACTCTGCTATATCTGTTTCTCTCTGGCTCTGCTGTACTGACAGGCTGGCTGTATAACTCAGCTTCTTCTGTATGCTGCACTTCACTTTGTAGTTTGACTCTCGGTTATGCCAGAGAACTTCCCTCCTGGCTCCTGAGGCTTCGAGCTTTGGCCTCCATGGCCAGCAGAGCTTAAGGTGCTCTGGCTGGCATGGGCACGTCCAGCAGAGACATGCCCCTGCACACCTTTCCCCTAGCAGGGGGTAAGCTAGATTAACTAACTGGTCCTGCAGGAAGGAGGGCTCGCCCATCTCTCTCCAGAGGGGGGGTTACAATGGAATGGAAGGCTCCATTCTACCTAGGTATAGCTCTGCCGCGTTTGCTGCCACTTGCTGGTAAACCAGGCACATTACATGAACAGTTACATAACATTAGAAATGCACAGGAGTGTGGAGGACCTGGAATAAATGCATAAGATGACATTAAGTTAGACCAATAAAGAGAGTAGCAAGGTGCAGAAGTGGTAACACCACTCTGGGGTGTTACATTCCCCCTTACTTAAAACCAAGCCGTCCTACATACTGATAGGTGAGGACCCCTCTACTCCTGATAGGTGAGAACCCTTGTACTCCTGATAAGTGAGGGTCCTAGACAGGGGCGTAGCTAAAGGCTCATGGGCCCTGGTGCAAGAGTTCAACTTGACCCCCCTTCCCTCAGTGCTTTGTGGCCAGGGAGGCACATAGCCTTCATGCTGCCTGAGGCAGAAGTTGAAACAGCAACCTCCCCCGCACCCCCTCTCCAGATGCCAAATTCTTGACCTAAACCATTCCATCCAGTCAGAGGCGTAAATTGACCTACATGCACTTGGACGTGGAGATGCCATAAATGCATAAGGCTAGATGCAGACGTCCATGAAACCCGGACGTGAGCAGTTTGTGATAATGCGGGCTGGATTTATTCTGTACAGCAAGAGTGCATGGCGTCAGTGGTTGCTATGACGCCATGCGCTCCTGCTATACAGAACAAATCCAGCCCGCATTACCACGGACTGCTCATGTCCGGGTTTCACGGACGTCTGCATCTAGCCTAAGTCTGGAGTATCCCTTTAAAATGGATGCTTTCTTCCAGAAACAGCACCACACCTGTCTATGGACTGTGTCTGGGATTGAAGCTCTGCTCCACTGAAGTGAATGTGGGTACGCTGCAATACCACACACAACCTGTAGACAGGCATGGTGCTGTTTTAAGAAGAAAGCAGCCCCGACTATCCTCATCTTGGAAACCCCTTTACCGGCTGTCCATTTCCAATAATCCCTATGTTTAGGAGTGCACCACAGCTCCCACAGGGTTGTCACCTAACTTTCCTAGACTCCTGAACAGCAGAGAGAAGACTGGTTATTTGGAAAGGTTTAGTGACAATCCCTGTGTTAGAGGCCGCACCCTTTTTATTGGTCACCTAACTTTTTCAGATATTACGACCGAACGGAATTTTTGGCAAGTTGTCAGGAGGCGGCGAACTTCTGATTTAAAGTGGCAGCGCCCTTTTAAGGAAACTATTTGTTCAGTTTTCTCTCTGGTGTAAACCAATAAAAGTTCAGTGCAAATACAATAAAGTCATTCAGAGGATGTATTACAAAAAATAAATAAAAAAATTCATCTAAAAGGCTGGCATTGTAGCCCGCACGCCCCCGTCTATTACTTTCATGTAGTGTAATAACTCCACCAGCGTCAGCCTGTGAGCGGCTCATGTTTCAAGTTTCTGAGACTGCGAAGGAATGCATGAGAGCGGGTTACCAGCAGTCAATGACCTTCTATAAACCCGCAGGTAACATCCGCACCCAACCCGCCAATCAGAGCCCTGCAAATACAGCTCAGGACATGAGGTGTTCCTTCTCGGCCAATAGGAGAAGCCGTAGCTCTTAGTCATCGCGTTACATTGTGATCAATGGAGGTGGAAGAGGAAGTGGCAAAGTGACAGCAGATCCAGGATGTGTGACACCTGACAACTCTGTAATAACATACGGTCCTTATTAGATTTCATCCCATTCACAGAAAACCTAGTCAAACAGGAACTACCCTCTCCTCATATCTTCAACGCAAACATTTCCATCCTCCTGTAAAGAACTACTCAGGTACCGACCCGTTTCTACACACCCAAGTGATGCCTCTCTCCCATTTAGGTGTAACTGCAGTCAAAGAGTTGTTTTTTTAGTTTTTGAATTAAAGGATATGCAACTTTTTAATATATTTTGCCTTTTAATTCATCAACGCTTTCAAGATAACTGCTTGCTGTAAGAGAACGGCAAAGCTCTTGCTTCCTGGTAGATCTGATGGGGGTTATTTACTATCAGAAATACGTTTATATTAGGCGTAATTCTAGTGCAGATTGTGGCACAATCTGCGACTTTTCCCTGCTCACACCAGGTCTAAAACAAGTGGGGAAGGGGACGGGCTGGCAAGCCCCATATCATTCATCATTTTCTACGCCTATTTTAGGCGTAGAAAATGGTCTAAATCTACTCCAGCACGGAGGCTGGCGTAGATTTAGAAGTGTCGGTGGATCCGCCTCTACATAACTGCGGCGGATCTACCGCCAGCGCAGGGGCTTTTTAAGATCGGCATCTAAAACACCGGTCTTAATAAATGACCCCCTATGTGTCTTGCAGTTGTTACATTGTATCCAGTGTAAACAATCCTCTGGACTCCAGGCTGATACATTTTTACTTGTACTGATACACTATGGTAGGTGGATACCGTCCAATTCCAAAACCATGGGTGTAAATATGGAGTTAGGGCCTCATTACTTGATTTTGGAAGGAGTCTGTGAGAATTTGTACCCAATGAGCCCAAATAACCTTTGTGAGGTCAGTCCATGATGTTGGATACGAAGGTGGAGAGGTGTTGGATTGGGTGGAGGTCCAGGCTTTGTGCAGCCCCTCGAGTTCCTCCACACCAAACTCATCCCCTCTTGTCTTTATGGACCTTGACTTGTATAGCAGCAGCAGGGTCACAATAGGTCAGGGATCAGCAACATTTGGCACTCCAGCTGTTGTGAAACTACAATTCCCAGCATTTCTGTGAGAGTTGTGAGAAGAGCAGAGCAGGTATGCATGCTGGGAATTGTAGTTTCACAGTTTCACAACAGCTGGTGTGCCGGAGGTTGCCTACCCCTGCTATAGGTTGTAGGCTTGTCTAAAGAGCTGGGTTTTCAGGTTTCTCTTGAAAGTTTCCACTGTAGGTGAGAGTATGATGTGTTGGGGTACAGGGTTCCAGAGTATGGGGGATCCACGGGAGAAATCTTGGAGGCGATCATGAGAGAACAGATGAAAGGAGAGCAGAGAAGGAGGTCTTGTGAGGATCAGAGGTTACACGTGGGAAGCTATCTGGAGGACAGGTAATGGATGTATGGAGGGGACAGGTTGTGGACAGCCTTGTATGTCATACTTAGTAATTTGTACTGTATTCTCTGGGTAATGGGGAGCCAGTGAAGGGATTGGCAGAGGAGAAACCAGGGGAGAGGTAGATTAGTCGGGCAGCCGAGGGGTGTGACAGCACATGATGTGTGTGAGCGGCTTCTTCTGAGTGTAGTAATGTGAGACTGGACGGAATGTGACTCAGCAGTCATCAGGTGGAGACATATCTTACATATTACAATCAGTAATGTCTCCAGTCCTGAGATACTATTGTGTGTATTTATGGACTGTACGCCAGGACTCCGCATACTCTGAATATATGGGGTGGAGGAGAATACCAAAGTGCTTCTCTTTATTCACCTACTTACATTTTTGTATAGTACATCTTTATAATATATGTGTATATACATATATATATATATATATATATATAAGGGTTTCACTTATTTTTTAAAATGTCTGTTTTAATATTTTTTTAAATCTGGTGCAATAGAAAATGCAGCATATCTTCAGGATTAGGAACAGCCGGGCACCAAACCTGCTTGCACTTTATGCGGGAGTTTATCATGCCATGCATTTGAAGTAGTATAAGTTAAAATTCCAGGGTCAAACAAGATGATTTACATCTCAATATAATCTGCATAAAATGTTCAGTCACTGTAAATCTATTACATGTATTTTGTACCGATCCTGAGTTACATCCTGGAATATACTCCAGAGCTGCACTCACTATTCTGCTGGTGGAGTCACTGTGTACATATATTACATTACTTATCCTGTACTGATCCTGAGTTACATCCTGTATTATACTCCAAAGCTGCACTCACTATTCTGTTGGTGGAGTCACTGTGTACATACATTACATTACTTATCCTGTACTGATCCTGAGTTACATCCTGTATTATACTCCAGAGCTGCACTCACTATTCTGCTGACGGAGTTACTGTGTACATACATTACTTATCCTGTACTGATCCTGAGTTACATCTTGTATTATACTCCAGAGCTGCACTCACTATTCTGCTGGTGGAGTCACTGTGTACATACATTACATTACTTATCCTATACTGATCCTGAGTTACATTCTGTACTATATTCCAGAGCTGCACTCACTATTCTGACTATTCTGCTGTTTGCTATTAGAAATATTAAAACATCTTCTAGTGGTGTGAAAATTAAAAAAAACAACTACTTGTCGAAGGACTAAAGCTGGGGCTCGATCTACTTGTCCTGATACAAAAAATAATTTAATAATAGAACTATGACATGTAGGGGGAGAGATGTTACATGGAGGGGGAGAGATGTGACATGGAGGGGGAGAGATGTTACATGGAGGGGAGTGATGTGACAAATTTCTTTCCCTCCATGTCACATCTCTCCCCCCATGTCACATCACTCCCCCTATGTCACATTTCTCCCTCTCCATGTCACATTTCTCCCCCTCCATATCACATTTCTCTCCCTCTATGTCACATTCCTCCCCCTCCATATCACATTTCTCTCCCTCCATGTCACATTTCTCCCCCTCCATGTCATCTTACTCCCCCTCCATGTCACATCTCTCCCACCATGTCACATCTCTCCCCCGTCACATTCCCCCCCCCCCCCATGTCACATTTTACCCTTCTCCCTCCCCCCTCTATTAATGTGTAAAAACCATTATGCTCACCTGGTCCCATCTGCAGCAACTTCCCTTCTCCTCTGTATGATCCTGGTATCTTGGGCTCCCGACAAGTTGTTTGAGGACCTGGGAAAACTCAGCCAATCAGTGGCCACAGCTGTGTCATGTGTCAGGCCAGTGATTGGCTAAGCAGGAACGGGGAAAAAGGGGGTCAGTCAGCACGTCCCTGTATACAGGTGCACGTAGCCACGGCAAAATATACATGCAAACACAGAAATGCAACAGCACTCTGCAACCAGCACTCTGCCCTGCCTCTATGCTAGAGTTTATCAGAGGCGTCATTGTACATTTTGATAAAAAAGTAATAAGCCACTCGCCACGCCAAGGCCGCCTCTCTGAGAGGTCCTTACGCTAAACCCTACCTGTTATGGGCGTGTTATTACTTTTTGATCAAAATGTACACTAACGACCTCTGATAGCTTCTAGCATAGAGGCAGGGCAGAGTGCTGGTTGCAGAGTGCTGTTGCATTTCTGTGTTTGTATGTATATTTTGCCATGGCTACGTGCACCTGCATACAGGGACGTGCTGACTGACCCCTTTTTTTCCTGTGTAGCTTATACTGGAGGTGTGGCATCCTCCATTCAGTCGTGCATACCTGACTAGTTTGTCTGCACTAGAGGCTGGTTTTAATCAGAGTAAGTATAAAACTGAATTTGCACTCATAGTACCTCTAGTAGCCATTTGGCTCCAGGAGGAGTACATGGTGGGCTCAGCATGCATGTTGGTACCTGCATCCCTGGATTTAATAGAGGCTGTTATGGCCCCAAAAATGGCTTAATAAGCAGGGTGGATCCAGCATGCATGCTGGGCCTGCACTCCCTGGATTTTATGTGGCTGTCATGGCCCATAACAGGTAGGATTTAGTGTTAGGACCACTCATAGAGGCGGCCTTGGCGCGGGGCGAGTGGCTTATTACTTTTTGATCAAAATGTACACTGATGCCTCTGATAAACTCTAGCATAGAGGCAGGGCAGAGTGCTGGTTGCAGAGGGCTGTTGCATTTCTGTGTTTGTATGTCCAAGCAGGAAATCACTGGCCTGAAATGTGATACAGCTGCAGCCACTGATTGGCTGAGTGTTCCCAAGTCCTCAAACAACTTGTCGGGAGCCCAAGATACCAGGATCATACAGAGGAGAACAGCCGCGGCCGGCCAGAGGCGGGCAAGTGATTTAGTTACATTTTTCTGCCCCCTCCCTTAGCTCGGCGTCTCGGCGCCCTAAGGCAGCCATGGTCAGCCCTGCCACTTGCCCGCAGCAGGGCTAAGCTACCGAACAAACTACCTGCCCGGGCGGTCGGGCGAATTATTAATTCTTCTTTACATACACACCCCTTATTTCTTAGCTGAGCTCCTATATTGCAGTATGACATTACATTTTCCTGCATCCGATTATATTACAGGGATAGGCATAATTTAAAATGATGAAAATTGAGATACTAGTGTAAGCTATGTGCAGCTACTTAGCAAGCAGGAATAACTTTGAAAGTTAAGCTCTGGGGCCTACAGATCATAAATATAATGCAGGCTGTTCCTCTGGATAAACACTATATACACAGTGACTCCACCAGCAGAATAGTGAGTGCAGCTCTGGAGTATAATACAGGATGTTACTAAGGATCAGTACAGGATAAGTAATGTAATGTATGTACACAGTGACTCCACCAGCAGAACAGTGAGTGCAGCTCTGGAGTATAATACAGGATGTAATTCATGATCAGTACAGGATAAGTAATGTAATATATGTACACAGTGACTCCACCAGCAGAACAGTGAGTGCAGCTCTGGAGTATAATACAGGATGTAATTCATAATCAGTACAGGATAAGTAATTTATGTACACTGTGACCTAACTTCTGTATGAAAATGATTAGATGGTGTCAACATCTACATTGCAGAGGTAATGCTCAATAAGAGAAATTTCTCATTGATTATTTTGAGCAATATGATTAGTCACAGCTAACACATAAAGTTCTGTAACTGATATTTCTGTGCGTCATGTATACAGTTACACAATATATAATGTTTTTTTCCCCTCGAAAATCTACTCTTACATCATATCTGCCTTCAAGGTTACTAGCACCTGTCACACATTCTTTGATGGTACTCAAGATAAAAAATTCTCTTCCTCAGATCTCTCTGCGGAGAAGGCAGACACCTATGTAATCTGGGTGACCAAAAACCACATTATCCAATAGCCGCCACC
The DNA here is from genome assembly GCA_033119425.1 of Bufotes viridis. NCBI lineage: Eukaryota > Metazoa > Chordata > Amphibia > Anura > Bufonidae > Bufotes > Bufotes viridis. The sequence continues at coordinate 34,376,668 of CM065589.1, forward strand.
CTTTCAGTTTAAGACTATATTATAACGGATATAATAATCCCATCTACTTATTGTCCTACAGTGTTGATCCAAGAAAAAAGTAAAACAATCCCTTTTGAGGCATTAGCCTGATGACGCCAAATGTGAAATGCAGCACCATCCACTACCTGTAGTTCTCAGAGACACCAGCAGAAGGGGCTACTGTCCTCCTACTGACTTTTCTTATCATGGACATGATATAGCAACATGTTACCTATTCCGCTGTAGCCACAATGTTTTTGGGCCATTACTATATGGATTCAATCTGTGTCGGATTGAATCCATATAGAGCTCCTCCTCAGGCTCTGTTATGAGCAGGGGCGTAACTAGAGTTCTATGGGCCCCAGGGCAAACTTTAAATTGAGCCCCCCCCTTCCCGACCCCCAAATACTAGACCCCCCCGCACGTCCACTGCCTGGTCGCAGTCGCACCCTCTGCGACCGCGATCGTCATGCCCCTGCTCCCACTACAGAACATACAGCGTAATACAGCGCCCCATACCTCTTACATCCAGTGACGTCTCCTTTGATGTAGATGTTCTCTTTCCTCATCTTCTCCTTTCAGACTTTCAGACCAGACCACCATTTTTCAGCCCTTTTTTTGTCTCTGCAGTTTGACTAAAAAAAATAAAAATCTTAGTTTACTACTTTTCCATCATCCTCCCATCTTCTGGACAAATCATCCTACTACCCCCAATATTGTGCCGCTGTGCTCCCCAATACTATATTGCAGAAGCAGAAAAACTCCCTGATAATACTAGTACCACACAGAGCCCCCCATTTAAAATACCCCTTCTTTGTGGCCTCAGTAGATACCCCCATAGATGCCCTCCCATTCATGTCCCAGTAAGAAGTGCCTCTCCCCCCAATCATGTGCCAGTAACAAGTGCCTCTCCCCCCCCCTCCCAATCATGTGCCAGTAACAAGAATTTCTCCCCCCTAATCATGTGCCAGTAACAAGTGCCTCTCCACCCCCAATCATGTGCCAGTAACAAGTGCCTCTCCCCCAATCATGTTCCAGTAACAAGTGCCTCTCCTCCCAATCATGTGCCAGTAACAAGTGCCTCCCCCCAATCATGTGCCAGTAACAAGTGCCTCCCCCAATCATGTTCCAGTAACTAGTGCCTCTCCCTCCCAATCATGTGCCAGTAACAAGAACTTCTCCCCCCCAATTATGTGCCAGAAACAAGTGCCTCTCCGTCCCCAATCATGTGCCAGTAACAAGTGCCTCTCCCCCCCAATAATGTTCCAGTAACAAGTGCCTCTGCCCTTCCCAATCATGTGCCAGTAACAAGTGCCTCCCCCCAATCATGTGCCAGTAACAAGTGCCTCCCCCAATCATGTGCCAGTAACAAGTGCCTCTTCCCCCCAAATCATGTTGATGAGCACAGGGTCGGGGTCGCACACTCTGCGACCGCGATCTTTACGCCCCTGCCTGGGGGGCCCCGCTGGCCCCCCCGACTTAGGGACCTGGTCGCAATTGCGACTGCTGCGACCCCTATAGCTACGCCACTGGTTATGTTGATGAGCGCAGGGTCGGGGTCGCACACTCTGCGACTGCGAATATTACGCCCCTGCCTGGGGGGCCCTGCTGGCCCCTCGACTTAGGGACCGGGTCGCAATTGCGACCGCTGCAACCCCTATAGCTACGCCACTGGTTATGAGTATAGGTAAATGATATTATAGCAATGGAGCCTCCATTATTTCGGGGTCCCCACCTACCTGCTCTTACTATGGGATCATTTTACAGTGATCCTCTTTGGAAACTGCACAGCATTAGGGGCTATCCAAGCAACCATGGATAGCAAAACACTGTCACTGGCCTTGTGTACCTGGCAATGCAGTGCAGACCCATCGACTCCAAAGGGTCCACAATCTGCATGTTGCAGTGAAAGATAAGGACATGTCGCTAGTCAATGGGACCGCACTGTGATGCCAGGTGCACACGGCTGGTGATAGTGTTTTGCGGATACGCGATTTGCGGTCCGCAAAATGGACACAGCAGTCACAAGGTCGTGTGAATGGGGCCTAGGTATTTGGTCACTACATAGCTAGTTATTTTAGCACTGTATGGTAGTGATATGTTTTACAGTGCATGGCATTATTATTTAGGCACTATATGGCAGTATTACATATTATTTGCACTGTTTGGTGGTTTAATTTAGACATTATGGGGGAATTACATATTATTTGCACTGTTTGGTGGTATAATATAGACATTTTGGGGGAATTTCTCAATGCTGTATGCCACAGGGCGTTGCATTCCCATAAATTATAGCTGAAGCCAGTGTATTTTTGGGCTGGCGTAGAGTTCAGTTTGTGGTGCTCAGCACATCTTATTCCACCACTTTTTACTATGATTGAAGTAGAAAACACCAGTCTTAGTAAATCTGCCCGTATATGTCACTGTTTTTGCACCTAAATTATTACAGTGTTGTGCTCCATTAACCCCTTCCTTCTCTGGCACTAATCACACTCCCTCCCCCAAAATTACAGATGATATACTGGGGGCTTCACGTATCAGAACACCCTGTAATCAGCAGTTTTCTTCGAGATACCTGAAATGAAGGATGGGTTCACCCAAAAACATTGTCGATTAACTAATTGGCAGTTTAGTTATTTTCAATTTAAGCTAAACATCGAGCTTTATAGGTTGTTGCAAATGTTTATGATTGTCCAAAAAATTATTTCCTCCATTATTCATCTTTGAAAAGTGTAAATAAATTGACAGCTGGACGTTACCACTCATTTTATTAATATATATTGATATGCTGCTTCAACACTACTTGGTAAGACTGGACAAAGTGTGTAAGGCAAATGCTTTATTGACAACGGTTGGCAGCTTATTCTCTGTAATTCCAGGAAGAATAACAGAGGAAAGCTGTGACAAAAAATATGCTACAGAAATTTTATTGGGTAGGAAATACATTTAGCATTTGCTTGAGTTGCAATATTCTTCTCGAAAATGAAGAACAGGAAATTATTGTTTTTCTTTTTCTTGCTGTTACAAACTTTCACTGCTTGTAACATAATTGTAAGATTTATTGGAAGACGTCTCTTTCCTCTCACAAGTTTCCAAAACATAACGGATATACTTTTACCACTCTTTTGTTATAGAAAATGAATAATTATAAGAGGGGCTTTCTTCTCCTTTAGTAAATATTTATTATCATACTACAATGAACGTTTCCTGGCCTTGGATAGGAAACATTAGAAATAACATGATTATGATTTCACTATGTTACCATCATGTCTCTAATGTCCTTTTAAAAGACTATTCATTTGTTGTCAGGATGTACTAAGGCTACTTTCACACTAGCGTTTTGGCTTTCCGTTTCTGAGATTCCGCCTGACGAAGCGAAGCCAAACAGATCCGTCCTGGCACACAATGTAAGTCAGTGGGGACGGATCCGTATTTTCTGACACAATCTGGCACAATAGAAAACGGATCCGTCCCCTATTGACTTTCAGTGGTGTCCAAGACGGATCTGTCATGGCCGTAGAAGACGTAATACAACCGGATCCGTTCATGACGGATGCATGCGGTTGTATTATGGTAACAGAAGCGTTTTTGCAGATGCATGACGGATCCGCAAAAACGGAAGCAGTAGGCACTGCTAGGCTAGGCATAGAACAGGCAGGATCAGAAGTAGTAGGCACTGCCAGGATAGACATAGAACAGACTGGATCAGAAGCAGTAGGCGCTGCCAGGATAGACATAGAACAGACTGGATCAGAAGCAGTAGGCACTGCCAGGCTATCAGACGCAGTTAGAGCACTGCTAGGCTAGACATGGAACAGAGTGGATCAAGACACAGAACAGATACAGAAGATCAGGCAAGGCATGGACAAGGATATAAGAACATCAATGCTTTACCAGGCGACACCACACAGAAGGGCAGATGGCAAAACCCCCTGGGTCAGCAGCAATGGACTACACCCAGCAAGGCACAGGGCAGAAATGACCACAAGCCTCACAGGTCACAGGTAGAAATATCTGCATAACGAGGACACCTAAAAAGCTACAACCAGGCCCAGGCCTGGGACTGTTAACCCCACCAGAACCAGGATTACCAGAAGCACCGAACCTACAATCACAAGTGACAGTTCACACCAGACACAGAATGCTGCAGCCAGCACACCCTAACCCTGGGTTCAGACCTGAGCGTTTCTGAGACGCGCGTTCTCCGCGCGTTTTTGTTGCGCATTTTGAGCGCGTTTTTGCCAATAGTAAACGCGTGTTTTACGCGCGTTTGTGTGATTGACTGCAGTGTTGGCTTCTCTCCAAACTGTGCCTAGCACCTGGGGTTTGGCCTTTCCAGCATGTTGCCAATTCATAAACGCGCGTTCGAACGCGCGTTTTCAGTGTCAAAAACGAGCAAAATACAAGCGTTGCGCGTTCCCATTGAAGTCTATGGGCCAAAATGCGCGACAAACGCCCCAAAAAAGCTCAAGTACTTGTTTATGCGTCGGGCGTTTTTCAGCACGTTCGAACGTGCTGTAAAATGCGAAAATGTGAACCAGTCCCATAGGGAAGCATTGGTTTGCATCGGTTATGCGTTTTACAGCGCGTTCGAACGCGCTGTAAAACGCGCAAGTGTGAACTGAGGGTAAACGACAACCAGCATAGACAAGATAACTGTAGCCAGTACGAGGTTACAGGCAGCCAGCCTACACATCAACTAGGAGTGACAGAACCGTACAGAGATATCAATAAAAATGCATCCATACTCAGACCATGTTCACACACAAGACCGCAGCCAGCACGCATCGCAGAACCAGCATACATGAGAACACTCACAGCCAGTAAACAAAGCGCATGCAGCCGCCAGCACGGCATCGGTGACAGGAACCACAGAGATATGGACATGGAAGTCACAAACACAGGCCACAGTTCACACACAAAACCGCAGGCAGCACGCAGCCCCAAGCAACCAGCATACACAGGTGTCAGCCAGTATGGGAGAGAGCCTGCAGCCAGCCTACACGGCCACAACTGTCCCAGTGAACCGCACCGTGACACCCGTTCCCTCTGGTTTGTCTCCATCCTGTATGTAGCACTTCCTGTTGCCGCTTCCAATCAGTCCCATGATGCACTTCTCCTTCCTGTGCCACAGCTCCAGCCCCTCCTCTAACACCACCCAGCTAGTTTATAGCTCATTTCCCCCCAGCTAGTTATATAGACACTTCGCTATTACTTCCCCGCCCATGGACATAACATCACAGGAAATAAGAAAGAGCTGCACGGACATGGTCATGTGACCACAGCCCAGAACAGAAGATAGGAGCGATAAAGGTAAAAGATATAAATCACAAAATTACAGCTGTCAGACTTACTGTATGAAAATTATAAGCTCTTTAAGCACATCTTTGAGCAAAATTGTTTTGGGCCCATCTACCAGAGACAAGGTGGCTTCCGGAAATAGGACCCACACTAAAAGACTTACCTCTCCTGGACCTAAGCCTACAAAATTAAAGTCAATATAGAATCCAGGGCAGATGGGCAGGTCAGCACGGTCACCTTGCCGCTGGTAGATGGGCCAGACACAACTGAGATTTATCCATGTTTCCAGTGTTTGTATGTATCTTTGCACACAGAGCAGTGCGCTGCTATATATAGTGGTTGTTTGCTTTTGCATTGCAGCCGTGTTAACATGCACCTGGACGTCACTTCATATGTCTGTGAAGGTTCTCATTTATCCAGGTCATGGTATATCTGTAAAGAATAAATCAAGGCAACTGGACTTGCTGTAGGTGGACTTGCTTTTCAAGAAATCTACAGCAAGTCCAGTTGCCTTGATTTATTCTTTACAGATATTTCACTTTATATGGTTTGGAGGTGCTGGTCTACTTTATTTTTATTTATTTTTTGCAAAATTACAGCTACCTTCATCAATGATAATTCTAAAGGATGCTGATGTGAACCGGAAAGCCGGGCCCCTTTAAGAATTAAGGAAATAAACTAGTATGTTTTTTTATCTGTAGGAGGAAATAATAAGAAGCGGCTGGTGATATACAGGGAAAGTCCAGGATCCTTGAAGGATAATCACAACTTTGGGAATTTTTCACTCTTGCCTCCTGACATCCAGCTTTAGATTTGAAAAGATGAAATCTTAAATGTAACCAAATACATACTGATAGGAAAATTAGATTGTGAGCCCCATTGGGGACAGCCTGATGCTAATGTCTGTAAAGCGGAATATAGTAGCGCTATATAAGTGCATTAATTAATTAATTAATAAAGTATCAGCTGTTTTAGAAAGCCGCAGTGCTCACAGTAGCGCTGCAACCTTTTCTCAGCTTTTCCTAGGCCTATTGATGAAGCGTCCATCGGTCACGTGACCTAGGAGCAGCTCAGCCCCATAGAAGTGAAGGGTGCTGAGCTGTAATACCAAGCACAACCACTATACAATGGACGGCGCTGTGCTTGGTGAGCATGGAGAAGGCAGCGGAGCTCACAGGAGCGCCGGTGCATTCCAAAACAGCTGATCGGCAAGGGTCCCGGGTGTTGGGCTCCCAAGGATCAGATACTGATAACCTATCCTGAGGGTAGGTCATTAGTATTAAAGTCCTGGAAAAGCTTTCTAAACACTCATTCAAATCAGTAGCCTGCACATGCTGGCTTCTCCAGAGTGAGTGTGTCATGCACACATGTAACCCATAATTTATCTCATACAAATATATTAAAAGGGTTGTATGATCTTAGACATTGGTAGGAAAACCTCTTGGACCTGCTCCTGTTTCCAGAACGAGCCCCCCAAAACTAAGGAGAATGTACAGCGCAAGCGCGGCCCCTGGGAGCTGGTTCAGCTATCTCTGGCACTCCCATAGAGGTGAATGGAGAAGTGATTGTGCACAGTGTGTTTTCCGTTCACTTCTATGTGGGTCCTGAAAATAACTGATAACATAACCCCCTCCCGTACTGTTCCTTTTCTGGAACCATCCAGACCTCGTCGATGCTCAGGCATCCATTATTCCGTTCCCTCTTCCAATAATCCCTTTATCACTTCCCACGGACATTATTATAGTTTGGGGAGATAATCCCATTACAATACATCTTGAGTGTGTAATCGGACAATATGTATGATATCACAAGGGCTAGGAACGCTGTGGACCCCCAGGACACCCCCAAAAAATGGAGGCAAAATGATACGTGGAATGTCATGGTAGTGTCTCGTGTTTTAGGCACTGCTCTGATGGCAGCTATCTAAAGTCTACAGCCAGCCTGAGGGCTCATGCACATGAGCATATTTTTTGTCCCCATCCTATCCGCATTTTCTTGTGAATTGGATGTGGACCCATTTACTTCAACGGGGTTGCAAAAGATGCAGACAGCACACTCTACATTCCGCGGGCCTACAAAAAAATTGAACGTGTCTTATTCTTGTCCGCATCACGGACATGGATAGGACTGTTCTAGTAGGAGCTGTACGTTCCGTTCTGGGAAAATGCAGAACGCTCACAGCAGCGTTACAGGCTACAGTCGTGTGCATCAGTTCGAACTTTCATGTTGACGTGAAGGATTGTTTAACCCCTTGCCGACATATGATGTAATAGTACGTCATGGCGGCAAGTGATTTGCCGTATTTTGACGTACTATGACGTCATGGTGATCGGGGGCACACCAGAGAGGTGCCCGCCCAATTACTGCAGGGCCCTGGCAGTCCCTGATAGCCGTGCCCCTGCTGTATCCGCTGGCATCGCTGTAAAAGCTGATGCCGGCGGATTAACCAATTCTATGCCGTGGTCAGCGCTGACTGCGACATAGAAGGGGGTGCGGTGGGTGAGGGAGCCCATCGGGTCCCTGCGCTGCTGTGGCGGGGACCCAATGGGTGGGAAGGCGGCCTGATGCCATGCACAGGCTGCCCAATGCCTTGCACGGCATCGGGGCCTGCCTTCTACGGGGGCCGAGGAGATCAAGCCCCAGGCCCGTCTCATAGGCAACCTGTTAGTGTATGACTCAGTATCATACGCTAACAGGCAATGCATTACAATACAGATGAAAATAAGAAAAATAAAAAAAATAAGGTGTTCAGAAAATGGAGACACAAAAACATAATTTCTTTTCAGAAATGCTTTATTATATAAAACAGAAACAAAAACAAACAAACAAAGTGCGTCCATAACAACCATAAAATAAAATAGCACATGATCTACCCTGTCAGATGAATGTTGTAAAAAATAAAAACGGTGCAAAAACAGCCATTTTTTGGTTACCTTGCCTCACAAAAAACTTAATATGGAGCAATTAAAAATCATATGAACCCCAAAGTAGTACCAATGAAACTAGCACCTTATCCCGTAGTTTCCAAAATGGGGTCACTTTTTGGGAGTTTCTACTGTAAGGGTGCATCAGGGGGGCTTCAAATAGAACATGGTGTGGCAGGCCCAGCACTATGAAGTGCCATTTTGCGCTGTGGCATTAGAAGAATTTTTTATAACTCTAATCTTTTAGTCCAACCAGACTGTTACTCTGCTTTAATTCTTCTAGTGCCGTTCTATAGAAACAGTAGGCTTAAAGAGCACACCAAATGCTTGAGATAACTTCTTTATTAACTTCAACTTTTTCTTCACATATAACACTGCCACCTACACAGCAGATAGTCCATGTACAAAACACGTGTTGAATAAAGTATCACAAAATGGTGGTTTAACTGTTCAATTTTGTCATTCAACATAAAATGGTGGATGTATTTCTCTCTTAAGTATCTATACTCTCACTTTAAATTATTTAAGCACTTTATGATCTTTCTGAGAGGTATATCTGAGGATTAACCAATAGTTCTACTTGCTCAATTTGGTTTGCAGTTTGCAGTAACTTTTTGTACAGTGTCTGCTTTGAGCAGTTTTGCACTTTAGTTTGGTTTGCTTATGGCTCACTATGATCTGGTATTAGCAGTTTGCAGATTGGTGGAACTGTAAGTAAACATACATAACTGGTCTCAGTATACAGTTCTGAACACAATACTAACAATAGGAACATATCATAACTGTTCTAAATACCTATTTTGGCCTCTTTGCTTCCATAAAACTCAGCTCTGACTGGAACTGTGTGTCTGTTCAGCTCTTCTCTCTGGTGAATAATGATCCCATCAGCTTCTGCTAGGGGATTTCCCACACAGGATTAGTGTGAGGCTGGCTGTAATTGGTCAAGACTCCTGCTCAATGTGAGGCTGGCTGTGATTGGTCAAGACTCCTGGGCAGTAACAACAGTTAAATTCTGCTGTGTCATAGAGCTTACCTTACATTCATTTTTCTGAATCTTAAAGGCATATTATCTTTCTGCTTCTGTGAACACAATATATAACTGTTATATGACATCCAAAACATGAAGTTACTGTAAATAACTCTGCTTTTGTCTTTAACATATAAACATATGAACTGTATTAAGGTTATTGGCAGGTCTAGCTGTATACACATATAAGCCATATTAGCAACCTAGGACAGGTCTTAGCTGGCAAGCTACACATGGCATATAAAAACCAGTCCAGCAAAATCTGCCTTCCAAAAACCATATAGCGCTCCTTTTCTTCTGCGCCCTGCCGTGTGCCCTTACATCAGTTTATGACCACATGTGGGGGGTTTCTGTAAACCACAGAATCAGGGAAATAAATATTGAGTTTTGTTTGGCTGTTAACCCTCGATGTGTTAAATAAAAAAATGGATTAAAATGGAAAATCTGCCAAAAAAGTGAAATTTAGACATTTCATCTCCATATTCCTTTAATTTATGTGGAACACCTAAAGGGTTAACACAGTTACTAAAATCAGTTTTGAATACCTTTAGGGGTGTAGTTTCTAAAAAGGGGTCCACTATGTAAGCCCCACAAAGTGACATCAGACCTGAAGTGGTCCTTAAAAAGTGGGATTTGGAAATTTTCCTAAAATTTTTAAGAATTGCTTCTAAAATTCTAAGCCTTCTAACGTTCTAAGAAAATAAAATGACATTTACAAAATGATGCCAACATAAAGTAGACATATGGGGAATGTTAAGTAATAAATATTTATGAGGTAAGACTTTGTGTTTTAAAAGCAGAGAAATTGAAATTTTGAAAATTGCGAATTTTTCACAATTTTTGGTAAATTTGGGATTTTTTTTATATAAATAAAGATGAAATATATTGACTCAAATTCAAGACTATCATGAAGTACAATGTGTCAGGAGAAAACAGTCTCAGAATGGCTTGGATAAATAAAAGTATTCCAAAGCTATTACCACATAAAGTGACACATGTCAGAATTGCAAAAAATGGCCTTGGCAGAAGGACGAAAACTGGCCCGGGGTAGAAGGAGTTAACATAGTAACATAGTATATAAGGTGAAGAGATGATTACATTTGTGGCTTTGGAGATAGAACTTTATATCTTCACAGAGATAGCGATAAGACTGTGCTACTGTTATACCGTACACAGTAAATGATGGCGCCCGCTGTTACTAATTTACCTACTGACCACACATAATAACTTATTGCTGTTTTTTTTTTTTTTGTTTGGCTGAAAATGGATTTACAAGAATAAAAGGATTTTGATGAAGTATTTTGAGGATACTGGGGCAGTAACAGTGCAGCAGGAAGCTCCGCAATGACCACAAGGCAAAAAAGCGGGACTTTAGAAAATAAAAAATGTGTTTCTAGAACTTTCTGTGGTAAAGCCTCAGTCCGGTACGGTAATCTGTGACTGAGATGGGGAGAATCTATTAGGCCATCTTGTATTCCAGACCTTCTTATATGGCATCTGTGTGTATTTCTCACAACATCTAGCACCTTCTTCAGTCCCCTTGTCCCTCCCTTGACACCCTTCTCTCTCTCTCATATCACATGTAAGTTCCTAATTTACGGTATATATGAGTGCGCAGTTTCGGTACATTCATATGCAATTTTTTTCAGGTTCCTTTATCCAGGGATGGCTCAGGCATTGGCTTAATATTATTCAGTTAGTGTATGGTGATATTATTTTGTAATGGTGTGGTCGTAATATTTCATTTATTTATTGTATTTTTTTTTTTTCATGTTGTGGCAGTAATATTTGGTCTTGGTATAGCGATATTACTCAGTCATTGTCATATTGTATTACAGTATTTGCATGTTATTTAGTCACTATATGGTGGTATTGTTCGGACATAGTGTGTGTAACGACTGTAGATAGGGACAGACAAGGACAGTAAGTCCCTGAACTAGAACCCATACCGCTTCCTCTACCTACTTTCAGTGTAAGCCCTAAATGGCAGAACCACAACTGGATGACAGTCCCTACACTGCAGGACAAACAAGACACATAATACGGACAACACAAAAGCAGAGTCGTACGAAATGGATTAGAACCAGACGGGTTACTGGGGTCAGGAATACTGGGAACAAATGACAATACAGGAACCAGGAACAAAGGAACCACCTAGAGCCAATAAAGACAATCACTGACAATGGTGTATGGAGGGGATTTAAATAGAGTGCCGAGTCACTGGATAAAAACCTGATAGGCCCATTGACTTGGTCAGAAACGCATGTTACACAGTAATGGAGTAGCTGAGCTGATTCAGCTCACTGCCCGCTGCGGGGAGAAACAGAGCATTACATCCTGTTACTAAGGATACGGTCGCGTCACCAGAAAGCGTGGCATGAACAGTGTCTCTCTCGCCACAGCCTTGCCGAGGCTGAGGATTGCACCGTGGGAGCCCAGACAGATAGGTTTATTACAGTATGGCTAAATTATTATTTGGTCCCTTTCTTCTAGTGGTAATTAATTAGTTATGGTATTGCGGTATTTAATCTCTGTATGGGGGTAATATTTGGCACTTTCAGGTGGTAATACTTGGTTATGGTATTGTAGTATTATTCATTCTCTGCATGGTGATAATATTTGGGCATGATATTATTCAGTCACTATATGGTCATGGTATGGCAGTATTATTCAGACATTGTATGGTGGTAATATTTGGTCATTGAAGAACAGTATTATTCAGTAATTATATGGTGCCAACATATGGTCAAGGTATGGCAGTATTATTCAGACATTATATAGTGGTACTATTTGGTCAAGGTATGGCAGTATTATTCAGTCATTATATGCTGCCAACTTTTGGTCATGGTATAGCAGTATTATTCAAACATTATATGTTGTTAATATTTGGTCATGGTATAGCAGTATTATTCAATCATCATATGTTCTTAAGATTTTTTCATGGTATGACAGTATTAAGGTGCATGTACACATGTGTTTTTAGGCCTTAGTTTTTGGTCGGCTGAGGCACTTTATCAAGATTCATCAGTTTGCCCCAGAAAAATGAATCTTGCTCTAATATATACTTAACAACACTAGAGTGGACACACCCTATTTAATCACTAGGCGGTATTAATACTTGTTAACCATATGAGTATAGTGTTGAATTATTAAAATTATGATTATGAATTATACTTATTCATATATATATATTTATTTATTAAATTAATATAATGCCTCCAACGACATTACAGAACATCCCCCTGGGAAGTTACCAGTTCCCCGTTCTCAAATTATAGCAATGGACACTAAAAAGGGTTGTCTCATGAAGACAACCTTTGTAAATATGCCATATTAGAACATATGTGCATCATAGAGGGGGGTCCCCTGCCCGGAATATACCGTAGAGCTGCGCCTGTTTTGACAGAACAGAAAGTGTCTCCCGTTCTAGTGGATTTGAACCATCCATGTAATATTACATTTCCTGAATTCCTGGCCGCTTGCATTTTTTCCTGGCAAAATTAGTTTTTTGCTGGGGGTGGCATAAATGAGATCCACGACTATCAGCTGCTCGCCATGGTGCCTGCATTTTTAAAGGGTTTGTCTTTGATGTAAGAACCCCTTGGATACCAGAGTTTTTATGTTTTTGCATTTTTATTTTTCTTCCCTGTTTTCCTAGAGCCATAACTTTATTATTTTTCCCTTCCATTCACATAGGCATATGAGGGCTTGTTTTTTGTGGTATAAGTTGTAATTTTTAATGCCCCCTTTAATATGGCATACAATGTAGTGGAAAGCAGGGGAAAAATCCAAATGGGGTGGGATTGTAAAAAAACACAAGTATTCCACAGTATTATGGGTTTTCTCCCTACGATGTCCCTTTTCATGCAGAAAGAATGACCTGTGCCCTTCATTTTCTGGGTCAGTACGTTTACAACGATACCAATATGTGTATATTTTTTTGTGTTTTAAATTTTTTTTTTTAACATCACCATATTCTGATCCCCATAGCTTTTTATAGTTATGGTTACTGAGCTGTGCTGGGACTCCTTTTTTGCGGGATGATCTTTTATTAGGAGTGTGCATGACTTTCTGATTATATTTTATTAAATTTTTTTGGGTAAAGCAATGAAAAAAATGGCAAATCGGACAATTTGATATTTTTTCCATGACGCGATTCGCTGTTTGGCATAAATATTTTGATACTTTAATAGTATGGGGATTTTCTGACATAGCGATGCCTATGTTTATATTTTTTATTGTTTATGTTTTAGGGTAAGGGGGTGATTTTAAAAAAATGTTTTATATATTTTTTAACATTTTTTTATTACTTTTTTAAAACTTTTTTATAGCCCCTCTAGGAGGCTATATTTATTTCAACTTTTAATATATTCCGATAGAATGACAGCACAAGCTGATTTTTCCGATATCCTATGTTGGTCTGCCATCTGCCATCTAAGCTTTAATACGCTGGGTCTCTTCAGAAATTGCCACACGGGGGTGCCGGTCATAACCCTGAAGTGCGTGCTTTTAGGTTTTTCACCATTTAGATGCCGTGGTCACACTTGACCACAGCATCTTAAAGCTTAAACGACTGCGATCGGCATTATTGATGGCTATGGACCTTAGCTTCGGGCCTCTGCTTTTTGAAACAGCAGGGACCTGCCGGCTATGGCGCCCGTTGCATGCGCAAGCAGGCGCCATGTTTAAAGAACCTCCCAGCGCTGTGCATGTACGGCGCTGGGAGTCTAAGGGTTAATATTCAACTAGATGCTAGAACAAATGTCATGTACATGTTATATAGTCAGTGTTTTACATGAAAATTACTAGGATGCTGTTTGAAAGAGAATTAAAAGTGAATTCTGCTATATCTCATTTTATGAAGCATCACTGCCGCTCACCTTCCTGCCATTGTTCCAGACATACAGAAAACCCCTCTTAGTCATTATCTTGGGTCTGTCTGAGGATTTTTAGGATATCCCTTTGCAAAGAGTTGCTCATCTAATTTGTAAACTAGGGAAAACAGAACAAAACCCCGGTTAATAGAGAAATGCGATGATTATAAGAAGGAAACATTGTTTCACTTTAACGATACAAAAATAGTGTTTCTATTCCGATTACTGGATGTTTCTGGTGCACTCAGCCATACTGGGGTGTCATGGTCACCATACAATTTTCATTTATGGGGTCTTATAGGGCATCATATTAACCAATTTTCAACATTTGATTTATGTGTAACTCCAATTCCAGCTGTTTAACCCTGTAGGTGCCACCATTATCAACATGTTGGTGAGGTCACAGCTTCCCTTACTGCAACCCACTGTGATGTCATAGGAATTTACCTGTTGAAAACACAGTTATGATGTCACAGTAGGTTACATGCAGACCACCCACTGTGATACTAGAATAACTTACCTGATGCAAACATATTTGTGATGTCACAGGTTACCTTTCCACAACCCACTGTAATGTCATAGTAATTTGCCTGACGCAAACACATTTCTGATGTCCAGGTAGCTTACCCGAGGGACACGCACTGTCATGTCACAGCAGCTTACTTGACTGTGGCATCATAGTTGTTTAGTTGATCGAAACTCACTGTGATGTCTCAGTAGTTTACCGGACACATAGTTGTGATGTCACTGCTTATCTTACTGCAACCCACTGTGATGTCATAGTAACTCACTTGACGCAAAGACATTTGTGATGTCACAGTAGTTTACCTGAGGGACACCCCACTGTGATGTCACAGAAGCCTATCTGATGGGACCATATTAGAGATGTCACAGTTTATCTTGCTGTAACCCACTGTGGTATTAGAGTAACTTACCTGATGCAAAGATATTTGTGATTTCACTATAGCTTACTTGACGAAAATCAACTGTGATGTCACAGAAGTTTACCTGATGGAAACATATGTGTGATGTAGCTTAACTCGGAGAAGCCCATTGTAATGTGCTATCATATAAATATAATATATAAATTAAGAACATAAATTACAATATGTTTTAAAAACAGTAATTAAAAGTAAAGTTCTTGAATGGGACAAAAAAAGTTTAAAATAACTTAAAAATAAATTATACACAAAAAATACAATAAACACAATTTATAATGAATTTTTTGTAAAAAAAATAAAATACTGTTGGAATTTAATTTAATTTCTACCATTTAAAAAAATCATAGAAATTAATTGCTACCAAAATGCACAACAAAATGCAAAAAAACAAAGAAAACAAATAGCTAAGTAGCCTTAAAAATAAATATTTATGGCTAATGGGATGCAAGAGGGCAAAAGCAAAAAAATAAAATTGCTTGGTCTTTAAGGGGATGTGATGAGGCTGATTCCTGGGTGACATTTCCTGTGTGAACTGTAAAGTTGTCGAATCTGTTCTCACCAAGCTTAAAGGAAAACTTGAGAACACTTTCTCACGTACACGTCTATGGGTAACAGTGATTATAATGTGAATATTGATGTGAAATTGTTCAGTATTTTCAATGTCCGGAATAACAGAAGCAGAACTTGTTCTGTGTTGCAAAGGGAAAAGAAATCGTCTTTGTTCCGGAACTATCCATCATAATATGTTTGGGACATTTTATTAGATTTTTACAGAACTGTAATATTCACGGCAGGGTCGTGAGAACAAGTCTGTGTGACCAAAGACAAATGAATGAATGGCTCCCCCAAACAATAGAGGAGACACAAGGGTGTGTATACAAGAATTCAGTGGAGCTCCGACCCTTCATTCCCAGGAACACAGATTCACTGCCCAATGACGGAGTGGAGACCGCTCACTGACAAGCAATAGATTGTTCTGTATCTTATAGACACCTGGAAATAAAATGGGATGTCAGATGCAGTAATCTATCTATCTATCTATCTATCATCTATCTAATCTATCTATCTATCTATCTATCTATCTATCTATCTTATCTATCTATCTATCTATCTATCTATCTATCTATCTATCTATCTATCTATCTATCTATCTATGTATCTATGTATCTATCTATCTATCTATCTATCTCATATCTATCTACCTATCTGTCTGTCTGTCTGTCTGTCTATCTATCTAATATCTATCTATCTATCTATCTATCTATCTATCTATCTATTTTAATCCTTACATCTGCCATCAGGGGACAGTCAGGAGGACGTCATACACATTAGATGGTTGGCCAGTCCCACCAAAATCAATGTCTATGGCAAGCTTAACACAGAAAAGGAAAAGCAACCAGGGTCAGGCAGCTGCTGCCAAGGCAGATCATAAAATATATCAGAAGAGACCAAGATGCCTACAATCCCGGGGTTTTAATTCTCAGATGCTCCTAAATTAGTTACCAAGGGTTAAGTGAGCAGCCAAAATAAGAACAAATAGAACAATAGAAAGAAAACCAGTAGACTGCTGGTCTGACAATTATCAGTCACCACAAGTAGAAGTGACAACATTCCAGGCTGGGATGCACTCGTACAGTGTATTTATAGGGGGCTGTTTGCTCTTTAGTGAGGAGTGTTTGCTTACCAAGCCCCGATCCTGGGTAATGTCACCCTGCAAAGAGAACGCATTTCTTAGCGGGCAGTACTATTGTTCGGTAACTGTGATGAGGTGACATGGCGTGACTTCTGTAAACACTCCAGTCCCTTGGGTTAAGCAGATATGAGTGGCAGATACAACGTAGCACTTGTCATGGAGTAGCTGATGAACTCATAGTTCCTGCACAGTCATCGCTCCTGGCCCTGTCAATCAAGAAGGAGAGAGACAGAGGAAGATGGAGGAGTAGTGGTGCACAGAGTGGCTTGGGCAGACCATCCACAATGAGGCTTTCTGCTGTTGATGGATCTTATAATAGAATTTTCCATCCTAATAATACCTTGAATGTATTCACAGCTTGACTACACCCCACTCATGATGATATGAACATCCAAACAGCCCAATTAACCTCTAAATGTCATGTTCTAGTAGGGGTCATATGGACCCCTAGAACATCTCTCAGGCTTACAACACAAGGCAAGCAATCAGAACAACAAGGCAAGGACCAAACACGAGTACTTTAATAACAGAGAACCAGACAAGACAAGAGGCTGGACCAGCAGGTAAGGGTATAGTGGCAGGTAATACCACTGGAGCAAGTGCACCGGTTTAACTTGGGGCCAAATCCAGAGGGCGGAAACTCAGTGAGCCCCGTTCATCACATAGCCCTTGATCGTGGGGATGAACTTAGCCGAGGGCTCACCAGTCGCAAATCTAGAAGAGACAGAGTCCCGGTGCACTTGGCCACTTACCTGCAGAAACTGAGGTTGGTGCAAGCACCAGCAGTTCAGACAAACACGAGACAGACTCAATCCCAAGCACACGAACAGGAACCCAGAAATACCCGAATACAGGACACTGTTCAGACAGGACATAACGGGAATCAGAAAACAAGACTTGGAGCCAGACAAGCAAGCAAACTAAACAAGGAGGCAGTTGACGACAGGCAGATGCCTGGACCCCATGCGGAGCGGATGCATGGCGGTCACAGACAGAGCTGCAGAGACACAGAACCGGACTGGGAGATGCCTGTTCACCATGCAGAGTTAGTCCATGGGTGAACAGACATAGCTGCACAACAAAACATAGACATGAATGCAGGAAAACATAAAGCAGGGATCAAGACAAGGTGACCACACAGACAGCTCAGATGGAAAAGCCCCAGGTCAGGAGCATAGATCCTGCACCCAGCAAAGCTGAAGACAGACTGACCCCCAAACCCACAGCTCACAGGATTATATAGCAGGTCAACAAGGTCATCTGACCACCTAGCACACACACCCAGACCAGAACATAAACCCACCTGAACCAGACAAACAGGGAGCGGAGCATGCATCTACAGGGAACAGTTCACACACAGGCCGCCGCAACTACACGTCGCCTAAGGCAACCAGCCTACACAGAAACCTGCAGCCAGTACACCAGAGCAACTAAAGTGAGCACACTCGGCAACCTGTGACACAGTGAACACACTGTGACACTAAATACCTAAGACTTACATGCTCATGCACTAACGATGAGGGCTACAACAATGGGACTCACAGTCTGTTCACACCAAGACTTCATGATAAATGAAAAATATTTAAAAAAAAAATAGACATCTAAAAAAATAGATCTGTGAACAATTGTAAACATTTTACAATAGCTGATTTTACATTAGCTTCTAATTGTCGTGGATCTAACACTGCTATAGAAAGAAATGGTAAAATTCTTGTTGCCTACAGCTGCCACATGGGGGAGCTCACTGCACCTGTAATTATATTGAAGAAGGGACCAACACTCACTAAATAGATGCGCTTATTCTTTTCTGTAAGACAGAGTTCAGACTAAGCAGAAATGTTTCTACACTCAGAAGTGCATAACCATAAGGCAAATAAAGTAAATAAAGTTGGTTAAAAGATGGCTGCACAATACATCATAAACTAACAGAAAAAAATAAAAAAGGGGCTCATTCCAAAAATTGGAATGAAGGAAGCTCTTTCGCACATTTTTGATCAAAAGTATGTCGGGCCCAAGTACCACTTCACGGCGGCTTCACGGACTTACCAGTCTCCTTATTTTCAGGGCACTGCAGGAACCAGCTAAATTAGCTGGTTCCTGCGGGGCCCTGAAAATAAGGAGACTGGTAAGTCCGTAAGAGGCAGTATCTCTAGTGTTAGGGACCCTTGTGCGGAAGCCGCCGTGAAGTGGTACTTGGGCCCGATATACTTTTAATCAAAAATGTGTGCTAAGAGCTTCCTTCATTCCAATTTTTGGAATGAGCCCCTTTTTTATTTTTTTCTGTTAGTTTATGATGTATTGTGCAGCCATATTTTAACCAACTTTATTTACTTTATTTGCCTTATGGTTATGCACTTCTGAGTGTAGAAACATATCTGCTTATTCTGAACTCTGTCTTATAGTATATATTGTGGGCGACTCTTTTGGACTGAGCAACGCCCAAGTACCTGGGACTTCTCAGCACAAAAGTAATTTAGCTGGTTCCTGCAGTGCCCTGAAAATAAGGAGACTGGTAAGTCCGTAAGAGGCAGTATCTGTAGTGTTAGGGACCCTTGTGCGGAAGCCGCCGTGAAGTGGTACTTGGGCCTGACATACTTTTGATCAAAAATTTGCGCTAAGAGCTTCCTTCATTCCAATTTTTGGAATGAGTCCCTTTTTTTATTTTTTTCTGTTAGTTTATGATGTATTGTGAAGCCATCTTTTAACCAACCTTATTCTTTTCTCGTCACATGAATCAGCATGAATGTGACGCGTTTTCGCCTCAGGCAGAAGCCTTTTTCAAACTGAAAAAAAGGCTTGTGTCTGAGCCGAAACGCGTCACATTCAAGCTGATTAATTTGACAATTAAAGAATAGGCGCATTAATTTAGTGAGTGTTGGTCCCTTCTTCAATATTATCTACGGGACGCCGACCCTGGACACATGCACCACACCATTTGCACAGACGGAGTGCCAACTGTTACTACCTTGCACCTGTAATTATACAGTCAATAGGAGCAATATGATTTCCCTATGCAGCACATGCCATCAGCCACAGGATCCCAAAAATTCTTCTATTAATATGCTTGGTATCGCAGCTCAGTCCCATTCCCTGTGACAGCTGAACGTCACGTTAGTGGCCTAGAGTAAGCTGCACGAAGGCTGCAGCAAACACAGGAGCACCTTGGCCTTCTCAAACAGCTGATTGGCGGGGTTCCCGGGTTTTGGACCCCCACCAATAAGATACTGATGACCTGTCCAGAGAATAGGTCATCCTTATAAAAAAAAGTTAGAAAATCCCTTTAAGAAAGAAACATATGTTTATTTTGGTAGGCACCTGACTTTCATGGTACCCCGTTGGCACATTACAATAGCTTCAACGAGCACTGATGGGCTGACTCGGGGGGTCCATTTCCTCTGTCAAACTTCTTACATGCCGTGGTTGCTATTGAATACAGCGGTTAAAATGGCTGGGACTGGAGATAACTCCCTAATATATTATTATAGGTAATTACTTTTACTGTAATAGAAGAACCCATTGCATGTGTAAGCCTCGCAGTAATTATAGAATTTCTTGTAATTTCTCAGTAAAATGAAGAAACCAAATCTGGACTGAAACCAACTATCTCCTTAGAAGAACCCCTCATTAGAAAATGCATTATGACAAGGAACTGTGAAGGACACAAATAATTGAGGAGATACCTTAACCACCTCAGCTTCCCTAGCTTAAAGAGGACCTTTCACTGGTCCAGAGTTTATGAGTTAAAGCTATGTACATGGAGAGCGGCACCCAGGGATGTCCCTGCACTTACTTGTATCCCTGGGTGCCGCTCCGTTCGTCCTCTGTAGCCCCCGGTACTGGCGCTCCTGCTGCTCTAATTTTGCCTGGGGCGGAGACATCTTCTTCTGCCCTGGGCGTCTCCTTCTCCCAGCATGGGTATATGTAAAAATACACCCCAAAACACATCGCCCTACTTCTTCTGAGTACAGCGATACCACATAAGTGACATTTTTTTGCAGGAGGGCATTTTTACGAATTTGGATTCCAGACTTCTTCTCACGCTTTAGGGCCCCTAAAATGCCAGGGCAGTATAAATACCCCACATGTGACCCCATTTTGGAAAGAAGACACCCCAAGGTATTCCGTGAGGGGCATGGCGAGTTCACAGAAATTTTTTTTTTTTTGGCACAAGTTAGCAGAAATTTATATATGTATATATTTTTTTTTTTACAAAATCTCATATTCCACTAACTTGTGACAAAAAATAAAATTTTACATGAACTCACCATACCCCTCACGGAATACCTTGGGGTGTCTTCTTTCTAAAATGGGGTCACATGTGAGGTGTTTGTACTGTCCTGGCATTTTAGGGGTCTCCGCAATCATTACACGTATGGCCAGCATTAGGAGTTTCTGCTATTCTCTTTATATTGAGCATACGGGTAATGAGATTTTTTTTTTCCGTTCAGCCTCTGGGCATTTTCTATATAGTTCTGGCAATGTGCGGATCTGCAAAATGCGGAAAGCACATTGCCGGATCCGCAAAACACATATGGATGTCTAAATAGAGCCATACAGTGGGGTGATCAGGGAGTCTATATGGGGTGATCAGGGGTTAATAAGTGACGGGGGGGGGGGGTGTAGTGTGGTGCTTGGTGCTATTTTACATAGCTACCTGGTCCTCTGGTGGTCGATCCCAGCAAATGGGACCACCAGAGGACCAGGTAGCAGCTATATCAGACACTGTTAACAGAACAGCGTCTGATATACATGTTTGATGCGATTTATTTTACTTCTACAGCCTGCCAGCGATTGATCATCGCTGGCAGGCTGTAGTATAACTGCCGAGCTGTACGCCAAATCTCGCCTCTCGCGAGATGACGCGCCAACGCGTCAAGGAGGAACATCCCGGCCGCCCGCAGGACGCAGCCCTGCGTTCGGTGGTCGGGATGAGGTTAAGGAACATTAGATATGGATTGTGTGGGAGGCAGCCTCCCTGACCATATCCTGAATTGAAATGGAAAATACATCTTTGAGGGGGCCACAGCTGCCATAAAAGAATCTGGCCATGTTACCTATAGCAACCAATCACAGAGAAGCTTTAATTTGTCCAAAGTACTTTAAGAAATAAAAGCTGCAAGACAGTGTTGATAAATAGTCCCCGAGGGAGTCTGGTGTCACCAAAGGCCAATCTGTGCTTCCCGTAGACTTGACCAAAAATATCAGTTTCATATTCTTGTAATGCTCAGTGATGCAATGATAGGCACAGTGAGGCAATAATATTATGAAGGCTCATCATGAAAAATTTATTCTAAAAATATGACACCAGAAAAGAGGAAGCAAAAACTATATGAGCTAAGGGGATGGAGACAAAAATACTAAGAGACGTGATGTCCACTTCTTCTTTCCTGGACATAAAGTATATGCAGAAAATAATCCCATTTCAAAATTTGAGCATAATGTGGAAATGATCCACCAACCTCCTGGGAGGACCTTCCAATAGATTTTGGAACATGGCTGCTCAGTGGTCAGAGGTGTCTGATAGAGAGGAGGTCAGGGTTGTTCCATACAAAAGCCAAAAAAAAGCAATTCTATGTGGACCTCTTGGAGACATTTATAAAAAATGGTGCAAAGAATTTATTAAAATTGGTGTAAAGGAAAACTTGCTTAGTTGGCCAGAGCAACCAATGAGATTGAGCCTTTCATTTTCCATAGGAACTCTTGTGGCAAGCCCCAGAGTATTTGGTGCAGAGGATGGGAGCGGTAGTGGCCCTGATGAAGTGATGTGTCACTGTCTACTCCCTCAGGCCGTTGCTTTCTAAGAATCTACTGGCCTAGTAGTATTCTGGGTGATGGGTGTCTTAGCCGTGGTCCTTCACCTCACAGCAGTGTCTTCAATTGCTGGTTGTAGTTGATCACACTGCTGTCTTCTCAATGATTCACTTGAAAAGTTGGTATAGCTGATCTTTCTGGAGAACCTTATTAAGGAGCAGGAGCGCTGCAGTGTGCTTCCTCTCCTCACTCAGGTTGCTCAGGAGCTCCTACTCCTGGTAGGAAGCAAGAATCCCTAGGTCTCGGGTGCTACCCTCTGCTCTGAAAAATGAACAGTGCAATCTGATTGGTTGTTATGGGCAACTAAGCCAGCTTCCTTTTGCACCAGTCTAAGACTGGTGCAGCTCTACCGATCCAGAAATTTGGCTAGTATTTGGAACATCATGGCATCCCATAGCAGAGAATCTGTCAAGGTACATCCCACCATCACTAGACTAAAATAGATGGGGGGGGGGGTGATGTATTTTACCAAAAGTTTCAGTGTGTTTAGGATTTGTTTCCCAGGGAGGACCAATTTCTTAATCCTGAAGGATAGAACTTTGGAGTTTTCATACATCTGAATAATCAATTGACAAGAGAGGAAATGAGGTGGCTGGAGCAGCTGGTGTTCCGTGGTCATAGGGGGCACCAACAATCCACTCTCCCCATTGCAAGTTTGATGTAGCTTGGAAGGGGGGCACTAAGTTGAAACCAACAGAAGCTATGCTCTAGTTGGGGGTATCATAGGTTCATGCAAATACTGGACCTCAAAAATAATTTTTTGTGGATAGTTATCAGCAGATACAACATGATTGGACCTTTCATGACCCTTAGGCCTCTTGCACACGGCCATTGTGGGTTCGTTTTGTGCACCGGAGTCATGTGGAGTGCAAACGGGCCGGTGCCTGTGTATTGCGAAACTTCCATATGCGGGCCGCAATACGGCCACGGGCACACAACGGCCATGTGCAAGAGGCCTTAGGTATTCATATGTGTGCACAAGAGGGCCCTATCATTTAAGCTTGTCCCATTCCTTCTGCAGCAAGCCCCTGAGGAGCCAGTGCAAAGAATGGGAGTTGTAGTGGCTCTGATGAAGTGTTAAGTCACAGTGCACTCACTCAGCCTATTGCATCCTGGAGGTCGGGGCAGTGAAAATGTAGTTTGAAGAATCAGGCCAGAAGTAAATAATAAAATTATCTTTTTACTAAGTCCAAAATGTAATTTGTGGTACTTCCGGTAGCAGCAATTCAAAATGCAGATTCTGGCACCAGTTGAGGAAGTATGGAGGCAGGTTGGATGACTGTATATTGGCACTTGTGGGTGTCCACTGTAAGGTTTAGACTTGAACTTGATCTGGCCTAGTGGTGGTTTGGGTGATGGATTTCTGAGCCGTAGTCCCTCACCTTGCAGCAGTATTTTGCTGTTTACTCTGCTGTCTTGTCTCTGAAGTGCTTTCTTGAAGCTGAATGGGTTGGTTGGATTCTGGGGAATCAAATGACGTTCTACGAACAGGAGCTCTAGCGTGGGCTTCCTCTCTCTAGCTAGACAGGAACTCTCCCTCCTGGGAGGGAGCAGGACCAACCCACTCCTTTCCATGAGGGGAGCAACAGGGTGGTTAGCCCTGTTCCTGCCAACGTTTTGCCACCCATACCTGTTCTGGCTGGTGCATACCGGCAAAAATTTTAAATACATAACATAACAATACATAATAATACAACAACTGCAGATACTACATTTCCATACATAGCCAAAATAAAGCACAATTCCTACATGTTAAGAGCATGCACTGCAGCTAAGGGTAAGTCTGCACAGGACCGAATTGCCCTGCATTTACACAAATTTTACGAATTTCATCAAGAGTCAGACGAAATTTTGCAAAAATCCTTTAGCAGGTCAATATCTGGCGAGTTCTTTTTTAATTGCAGACTTCATGCCCTTCAGCAAATAATCCGGCTTTGGACCTACCCTTTACAGCCCTTTTTTTTGCAAGACTATCTTGCAGAGGGAAAGAAAGGGCGAAGCTTATGCACAGTTTCATACGCTAGCCATTTTCTGCTACTTGGGCCTGTTCCTAGGCGAAGGTTTACAATGACCGACAATTTTAGGTTCAGATAAAGGGACTGCATTTGGCTGCATGTCATATCGTGACATGAAGTAAAGCTATTGCACTGGGGCCAAAGACAAGTGCCACACATGGGCGCTAAATCTGCTCTGAATTGGGAATATGTAGTCTACAGAAATTACCATATATTTCAGAAAGTGTTTTCATGGGGCCACTAGAGCGGCAGGGTACAGGCCTGTGAATTCAAGAATATATCTATATAAAATTACTGTTACTGTGAACAGTTGAATATTGAATGATATCATAATGGCATAAAGTTAAATACACATACCCTTTGTATTTTAAGCAAAAACAATTTTTTATTTGCATCTTTTACATTTTCAAAATAACAAAACAGTTAAAGGACCTGAAGCAAAATTTTGGGCACCCTGCACGGTTAGTACCTAGTAGCAAATATCACAGCTTGTAAACACTTTTTGTAGCTGGCCAATAGTCTTTCAGTTCTTGTTTGAGGGATTTTCATCCATTCTTCCTTGCAAAAGTCCTCCAGTTCTGTGAGATATCTGGGCCATCTTGCATTCACTGCTTTTTTTAGGTCTATCCACAGATATTTAATAATGTTCAGATCAGGGGATGGGAGGTCCATGGTAAAACCTTCAGCTTGTGCCCTTTGAGGTAGTCAATAAGGATTTTGTAGTGTGTGTTTAGGATCATTATCCATTTGTAGAAATAATCCTCTTTTCAACTGCAGCTTTTTGTTATTTTGAAAATGTAAAAGATAAAAATTTAAAAAAAAGTTTACTACTAGGGGAATGCCTTTTGGAGATTATTTCATCTTCAGCGTTCTTAACTGTTCACAGTAACAGTAATTTTAACCAAGGGTGGCCAAAAGATTTCATGTCACTGTACATGGAGCCTGGTGGGTAGGAGCAGGTGCCCCTGTGTATTCATAGATGCCCATAGTACAGCTTTGATTACATTGACAGCAGTGGCGCACCTAGAGAAGTAAGGGCCCCATAGCAAGGATCAAACCAGGCCTCCCACACAGGACAGAAGGGTTTCCGCCTAAACCCTTTTCAATGATCCTTGAGCCATTTTTTCATTACCTCATTTGCTAAAAGTTGTTCCTTTAGAGCAGGAGTGGGAAACCTTTTGGCTGCCAAGGGCCATTTGGATATCTGTAACATCGTTCGGGGGCCATACAAAATTCGACGGCTATATTTGGTCAAACATATAAGTGACTTAAGAGTAAGTTACAGAAATTGCGCTTCAATTAAAAAAATCCAGAACACTGTATTTTTGTAGTACAAAATGGTGCCTGCACTATATATTACAAATAGTACAGGCGCCGAGGGGTATAACGACTGCGGTCGGGCACGGCAGTGAAGGGGTCCGTAGCCCCGCCGCAATAATGTGCGGCAGGGCACAGGGAGATGAGCACTTCCATTGTGGAAGCGCTCATTTCCATGGTAATCTGTATCGCCGTCCTCAGGACAGCGATACAGATGGCTGTGCTGCGGCCTGGCAGAGGAGGGAGGCATCTTCCTTCCCTCTTCCTCTGATAGGCTGAGCCGTATAGCGCTGGACACAGGCAGGAAGAGTCCTGCATTGCATCGCGGTCATGGAGGTAAGTATAAGTGTTTAGGGGGTGGGGGGGCATGGAGAGGCACTTGTTACTGGCACATGGGGGGCATGGAGAGGCACTTGTTACTGGCACATGGGGGGGCTCTTGTTACTGGCACATGGAGGGGCACTAGTTACTGGCACATGGGGGGCATGGAGGGGCACTAGTTACTGGCACATCATTGGGGGGCATGGAGAGTCACTTGTTACTGGCACATGATGGGGGGCATGGAAAGGCACTTGTTACTGGCACATGATTTGGGGGGGACATGGAGATGCACTTGTCACTGGCACATGATTTTCGGGGGGGCATAGAGAGGCACTTGTTACTTGCACATGATTTGGGAGGGGCATGGAGAAGCACTTGTTACTGGCACATGATTGGGGGGGGGCATGGAGAGGCACTTGTTACTGGCACATGTTGGGGGCATGGAGAGGCACTTGTTACTGGCACATGATTGGGGGCATGGAGAGGCACTTGTTACTGGCACATTATTGGGGGGGCATGGAGAGGCACTTGTTACTGACACATGATTGGGGGGCATGGAGAGGCACTTGTTACTGGCACATTATTGGGGGGCACTATGGGGGCACTTCTTACTGGCACATTATTGGGGGGCTCTATGGGGGTACTTTTTACTGTCACATTATTGGGGGGGCACTATGGGGCACTTCTTACTGGCACATTATTGGGGGGGCACTATGGGGCTTCTACTGAGGCCACAAAGAAGGGGTATTTTATATGGGGGACTCTGTGTGGTACTAGTATTATCAGGGGGTTAATCTGTTTCTGCAGTATAGTATTGGGGAGCACAGCAGCACAGTATTGGGGGTAGTAGAATGATTTGTCCAAAAGATGGGAGGATGATGGAAAAGTAGTAAACTAAAATAATTTTTTTTCAAACTGCAGAGATGAAAAATGGCCGAGAAATGGTGGTCTGGTCTGAAGGTCTGAAAGGAGAAGACAAGGAAAGAGAACATCTACATCAAAGGAGACGTCACTGGATGTAAGAGGTATTTGGGGCTGTATTACCCTGTATTTCTGTAGTGATGGGAGCAGGGGCGCAATGATCTCAGTCACAGAGGGTGTGAGGGGGTTGAGGCGGGGGGCCCAATTCAAAGTTTGCCCTTGGGCCCATACAACTCTAGTTACGCCACTGCAGGCGCCATTTTAACCACATATAGCAGTCTAATTTTTAAGTTGAGAATGTTATATATTTAGTTCTTTATTTGGTATTAATGGCAGCAAAGCTAAACCCAGAGGGGTCTAGAGAGGGGTTCACCCAGCTTTCATTCTCCCTGCCACTGTCCCTGCCTCTTTCTTCACAACTGTCCCTGCCTTTGTCCCTTTCTCAGCCTCAGATATGTCCCCCACCTCCATCATCCTCCTATCAAAGCCCCCAGCCTATATCAGCCTCAGATCAGACCCTTATCAGACCCTCCCCAACCTTAGATCTGACCCCCATCAGACCTTCCAACTTCCGATCAGACCCCCATCAGACCCTCCCTAGACTCAGATCAGCCCCCATCAGACCTCCCAGCCTCAGATCAGACCCTCATTAGACCCTCATTAGACCTCCCAGCCTCAGATCAGACCCCCAATAGGCCCGCTAGCCTCAGATCAGAACCCTATCAGACCCCCAGCCTTAGATCAGACCCCCCAGATTCTGATCAGACCCCATCCGATCCCCAGCCTCAGATCAGCCCCCATCGGACCCCCGAGCCTCAGATCAGACCCCCATCAGACCCTCCTTACCCTCAAATCAGGCATTTAAAAAAAATAAAAAATAAACTTACCTCTCCAGCTCTGGCTGGCTCTGCCACTTGGCAGATTCACTTACCCTCCCTGGTCTTCTTCCTGCCTGTCTTGCAAGACTTTGCACAATAACTTCATAAATTAATTTGTACTGTTAAAAAACATTTCCCGAACTCGGGTTTGGTTCCAAGTGGTACCTTGGAACGGAACCAGAGTTCAGGAAATGGTTTTATGCGAATCGACTTCGGATGTTCCATCCGAAGTCGATTCGCTCATCCCTAGTAGTTACGCCCCGATTGACAGTATTGTATAGAGTTTTGTCCTAGAAATGCCATACCCTGCAGATACAGCGGTTCATGAACACGTTGGCGCCACTTACATTTACCAGTTTATATATACTGTATTTATTTGCAAAAACTATTGGAAGCAAAAATCTAGACATCATTTTGATTCCTATTTCGTGAGTTCAGCAGTAAATGTGCTGATTCCACGTATGTCCCGAACGTATAAAGTTTTACTTCATGTTCAGAGTTCTATTTCTTACCCGGAACCATGAAGGTTGCAAGGCTGATACTGCTGGGTGAGTGTCTGCAATAACTAAGGGCATTGATTGATTTTCAGTATACTCTCTGTATGGCAGTATAGTGTACAGCAGGGGTCAGCATCCTTCAGCACTCCCAGTATGCTCCATTCAATTCTGGGAGAGAGTTTGGAAAAGAGCAGAGGAAGTATGCCTGTTGGGAGTTGTAGTTTCACAACAGTTGGGGTACAGTCACCACTGGAAAACCTTTACCATTAGTTCAGAGGCTTGATTAAAGAGTTAATCCCATCTCAGGCATTTATGACATAAATTGTGATTGGGACCCACAGTTATCAGGGGTGACCCCTCTCTGGCAATCTGACACCCCTGACGATAAGCTGAATGAAGGTGCACCAGTGATCACTGCGTCCTCTTGAGTAATAAAGAGGAACTGTCACCATAAAATCTATTCTTATAACTGCATGCTGTCATTCCTCTATTACTCCTATGAGAAGTTTATTGATACATTGTTATTACATGGGGAATGCTATTACATAAACAGACATATGAGGAAAGAGGACGGGCCCTCTATAACTCAGCGCTCACTGTGCATTTGGTTGCGGCTGTGCTTGGTACATTGAATGGAATGACACTGAGCTGCAGTACCTGGCACCACCACAACTGAATGCATGGCGCTATGGCTGATTAACAATTAACTTGATGCAGCTTTTCCGAGACGGTAGTAGAAGTCAACCCCTCCACTAATTAGATACAGATGGTCAGTCCTAAGGATTACAGTCCAGGAATAGCCCTTTAAGTGGGTGCTCTATCCCTGCAGCATGCCCTTAAGAGCCTCATTTTCTGTGACTTTTTAGCAATTTTATTCCGCTAGCTCAAGAGCCATGTCCCAAATATGCAGTCATTTATCAGGGTAGACTAACTGTATCAAGCTCTAGTGCAGGGCACAAATTCTACTGGTGGTATTTCCGCTGATTTGGGGTGTTCCCTTTCTCTTCCTTCTGTCATGGGGAGAAAAAGCAACAACCAGTAAGTAAAAATCCCCATAAAGCTAGCAGAATAAGTATAGTCACCAACAGTCCTGGCAAATTTTGGGTGTCCTGGGATAGAAATAGGAAGGGTTTATGCTAGCTCTGCCCATAAATCCCCAGTGATCGCAGATAGGGGTGTAGTGCGGCTTACATGACCCAAATTTACCAACTACAATACTGGTAATTATGTATAAGCTATTGCATACAGAGATTGAATGGGAAATAGTGTAAGATTTTTTTAAATTTTGTATTTGTAGTTGTAAATGTATTTTCCTTTTTTTTTAGCTTCACTTTTCGGAATTGCGGCTTCAGGTCAGTGTGCATATGTTTCAGATCCTTGACATGGGGGAAGGGGGCTCAGATGGGAATGCTCCTTTCATAGGTACCCCAACATGACAATGGATAGAACTGACCAAGATGGTATCGTGGTGCATGCAAAATTTGGACCCAGTGGTCCTGGTCTCGGGAGGGGTACTTCCAGATTGTTTTGTGGTGGCGGACAGAAAATAATGTGGTACAATAGAACAGACTATTTTATTTAACCTATCGTACAACCTTATTTAAAAACAGTCACATTAGTCTTTCCAAATTACGGTTTTTAAAAATTACAAACAAATAGGTGACATTTAACCACATATAACTTTATTATTTAACAGTTTTGGAGACATTTCATCAGGAGTTTGTATACTGATTATCTTGGAATTATTGGAGACCACAAATCAGCTTTACATTACCGTATATATTTATTAGAAATATAATGTAAGTCTGCTTTTTAGTCCCAGATACTGTAATTCCAAGATCATTTCAATCTAGTATGGAGGGAAAGTTGAGTGAATGACATTTGCCTGTAGGAATCACTCTCCACGCCTTTCCAAAATAAAGTGAGTGTAGCCTGCATTGTGTCCACAACCTTCCCCTGGAATGTGCAGGAGCCGTCCTGATGCCGGTGCCCTCACCCACCCCATACCCGCACATCCCAACCACCACATTCCCAAGAACACAGCTGTAGAGCTTACACTGTGGCTGGTGTTTTCTCATGGTGTGACAGAGCCGACCAGCGCTTCCTGCGCGCTCTCTGTCAGCGAGCAGGAGGAGGCTCTGATTAGTGGAGCAGCAGCAATGAGAGAAGCCTGCGGACTGCTCCTCCACCAATCAGCCGCTGTTTGGTTATCAGCGTAGGTATTGCAGAAGAGAGGGAGGAGCACTGCTCGTCTTCTTCTCTCTGCAAAGTATTAATGTATCACACTGTGCCCTGCAGGACAGCCTGAGCCGACAGCCCGCTTCTTATCCGGGGGGTGCCGACCGAATGGGGAAGTAGGGCGATCAGAAGCCCTCTCTCTCACTATATTCTCATTTCTCAGGGGGACAATTGACCCATTGCCCCCCCCCCCCCCCCCCGGATCCGCCAGTAAATGGGCCTAATATCCTTAAAAGTATTCTCCGAAAAAATCCCATCAAAGCCAGCAATTGGCATAAAATAATAAAATAACTTATGCTCGTCTATTTCATCCCCACCACTACCTGCGCCACCCCTCTGATCTCCCACCCCGATGGGCCTTGTTTGTTTGGCTGTTGATCAAGGGCGTAACTACCATAGCGGCAGACCATGCGACTGCTATGGGGCCCAGGGCAAGAGGAGGTTCAGTTAGGATAATCTCCTCTTTTACTGGGGGTGAAAACTTGGTCAGGACTCTACCCTCTAAAGAAACAACATTTAGAAAATGAGGCAGTGGAAAAAATGGCCCAAGGGCCAGTGAAAAGGGTTTAGGTGGAAACCCTTCTATCCTGTGTGGGGGGTCTGGTTTGAACCTTACTATGGGGCCCTTACTTCTCTATGTACGCCACTGCTGTTCATGTGCCTGTTTACCCCACATGACATCTGCAGCCAATCACCGGCCTGAGCAGTCTCATGTATAGTGCTGAGGCCAGTGATTGGCTGCAGCAGTGTCCAGGATATACAGGTGGCATCAAGGCTTCAGTGGAGGGGAGGTCTGGGGAAGTGAAAAGGTATAGCTGGAGGACGAAGACAATCCCTTTAATCCACTAGTAATTGTAACAAAGTATACAGATGTATCTATAATGTATTTGGTGTGCGGTATTTGTACTTTATATCTGATACAATCCACTGTGTTGTATATTTTAGAAGAGTTCTTGAAAGTCAAACTGGTCAGCGGTAACCATCGTTGTACTGGAAGACTGGAGGTGGAACATAATGGGGAATGGGCCACTGTCTGTGATCATAACTGGAGCAGGCTGAACTTTAAGGTGGTGTGTAAGCAGCTGAGCTGTGGGGCTCCTATATCCTTTATGCCCTGCGGTTCACGAAAAAAAGAAAGTGGCGCCATCTGGATGAATGAGGTGAAATGTACTGGGGATGAGCGGTCTCTGTCTGAGTGCCGAGTGACCCCTCTGACTAAACACAAATGTGCCCACAAGCAAGAAGTCTGGGTGACTTGCAGAGGTATGAAATTATTTCTCATTACATTACTGGTTAGTAGTCCATAATAGTGATAGATAGAGCGCCTTGAAAAAGTATTTATACCCCTTGAATTTTTCCACATTTTTTCACATTGCAGCCACAAACGTAAATGTATTTTATTTGCATTTTACGAGATAGACCAACAGTAGATCTTTAATAAATAAGAATCTGAAGTGCATTTGTATTCAGCAACCTGTACTCTGATCATCTGAAAATGGAAGGATTATGACACAACTGCAAACCTACCAAGACATGACTGTCCACCTAACCTGACAGCCCAGGCAAGGTGAACACTAATTAGGGAAGCAGCCAAAAGGCCCATGCTCACTCTGGAGGAGCTGCAGAGATCCACAGCTCAGGTGGGAGAAACTGTCCACAGGACAACTATTAATCGTGTCCACCACAAATCTGGTCTTTATGGAAGAGTGGCAAGACGAATGCCATTTTTGAAAGCAAGCCACATAAGAAGTATTTGCAATTTGACAGAAGTCATGTAGGGGGACACAGCAAACATGTGGAGGTGCTCTGATCAGATGAGACTAAAGTGTAACTTTTTGGCCTAAATGCAAAACGCTATATGTGACAGAAAACTAACCCTGCACATCATCCTGAACACACTATCCCCAGCGTGAAACATGGTTCAGTCGATGTGAAGATGAATGGAGCTAAATACAGGGCAATCCTGGAGGAAAACCTGGTAGTGGCTGCAAAAAACCTAAAACTGGGGAAGGAGGTTCACCTTCCAGCAGGACAACAACCCTAAACATATGTACAGCCAGATATGTACCTGGATTGGTTTAGACCAGGCATGCTCAACCTGCGGCCCTCCTGCTGTTGCAAAACTACAACTCCCGGCATGCCCGAACAGCCTACAGCTATCAACCTACAGCAGGGCATTGTGGGAGTTGTAGTTTTACAACAGCTGGAGGGCCGCAGGTTGAGGATGCCTGGTTTAGATCAAAGCATATTAATGTGAAAAGTCCAGACCTAAATCCCATTGAGAATCTGTGGCAAGACTTGAACATTGCTGTTCACAAACGCTCTCCATCCCATCTGACTGAGGTTAAGCTCTTCTGCAAAGAAGAATAGGCAAAAATTTCAGCCTCTAGATGTACAAAGCTGGTAGAGACATAACCCAAAAGACTTCCAGCTGTAATTGTAGTAAAAGGTGGTCCTACAAAGGGGGGGCGCTGAATACAAATGCACACCACACTTTCCAAATTCTTACTCATTAAAAATTTTTAAACCATGACTCATTTTCTTTTCACTTCACACATACTTTTTTTTGTGTTGGTCTATGACATAAAATCCCAATAAAATACATTTAAGTTTGTGGGTGGAACATTAAAAAATGTGGAAAAGTTCAAGGGGTATGAATACTTTTTCAAGGTACTGTAGATTGATAATGCAAAAAATGACAAATATCAGCACAAAATACCTTCCTGAAAAATTGCCCTTTTGTGGTGGCCACATCCAGCTGTAATGTTTTGTCCTCCTCCAGTTGTCTCTAATTAAAATATGGAGAAAGGGACACAGGAGGTAAGATGCAGACCATGTGTCCACACTACCAAACATGCAGGATAATACAACACAATATACCTATTACATGCAGTGACATCTCCCATAATTGTAGACATTTTATTTTCCCATCTTCTCTATTCGGCCCAAACCTCCATGGCGACACAGACATCTTAGATTTCTCACTTTTCTATCAATCTTCCCAACTACTCAGCACAAAATTTTCATGGCGCCCCAGCGATGTCATCCTGCTGCTACCCCCAATACTGTGCCTGCTGTGCACCCCAATGCCCCAAATACTAGTCCCACACTGGTAGTGTCCTTTACAGTAATATTATCCACCCAAAATAATTGTGCCAAGCAGATTGCCCTTGACAGTTTTAGTGCTCCTTTATAGTAACCCCAGTAGTAATAAGGCTACACTTTTGTGAGCCTGGTAGTAATATGCTGTCCAAGAGTGGCTCCAGTGGTTAAAAAGCCTCCTTACAGTGTCCTTAGTACTATTAAAGCCCCTGATAGTGCTATCAATAGTAATAAAGCCTCCTGTGCAGCCCTCAATAGTAATAAATCCTCATAGGAAACAAATCCTCAAGTGTCCCCAGTAATAAAAAAACAGCCTCTGTAGTGCCACCAGTAGGCATACTACCCCAATAATGCCCATATAGCGCCCACCATAACAATACTGGTCCCTATAGTGCCTCCAGTAAAAATAATGCCCCCTTAGTGTCAATGTCTCCATAGTGCACCTAATAGTAATCATATTGCCCCCATAGTTCCCCTAGTAACAATATTGTTCTCTATAGTTCCTCTAGTAACAACAATGCTCCTAAAGTGCACCTAGTAGTAATTATATTGCCCCCTATAGTGCCACTAGTAAGAATATTGTTCCCTATAGTCCCCCTAGTAAAATGCACCTAAAGTGCAACTAGTAGTAATTATATTTCCCCCTATAGTGCCCCTAGTAACAATATTGTTCCCTATAGTTCCCTTAGTAACAATAATGCCCCTAAAGTACACCTAGTAGTAATTATATTGCCCCCTATAGTGCCCCTAGTAAGAATATTGTTCCTATAGTCCCACTAGTAAAATGCCCCTAAAGTGCAACTAGTAGTAATTATATTTCCCCCTATAGTGCCCCTAGTAACAATATTGTTCCCTATAGTTCCCTTAGTAACAATAATGCCCCTAAAGTACACCGAGTAGTAATTATATTGCCCCCTATAGTGCCCCTAGTAAGAATATTGTTCCCTATAGTTCCCCTAGTAAAATAATGCCCCTAAAGTACACCTAATAGTCATTGTATTGCCCCCTAGTAATAATAATGCTCCCATAGTGCACCTAGTAGTCATTATATTGTCCCCTATAGTGCCCCTAGTAACAATACTGCTCCCTATATTGGCCCCAGTAATAATAACACCCCTTAGTGCTCCATTAGCAATTGCATCCTGTAATAATAATGCTCCCTATAGAGCCCCCAGTAGTATGTTCCACAAAAGTGGCCCAATTGCAGAATAGGAAAGAAAAAAATCAAATACCTAACTTCCATTTCATGTTGCTATCCATGATGCAGTGGAGGCCACAGACCTCTCCTGACATGCCGCCTAAGATGCCTGTGTCTTGGTATAAGATGTCATTGAGCTGCCTGCACTGTTGATATATAATTTTCTAGGTTTTAGGCCACGTGTTCTGTGGCCTATGAGGTTGAATGTAAAGGCAGGGAGTGATCTGGTGCCTCACTTCAGTATTCAAATGTATCAACGTCCTGAGGACATCTCCCAATGTTTCATAATTCTGGGAGTGCCTGGTCCGTATCTGTTTAGTGGCCAGTGTTATGCAAGCTGGTGTGGACCCACTGCGCCACTGACTGGCTTGACTCTGGAGGGGTTTGACTAAGCAACTACCTAGTCTTCACTAGAGCCTCTGATGGTGAGGATAGGCTTGGGCGGTTAGGGTAGTTGCCAGGTGACACTCCAGTGTAGTTTCCGAGTCAGTGGCAGCTGACCAGGGGGTCAGAGATACCGGTTCAAGCACCGAGGGGAAGTACATGGTCAGGGCAGGCAGAGATCAAGCAAGGTCTGTAAACGAAGTCCGAGGTCAGAGGCAGGTTGCAAACAAGCAAGGTCCGTAAACGTAGTCCGAGGTAAGAGGCAGGCGGCAAACAGGCAAAAACCGATCATTCCAAAAGCAGGGTCACACCTTCCCCTTCACACTTGGAACTAGGCAAGCTAGTGACCATGAGTTGCTCGGGTATCTTCCTGTAGTAGGAAGTGCCTTTAAATACTTCCTGCAATCCAGCCATAGGCTGCTGAGACAGAGGGCGTGTATGTGCTGCCTCACAAGTGAGGAGAGACACACCCATGCAATAGGGGCAACAGTGTTGGCACGGACCCCTGGGCTAACAGCGAGGAAGTTCTTTATCAATTCTGTAATATACCTTCCTGGCTGTCCTTACACTGATGGTGGTGTAGAAAGCCCTATTGCAGTATTGATAACAGGAAGGAGATGAGGAGGGAGCTGGTGACATGGACAGTCTAGGTATCTGCCACTAGAAGGTTTCCTGGTCTAGACAGGTAGAACATGTTGTAATAAATCCATATGTGCAGATGTTTTCCATCTTTGTTTTTCTGGATTTTTATGTGACCCCCCTATATCCATGTTTATTCATACTTCTTTATTTCTTGGCACTAGAACCTTTCGAGGCCAGACTGGTGGATGGGCCCAGTAGATGCATTGGGAGGTTGGAAGTCTATCATGATGGGCAATGGGGAAGTGTATGTGATGACCACTGGGATGACAAGGACGCCAACGTTACCTGTAGTCAGATAAATTGTGGATCCTGCCAGCCGTACATGCGGAGGAGAAAGAGGTTTGGTCAATCACAAGGAAAAATCTGGTTGGATGATGTTGAGTGCAGTGGAGATGAACCATCATTGGAAAAATGCAGGCATCGTGTGTGGTCTTATAATGACTGTACCCATATGGAGGACGTGAGTGTTTATTGTACAGGTGGGTTACTGCATGTTTCTTGTGGGGCTCTTCTTTGTCTTTGTTACCAGTAAGAATATTGCCAACCAAGAAAAAGGAGAGGTCTATAGATGGTGGCATGTGGAGTACATGAACACCGTCCAAGTCTCCTGTGTAGAATCCAGAATGCCCTGATGAGCTTGTCCCATCAATGCTTTAGAAAGATGGTCATGTAAGTCTACATTTTAACTGCACAGGGCACTTCAAGGGAAATATCTGGCCAGAAGTCAGTGCACCAGCTTTAACTCTTTCTGTATCAGGAAAAGGGAGCTGCAGACTTTTTAAGGGGGTGTCCACAAGGTAAATCAGAATCAGCACGGTGGCATCATCAGCACAAAAGGGCGATAAGTACTGAGCAGACTACCTTCCTTCAACAGGTCAGCAATCAGCAAGATTTTCAAGAAAGCCTGGAGAACCCCTTTTAATATGGCATTTCTGAAATTTATACAAAATGCGGACAACCCCTTAAGTTAACATTGCCCATGGATTCTAACGTGTTAAACTGCCAGGATCTGAGTTATCTCAGATCCAGACAGGGGTGGCAGGGTGCCAGCTGTATAAAACAGATGTCACCCATAATTGATGGTGTGGGCACATCTCCTGGGCCAATGTACCGTTAACTTATTCCCCTGCAGCGCCACCTCAGGTGAAATTAAGCATCACATGGTACCCATTGAAATCAATGGGCTTCCTGTGCACTGCATGGGTGTCCTCCATAGAGGAAAAGTGAAGCTCTGTATAGCTGTTCTTAATTCTAACTAATACATGAGGGTCCTGAATGGGAAGGATCAACTCCATTAACTTGAAATTAGTATATACATGAAAAAAGTTTTCTAAACCAGATAATCCCTTTATCTCAGATATTGAAGGCATACCACTAGGATATGCTACAAATATCAGACAGGTGCGGGTTCCACTAGGATCTGCTCCTATCATCAGAACGGGGCCCCCAAAATGAAGGAGAGAACAATGCGCATGCTCTCCTGGTGCTCCTTTCATCACTATGGGAGTTCCATAAATAGCTGAGCAAGCATGCTCAACTATTTTCAGAACTCAAATAACGGTGAGTAGAGGGTGGCCACATATGCATGGCTGCTCTCTGTTCACTTTGGGGACCTCGTTCTGGAGATAGGTGCAGGTCCCACCTCTGGGACCTGCTCCTATCTGACAATGAAGGCATATCCTAACGATATACCAGCAATGTCTGTGTCATGACTTCAGCAGTTTCTATTATGTGTGTATTGTATTCCTTCTCCATCTAGTAGCTGTTTGTGCAAAGTTTATAGCTAGCCAGCATTTAATCCTTTGTGTGTCCCATGTATCTATCACCTATAACCCTGATGACATCATCAACTTAGCTCATAGCAGCCATCTTTTCCAAGATCAAATGAAGGACAAAGCTGCATCTCTAATCATCATCCTCACCCAGACTTAATGTGGCATCACTGATATGTTGAGGTTATTAATTAGCATGGCAGGAAATACATTGACGTATGCTGGTATGCTGTACTCAGGGGGGTTGCTAGGGCCCAAGCCCCAATTAATACAGCGCAATTTTCTAAGTCGACCCCACCCCGCACACTGCATTTTACTATATTTGCTATACAGCAGAACATACTTTTCACATCCAGTGCCTTCCAGGTGACGTCTCTCCTGATGTAGATCTTCTCTGCCATCATCTTCTCCAGTCAGCCTGGACAACTTCTTTCAGCTGTCTCTGCAGAGTTTGACACACAGACATCTCAGCTTCCTCACTTTTCTATCATCATCCTCCAAACTGGAGTCCCCAACAGTGTTATCCTGCTGCTTGCGGTGCTCCCCAATACCCCCAAATACTATCCTGAATAAATAATAGTGCCCCCATAGTAATAGTGCTCCTCCAAGTCCCAACAATAGTAATTCCCTTCTAGGATTCCCTCATTAGTAATACTTCCCCCTACAGGGTCCCCAACAGTGATAATGCTCCACCAGAATGCCTCCATCAGTATAAGAGCCCTCCAGCATTAATAATGCCTCCACAGAGCCTCCCAGTAGACATAAGCCCCCCCCCCCCATTGTTCCCCCAGTGGTGAAAAAGCTCTCTACAGAGCCCTCAGTAGTAATAAGGCCCCCCCTAGGGCTTTTGGTAGAATAAGATGGATCTATAAGTACCTCCTATAGAGCCCCCAGTAGTAATAAGAACGCCTAATGTCCCCAGTATTTAAAATGCCCCTACAGTACCCCTAGTATTTATATCAACCCCTACTGTTATAATGCTCACTCTGAAGTGCCCCCAGTATTTATAATGGTCCTGCAGTGCCCCCTGTAGTTATATTCTTCCCTTTAGTGTCCTCAGAAATTAAAATTCCTCAGCCCCTCCAATATACAGTCCCATGTAAATAACATCACCCCCTCCCCAGCCGCCTCCAACATGCAAGCACATGTAAAGATCACCCCCTCAACATTCAGTCCCATGTAAATAACATCACCCCCTCCCACAGCTGCCTTCAACACACAGTCCCATGTAAATAACATCACCCCCTCAGCATTCAATCCCATGTAAATAACATCCCTCCCTTCAGCCCTAACATACAGTCCCAGCATTGCTCTGCCTCTCCCTTCACTTACCTCTTGTCATGTAGTAGACCTCACCAAAAGTTTTCCCCAGAACTTCTCCTCTTCACTGCTAAGCCCCGTCGACTCCGGCAATGGTCACATAATGGTGACATCATCGCAGGCCCTTCTCAACCACTGCCTTCAGCACTGATCACATGACTGTGATTTCATCCCAGGTCCTTCAGCTCTTCCAGTGCATTAGATTCAACTGTATTGTCATCCTAGGGACAACAATACAGTTGTATCTGTCTGACAGGCAGTACATTTGGGGCCTGGGACAAAACATCAGGGGCCCAGGCCCCAAATATTTTAACTTTGCAACGCCCCTGGCTGTACTGAATGTAACCTGTATTTCGTGCACATGTTTGTGTTTTTATTGCTTTGTACTGTAATGTGCTCTAGCGTCAGTGGCGTACACACAATCCATGGGGCCCCGGTGCGAAACCGAATCATGGGCCCCCCCTCAAACCCCCCCTGGTCATCTGCCAGGGCCCTCAGGCCACTCAAGGCTTACCCCTCCCCCCCCCCTCGGTCATTTGCCAGGGCCCTCATGCCAGTGAGGCCACTTAAGGCTTACCCCTCCTCCTCCCGGTCATCTGCCAGGGCCCAGGCCCTCAGTCAAGGCTTTTCCACCTGACCTTAGCCAACCCAACCCGACCCCCCCCCCAGAGGAGAGCTTTTTGCTTATTGGCAGCCGCATTGCTCATGCTTTAGTTTTGATTCAAATTCTGGATTTCTCAAGAAGGAACAAGAAATACTTACACATTGCTAAACTGCAAGATTACCAAAAAAGAAATTCTCCAGGGTTCATGATACCAGACAATCAGACGTAACAAGCAAGGGCACTGATAACGAGCAAAGTCACAAGGATGAGAAGCTCACAAATCATGGGATTCTATTAAATTAGAATAAAATCCATTTCCCTTTTCATATAAATTATATACTACATTATATAATACTACACTATAGGCTGTTCTACTATACCTTAACTAATTGTGACAAACAGAACACATTTTTTGTGCTCTTTAGGAGAGGCTTAAATATTACGGAATCTCTTGTATCTCTATATAATAAAAGAGGGGGGAAGGAAAGTGACAACTGCTCTAAATAGGTTTTTAGATCACTAAAGTACTTGTCAATTTTCACGTTACACTGACAAACTAAACAGAATCCCTTTTAATATACCACCACCTATTTGTAAAAATATAACTGTTATCATACTGCCATTATGTAATAGAATATACCTACTATAATACTGCCCAATGTAATATAATATACCTACTATAATACTGCCATTATGTAATAGAATATACCTACTATAATACTGCCCTATGTAATAGAATATAACTACTATAATACTGCCCCTGTGTAATAGAATATAACTACTATAATACCATACCTCCCAAACGTCCCGGATCCGGCGGGACAGTTTCAGATTTCGGTGGCTGTCCCGCTGTCTCGGTACGGGGGAGGTATGTCCCGCTTTCTGGCAGCTGTCTCTGCGTCCATAGGAAGCAGAGACAGTTGCCATAATGAAGCAAAGCACCGACATCAGCTCCCTGCTTCATCATCCCTCCCCCTGATGGCTCTCCACAATTCTTGCCTGTGCAGGGGGCGGGGCCGGCCAGCAGTTCAGCCTCTGCTCCGCCTCCTTCATAGACTAGAGCAGCCGATGTCCTGCTGCTGGAAAGAATGTAAGTATGCAGTGTTTATTTTTTTTTGCATTCTGTGAGGGTCATAATGTGGGCATATTACTGGGTGGCATAATGTTGGCATATTAATGGGGGACCCAATGTGGGCATTTTACTGGGGGCACAGCTAGGCATAATTCTGTGAAAGAAGCACAATGTGGGAATAAATACTGACCAGTGGCATGAAGGGGGAATAATTACTATGTGGGGCATTAAGGGGACTGGGTGGGATTAGGTGTATAGTTATGTTTTGGAAGGAGTTAGAGGCGTGGCCTAGTGTAGAAAAAATTTGCATGTGTCCTTTTTTGTTAGTTTACTAAGTTGGAAGGTATGTATTACTGCCCCTATATACAAGAATTTAACTACTATAATACTGCTCCTATGTACAAGAATATAACTACTATAATACTGCTCCTATGTACAAGAATATAACTACTATAATACTGCCTCCTATGTACAAGAATATAACTACTATAATACTGCCTCCTATATACAAGAATATTACTACTATAATACTGCCTCCTATGTACAGGAATATAACTACTATAATACTGCTCCTATGTACAAGAATATAACTGCTATAATAATGCCCCTATGTACAAGAATATAACTACTGTAATACTGCCTCCTATGTACAAGAATATAACTACTATAATGCTACCTCCTATGTACAAGAATTTAACTACTATAATACTGCCTCCTATGTACAGGAATATAACTACTATAATACTGCTCCTATGTACAAGAATATAACTGCTATAATAATGCCCCTATGTACAAGAATATAACTACTGTAATACTGCCTCCTATGTACAAGAATATAACTACTATAATGCTACCTCCTATGTACAAGAATTTAACTACTAGAATACTGCCTCCTATGTACAAGAATATAACTACTATAATACTGCCTCCTATGTACAAGAATATAACTACTATAATACTGCTCCTATGTACAAGAACATAACTACTATAATATTGTCTCTCTATGTACAGGAATATAACTACTATAATACTGCCCCTATATACAAGAATATAACTACTATAATACTGCCTCCTATGTACAAGAATATAACTACTATAATACTGCTCCTATGTACAAGAATATAACTACTATAATACTAATAATAGTATCTAATTGTTATGAATTTGAGAAGCTGAGAAAATAATACAGATTTTGTTACAGGTTTTCAAATGTAAGATATAATAATCCTAACCTTATTATTTTCACAGGGTAAAGTATAAAGAAGTCGTCTCACATGCCTAAAATGTCTACAGATTTAATACCAACAAAATATCTTTTTTTTAAAATCAGTTCGTTGGGGGAGATTCATCAAAACTGGTTTAGTTGCCCATAGCAACCAATCAAAGTAAATCTAAAATTTTCAAAATGAGCTCTGAAAAATGAAAGGAGGAATCTGATTGATTGCTATAGGCAACCAAACCATTTTTTTCCAGCAGTTCCCCCATTGTATCTGTTGATTAAAGAGCAATGAATTACGTACAGCCGTGTTGTACTTTCATTTACATTACAATGAATATTAATTGTTACTAATCATAATCAGGATTTGTATTTAGTAGAGTCCAGAACAGAAAGAAAAATCACTGGACCACATAGTGAAACTGAGAAGGGGCCCTACTCTACATCTGTATAGAGGAGCTGCTTTTATCCACCACTAGGGGGAGCTAAGTGGCTATGGATCTATACTGCCAGTGTTAAAGGCTATGGAAACCTTCGGGGGCATCTTTTATAATTGCATTTTACTCATTTTGGGCTAAAAATAATTTTTTCAGTTAATCTTTATAAAAAAAAATGTCAGCAGGTTTGTCAAGTCTAGCTGTGAGCATCTGGATTTCACTTTGAGCCTCCCATCATATACTCTTTATTGCTGCTCTCTTAAGAGCTCATAAACACTTATTTAAAGGGTTGTGTCACTTCAGCAAGTGGCTTTTATCATGTAGAGACAGTTAGTACAAGGCACTTACTAATGTATTGTGATTATCCATATTGCCTCCTTTGCTGGCTGGATTCATTTTTCCAGCATATTATACACTGCTTGTTTCCATGGTTATGACCACCCTGCAATCCATAAGTGGTGGAAATCAGAGATAGGAGCTACACATGAGCCGTCAGCGGACGGGATTCAGAGTTAACAGAAAGTGACAGCGTATAAATAGACTGAAATTTAACCCCTGTAATAAAATAAAAAAACAGCAGGAAATTTTTAATAAAGACCAATTTAAAAAAAATATTTTGGGGGTGGCCAGGCATGTGCTGAAAATGCAAAACAATAGAAGACATTACTCACCTTGTTGAAACCTCTTTGTTCCAGCCAAGTGCCTCCAGTTTCCCAAGGGACCGGAAAGGTTACCTGCCATCGACATGTTGCTGACCAATCAATGGCTTTAGCTGTGATGTGTCAGTAATGATACGTGGCCACTGAGCCTCAGTGGTCGTGTGCCATTTCTGCACACATCACCATTAAGGCCACTGATTGGATAGCAGGGGTGTCATGCATGTAGGTGGCACATAACACAAATTGTTCTAGATTTGATCTTATTTATTCTGTTCATGCTTTGTATATATTCCGAAAAGCTATAGGTGGCACTGTTCAGTTAAATTATACTTTGACTCAACAGAGGGAATTAGCTTTCCCTTCTGAGGGGTGAGCTTTCTAGTCGCTATTGCATTAGCCACTTGGGAGTTTAGCTCTGCCTGACATTTATGGCAGATGCCAGATTTGCTCCAGGAGAAACATCATTCCTGTTGTTCTGTCTTCATACACGTTCACACAGTGTGCAATCTAACATTCAGCATAAACCATTCCTGTCTTCCAAATAAGAGGACTGTTTTATGTAGTATACCTTGTTTATTGGTCAACAGGATTGTGAATTGTGGTAAAACCATAAGAATACAAATGACATGTATAAGAATAAAGCATAGCATGTATCAGCATACAGTATAGATGACATGTAATATAACATTAACATGTCCCAAAATGGCTGCCTGTACATAGGATTGCATAGCTAACATCTAACAGCTACAACATTTTCTCAGAGTAACACTACAACTACTAAAACAGCTCTGCATAACACAGGATCCCTGAGACAGAGGTAGATGTCACTAGCCAGATACACATGCACAAAGATGGTGGAGTTTAAGAAAGAGAACTGCATGGAACAGCTCTGCTGATGTACTGTAGTCTGTATGTAGTCTGGAGACTTCTCTTTCCCACAATCCATAGCACCTC
This sequence comes from Bufotes viridis, assembly GCA_033119425.1. NCBI lineage: Eukaryota > Metazoa > Chordata > Amphibia > Anura > Bufonidae > Bufotes > Bufotes viridis. The sequence goes on from CM065589.1 coordinate 34,420,786, forward strand.
CATAATACGATAAACTTTATTAACAAGTAACACAAGGTGTAAAACATTTTTACCATCGCTAGATGGTGCTGTTATCCAGTGTCGGACTCGGGTACCTAGGGCCCACCACTAATATTTATTTTGGGGGCCCACCGTACAGATACATTCAAATATAATAAATAATCTAATAGTTTTTTAATATGAACATAGGCTGGTTGAGGTGCTGTACATTGAATATATGTATGTAGTGTAGGCCAGTCAGAGCCTGCTGTTACCTGACTAATCACTATAGAACTACAGAGATGCAGAAAGTGATCTGTAATAATTTCTCCCCGTGCTGGGGCAGAACACCTGTTGAGAGGAGAATCCCTGAGGGAAAGCCGGAGAAGACATTCATAGACTGTCCAGGATCACAAGGCCGTACGTGCTAACAAGGTATTTGCTGTTTATGGCCAATATAAAGATACTCTAATGCTTGTGGAAGGTTTAAAGCCTCCGCTCTCCATCTCCCGGTCCCAACACTGTTTACATTCGGCTGGCTATGGACATGGTCACATGCAACGCTACAGCCAATGACTGGCTTCACAGGTGATGTGCTGCTTGTGGCCATCACTGCTGAAGCCAGTCATTGGCTGTAGACATGCATGTGACCATGTCCATAGCCAGTCGGATGTAAACAGTGTCGGGAACAGAAGACATTTTTGAGAGTTTAGCATGCCTGTAATCACCGTGGAAAGGTTGTAAAGTGTTTAGAAGGAGATCAGGGACCACTACTCCTATCATTGTGTTGCTGTGTGTCTATATACAGCTATTAGGAAGAGATTACACTTTGACTTGCCTTCGATCTGTGCCGTGATACTACTGGATGTACTACAACTCCCTTTCTGCACTTTAGTAAACAGAGACCTTTCTTTTCTGCACTGACTCCAGCACCATTTGCCGGCTACAGAACCTACATATCATGCCTTGCGCCTGTACAACACTTATAACTCCAAAGGCACCCCAACTACCATCAGGCATTAGCCTAAACATTATAGTACGCCCCAAGAGAAGCAAGGGTGTGCCCTTTTATCACTGCTTGACCATAGGGAGCATGGGTATGAGGGTTGCCCATGTGAAGGATTATTGCAGCCAGACCCCCTACCATTGCCATCCTCTTCTCCGCTCCACCGGGGCCTGCGGCAGGTGCAGTGCTGGAACTGGGAGAAGACAAGTTGAGTAGCGTTTTTTAAAAAAAATAAAAAAGTTCTCCGTTACGTTGTTTTTGTCTTCGATATTGGCGCTGTAAGTAGAAAGTATTTTGGAAGACATGGCAGGGTCATTTTCAAGTTGTTCCCTAACTGCTTGGAGCCCGAATTCTTTAGGAATGATGGTATATAAAGAGGCTACGTCTACCGTAGCTAACCACTAATGTTGAGCACGAATATTCGCAAAGCGAATTTTAATCTCGAATATCGTGATTTAGAAATTTCGCAAATATGTCAAATACATGACGCCATATTCGCAATTTACGAATATACGCTCTTAAGATGGATAGTGATAGGGAAACTGTATCTTGAAAATAAAAGGTTCAGACATAATTCCCCCAACCTTAATTGCTTTCTATAACAATTTCCACTATTTTGTCACCAGAGTACGCCAATCTATAATTTGTATGCGAGTCCCAAGCTGTCAGGTACCAGCAGACGAAAAATTGCACAATGTAGTAGAATATGTCGACTATAGCGCTATATTCCCCATATTCGTAAATTTCTAAACGCTATGTGTCAACGCTATGTGTCAAGGCTGTGAAATGCCTCATGCTGCTGTGGGGAGTCGCTCTGGTAGACAGCGGTGCGGGTGCAGTACCGAGGCAAAACAAAGAGTCCAGGATGTGCAATAAACAGTGTTTTATTCACACTGACACAAAAATACACAGCAAACAGTCTTTCGGTGGTAATTCACACATGTCAGAAACAAGGAGGCAAAACAAAACAGGCCAACATAGGTTCAGTCACCTGGGAGGTGTAGGTGCAGGTTCGCACCAGGCTGTCGGCCCAGCCGCAGGAGAATCCACCTTCAGGTAGCCAGGAACAAAAGCCACCTCCTTGCTGAGCTCTTTCCTCCAGGACAGAGAACTCCAGAGCCCTGTTAGCAGGCTCCAGGATAATCACCACACCAGACACAGCTGCTGGCTGTGTTTTATACCCAGCCCAAAACCAGGACTGGATCGTGGGGAGCAGCCACCCACCCTACACTTTAGCTGCTCCCGGTAAGAGCCGGCCCGATCGGCTTTGCAGCCATGCTATTTAACAGAGTCAAACAGCACTAGCTGCTGCAGACAAAAACCTGGCTCTTACCTCACCGAGGCCAGCAACCTCGGTGACACGTACCTGCCATCAAATATGACACCTTGCACCCTCTTACACACCCCCTTTGTTCAACCCTGAGGGGGTGAACACACGTGAGGCAGTGGACGCGGGACAGGGCATCTGCGTTACCCTGCAAGCGGCCTGCCCTGTGTTCCACGGAGAATTTGAAATTTTGAAGGGATAGGAACCACCTGGTGACCCGAGCATTCCTCTCCTTGGCCTGACTCATCCACTTGAGAGGGGAATGGTCGGTCACCAGACGGAACCTCCTCCCTAACAGGTAGTAGCGGAGAGATTCGAGTGCCCACTTGATAGCCAGGCACTCCCTCTCCACTATACTATATCTGGACTCGGCGGGACTGAGCTTACGGCTCAGGAAGACAACGGGATGTTCTTCCTCGTTGACCTCCTGAGACAGTACCGCACCGAGGCCTACCTCCGAGGCATCGGTCTGTACGACAAACTCCTTGTTGAAGTCGGGTGTCACCAAAACCGGGGACCCACACAGGGCCGACTTCAACGCGGAGAAAGCCTCCTCCGCCTTCTCACTCCAGCTAACCCTCCCAGACTTTCGCCCTTCAACAGGTCTGTCAATGGCGCTGCTATTGTGGCAAAGTGGGGCACAAACCTCATGTAGTATCCTACAATCCCCAGGAACGACTTTACCTGCCTGGTGGTGACCGGTCGGGCCAGTTACGAATGGCCTCTACCTTAGTTACCTGAGGTTTGATGACTCCCGCCCGATTACATATCCCAGATATTTGGTCTCTTCCAACCCAATCGCACACTTTTTGGATTGGCGGTTAGTCCAGCTTTCCTCAGGGCATCCACTACCGCCTGCACCTTGGGTAAATGGCTTTCCCAGTCGGTGCTGTGGATGACTACATCATCTAAGTAGGCCGAGGCGCACCGACGATGTGGTCGCAGCACTATGTCCATTAACCTTGGAAAGTGGCGGGGGCGCCATGCAGGCCAAAGGGTAACACCTTGTAGTGATACAGGCCCTGCGGGGTAACAAACGCGGTTTTTCCTTAGCCGACTCGTTAAGGGTACCTGCCAGTACCCTTTAGTGAGGTCCAGCACAGAAAAATAACGGGCTTGTCCTAAATTTTCAACAAGCTCGCCCACTCGGGCATGGGATACGCTACAAACTTGGATACTTCGCTTAACTTGCGAAAGTCGCTGCAGAACCGCAACGTCCCATCCGGCTTGGGTATTAGGACTATGGGACTGGCCCACTCACTTTTCGACTCCTCAATGACATCGAGCTTCAACATTAACTGCACTTCCTCCGCGATGGCCCGCCGCCGAGCCTCGGGTACCCGGTATGGTTTTAACCGACCTTGGCCTGAGGCTCAGTGACGATGTCATGTCGGATGAGAGACGTGCGGCCAGGGAGGTCTGAGAACACATCCGTGTTCCGACTGAGGAACTCCCTGACTTCCTGAACTTGTTTGGAAGACAGGCTGTCTGCAATTTTTACCGTGGTTACGGCTTCACAGGCCTCGAACTGTGGGGCTGGACCCTTTTCACCTAGAAGCCCTGGTCGGGGGCTGTGGTCGTCGGCCGCGTCCCTATCTTTCCACGGCTTAAGTAAATTCACGTGGTACACCTGCTCGGCTTGCGCCGCCCTGGCTGGTGTACCTTGTAATTTACTTCCCTACCTTCTCGATCACCTCATAGGGGCCCTGCCACCTAGCTAGGAATTTGCTGTCAAGGGTGGGTACCAGAACCAAAACCCGATCTCCCGGATTGAAGTCCCGCACCCGAGCCTGACGATTGTACACCCTACTCTGGGCCTGTTGCGCTGCCTCCATATGCTCCCGGACCAAAGGCAACACCCTTTCCATCCGTTCCTGCATCTGGGCGACATACTCAATGACACTTTTGTGGGGGACAGGCTGTTGTTCCCATGCTTCCTTGGCGATATCCAACAGGCCCCGAGGGTGTCTGCTATAAAGCAGTTCGAAGGGCGAGAACCCAGTAGAGGCCTGGGGCACCTCTCGCACTGCGAACATGAGATAGGGCAGAAGCAGGTCCCAGTCCTTCCCATCTCTAGACACCACCCTCTTTAGCATATTTTTTAGAGTTTGGTTAAACCTCTCCACAAGACCGTCTGTTTGCGGATGGTAAACGGACGTCCGTAACTGCTTTATACGCAACAACTTACACAGTTCCCTCATTACTTTGGACATAAAAGGGGTCCCTTGGTCTGTCAGAACCTCTTTGGCAGGCCCACACGGGAAAACATCTCCAATAACTCTTTGGCAATGAGCTTAGCTGAGGTATGTCGCAGAGGCACCGCCTCCGGATACCGAGAGTGGCATAGTCGAGAACTACCAGAATGTGTTGGTGGCCCCTGGCAGACTTTGGTACAGGTCCAATTAAATCCATAGCGATTCGCTCAAACGGTACTTCAATAATTGGCAGAGGTACCAGAGGACTACGGAAATGTGGCTGGGGGCTAGTTATCTGACAGGTTGGACAGGACTTACAATAGTTTTCTACCTCCTTGAACACACTGGGCCAATAAAACCGCTGCAGAATGCGGTCCTGGGTTTTCTGCCACCCCAGGTGTCCCCCAAGAACATAGTTGGTGGGCAAGCTCCATGACGAGCTTGCGATACGCTGTGGGCACCACCAACTGTTCAACAGGTTCACCTCGGATTTGGTTCACCCGATACAACATATCCTGCAGAACAATAAATCGTGGGAACATTAATTCAGCCCCTGGTTTCTGGGGTTTACCATCAATTTCCAGCACATTCTCCCAGGCCCTGGTTAGGGTTTGGTCCCGGTGTTGTGCGGTCCCAAAATTTTCCCCGGAGACATTGAGGTCTGCCAACTCAGGTCCCGGTGGCAAGTCCTCCGTGTCTCCCACCATTACACTCAGTGGGGTTGTCTCCCCACTACCGCTGCAGCAGTGGTCACCCCTACCGCTGGCCCTTCAGACTCGGGCTCCCAGGGTTCTGGCCTTCCAGTGGTATCAGGCCACTCTGCTAGGGTTACCCCTGTCTCAGGGCTATTAGACACTTTCACCTCAGGCCACAGTGACGGAAAACCAGGGAAGTCTCTCCCAATTATCAGTTCATAGGGTAGCTTTGTGGAGATCGCCACTTCACAAGTCCAGGTGCCGGCCGCCGTGGACAGAGACATTACAGCAGTGGGATAGTCCTTTAAGTCTCCGTGAATGCACACCACACCCACTTTCCGGCCCGTATACTGGGTGGGCTGTACCAGGGCAGCACTTACCAGGGTTACCAGGCTCCCTGAGTCCAACAGCGCCACTGCCAGGTTATCCCCGACTTGCACCTGGCACAGATGACGATTGTCTATTGTCTCGGGGTGCCGGTCGCACACAGTCTCCGGGCATACATGGAAGCCCGGTACCCATAATTAGTCTCCATGGGTTCCCCCGATGGGGACAGTTGGCCCTTATGTGTCCAGGCTCCCGACACTGCCAGCAGACCACTGGGGATGGATCTGCAAGGGGTACATCCCGGGCGGGTTTGGCCGGCCGCCGGGACTGGGGTGGAGATTTCCGGGTTTGACTGGCCCCTCCCAAAAGAACCCCCTGCAGGTTTCTGGTGGCCTCATATCGCTCCACCAGGTCGACCATCTCAAGGGCATTGGTGGGGGATACCTGGCCGATCCAGTGTTGAAGGGGGTAAGGCAAGGCCCTCCAGAACATGTCAGCCAGCAGACGGTCCAGCATAGCAGTCGGACTTAGAATGTCAGGCTGCAGCCATTTTTGCAACCGTTGCAGCAACTCATAGTACTGCGGCCTGGCGGGTTCAGCCGCTTTAAAGTCCCACTGGTGGACCCGCTGAGCCCGGACCAACACGTTTACCCCCAGTCTGGCCAGGATCTCCCCTTCACCGTGGAATAGTCAGCAGCCTGGTCATCTGCCAAATCAAAAAACTTGCTGGGGTCCGGATGCCAGGAACGGAGCAACCACCTCGGCCCACTGGTCACGGGGTAACTTTTCCCTCACGGCGACCTTCTCAAAGACCGCCAGGTAGGTCTCCACGCCGCCTGCGGGGGTCATCTTTGGGATCGCCGCACGGACCGCTTCCGGGCATCATGGACGTGGTGGGACGCTCCTGCCGCCTGTAACGCCATCACATGTTGTAGCAGTAGCTGGTTGGTCTCCCGCTGCTGCACGTTAGCCTCTATGAGAGCCTTCACAGCAGCCTCCATGTTGCCAGAAATTCCTGCTTGCAACTTTGCTGGCTTAATATATATCATGCACTTTAGCAAAAACGTCGGCGTTCACGCCAGCCTCACTGCGCATGCCCGCATCCTCCACCAAATGTGGGGAGTCGCTCTGGTAGACAGCGGTGCGGGTGCAGTACCGAGGCAAAACAAAGAGTCCAGGATGTGCAATAAACAGTGTTTTATTCACACTGACACAAAAATACACAGCAAACAGTCTTTCGGTGGTAATTCACACATGTCAGAAACAAGGAGGCAAAACAAAACAGGCCAACATAGGTTCAGTCACCTGGGAGGTGTAGGTGCAGGTTCGCACCAGGCTGTCGGCCCAGCCGCAGGAGAATCCACCTTCAGGTAGCCAGGAACAAAAGCCACCTCCTTGCTGAGCTCTTTCCTCCAGGACAGAGAACTCCAGAGCCCTGTTAGCAGGCTCCAGGATAATCACCACACCAGACACAGCTGCTGGCTGTGTTTTATACCCAGCCCAAAACCAGGACTGGATCGTGGGGAGCAGCCACCCACCCTACACTTTAGCTGCTCCCGGTAAGAGCCGGCCCGGATCGGCTTTGCAGCCATGCTATTTAACAGAGTCAAACAGCACTAGCTGCTGCAGACAAAAAAACCCGGCTCTTACCTCACCGAGGCCAGCAACCTCGGTGACACGTACCTGCCATCAAATATGACACCTTGCACCCTCTTACACTGCGAAGCGATTAGTGCGAATATCAACTACCGAATAATCGCATATTCTAATTTCTGTCCCAAGTTTAATAACATTTCCCCGTCCCGATCTCAATATACAAATCTAATCAATGGTTTAAATACTCCTGTCAAAGTAAAGACATAATAGGTAAAAACTGTCCTGCGAATGCTCGTCACTTGAATATTCGCATTAATCTATTCGCGGTTTGTATTCCCTTTCCAACCAAGCGTTAACAGGTTGTGTCAGACTCCAGTACGCTGCATGTATTGTGAAAATTCGTATATGTCTTCGCACGCGAATATAATTTGAAAAATTAATTGCAAGTCATGATATTGAATGCGAAAAATAACGAATATTGCAAAATAGCGAATATATGACGAATATGATGCAAATTATTCGTCAAATATCGCAAAATCGAATATGGGTCTTTGCGCTCATCACTACTGACCACGTTTGTTCGGAACATTGGCCAAGATTTTTTTATTAGATCCAGAACACTGCCATTTTTCAAATACGAGGGAGATTGTACCACATATTTCTGTAAAAAATAATCCACATATTCGGTCAATCTACTAGTTAGGGAAACTTACCCTAACAAAAAAATCGTCGATATATCACTTTCAGAGGTAAGTTTCCCTAACTAGTAGACGTAGCCTCAATTTACTTGGAGTTTTAAAATTAAAGGCATGAGCGTAGCTATAGGGGGTGCAGAGGTAGCAGTCGATACCGGGCCCAGGAGCTTAAGGGGGCCCAAAGACCCTTGTGCCGCATAGGAAGACACACAAAGCACTGAGAGGGGGGGGGGGCCCAAGCTGAACTCCTACACCAGGGCCCATGAGCCGTTAGCTACACCCCTGATTAAAGGTGATATAACGTGTTTACAGATGGGGGTCATTTACCTCCTGGAGTGTCCGTGTGGCCTCCAGTATGTGGGACAGACCATGCGTAAGTTAAAAACACGGATAGAAGAACATATTAGAAAGATCAAAAGGGGCGTGGAAAGTCATAGTGTGTCTTTACGTTTTAAAAAAAGCGCATGGTAAATATCCAAAAGGGTTAATTTTTGTTGGCATTGAGAAAGTGAATAGGAATTGGCGTGGCGAAATCCAGTAGCAAATATTAACCGTCCGGAGGTGGAATGGATTTACAAATTGGGGACTTTGCGCCCACAAGGGCTGAATATTGACTTTGATTTAAGACCTTGCCTAATAGAATAGATAGATGATGAGCGCGTATTTTAGGCTGCTTTTTGTGAATGTGGGTTTGTAGCATCCCCAAGTCAGAGCAATGTGTGGGACTAACCTGGGGAATGCCAGTGATGGAGAGGCCGGCACGCTGTTCCTCTGGGGCACTCTCTGGGTTCTTGAGGGACACAGCCAGGTGAAGTGTGAGGTGCCCTTGGTGTTGTAGTTTAACGTGCCTATGGCTAAGTCCCTGGTGTTTCGTGACGCCAGTGCCAATTAACGGTGGCACACCGTTTATAGTAGGAATAACAGAGGTGCAGACTTGTAACTTGAAAACAGAATTCCAACTTTACTGAAACAGTGGAAAATACAGCAGGCAACCTCTTAACACAGTTCTTGTTGCAGAAAATAGACTTTTGTATAGTCGCAGTCACAGCAGGCTTACATCCAGCAAGGTATAACAGAGGGTAAAATAAACAGGACTTAGAGTTGCAGGTGAACCTTACTTTCTTCCTGACTTGTCCTGACTGGAATTGATGCTTCAAGGCCCCAATGCCCTACTTCTGGCTTATATCCTTGAATCTCCAGTTGACAGTGTACCTCCTCTTGACATTTAGTACCTCTTGCTCTAGGGATTGCCTCTGCTTGACTTCTGCTGACTTGCTTAGGCCCGAGACATGTGGCCCTCACAGACTCCAGGGTCTGCACTCCTTCCCAGGCCCAGGGCCTGGTGTAGACTTCACAGGCTCATGGCCTGGAGTAGACTGAACTGAGCTCTCCTTCCCTGACTGGGCCTTATATAGACTAGGGCTACCTAGCTCCCTCTAGTGACTAGAGCTGGAATTACATCCCTAGCCGGCCTGCACATGGCACATTTCACAGTAACAGGGAATTAAATACCATAAATTGCATTACATTTTACAAATAGGACTTTTACCAGCCTCCCCATAAATGAGAGGAACGACAGCATCCAAGTGACCCTTCTGTAGTGACGGGTAGTACAACTCCCGTACACTACATACCCCGCTGCTTTAAGCTGAGTACGCCCTCGTACTCTAACAGGGTACCGCCCGGCTGGAATTTTCACCTGAAAGAGACAAGAAAAACATGCAGGCATACATACATATCAGTAATCAATTCCATCTGCATTGACAATTATTATCAGGTCCAGCTGGTAACGGAGAAGTGCGGTGACAAGGGCGTCGCTCTCTTTCTTCAGGATAAAGAGTGGAACTGGGGCGCTGACCTGGCACAGCGGATGTTAGGGAATACCAGGATAGTCCATGACAATGAATGAGTCCATAATAAAAGCAACATCTCAGAGGCTCGCACATAGGGAGTCCATATCTGGGCACATAGACTTGGATAAAATTTTTAAAGTAATAAATACGGTCAGCAGCACATACATAAAATCACAATACAGGACTCTGACAATACCAGGGTAACACCTTCCTGGCAAGTCCTGCGTATTTTTAAAGTGCTGACATAAAAGCCCTTTTCAACCTGAAATGGGGGTTAAATGGGGATAAAGTGCAAATAAAAGCACAACTTGGAATTATGAAAGTAGTTGACACCAAAATGGTAGCAGCAGGCAGGATGTCCCGGAACAGAAAGAGGCAGGCTGGGAGCAGTGGTTCACAGTGGCAACTTATCTTCACAAACATGCCACCGGCCGTGGGGAACTGGCAGCAAGCTCCACCAGCCTGACAAACTTAAAGGGGCAGTTCCTGCAACAAAGATGATGTCCCTGTGAGGATGAGCAAAAATGGCCTAGCAGGCCTGCTCACAGGTACGTGTCAAAAGAACCCTGTTCGTCAGAGGTAGTGCAGCCCTGTGCTGCCGGTAGTCTGGGCCATGCACCAGGGCCACTTGGAGGGGGTGCCCACCAAACAGAATGGGCCGGAATCATCACTGGGACTGGGCCTATCCATCTCACTGGCCCGCCGGGTTGAGAATTCACAGGAGCTGCAGATATCGGGACACTGGCCGGCACTGGGGCAGACACTTCCACTGGCCGGGATAAGGAAGTCCCGTCACGACGTACTCGGCTCCTGGAGTTTGTTAGCTTATCTGTTTTCACATTAACTTTGAGCTGCTCATTATTAATGGTAGGACCCCGGGCTACAGGTTCAGGATGCACAGGGGGCACAGGTGACTCACCACTGCTGGGCTGCTGCGATGCTGCACGGGAACTTGTCACTTGACGCAGGCCGTCCAGATGAACTTGCAATATAGCGATCCGCTCCTCCAGGGCGGCGATGTCACTGCTGGATTCCGGCACACTTGCAGCAGGCTCCAATGCTTCCTTTCTGCTTGCACAAGTCTGCGGCCACTCCCCCAGACTCGGGAGTTCTCGCCCAACTTCAGGCCCGCCCACATTGTAATCCACGTACAGAGGCGGCATCCCAGGACGGTTGTCTCCTCCCTCTTGGAGGGTTTTGGCGCCAAATCTTCGCGCCACTGCAGGACAGTGATGGCGCAGGAAGAAGTCCAATGGCGCCGGCGGCCATCTTGGGCGCCATGATGCATCAATTCAGTGACAGCAAGCAGGATTGTAAAAAGTCCACAAAAACACACTTTGAAGTGGCGATTTTCTTCCTCTTGATAGCGCAACACTGCACAGCGCTTTCTGGAGGTTTTAGGGACACTTTTTGTACGTTTTAAGTCCACAAAGTTCACTTCAAATAAACAGGCGTTTTGTCACTTGGCAAACTGGTTAAGGCACAAAGTTCACGTTTTTTGTTCACAGTCCGTAAAACGTGCGTATCCTGTTCGTGACGCCAAAATGTAGCATCCCCAAGTCAGAGCAATGTGTGGGACTAACCTGGGGAATGCCAGTGATGGAGAGGCCGGCACGCTGTTCCTCTGGGGCACTCTCTGGGTTCTTGAGGGACACAGCCAGGTGAAGTGTGAGGTGCCCTTGGTGTTGTAGTTTAACGTGCCTATGGCTAAGTCCCTGGTGTTTCGTGACGCCAGTGCCAATTAACGGTGGCACACCGTTTATAGTAGGAATAACAGAGGTGCAGACTTGTAACTTGAAAACAGAATTCCAACTTTACTGAAACAGTGGAAAATACAGCAGGCAACCTCTTAACACAGTTCTTGTTGCAGAAAATAGACTTTTGTATAGTCGCAGTCACAGCAGGCTTACATCCAGCAAGGTATAACAGAGGGTAAAATAAACAGGACTTAGAGTTGCAGGTGAACCTTACTTTCTTCCTGACTTGTCCTGACTGGAATTGATGCTTCAAGGCCCCAATGCCCTACTTCTGGCTTATATCCTTGAATCTCCAGTTGACAGTGTACCTCCTCTTGACATTTAGTACCTCTTGCTCTAGGGATTGCCTCTGCTTGACTTCTGCTGACTTGCTTAGGCCCGAGACATGTGGCCCTCACAGACTCCAGGGTCTGCACTCCTTCCCAGGCCCAGGGCCTGGTGTAGACTTCACAGGCTCATGGCCTGGAGTAGACTGAACTGAGCTCTCCTTCCCTGACTGGGCCTTATATAGACTAGGGCTACCTAGCTCCCTCTAGTGACTAGAGCTGGAATTACATCCCTAGCCGGCCTGCACATGGCACATTTCACAGTAACAGGGAATTAAATACCATAAATTGCATTACATTTTACAAATAGGACTTTTACCAGCCTCCCCATAAATGAGAGGAACGACAGCATCCAAGTGACCCTTCTGTAGTGACGGGTAGTACAACTCCCGTACACTACAGGTTTTTTAATTGCTTGATGTAGACCAGGTGATCAATTTGTGAATCAAAAAGGAGTTGAGCGATAGTGGAGGTTGGACTTCGTTTAGCTGTAAACCTCCATTGGCTAGTGCTATTGAAGGTGTGGGAACCTCTGAAAATAAGTGTGGTTTAATAAAATGTATGGTAAAGGAAATATAAGGTTGTTTATATGTATTTTATAGATTTTTATGTATTTGTATGAGTTTTTATTTGTGTTTTGATACATGGTGTGGAATAACTACCGCAAAAAGTTATGATGAAGGGAGGGGTTATTTAACTCCTACCCATATAAATTATACGCCCCTTTGAGGGTGGGACACTCGCCCCTTAAGAGGCGAAAGGTGAAACCTAGGCAGATCAATGCTTGTTGTCATACCTCCTTTGTGAGTAGTATTGCTGGTGGTACTTCACTATGTGAGCAAACCTCTAACTTCCACAGAAGGATCGTTTTGGAAAAGACTGTCCCTTTTGGAAACTCTGATGTTCAGTTTCATCTAAAACTACTGTAATAGTCCGATTACCTTCGGATGCCTTTGTTGAATTTGTCAGCGCGATCACCTTTACATAGAAGCTGAGTAGTGTTTTTTTTTTTTTTGTTTTTTGTTTTTTCAGCCACCCCTAATTATTTTTTAGCTTTTAGATAACCCCTTTAAAGAGAGCCCACCCCATCCTGAAGGGGTAGTTAGGACAGTTTTCATGTTGCATCGGCCTAGTGCTTCCCTGTAAGGTCGTAGACTAATATTTCCACTCATTTTTAGTAAATTTGCACAGTTGTGAGAAAAATACCGCAGATTTCCAATATTTGCTGAGGATGGAGACGGCTATAGGGAAATATTTTACACATAAGGTGCTGGGCCTGTAAATAGACCTCTGCTTTCTCCTCCGATAACCAAACATAGTAACAGATTAGTGACAGATGGGAGTGAATGGAACAAAACGTCATCTGGAATGGAGATCTCACATTCAGGAGGAACTTGACAAGCACAGCAGTTTCATCGCCCCTCCGGCCCGGGCGACAAGTCTCTACACTTAGCTGCAGAGTAGATGGCTTTGTATGAAGGAACCTTAAAGGGGTATTCTGGTGAAGAAAAATGTTTTCATCAAGTGCCCGAAGCATGGCCCCTGAAACAGAAGATTCACACTTACCTCCTCCACGCCGCTCCGGTCCTCTGCGCTGCCTCCGCTCACTCCATCTCCCGATCCTGGCACTGTTTACAATCGGCTGGCTATGGTCATGGTCACATGTACCGCTGCAGCCAATGACTAGCTTCACCAGTAACATGCTGCTTTGGCTGGAGCCGTACATGTGACCATAGCCAGCTGGATGTAAACAGTGCCAGGATTGGGAGATGGAGAGAGCGGAGGCAGCGCAGAGGACCAGAGCGGAGTGGAGCAGGTAAGTATGAATCTTCTGTTTCAGGGACCAATCTTGCTGAGAACACTAGATGAAAAAAATTTTTTTTACAGAAAACCCCATTAAACAAGACCTGTCGTGACACTTGAATTCCTCACAGAACACTGGAGCATCTTAAAGTTGTGCTATTCCTCTGTTATTACTCCTAGAAATGTATAAATAACTTGTGCAGCATTGTGCTCTGTAGGCACATGAAGTGGACTCCCCATTTAGTGCCCGGTCCTGGAATCTGCATGGTCATTATTAAGTTTTCAGTACTCGACATGCAGAAGTGACCTCACGCCCAATGACTGGCTGCCTCCCTGTGTGGAGCTGGGGACTGGTATGTGACAAGTGATGCCCCCAGCGCAAGTCTGTGACACACACCAATGACCATAGCCCTATGGCTACACATAGCACTAAGGCCCCATGCAGGGTGCACCTACTTTTTGTGCATCCCCCTTGCCTGTGCTAAGATAGATAGAGAGATAGATGGACAGACACATAGATAGAGCAATAGATAGACAGACAGATAGATAGGTAGACAGAGATAGATAGATAGATAGATAGATAGATAGATAGATAGATAGATACCAAAGAGAAGCAGTAGCACAGTTGAAGGTGTGAACAGGGTGCAAGATCCTCTTGGGAACAAGGCAAATCTTCCAGGTATATAAAGTCCAAAGACGAGGCAGCACTCCAGCATATGAAAAATAAGTGACCCTCTTTATGCCCCAGGCAACGTTTCGGTCTTCTCAATGAGAAGACCGAAACGTTGCCTGGGGAATAAAGAGGGTCACTTATTTTTTATATGCTGGACTGCTGCCTCGTCTTTGGACTATAGATAGATAGATACTAGTGCATCTCAATAAATTAGAATATCATCAAAAGTGTTCATTTATTTCAGTATTTCAATTTAAAAAGTGAAATTCATATATTTTAAAAGTTTATTACATACAGTACAGAGTTATCTATTTCAAACGTTTCTTTTTATGTTGATGATTATGGCTTACAGCTAATGAAAACCCAAAAGCCAGAATCTCAGAAAATTAGAATATTGTGAAAATGTTCCATATTGTAGACTCATGCCTCATGGCGTCACACTCTAATCAGCTAATCAACACAAAACACCTGAAAAGGTTTCCCAAGCCTTTGAACGGTCCCTCAGTCTGGTTCAGTAGGCTACACAATCATAGGGAAGACTGCTGACTTGACAGTTGTCCAGAAGACAGTCATTGACACCCTCCACAAAGAGGGTAAGCCACAAAAAGTCATCGCTAAGGAAGCTGGCTGTTCACAGAGTGCTGCATCCAAGCATATTAATGGACAGTTGAGTTGAAGGAAAAAGTGTGGTAGAAGAAGGTTCACAAGCAGGGCCATCTTTAATATTGATTGGACCCTGGGCAAGAATTTACTTGGGCCCCCTGGATCCCGCATTCCCACACCCTAGCATGCAATCACGCACTCCAACACACACACAACCTCATCAATACAATGCACAAGAATGTGCAGTGTGTGAGTATATTATAGATAACCCACTGCTGTCCCATAGGGAAGCATTGGGAGGCTATTGCGCATGTGTGGCTTCATAGAGATCTAGTGAATCAATGCATTTCTATGTGGAGTGTTTAGCGTGAATGCCAGTGTTGCACGTTGTGCAACACTGGACTAGGGTTGGGCAATAAACCGGTAGCTATGATATACCGCGATATTAGAAAACAGCGATATTGCGATATCACTGTTTTCTAATAATCGCGGTATTCTGTGACGTCATGCGCTCCGCTCGGCGCCTTCCCACTCACCACCCGCCGGCCGCCGCACATTAGAAATCTTTGCCGGCTCCTGCGTCCCTGGCTCCGCCTCCTCCTACCCGGCGCATTGCTGCCCACATTCTCGGGGGGTGCAATTGCCCCTTTGCCTCTCTCCCCCCCTGGATCCGCCGGAAGACTCACACAGGCGCACTGGCCTCTGCCAGTGCGCATGTGTGAGTCTTCCAGCGCTTCAGTGAAGTGAATAATTACCTACAACAGCGCTGGGCTGGGAGGAGGCGGCGCTGGGCAGGTAGGGAATCTGTTAATGGGGGGGATCTGTGGATGACACTGGATGGTGGGGGAAATCTGTGGATGACACTGAGAGGGGGGATCTGTGGATGACACTGAGAGGGGGGAGATCTGTGGATGACACTGAGAGGGGGGAATCTGTGGATGACACCTGAACCTGGGGGATCTGTGGATGACACTGAGATGGGGATCTGTGGATGACACTGAATGGGGGGATCTGTGGAAGACACTGAATGGGGGACTGTGGAGACACTGATGGGGGATCTGTGGATGACACTTAAGAGGGGATCTGTGGATGGCACTTAAGGGGATCTGTGGATGGCACTTACAGGGGTCTGTGGATGGCACTTAAGGGGGTCTGTGGATGGCACTTAAGGGTGGGATCTGTGGATGGCACTCATATGGGGTTTGTGGACTGGCACCTAAGGTGGTAGCGGATCTGTGGATGGCACTCTACATGGGGCAGTGGATCTGTGGATGACGTCTCTCGCTATGCAGCTGCCGTCCCATACAGTATAACGCCTCCTTGTGGCTGCCCCCATACAGTATAACGTCTCCTTGTAGCTGCCCCCATACAGTATAATGTCTCCTTGTGGCTGCCCCCATACAGTATAACGTCTCCTTGCGCTGCCCCCATACAGTATAACGTCTCCTTGCGCTGCCCCCATACAGTATAATGTCTCCAAGTGTTTTTTTCTTCTAAATGGGCATTTATCGTGATATATATCGTTATCGCGATAAATTTCTTAATATCGTTATCGTGGCAATATTTTTGATATCGCCCAACCCTACACTGGACTAGGAAGCACCTCTAGTGGCCATCTGATGAGTGACCACTAGAGGTGTTCCTTGGCAGTAATGTAAATACTGCCTTTTTTTCTGAGAAGGCAGTGTTTACATTAAGAAGTTTGCAGAGACATGCTAAAGACACCAGAACTACTACATACCTCTTACATCCAGTGACGTCTCCTTTGATGTAGATGTTTTCTTCTCTCCTCGTCTTCTCCTTTCAGACCTTCAGACCAGACCACCATTTTTCAGCCGATTCTCGTCTTAGTTTACTACTTTTCCATCATCCTCCCATCTTTTGGACAAATCATCCTATCACCCCCAATACTGTGCCGCTTTGCTCCCAAATATTATACTGCAGAAGCCTATAAACCCCCTGATAATACTAGTACCACACAGATAATGCCCCCTTCAATAATTATTGGCACACAGTGCCCTAAAATAATTTGTCCCTGCAAATAGTTCCCCTGACACTAATAGTGTAAACATAACGTCCCCCAAAAATAATTGTGGTCATATTGGTGCACCGGTCCCGCCGAGACAGATTGCGGCCAATAGGAGGACAAGCTGCACACGGGACTGAAAGCTCCGGCGCAGTGAGTAACGGGCCGTACAGGCCCCGGTGTGTTGGGGACCCTGACAACATCCCAGTCCACCATAATATTTGCCCGCTGCTTTTAGGCCCCAGACTGACAGATTGCTGTTTAAACAAGGTAAACTTCCCTCTCTTCCGCACCACCAGTTCTCACAATAGTTCCACTCCTGTCATCCGACAGCTAAAAAGGGAGATGTCTCCATGTCTTTTAAAAAATTGGTACCCTTTTTTGTTACCTTATGCATATCTGATCCCGAAGGCAGGTTCCTATTTCTAAAAGGCCCATTAGCTAACACTATAATGTCCATTGCTGGGCTCTATGCCCCAAATACTAAGCAAACGCAATGGTTGACTGGGATTTGTTCAAGGAAGGCTTGTGTGTATTGGGGGGAGACCTCAATATTACTTTAGAACCCCATCTGTATTCGTCCACAGATAAGTCCCAGCTCTCTTACAGACAGCTGAAAAGATTGAAACAGGCACTGCAATCCACCGGAGTGGTGGACGTCTGGAGATATTCTCACCCCTTTGGACAGGGATTATACATACTACTCCACAGCCCATAACTCATACCAGTGCCTGGATTACTTACTAGTATCCTCCTCACATCTACACCTTGTCACTAGAGCCAGCATAGGCCATATCGTCATATCAGACCATGCCCCAACTATGGTTGAGATGTTCATACAATCCCTTCCTAAACAGGCGTACTCCTGGAGGCTAAATGAGCTCCTCCTTAACAATGACTCTTATAAACGCAAGATATTAGACACCCTTACCTCTTACTTCGATGTAAACACTTCTGACTCTGTATCCCCGACTGTCGTATGGGAAGCACATAAGGCAGTGGTACGAGGAGAATTTATCTCAATCGGCTCACATGCCAAAAAGTGCCGCAACAGAGAAATTGACTCTCTCATGGGAGAAGTTTCACAACTAGAGAAATCCCATAAACAGTCTGGGGCAATGCAGACTTTGGCGGAACTCACCAAACTTAGGGAAAAACTAAAAGACCTTATAAACCTGAAGGCTGCCAAGGCTTACTTATACGCCCAATAAAAAATGTACCAACATGGAAATAAAGAGTCTAAGATCATGGCCAAGCGGCCAAGCGGAGACAAGAACAACTCCACAATAGACTGGCATACAAAACGCTCACTAACCTAAGGGGAAAGGTTGGATTGGGCTTACCGACATTGAGGTTTTATACCAGTCGGTCCAATTGGTGAGAATGGGAGACTGGTATCGGGTGTCTCCAAGTAAAATGTATGTTGCAATTGAGGAGGCGGTTTCCGGCTTCCCCCTCACCCAGGGCCCCTTACTGATTCAGCTGCAGAAACAACCTCCCCCTCCTTGAACGATATCACTCGAGCTCCTCTATTGGCGTGGGCGTCTAGCTATAAAGAAGGGAGAATCTGGTCGACTCCCTCCGCTATCACATGTTTAGGAGACCTTATAGGTCTGGCCACTCCTTTCAAATCTCTGCACCTCCCACTACAGCAGAGCCTAAATGACAGGAAGCTAGGGGATATACTGCAAGACGGTACTCTACCAGACCGTCAGAAACTCAAGGAACTACTCCCTTCCACTCCAATGTCAGAACTCACCTATAATCAACTGGTTCTGGGTTATAAACAATTTCTGAAACTGGGTCCCCTGCCAAGAGATCTTACCTGGCTGGAGAAACTCTTCTCGAGCCGTGCTCAAGCCCCTAAGCTTCTCTCCAAAATATACAAAGAACTAATATCACTCCCTCTAGACTCACACCTCAATTACATCGCGAAGTGGGAACAAGACCTGGGGTTATCTCTCTCCCCTACTAAAATATCTTGCGTTTACAGGAATAGCTGCGGACTGTCGCAGTGTATTAGCCTCCAGGAGACCAACTACAAATTAGTAAGCAAGTTGTATAGAACCCCAGAGGTTCTCCATCAGATCTATGGATCTGTTCCAGACTGCTGCTGGAGATGCCTCACAGAAAGAGGCTCCTACAAACATATCTGGTGGGATTGTAAGCTCATAGGACCTTACTGGAGGAGCATAGAGGGCATTGTCAATAGGGTTTGTCCGGGATCTCCTCAGATAACCGCACGTCTAATATTCCTTGGGTTAACACCCATTTTTACTCCAGGTTTCAACCACAAATTATGGGCCAATCTTATAGTCGCAGCTAAAGCTATGGTCCCTCTCTACTGGAAAAACACGTGTACTCCTCCAATTTCCCATTGGATATGTAAAGTTGCCCAAATCTCCCGTATGGAAGAGCTTAGTTATATAGCATCACGCTGTCAGAATACCCTGCGTAATGATCTGCGGCTATACTCGTTGGATCGCTATGTCTGCATTGAACGCCCAGCCTAGGGTATATATACCCAAGCTAAGCTACTCTAGGCTTGTGCTATATTGTTCTTTACTTTCTCGGATCGTGTTGACAGGGGCACCCTGACCTTGCACTGGTACTCATTGTTATGTGACTCTTTCAATTGTTTCATGACATGATGAAAATTCAAAATTGATATGATGTACTGAGACATGTATCTCCTGCTAACTGTTCATTGACTTTTATTGATTGTACACAAACATGTCTAAAATATTTAATGATTACAATAAACAGAAATTGAAAACAAAAATAATTGTGCTAAGCTGATACTGTGCCAAGGTGCCCCCACAGTAATAGTGCTCCCAAAAGTCCCAGCAATAGTAATAACTCTCTGCTAGAGCACACATGGTAGTAATGGTGCTCCTACAGTGCCCCCAACATGTCCCCACTGTGCCGCAGAAGTAATAATGCTCCCATAGTGCCCATACTAGTAATCATGTTCCCCTTAGACCCCCAGTAGTAATAATGGCCATCATAATGGCCCCCAGTAGAAATAATTCTCCTTATAATGTACCAGTGCAAAAAATACCCTTTTTAATGCCACCAGTTGAGCTAATGTCCCCATAGTGCCCCCATAATGTGCCAGTATAAAATACCCCTAAATAGTGCAACCAGTAAATGCCCCCATAGTGCTCCTCTCCCCCTTCCTCCTAGTGCCCCCATAACGTACCAGTATAAAATTTCCCATATATAGTGCCCCAGTAGATGCCCTCAGTGTCCCCCATAATTTGCAAGTATAAAATACCCCTTTTTAGTGCCTCCCATAGATGACCCTATAGTACTCCTCTCTCCCTTTCCCCATAGTACCCACCATAATGTGTCCCAGTATAAAATGCCCCTATAAAGAGCCCTCCATATAAAATACCCCTTCTTTGTGGCCTCAGTAGAAGCCCCCATAGTATTCCTCTCCCCCTTCCCCCATATTGCCCCCCATATAAAATGCCCCTTCTTTGTGGCCTAAATAGATGCCCCCATAGTGCCCCCAATAATGTGCCAGTAAGAAGTGCCCCCATAGTGTCACCCAATAATGTGCCAGTAAAAAGTGGCACCAATAATGTGGCAGTAAAAAGTGGCACCAATAATGTGCCAGTAAGAAGTGGCACCAATAATTTGCCAGTAAGAAGTGCCCCCATAGATGCCCCCCAATCATGTGCCAGTAACAAGTGCCCCCATAGATGCCCCCCAATCATGTCCCAGTAAGAAGTGCCCCCATAGATGCCCCCCAATCATGTGCTAGTAACTAGTACCATATAAAAAAATAAACACTTATACTTACCTCCATCAGGCTGGCAGCGATGTGATGCAGGCCTCTTCCGGCCTGTGTCCTGCACTGTACGGCTCAGGCGGCGCGATGACGCCATCCCGCCACCTGCACTGGCCTCTGATAGGCTGCAGGCTCTTGTCCTGTAGCCTATCAGAGGAACAGGAAGGGAGACGCCTCTTCCCTGCCCCGCAGCATCCATCTGTATCGCTGTCCTGAGGATGGCGATACAGATGACTATGGAGATCAGCGCCACAATGGAAGCGCTCATCGCCCTGTGCCCTGCCGCCACTCCCCACTTGTCACCAGGGTGATCGCCTCACTTTGCCTAATTGGCAGTGCGGCCTGCTAGCGCCCCCTGGAATTTTGCGCCCAAGGCAACGCCAAATATGCCCCCCCCCCCACGCTACGCTGAGGTCATTCCGCCCACAATAGTGCCTACTAGAGTTGAGCGAACACCTGGATGTTCGGGTTTGAGAAGTTCGGCCGAACTTCACGAAAATGTTCGGGTTCGGGATCCGAACTTGACTCGAACTTCATCCCGAACCCGAACCCCATTGAAGTCAATGGGGACTCAAACTTTTGGGCACTAAAAAGGCTGTAAAATAGCCCAGGAAAGCTAGAGGGCTGCAAAAGGCAGCAAAATGTAGGTAAATGCCCTGCAAACATATGTGAATAGGGAAATTACTTAAAATAAAATACAGATTACCCTCAGGTCAATACTTACAGTATGTACAGGTGAGGGCATTCTTCGCAGGCCAGTCAACATCATTAGGCACTGAAATTGCCGTCACCAGGTTCGCATATCTGATGGGCCAGAAGGGTAGTATGGATTCCATCTCTATTCTTTACAGAAAACTGATGAACATCAAACTGGAAGGAATTGCGCAGACGGTCTTCAGAGAGTGGGAAAAACAATTAGTAGATGATAAACTCTCCTTTAAAATTCGGGAAGGGATGGATAAACTAAGATCTGCCATCAGTAGCGAACATTGGAGAGAAACACAGTTTAGAATTATTCATAGAGCGACGTATGCTTATAATTTATCATACGACAATGCTCCGGCACACTATCTGAGACACTGCCCCAAATGTGACATGCACAAAGCTGATCTTTTACATGGGATTTGGGGATGTGCTAATCTGAGACCCTTTTGACAACAAGTATGCCAATACGTCAAAGATATCTGGAAGGTTGAAGTTAAAGATATACCTCAACAATGTGTATTTCAATATATTCCCAGAGACCAAGAGGTAGTTGACTCTTCCATTGTGAGCACCAAGGGGCCACATGTCCTGCTGCTTGCGGCAAAGAAATGCATATTGAGAAAATGGCTGCAGCCTCAGGTGCCCACAATAGATGAAGTTATTGGAACTATGAAAGTACTTATGTATATGGATAGATTGGATGCGGAACGCAGTAAAGAAAGAGCTACACAAGCCTTTTTTCAGAAATGGAAGCCATTTATTGAACACTCACTCACAGCATACGAGATACGAGAGGTTATGACTCCATTTATTGACACTACATGGTACCTTAAAAACAATTTGGCAGGCCGACTGGGAAAATTGTTGGTTGGACCCGAAAATTGAAATTAGGGGCTATCCACGGTGATATCTATTAGATTTGTTAGATATGTTCAATACGTTACTCTGAAAAGAGATGTTGGGAATGGGATGGGGACTTGAAGGTCGCAGAGTGGGGATCTGGATACTGCACCAGTGTACAATAGCAGGACTGATTTCGCTGTTTCTCTTTTATCAAGGACTCAATACTGACTTTCCAGTCACGGACCTTTCTTAACATGGTGAACCAGATCTTAACTTGTTGGTCCTGAGGGGGGAGGGATTTGGGGCTGGGGTGAAAAGAGCAAAAAAAGAGATCTCGGCACGTCCTTGTTTGATATTCCATGCTATGCTTCTTACCTTGTACTCCTAGACTATGTAAATGATGTATATGGAATACATGAACATTGTATGTACTTTCAGAACGCTTACCGTACATATACTGCCTGATCTCAATACAAAAATGTAAATACAAAAAAATACAGAAAAATAATAAATAAACATTGTAAACTTGAGCCCAAGTGAGTGACAGTGGCACCTGTCACCCAGCAAACAGAGGACGTGGCAGCAACGCCACCACATCTGTCATTGTCACCAAGCATCTCCACCAAATCCCATGGAAGTGTTCAGCTATCAGCTGTCCATCTCCCAAACACTGGAGAGAAAAAGAAATAGAAAGAGGAAGTGCCCCCCTACCCATGGCTCTGAATGCCTTATTTCACACTTCCTGGTCCTTTGAAATGCTGTCATTCTGTCTGGTGGACAGTTTTAAAAACCTTACGGCGGTGGCTATCCCACAGTACGTGTATCCCAGCCGCCGCTACTTTTGCAAGCGAGCCATCCCTTCCCTGCACAACCAAGTGGCGGACAAAATCAGGTGTGCACTGCGCAACGCTATCTGTGGCAACGTCCACATAACCAACAACACAGTGGGTAAATGTAGCGGCTGGCCCAGAGACGGATAGCATTTTTGCGAATGTCCTTCCGCCCCCGAGGATTGCTGGGCATTTCTCTTTGTATCCTGTTACCTCCTCCTCCTCCTACTCAGCTTACTTCTCCTCTACCTCCTCCTCATCCACTCAGCGTAAGGGTCCATTCACACGTCCGTAAGTGTTTTGCTGATCCGCAAATTGCGGATCCGCAAAAAACGGACATCGGCAATGTGCGATTCGCAATTTGCGGACTGCACATTGCCAGCACTATAATAGAAAATGCCTTTTCTTGTCCGCAATTGCGGACAAGAATAGGACATGTTTTTTATTTTTCAGGAACAGAATTGTGGATCCTGAAAAAACGGATCCCGAAAAAACGGATGTGCATCCTGGAAAAACGGATGCGGATCCCAAAAATGTGGATCTGCATCAGTTTCAGCCCCATTGAAAATAAATGGGTCCTGAAATTGCGGAACAGATGCGGACACAAATTACGGACGTGTGAATGGAGCCTAACACCTTCACCACCCACAGCAGCACAGCCAGGGGGAAATGACAGCAGGTTGTTTTAAAACTTGTGTGTTTGAGGGAAAAACCCCACAACGTGCAGGAGCTGTGGACAGGCATGGAACAACAGACCGACCATTGGTTGGTGCCATAGAGCCTTCAGCCCGGCCTGGTGTTGTGCGCTAAAGGGGCAAAATGTAATAGCAGGTCTGGGCCTAGCCGGTTTGACGCACATCCCCTGCCTGCCACATGTGCTGAATTTGGGGTGCAGAAATTCCTAAACACCAGACAGTGAAAATCAATTCAGTTAATCGAACACACAAACCCCCCCACGCAAACAGTCTATGGGCTTTGGGCCGAGGGAGACTGATGCGCTGCAGAGCAGTGTTTTCTTGGGAAATGTATGAGCACCAGCTAGAGCCCCCGCCCAAAGAGCGGATTTATTGGCTTGGCATGGATGCATTTATTAAGAGAACAATATACGGAAAGGAACGTGCATTCGTTATTTCCAGTGCGCCTGATCAACCGCTGGAGATGGTGACGCTGTTCCTCTAAGTAAGCCCACATGAGAATCCTGGTGAGCCTTGTTGAGCATTGATCACTGATCGGTGCTGAACAAGACTCCCCCTAGTGGTGATTGGGAGAAATGTTGTGTGTCATCACTTCCTGTATGTTTGTACTGTACATGAAGGGAGTGGTCAGGTGTTGGGCCTGCCCCTTCCTATTATTATCCCTTTTGTCTATGTAAATAAAGAAAGGGTCTGAGGAGGGCAGTTCTCACCAGATCTCAACCATGAAGCATCTTATCTAATTACTGGAATATTGGGGCCTTTCCTTACACAAAAAGAGCTGATACACGGTGCAGGAAATTTCTATAACAGAAAAAATAACTATAAAGCAGCTAAACTAACCATACAAACAAACAAACAAACTATATACACGCCCTATCCTTAACTTAAGGCCAGCCAATTACAAGTGGCTCGGGGGCTGGGTTCCTGCACCAACATAGGCCCTGGCCTGGAACACAATTGTACAGCCAGGGCACAGTTTTGGAGGATGAGGAGGAATAGGAGGAACGCTGTGGGATACAGAGGACACAGACGATATACCTTCCTCAAAGAGGATAGCTTGTCCTTGCCTCTGGGCAGCCTGGCAGACATGAGCGACTACATGCTGCAGTGCCTGCGCAGCGACTGCCCAGTTACTGCCACATTCTAACTTTTGCTGATTACTGGGTGGCCACCCTGCTGCATCCCTCATTACAAGGACAACGTGCCGTCCTTAATTCACTCACTGGAGCAGGGCCGGTTCTAGGTGAAATGGGGCCCGGGGGCGAAAAACAATAAGGGCCCCCCCCCCTCAGTGTCACGCCATCAATCACCCCCTTCGCGTCACAATTTCTCCCCGCCCCTCCATTGCCGCATACTCCCCCTCCCGAATGGCACATTTCTCCCCTGTATGGGCCAGTGGCAGCAGCACATCTCTCCCCCCCCCCCAACCCCATGGCTCATTTCTCCAGCACATCTGCACATCTCCTCCCCCCCCAGCTCCCATCACTACAGAAATACAGCCCCACTTACCTCTTCCATCCAGTGACGTCTCCTGTGATGTAGATGTTCTCTTTCCTCATCTTCTCCTTTCAGACCTTCAGACCAGACCGTCAGGTTTCGTCTCTGCAGTTTGACAACAAAATAAATCTCAGTTACTACTTTTCCATCATCCTCCCATATTCTGGACTAATTATCCTACTACCCCCATATAAAATACATCAGTAATGTCCCCATAGTGCCCCCGGAGTCTCCTCTCTCCCCCATCATGTCCCCCCACCAATCATGTGCAGGCTCCTTTTCCCACCCATCCCCTTCCCCAAAATTATTTGCAGGCTCCTTTCCCCAGCCCCCAAATCATGTGCAGGCTCCTTCCCCTCCCCCAAAAAAATCATGTGCAGGCTCCTTCCCCCCAAAATCATGTGCAGGCTCCTTCTCCCAACCCCCAAAATCATGTGCAGGCTCCTTCCACTCCCTCCCTCCCCCCCAAAATCATGTGCAGGCTCCTTCCACTCCCTCCCTCCCCCAAAATCATGTGCAGGCTCCTTCTCCCAACCCCCCACCAAAATCATGTGCAGGCTCCTTTCCCCTTTCCCCCTCCCTACTTACCTCCTTGCAGCGCTGGATGCAGGCCTCTTCCGGCCTGTGTCCCGTTTCTATCCTCTGTTCAGGCGGCGCGATGACGTCATCGCGCCGCCTGAACCGCTTGATAGGCTGTCGGCACGAGGCCGGCAGCCTATCAGAGGAGCAGGGGAGGGAGACGCCTCTCCCTCCCCTGCCGCACTGCACAGCGATCTGTATCGCTGTCCAGAGGACGGCGACACAGATCGCTATGGAGATGAACGCTTCCACAGTGGAAGCGTTCATCTCCTGTCTCAATTGCCCCGTTGCCCCCCCCCTGGATCCGCCACTGCTTGGGGGCCCCTAAGGACTCGGGGGCCCGGGGGCAATTGCCCCCCTTGCCTCTATGGAAGCGCCGGCCCTGCACTGGAGTGTAATAGGAAGATGAGCCCGCTAGTAGACACGCTGCTGATGGCATTTACATCTGACACCGTGGACTCAGTGGAAGCACAAGGTGAAGGCAGAGGAGGAGGAGGAAGAATTTGCCAATGCAGCTGGGTCACCTCCCGCACCTCAGAAGGCAGGTTTGTCATTGGCAAAATGTGGAAAAGCTTTGTCACCACGCCACAACAACCTGCCCCACCAGCAGATCTGGAACATCTTAGCAGGAGGCAGCATTTCAGCAACATGGTGGAACAGTACACGTACTGACTGATGGGTCTGCCTAGGGGAATAGCTACAGGGGAAGCAACTGCTTTGGGGCCGTGACCTAGAAAGGGCCCATCAAGGAGGAGGACTAACAGTATTATACAATGAAATTATATACAGTGGCAGTATAGACAGTGTAGAAAGCGAATGGAACAGCTGCTGGGCCTGGTCTGAAAGAGCGATCTTTAGTAGCCACAGGCATGGCGGCATGAAAGGAAGGGGTGTGCGCAAAAATTACTGGAGGAGGGGGGCCCCATTCAAAAATTTGATGTGGTGCCCAATCATTTCTAGCTACACCACTGGGTCTGGCCCATTCAACTTCTGGGTCTTCAAATTGGGCACATGTCCTGAGGTTGCCCTTTATGCCTTGGAGGTACTGGCCTACCCTGCAGCCACTGTATTGTCTGAACGTGTGTTTAGCATGGCTGGGGGCATTATCACAGACAAGCGCAGCCGCCTGTCCGCAGACAATGTTGGCAATTAAGCTTTCGTTTATTAAAAAGAACCAGACATGGATCCCACAGGACTTGTTTGAACCTTATGCAGAATAGACATGTATACTGGCCCCACCCAACCATTGTTGTAAAATAAAAAATAAAAAACAGTTTTTGGAGACTACATTTGGCTTCACAGCCCAAAAAGGCTTTATTTCATGCAAGAATGTAACCGCCAATTGTAAGTTCCCTGTCAGTTATGCAGTGCAGGGGATTGTACCTGGCAAAAATTGTAATATTTCACCCAACAATTTAAAATATATCCTTTGCCGGACAGTATTAAACTTGTCCAGCCACAGCCGAAACCCCAGATTTACTGTATTTCTATTTTTGCAACTGATTTTCATCCCAGAAAAAAATATATCCTTTGACAGACACTATGAAACTTGTCCAGTCACAGCTGGAACACCCGGTTTACTGTATTTCTATTTTTGCAACTGTATTTCACCACAGAACAAAATCTATCCTTTGACGGATACTATTAAACTTGTCCAGTCACAGCTGGAACACCAGATTTACTGTATTTCTATTTTGGCAACTGAATTTCACCCCAGAAAATTATCTATCCTTTGCCAGACACTATTAAACTTGGCCAGCCACTGCTGGGACACCAGATTTACGGTATTGCTATTTTGGCTATTGAATATTACCCCAGAAAATAATATACCCTTTTTTGGACAGATTTAAACTAGGCCTGCAACAGCTGGAACACCAGGTTTACTGTATTTCTATTTTTGCAACTGTATTTCACCCCAGAAAATAATATATCATTTGACGGACACTAGGGAAATTGTCCAGTCACAGCTGGAACACCAGATTCAGAGTATTGCTATTTTGGCAATTAAATTTCACCCCAGAACAAAATCTATCCTTTGACTGATACTATTAAACTTGTCCAGTAACAGCTGGAACACCAGATTTACTGTATTTCTATTTTGGCAACTGAATTTCACCGCAGAAAATAATAAATCCTTTGACGGACACTATTATACTTTGCCAGCCACTGCTGAAACCACAGATTTATGGTATTGCCATTTTGGCAATTGAATTTCACCCCAGAAAATTATCTATCCTTTGCCGGACACTATTAAACTTGGCCAGCCACAGCTGACACCACTGATTTATGGTATTGCTATTTTGGCAATTGAATTTCACCCCAGAAAATTATCTATCCTTTGCCGGACACTATTAAACTTGGCCAGCCACAGCTGAAACCACTGATTTATGGTATTGCTATTTTGGCAATTGAATTTCACCCCAGAACAAAATATATCCTTTGCCAGACACTATTAAATATGGCCAGCCTCTGCTGGGACACCAGATTTACGGTATTGCTATTTTGGCAACTGAATTTCACCCCAGAATAAAATATATACTTTGCCGGACACTAATATACTTTGCCAGCCAGTGCTGGGACACCAGATTTAGGGGATTGCTATTTTGGCAATTAAATTTCACCACAGAAAAAAATCTATCCTTTGCCAGACAGCAGACAGTATTACACTTGGCTAGCCACAGCTGGAACACCAGATTTAAGGGATTGCTATTTTGGCAATTGACTTTAACCCCTTAATAAAATATAGAAATTTCTGTCCTGTGTTTCTAGGGGTGACAATAAGCACAGCCAAGCCCCTGATGTAGGATTTAGCAAAAAAAAACAACTAGTATTGATGGATTGATGGACCTAGTGGCAGCTTGTGCTGGTGCACCACAAGACACAAAATGGCCACCGATCAAAGTGACAGAAAAACGCTCTGTGCAGCCTAAAAACCAGTGAGCAATTAACTAGCAGAAGTTCAATCATTCACAGCTGTAGATCGATCACTTCATTAGGTGCTTTTGCTGACTTTTCCCTGCCTAATCTCGCCCTCACAGAAGCTGCGTCCTCTCCCTACACTAATCAGAGCAGTGTGACGTGCGGCGCTACGTGACTCCAGCTTAAATAGAGGCTGGTTCACATGCTGCACTTGGCCAATCACAGCCATGTCATTAGTAGGCATGGCTGTGATGGCTTCTTAGGGCAAGAAGTAAAACGCTAGCTGAATGGCTGCTGTGCAGCCCTTCAGAAAGCTGGAAGAAATCTCCGAACAACGGACCCGAACCCGAACTTTTTTGAAAATGTTCGGGTCCGGGTCCCGAACACCCCAAAATTCGGTACGAACCCGAACTATGCTCGAACAGTTCGCTCAACCCTAGTTCCTACCCATTCTGCTTAATTTTGGTGAGCCTTCTGCTCTCTTGTAACAGCTGCCACCAGGGTTTTCATACTAAGTGCACCTTAATGTGGGAATGTATGTCACAACTTATGTCATGCCCCTTATTTTTCTTAAGCTCAATATTCATAGATGTTACAATGGCGGTTCACTGGTCACAATTGACTCTGGGTGGTTTGGTTGCTGGGGGGTGTAACGAGGGCAATTTTTCAGTATGGCAGTGCCACTGTTCAGTGCAATGGCCGCAGATACTTATAGGCCCCTTTCACACGGGCGAGTTTTCCGCGCGGGTGCAATGCGTGAGGAGGACGCATTGCACCCGCACTAAATCCGGACCCATTCATTTCTATGGGGCTGTGCACATGAGCGGTGATTTTCACGCATCACTTCTGCGTTGCGTGAAAATCGCAGCATGTTCTATATTCTGTGTTTTTCACGCAACGCAGGCCCCATAGAAGTGAATGGGGCTGCGGGAAAATCGCAAGCATCCGCAAGCAAGTGCGGATGCGTTGCGATTTTCCCGCATTGTTGCTTAGCAACGGGACCCAATCTCTATTATTTCCCTTATAACATGGTTATAAGGGAAATAATAGCATTCTTAATAAAGAATGCATTGTTAAATGAAGAGAGAGGGTTAAAAATAATAAAGTTAACTTACCTTAGCCACTTGATGCGTAGTCGCGATCTGTCCTCTCTTTCCTGCAGCATCTATAATCTAAAGGACCTGTGATGACGTCACATCACATGGTCCAATCACATGGTCCATCTTACCATGGTGATGGACCATGTGATGTGACGTCATCACAGGTCCTTTAGATCATAGATGCTGCAGGAAAGAGAGGACAGATCGCGACTACGCGATCAAGTGGCTAAGGTAAGTTAACTTTTATTATTTTTAACCCCTTTCTCTTCATTTAACAATGCATTCTTTATTAAGAATGCTATTATTTCCCCTTATAACCATGTTATAAGGGGAAATAATCAATTCTCCAGTAGACCCGAAACCGGACTTCAGTGATGAAGTCCGGCTTCGGGTTGGGTACCAAACATGGCGTTTTTTCTCACGCGCGTGCAAAACGTGTTGCAAACGTTTGCACCCGCGCGGGAAAAACGCACATATTCCCGCAACGCACCCGCCTCTTATCCGGGCGTCAAACATGACGCCCGTGTGAAAGAGGCCATAGTGTGAATTGCACCACTACGACTTGTATCTCTCCTCAATCTGGCTTTCGTGGAGTTAATCTTGTGTCTGCACTTGTCTGAGTGACATGCTTGTTTTAATCTGTTATTTAGTTCCTAAATTGTGTGTCAGTTTTGCTTTGAGTTTTTTCTGAAGTGCATGTCCAGACCCTGGCTGTGCAATTATGTTTGCTACATTATTTGTTGGTCCGGTTGGTTTTGTCTGCCTTGTCCCTGAAGCTTTGCCTAGCGTTTTCCTGTTCCTGCAAAGCATGTACGGGTTCCTGCAGCTTCTGCCATGTGGTTCCTGCAGGTATCACTGATAGGCTGTTTTCTGTAAGATTTGTGGGTTCCAGATGTTTTGCCAAGTCTGCATGTGCCATTATCCAGTATGTTCGGGTTCCTGTGGCTTCTGTCATGTATGTACTAGTCCCTGCAGTTATCCCTGATGGACTGGTTTCTGTGGTATGTCTAAGTTCCAGAAGTATATTCTAGTCTGCATATGTTCCTAGTCATTGTTTCCTATTGCATCCAATCAGATTCCACCTTTCATTTTTCAGAGCTCCTTTGGAAAATGAAAGGTGGAATCTGATTGGTTGCTATGGACAACTAAGCCAGTTTTTCTTTGCACCAGTTTTGATCAATATCCTATTTTGTCTCTGTATGTCTGGGTTCCTGAGGCTTTCTTTAGCCTAAAGTTACCTTCCCAGTAGCTCTAAAATCTAAGTTTATTGTATCTGGCATATGCCAATACTACCTTTCCCTGCCAAAGCCCACTTACTATAATGGGACCCAGCAGGATTACGTCCGGAACAGCCTACCGGAAGATCTTAGTGCTAGTCTGCACATTTTTTTTTGTGTTCGTACCATTTTTTTGTGTGGCGCATATGTGGAGCCATTTACTACAATGGGGCTGCTAAAACAACAGAAATGACTCTGTGTACATTCCATGGCTGTGCCACAAAAATACAAAGCATGTCCCATTATTGATGCATTACTGACAAGGATAGGACTAATACATTTTGAACTGGCCGTTCCGGTCCGCAAAACAGGCAATGGTCGTGTGCATGAGCCCTAAGTGTCTGTTCAGTCTGTTTGTGCTGTTCTGGACCTTTAGTTCGAGGTCAGCTGCCTTCTATTCCAGAATCCTCCTTCTGGGTGTTTTTCCGGTTAAGCCTCATTCACAGGTCAGTGTTCCACAGAACACGTACGTGGAGAACACGTACAGCACACGTCCCCCCTCATTTTAATGTGTGCATTCCCACATCAGTGTTTTCGCACGGTCCGTGTTTTTAGCACGGATGCATCCTCTATTTTGTCTGTGTTCACTGATTCATCACGCCCATTATAGTCTATGGGTCCATGAAAACCAAGGATGCAACACGGATGCCATCCGTGTTGCATCAGTGTTTCACAGATCATAAGGAAAAGATGATTTGAAAATTATTTTTCAGCTGTGCAGGGTCAGCGAAACACGGGTGCAACACGGAGAGCAAAAAACAGACACATGGACCCAACACGGATCCTTCACGAACAGCTTCACGGAGGCATCACTGACCGCCTTCTCACGGATTTGAGCACAGACACGGACGTGTGAGTAAGGCTTTAGCCACATTGGTTCCATAGTACCTACAATCCATAATTAATAGAAAACATTTTTTTTTTAGATTCTTTGGTTGTTTTTCTTTTTTTGCATTTCTGCAGCACCTTGAAAATCATATAAAAAAATCTACAAACGTATGCCTCATTCGCATGTCAGTGTTCAGTCAGTGACATCCCTCTTGAGATGTGATAAGTAGAGAGCCGCAGCAGAAAGGACATGACCACTGAGTGGTGATAGGCAGAGACCTGCACAGGAAGGACACCCGCTTAGTTGTGATAGGGAGAGAGCTACAGCACAAAGGAAACATTGCCTGAGCTGTGATTGGAAGAGCTGAAGCAAAAAGCACACACACCCTTAGCTGTGATAGGAGAAGCTACAGGAGAAAGGACACACCCCCTGAGCTGACAGCCAGAAGAAAATCTAGTAGAGCAATTGGAGCAATGAATGGGGATATCTCTGGATCCATGTGAAGTACAGGGCTGGTTCTAGTTTTGCTGTCCTGTACAGTATGATGCCTGATTTTCATTTTTATCATTGCACAGCCCCTTTAAGTTCTGGGCTGTGATGTGGCTGTGATGACACCTAATACAACGTACGCCTGTAATGCGAGCCCTTGATATCCCGGGCATGAACTCCCATGTGAAGGGCATCGTAAGCTTCGACGTCAGTTTCTAGGAACAATAATATAGAAGATCATGTGATGTCAACAGTGGCGAACATCGCTAGAGGTGAATGGAAAGTCATTGCATGTGACTGGGGAATCTATTTGTGTTACGCACTGGAGCGGTGTCGTTACCATAACACATTACAGTCCTGCACATGACTCAGATGACATACACATAATGTGCTATGCGTGTGGAAAGCACATGCACTTGTGTTCTACTACTGGAGTACATGTTAGTAGGAGACCTCATGCACATGACTGTATCTGCTTGGTGGTCCGCAAATCGCAAATCCACAAATATGGATGCGGTCCGTGTGCTATCCGCATTTTATTGCAGGCCCATTGTTTTCAATGGGTCTGTGGTCCGTGTTTTGGGGAATGGACATACGGATGCGGAAAGCACACTTGTCTTGCATACATGCTTATTAGGCCCTGAACCAGGAAGAACCTATGTAACTGACACAATACACTGCAATACAAAAATATTGCAGTGTATTATAGAGGTAATTAGGGGATGGCAGGTTCAAGTTTTCTCCTGGTACTGAGAAAAAAAAAAGCTAAAAACAATTTTAAAAAAAGGTTTAAAACACCAACAACCTCCTTTTTGCTTACAAATATCTTTATTTATGTAAAATAAAAACATGAAAAACATATATAATTGGTATTGCCAAGTCTGTAACGTCCTGTACGAAAACATCAAATTATTTATCCAATATAGTGAACCTCATTGAAAAATAAGCTGAAATGGCTGTCCTCTGTTCACTCCACCTTCTGAAAAACGCAATAAAAAGTGATCAAAATAGTTGATTGACCAAATTGGCATGAACGAAGATTTCAACTCCTCCTGCAAAAAAACAAGCCCTCACGCAGCTCCGTGGAGAGAAAAATATATATCTTCTTAGCCTTTGGATGTGGTGACACAAAAACAATGTAAAAAAACAAAGAGTTTTTATTGTGCAAAAGTAAAACAAAAAAAATGTAAAAAAAACTGCATAAATTTGGTGTCATTTTAATTGTACTGACCCACAAAATAAAGTTATTATTTCACTTATACCACAATGTGAATGTCATCAAAACAAAGTCCAAAAAAAGCAATGGTGGAAAGGATCACCAATAGATGGGCAATGACTTTTTAGGGGAAGACACGATGACAGTGGCAGCAGAATCAAAAACGAGATGGCAGGGTGAGGAGGGAGGCACAAGCGAGCAGAGGGCCTATGGGAGAGGCGGCACAGCCTGCATCGGGCTCTGTGGAGGGTGGGTAAAGTAGGTGGCAATGGTTCTCCGGGGGGAGATGGGATCAGGGCACGGATGTCAGCACTGGCTGTTCTCCTCTGATCAGGCGTTATCCAAAGCACACATAGGTTACATTTAGGACAAATACCGTCTTTTCGAATGAGAATTCCAGGTAATCGGAGCCATTCCTGGCAAATGGCATCATATCAAACCAAGCATTAGTTATCTGGGCTTCTTTCCTAAGCAACCTTGGCGTAGACATCAAACAGCTCGCCCTTGACTGAGACCTACAGGATGAAGTACATCTAAATGACCCTCTGCCCAGTGACACAAACAGCCAGCCGAGAGATATTTCTGTGCCTGGCAGAGGGTCCTACAGCTTCTGCACCCGCTGTCATCACAATAACATACACTGTCCACTAAGGCAGGGAGTTCTGCTGATAAGACAACCGTCTACCTGGAAAACAGCTGCACCCGTCATATATTGATCCTCTCGTGTCACAACAATACTGTAAATATGACATCTCAATTATGTTCAATGTTTATCAGTGTGTTGTTACCCCCTTACACAAAAGTAAACACTTATACCTGATCCATTACACCATATCCACCAAAAAGTTACAAAAAGGTATAAAAGTATCTATTATACTCCAGAGCTGCACTCACTATTTCTGCTGATGGAGTCACTGTGTACATACATTACTTATTCTGTACTGATCCTGAGTTACATCCAGTATTATACTCCAGAGCTGCACTCACTATTCTGCTGGTGCAGTCACTGTGTACATACATTACTTATCCTGTACTGATCCTGAGTTACATCCAGTATTATACTCCAGAGCTGCACTCACTACTCTGCTGGTGGAGTCACTGTGTACATACATTACTTATTCTGTACTGATCCTGAGTTACATCCAGTATTATACTCCAGAGCTGCACTCACTATTCTGCTGGTGGAGTCACTGTGTACATACATTACTTATTCTGTACTGATCATGAATTACATCCTGTATTATACTCCAGAGCTGCACTCACTATTCTGCTGCTGGAGTCACTGTGTACATACATTACATTACTAATCCTATACTGATCCTGAGTTACATCCTGTATTATACTCCAGAGCTGCACTCACTATTCTGTTGGTGGAGTCACTGTGTACATACATGACACTACTTATCCTGTACTGATCCTGAGTTACATCCTGTATTATACTCCAGAGATTCCCTCACTATTTCTGCTGATGGAGTCACTGTGTACATACATTACTTATCCTGTACTGATCCTGAGTTACATCCAGTATTATACTCCAGAGCTGCACTCACTATTCTGCTGGTGGAGTCACTGTGTACATACATTACTTATCCTGTACTGATCCTGAGTTACATCCAGTATTATACTCCAGAGCTGCACTCACTATTTCTGCTGATGGAGTCACTGTGTACATACATTACTTATCCTGTACTGATCCTGAATTACATCCTGTATTATACTCCAGAGCTGCACTCACTATTCTGCTGGTGGAGTCACTGTGGACATACATTACATTGCTTATCCTATACTGATCCTGAGTTACATCCTGTATTATACTCCAGAGCTGCACTCACTGTTCTGCTAGTGGAGTCACTGTGTACATACATTACATTGCTTATCCTGTATGGATCCTGAGATACATCCTGTATTATACTCCAGAGCTGCACTCACTATTTTTCTGGTGGACTCACTGTGTACATACATTACATTACTTGCCCTGTATTGATCCTGAGTTATATCCTGTATTATACTCCAGAGCTGCACTCACTACTCTGCAGATTTCATGGCTAAAATATATCCATGTTCTCTACTTGTTCAGCACCTACACCAAGCTTGCTCCGGTGATCTGCATTCTGAAAAATATAATTGAAAAGTTCTTTTTGAATGACGGCAAGCAGAGATCCTAAAAACTATGAGGAATCACTCACTGGTAACACTGGTGACACTAACTGGTAAATCCTATCCTAATGAATAAATACCTTGCTTTACCTGTTAGTGAAGGTGAAGTTCAAGGAAATCTTCAAAAACAGAAAGAGAACTTACTTGAACTTTCCCTTTAAGAATGGCGACATTTTTGGCATGCCCTAAGAAGGCCTGATGTGTAATATGAAGTGACTGGAAGAATGTGTCTGATCTGGAACCAGGGACTGGGATCTTGAGAAGTGAGCATGGTATTCACTTCTATGAACTGCTCCATCATCAGTAGTAACTGTACCTCGTACAAAAACACAAGCTGTTGTCAGATTTTCCCTGAAAAGCAGAACCTGCCCCGCCCCTGGCCACGCCCACATTCCAAAAGTGTTACAATGTATCGGTCTCAAAAAACTTTGCACTTGTTTGATAAATAAATACATAATAAATGCATTGACTTATAAACAGTTTAATCCCCTGTGATCCGCAGATAGTATGTGCCCCCTTCCAGCTGTGATTGCTATCCGAAACGCGCTGGCTCTGCAGTGATTGACAGGAGTTAAGCGCTGGGGATGATCGTCACGTTCTGTCCGGTCTCTGCTTGTTCTGAGCCTCATCGTTTCGAAGCACAAGACATTTTTGATCTCATTACTCATTGTGTCTTTCAGACTTGTTGAACCCGCTCCGTCCCAAGTTCTTACTAGTTCCAGCTGGAGACTTCAGCAGCACAATGTACGACCAGATACCTATCCTGACTGCAGAGCATCCCAGCAGTACTATGGAGTATCTGCGTTGTGAACGCTTTACCTATTCATACTGGACATATAGTATTTGGGGACCTGGAGAACGGATCCGTGAAGGTTGTGGAGGGCACACTGCGGAAGCGCAGCCGCCCTCCATTCATTTCTATGGGGGCGTTAGAAAATAGCCAAGCACTGGCTCAGCTATTTCCGTCGGTCCAATAGAAATTAATGGAAGCGCACTCCTCATAACTTCTGTGGGGAGCAGCGTTTGGCGGTTGCCAGACCCCACAAAACCCGGGGTCCTCCAGCCACCACCTTCCCTGCTCTGTTCTCGATGTAGGTGCGGGTCCCAGAGGTGGGACCTGCCCCCATCAGACAATTGCGGCATATCCTAGCAATATGCCCCCATTGTCTGAAATGGGAACACCCCTTTAAAGGGATTTTCCAGGACTTACTCACCGATCAGCTCTTTTCACAAGCTTCAGAGTTGGAAACAAGCCCCAGAACGACATAGCTCCAGACACTGTGTAGTGGCCATTCCTGCTTACTGAAGCGTTGCTCTCATTCCCTAATCAGCCGAATCTGATTTCGGCAAGACTGAATGGGTGTCTAACGTGTATAGGGGTTCCTGATTCTCCTCCAACGGCAGAAAAAAGGTCAAGCATGTTAAGCTGCCACAAGAGGAGTCTGGCAGCAGGTTACTCGCCTCCCCATTGATGATGCATGCACCCTCAGCTGAGCCAAGGATACATGTATATATATGAGAACGGCCAAATGTTCAGCTGGCAGTCATCTAAAGTATGTGACCAGCTTAACCAACCATCACCTTTGGGGAGGCTGAGGGGCCCTGTCCTATGTCGTTCTTCACTCCGGTGGGGTTCACACAGGTCCGATTCCCACCAAACAGGCCCCTCCCTGGTACCCGCGTCTCTTCGGATACCTGTACGGCCGCCGCATCTTCCGGCCTCCCTAGCATCGAGGGTGACAATAGGGAGGCTGGTCACCGTCGTGGCCTGCTATTGTCTGCTTCCCAGTCGCCGGATGTTTTGATCTGCAGAACGGAAAGATGCAGCGGCGGCCGTGCAGGGATCCGGAGGGACGCGGGTGACGGGGAGCAGGTAAGTATGCTCTAGAGGAGGGAAATGGGCTTTCTGGGGTCATTATAGGGATTGGATAACCCCTTTAATGAGTGCACCTGTGAGACCCGTACTCCAGGAAGATTGCCAGAGTCAAGAATATGGCTTTCAAAAAGCTTCAGTGTGTTAAAGAAGTGCTCTGGGAATTAAGAAAATAAAAATACTTAAATATTACTTTACTATAAATATATTCGCCAAATACCTGTCATTAGTTATAATGGCTCATTTTGTCTATGGAGCAATCATCAGGGGAAATAAAATGTCCGCCGTCCTATTAGTACAGACAAAATCTGTCCTAATCACACAGCAGGACAAGTTACTTCACAACACTGAGGTAAAGAGTCGCCTCATCCTCCTCTCTGCTCTACTTGCCAGGGATTGTTCTCCTGAATACAGCTGATAAGATTTTCAGCTGAATCTCTGTAGGAATGGGGTTCATGAGGAGACATAAATTACAGAGTGGAGATGGGGGTGCAGCACTTGTATGCAGTCTCCATTACCACAGA